>CM030012.1:13399340-14791423 GCA_017639485.1 Pluvialis apricaria
GTAAGGGGTTCCAAGCTGTACTTGTAAAGTTGGCAGTGTTTAAACTCTTGCAAGCTGAATAGTTCTGCAGGCTGAACAAGTGCATATCAAAAAACTTCAGGCTTATCGGGTAAATACCAAGTTAATAACGAAAACGTGCTACAGGGGTTGCATAGTTAGCAGAAACTAATAACTCCTTGTTTTAATAACTCCTTGTTTATTACTCACAGCTCTGGATTTTTCCTCAGTGCTTGTAATCAGGCTGCCCCAGAGCCCTTAATATAGCTTTAAGAAAACTGGAAGAGGAGAGTAGATGGTATGTTTGTAAAATCATTTAGGACCAAAAAACATACTAGTGCTCTTAAGTAAATAGATTGGTTTGCTGTTTTAAGTCAGAAGCTGGTTCTTTGAAAGTGTTTCATCAGTCCACACCTCGGTGTCTCTTCATGTGAAAGCAGCCTGCCTAAGCAGTGGGCACAAGACTCTATAGGAACAGAGGAGGACTCTGTACCACACGTTCATCCTTTGTCCTGTGATTGGGCCGCGTGCATATGCTCAGAAGTCTCAACATGTGCTCTTGCAGTGTCAACACCTCTTGCAAAGAAGGCAGATGATGCCACAAGGATGAACTTACGCAGCTGACCCTGACCCTAGGGGTTGTCATTCTATCAGGGAGTGTGGCTGACACCAGTTCCAGGCTTCCTGTGCTGTGCACCTGTGCAACTTAGTCATGTCCAGACATTAATAGTCTGTAGATTGGCTGAACAAAAAAGTCGTAGCTGAAGAGCTTCCTTGATGAATCGTGAAAGGTCGTATGCTAAAAAGTGTAACGGCCCCAATACCAAGACAGTATTCTTGCTAAAACTGAAATTTGAAATCTTGAAATGCTTAAATCTTCTTTCATGACCTCTGAAATCTGACCCAAACAGAAAAAAAAAAAAAAAGTATACTGATCCTTCTGTCTTTGAGTTCCAGAAAGAGCTGGGAAGGGGCATCTTTAGAGTCCTCTGATTCCAGATATGAATACCAAAACTTGTCCACTCCCAAACCTGAAAATGCGTGGTCTTTTAAAGTTTGATCCAGCACAGAGATGGTGGTCTTGTCTTTCTAGATGTGCAACATCACAGTACATTTTAATGTTATGTGGTGGCTTCTTAAGGGAAAAAAGTATTTGATGTTCTAGGGGAGCAGGTGGAAAGAAGTAAGCCACCCATTATTGTGCATATTTCCCACCAGAAGAACAGTCAGATATTGTAGGTGCTTCGTTCTCTAATATGTTCAGGAACACAGAACAAAATTATATGCAAATATTAATATGCAATACTTCAGTGGACTGTTGGTTTGCGAGGGCTTCACAAAGTGTCTTGCACAGCGTGACCTCAAGAACATATAAACAAAACTTTTATTAGGTGCACGGTTTCATTACTAGCAAGTTCAGTAAAGAGAGGGGAGTTTGCACAATGATAAATATCAGAGGAAAGTATAAGAATCAATGGGTTATTTAAAATAAATGAACAGATTTGAAGGCAAGGGGATGCATAAGGAATAAAGTACAAGGAAAGGGCCAGGAGGATTTCTGCTGATGCTTGGCACATGCCTGTCCCTAAGGAATATCCAGTGAAGAATACTTGAGAACCCTTGAGACAACTACATACTTCTTACAATTTCATTAATAGTTCTGCGAATCTAAAATACTCTTGATACTCTTTGTACTTTTTAACACCAGGAGGTCGTGCAGTTCACTGCTCATTTTTATTTGTACGTTCATGTGAAGATGTGTAACAGGCCAGCGGTCTTTTAAACAGACAAGATGGCTTCATTGTTAAATCTGCAGCTCGGGGTTTGAGTTGCTTGAGACTCCCTGTATAGCAAATATTTTGCCTTAAGGCACTGGTGAAGCTTTTGCTTGTAATTGAGAATACTCCACTTTAACAGTTTTATTTCAGGTTCGGAAACAAAAAAGGTTTGGCTACTCTCCTTTTGTGCTTGAACTTCTTTTTCTTTATCCTTTTTATCCTTCTTCCCGTGATTCTCTCTGTGACCATTTATGTGAAACCTTTTCTTAATGCTATTTTAAAAATCCGCTGAATTTCCCTTGTCTATCATAGCTGTAATTCTTCAAAGAGCTCCAAAAGGTTAGTTGAGCATGAAGTCCCCTGCCTGATTCTTAGTGGCCATCCTTACTCAACATGTGCTTATCCAGGTGCTGACCAGTCATTCCCTTAAGCTAGCCTCCTCCAAGACTTTCCCCAGCAGTGATGTTTAAAGTTAATAGCCTATTTTGCTTCCTGCTTTGCCCCGTGATCCTTTTCTTTAAAGACAACTTTTTTAAAGGTTTTTTCCAATTTCCACAGTTTCCTGTGTTATGTTCTTGGGGTGGGGAGTAAAAATGTAAGGCTTGCCGGCTTTTACTTCCTCTACAACCTGGGGGTGCATGTTTATCTGGACCACCATGCTTTTCCTACAGTAATTGCATCTAACATTTTATAATTCTGTTATCTGTGAATTACCTAGCTTCTCAGTCGTTCCTGGAAAATTGACCGCCAACTTGGGCATATCTCCACCCTCTTTCTCTGTAAAGACAGAGGCAAAGTAATTCTATTTCTTTTCTTCCCTCTAAAGTAAGGTCTGTAGTTTAAGTTCCCCTGGTTCTCTTGTCCTCAATGTATTATGCTTGTATTTAAATGTATATTTTTAAAAATGTCTTATTAAAATTCTCTGCAGTTTGTCTCTTTAATTTCAGTTATTCTTCCTTTTTTTTAAAACTTGTCTAGTCTTTTATAGTATTTTAATATTTAAAAGTTCATGTTTACCTTCCCACTGAATTTTACCACATTTGTTTCTTAAGTCTTTGCTTTTCCTATCTTGTTTAAGGGTATGGTTTTAACTTAAAGGAAAGTTCTACAATCTACAAGTGGTAAAGTATTTAAAAAATAGGCCATGAAGACATAGGCTATCCAGATGTAGACGAATGCTATACATACTGAGAATTTATAATTCAGACTGTTGGTAATTAAAAAACTTTAAGCGATAATAATTTTGAGCCATCAACATGAAATACAAAACCAACTTTGTTAGAATTATTTTTTCTGATTGTGATATTCCTTAACAATATTGAGAGGTGTTTGCGTATTACCTTATTGAATTATTGTAAGTTTTAGAACTGTGTAGAACTAGCATGAAGTGAAGCAGCATTCAGTTATATGTTGACTTAACCCCAGAAAAGCCTTTTGCCGGGAATAACAAGCCTATGTTTTTTAATTGTAGAATAATACCGCCCCCGGAGCAATGACACGGCGCAACACATATGTTTGTAGTGAAAGAACCACTGCTGATAGGCATTCAGTGATACAAAATGGCAAGGAGAACAGGTATATGAAATGTCTTCCTATGGTGTACGTCTCTTGTCTTCACATTTCCAAAAAATTATAATGCCTGATTTAAAAAACAGTAATATTCTAGTGTAATCCTTAATGAAAGGTGAGTACAGATCTTTGGTTATGGAGCACCTGTAAGTATGTTGGGACATTTTTCTGTGCTTAATTCATCCAGTCTTCATACTTAGAAGGTAAAAGGAAGATCCTAATTTCTGGTTAAATACGTGTCATACTTGCACAGCCTTCATCTTAAATCAGTTGTTAACTCCTGTGGCGTGGCCAAACAACATATGCTTGCAGAAGAGGCTTGTTCAGTGTCAAACTACAAAGTCCATCTCTTGGGCCATTATCTTTTTACATTTCACTCTAAACTGTGCTTCGTTGAGATTATTTGGAATACTGTTTTTTTTTCTACAAAGTCTCAGGGAGAAAGTCAGTTTTTCTGAGCAAAGATGAAACAGTGATAGGCTGTTGTTTTGGACTAAAAACGTTCCTTACAGATATCCTTGTAGTTTAATTGCTCCCCAGTATTTACAGAACTCATCTGCAGAAGGGCAGCACTGATACCTCCAAATTCTGAGTTGAAAACAGTCAGAGAAATAACAGCTTTCCTCTTACTTTACTGAATGAAAGCCTGACTGGAGCGTGCAATGGAATTGGAATTAACCAGTTCATGTGTTGGCACGATAGCCATATCTAATGCCATCCTTCCCTGTGTACCAAAGACTGGGGAGAACTGTAGAGAATACATATAATAGTGAACGTAGACATTAGGTATAGAGTAACATTTTTGAAGAATACCACCAGATTTCCTGGCTGGCTGAGGTGTTTTACATTCCAACCGACTGTTTTTTCACAGAATTTTACTGGTCTCAAAAGCTGGTAACAATTAAGTAGTTGACCGTTGCCAGGAGAGTGCCCAGCTAGCTAGTACTTAATAAAAATGCTTAAGCTTGGAGGAATGTGTACCTCTCTCCTACTCTTCCCAATTTTCTCCACCCCTTCCTAATTTTATGATATATTGTAAAGGGTGGGAAGAAATTACCTTTCTAGCTCGTGTTGAAGTTGGTGAAAGATCTACCTTTTTTTTGCACAGAGTTTTTTCCCCTTCCTTTCAGCAGTTTATAAGGAAGAATGGCAAAGTTGTGATATTGAATGGAAAGTCTCTCTGTCCCTTGTTTGACCCCTGGAGCCTAGGGATAAAGAACATGATTTTGACCCTGTTTCTTCCTCCTAGCTTTCTGCAAACTGAAAGTGATTAAGGAAAAAGTCAAGTATAAGTTTGAAGAGTGCCAAAAGTCTAGCTGGCCAGCTGGGCCTGCAGTCAACTGTCTTGTGAAGTACAGCACAGCTATTTGGTACTGTCTCTTAGTGTGTCTGTCTCGGCCTTCATTGATTAGTCCTTGTTAATGTTACCAAGCTTGTTTAGATTAAAGCTCACCGTCCTTTCTTTGATTTGATTTTTTGATATTTTGATTTGATATTTGATATTTTAATAGCTTTTTCTTTCCAAACTCTCTTTGAAAAATGAACCTTTCTGTCCAAAATAGTTTTGATCAGATTTGATTACTCAGTTTCTTGGTTTGATAACATTTTTGTTCAAACTAATATCTTTGCAATATCTTGTCTACAATTTCTTTATTACGTTTCTAAAAAGTTACTGATATTGTTTACTAGGAGTGCTTAGGATTCATATGTCCCCTTAATTTAGGAGTAACTTCATATTCCTAAGGAGCTGTCTCTTGAAGTTGTTACTATATTTTTTTTCCCAACTTTGAGTTTCTCAGCAAACTGCTGTCTTTCTGATTTGTCACATATGGGCATTATATTAACTCTGTTTTATACCCATAATTGGTTATCCTTATGTAACTTGCCTTTTATTGTCAATATGGTATCCAAACATCATTTGCTTATGCTGCAAGCTTTAGTCCTGTTTGGGTCATTTGAAATGTCTAGGCATTTATATTTTCATTGTCAGGAAAAAAAAAAAGATCTTCATAGCTTTTTATCGCGTATTTTCGATTACTACTTTCATTATTCTTTATAGATTGTTAAAACAAGAAAAGATAATGAGAATGCATTGCTAATTGTTCTACAGTTGGAGACTTCTCATTGTCTGAAATGCTTCAACGCTAAACTGCGCATTCATTTTAGCACCGTTTTAGAATTGCTGTGTTTTTGGCACAGAATTCAGAATTTACATCTGAATATATTTTGTTGCTGTAACTGAGCAAAGGCGTGACTGATCACATGAAACGCAGGGACCTTTAATGCAGGCTAAACAAACATGGCTATTGATGGGACTGGCTCTTCAGAATGAATTCTCCCTGCCTTCAGGTGTTTCTGTAGTATCTCTAAATATTATTGTACTCTCATCTTGGCAGCAAGTAACTTTAGAAACTAGTAATGGTTTTTCTTCTGTGAAGCAAGATCTGAAGTAGAATCTGGGCTTTGTATAAATCCAAGGTTTTGTTAAAAATGCTTTCTGTGCTTTTGAAATGTCTATTGGTGGCAAATGTTAAAGGCAGGAGTAATTACTATAAATGATTTGTTACAGATTGGATTTTAGATTTTCCACAGCCAGTCAGATACTGACTGTGACCCAGTGAAAACTTGGGAGACTTGCCTTAAAAGGCAAGATGTGCGCATTCAAAGTCTCTGTTCTTTCTGTTGAGAAAGTGTTCAAATGTTGCCTGTTCTGTTTTTATCTTGCACGTTGAATTCTGAGAAGGCGCCACTTCTGAAGGTATGGAAACTGTGAAGAATCGATAGTCAGCTAGTTGACTTGATGTTGGAGAAAGTAGTCTTGAAGACCCCATGCCAGAGTGGTAGAAGCAAAGGGTTTTTAGGTTGCACATCCCTACTTCAACACATTGTGTGGCTGACAGGCATTCTGCTGGAGATGACTCTGTTGGCTTTCCTCCAAAGCCTGAGCATGAATTAACGCACTTGGGGACTCATGAAACACTTGTCATAATGATAGGCAATTGCTTTAAATTATTTGCAACAAAATGATTTACAACAGCCTCAGACTTTTAATAAGCCTTGGCTCTAATTGGTGAGTGTTAGCTCGCTGTTTCTGGGTTCCCAGGCTAGTAATCCAAGAAAGCTGATTTCTAGCAAAGCTTCAGAGGAAGAAATATAAATGCTTTAATATGTGCTCTGATACCTTATTGATACCTTTTAGCTATCACATCTTTGGAGGCAGGTGACTAAATAAAACTTGAGTCTAACATGTAAAACTAAATTCTTTCTCCTTTATCTTTTGCGACACATTGAGAGGAAAGGAGCTAGAAGTGCTTGAGAGGCTAGTGACCAGTTATATGGGGATTACTTGACTTTGGGGTACTGCTTTTGAGACGAATGTTCATTTCCTTACATCACCCCAGGGTATTAAGAAATTGTAAAAGCTGGGCTGTGTTGCAGGCTTCATTGTAGTAGTGGTTGTAGTTGGCATCCTGCTGGATTCAGCGTTGTAAAGAGATGCATGCCTGACTCGGAGTTTTCTAGATTCTGAAAGGTTAAAACAAAAAGTAAATTTTGCTAAGCATTTTAGCCAGCGGTTCTGATGTCTGAGCTGTGAGGTGTTTTCTTCTAGTGCTTTTGAGAGCTAAGCCCGAGAAGTGGCTCAGCTGATACTTGTAGCTGGACTGGCATTCTCCTCTCTGAAGTCTGACATACCAGAATGAGATAACAGGACTTGAAGTTCACTATGTGTAACTATGAAATAACTTGGAAGTGAACATGCAGTGTCGTGAAACTGTCACTGACAACTACTGACTTCTTAGCCTTGGACAATATCTCTGAATTACAATTGCCTTACTTTTAAAGCAAACTTTAAGATGAATGATATATGGTGTGGTAGCCTGAAAGGCCCGATACACATTGTGGCCTCTCAGTTTTCTCCTATCCTTATCGTTACTAGATAATGTGAAGGCTGCAAAGAGTGTTTTGGCCCAAAGAAAGAAGAAGATTTCATACTCCTATTTTAACATATTAAACAGCTGGCAGCTTACTGGCCATTCTGCTAAGACAGCACTGTAGACCTTCCTTCAAAACCTGAATGGTAATTTGGAGAATTTAAGGTTTGTGGCCAAGCAATATGAGATGCTCTTCAACTGTCATACCTCTTTCTTCGGAGAACACCAAGCGTTACGCATTGCTTCCTACGTGTACAGGTTGACTAATGGTAGCCTTTTTGTTTGGGCCTCTCTGGACTTGTTAAAGATCATAATGTTACTGTTTTCGATTGTGCCTGTGAAGTCCCTCGGTTATCAGATGTAGCTCAAGATTTGACAGCTTGCCCAACTTACATTGATTTCTTTTAACACGGATACATTCTGAAAACAAAGTAATGGAGCTATCACCGGTCTTTTGGAAAGTGCAGTTGGTGGGTTTTTTTAATGCATTTTTTAATGTTAAGAGCAATACGAATTACATCAGTGTTTTATACTAGTGCTTTGGCACAGAACACTTGAGTTATTCAGGTTCTGTATGTCAAGGAGGGTATCACCGGAAACTAATGCTAATGGTAAGAGAATGATCACTTCGTAGATGTCAAGTGCTATAGTACAGATGCTTTTTAAGGGGAGCATAGGGTAGTTATTGCTGTTTACGTAGAAGAGGGCTGTTAGAGTTCGTGTTCTTTGATAAATCAGTTATTAGAAGGAAAAGTTTGCTTTTTTTTCTATGCAGTAGTTTGTTGTTGGTCCATCATGCTCTTCTTTCTGCCTCTGCCTGAACCCAAACCCCCTCACAGCCTGACAGAAATGTTCGCTTACGCAGCTAGCCCTGCTTCAGTTTGTACTACATCCTTCTCCAGTGTTCGGCTGCGACATCAGAAGTCGATGTCCATGTCAGCCTCTGTGCACACGAAGATGATGTTGCCTCCAATAGACAATGGCGCAGATAACTTCAGGCCTATGTAAGAACCTGAAATCGTTGTGAAACTAACTTATACCCACTGCTTCTTAACTTTGTGCTGTGGAATTTTAGTCCTAGATTGTTCTAGTATATATTCCCACAAGATGTGTGTTTCCTCATTTTTTTAGTCTTGTTTACATTTGTCTTGTGGTGTGTCAGGCTGTCTGTGACATAATCCTGCAATAATGAACCTTAATTTTTTTCCTAGTGTTAGGAGTATTGGACATTCCCTATTGTCAAAGTTTGTGGGAGACTTTGTGTATCCTGAAGGACTTCACTGCTGGGAGCGGTTCGCTTGTAGAGAATTTTGTGTAGGATACTTTCAAATTAGTAAGACTTTCAAAGATGTATATATAGAATGTGGAGGGAGAGACACTAAAGTTACCTATTGCTTCTCTTTCCTGGGAGGAAACTTTGCTCATCTATTCTTTTATCAGGCTTCTCAGTGAAATATTGTACGCCTAGTTTATCTGGTCTTTTCCAGGATACTCCTGTTGCATTTTTCTGCCTATGTAGGTTTCTGTTTCAGCAGCCTTTTAATCCTAACTTCTTACAAGTTTTGATTCCATACAGTGCTGTAATAATGTTGTTACTTCCAACCCTGGCCTATATAAAAGTGTCTGCTTATGCTTTACTGTAGAGCGTAGTGTTTTGTGTTTCCTGCAGAACCGTAGTGCTTCTGTAAAGAAGTTCTAGCGTTGTTTTTTGTTTTCTGCTCTAGCACTATTCCCGATCAGAGAACTCCTGTTGCTTCAACTCACAGCATTAGCAGTGCAACCACACCTGATCGTATTCGTTTCCCCAGAGGAACGGCTAGTCGGAGCACTTTCCACGGCCAGCTCAGAGAGCGACGTACTGCTACCTACAACGGACCGCCAGCCTCCCCCAGTCTGTCCCACGAAGCAACACCACTCTCACAGACTCGAACCAGGGGTTCCACTAATCTGTTTAGTAAACTAACTTCAAAACTAACAAGAAGGTAAGCCTCTTAAAATGGTAATGCAACGTGGTTTTTTTATCGGGTAGTAGGCATGCCTGGTAGTTCGTTGCGTAGGTTTTTTTGTCCACATTCTCTGATTAATGGGTTAACAATTTCTGCAACTTAAGATGCACTGGCTTATGATTTTTTTGTAGTTCTTTTTGGTTATAGATGCCATTTGTTTTTAGCAGTTGAATCAAATGGGATAAAAAATGAGACAGCTTTGTGCTGTTTCTTCTGTGCTTGTCATCCTCACGTCCGAGGTACAGATGCTGCAAGAGCTGAAACATTTCAGCTCAGTTCAAAAGCTGCTCACTGTGACTGCATGGTCTGTCAGTTGACAGCGTAAACTAGGATCCCAGTCTTGGTATTGAATGTAGCATTAGAAGGTCAGGTTGTGTTTCCCGATCACTTAGACTATTAATATTTCCAGAATAATCTTGCTGACAGCACATGAATAGATCACAGGTGAAAGGGTAGGGGCAGGACACAAAAGCTTCTTTTGGCCGTAGTGCTAGCATAGGTCATTAAAATAATGGCAGTATTATGGTTTCAGTCTAGGTAGGAGTCCGGTCAAAAAAAAAAGCTTACTCCTGTTTTGACCTTTACTTCATGTGCAGATTCTGGTTTTGGTGTGAAGGTGTGTTGGTCTAGCTGAAGCTTACCTTAAGGAGGTGTTCTTCCTGTACTAACAGTTTTTATTCTAATTGGACTTCTATTTTCAAATCTATGTGTGATTTAAATTAGTTCCTACAAACCCTAAAATTGAAGCCCACTTCTTTTCCTTCTGCATTTAAAACTTGTCGGTTCACATACCACATACTTCAGACCACTCTGATATCCACAACTTGTGTTTGCAGAAGTGAGGGTTTGTTTATCCTTGCCTTAAGATAATCTCCATGCTTTTGTACCCTCCTCATCATGTGAAATTTTTTGGGGGATATATCATTCTGATCTTGGCCTGCTTGCTTTTGTTTTGGGCTTATGTCCCATCAGCACCAAGCCATTTCCTTCCTGTCTGTTCTGTGACTCTACGTGCCTCCATCTCAGCATCCTCTTCATAGTCTCCCATTCCTACAAAATAATGCTGAGCCAAACTCCACTTTTTCACAGCTGGACAATTTCAATTCAGAGAGTGACTTTCTTTTAAAATGTAGAAGTTGTTTTTGTGAAAAACCAAAACGTGACAGCCTAGCCTTTGGTAAATGTCTTACCCTGCTCAGCTCTCTGCCAGCTAACACTTCCATGGGAAATACATTTCTTTCTTCTTTTTCTGTTCAGGGAGAGAGATAGAAGATTAATTTGAATTTTATTTTTTTTTTTTAAGAATTCAGTCATCTGCTTTTTGTCAAGTGAAGTCTTAATCAAACACATCCTTTTGGCACATCTTTCCTTCTGTACTTTTGTTTGTAATATCCTTACTTAATTTTCCATCTGACTTTCCAAATGCGGACGCTCAAACTGTGAACATGCAAGCTTTTCGCTTGTGCTGCTGAAACATACAATTTATCATTGGGTGTCACTCAGCTGTTTAGGCAGCATTCAAGCTTCTATCATTACCTCCAAGTTTCAACTTTTGCAGTGCAGTGTGGTTTTCTTAAAGAAGTTTTTCCCCGCTGCTTTTGACAATAGTTTAAATTCCATCTGAACTTGATTAAATAATGTACAGTTGTAACGCAATAGTGCTGTTACAGATGGTTAAGTTCGCACTTGGAGGACCTCTTAGGGTGGGGGCTCTGTTATACTGGGGGCTGTACAAACTGCTGAGGAGGTGGGTAGTCCCATCAAAGGACATGGTTATGTTTCTTCTCTTTAAATAAATTTTTAAAACCCTCAAAACCTGTTAATTTATTCTAGCATTGTCTACGGGGGAATCAGAATCCTTTTGATTTAGAAACTAATTGTGTTCTGGTGTAGGCAATTGTCACAGCTTCTGCCACTAAATTAGCTAAATATTTAAGGCAGTTTTTGCTACAACGTGGCTGACCTAATGATTACGAAGGAAGAAACCTGACTCTGAAGATACTGCAGATCTAATTATGGTAGATTTTTGCTCTGTATTTCAAATACATGAAGAAAATCCAAATACCTTTTTACGTGACCTTGCAGATTATGAGTTATAAAGTGTTTTGACACCAGTACGTGTTTTAATTCATAATAATTACTGGTGGCATATTTCCCAGAAAAATTAAGTTTGGAAGTAGTAATGCTAAGAGTTTGACTCTTTAGACCCTAAATCACCTGCCTAATCTCAGAATGTATTGAAGTGTAATTTCATTGTGCGTTTTAAATGAGATCTTTTTGCATGTTTCGCTCTAAATGGCTTTTTCAATTTATTTTGTACAAAACTTTTTGTTAATTATTATTTTGGCTTAATTTCTTTTAGAAACATGTCATTCAGGTTTATCAAAAGGTAGGATTTATTTATATTTAAAAAAAAGTGGCTCCTGCAATTAACAACAGATTTGGCTTTCTAGCCTTGGTTTTCTGAAAACTAAACTTTCTGCTGAGAACTAAATACTTTCTTTCTTGAGAGGAAAGCATAGAATAAATCCATTAACTCATGATGATACTTAAGAATCTGTGGCACCTGTATAACAAGATGCTACGCATGCCTTGTGAATTCTTCTTTCTTTGATAGAGTTGGTAGTACCAAAGTAATTCTGTTCTCTGTACTAATACACTTAGCATGCTTATGTTTGAAGAATGAGGTGTTTGATAACAATGATGAAAGTATAAACAAAACATAAGGTTACAAGCAAATAAAGGTAAGTGATCCTAAATTTACATTCTCTCTTTGTTTTATGATATTTTATAAAAAAAATCAGTTTGAAGTGTTGTCTGCAGTTGATATGGTAGAAAGCAAACTGAACACGGTTCTGAATCTGACAGTTTTGTATGGAAGATTGAATGAAGATGCAATGGCTGTGTCTTTATTTTAAAATGGGATGTGTTTGCTGAACTGAATTGCAGCTGAAGTGCAAATAGAGCACTTGAGTTACAAACAAAAAAATACAACATCTATGCAAATTTCTTAACAAAAGGGGAAAACTCGAAAAGTCTGATTCACATTTCAAGCCCAAAGGATTGAATCCAGCTTTACAATTTGGGAATGAATCAAGCTGCCATATATCTTGTTAATCCACTATGACTCATGAAAGTTGGTCATACAGTTTTGACCCGCAGGTACATTTTCCAGTAGACTCTTGTGATACTCTGTTAAGCGGTATCATATCTTGTGGCTTCTTAAAGGGTGGTACTTTCTATTTCCAACTGCTTACCAAAAAAAGGAGACAAGGCCAAAAATCAGACATCTGTTTTGACTTTCAAAATGCAAGGCTATGGATGTGATTGTAACTTGAAGGTTTTCATACCGTTTCAAGGAAATATTTAGATTAGGGAGACCTGAGATAGGTACATAGCTACTTAAATTTGCCTTTATTTTGTACAGTCCGAGTCTAAAGGTACTGCCCCCATTAAGTGAGTAAATTCCACGCCACAGTAATAAAAATCAGGGCTCTGCCAAACATGACTCTGTTTAGAACTGGTGTTGGTTGGGTTGGCTGGCATTGTCACAGCTGACTTGAGAAAAGGAACATGCACAAACTGTTAGTTAGGGAAGGGAACCGTCCAGCACAGTGTACAGATGAAACTGAGCAGCGGCGGTAGTTTGAACCCCTCGCGCATCGTGAGCTGTGGGGTGCATACCACTTTGTCTCTCTGTAGTCACATTGCTTTTTAAAACAAAGGATTGTGACTGTACAACCTCCACAACTGGGTGCATGTAAGTTTGTTACAGTGCTCTGAAGACAGATGGAAAATGCTAATATGAGTAAAGTTTTAAACTAGAAGGTTGCTGTTCAAATTTGAGACTTAAAAAAAGGTAAATTTTTAATATCTTTTTTAAAATTTTTTCCTTGACTTGAGGCAGGACCTTAAACTTTTGTAGAAATAGTTGCTGCAGCTTCCACTGCAGATTTGCAGAGCCTTACATCACCTACACAGGACCAGACTGTGCTTTTAAAATTCTATTTTAAGTGTGTGTGGTGTCCCCCCCATACCTGATTCTGTGCGTAGGTACGGATTTAAAATTAAAACATTGGGGGGTTTTGCAGTTTCTTATCACTTTATATGCTATGAATCTTACCTAAACTCATTGTCTTTGATACTGAAAGAACTACTATAACCCAATACCACATATATGTAGTATTGCAACATCATTTTGGGGAGCTGAATAAAAGTAGATAATCGGTTACTTCTTTTTTTAACTATTGAGTTCTAATATTGTACTTGGTACAATATTAGAAGTATTAGAGGTATAAAATATATATCTCTCCTGTACCATGCACTGTCCTTGCCAATCTGCATAGTGTGGAAGTCTAACTTTTTTTCTGACAGCAAAAATCACTTTCAATGTTCTGGATTTTATTGCAGCATCTTTTCTCCATTCCATAAATTGATCTTATTTGAGCGTCTTTCACTTTTTGCTGGTTTTCCTTATCTTTTTCGACAGTTTTCTTTGTGTTTATTTGGATTTTTAACACAGCTTACAAAGATGTAAAGAACAGAAAACACAGCATAACTCAGGACAGATGTATGGAAACATTCTTATTTTTTTTAAAGCCTTCCACAAACCATGAAGGAGATAATGTATAGGCATTGCATGACAGATGAGAACATAACTCCTATATATTTGTTCCATTCTCAAGACCGAGGAGTGTTTTGGTCCGTAAAATTAATTTATGTAAAAATACAAGCAAAAGCAGAAAATTTAGACCATAAACTAGGAATTTGCGGTTCCTGCAGAAGCGAAGATTGTATTAGCAGTGAGGAGGCCTCAGGGCTGCATCTGACTCGCAGACCCACTGAAACAATACTGGCAGTACAGTAAGTGACTGTTCCCAAAGCACCAGTGTTGGGCTGTAGAACTGGACGATAACCATGTCCTTCGTGAAGGAACAAGCATCTAGAGAGACTGGCACAGCTCTCCAAAATTTGGCACGATAGCTGTATTTGAGGGTGCATATCACTGAATGCAGTTCCTTGTGCTGAATGAATGGAACACCGATGCATTGAAAAACTGAACAAAGTAAGGATTTTCTGAGAGGCTTCCATGAAAGCAAGTTTATTATTTCAGTGTGGCAGGTATTTTGTAAATAATGACCTTACTTAGATTTAGAGTACAGTGGTTTAGAAGCCGAACAGTTTTGGCTTCATTTCAACCTAAAAAGGATCTGAAAACATCATTAGGGATTTTTCCTCCCAGACTTTTTGGGACAGATTCCAATAACAGTAAAACTATTCATTGTTGGGGAGACTGGTTATGCTCCCGTTTTCTACAACCTCTGGCAAGTTTAAAAATAAATATATAAACAAATCCATAAATGCTTGCAGCTCTTAACAAAGTTGTCTTCCACTTCATAGGAATGCAGTAGGCACTTTAAAATTCAAGTTCTCTCAATTTTTGAGTTGAGCAGTGTCTTCAGACTTGTTGCTTGCTTTGCCAGTAAAACGAGCCTTTCGCAGACCGTCTGAAAGGTGTGGGTTTGTTCAGTTGGTACAGGTGATGGTTCTCCCCCTTCCTGCCTACCCCCATCTCAGTTCTGCATAATTGTCATAAAGGATGGGTTCACGGGCTGTATATGCAGACCTTAGACATCTTTTTCCACCTTTTACTGTATCCGCCATAGTAAAGTAGCATGTGATCTTAATCTGCCGACTAAAATGATCATCAGTGCTGTTGACAATTTAAACTCCTACCGTAGGTTTCAGAAGTACGGCATCGAGTATTGATTGCAGTCAGGTAGTTGGGAGATCGGGGGGGCTGCGGCCTCCGAGGCAGTTGCCCTCCTGTGTTACTGAGGGGAACAATTTTCCCCCTCTTTAAGTTGAATTTTAAAAATTCTATATAAAATTGTGCTATGATGAAAATGATTATCATTAAAAACACGCTGTGAAGCGCTAGAATTAGTTGAGGACTTGTCAGGTGTTTTCTTCCATCTTCCTTGTCCTTTTTGCTTGGGACAGCTTTAGTCAATGGAAACGTTTCCTAGCGGAGACCCCGTGTTGCTGCGTGGTACCTCAGAGAGCAGGGTTCTGGTCGGATGTTGTGACCAACAGCTCACAGCAGAGTGACATACCGCTTTCTTAACTGGATTTCTATTGCAGTAGCAGCGTGAGTTTTGAGCAAGGAGCAGGGGGTCCGTAGCCTAAACAGCGAGGGCTGCCACCGCGCTCCTGGCGGTGCTAGCACAGCCTCTGTTCCCTCGTGACAGGGGCTGCACACAGTCGTCTTACAAACCTGTTCCTTCACTGCAGCCCTCAAAAGGAGGGAAAGGAGGAAATGAAGCTTCGTAACACCCCGCAGACCCTGATATAAATACCACCGTACGTCAAAAAATAAGCTTACTGTCTTACATTCCTATCCCTAGACACCTGATAACCAAACCGCTTTAATAATTTACGTTATTCAGTGAAGCCATGTATAGCTTAGAGTAGGCTTGGTAAGAGTCTTACCAAGATAGCTTCCCTGCGAGCAGAATTAATACTGAGATGTAGGACTGTGGTACTGCAATAAAGGGAAGGCGGAAGGAGGTGACTTTCGCCCTTAATTCTACTTGATGCTGGGCTTTTAAACAATGGTAGTGATCAGCAGCATAGCTTTAATCAATTCAAGACAGAAAGCTTAAATTTACTCAGATGTTGAAGATGCATCAGTGTGGGAATTAATAGGGTTGCCATACCACAGCTTAAGAATTCTTGGGTTTACCTCACAACCTCTCTTAAAATGTAGATGCATCTTGTTTTGCTTTAAGGTATTTGGTATTGTTTAAACACCTAGTACCTCAGATCTGACGTGCTTGCAAACACACAGGGTGACCAGACTTGTCTGTAAATAGGGTATTTTTTCAAATTTATATTGTATTACCAGATAAAACTTTAAAATATAATTAGCCTAAAAATAATTGGGAGTTATTTCTCTTTTAGGAGGTACTTACTAAATAATGCGATAACTTCAACACAGTTTGTAACTTCAGTTTAACATTTTCTGCTTTTAGAAGTTGAACTTTATTCAATGAGTTCTACACTATTAACGTATATAAACATACATTGTAAAAATCAGTTATACTCTTTTTAAACTGTAGTTTATAGACTTCCATTTGGTTTGACAATGTTATATTCTGAATTTGGTCTAACCTACGAAGTTCTTTACATCTTTGTTGCTTTGTATTTTAACACACCTTTGGTATGATTGCAGTATCTTTTAGCAGCTGCTCAGATATTGTATATTGTAGTGTAAGATTTGTCTTCTCTTTCCCACTTCCTTTGCTTCTGCATTCTTTTCAATGAGGCTCCCGACTGAATATGAGAGGAACGGGAGATTTGAGGGCTCAAGGTGAGGGTAAAATTTTTGTTTAAAATGTTACTTAGGTGAGTTTGAACCTTTCTCCCCTTGATCATGTGGCGCAGTGGCTTCAGGCAGCAGCTTTTGTTTTGTGTAAGGCTTTGAAACTAAACAAAGAAGCATTTCTGTCTGCAAAACAGCTATTAAAGCACTGACTTGGTTCTGAACTTTCATCTTTCCTGTTGCCTTTTCCCTTGTGTGTTTTTTTGCATTTTAGTTGTTGTAATTTGCTGTTGTCATGTAGATGTGTAGGTAAGTGGTCTCTAGGCTGCAAATGTGTGGGATGACTACTGAAGGGCCATAAGATATTTCTCATCTCCAAAATCACACATAGTTAAACAATATTTTTTCATGTTATACTCTTCTTCCAAAATCTGCATATCAAAAAATACTGTAAATGATCAAACTTGTGCTAGTTCTGCCAACTGTTTTCAAGTAGAAAAAGCTTTCAAAAATAAAATGAGCATTGAGTAAAAGTTGGAGTTCCCCCTGCCCCCTTACAGCCTTACTAAATTAAAACCTTAAAGTTAAAACAAAGTACTCTTTAATTTGCTTATTGAATTTTGTAACATCTGACAAATCACGTAGCTGGATTTGACAGCATAATCCTATGACTCTCACAGTTACTGGAAGTCTTTCTAATAGAATGTAAAATTATGAAATAGGTTATCTTTGAGAGAGTTATTTATTTAGTTTTGACCTCGCTATCACTTTTTATTTAACTTTTTCATAATTGCCTTCTTAATGGTGGTAGAAGAAAAGCATCGTGCAACCAGAAATTCATTGCCAACTATTTTAAAGAGCAGCTTGACTTAATATTGTAAATTAAACTTTGAAGTTCAACATGAGACCTAAACTGTGTGGTTTGTGGTCAGTTAGGTTAGGTATTTTCAGAAAATGCTTAAGCTTGACAGTCAATATATTTAAGTTTCTTGTCCTGAGGACAAATAAACTTGAAGAGGCAACTGACAGCATGCAAATATTCATAAAGAAAATCTGTCATTTTTTTCCCTGGAGGTCCAAATGTAGTTCCTTATTCTTTAGCTGTGTGACCACGGATTTTAATTCAAGTAGAAGAATCATAGCAAACTAGAAATTTCTGGAAATTTTCTTTGTCTTGTATAACTTTATCCTTACCACAGGAAAAGCTTTTTTTATTAAAAAAAAAAAAATATAAAATTGCAGACTTGGGAAACGCAGCCTCAATATTCTGTGCTTTATCTCTTAAAACTGGGACAGTTAACCCTCTTATTCGCCATCTCTATTAACAATGTTGAGGAGATGTCCAATAACGACTTCCAACTCTCCTTCCTGCATTCAGCCTCAAAGGCACTTAGCTGCATAGCTTGTAGCAGCAAAAGATTTCATCGCTTTACCCAGTTGTTGGTATTAAAGAAATTACTGACTGGCGCAGAGATGAAGTATTTCCCCCCTGTTGAAGGTAACCCCAGTAGCCTACAATGTGGTGGGTCTCTAGTGGTCATCTCTAACACCAGTGCAGGAAGGTCAGAGTGAAACCAAACCAGCCCAGAACTGGGTGGCAGTAGGTGGGTGACCCCTGGCCAGGTCCCCCAGTCCTGCTGTCCTTCCTCCCGCTTGCAGCTGACTACTGTGGGACTCCGTGGGTCCTCCCAGCGGTTGGTCTCTGACCTTCTGCACAGGAGGAGGTGTAGAGGAACCCCCAGGATCTTTCTGCACGGGCTCATCCCCGTTGTGTATGAGTGGGCACCTCCCATGGGCTGGCACTCCCACGACCTGGGCTGAGCACCCTTTTGTCACAAGTCGCTGCTATTTGAATGTTCCAGAAACTTCTAGCACAGAGCTGGTGTTTCAGCTGTCCACGTGGCCCAAGAACAGGGGTTTGAGCAGAACCTTCCTTAAAACAGAGTCATAGGCGATGCATGTAGTTCTACCTCCGCAAGGTCATTCCCCTTGTGCTCCTGACTCCAGTGACTTCCAGTTGTGTCGCCTGTCGTACCATACCTTCGTTTCAGCCCCAACAGCTAATGCTTTACCTTGACTGTGTGTTTGTACAGCAGCTAGGGAAGCGGGGCATTGCTCGCAGCCGGAGCCTCTAGATGCTGCTCTAATACCGGTAGTGTGCGTTGAGTGTTAGTTTGCTTCACTAACATGAAACATGGAGAAGGTAGCTGGCCCTGCTAACTAACAAATTCCTGTCTTTCAGCCGCAATGTAGCTGTGGATCAGAAGGATGAGAACAAGGAAGCCAAACCTCGGTCGCTGCGTTTTACCTGGAGCATGAAAACCACCAGCTCCATGGATCCCAATGACATGATGAGGGAAATACGAAAGGTCCTGGATGCCAATAATTGTGACTATGAACAAAGAGAGCGTTTCTTGCTTTTCTGTGTCCATGGAGATGGGCATGCGGAAAACCTTGTACAGTGGGAGATGGAGGTGTGTAAACTGCCAAGACTGTCGCTGAATGGAGTTCGCTTTAAGCGGATATCGGGAACATCCATAGCTTTTAAAAACATTGCTTCCAAAATTGCCAATGAGTTAAAGCTGTAACAAGAAAAATAGTTAAGTTGTAAATTAGTTAGCAATTTCAAGTGTTTTTGAGAATTCCGATGGAAATGTATAGAATAACATTTAGGCAATAACTTCTGCATCCTTCTGAATAGTGATATTAAAAAAAAAAGCTGCTGAGCTGGGAGGGAGAGTTGGACTTTTTTATAAGTGCACTACAGCATTAAAGTTGCCTACTATGTAAAATATTACCCCTTCTGCTTTATTTCCATTGCTCCTAAGTCTTTGACAACAAATTGAAACACAGAGTATATTCATTTAAATATGCCTCCTGTTTGTGTGGACGTGTGAATGTACAGTATGTGTGTATAATATATAAAGTATTATATGTAAACAATTCATTTACAACATCGAGCTGTACCAGTACCTCTTTTTGGGCTAATTTTGGTGCTAAAAATTGAAATGGCCAAGGAGGAAACACTTGAGTTAATATTTAAAATAACCGAAGCGTTAACCAGTAAATGCAGGTTTACAGTTCACTGCTGTGTTAAGAAAAAAAAAAAAGTGTGTGAAGGGTTTGGATTTACGGTTGTGAACATTATTAGTCCTGTTTTCTAAGTAGATCTCATGAGATTATTAAAAATTCACTTTTACTGAATAAATCTTGCATTATATTTTGCCCACCTATTTATTATTTAAGTCTGAATCAAATTTAAAAAATGTAGTTGATTTGTGCATTAAAATTTGGGTAAACACATCCATTCTTCTGCTTCTGCTAAACTACTAAAACTGTATCTTTGTCCTTTTGGCTTACGAGTATCGATTGCAGCTAAGAACGCTTTTCTGTTGTTCCACCGTTCCTCTACAGAATGGGGCAGTCTAAAAGGATGTGCTAAATGCTGACTGGCGACTCTCTTTCAGACCGAGTTCTCCACGTTAGCCTTAGGTCAGACTGATACAAAGCACAAAAGGACTCTCAAATAACAACCGTATTTTGATGGAAGTCGCCACGTCCGAGTCGGTGCCGTTCTGAGGTATTGCTGCACGCGTGGCAATACCGTCCTTTGCATTCTGGGTGCGCACAGTAGCGAAACCCAAAAGTGGGCATCAAATTGGCACTGATCTCTCCTCTGTCGTTAACGTCCAACTTGATAAACTACAGCCATAGGCAGTAGCAGTTAAAACTTTTCCTTGCAGCTCTTTTCCAGCGTGCTTCCACTTGGCTCTGGTTGTATTGCTTTTGGTGGCTCCGTGCCAGTTGTGTCTCTAGCTTCTGCTGCAGAGGGAGTCCACTCTCGCTTTTTTTTAACGGGCAGTGTGGAAACCCGCCCTTGATGAACTCTCGGATGGCCACCTAGCTTTCTGTAGGACACAAGGCTACTCTGGGATGGTCCCCACTTTTTAACCATCGCTGTGGTGAGCCAGATTTGATTTTGCAAACTAGAATGAAGAAGTTTCTTCATGTGTTCTTTCCTACTGATACTCAGTTTATTTCATCAAGGACTTCTGTAGATAATATCTTGCGTTATCTACTTGACTTTTTGTAGTAATGTTTTATGGTTATATTTCAGTGAAGCACTTAAGCATGTACTTAACATGTGCTTTAAACTGGAGCCTAAATTTGCATTTTAAATTTGCAGTGAGCTAATAGTTATTCATAGTACACAGTTCAGATTTGACCCGAGGTGAAAATGCAAAATCCTTAATATTTTGCAAATTAGTCCTTGTGATCTGTAGTCTCTGAAGGCAGCAGACTTCCCTTCTCTTTCCCTAAGCATTGATATTGATTATGCTAGTTTAAAGGGTAATCATAGTTGTTAAATGTAGTAAATATTCCTGAATTTGCATTTTATTCTCTGTATATTCTGTATCACGCCATGGCTTGAGAACTCCAGGTGCTACCGGAGTTCATTTGGCTTTCAGTGCTCTGCCCGTGCCTGTGCTGCTCAGTATGGTTTTTTCCATGAAAACTCCATTTTGTAATAGCAATAAGACATTTCAGGGCAGTCATTGTACTTTCTCAGGTGAGTGGTCACCTCTCCTTTCACTTCCTACGTTTTAGGCACTCCTCCAAATGTATTTTTTTTCACCTGGCAGTGCACTTTGTTGTCTGAACTGAAAAAAGTGTTCTGATAAATGATGTAAATCTGTATTCGATGGAAGTTCCAAAAGGTTTCATATTAAATGTTTTCTGAAATACTCTCTTCCTACTTCACCTGTTAAGTATGTAATTGTTGCTAGAAAGTGCACCAGTATCATACTTTGGATATTTAAAGTTTGTACTGAAGTATTTTTCTTAAAAGTGTTCTCAAAAGTTTCTTTCAGAGTAAATCTGTTTGAGGTATAAAAAAAAAAAAAAGTTGTTATAATCAGAAACAGGTTTTTAACAGCTTCCTTCCCAAATGCCTTATAAAATTACCAAGTTGCAAGAATATACCCTTGTTTCTTTAGCATACCGCATGCTTACTGTTCAGGCCTCTGAGAGTTGCCTGGAGAGGAAAACTGCATCCTTCAGATCTCCACACCGAAGACGAACTTCGTCCCAAACACAGGCCTTTTGCGTGTTCGTATTCCTTGGCAATCTGTGTAGTTTTATCAGCTCTGCTGGTGATACGACTCTGCAGAACTACAGCTGTTTTTTCTCTCCTTAGGAGACAAATTTAAAAATAATCGGAGGTCGCTGCGTGGTGAGCATGTAGCAGCAGGCCCGGGCATTCCGAGATGCGTGTCCGGCAACTGCGGAGTGGTTTTCTGTAGTGGCGTGACTGGTGTCCTGGAGCGCGTGGTCCGAATGGTGTGCTGGGGGGTGTTTGTAATGGGCTCGTGACTGAAGGTTTGCATCGCCAAAACCCACCTCACCCAGCTCTGAAGATGTCTCTTGGTTGCTGGATCTGGAAGAGAAAAACATCTTTATATTTGGGTTGCGGGGAGTTGACTGCTTTAAAAAAAAAAAAAAAGTGTTTAAAGGTACGTACATTAAACATCTGAACACTAAGCAGGAACAAGCGAGTTCAGATAAACTTATTCTCATGCAAACCTTCCCTTTCTAAAACAGCTCAGTCTAATTGACCTCTTTACAAGGTCTAAGGCCCTCGACCACTTTGAGAAGAAGTAGAGAGAGGTGGGTTAGAGGAGCAGCTCGTCCTGCTGCTCTAAGTGTTTTACGTACTACTTTTATTCAAGTTACAGCATCTGGTCCAACCTTTGGGGCTTCAAAGATTTCTTTACTACAGATTCGGGCAAGGTTCACCTTTCTCTCCTGTATCACAGTGAAATTTCAAGAGCAAATATAGTGAGATACTGTATCCCACATTTCTTTAATTGCAGCATTTTTTGTCAAGGTAAATCAGATTATTAAAAAAATCTGAAATTAATATCCACATGTTTATGTTAAATAAACAGAGGTTCGGAAGTCCTTCTAGTCATATGTAGCAGATCGGGAGGAGATCTCTCCAATTCCGTTAAAAGCTCAGATATGCATGGGCCTTTGGGGATAATGTGTAGAGACTTTTAATCAGTCTTTCCCACAGCTGCTGCGTCACACACAGTGTTGCGGGTTGCGCTTTAATTAGGACTGCAGCCAACCCAGAGGACCGTTGTCTCTCCCAAGCCCTGGTGTGGAGCAGCAGGACGCGCACGGCCGCTTCGAGTTAAAACCCGCTTGGTGGTGCTGCTTTCGGTTCCTGAAGGGCCGGGGAACCTCCTCGCTGGGTATGGGCTGAGCCCACCGCCACTGGTGTCCTTCTCTGTGTTTGAAGGGTGGGGTGGCTGGGTGATCCCTGCTGTGCAGCCTGGGATCAGCTGTCGGGGACATGCATTTTCTTAGTAACCCAAAGAGTGAAATGTTTAGAGAATCTCGGTGGTAGATGGTATTTCTGCTGGGGGGTGGTGGGGTGTGTCATACTAGTGTAAAGTTTTGTTTTTCGATTCACAGTGCATGTGTTTAGGGAATACTAAATACAGTTTTGGAAAGCTCATCCCACTGTAGATGAGCGTTTAATTTTAAACATGTAGGTTTGCAACTTCCCGTATTTCCAACTGTCGATACAATCTCATTTCTTTTAAGTTTTCATAGAAGAGCCCTGGATGGAGCCTTCCTGTAAAGCTAGGCTCGCATTATTACAGGTCACCGGTGCTGCCAGTTAAACCCCTGATCTGACATTCTTATAAAGTGTGGCTGTGAAAATTCCACCTTTGACTGGGATCTTTCCCTCTGGCAGCAGTGAATTGTTCCATTGATTTCACCGCTGACCATTATTCCATCGCTTCAGATGAGAAACTGTTATCCATCAGGAAGGGACATAAGCTTTGGATAAAAGCTCAACCTAGTGCAATTAATAAGAATTCTTTAAAAGTTGGACTTCATACCAAAGGCCCATCAGTGTCCTACATTACAGCGGCAGTAAACGCTGAGAGAAATCCAAGAACACGAGGCGGATAGAGTAATTGTTCTCTGTGTATGTACTCCTTACTTCTGAGAAACTTAAAAGCAGGCAAAAAGCTAACCTTTAAACTTACTCAGGTAACTCGATGGTTTTCGTGTTCCTGTTTCTGCTGGTCTCTTCTTAATGTACTGTGTCCAAGTGAAGGGGCAGGAGAAAATGAGCAAAACTGGAGGAGCAGTCTCTCCACCCATTGCTTCTGAAGTTGAAACAGTATGGTATTTGAAAGACCCTTAATGGGTCTTTTTTAGCCTTTTAAGAATGTTTTAAGCTTTGGTACAAGCAGTGGGCTCTTGTTCCAGCAATAACTGATAACAGAAGCCGTGTCAATACCGACACTACGCATCCTGTGTTCACCTGTGCGCAGAAGCTGTGTTCGGGGCACTGATCGCTGGTTACTGCGTGTTCGTCTTCACCCGTGAGTGCCATTAACGCCTTGCAGTGGTTGTGGCTTAGCAGGTAAGATGTTTATTGCAGGAGAAAAAAAAAAAAAAAGTGCTTTTGCGTGGGTTTTGCTTATGTGCGTTGAGCACTCGGAAACTGTGTCCTCTGAGACGCGGATGTAAAATTCGTGCAGAGTGGCCACGGTTATGGTTGCTGTGGGAACCGCGGCTTTGAATTTCAAGGCACAGAAATGTTGCAGTTCTCATCCCATTGATAACCCTTATGTTACCGCTTAATAATATCCTTACAAAACTGACAGCATAAACCCAAAATATTCGTACAGTTCACGTTTCTTTGTAGTTGCTGGCCACACTGAATGTGTTAAGGGCATAAAATCAGATAATGAAATATCTCACCACGAAAATAATTCTGTTAAAACATATGGGGATGCAAAATCAGAAAGCGAAGTGCTACCGGTGTTACAATCGCACGGTTTTCAATCGTTGGCCTCTCTCGAGGAGAAGTCCTGTTTGCTTGGAGGTGTCTGTTACCCAGAGCTCAGCTCGGCGTGAGCACCGCAACCGCCTCTAAACAGCAAAGTCTTTCTAAGCGTAGAATTATTTCCCCTTCCTGGCTTACCCAGCCAAAAGGCCTGAAGCGAAGCGCTTTCACACATGTTTCCACGTAGATGGGGAAAACACCAGCCTGATAGGAGCTTGGAGACACTTGGAGGCATGTGTTTTAATTGTCCCGTGCCTGCGGTGCCCAGAGGAGCAGGGGCTGGTGGCCGGGGGCG
The DNA here is from genome assembly GCA_017639485.1 of Pluvialis apricaria. Lineage (NCBI taxonomy): Eukaryota > Metazoa > Chordata > Aves > Charadriiformes > Charadriidae > Pluvialis > Pluvialis apricaria. The sequence goes on from CM030012.1 coordinate 13,424,115, forward strand.
GCTGCTGAAAAGCCGGAGGCTGCCCGGCAGGGTCGGGGGATGGAGGGATGGATGGATGGAGGGATGGATGGATGGAGGGATGGATGGTTCCTGCTGCAAGGAAAGGCGAGCTGCAGAGGGGCGTTGCAGTGTCTGCAGTGGCCACAGGATGTCTCTCAAATGCAGAAACACGGCTCTGCGTGGTGCTCATCCGGAATATTTTCGGAAAAGAGCTCCAAGGATTGCTTGCTCCCTGCAGAGTGGCGATTTCACATCGGTTACCGGTGTTATCATCCACTCGGCGAACTTTGACTTGTCGTTAAAAGCATTAGGGGGGGGAAATGTACCGCAAGACATTGACGGAAGTTGCGCATTTTTTCAGGTTGAAAATCATCCTAATGCTACATTTAACTTTCCATTATGTTTTATTGCTTTCGGAGCTCAGGTGTAGTTAAATGGTCTTTAGCTTTGCCATGGAAAACCTGTCGGGCTGCAAAACTCCCTTCCACTGCTTTGTCAAGCCTTGTTCCCTCTCCTTTTCTAGAAAATGACCCCGTCGGGCAGCAGGCTTTTCTGCTGAGAAGGGTAAAAAGGAATATTGAATATTTAAATTCATTTCCAGCTTTTTAAAGAGCAAGAATCTTTGTTTTCCTGCTCGGAAATTTAATTACTGAAGCTATTTTGCTCTTCATCCTTTAGTAATCAGTCTAATCAAGGCCGTAAATTGCAGCCAGCCTTTTCTAAAATAATCTGGGATCGCTTGCCATTTATATTTCACTGTATTAAGTAACTCTAAGGCTTTATGCCTGGCATTTTCCATGCCTGCAGTCTGTTTTAATCTTCAAACAAATCTTGTCGCTTGTGCTTCAAGTAGGCAAGAAGTGAAACTTCCTTATTTGCTCAAGATTTTTCTTCAAATCACATATTTTGCTGCAGCTTTCACTTTTATTGTAATCAAAGCTTTGCCGTCGGCGGATTAATAGTGACTGGTACTAATATTTATCGCTGGGATGTTTGGATTCAGCGAGTGGAAATGGAGGAGCTGTTTATTTCTGTCAATCTCGGGGGTCCTCCATGTTCTTTCCATGAAGGAGCCCTGCAACTCGTCCCCTCCCTCCCGCAGTCCCGGACCCCGGCGGCCGCTGCCGAGCCCTTTTCTGCGCCTCCCAAGGCGATGCTCTAACGCGTTGGTTGCGGTGGGAGTCGCGGTGTGCGCAGGGCTTGTCGCTTGGTGCGCGGCCGTGCGATGGGAACCGCAGAAGCAGAATTTGGCTGTTGGGAAGTTCTGTTCCTCGTCAGCAATCTGGGAGCAGCCACCAGAGCGAATTTGTTGAGTCAAATATGTATATTTTTAGTGGTTTTATCTGACCCCTTTATGAACCTTTTTATCCCTGGCATGTAAAACTTGTTGCTTTCTCCTTATCTCCAGAGATGAGCCTTGGCTGAACCCTTCTGGCTGAATGCTTCTTTGAGCTAAAAATCTCGATTCAAGAGACAGTCCCTTTTTGAGGTCTCCTGTGGTGTCCGAGCTCCGTGAATCTCTCCAGACCGGGTCTGTAGGTGCTCCTCCAGCTGGGGAAAAGAGTACAAGTGCCCCAGGGACCCCTGAAGCATGTCAGCATGGGTCCTTGGTACAGAGCATGGCAAATACAAAGGGATCTCCTCAGTGCTCAGTTGCTGAAGTGATTCTTCAGATCTGGAGGACAGTTTAGCTCAAGTGCAAGGCTGTAAGCGAATGCTTGAATTCGGAGCAGTCTCTAGGGTGAGGAGGAAGGCGAGTCATCTCTTCTGGGTGACCTCAGTTCCTAGGTGCTTTCCAGACTTCTCGTTACGGCACCAAACAGCTCACCAGAATGTGTACTTTATTAGATGTGTTCTGTAATGCACGTAGGGCCTGCACGGTGGTGGGTAATGTGCACAACGACAAAATGCCCCGGTAAGGAGCTGTGTGGGCTCTGTCTACTAATGAAACGAGCAGGACTGCCCTGTTGTTGTGGCTCTCCATAAGCAGGAGGGAAAGCTTGTCCTGGTCCTGTTGCTGTAGGGAACCACATCTATTTTCCTCCCTGATGGCCCTTTGGTTCTGCTTAGGAGAGACATTAAAAGGAGTATTGCAAGGTGTAAGGGGAGGTACGATGGGAGCTGGTGGCAGGAGAGGAGCTCGGTGAGCACCACCTCCAGTGGCCCCTGGTTTGGATGGAGTTGTGTCTGGGGGGCAGCTGTACCATTTCCCATACCGTCTCACACTGTATTTGTTGGTGCGAACAGCTCCGGGGGTAAAGCTGCAGCTCGCGGGGGCTGCATGGAAAGGCACGTTCCTCCTCTGCTTTCAGGGGACCTGCAGGGACGTTTATCTCCGATCCACCCACCCACCCTGGCTGAAGCTAGCTTGCAGGGTCAGCAGCTACAGGGAGGACAGATCGAGCGGACACGAGCGCAGGCGCTCACACACAGCGCGTGGCTACATAAGGCTCGTTTCTCTGGGAAACCAGCCTAAAAACTGTGACACTTCACAGCAGGGACCAGATCTGCTTATTGAGAGGCAGCTCTCCTTAAAAGGTCACTTCTCGGGTCAGAGCTGCGCTCGGGGTGAATCCTGATGGAACAGGGATGGATTCTGCTGCGCACAAAAGGGAGCCGAGCTCCACTCTGTGCACCCAATGACTCGCGTAACTTAAAATACCAAAGACCGTTCTCCAATTTTCTTTCTACTGCTGACATTATTAGCTTGGTCTGCCAGGGTGAGTGTTGCATCATGTAAGACAAATTATATTTATATTTTTTTTCCCCCCTGACTATTTTACATCTGGGTAATTCTGCTGAAGAAGCGGTGAAATGTGGAACCACCTTTGCAAAGCAGCAAAAGTAAAGGCAGTTACAAAATCATTCATCAAGGATAAAAATAAAGCAGAGGGATGAGAGCCAAGGTTTATGGGGAGACATGCTGTTTATTTAACCAGCATCCAGCATCTCTCATTAACTTACTGTTACCTCTACCTTACCCTCCCCTTCTGTCCTACGACAACATGTGAGAATAAAGAATGTTTCATCCTTGCCTTGTTTTGTCACTCAGATGATGCCTTTTCCCAGTTTTCTGCCTTGGAAGCAGTAGCGTTCAGCACTTCACTGCAAAGCTGAGTTTCATTGATTTAGCAGCTGAGTTCAGGGAAGGCAGGGGATGAAAACAAGTCCTAAATTTGGACTGAACCAAAGATAGACATGCTGCTAAGTGGAAAACCAAAAACCTGGAAGTAAAGCTCTGGCTCAGTGTGGTATTGCATTGAAATTTGCAGTTATGCTGATGGCACCTGTTACATTTGCTGCTGTAATGTGCCCTGGCTGGGGACATGTGGAATGTGGTGGCAGTGACCTCTTCTGTGGTGTCGGCTGGTTGTAGAGAAATGGGGGTTTGTGCTGCTAAATTCACTGGTGATAGAGTAACCCTGTGGGTAGGGCATTGCAGAGGTTGGAGGCCAAATTCTGACCTCTGAAAGTCTCTTAATCCTCCCCCCAAGTCTCCCCAAGGGCTGTGTGGGACACTGCTAGGGCTCTCCTTTCTCCTGCCAGCGGTGCTCAACCTTTGCAGCTTATTAGAGCAAGGAGCATGTGCCTGGAGACAGAAAATGGTAATTTCTTGCCCTTATTTAGCAAGTCTAAGCTACACTGGCATGCTCCAACCAGAGCTCTGGAGAGATCCGCTTCTACACAGCTTTACCCTGCGGAAGCCCCATGGCCTGAGAGATGGGAGACCCTGATTCAGTTTGAAAGCGGCTTCCCACAGAACGCAGGACGAGAAGTAAGGAGGATGGAGGGGGTTGGGGAGGTTGCGTGTGTGTGTGTGTCCATCTCTGTTATGAGTACAGCGTTGATTTTCCAACATCTCAAACATTTTTACCAATATCTGCTCAAATTTGTGTGTACTTTTGGTATGACATCCATGTCCTTATTGAACTGGGGTAGCTGAAGCCATATCCTCTGCCCAGCCTGAGCACCTTGCCGCCTGCTGGCAGGGCAAAACCAGAAGCTTCCACTTCTCCGTGTCCACAGCAATGCCTTGGAAACAACACCGCCAGTCAGTCTTTTCAAACAAAATTACTCTAGTGCAGGAGTCAGCTCTGAAGATTTCAGCAAACTGAGCAGGCAAAATCAAAGCTCGTTGCTGTAACTTGCCCTTTCTTTAATTACCGTGAGGACAAGTATATGGCTGGAGACATCTCCAAATGCGGGTCACGCTGGCCAGAACCTCTTGTGCAATATTGGCCATGTCAAACTGACTGTGCTAGAGGAAGATTTTCTGGACGGCGTTCTCAGTCTCTTCTCCGAGCGGTGCCTGACACCCACCCTGGCTGCAGAGCACCCTCCAGCCTGGCTTCTGGTGCAGGGGCAAAGGGCTTGAGGCATGGGCAGCCTCTGCAGCAAAGATGCTCTTTGTGCGGCTCGGGAGGACCTCTGCCAGCTCTCTGGTGCTCTGATGAACGGCTTCTGCCCATTTGGAAATCGGTGTACGTGCAATGAGGATTTGCGGTCACCAGCAAATCTGAGGTCCCAAACCCAAGCTCTCTGCGCTTGCGTGGGGCTGTACAATTGAGCCTAAAGGGTGCGTAGCCTCCTTTTCCCCATGTTTCTGGGGCAGACAGCAAAGGAAACGAGGTGTTAAACCCAGTAGGAGCTAGAACAGGGCCCTGCTCAGCCTTGATACCATCGGAGACAAAAAGGCCTGCCAGCAATCCCACTCACCAGCTGCCGTGTGGAAAATCCCGGAGTGGGCTGAGATTCAGGAAAAGGTACTAAAATCTGTCTTTGTGGGTGACGGGGTCCCTAACTAGGCCATCTCCTGAAGCAGGAGACTGAGCAGAAGCAGAGCCGAGTATGGAAGAGGAAAGGCTGGGGTGATCTGATCTCTGCTTCTATTCTATTTCCAAGCAGGTAGAATAGATCAATGGATTTGAAAATGGAGCAGCAGGAGTTCCCTCCCTCAGCACCTTCCTCCCAGGCATGGCTGGAGGATGGGGTCATTTTTTAGGACAGTCTCTTGTTGTTCCTCCTCCCTGTCTAGTGCTTAGAGCAGGGGTCCCCCCATGCTGCAGCCTGCTGGCACAATCCCCATACAACCAAGGCATGGTCACCACCACCACTGCTCCGCAGCGAGGGTCGGCCTGGCTGGTGTGGGGGAGTACCCACAAGAAATAAGATCACCCACTGGCACATCCTTCTCTAGTTATGGTTTTCCATAATAGACACCCCCCAGGTCTGCTGCCACCTTAGCCTGTATCACAGCAGCCGTGGCTGGCAGGGGTGGCTGCTGCCCCAGGACGGAGGCGAGATGGAGGGTGAAGGACAAACTGCTGCCTAATTGTAGTAAAAAGCCTCTTCCTATCTCAGCTGGTTTCATTTCTCTTTTCTGGCCCTAATCCAGGCTGGGTTGGGGCCAGGACACTTCCTAGCCCTGGTTTCTTGTCTAGTTGCTAGACCAACTTCTCCTTTGGCCGGCTGGATGCTCTTCTGCTGGCCGCTCTTCAGAAGGACCTTCCCCATGGGCCAGGCTAGCCCCTGTGCGAAAGAGGAAGGGAAGGTCCTGGCCTCGCACACGGGGAGTGGTGCAGCTTGTGCAAGTGTTTGTCACAAGGCAGGAAGAGTAGGAGTCAGACTTTCCCAAGTCTCAAGTTAGATCTCTTTCTGGCCGCCGTGATGAGTGTGGGTAGGCTGACGTGTAGGACAACAAAAGCTCTCTGTTGGTAGATGTAAGCAGAGTAGTTTGAGAAGGTCCCAAATTTTCTTCTCAGCAAAGTAAAGTGATAATTTGACGCAGTGTTGTGAGAACTTTGCTGAGATTTTCTCTCCTGGAGAAGAGAAGGGAAAGGGGTTCACAGCATCCAAGGACACTGTCAGGAGAACATTCAAGCTTGTATTATAGTCACACAGCTCAGCAAAGAACTAGGAGGAGGCACAATTCATCAACCCCATGGTTGTTTGTCCTGTGCACAAGCTGCTGCTGTCCTTTTTGGAGGTCATAAATATTTGCAGTCAACTCAGGTGAGTGGTTGGCCAGTCACGTCTCTGGGGAGCCAGAAAGTCTGTCAAATCCCCAATGTAAGGAGCTGCTATCTGAAGTGGCGCTGAAAAGGGCCATTCATCTTCTTGACAGCTCTGCTATGGCTGAAGTGTGGCCATCAGTGTCAGCTGGACCAGAGATGTCCTGCCCCCCATCCCGGGGAGGGAGCTGGGGGATGTATGCTGAAGTCTCCCTAGATGTGTAACCGTGACCATCTTGCTACCACCGCTGAAGGAAGTAGAAAGCTGTTTTATGAACCCCTTAGCCAGCAGCAACCCAGAAAAACCTCAAGCGTAGGCTCTTGCTTAGGCTGTCATATGCTTGAATTCAAGGAAAGTTTTCTCCCTTGGCAGAGAAGGAGCGAAGCCGCTCTCTGGTTTGGTGCTAAGAGCATCACCGCTTTTCCTCCTGCCCCAGCACTTGTGGTTCCCAGGCTGGCTACTGGTGGGATGTGCCTCCTGCCGTGGCCATGGCAATGGTCCTGCTCTCTTGGGCAGCTCCTCCCCACGCGTGACGCACTACAGATGATGTTCCCAGAGGATCTAAGGAAGGAGCACTTGTTACCAGGAAGGACAGGGCTCAGATGCCTTTTGAAGCCACAGTGCCCTGGGAGGGGGCAGGGCTGAAGTAATGTGCTCCCGGGAGCAGGAATGTGCCGGAAGTCTGGAGGAAAAATAGTTATGGAAATAATAACAACAGTGACAATCAGAATAGGTGGGTTCGAGCTCAACACAAAGACAACATGTCGGCCGAAGCAGGCATCTGTTTCCGTGGAAAAAGTCATCTGCTGCTGTGATGAGCCCGCGCCTCTCCTTGCCTTTAGGGAGCTGGGAGGAGGAGAAGACAGGAGGAACGGAGGTGGAGCCAGACCTGGCTGCGCCTGAGCTAAAGGCAAAGCTCAGTGCTGTGGTGTGGACATAGGAAAAAGCAACGGAGCTCTTTTCCCTGTTCGCTCTTCTGGGGCAATGCCTTTTGTGAACCTCAGTGGGGTGAACACATCAACAGATGTGTTTGCTTTGCAGCAAACATCATGTCAGGTTTGGCCCCGTTCAGCTTGGTGGACTCTGAGGTGACAGGAGGGACCATCTGTGGTTTAAAACAGGTCAGCTCCAAACTGCAGCAACTCGCGGTGGCCCTGGGTTTGTGACCTGCAGATGGATGGTTGGAAAATACAGCTCCAAATGTGAGTTGACATCTGTTCTCAGCCTGCTGCTGTGGAGTCAGCCTGGGTTTGGGGGGTGATGCAGTTGGAGGTAACCAAATCCTGGACAGTGAAGAGCTGTGCCCTGCCTGCTGGCACTGTTCGGTCATGGCTGGTGATGGTGGCAGCCTTCACCGCCTGCCCAGCTAACTGTCCCCGAGCCTGGCCCAAATCCAGCTGGGTGCCTGGGTTCCCGGTGGTGGGTGCACTCATGTGCTGCGACCCCGTTCTCTGCAAGCAGTGCAGTCCCCTGCTGCCAGCTTCTCCAGTCTGGTGGGTGTCCTGTCCACCCCCTGTGGTGGAGGTTGTCCTGCAAGACCTCATGGGGGCAGTGCAATGTCCCCTTCCCCAGGGCTGCCTTCTTGTCACCTGCAGAGCGATGGTGGGGCTCAGAAAGCATCACTCAGACCTGCAGGTCTTGCAAGCCCCCACTGGTGGGGGGGCTGCCCCATGCGAACACCACCCAAGCGGTGGGGTGGGGGCTCAGTTCCTGGGACCCATCAGCTCTGCTGCAAGCACCCCCGACTGGACCGGCAACACCCTGCTGTGTTTTGGAGCTGCACCCTTCGCAAAAAAACGAGCATCCCCGAACAGACCCGAGATCCTAACGGGGGCCGCTGCCAAGGATTTCGGCTGGGCTGCTGCTCCCAGCCTGCGCAAACATCAGCCCAGCCAGACATTAAACAATATCCTTTAATAGGAACAGACGGGCACCCGCTTCTAGCGCGGGGAGAAAAGAGCATTCCCCATTCAGAGCTCGCACGCAGGCAGCGCGAGGGCTGCGGGGGGACCGGGATGCCCTGATTTGGAAGTCTCTTGCTCGACCCGACTACTCAAAAGGCGGCTGTTTCCTACACTTGGGCCAAGGCAGATTTTTTTTTTTATTTTTTTTATTTAGAAGTTTCCTCGCCTGCTCAGTGTAGAGGGGAACTCGAAAGACGCCAGCTCGCGCTCCTGGCCTCCACCGAACGTGACTTTGACCTACAGCAGATACAGGAGTTACTACCGGCTTGTCAGAGCCTCCTCGGCGTGCGGGGCCGGGGCTCGCCAGCGCTGCCATTTATGGGGCTCCAGCCGTGTCCCTGATTAGATAGCGCTCGCTGGGCACAGGGGCAGCAAAATCCCTCCCGGGCCTCACGGCGTTGCCTTGCTCCTCAAAGGCCACCTCGGGGTCCTGCCCGGGGGGAGCCCCTGGGAGAGTGGCTGCTGAAATGCTCGCCAGTGAAAACAGGAGCTGTCTTTAAAAATAAGCTGAGAAAACAGCCGTGCTGGAGAGCATGGCTCCCGTTTCCATGAGAACAAGGGAACGCAGCCTGCCAGGGCAGCCGCCACTCTGGCCCTGGCTTTCCAACCCTGTTTTTGTCCTGCAAGGAGTCTTCTCTCTGGATCTTTCCTCTTTTGACCCCCTTTTCATATTGAGGCTCCTTCAGGTGGACCCTCGATGCAGTCCCTTCTCTCCGCAACTACTCCTGCTGCCCCCCAAGCCCTCTTGAGCCTTCTTGGGGTAGCAAAGCCCCATCCTGCCACCATCAGCACTGCAGGGTGTGCGGCACAAGGGGTCCCATGCTCCAAAATGGCCAAAACTTGGAGGATAAAGCCAAGCACTTGAAACAAGGAGCTGGAGGGCTGCGGACCAGGAATCAGCTGTATCTGTTATTGCTTGGGTTTTATTGCTGCCAGCATTTGGGTTGGCGCAAGGGTCTGCCCTGAGCTGGGTTGGAGGGTGATGTCCCCTTTGGTGCCCTCCCCATGCTGCTGGGAAATGACCTGTGCAGGGGACGAGGGTCTCTGGCTGCAAGTGGATCACGAGGCTCTTCACCTCCAATAACGTGCTTTTTACAGTCTTTTCCATTCCCAAGAGAAATTCTGCAGGAATTTTCTATTTCTGCAGGAGAGGCAGCAGGGAGAGGAAAGGTTGAGCTCTCTTGAGACATTTGTACTTTATTTTTACTTTTGTTGTTGTTTTTTTTTTTTTTAATCTTGAGGAAGGAACAGACTAAAAGGGGCATAAACAACATCCAGCTAGTTGGGACAAAAATACTTGGTTGAAATCCTTGCCCGGGGCTGTGAGTAAGTTTGTGAGCGAGAGGGACACTCAGCTAAGGGAGGATTCTGCATCTCAAACCAGGATTACTTTTTTTTCTTTCTCTCTATTCCATCCGGAGAAGAAAAAGAGCGACCAGGTTAACCCTCACCTCTAAAGAGGATGAGTGGGAAGGCAGAGGACCATGTCCGAGAGCTTCTTTGCCCACCCTTTCCCCAGGCTCAGCAAAGCTGCCTCCTCCATGCTGTGAAATGGGACTAACGATACTCTCCGAGGGCTGGTTAAAAGCCTGCATGATGCTTTGCTAAATGACATCATACAAACACAAAGTACTGTTAGCACTAAGCCTGGCATAAGCTGACAGAGTGATCTGGTTTTCTTTTCCAAGCCAGATTTTGGAGTTTCGGTGCTGTTGATGCCCCCAAAGCCCAGCCCTGGAGGTGTCCTTCTCCTGGTTAGTGTCGCGTCCTCCCCCAGCTGGGTGCCAGGGGGCTTTTCTACCTTGGAAAGGAAAGAAAATACCGACAAGCTTTCAGCCACTTCTAAAATACGCTTTAGCTGCATGCTTCATGCAGAGTGTAAGTGCCATCGCCTAAAATAAATATATATGTACTCAATTTTCTCATCTTATTTTACAAAGATCCCACAGTCTCAGTGTGGCTTGATAATAGTCCCTCACCACAGGTTAGCTTTTCTGAGAGGCTCATTTCCAGGTCCCAAAATATCTCCTGCAACAGCTCGTTTAGAAACTGCAGCCGCTTGGCCACGGCCACCGTGTCCCGGGTGCCGGTGAGAGCACAGGCTCGCCGTGGCGGCCAGCTTGCTGCCGCCGTCCGCAATTACCTCTGCCGGCACTCCAGGGTTTTTCTCAGTGGGGTGGAAGGACAAGAAAGAACATGTTGAGAAATAGCAAACAGAGAATTATGTGCGAAGTTCAAAGATTAGTGGTTGGCTTATTAGGTTTTCCCCTAAGCTCAGTATTAAGTAATGCTAAATGACCCACACAAAAATCAGAAGGGAGGATTAATAAAGGCTTAATGGTAGATGTTTGTGTTTGAAAGTGTCATGGGACTAAGAGTGCTGGCAAACAACAACATGTTTCCCCACTCACTGATACCCACTGGAAGATGTTTCTCAGTATCTTAAAAATTGTTTTACCTTAATTCCTAGTTTTATGAGTCTTTTTAATAATGTTCCCATGCCCATTCAGCCTCAAATAGCTCTTGGGTTCATAAATGTAAATCATTGTTTCTCTATATCTTCTTGGTGTGTTTATTCCAAATCCCTTTCAGGTAATCTAGTATGTGATTTCTGGTGGTCACTGCTCAGGGCTGGCTTTAACTGAAAGTGAATAAACTGAGCTGAAAGGCACGTCAGCTGGGTATTTAAACAAGCCCGACACAAGATGGTGGCTCGACAGAGAAACTGTTCTTGGTGGAGGCTTCGCTCTTGAACTCAGTTGTATGAAAAAATCTCAACGTGGCCATGTCAATGACAAGCAAAATGGAAATGATTGAGAGGACAGTGTACGCATACTCCAGGAAAATAATGGCTGAAAGGGCATGTAGGCTAAATACAAAGACATGTCATTGCTGGCTTTGACACGGATTATATAAAAGTATTTGGAAAAGATACACTGGCCATCTGCTGACTTATGCCTCTTCATGGGCTCCAGCTGACCCACCGCTTGGTGTTCATTTCTCATAAATACTGCTCGAGGGCTGATCTTTTATTCCGTGTGAGAAAAAAAAACAAAATACAATTTTGTCTGCTTTTAAAACTGTTTTATATGACGTGCAAGGGTTTTCCCAGCCAGGCATTCAGGGGTGTCATGCCCAAGCACGAGGACCACCCAAATCGATTTGAAGGCATTTTGAGGGGAGCAGGAGGGGGCTGTGCGGAGGGGTGCTCAGCCCCTGGAGATGTCCTGGATCCCCCAAGAGAGGAGAGGGACGCAGCATCTTACTGACATTGGGTCGTGGCATCAGGCAGTGATGCCTGGACTCAGGTGAGCCCAGGGCTGCACCCCAAAACAGGTAGTCCCCTCACCTGCGTGAGGATATGGGTGACCACCAGCATGAAATGCTGCTGAGCATCAGCGGCCACCAGTGGGAAAAGAGACCAGATGCTCAGGGGTGGCAGCTGGGCCATACTGACAACTCCCCGCTGGGAGCGGGGCCTGCGTTTGTCCAAAATTTAGGTTATTGCCAGGAAGTGAAGCACATGAACCAAGGCAGAGCCCCATGCTGCTGCAGGGACCCTTCTGGTCTGACATACTGCGAAACCAGTCCCCCCATGCTGGGGTTGCTGCCCCACAGCAGCAAGCAGCAGGTGCAGTGGAGAACAACCTTCTCCATCCCCTGCTGAGGTTGTCCTCATCACCTTGTTCCAGCTCAGCGACGACACAGGCTTTTGCCTGCACTCCGAGGCAGGCAGCTCCCCTCATGCTAAGCTGCAAGGTCTCCATCCTGCTGACAAGCCTTTTTGCAAACCACAGGGTTCACGGCAAACAAAAACCACAAAAAAAAAAAAAAAAAAAAGCCCCCAAAAATGCGAAACCACCAAGTAACAGAAGACACATAACTTATGGCTCTGGGCTGGTCACGTCCCCCACTTGCTGGCTGTGAGGTTAGCTCAGGCTTTCGCCTCGATGAGCCCTCAGCCCTGCGCCACTTCATAGTACCCCACAGCATGAGTAAGCCGAAGCGAGCACTTTGGTGAGATAAGTGGTGGGCAGTTCAGCTATTGCACAAGGACGATCTGAGGGATGCTCAGATGCAAGGTGCGATATGCAGCAGCTGCTGCATTCATCTTCTCACACAGCCCTGCAGAGACCTGGCTGGTGCAACCCCTCTCAACCTGATGCTCTTCCACGTTAATGCAATCAGGAGGCGCCTTGCAGTGAGGAACAGTCTGTATGGTCGCCAGGGCACAGCCCTTGGAGACATCACTGCGGTGGGGAGCTGCAGCCTTCCCCAGCACTTACCTCCTGCTGCTGCGATGGGGCTTCACAAGAGTTTTCTGGAGGGCAAGGATGGACCTTCTGGGATGCTGTGGATCAGCCTCCGGAGAACCAAGGGCAGAATGGGGAGGTGCCCAGAGCACCCGGGGGGCACTGAGGCCGAGCATCGGGGGCAGCTGGGTGCACTGCGGTGGTTGCACAGGTGTCCATGCATTCCCACCTCTGCTCTCCTCCAGCTTCCAGGACAGCTGTAAGAAATCCCCAAGCCTCTCCTGAGGCTTTCAGCAGTGGGAAATAGCTGAGCTGTCGATTCCTCATGGCTCTTTCCACCCTCTAGGTAGGTGCAAGGTTCGGGGCACTGCTGTGCCCCCACCAGCCACCCCTCCATGGGAGCAGAGAGCTCCCTGTGCCACCCACCAGACAGAGGAGAGGAAGCGGTGCTGGCAGCAGCATGTCCCCTTGGCCCAGCAGAGGGACATCCTAGAGGCAGAAGGAAGGAAGTAAAGCACTTATTCCAGCTCCGGGGGAAAGCGCATCCTCAAGACGCTCAACAATATTCTGCCTTAAAAAAAAAGGCTTATAAAAAAAAAAAAAAAAGCCAGCCGCCACTGTCCTGTGGTGAGGAGCCGACGCTCTGGAGCTGTGAGCACTCCCGTCCATCACAATCCTCTTCTCATGCACGTTCCCACAAGTATCTCTGGAGCCGTCTCTCCCCAGACAAGTCCCAACTTGGAGGCTGTTACAGCAGCGATCTGATATGATAGTCTCCTGATGCCCACTGCTGAAGATAGCCCACTTGTGGAGCAGCATGGTCCCACGGCCCTCCTGGTGTCCATTCCCACCGGAGACCTCTCCTCACGTGCCCATCTGGACGTCTTCAGTCATTCGCTCCTGGCACGTCCCTCCAGATCAGCACTGCCAGCATGGGATGGCTCTGCCGGCTTCCCAGTAATCACAGGCATGCTCTGCCCAGCAGCCTGGGAACATCGTCAGCCTGAGCCGTGATTAGCGATGATTCAGGGGATTTCACCACAGCCGTGGAGGGAGACCGGCCAGTTTCTGCCGGCAGACGCAGCCTGGCCCACGCTTACTGAAACACCAGCTTTCCTGCCTGAGATGACTTCACCACCCAGTGCCCTAAAGCCATCTCGTTTGCATTTCACTGCTGTGGTCATCTCCAGCTTGTGCCTGGCCAGCTGGGCCAGCGAAGCAGGAGAAATCCCCTCTGTGCCGAAGCCGGTGCACAACCTCCATCAGCTCCCACGGACAGGGCTGGCGCTAGTGCTGAATCTGCCATCGGTTTTCCCTCCAGTTTTGCTGCACTTTGAAGATGCAGCAGTATTTGAACTGCAAACAGCCTCTATTTACATCCCAACAGAAGTGTCCTCAGTGTATGTGCTAACCGCTCTGCCGGACCAGGCTAAAGAACGTGGGGTTCCAGTTGAGCTAATTCACTTGTTTTCCAGTCTCGCTCATTGCCGAGTAATCCGGGAAAGCTTTGCTGTGCTTGAGTATTACCGTGAAACACCATCACAGTAAGTCACTGCAAAAATATAAATTGACACTTGCAAGGTCTCCTCAGCAGAGGTTAGTCTCAGTTTTACTCTCTGGTGATCAATAACGGATGCGGAAAGAGCAATCGGAGTGCAGCCATCAGCTGTACCTTGCACCCATCTGCACTAAACGCCGTGAGAAGCTGAGGTCTTTACAAAGCTCTGGGGCTCGCACGTGTATCTGTGAAATTAATCTTCAGTTCTGGTTTTATTCTGAAATTGCACCATAGAAAGCTCAGGGTTGCCCATTCTGTATTTTTAGCTGAAGCTTTTGACATTCATTAAAATCCTCAGTGTTCACATTTTTCAAAGTGTTACCCTTTCTATCCATTTCCCCAGGTGTTGAGAATGAGACATTTTGCTCTTTGAAAGTTTATATTCATATGTATATATACATACATATAAGAAATATACATATGTATATATAAATATACATATATATATATGGTTTCTCATAGTCTTACTCACTGGCTGGAGGAGGAAAACAAAAATCTTTGGTAGGTTTGGATGCATCTCTGTTTATTTTTACCCTGTCTGCTAACGCAGATTCTCCCCGTTAATTGTCGATCCCAGTTTGAGCCCACGCTGCCAATTTAATTACCAGACCCACGCTGTGGGTGTAGTAGATACGGCTTCTCACCTGGCACCCTCAGCCTGGCTCTACACAGCATTTGGACCCAAAAAAGAAAAAAAATAAAAAGCTGGTCTTTCAAAAGGTGGGGGAAACCCAATATCTTCACGCACAAAGAGCTCTGCAGCCCATGGGGCAGCCCTCGCCACTGGGTTTTGCTGGCTCGTAGCCGGTGAGGCAGAGGTGCTGTGGGGCTGGGAAGCCAGGGTAAGCAGGCCGTGCCTTGGAATGGAGCTGGTCAGGAGCTTGTGCCATTTCTCTGTAAGAAAATAAATCCTAACATGTTAAAACCAGGGGAAGAGGGTCAAGCGATGCAAGAGCCCCAGTTCTGGTTAGCCTCTCATCTCAGTATCTCAGGCTATGGGGGTGTCCTCCTCCATCACTGGGCTTGGCATCCCCTTCACTGGGGACAAATAAAACCTGACAAAGCCCTATGATGGTGGAGAAGTGCCCCGTCCCGCTGGTGGAGGGCTGGAGCAAATAGTCACACGGGCTATTTCCAGCTTTATAACCATGATTTTTTTAGAAGAAGAGGGAAGGCAGACTAGCCAGAGGAATGAGGAGCAGCCAAAGGAGCCTGCTGTTTCCCCAAGGGAAAAAGAAAAGCAAACAGGAGATGAAAAGGCTGTGATGCCACCTCCCTTCCCAGAAGAGTGCCCTGCCCACCATGCTACCACATTTTGTGTGGGGGTGGGTGGAGAGAAAAAAAAAAAAAAAATATCACTCAAACTCTCCTGCTGAAGCTATTCCACATTGCGTAAAAACATGGTAACGCTCATCTGAGGACAGGCTGGAGCCTAAATCTCCTCCCTCCCAAATGGGTGCCGGAGACATTAAGCAATAGCATCCTCCTTTTTCTTCTTGGCCTAGTGATGGATTAATTACACCGGGCAAAATGGAAAGCCGGAGGAAATCACTGCCCTGGGCTTGGCTGTGGTTGGGGCTGAGCTGAGCGAGGATCCCCGGTGGAGGACAGGACTTGAGCAGCCACCTCCCGCACCCTGGGCAAGGCTCTCGCCGGGCAGCCAGCAGATAAACCCCCCTTTCTCCATGCTTTGTTTTCGTGTGAGAGGAGTCACCTGGTTTGGCCACCTCGTTCCAAGAAACTGAAAACTCCATGGAGCACCTGGATCTCCTCATGAAGAAGCCATCCCATCCCCTCGCTTGGCCGGGTGCACAAGGGAGTGTGTGGGGAGCTTGGCCACTGAACCCGGGCCTGGTGTGGCAGGGTGCCCAGAGTCGATGTCGCAATGCTGAGCTGACCACCATCCTCCATGTGGCTTTATCCCGCAAGCGGGTGAAAGACCATGAATAATTTTCCAGTAGATGATAGCACAAAAGTGGAATAAGGAGCACTTATGGGCAGTCTACTGCCAGTAAGTGTAATGTGAGAGGTAAATGGTTTCCCAAGCAGCTTGATTTCCTGAATAAGGACCCTGGGGTGCCAGCAGGCAACGTGCTGCCTGTGCCAGCCGTGCCGAGTGGGAAGGGGACCGGGATGGCTGACTGCCACCAGCGCAGGCATTGCCTTGCACGGGCATTGCACGCAGGGCAGGGCTAGGCAGCCTCTCCCCAGAGGAGATCAGAAATATTCAGAAGAAAATGACAATGAAAAATAGAAATTCTCCTTGAAAATGTTAAAAAATGGTGTGTGTTTCAAGAGGGAGCCGCGGGACAACATGAGCAGGACTAGGGAAGTGGTCATCCCCCTGTACTTGGCACTGGTGAGGCCCCACCTTGAATACAGTGTTCAGTTTTGGGCCCCTCTCTACAAGAAAGACATTGAGGTGCTGGAGCGTGCCCAGAGAAGGGCAACGGAGCTGGTGAGGGGTCTGGAGGACAAGTCTTATGAGGAGCGGCTGAGGGAAATGGGGTTGTTCAGCCTGGAGAAAAGAAGGCTGAGGGGAAACATTATGGCTCTCCACAACTACCTGAAAGGAGGATGTAGTGAAGTGAGGGTCAGTCTCTTCTCCCAGATAACAAGTGATAGGATGAGAGGAAACGGCCTCAAGTTGCACCAGGGGAGGTTTAGATTGGATATTAAGAAAAATTTCTTCAAAATTCAGGGTTGTCAAGCATTGGAAGTGATTGAGTCACCATCCCTAGAGGGATTTAAAAGATGGGTAGATGTGGCACTTAGCAACATGGTTTAGTGGGACTTGGCAGTGTCAGGTTAATGGTTGGACTCGATGATCTTAAAGGTCCGTTCTAACCCAGACGATTCTACAACTCCATGATTCTACGCAAGCCTGCGGGAGCAGGGCAAGTGAAAGCAGTAGAAGAGGACAACACGACCCAGCCAGCGTTACAGCCGGCAGAGCTCAGCCGCTCTCCCTGGCAGTGGGACGGCAGTGACCACCACTGCTCCCGAATCCGTCAGCGAGAAGAGTTCAGCTGAAACTTCACGGGAAAGCCCAGGGAAGAAACACGTGCCTGCACGGCCCAAAGGGCTTTCCAGCCCCTCTCCTCCCCCAGCCTGCACCCGGCCATCGTCAGCACTGTGCACCGCTCCAGGCTTGGCGAGGAATGACGCCATCACCGCTGGGCGTCATGCAGAGCATGAGCTCACCCATTCAGAGGGCTCTGCCAGCCACGCCAGCTCCCGCGTCCTTCCCAAAAGCTACATGGCATGGGTGGCTCCACCAGCGAGGCTAATTGCAGTTCCCCTGTAGAAAGAACAGCAGCAACTGACGACCTCCCTTTCCTCCCCTCGGTCGAAGGCCGAGGCGCCCCTGGCCCACGGCAGCTTGCCATTGCCCAGCACAATTTCAGGTGCCCAAGGCACGAGCGAGCGACTGCCCCGTGTGACCCACTCCGTACGGCCGCAGTATCTGCACGACCCACGGCAGGCACCCGGGGCACGACGGTGAGTAACGCTGAGAACCAAACCAAAGCTTTTAAGGCGAGGGGGTGGGAGGTTTAATTTCTCTCTTGATCACAGGTTTTCAGGGAGTCCCAGCTGGGGTAGGTCACTGCACCCAGCCTTTTGCCGTGACACGTTTTGTTCGCTGGAATATTTTGAATTTGTTTGCACACGCTGAAACAAAAGCATGGTCGTGTTGTTCCTCGTGGCAGCAACAGGAGGGAACACAGCAAAGGTGGTGGGTGGGAAAGAAAACCAATTAAAAAGAAATATTTTCTAGTTGGATGCAAGCATTAAAGACTAGCTTGCTGCTTTGACCATAGTTTTTTAGCCAGCTACAGGTCCTGCCTCAGACTGCCGGGACCCAAGGGCTAAAACGAGACGGAGAGATGTAGCAGCTCTGATGGGCTGAGGACATAGGAGAAACAAGATGCATGGGGAGAGAGATGTTTTTATTAGTCCAGCTGATATAGCTAGAAAAAATAGACAATTTTTCAGGCACCTCCTTGCATTAGGTAATTGCTGTGAGCACAGTAAGGACGCCGTGTTGAGGAGAGGCACCACTAAATGAACACTCTGATTACAAGATGCAGCACCAGCTATTTGCCAAGCGCCTGTGAACGGTGACACGAAGCACAGCAAAGGGGATCTAAAGAATATACAGAACCAACCGGTTGTCTCTTGCACCATTTTCCCTTCCCTGCCCTCACAAGCCTCGTACAGAAGAATCCCGGTGCTGATAAACTCAAACACAGGAACATCACCCCGCACAGAACAAAACTCTTACATGTGATCTCCCCTCCCCCACCCAGTTAAATTTGAATCACAGAGAAAGCTATATTTAAAAAAAAAATAAAAAATCTCATCTGAGATGTTCCCTCAGCCTTTCCCTCACCAAAATTTAATTAGCTTACCCCAACTGGAGTCATCACTTCAGCTAAGTGACAGCCTGCAATCACAGCCTTAGAAATACCACAGCCTTTACAAAAGCAAGCTTCAGTTATCTACGCAAACCTATATAAAGCTGCGTGCTGTGAAGCTTTGTACCAACCGTTCATCACGCTCCCTCTACAAAAGCCAGGTTCTAGCAGTGGGTAGAGCTGCTGAGCAGGTGCTATCTGCTTCCCAGGTTGCACGAGCTGCAAAAGCTGTTGTTACCAAGGGTCCGATGCTCCTCGCTATCGATACTTCTGATAAACGGCACTCCTGTAGATTAACAACATGATGCTTCCACACAGCAAGCACACAGGTACACTGACCACAGCCATTCTGGAGAACAGACCTACTTGACACAACGCTGTAAGCTCACAGCCCAGAGAACAGCCTGCGCTTGCAAGGCAGACCCAGCTTGGAAAAAAAACCACACAACTATTTTGCATGTTTTAATTGACTGTATTGCCTTTTTTTAAGTTCATGGGAAAACTGATGCATGGGCCAACAACTGTCAGCTGAAGAAAACTAGTAATCTGATATTTTTCTGTAACTGACAGTTTACAGCCCCCGTCTCTTCCCTGGCTGACCGGAAATCACTTGGAGAAAAGCCTCAGTTTAATCCAACTTCTTAAATTTAATCGCATTCCTTACCCCCAAAAGAGCAATTAGTTGCTTGCACCAACTCTCTGCGCATCTCCAGATTAAAGATGTGATCTGCCCACAAACTAGCTTACTGTGGGCATTATTACAGGCTGAAGCTCGGCCTCAGAGAACTGCCCTGCAGCCCCAGGAGGACCTGTCTGGAAACAGTCACCCTTTGTACCCAGACCCATCTCCCCTCCCTCGCAGGAGCCAGCCTGGCTTGCTGTAAGTCAGGATAATGACAGTTTACAGTTGCCACGAGCAGATGTGCAAGTCAAAGCCTTGGAGGTAGGGCATGTTTGCAGTGACTCATGTTTAACACTAGTTCTCAAGTTTACAGCAACTACAATCAAGTTGAAGGTTCACTTTTGACACTGCTTTAACCACACTTCCAACTTGAGTAAGACTGCAGCAGCGCAGCCAGAAAGCCGCGCTGGCACACAGAACCAGCCCGCCTAGCGCAACTCAGAAAACCAAGTCACTTAAATCTCAGAGACATTCAGTTAACACACCTAAGACATCTCAGGCCAAAACAACAGTTTATTTCATTTTCAGCAACATCTCAACCATCAAAAAAATAAACTCTAACACAGATGGATGGAAGACTTCTCTACAGTGTAACTAAGTGGGCTCTGACCCCAGGGGTTTGAATTGGAGTGACATTTTATTATTCATCCAATAAGTTAGGAAGCATGAGAATAAAGTGCTTTATTTCTGAGCTGGTATGAGGTCATCAATGGACTGGCCTTTTTCAAGGCGTTTTTCCATTTCAATGAGCAGCTTCACACCATCCACCACCATCTGCACCAGCTCCACCTCCGAGAAGCCAAGACGATCAGCATTGGAGACATCAAACACTCCTCCGACAGCAGCCGTGTCCACACCACCTGGAGCAAGAGGTTTAGTTAGTACACCGACCACTCCTAGAGCAGGCAAGTCTACCTTTCTTCCCTCGCTAGCTTGAGGTGGGAACACAGCAAGACTATTCTGTAACAAGCTGCCCCTCCTGCCTCCTCCTACATGCAGGGAGATGTGTGAGCGCATGTGACTGCCAACAGGAGCCACTGAGCATGCCATCAGGCCAGCTCTTTGCTCTTTTAACCCATGAGCAACCTGACCTGTGGTCAGAAGTACCTGCTGTAGCTATTTCCCAGCCAGAAGTTAAATCAGGATTCCCAGCCCTGCTTACAACAGGAACAGCTGCCACTAGGTCCACCTTATCTAGCGCTCAGAACACCACGCAGAAGGACAGACCTAGATAGCCAGATACAGTAAGGTACAAGGAGAGCACTGGCATCCCCAACACCTCCAAGACACGATTTTAAGGCTTGGCGCTCTCCATGTGCTTTAGAAGGTTACCTTTTGGATGGTCAGACAGGCACTGCCAGTATGAACCAAGACGCGGTTCTGGCTGTAGCCAGGCTTTTGCTGGTGTCTTAGGGCAGCCTGACTGGGACATCACTGTTTCACCTCTCTCACCTGTGCCTCGTTTCTGCAGCCGAAGCCTCTTGAGGATTTCACCAAACTTCTCATGTTTCCCAAGGTTCGGTAGCTTGATGTGCACACCAGCACGGAGCCCTGTTCCAAGGTTGGATGGGCAGGTCAGGATGTAGCCCAAGTGTGGATTCCACATGAACTCGTAGTTTTTGGACTTGAAGAGAGTTTCTATCTATAAATAGAAAGAATGGATGTTTAGAGATTGTTCTCTGCCTGAAGGATGTAGGTCATCCATTAGTGCTCATTTACAGCTTCAGTTACATAGCAACCACCACAACAGTTTGAACAGCTATTTAAGTCAGTCACACGAGCCCCCTCCATTTGGGAAAAAAAGGGCCACCAACAAGGGGCTTTTAAGGCATTAACCTTGCTCCTAGCAGTGAGACATTTAAGTTTAAGCTACACTACAAAATCTGAAGTCACTATCTGTTGGGAAGCTTGATTTAGTACATGTCAAGCTGGCACCTCTGTTGGGATTAGGGAAGGGGCTGGTAAGGCTCCAGTTCATATCAGGGCTAGAAGCGGATACAAGCATTCAGCCTAGAAACTTCAGTCCAGCTTTGCCCATCCACATTCAAGCAATTTCTCCTCCCACCCAGAGCATCTCAATGCTTAATTTATACAACCACGTAGAAACCCTTTAAGTACAGTTTAGGCTCTTGGATAAGGGTGCCACATCTGAGGACATCTTCTACATTTCACAGGCACAACGCTTTGCCAATATCAGTGTTTCAGAGCTCTCCCAGCTCTGGACCTCAGCAGCGTGCTCCCAGAGACTCCTATGAAGCACCACCATGCAGGACTCCAGAGGGGGCTTGAAAGGGTTTGCATTCTCAGCTTTAACCAGGGAAACATGTACCATTTGAACCTACAGCTCCGGCAATATTGATTTACCTGTGTTAGCCCAGTACAGAAGCGGGTAAATACTTCCTTCATGTTGCCACCTTTCTGCATGGAAATAACTCTAAGGTGATCCTCCTCATTGATCCAAACAAGGAAGGTCTTGTTATCATTGTGCCTAGGAGACAAGGCAAACAACTTGTTGTTTGTCCCACCTGACATTTTTAAGATAATTGTAATAGCCCCAAATTACTCATCATCATAGCTTTTATTTTGAGAGGCTCACTTAGTTGCTTCTTCAAAGAAATTAAAATCAATCTCACTTCTTTTGTCCATGCAGAACCTCACAGAGTTAAGCTAGTAGTTTTACACTGCTCTTTACAAGACGTAGTCTGAATTGGCCTATACCTAAACAGGTCAGAATACATGATAACCTGACATAGCCCAGTCTTACAGTATCCAACCCTAAAATCCATTCATCCCCCTAGCGTACTTGTGCCCTGAGTTTACAAGTCTAAAAGATTTCATCTATTCAGCAGAGTTTGCACAAGGATGATCAGTACAGACTTCAAGGCAGCCCTGTACAGGGATGTTCATAATGACACCATGCTGACAATGTATAACAAAGCTTTTTATCAGAATTTTGTCAGATTCTGTTAAACTGCACTTCATGCCTTATCAGAGAACTAAGTTGAGTTTTGACTACTCGTTTTACATTAGGGTTCTTCAGAGGTGCTATAAAAACCTCTGAACAGCAGACCTCTTGTCCTAGCTTGCAGCTGGAAGCAAGTACTACTGTCAATATTTATTGTGCTGATAATTTCTTAGCTTGATTAGAATCAAAAATTAACTAATACCTGAGGAAAGTTACTTATGCAGACAACACTGAGACTTTACACTTCAATCTTTTAGATTAGTCATGCTCAGATGACAGTGCTATCTAGTGCTGGCAATCTGCAGGTAGATGATGCAATCTCAAAGGTGACCTACAGAAACAAAGCTTGCTTCCTCTGGGTTGTACTGAAGCAGCTACAGTAATAAGACTGGAGTATTCCAGCTGATAAAAACCTAGCCCTTAGCTTACAAGGGAGCAAGTTAATTATGCTGCAGAAGCTCCTGAGATGCAGAGTTTTATGTAGGTGACCTACATCCGATACGCAGAATCCTTCCATTCCACACCTCTGCATCAGTCAACTCATGTCACCGAGTCTCTGGGGGCAGTGGGGGGGAAACCTTATCACTAGGTACAGGTAAAGCCATACAAGTCCAGCATCAGCCAGTTTCTGCAAGCAGAAGTGAGCTACAAGGAAGCAACTATGCATCCAGTATCAAGTTTGAGCTAAGCCAACATTATGGTTTGTTACCAGAAGTTTCTCTAAGCTCCTGGGACAAGAGCTGACATCTACTCCTTCAGAAGCGATCTACTTTCATACGCTGATTCAATTGTTGTCTGGTGCTTCACTGACCTGTGCTGGATGGGTAGGCTCTGGTTACAAGCTAGCCAAGCTGGCTTGTTCCTACCAGCCCAGTGTGGGGCACAGTAACACTTGTCCAAATTCTGCTGGTTTAGATGCAACTTCACCAGAGGATAACACACAAGTTTCTCATTAGATTCAGTGACACGAGTTCAGAACCTGCCATTTTGCCCAATGTTACGAGCCACAACCAAAACCACAACATTTTTTTTTTGCAGGGACTTTGTACGACTCCTCCCTTCCAGGCATACTCACCAGATACCCCTGGCATCAGGCCAGTCGCGTGCCATCCCAGATGCCAACAGAAGAGGAGAAACTGGCTTGTCAAACAAGAAGTGATCATCAATCAGCTGCTGCTGCTCTGCATCAGTCATGTTCCTCAGAGCATAGTACTTCCCCTTGAGATCACCTTCCAGGCTACCCAGAGCTGAAAGAGAGAGTCACTTTTAGGATGGGACCAAAGGCGCTGGACATTCCCAGTGCTTTACAGACCACACAAAGTATGGCAACGTTTGATCTGCTGGGTTTGGATCCTCCCCTGCCTTCATCTGCAATCGCAATGCCTTTGCAGCGTTACAGAACTTAAGGCAGTATCAGATGATTTGCTGGCACCTTCCAGGCTTATACAAGTAGCCTTTGTTCCCTCAGATGCAGTATAGAATCGTTACTGCTGCCTAACTGTAGAAGTGGAGTGCTTTCTTCCAAGGAGAATCAAGGTCATGAGTACAACAAACAACATTATTCTAGTCAAGGACTGTTACCCTGCCCTTGAGAGGTTTTGGAACAGCTACATGCTCAGCCTCCAGAGTTGCACCTTGAGTGTATCCTTTCCTCTCGCTTAATGGAGTTGGGAGGCAACAGAAAAAACCTGTAGCTGAGGAGTTCCACTGAAAACTAGGGCTTACTCTAGTCAACTGCAAATTCGGAGCAAGACTACACCTCTAAGCAAGCTGAACGTTAATGAAAGTCAATTAAAAGCAGCCACAAAGTACTTGCAACCATGACTCAAGCCCTGAAGTTGCTACATACCTGCTCAATTTCAGGTTTGAGCCACAATGAACAAACCTCTTTCCACACACACATAGAAAGAAGCTTTCAAGATCAGCAAAGGTCAACTTAATGCAATCCAACTTCCCTCTGACATGAGCTCTTGCTCTCAGCTACAAACTGCAGTGCTGAGGCAGCGGTAACGTAATGAGCCTTTTTCGGGGAAGGCTCAGTCTTGAGGGAGGCGGCTTTTGCCAACTGCCTCCATTTTCAAACTGGAAAGAACAACTCTTGCACAAAGGATGTAAGTAGTTTCCCCAATGCACCCAGTTCTCACTTTACCTTCAACAGAGAGCTTTTCGATAGCCCGCCTCTCTCCTCGACTACAGTGCGGGGGAAGACAGAATCCACGGATGCTTCTACCAGTTCTGACACGGGAACTTAGCACGTAATTGGGATCCAGGTCATCACCTCCCTACAAGATTAGGAAACCTGTGAGTACAACCCTGTTGCCAAGGCACCTACTCTAAGTACATGTAGCTCACATGCATTTAAGCATGCACCTTATACTTGAGATATTGACCACTTGGCCTGTAAGCCAGTGTCATACTTCAGGAGTATTTTCTTTAGCGTTAGCTCACGTATCTGCGTAACACAACCCTTGGTTTGAGGCTAAGGCTATGGCCACTAAGTAGTGCTAGAAGACAGCGATACCACCAGACCATCAGCTTTATGCCCACCTCAGACCACAGTCTGGGTTTCTGTTACCCCTTCAGATCCGCAGCCTAGAGGTATCGGCATGAGGCAAACTCTTGTTGTTTAGGTAGGTGTTTGCTCTTGCAGATGAGAACTATTTACTACTGTCATCCAAAGTCTCTTATTTTCAAGATAACCTATGGCCAGCCAATCAGCATGGCATTAGGAATTCCTAGAGTCTACAGTAACATTTGAAAGCCGTAAAATTGGCAGAAATCCTTACTCCTAGCCTTACTCCTAGGACAGTGCTGTTAAGCCTGACTACTACAGCCCACAGTTCATGGAAATACATGTTGAACGTGTTTGGCACGACCTACGTTGCAGCAGCACACGAAACAAGCTCCTGCTGCATGTCAGCTGCCCGGTTCTACCCAACCACTGACATCCTACAGCAGCAAGCTCTTAATTCTGATTGCACTGGACACAGCCTGTGGGTCTGTGCTGGGTGAAAGTGAGGAGACAGAGCCTGAGCAATCAGTTTAGGCAGCTGCCAAGAACTTTAGCCAGTCCTCAGACCAGTAGGCATCAGTAATTGATCAAAAGTTTATACCTGCAGGTTATCAGCGTTCAGGTCGGTCTTGTGCTCATCAGTTGGTTTGTAGCCACCATGCCTGTCTTCAATAACTGGATCAAAGAGTTCCTTAAACACATCATAGGATTCTTCATCACCAGCTACGCATCCTACTGTCATTATGAAGGGATGGCCTGGAGTGGTAATAAAGTCAGAAGAGCTAAGTTTGGGTGATGTTTGGCTGTACTCCAGCGCAGCACTAACCAGGCAAGTTCTTTAGTGGTAGGTCTAGTCACTTAGAAATGCATTCTTACATGAAAACATTTGGAGAGACCCTACGTTTTACAGTTCATCCAGTTAGTCAAATGCAGTGCTATGGAAACCCATAGCTGTTGCCATTAAACCACGCTCATTTGTCAAGCTTGGCTTAAGACAAATTTGCACAGCGAATCCAATTTCACTAGCTAATTTAGACCACCAGAGAGAACTTTATGTCTAAACAATCATGCTTTGCTGTAAGCAAGCATGCGTTGCCTTTTGTTCCTTCTGCTACAGACAGAGATGCATTTCTGTAGTCTGCTCATAAATACCACCTTCACAAGATTAGTTTCAAGTCACGATATTCAAAAGCACCAGTTACTTCAGCTGGCTCACACAGAATATTCTCAATGCATTTTACCAGGATTATCAACCCCAGTCTGAATGACATCATCCAGGGTGAAGCCACTGGGCGTGACTCTGTCTCTCAGTTTCTTGTACAGATCCAGGGTTAGAACTTTGGCCATGTGGTTGTTGTGGGTGCTCAGGTCCGGGTACTCCTCATCAGGAGGCAGTCTCTGATTATTTAGTTGGGCCATTTTGATATTGCTAGAGTAAAAATAAATACTGTAATGTTAACATGTAAACACATCTGCTCCCCCTTTCTTCATAGAAGTGCTAGAGAACATCACATAACCAGTTTGGAATAGGAATAGTCCAGAACAGGCAGGTAAGCCCACATCTCCCCTCCCGGTTGTGTTATAATTAGAATGCATTTGGTTTGGATTTTTTTTTTTTTGTTCGGATTGAAAGTATTTAGCAGAGCAGTTACATAATTGAAGTGTCTGGGAACTGATATGTCAGATCACAGCAAGGAAGACAGCCTGATAGAACAAGGCCTCTTTTAACACAGCTATGCTTTCAGAGCCGTCTCTCAATGCTTTACGAGATTTGCCTCTCAGCAGCTCAAGAGCCTTGGGTGCCGTTGTCAAGAAGCACTTCCATTAAGGAGGGAGAACAGATAGTTACGCAGCTCTAACGGTCCCCAGCCGTTACCTGGGTTGTCAACCCCAGTCTGGATGACATCATCCAGCGTAAATCCACTGGAAGTCTGTTTATCCCTCAACTTCTTGTACAGGTCCAGGGTCAGCACCTTGGCCATGTGATTGTTGTGAACGCTCAGGTCGGGGAACTCATCGTCAGCAGAGTGCTTCATCTTCAGGAGGTTGTGGCTGTTTGAGAAGGGCATGTCTGACCCTACCGCAGTCACTAGGGGAGAAAGAAGGGAAGCCTATCACTGGGGGCTTGGCAGGCCTCCGAGCCACCCGGGGGAAAGCCAGGCACCCAGGCAAGGTCACCTTGGCTGTTGTTCCACCCGTGCCTTTTGCACCTCTGCTGCCACACCACCTTCCACGGGAGCCAGGAAGGAGGGAAGGGGAAGAAAAAAAAAATAAAGTTCTCCACCTCCACCAGCCCTGCCCCGTGCCCGAACATCCCGGCCGCACGGGCAGGGGCTCTCCCCGCCCCTCGGGGGCGCCGCCCGGCTGGAGGGACGTGCCCAAGGTCGCACGGAGCGGCCGTGGCAGCAGCGGGCAGACCCCACCGGCGGCTCCGGGGCGGGATGGGAGGTGGGGGGGGGTGGGGTGGGGGGGGTGTCCGGGCGGCCGCGGGGCTCGGGGATGGAGGACGGGGTGTCCGGGCGGCCCCGCCGTGCCGCCTGGCGGGGCGGCAGCTGAGCGGAGCAGCCCCGCGATGCCCTCGGCGGGCGGTCGCGCCTCCTCCCGCCGCTGCCGGGCGGGAGTGGGGGGCGGCAGGGAGGACGGATCCGCCGAGCCGTGCCCCGGCTGCTCCCCACGTTGGGAAGCATCTAACGAGCCATTATACAACAGACGGCTCCCTCGGGGGACCTGGCTGGGGCGAGCATATGTAACTACCCTGCTAAATACCGGGTTAATCTGGTTTTAGAGCGGGGGCCGCTCCAGCTGGGGGCAAGCCCGGTAAGCACCTGCGCCGCGCCCCGCTGGAGCTCCGCGCCGCGTCCCCCGCCCCGGCTGCGCGCCGGGCGCCCCTGCCCCGCGCTGCCCGCCGCCCCGCTCCCCCTCCTCAGCCGGACCGGCCCCATCCCACACATTAAGGGGGTGAAAAAAAAAAAAAAAATTAAAAAAAAATACAAAAATCTTATTTTTATAAGCTGCAGGACGGCTCGGGTGCCCCGGGACTTACCGAGGACTCCGCAGCCAAAGCAAGGACCTCCGCGCCCGCTCCGCGCCCCGCTGCTGCACTACCCCGAGTGGAGCTCCGGTGCCGCCGCCGCGCCTCTTTTATATAGAGCGCGACCCACCGCCCCATTGGCCGCTATTTATAGCCCATTCATTCCATTGGGCCAGGCGCGGGAGGGCGGGGCGAGGGCCCTGTCGCTAGCCGGGCGCAGGCCTGCCGCCATTTTGCTCGGCCCTCGTGGTGGGGCGGGCGGGACCCCGCCGGGGGCAGCGGGACCCCGCCGGGGCTGCTCCCCGTAGCCCGGGGGAGCAACGGCGGCCGTGGTGACTTCATGAAGCACGATCACGCGTGCCGAAATCCATCTCCCGTGTTCCATCGGCCAAGGGTTGTCCGCAGGTGGCGGTGCTGTTGCACAGCAACGCGAGCACACGGCCGTTCAGGCTTCACACCTTGGTCGAGGATTCAATAACGGGTGTAATAACCTGCCTTCCCCGAAAATAAGGGCGTTGTGGTGCCAGGACTGGCATGCCCTGAGCCCTGTGAGCGACTGACTGCCCCCAGGTTGGCTTGGCCCAAGCCATGGCCGTGGGTCTGAGAGCAGCGTCCCCTTTCTGTGGGGGAAGCACCAGCCGCCTGCGGCATCCGCCAGGCTGCGGGCTCATTTCACGGTTTTAACTCGAAAGGTGGCAGGGTGGTGGTGTGAAGTACAGTGAGGGTCTCCCCTGCTCATGTCACCTGCCAAAAAAAAATCTTAAATTCTACTGGCGCGTGGGTGGATCCCTGCTGCAGACAGAAGCAGGAGGGGTGGGCCTGACCCGCCGAAAGCTCACCTGAAATTCACGGAAACAGTGACTTCCACTGGTCTCTTTGTGGGAACCAGCAGGGTTTGTCCCAAAGCGAAGGTGCAGCTGAGAATCCCATTGTTTGCAGAAGTAAATATATTAACAAGGTGAACGACTACCTTGATCTGACTTTCACATAATAGAGCCTTTCTCTTCATCTGACGTGTATTCCTCACAACAGCACCCACGTTTATCCTCCTGTCCAAACAGCGAGTGCACTTACCCCACGGCAGCGCGCACCCGAGTAGCAGAGTCGCTTTGTTTGACACGGGCTGTGAATGTCGGGGAAAATCGGCTGGAACTCTTTGCCCGCCGCCGTTCTTTCAGCACCACAACCAGAGCCCTCACCCCGACAACGAGGAGCGCACGCACTTCACCCAACGGCTTAGGGTTTAAAAAAATTAATATACACGTAGAGGAAATAGTTGCAAAATAAAAAAGAAGGGAGGAAAAAAAAAAAAAAAGCATAGACTGCTTCAAATAAAAATGCATTGTGCTTGGCCGCCTTCCAGGTTTCCGAGTTATTCCAGGTCTGGAGATGCTGAGTATACAGATCTCCAGCAGAAGCCAAGGGCTCGGCATCTGTGCAAGCCCGGTCTCTTATCTCCCGGATCAAAGAACAAATCCTCTCTCGAGGTCTCCTCTGCCTTTTTAACCTCACAGAATCTTCCCCTACGTTTGCCTAGTTTCACACAACGCTCGTGCTTCAGAATCGTGTAAATTGCAAATAACACCATCGCTAAGCAAGAATTAAATGTGTGTAAGTGTAAAATCATACCCCGAGGCCTCAAAATAAACGAAATATTGCTGGACGACCTCAGTTGCAAACATAGTTCTGATTGTGCATTTTTTTTAATGTAGAACACTCAGGTTTTATTTCTAATCTAGAACAACAGAAATAAAACTAACAGCATTTTCTTACATTACACCATTTTTGTGGTGTTTGTCTTCACAAAAACAATCGTATCAGGGTAGGTGCTGAGGGCTCCTTCTGTCTTATTCCATAATCTGTCGCCACACAACCAGAGAAGCAATCAACTGTTGTGTACTGTAATTGTTCTGTAGATATGTGGAGTCAAGGTCACCTCAAGAACCAAAATCCACGGATCCATTTCTATTCATTGGATACGCTTTTCCTCCCAGTCTTGCAGAACAGGGAATACCAGTCATTATAGTTATTATAAGGTGGCAGTGTTTTCAACGTGCCATTCATTACAGCACCGCCGACACAAACAGACACCTCTTCTCTTCAAAACTTTTGTTTGGAAGGAAGACATGGAAAGAGAGTCACAGGCGGAAAACAACCAAAATATATGCGATTCCCATGTTTAACAAACAGTGCAGCCTCCACCCCCTTTTCCTCACCACTATTTGACAAATTTCTAGCGCGCAGCAAGTCAGAAGTGGCTATTACCTCACTGGGTTTTACTCAGACGGCGTTTTAAGATTTGCTGAAAGCTGTGTGTAAATTGGATCCTACCTTTGTTACAGCATCCCAGCCCAGCTTCCCTAGTGGCTTAATTATAGATGCTGTGCCGTGTGTCAACAGCCTCCGATCAACCGTTTTATCTAGCTCATCTGCTGAGAGAATACTTTCTTTGGATAAGCCTGTACGGCCTGTTAGTCTGTGATAAAGGCACCAATACGTACTTTCCGTGCTGGGATGGTATCTCAGTGCATACTGACTTACACCCTAGGTTGCCATTCTGCAGCTCAGGATGGGAAGGTGGGGTGATTACTCCAGAGATCTCTGCACTGAGCTTTAACAATGAAGAATTAAGGGAAGTTAATCATGGGCCACGCAGCTAACTTCCTAAGAGGCTTAATTATAAATGTTGTGCAGCGTACAACTGCAAGAGGAGATGGGTGTTAGCTAGTGAATGTGTCTTCTGAAATTACTCGCGTGAACGTAAGATGAACCTGAAGAATTAGGGGATAAACATCTTCTTGAAAATCTAGAATATTCCAAATCAGGAAACAGCAAGCTAAAGTGGTTTGCTACATACAACTGAATTGTTTCCAATTCCTAATTGACAACTAAACAGCACTTGAAAATGAAACGAACATTCATGTATCAGTAGATTAAAGGAATTGGTTATAGCTGCATCCGCTTAACTTCCCAAATGAAACTTCTCTTCCCATTTACATTTGTCACTTCAAGTATATTTGCCTAGTTATTATCCTTTGTGTATTTTTTCACACTGTTTAGGCAGTCAGTTGAAAATTACTGTTTGTTTCCAGTGAGCTGAGTGCCTGTGGAAACTAGGAGTTGCCGAGTGTCTTGATCTTGCATACAGTCAGGCCCACAGTGATCTGAACAGCAGTTCATCATGGGAGAGAAAGGACACAAGAACATAAATAATGACAAATATAACCAATGACACTAAAAATGACAGAAAAAAAACCCACAAGGTAGGTGCAAATATAAAGGCACAGTAGAGCCATGATTGCCAGTCAGAAAAACAGCTGAGTAGGAGTTCGCAGTTTAAGAAACCTCTGAAACTGCATACATTATGTTTAGATTAGATGGGGGAGAGTTTCATAACTAAATAACAAAGACTACTGCAATTACGATATGGGCAGGTCAACAGCATAACAAAAAATATGTTCTCACTGAAGGTAATGGCCAAAAATTCCCTTATACTTGATGGAATCACATTCATTAAAACAAATTACAAATCGTCATATACACGGCTCTCCATTGTTACGTCCTTGATTGTGGAAGAATGACTTTTTCTCCACTATTGTGTGTTACAGGTTACTGGTGAACGCAGCACCCTACAGAGCGTTATCTGATTTAGCCGGGAACGTTACCTGCGCGTCCAGGGTGACTCACATGCCCTCTGCTCTGCCCGTACCCATCCCGTGCCAGGTGGCCTGGGCTTGTTGGAAGCAGAAGATGGGGCGACGCTCTCCTCCTCTGCTCCCCGTGTCACTGGGGCACGCAAGGGCTCTCCACATCGCTTCAATCCTAAACACCAGGCAGAAGTAGGAGTCAGCACCATGCTATTTGGGGTTTAGATAACGATTCCGCTGCTCCTGAGCCCACATGGTGGTTTCTCCTACAGCCTTACGAAACCCGTATGAAGAGCTTGGCCAGCCTTGAGTTGCCTTTGCCCGGAGCAGGCTGCCCTGGGGGAGGGCAGGCAGAACTTTCTGGAAGCGGGCTGCTGGGTGCCAGAGGTGAGGCCCGGGTCTGCCGACAGCAAAGGCGGAGCCATTCCCTGGGGAAGGGGCTTCACCCTTGCTGGTGGCAGCCCTCAGGATTACTTACACACACACACACACACACACACACACACACGCTCAATGGGTGATGAACCTGAGTTCCCACTGGGTCCATCGGTCCCCATCATGGCTCTTCACAGCGACCTGCCAACCACAGGCACCCCTCACAGTTTCACCGGGAGAGCGGCCGCCCCTCTGCGGCCTCACGGCCCCACAGCCGTAACGGGACGGCCGCCCCTCGCCGAGGCAGCACCACCCCGGCGAGGGGTGCCCGGAGGGCTGCTGAGGGCGGTCGGTGACCGTCCCCCCTCCTCAGGGACACAGCAAGGAGCGCTGAGGGGACGGCGGGCAGCGGGGGGCTGCGGGGCGGGAAGGCTGAGGCGGAGGGCGCGGGGGGTGCTGAGGGGACGGGCGGCGGGAGCTGGGGCCGCCCGCACCGGGCACGGACGGCGGCGACTCCCCGGCTGCAGGCAGGGCTGGCGGGGGCGGAGGCGGCGGGGAGGCGGGAGCGTCAGCAGCCTGCGACCGGGGCGGAAGGAGGCGCTGGGCGGGCACCGCGTGTGAGGAGAGCCGGGCCGGGCCTGCCGGCGGGGCTTAGCCCCGGAAGGTAACGGCTGTGGGGACGGGGAGAGCTGGTGGCTGCTGGGGGGGGGGGGGGGGGACGCGAGGCCCTGAGGAGCGGCGGCGGCCCAGGGTCCCGCCCGTCACGGGTTAATGCTGCTGTCTTGCAGGCTAATCCCTCCTCTGACCCCGCCGGCGGGCTCTCTCCCCTTCCCTGCCTGGTCTGTCCAGGGGATCAACCCTGCACACGGCCCGGAGCAGCCGTTAGGTTCCCGGGTCCGCTGCGCTGGGCTCATGCGCTGCCAGGGCGGGGGAACGGCGTTACCGCCCTCAGGGCGCGGCGGCGGGGCTGCAGCTGAGGGGGCGCGGGGAGGAACGGGGAGGGCGGGAGGCCCTGCCGGCCCGGACAGCCTTTCTGCGACGGGTGGCCGGGTAGCGGAGTGACCAGCCTCCGGGGGACGGGGGGCCTGCGCTGCCCGGGAGGTGAGGCGGCGCTGCCTGCCCGCCCCCTCCTCCTCCTCCTCCTCCTCCCGGGGAGGTTTACCCCTGCTGCCGTGTGAAGCGGGCAGGCCTCTCAGGGAAGGGGCAGCCCGCCAGGTCTGGGCGGACGCTGGTCAGGAGAGGGAGAGGTGCGTCAGGGTTTTGGTTGAAGGGAGCACGGAATCATGTTAGTGGTTTTAATTCGTGAGGCTGCGGGGGATCGCCTGAGTCGCTGAGTTCAGGCCGCTGCAGCCATGGGAAGTGTCAAGTTGAGAGAGGCCCATGGAGCAGTCCTAGCGCCTTGCCACGAGGCGCTGCCTCGCCTTCCCTTCGGCTCTCACTCCGCAGCACCCTGTGGCCAAAGTAATACCGTACCAAGACTTCTGCCAGAGTGAAGGAGACGGAGGTAACGACAGTGCCGGAGGCCCTGTGTTGGTAGGGAATGGGTAATGATTGGAATTGAATGAAAACGAGTGCTTGTGGGTCACTCTGCTCCTCGCCATAGGGGGAGACAAACAAACTACCAAAACACCTCACAGACCCCAAGTTTACCCCAAGTGTACGAATATGACATGCCAGGTGAGATCTGTGCCCAACAGATGTGTCGGTTGGGGTGTCAGCATACACAGTAGTGACAATTAGCTGTGGTAAGTGTAGCGGCTCAAAGGAAGGCAAAGAAACTGAAAGACAGTTTGTGTAATCAAAGGGAGAATAATTCTCTCCGTGTCCCTGCAGACACGCTGCAGGAATGTTGCTTTTGCACATGGGTTTGACTGCAGTTTAAATAGTGAAAGAAATGGGTTACGGTCGAGCTCCTTTCAAAGGGTACTGTTCTAACTAAGCTGAAAACTACGTTGCATTAATGGTATGTAGAATGAGAACTACAAGTATATATATGCATGTAAGAACATGAATATAATCAAAAGGTGCAAGCCATAAAACATGGTTCATCATTTGTACTATCTCATAAAGTCAGTATGTAAACATTTCTGAATTCGTGGGATGCCCTTCTTACTATTTCACCATATGCCCAGACAAGCCTATTCTGCTTTAGCATCCGAATACCTTACGCAATAGCATGTCATAAGCTTTGGAAGTTTGGGCCACAAGCACATCTGTTTATCAGTCTCAGTGACTACAGCAGAAAAATTATAAAGCTTAACAGCAAATTGAACTACAACAAGTTTTGGTCAACAAAACCAGACTAGAATTGAAGAACTAAAAGTTTTTAATGAAAGTGATGGAGTAGGACCAAGCTGTTACACATTCAATACAAAAGTGCTGGAATCAAATCATTATTCTGAAACTAAAAGTAACACTGCTTTTAATTCTGTCATGGAAGAAGTACCAGAAATCCAACTTTCAAAACCTTCTATTACAGTCTTTAATTTCTAACTTTGGGATCAACATTACTTCATTAAACAATTCCTTCCATGAACTGATCAACCTGCAGCTTAGATAGTTTGCTGCCTTATCTGAAAGTAAATGCCAGGTTTCATTGTAAGCTGCCTTCTCACTTCTAGGTTGTCTTCTCAAAGACATCAAAATTTGATTGTAATTCTCTAAACAGCTCTGAGACCATGAGGCTAAAGTGATACAAATGTTTGCATTAGCTTACAAATGGTTGTTTACATTTAGTTGCAGCACAGATCGCTTCCCAGACAATTACTTTGCACCCCCCAATGGCAAATTAAAGGCTAGAATAATCTTTTTTCCTTGTAGTTAGTCAAATTTATGCATAATTTAATGTAGATACTGCCTTTATCCTATCTCTAAACCTTCATTTGGAAAACTTTCAAGTAAACTTTTATTAGTGGTCCTAATAACTAGTGATTGATAGGCAAGTAACAGTTGTCTTATGTTGTAAATCACCAAGGGATAAGCCAGCAGATGGAAATAAAAGTTATGACTTAACAACATACTCTGAGAGCTTGTGAACTGGAATTCAACAGAGTGCTGAAATTGACACTACCTTGTAAGTTTCTCAGTAGTATTGGGGAGCAGGCTGAGTAAATTATAATCTATTTCCTGAATTTTCTTTAACACCTATGGTAAAACAGGAAAAATACTGGTTATATTCAAATCTGTGGGATCTTTTCATTGATTTTAATTGGATCAAGAGCACAGCAGGGGAGAGGTCGCTGAACTCCATGGAGTTCTCCTGCTAATGTCTCATTTGCACAGTGTGTTCTTGTTCTGTATTGGGTAAAATAAAATGACTTGTATTTATGTCTGTAGTTTCAGCTCCACTGTGATCCTGCAAAACTCTCTTAACATGTTTATTCTCTTCTAGGTGACAGCCACCAGCCAACTGCAAGACTGTCACAATGAGTTTTGTTGAATATGGAGATACAATAAAGGACGGTGATACAGCTATTGTGTTCTTGGGCCATGAATCCATGTTTCCCGTGAAAGTCCAGCATGGCACTGTAACTCAGACTAAGTACGGGGTCATCAGACATTCCACAGACCTCATAGGCAAGAAGTATGGCTCCAAAGTGACCTGCAGTAAAGGAGGATGGGTGTTTATTCTTCATCCTACTCCAGAACTGTGGACCATGAATCTTCCGCACAGGACGCAGATTCTGTATTCCACTGACATTTCTATAATCACTATGATGTTAGAACTGAAGCCAGGCTCCATAGTATGCGAATCAGGTAATAATTAATATGTTGAAATCCTTCATTAAGTACTAACACCAACACTTCTGTGAAAAAAGAGGCTTATCGTTACATTTTGCAAAAAGTCTCTTTTTTTTTTCCCATTGTGATAATAATTTTCCCAGCCTACACATTGAGTAGTTCTGTTTCATTTGCACATGTTATCAGCTGCTGTTTCTTCAACAAGTTATGTTACCTCAGTATGCTGGCCTCATGTATGTGTTCCTTTGAGTATGTGTTTGATTAATTAATCTTCTTAAAATAAATATATAATCATTTTCCTTCCCTTTTCTGAAACTGTTGTTAAGTACTTCAAAAATATTCTTAATATGTGGTTTGAATCAAAATTCATGTTTTGAATTTGCAATTTCAGAGAACATAGTTGAGATAACCCAGTGAAAGAGACTCTGATGACAGGGTGTTTAACTAATAAGGGGAATAAATTGGCAGTATTTATATAATGTGATACCATGTAAGTATATATATCTCATCTTTCTCTTCCAATGCGTGATCCACTTGTAGCACTGCAACTGCATGCAAAATCATGGCAGCTGTGTAACACGGTGGATGATGTGTTCATCACAGGGCTGTGTTTTGTTTCTAAACTTGGTTTAATTTAGTAGAGCTTCCATGATTTTGCTTAATTTGCAAGTAAGGAGTGAAATTTTATGTTAATAGATATTTTCCTGGTTGGATACAGTTTATAATAATGCCTTCATGACTTTATTACTGTAGGCAGTATGAGGCTTGCTTAATTTGATGGCATCTCTGTAGTTTGGAAAAATATGAACTGAGGTAGTTTGTTCTTGTTTTTTTTCTGGCTGTTTCCTTTGAGTCTTTTTATGAAGCAGTTTTGTATACTTCCCCTCAAACATAGACATGTCAAAGGATTGGCATGACGGTGTTGTGATGCACTGTATTTTCTTAGATTTAACATTTCCTCTACCCACCCAGGCATAATTTTGGGCAGCTTTTCAGGCATAATGACCACTTTCCAACCCAACTGAAACGGCACTTATCTCTGCATCCAGTTGCACCGATTAAGAAACAGGTGGTATATGGAGCTGGTTGCTGCACAGCAGCACTTGAAACAGGCAAAGCCATATGCAGAAGCCTCTAGTACTGCTAAAATGGTTGGGTTTGAGTTTATATGAGTTTATAATTTGGTTTTGTAGGATGATCAGGCATTTTAAGGTTTGCCATGGGAAGTAGCCATATTGGGCAGCTCTTCCCCTCTTCTCCTCCCTGCTATGTTTAGACAGGATGGGAAAAATAAACACAGCAAATTATTCAGGGTGGGGGAGATTTGGATTCCTCCATGTCCCACCTCACTTGGAATAGGCGAATGTTGAAGTAGAGAGCTGCACATAAAATGTTTTCAGTAACCTCAAAGGTACCTAGAGAGGATGAAAATGTTTAAAAGCTCATTTATCTAAACAGCTAAGAAATGGAAACACTTGACGAGGTAACCTATCCAGATTCCAAAAAATGTTACAAATCAAAAGTCACAGCCACAAGCAATCCTTTTTGCTAATGGGAAACTGTCCCCAGGTTTATTTTAATGTCTATGCTGTCAAAAGTATTATAACTTCAGCTTTCCAGGAAAAGTGAACAGTTTTACTGCTATAGTTGTGCTTGTATTGCTTGAAGGATTCACTGTCCATGAAGAAAGAAAGAAAGAGTATTGCATCGAAGTCATTTGATTAACCTTGAAGCAAGAGATCATACTGTAGATTTTCTTGCAACTGACCAGAAGCAGTGATTTGAATTAAAAATTTTACAAGTATTGACAACTGGAGCCTCCAGTGTGGTGATATAACCTACTTTGGTGCCATCCTAAAATAGACACTATTCAGTGTTCCAAAATCATTAGTTCTAGATTAACCTTGTGTGGCCTAGACGGAACCAGCCCAATGGCGATTAATAGAAACAAGACAGGAAATCTGGTCTAGTAATGACATTTGAGTCTGTTTACCGCTGCTGCTGCATTTAGATGTATTTTGAGCATTAATTAGCATGGAGGTCTGTCTCTTTTATTATTTGAAATTGAACTGATCTACATAGTTGCTGTACAGACTGGCAAAGTGGGCACTGCAGAGAGGCCAGGCTCTTTTCCTCCTGCCTTACTAATTAGGCCGTGGAAGAGTGCCCTGCATTTACCCAGTGTAAGCAAGCAGAATTACGGATTAGTCTCCACAAGGGTATGAAGAAAGGATCGAAAAAGTAAGATGAAATACCCTCTGTGTCATGTTGTAATGCTGTGAATATGGGTAGAAATGATCTTTTGTGTGTGAGTATAAAGATTCAGTAGAAAAACCAGAAGCCTTAATTTTATATCACTTGAATTACGCAGTTTAAATTGATTAGTCATCAGTACAGGTTGGGGGCTGACCTCCTGGAGAGCAGCTGTGTGGAAAGGGACCTGGGAGTCCTGGTGGACAACAGGATGACCATGAGCCAGCAATGTGCCCTGGTGGCCAAGAAGGCCAATGGCATCCTGGGGTGCATCAAGAAGAGCGTGCTGCAGGTCGAGGGAGGTCATCCTCCCCCTCTACTCTGCCCTGGTGAGACCGCATCTGGAGCACTGCGTCCAGTTCTGGGCTCCCCGGGTCAAGAAGGACAGGGAACTGCTGGAGAGAGTCCAGCAAAGGGCTACAAAGATGGTTAAGGGTTTGGAGCATCTTTCTTATGAGGAAAAGCTGAGGGACTTGGGGCTTTTTAGTCTATAGAGAAAAGAAGACTGAGGGGGGATCTTATCAATGCTTATAAATACTTAAAGGGAGAGTGCCAGGAGGATGGAAACAGTCTTTTTTCAGTGGTGCCCAGTGACAGGACAAGAGGTAACGGGCACAAACTTGAACATAGGAAGTTCCATCTTAACGTGAGGAGGAACTTCTTTCCTTTGAGGGTGGCAGAGCACTGGCACAGGCTGCCCAGAGAGGCTGTGGAGTCTCCCACACTGGAGACATTCCAAACCCGCCTGGACGCCGTCCTGTGCAACTGCTGTAGGTGACCCTGCTGTGGCAGGGGGGTTGGACTAGATGATCTCCAGAGGCCCCTTCCAACCTCTATCATTCTGTGAGTCTGTGATTTTTCATAAATGACATAAACATATTAATACAGTTTTTACTGTTTTTATTCATCCGTAATAAATACATAAAGAGCAAGCTTGTCAGCAGTGCATGCATAATTAAAATGATCCAAGCATACTCTATTGAGGCTATAAGGGAACTCAGTATCTGTCTGATGTTTCATGATGGAGGTGTAGGAATATGATCCTTTTTCTGTGTTCTGCTAATTTCTAATTTATAGAGGTATGTTGAGATTTAAAAACTGTTAGCACTGTTGCTGGAGCAAAGATCTCTTGAAAGCATTGGTCCCTGGTCTAAGGAATTCCCCACTCTTTCCAGAATTAAAGGATACTTGAGATAGCTGCTAACATACCTACTGTGGGTGGCCTGAGAGCGTGAAACTTTAATTGTCATCTGGTAACTCTGGTCCCATTTGCATTCATTGCATGTGCAACCACTGTCTAGATAAAGGAATAAGCTAAATCTTTTCTTTTGTGTCGTCACACTCTCCAAAACTAATCTTGATATCAACTTCCCAGGCAAGGCTTTTTTCAGTCCAGTGATTACAGCTGCCTGTAGTATAGCAAGTCCATTTGACAACAGATTTTGAGGTTTTTACGTTTATTTTTATACTGCATTGGAACCAATATGAAAACTTCCAGATATTTTTTTCCAGGCAAAAGTGTGTGGAACCCTTTTTATTGTTTGTTTTTCTTTTCAGTCCCCACATATTGAGGCTTTTTTACTGTCCTCTCTCCCTAGTGAGACCTAAACAAGTGTCTCTCCTAACCCTCAGAATTACTCAGGGAATGCAGTACAGCACCATGAAACCTCATTTAATCTGATAAATCTCAGAAATATTTTGGCTTCAATGGAGCATAGTATTTAGGCAAAATATAATTTAGGCAAAAGTATTCTAACCACCGTCCCAGTGATCCTTCAGCATTCAGCAAAATCAGACTCACATGAGCAAAAATGTTAATTGGATTTTTTGTTTCCCTTCAGCTAAATCCCAAATTAAAAATTGCTAAACCCTGTTCATTGCCACACAGCAAGGAGTTTCTGAGCCCACAGACTGGATTTCTGAAGAGTGAGAACAGTATTCTGGGTCCTCATGGTTTCTCTGTGGAGGAGTGACGAGAGCTGCCAGCCAGCCTTACACTAGAGCTTCTCAAAAACAATTATGAAATTTTCAAACTCACAGCCTGGGTATAGATTTTGTTAAGAGTACACTCATAAAAAATTCATGAGGACTTAATGATTAATGGATACTTAATAAATGATTAATAGTTTATTGTGGTGTCCCAGCAAGTCAGCTGTATGCTTACGAGTCTTCTGAAGTGCTTATAGACTTGTTGACAAATACTGCTCATGTCTTTACCGTTTTTGTGGCATAAGTATATGTAAACTGTTTGCACCTCTATCTTTAGTGTAAAGTACAGACCAAAGTTTGTGAGTATTAATTTGATTTTGGAATGTGCTCATACTAATTAAGTCTGTGTTTTATAATGGCTCCCTTATCTACCTCTTAGCAGCTGTCAGGTTAGAGAGTAGAGTTTGAAAACCCAATCCTTGTATAGCACCTTTTGAAGTATAAGAAAGGCCTCATCAGTACAAATGTCAGAGCACATGGTATCCTCTTGACATACCAAAGAACTGAACCAAAGCTGTTGCCACATGAGGCATCACTCTAATTTATTCAGACTTGTGGCTGACCTGCAGCTGATGAGGAATGCTGTTCATACCCTAAAGCATTTGTTTCCAGACTTTCTGGACTCACTTTCATCTTACCATTTCATTTGACCACCAAACGCATTTCTCATGCAGCTCTGAACTTAACAATATTATGCCTGTTCTGCAGAAGATCCCTTCCTAAAGAACTCTGAGTCTTGAATCTCTAAGGAAAAATTCAGTCTTTACATTCCCATTCCTTTTGTAGGCAGTGCCAGCCTTGAAACTTCCTTACTATCCTTCCCCCAACTCCTCAGTCTGGTTGGTGAGCCGTGGCCCTCTCTGACTTCCAGCCTACTGCCTAAAATGCCTATTTCGGCATGGTGTCCACAACAGATAGACAGGAGAAAGACTGAATCTTCTGTAAAGGAAACTTCTTGCTGTTTCCTCTTTCAGCTGCCAGCTCATCTCCTTGAAACTCTTTCCCTCCCTTTCCTCCTCCCTCTCTTTGTCCCTGCTCTTGCTGTCTCTCACCTCTGCCACCATGACTTGTGCCCTTTACTGTCTTCACAGTAAGATCTTTGGGTTGGTTTCCATCAGATGCTTAATATCTCTTCATATATTTGCTAAAAATCATTAATGATTCTCTGGTTACATAAACTTGTCATGTACAGTGAGCAGTCTTCCTCTGTTCAGTGTTTCTTGACAGATATTAGCTGTGGAGTTAACTGTCTAAAGGTTAATTTTCCTTTGGTTTTGAGGCTCCTTCCGTTCTCGTGGCTGACTCATGACCTGTCTTACTATTTGCTAGGTCTAAGTGGCGTAGCTAGGAGACAAATACAGCAACACTGTCATTGTTTTGCTGTATTTACTCATTTTAGAATATCTTAGGTAGCCAAATTTTGCAGCAGAAACTTCAGTTCTATTAAAATGTTACTAGATATTGTAGAGACCCAGTATTAAATAATACTCTGCATACTTCTCACTTTTCCTGTTTCTAAGCAAGATGAACCTGTGTATGCACTTAAGAGCTTCTTCCAAAGAACTTTATTCCAAAATGCTTGTGCTTATGCACATCTGTAAACATCTATAGGTCCTAAATCACAAATTGTAGTTCTTGTTTTAAAAAGAAGCACCCACGATGAAAAATTTTTAGGGAAGACAAACCAAGCGATAGCCTGTAATGAGGAAATGTAGTGGAACACAGAATCAGGTCACATATGTTTATAGCACGGGTGGGATTCCAGGATGTTAGACAAATACCCTTAGCAGTAAGAAAACCAGACTAAACAGAAAACAGTGTAAAAATGTACTCTCTTATTCAGATATCAGTCAAGTACTATGCTAGATGCTGTGGTAACACTCACGTTTCTCTTGACAGTGTTCTGATGTGTATCTATACTGTGTTGAAATAGCATGTTAGTTTTGAACAGCTCAGATGTTGTCCACTGCAGCTTTGAAAAGGTGAGAAACAATCTTAACATGGACATTGTCTCACGATGGCTGAGGTGTGTGGAGGCTTCTCTGTGGAAAACCTGTTACTTGAATAAGCAGAGAGTGAGAAGAACAAGTCTGTTTGAGGTCAGGGGAATGATCAAGGAGTTCATCTGATCAATACTTTCTTGTCTACAAATCAGAAAGAAGTATTAGTAGGTGCTGAGCTAGTGTTTCATCTAGGTGTCCACCTGTTAGGATTGAAATCTTTCTAAAACTGCAGTGTTTTCCTTGTCTTGGGAGAGGGCAGAAACACTCCCCTGAGCTTAGATGTATCAGAGAAGAATGGAGTGTCCTTGAGCCCAGGAAGTGTTCTTGAGCCCAGGAAGAAGGGCTACATTGGTCGGCAGGACCATTAGCCACCTAACTCATGTGGTTTTAACACAGGATCTTATTCCATGCCTTTGGACCAAGATGGACCAGTTTCCTAGTCTACATGCTGATGCCCTACAGGGTGCCTCTTCCTCAGATTTTGAGCTTTGAGTATGGCAT
This sequence comes from Pluvialis apricaria, assembly GCA_017639485.1. NCBI lineage: Eukaryota > Metazoa > Chordata > Aves > Charadriiformes > Charadriidae > Pluvialis > Pluvialis apricaria. Next base: position 13,466,019 of record CM030012.1, read on the forward strand.
ATTGGGGACCCTGCAATGTGTCATTAGATGCCTGCAATGCAGGTGTCTGCTTTTTTGACTAAAATGTTTAAGATCACAGAATAGTCGGTTTAAAAGAGCATCATATTTTCCAAAGGCATTAGCAATGACCTAAGTGCTCACCTAAGTGAGCTCTAAAACAGCAGCTGTAGTGTTAAGAATGTCTTCAGTATAGTTTGAATTACGATCGTTTTACCTCTCTTCTGTAGAGTCCATTCATGATTAATATACTGTAGTTAAATGGTCATTGTCCTGTGGTAGAGAGCAAACAGTTTCTAAGGCTGTTTATAGCGGAAGCTGTCAGAAAGGCAAGTATTCTGCTGTAAAAATTTGTTCTAGAAGTCATCGTAAATTCTGCTTTCTAGGCCAAATCAGGAACATAGGCATTTCACTGCATCTATATGAGAATGAAAATCTATTGAAGTGCATCCAGTCCATCCAGTTCTTAACTTGCCTCTTCTGATACAAAATGTTAATTTTGGGTATTCAGGTTTTTGGTTTGTTTGTATGCAGGTAGTTCAGCTACGATATTTCAGGTTTGGTAGCATTATAGTTCATGTTTCAGTAGTTCTCCTTGCGTCTTGCTGCTTCCCTGACTGATTCTGTATCATGCTAAGGATGCCTTTCATTTCCCGAGGAAACCTGAACCTGACTGGAACTTATTCCAAAATGGTGCCTAAGACTCTTTGAGTCACATTTTGCTGAATTCTGCTCATTTCAGTAGTGATTTTGAAATAACGACAGAGAGACATTGAAAAGGAATAGAGAAGGTGGCAGGAGGAGTCAAATGTTGAATGTTGCAGATTTGCAGGGGAGAAGGTGAATATAAACATTCATTTCCCCTTCTACAACATCAGAGAAACACGGGGTTGAACCCCTGCCTTCTGTAGACAGTGCTGATTGGGCTTTAGGCGTTGTGTGGAGTGTGGACTCACGCTGAACTGCCAGACCCTCATATTCATAATTAATCACATCAGGCGTGCTGAACTATCAGGTACGTGAGAGTTGAGGGTCATCATCATTTCACAGGACTGGGTTCAGAATCTGTCATCTCTTCAAGGAGAGATTTTACAATGGTGGGTGATTCATAACCATCTTGTTCTTTGTCTCCTGCAGTGTTGTCGTGGAGAAGGCAGGCAGCGTCTTCAGAAATACTCTCATTAATGATGTTAGTGTGATAGAATTCGATATGTTAAAATGTGATACATATATATTATTCTCATGTTTGCGGTAGTCAGTCGACAATAAATAATTCCTGGCAACCTTGTTTAACAAAAGCTCAGTCTGTAATACGCCTGCAAGTGGTGACTTCCAAAATCCTGGGTTTTGTTCAGGGTTTGGTTTGGAGTGTTTGTGAATAAAAAAAAAGTACCAGAAGAGAAGCCAAAATATCTTAATGGATTTTCCTGGGAAGGAGACAAACAGTATCTTCTGTGGTGTTTTTAAGAGCAGATTTAAAAGCAAAGTGATTAAAAATGTAAAAGAATATGAACAAGGAAACTGGATACATGCACAAGCTGCCTCTCTCATCTGCTTGTAGCCCAGCTGTGCTGACAGGCCTTCTGTTCACTCCTTAGATTAGCAGAGAAAGATGCAGAAAGTGTGCAGCATTACCCATTTGAGAGGTAAAATAATTAAATTCTGTCAGTTTGTAAAAGTTCTCAGTTGTGCAATCCTGCCTTCTGGCATGGAATGTAAAGGCAGAATTTCAGTCCTTTGTAGCATCCTGTGAACAATAGTTCCCGGCTCTTGTCAGAAAAAAAAAATAAAAATCAATGAAATGCTATTTCTTTGCTATGCACATATATCATTGAGTTTTTACAACCACATGGCTACCATGCTCCCATTACTCCTTTTGACCAGGGAAAAGCTTGTGTTGACATTTAGAGCCTACAGGTGCCACCAGATATTTTCTCAAGTGTGCACATATAAGTGTCTTTTGCCTTTATTTTAATATTAGCATGAATGCATGGATTTTCACGTCAAATAAATCTGTATGTCACAGTTTCCCTTGTCCCTTGGACCTCTCTGAGGCCAGTGCTAAAATCCGTAGGCCCTCCCTCTCTATCTAATCTGCCCCATTAAAGCTGGGGGAGGGTGCTGGTCTGCCCACTGGGGTCAGAGCCCTCTCAGAGGGAAGCAGAGGAGCAGTGCCGATTCCGCAGTGCAGTCGGTTGAGCCGGTGGCCAACATGGGCCCTGAGCTCTGTTTACAGTCTGAATGGTTCCCCTTTCAGAGCTGTCGGATTAAATACGGTGCCACGACAATGTTTCTCCCCTTATGTGACTAAAGGGCAGGAACCTTGGATCTGTCAGTGAACTGGCTTCCTGTACAGTTATGGAAAGTATTGCTCCAATTAAGCAGCTGTACCAGCCCCCGTGTCCCCTAATTAATTTCCTTTCTACTAGTTTCTGAGCTTTCTTCACCACTGCTGTACTTCAGGTTCTCTCCTTTATAAGTTTTTTTCGGATTTATGTTAGTTGAAAGAACTTGCTTCAGGCTGAAATTTAGCCTGAACAGTCATTGAAGATAGCTAGAAATAGATTTTCTTTCTGCAGGAGAAATGTGTTCCAAGTACAGAATTATAAATCAATAAACACAGATAATTTGGGGTTGCTGTGGGGTTTTGAGTTTGGGGGGTTATTCTGTTAAATGCCACTTGAATGAGTAATTTGCAATATGAATTGGTATATGGGTGTTTTCTTCAGTGAAAATGTTGGTTATTAGTCATTCATCTATTTAATACGCCAATGGATCATTTAAAATAAGTTTCCTGAATTATCAAACTAAAACAAGGAAAAAAAATTGATGTCTTAATAGTTAGTCCCTGGTTGTACATGGTAATTGTACTTACATACAATTTCAGGTATGTGATGGATCTCATTAGACTTCACTAAGATTGTGTGGGCGTGTATGTTTGTAAGTCACCTGTGAAATCAGGTCGTTAGGTCAGTGTGACTGCGAGGAGCCCAGAGGCCTTAGTGTTGGATAATGTCAGTGGGAGCTGAGGATGGCCAGTGTCTCTTAAGAGGCCTGGGCAAAACAGACTCCATACACTGAAGGCCGTTTGTTTGCATGGTTATCAATAGGATTTTCAAGCATGGATCCTTGCCAACATCTCTTCTTTGTTTTAATGAAGTATAAGGTTTTGAAAATATGTTAAGATTTGCCTTCATCTCTTCTCACCCTAGAAGAGTCTGGCACTTTGAAAAAAACTCTCTGGTTAATTTCCCTGAATTTTTCCTGTCACATTTACTTCCTTGTGTTCTCTTATGGCCCTTGTTAGAGCTACAGCTGACCCTTGGCATTGTTTTTCTACTCCAGGGAGACAGGACAGGTCCTGAGTTTGCCAGATTTTTGATTAAAGCTTTGAGGACCCTGAAGACTGTTTCCTAGGTCGTTTAGTCCCCCTATCCTTGTGAAGGAAAGACTGTTCTCTTTCAGTAGTTTAACCGATAGTTTCTGTTCATCTGGGTTTTAAGTGTGCAAGCAGGAGGACTAATGGAGAAGACCTTTGTTCTAATGTTTAGCACTGTCAAAAGGTATTTCATAACCTATTTTTCTTTTCTAGGTACGGGCAGCGGATCCCTCTCCCATGCTCTTATCAGGACAGTAGCTCCCACAGGGCACCTGTACACGGTGGAGTTCCACCAACAGCGGGCCGAGAAGGCCAGGGAGGAGTTTCGGGAGCATGGGGTGGAGCATCTGGTCACCGTGACCAACCAGGATGTCTGCAAAAATGGGTTTGGTGTCTCAAACATTGCAGATGCCGTGTTCCTAGATATTCCGTCTCCATGGGAAGCCATAGGACATGCAAAGTCAGCCTTAAAAGCTGAAGGTAACTGCACTTATCTCTTTCTGTTCAGGAAGCACTGTGTATGCACACATCTCTGCCTTTGAGCCATACGCTAGATCTGCTCGCTTCCATTGTGTGATCACTGTTCTCAAATGTCAAAGTCTCTAGGCATTTCTGAGGCTGAAAAACCTTCAAAAGAGGTCTTCGATTTACAGTGGAAGATTTGAAAGGAGAAGAACAACTTTTTCTTACAGGCCTGTGCTAGCTGCCACAGTTAGCATGGGCAGTTCATAAAAAAACCTTTGAACCTTTGTCAAGTGCATTTTGCTAGATCTGAGGTGTGTGGGAAGCAGCAGTAACAATAAATGCTGAAAGCAAATTTCTTTGGCAATTCAGCGGCAAGGTGTTTGTATAAAAGGTGTTCAGATGGACTTCACATCTATCATTGCAGATTTGGACCTATTTAACAGAGCACCCCATCAGTAATGTTAAAGAAAATGTGGTCATACTTAAATATGCTTGCCAGTTTCTGCCTTAAATCTCTGCTGTTGGAGCTAATGAGAAGTTTGCCGTTGGTTGCAGTGGGAATGGGACATAAAGGCTGTTCTAGTTTATGCCAGTTATTCTGGGATTGTGACAGCAAGTAAGAACTGCTGTTGATGGATGGATTTCATCAGTTTATTATAAATCTTTTCCTTATTGAAAAATAAGCTTCAGTGAATAAATAATTCTTTTATCCTGGAATAAGTTTTCCCCTAATTAATGTTATACTAGCGTAAGCGTAGTAGTGTGGATCTGAACTAACTTGTGCTGATCACTTCCTTCTACAAAAGTGACCTTTCTAATCAGGAGAGCACGGAGTGCTGAACAGCGCTCATGCTGGGACATGAGTTTAGTAAAACTTGATTATGTGCCAAGTCCCAGTTCTTTGTTAAAATACATAATCACAGGCTTGACTTCAGGTGAATTGCTAGGTCTTTTTGAAATCACAGGATTTAAGTTTGTTCTTAAAGGTCACTGAATGTGCATTACCTTGCTCAGTCGGGAGACCCAGCTGTTAGGCTACCCCAGCTGCTACTGAAAATTTTCTAGAAAGCTTTATGATAGTAGCGTAACACATGCTTTCTTTCAAAAGTGAATAAATGGAGACTTGTTAGCACTCTGTACCTGCAAGGGTTACAGCTCAATGTGTAGCTGCTCTCCAGTGTGTCCTGGGAAAAAAATAATTTTCATCACACTGTAGAGTGCCCTTCCCATGCTCAAATTATCTAATCTAGTGAGCACAACACTCAGCTGACTTCCCAGCTTAGAAGGCGCTGCATTGCGCAGTCCAATTTGAATTATTTAAGTGGTGCATGTTTAGAATACTAAGCAGAGCTGCTTGAACAGTTCCAAGTTTTGAATCCTTGTCTCACTCCAGCATTTGAAATCCTAGAAAAGGTATTATAGTCCCAAACTGGCATACCATCTGGCTATACTTTTCTGCACTGTGCTACAAGGTTACATCTGCTTAGGCAATATGAATAATACTTTAAAATCCCACTTTGTTTTGTTTGTGAAGCGGCATCATGCACTTTATGTACCGATCAAATGGTGAAGTTGCTGATCCTTGCTGCAGTTTTTGCTGCAAACAGCTACCAGTGTCTGAGATCTGGTATTGGTCTAAGGCTCATCGTTTGGGTTTCATAGTACTTGACTGAGCTGGGGGCATCTTTTTTATTTTTTGTATAAACAAAAGCTGTTTTTCTTTTTAATATAAAATATAATTGATTGCAGTAATCATAGGTACAAACTTACACACATTTCTGTTTTATTCCAAATCATGTGGGTAGTTTTGTTGTGGGTTTTTTTTACTGCGGTAAAATCTAAAATATGATAGAAGGGTATCTGTAACTGCTTCCCATTCCCTACCGCAGGCAGATAATTTTATAGTGCTCCTTTGTTTTGTTTTCAAATAGTTAAAGCTCTTCTGCAGTAAGAACAGTCTGTGCACATACTGCTGTTGTTCAGTGCCGTTCCAAGCGGTAGTACAGTGATAAAGCGTAACTGGAGAAAATGAGTCGTTACACTCTTTTTCCCTCCACGCCCTCTCTCTCACATCTGGACAGGGTCACATTTGAACCATTCACACTGTGGGTTTTATTGTGATGTACCATGCAAATATTGCAGCTGTACTGCCAGATAGTGGTAATTTATTCCCTAAAATCTTAAGGTACTTTGAATGAAATAAGAGCTAAGAAAATGCAATATATAGCATCAGCTAGCCCCCTCTTTAAAACCGCAATATTCATTATAGAGTGTTAAGCTGAGACAGTATGTAAGAGCGAGTTCTTAACCTTAACAAAACCTTATCAAATCAGTGTTTTCTCTCCTACTTAAGCTCAAGATCCTGAATAGTTGCAGCTCCTAGTAGACTGAGTGTTAGTGATCCTCTTTACAGAGTACATTTATCACTCACGTTATGCCTTGCAGTATGCTGTAAATACACTACTTAGATTAGCTTGGCTTCCCATTTAAAGCACCTCCAGCCTCTGAGGAGCTAAAAGAATAAAATGGCACAGTAGGTTTGTGACTAGGTTCTTGTTCTCTGGTGATGTGCTCTGCTGACGTAGGTGCATCTTAGCTGCATCCTTCTGTGCTAATTTCACCAGTCACACTTTCAGCAGAAATGCTGCTTGTAATATCTCTCGGGCACTGCTGCACTGCAGAATTTGCTTTCATTTCCAGACCTGCACTGTTTTTCTTTTGCAGCATCTGCTGATTAATGCTTTTCTATAGTCATAGCTGCTGTTACCAATATCTGACCTTGGTGGTTTTTGAAAAGCTGCTGTTAACTCCTTCAGGCTAAATTTTTAAAAATGAAGAAAATGAAAAAATTGTGAGGCAACAAAAATATCCTCAATATTCTGCAGTTCTTAAATGCCCTGAAACTTTTGACTCACAGTCATCTCACAGCTGAATACTGTAGTGCTTTGAATATAATTCTGCACCCACCTACTCTACTCTCATAAATATTGCCTATTTCTTCCAAGGCTGTGGAAGATGAGGCAGAAACCCATTTGTACAATTTTCATACAGATTTTAAATTTTCAGGTAGGGACATGGAAAAATACAGCCATATATTAGGTTGGATTGCCCTCTTGCATTATAAGTCAGTTCTTGGTGGTGTTTAAATTGACAGTCTGAGTCACAAAATTATTAAAACCACCCCTCTCATTTCCTTTCTTTTAAAGATTTTACTCTTAAATTCAGACTTGCCACTCCCTCTGGGGCATCATAAAGCCCCTAAATTATGGTTTCTCAAATTGTGATCCTTGAGGTATCACCTGAATCAGGTAACATGGTGCTGTTGGGTCTCCCCAAAAAGCTCCGCAGGGAAAGTTCGCTCTGAACATCTCCCTGTTTAGGCCTCTGCGTTTCCTGACATCACAGCAGCCCTTCAGCAGTGCTCTGCTCTTTGTTGTACTAGCTGGTTTTCATTTCCAAAGTCTTATATTTGTTTCATTTGTACATAATAGACTTAAAACAGGTCTTGTCTGCATTTTTTCCCCTTAGCATAGCCATTGATTGTTGTCCCAACCTGCCAGGTTTGGTTATTACAGATGCTTTATAAGAGAATAAATAATATCTCATCCTCCCAGTAGCCTGTGGTGCAGGTAAGGCATTGCCTGGTTTAGCTAGTTTCAGTTTTCATTTGGGCTTGATTCCCTCCTCCTCTGAGCTTTCAGGGAATACCACGTCCATGTAGAAAGTCTCACTGGCTATTTTTCTTGAGCCCCAGAGGTTATTCACAGTCCCATTTTTAAACCACCCAGGTGTGGCTTTGAGGAGCAGCTGAAATCCCTGGCCACAAGTCTCACCCCTGTGGTATCTGGGTAGTGGGTACCCTAGGCTGAATCGCACTGAGAAGAGGGCAGTGACATGAAAAGGCTGATGTTCTCTGGGCTCAGGCTACCTCAGGAGCGCATGGGGAATGTGTTAGGGCAGGAAGCGGAGCCTGACAGTCTAGCATGCTGTCGTCCTCCACCCATGCAAGTGCTACTCAAGTCGGTATCAAGGCTTCTCATGTCCCCAGGAGATTGCTTTGGAATAAATGGATGAAGCAGTAAGTGTTCACTAAAATGTCAGCACCAGCCTTTGCTACTGTGGTACCTGCTTTGATTCAAAGGAGAATTAACTCAGGGTGAGGTTAAAGGTCCACAAACTAGCTTTAAATTGAAGCATATCCTCTCAGCATTGAGGAGCCATCTGGTCTACTGCAAAGCTGCCCCACTAGGATCTTAAGACTGGGTGCTAACCCACTAAGCAGCTTCATCTGGTTCCCAAGCACTGGCTGTTTGCTGAGCCAGCCCCAGACGTTGTATCTCGTTTGAGGGCATTAACCTAGCGCCGGTCTGTCAGGGATTGGTAGGTCAGGTGCACACGATGGGCCTGGCCTGAAGTAAAAGTGATTCTGTCACGTGTCAAGAGTCAAGCAGAAGTCTTCCTGCGTCGTAATCCATGCTGTGGAATGCTAGCCAAAGCTATTGGCCTTTACACAGTTTGTAAGTAGTTTGGGATGAAAGGATCCTTAAAGGAAGTTGTTAGGTTTTCTTCCCCAACTTCTTCCCCAACTGATTTTCGAATTTCCTTGTTGCATGCTTTTGCCAGCCCATAACAGTGAGCAGGAATAAATTCCTTTTGAAGGATGCACCTACAAATGCAGAGGTTAAGGTCACATTTGCAGAAAATCACATCAAGCTCCTATTAATGAGCTGGCAAGTGATTTGGAGAAAATTTTCTTCTCTGAATCAAGAAACATCCTTTAATTTCTTCCAACAGCTGAATCCTCTAATTTCACTTGTCAGGGAAGCTACATCAAATCGCCCACGAGCACACTCACTTAAAGGACGTTCTGTCCCCTTTTACAGAGGCAATATTTTTAGTGTCCTACTAGCACAGAGTAAATGCCACGGTGATGCTGCTCAGTGACTCTCCTGCCTCGCCCCTACATAATGATAATGCCTATGCAATTTTTTTCTTCCATGTGATCTTTGTAACGTAATCTTCCAATTATGACAATGCACTGAAGTTCCACAAACCCAGAGCTGCGTTCTTTTACCAGAGATAAAAATGCTGTGTTGTATTCTTTACATCACGGAATAATTTCTAAAATTACAGGCCCTTTTCCCTGGAACTTAATGGTGCTGTACTACATATGTTCTTTTTGCATCTTCCAAATAATATTGGGATGATGAAAAAACCTGTCAGAGCACTTGTGATACATACTATAACCTACAGAAGTGAGAGCATGTAACTTGGACACGTTTTCTGTATCGTAAGCGTGCATTGGAGTTCTTGTCAACTGGGTAGCACTGCCAGATTTTCCATACTTGAAACCTAATGCAGTTATTAGCTAAATAAAACTGGTAGAGGTGTTAGTCCTTGCTCAGACAAACTAGAAAAAAATTTTTTTCTTGGGGTTGCACAGGAACATACCAGGAACTGTTCTTGAAGGAGGAGCAACTTTCAAGGCACTGACCTCTTGTAAAGATGCAAGGGTGTGTTCCTTGATTACTAATTAGATACTGTCTGTTAACATGTGCAGTGCTATATGGATGCAAATCTCCTCTTTTATCTCCCCCTTCCCTTAAGCTCTCTTCAGTAATCATTCCAGTCTGAATTGTACTTCAATTTTCATATCCTCTCAACCCTGTTGCTGGTTACAATGGCTGCGAGGACTGTGTGGGCTTGTTCCAGCCTACAGGTTTGGGAGATTTAACCTCTCCATTAAACGTTTCAAACTAACTCACTCCCTGTAAAATGAAGGTAGAAAAAAAATGTAAGTCTTTCATACAGTCTCATTATTCTCTTCTCCTCAACTGTAGCACTTGTCAGATGCATTATACATGAATAAACACATTTTTAGACAGCTCTTCAGATCAAAAAGCTCACACAGCTTCCCAATGTGAACAGGATTAATCTCAGATAATTACTATATCAATTTATGATGACACACAGATCTCATTAACCAAATTTAGGAACAGTAGCTTTCCGAAAAGGAGAGCTCTGAAAGAACACAAACTCAGTTTGTACTAAAAAGTTTCCATTCAGTTGTTTTCACTGCTCTCTGGGCTAGTCCCCCCCTTTGTGATCCACAGACAGAGCAGTGTGCCCCAGCAAGCAGAGAGGGAGGGAGTACATGTCTTTTCTTCATTCGCTAAGGAATCCTTGGCATGGCAAGACAAAGCAATGCATATTCAAGTCCTTTGAGCCCTAAATGCCTCTTGATGTCTAAAGGACAAGAGGGCTCTTAGAGAATCTGAGAATTGTGAATGCTGATATCTAGATTTATATCTGTTTGGTGATTGTGACAGAAAGGGTGTTGCCTAGCTGGTAATCCAGTTGGGGTACAGAGGGCAGCCCACAGTGTAGAGAATTCAGAAGCATCTGGTCTGTTCAAGACGATGGCGTCTCTGCTCGTAGAACAGAAGAGCATGTTCTTCTGAGTGGTGGTTTTCTGCTGCTCAGAGTCCACCTTTTTTTGCTAGTCTAAACACACCATGGCAATTGAAGCTTCTCAAATCTTTTTATTTTAGACAGCCTCTCGCAGTCTGGAACTGCAATTGCATTTTTGCCTTTCAACCTTCTGCTAATTGTAGCTTTCCAATGTTCTCTTAATATCTGCTCAATCAAACAAGTCCAGCCTGTGAGTCAAATCTGGCCTGCCCGATGGTGTGTACAGGAAAAAGCAGAGACCTCTCTCCCGGTTGTTAGGGTCCATAAAGACAGATGCTTGGCGGTTTTGCTTCTAGGCTGTTTGTAGGTATATTTATTTGGGAGGGATGTATAATAATAACCAGAACAATAGGTATGAAAGGGAAAAAGTGAAACTGGCAGAACTACTAAAACCCACTGGATGCTCTCAGTTGTATGAAATAGCAGCTATTATGCTGTTTTCTCACTCTTCGTACCTGAGAAGCTCCCAGCAGTGCAGTAAGTAAAGTAACATTATTTCTTGCGCTTCCCCTCTGGATATTAGCTATTGCAAGCAAGAGCTTTCTTCCCTACCAAGCGGCTTGAAAGCCCATTTTCTGTAACCCTACTTCCCCAAGCAGTCCGCTTTGCAAGGAGGCAGTCTGATAAATCATCACCAAGTTTGGTGTTGACGTGCTGTGCTCAGCTGACCATCCTGAGGCAAAATGAAGGGTGCTCTGTCTTTAATTGAAGGCTTGACAAGAACCGTAGGCGGCTCTGCAGCTTGTATGGCAACAGCTGTGTGCAGGCTTCTTAGTTTTTGACTGCAAATCTAGAGCATGTGAATTCAAAAGCCTAAACATATCTTGAAACCATTGTAGTCAGAATAAATAAGAAGAGACTTACTGTAAATGTAAATATATTTCCATTTTTTATTGCAATATAAAACACCAAAACCAAAAAGCCTGAATGAAATAGTAAGCCTCTGGTTTCTCTGCAAATTCTTGTGCTTTCCAGACAAAGAGTTATTGTGAACTGACATTTAGCTAAGTTAGACATTTGCTCAGTTCCCTACACAATAAGAATATGGCATTTGTCTTTATAACATATGTGTATCATAGTAGCTTTCTAATTACATAAGAGAAATTTCTTCCTGAGCTTTTCTCTTCTACATCTACAAACATGGTAGAAGTACGTACTGCTTTGGCCAGAAAAGATTAGCTGTCTGATTCAGAATCATTTTGGTAGTAGCCCTGGCCATTCTGATGAACATATAAATCTAATTTCATGGGAGCTAGCGGTCTGGGTGTGCAATTATATCGGCATCAACAGAGTTGGTTAATAAAGACACATACCAGCATTAATTTTGCGGGTGATTATTAGATTTGTTTTCTAATTGTCGCTCCAGGGAATTACTTGTCCAGGGTACTTTGTTCTGAAGGTGCACAATAAGAACCCATGGCTGCAGAGACTTCATTTCAGGACGAAAATTAAATCCTACTTAGTGTATGGTGGATTAATGGTCATGGAAAGTGTTCTTCCCCAGTCGGTACCCAGCACATCATTGCTCCACAGTAACTAGAGTGCTACAGTGATTCTTTCAGACCTGATGCTTTCTTTTTTTAGAGATGTGACTTTAGAAACGAAAAAGGAAAAAAAAAAAGGCGAGTTTGAGATAAAGCAGGCTTCACGTAGTCCCAGCATAGCCTCTATTTTTAGCAGGATGCTTTGCTCTTGCTTGCATGGGTTCTTTAACTACTTAGACAACTGGTGTTGGAAGGCTTGACTGGATGAGCCTGGGAGAGGGCTGGGAAGGAATGCAAATCAGGTCAGCAAGCATTTTCATCTAATTGTAATAAGTAAAACAATAGCTGAAGCTGCATTGCCCAGTGTTCCTTCCCCCAGCACAAAAGCTTTTCAGGAAGGGCAGTTGCCTTGTGGGACACTATGTCCTGGGTGAAAGCACATGCCCTGGCTTTATGGCAGACAGTGTCCTTCTAATTCTTTGATCTGATTTGGCTGTGGCTTTTCAGAGTAAATCTGAATCATTCTATTCTCAGCTCTTAAGGTGACATTGTAGCACGCAGAAAGTTGTAGGGCGCCTATTAATGCTCTGTATTTAGAATCAAAAATCTGAACTGTGCACAGACAAGGAGACAAGTGTTAGTTTATCACTTTAAAGTCCTATCCTAGAGTTTTGAAGTGTTTTCTGTAAACCTGCCCAATGTGATACTCAGTAAACTTTAATGCTCAGGAGACACGCTAGTCAGCTTGACTAAAAGGGTAAAGCCTTAACAGCACTCCATCTATGGCCTGGAGAGATTACTTTATTCTGTACACGCATACCAGCGTTCTCAAATAAACACAGCCACTTTTGTCAGAGTGTGTGTGCACGCACGCTTATATTCTAATGAAGGCAACTCTGTACAGTGTGTGGAGAATGACTTCTGGCTTTGTGTAGGTGCCAACTTCGGTTTGGTGTCTCAGTCCAAAATAGTGGACAGTGATTCCCAAAGAGACGCTGCTGTAAAGGGATCAACTTTAACGGTTTTATTGTGAGCAAATGTGGTGAGCAACACTGGATTTGGAAGATGAATGAGTTTGCTGTTGCAATTTTAAAAGGGTCTGAAGCATCTTGTAGAGTAGTCCATGTTTGATTTTGTGGTGACATTTTATAACTTCATAGTTGCCTCATTGAGATTTTCTTGAAGGATGTTTTCACTTTGTCTGTATGATTGTAATTCTATGGGCATCGGGGAGAATTTGAAAAAAGATAACACGTGCTTCATTTTGTTTGCTGCCCTCTTTTCCACTATTTGTCTCATTTTGCAGGTGGCCGCATCTGCTCTTTCTCCCCCTGCATCGAACAAGTCCAAAGAACATGCCTAGCGATGGAAGAATATGGTTTTACAGAGATTAACACCTTGGAAATTCTGCTCCGAGTATACAATGTAAGGACAATTAGCTTGCAAATCCCTGACCTTGGAAAAGCAGCGGAGGATAATTCTAGCACTGGCTTTGACAGCAGCAACCCAGCAAACCAAGGTAGCCTGTGCACTAATCTGCAGCAAGGAACTGTGCAGTTCAAAAGCGGCGTGCCACTCAGGGAGATGGTCGGTCACACTGGATACCTGACCTTTGCCACCAAGAGCCTGTATTAGTACATGTTGAGTTTGTGCAGTTTGGAGCGTTTTGTGTGTTTGTGTATGTTTTCTGTTTTCATGGTTCTTTTTTGTAGGGCATCCAAATTTTTACTTGTCAGGGAATTCCATATATAGTCAGATTTGGTTGGAATATGCTTTGTTTAAATAGCACACAAGCATTAACCAGAGCAGCGTCAAGGGAATGTTGAAACTCTGGAATGGTGCTCCACTTGCCGTCAGAAAGAAGATAAATTAATAGTGAATGGCCATTCATTGGAATGTGCAGAATAAGGATCCCTCCCGATAAGAAAGCAAAACAAACAGCACACTAATTGCAATTTTTTTCCTCCTCTTTCGTGAATTACTTTCCCAGGTTTATGTTTTTATTTTTTTCTAGCACCACTAAACACTTTTTTTTTAAACTTCTCTAGTGTCTGTGTTGCTTTCAGAAATGTGAAAGTGCCTACTTGCTTCATTTTAGATACGAAAGTTGCGAGGTCATAGGGCTGCCAGCACAACTGATCCCAGAATTAGTGTTTCCTTGGAATAATGTTCAGCTGCACAGAGGATTATTGGCAGTGCTGAGGAACACAACCTCTCACTCCATTCCAGGCTGGCATCTGCAAATCATTTAGATTACGCAAAGGTCAAAAAAAAGTGTGTTAAATGTTGGATTTGGTTTAAAATAGTGTATTGTGCTCAACAATTTATAGTAGAAGTTTGGACCTGGATTCACACTATAGTCTTCTAATAGATCATCCACTTTTATAGTTGATGAATCCACTGTGAAAATTCACTGAACAGCTGGTTAGTATTATCTGAACACCTCTTTGTAAGCGGTGTGGCTGAGGTTCCGGTTGTTTGGTGGTTTATGTGTGTTATGGGGTACTATCTTCCTGCAGTTGAATGACAGATTGCTTTTGGCAGGATTTCTGTCTCCAAATTGCAACAACAATGCAAACTTAGTAAAATCCTCAACCAGCTTCATTAATTAAGTTTTCAGACCACTTATTCTTTGGTCTTCCATACAAAGCTGGTGGGTGTGATGAACTGTTTGAATGCTGGATTAAATTTTGTATTTACAGATTAAAATAATTATGCAAATTTATGAAGTTCCTTCTTTCTTTTTCCTTTGTTTTTTTAATGAATTCACAAATATTTTTATTCCAGCCACTATTACTGTCTCTGAAGCATTTAGCCGCACCTTGCATTTGGTACCTGAATGTATCGATTACCATGTAAGAAAAATAACCATTCATAAAGTGCTGCCTGACCATTTGAACCTGATATCCCTCCCCCATTCTTGACAAAAATAAACAAAGCTAAGCTTTTAACGTGTTATAGCAGAACGCTAATCCATAACGGTTTAAAGAAAGCTCAACCGATCACGACAGCAAAGATAAACTGTTGAGCAGATTAAAGGCAGAAAGCAATTCTGTTGAACTAAATCAGTTATGTAAGTTGGCCTACAACTGTAGCAGTTCTTCTGAAATTATGTGAAAGTTCTCTTTCTGCTGCCGTTAATGTCCTCCAGAAAGGCATGCAGTAAAATGTTAACGCTGTTTATATGGTTCGGTAGCTGTGTTATAGCGACATGCTTGTATGTCTATGCATATGCACATGTTTGCATGCTTAAACCACCACCACAGAAGTAAGCCTAAGGTACTAACAAAAACCAAAAACTAACATAAACCAAAAGAAAGAAATATGAGGTTAGTGCTACAAGGTTGTTCTTAACTGAGAACAAGGTGATTCTCATTCACAAGTGGCATCCCCAATCTTCACCAGGGATAATTCCAGCCCTGGACTTGATTCTTTTTTTCCTGACAGACTTTATTTTAAAATAGTGTAATATTTAAACAGGATTAAAGAGGAACAAAGTCATGTTTCTGTCCTACAAATAGATGTGGAATGGAAATACCGATGTGTCTTCGTGGAGCTTGAAACAAGGCTGATGCCTTTTTGCCTACAAAGCCCAATTCAAAACCCCTTGAAATACGGTCCCATATTGATTTGATCCCTGCTGAGGAAGGGCAAGCATTGCGTAAGAGGAGAAGGATTTCATTTCTGTCTTTGCAATATTAAAAAGGCTTCTGTGTTTTTGTTGCCAATCACAGCCATGGCCAGCAGCACCACACCGCTTCCTGCTGTTGCTTTCTTGTCAGGGTCACAAGGAGGATCCCACACTATCCAGCGTGGACGGTACTGTGCTGCCAGAACCCCCCACTGTTTAATTCTGCTTATGATCACCCATGTAGTTTTACATTCTGGCTACATTCCCTGCCAAAAGTGGTAAATCAGAAACATAGGTCTTTCCTGCCGTACTGGGGGAATCTGCCCGGGCCACACTTCCAAAGACTCCTTTCTCTTTTTGATACGTTTTAGTCTTCAGTCTGGAATGAAGCATCTCTTCTCCCTGCCCTGACAAGAGTTTGGTCACACGTTGGCAGGCTGCACATCTTCATTGCTGCCATGCACCTGGATCCCTCAGTTGTTGTGGACAAGCACCAGTACACAGCTCTGCCCGACAGCCGGGACAGCTTGTCCCGTTGTGCTCCATGCCCTACAAGCTAGCGTGGAGAGCAGTCTTAGACACCTTGCAACCTCCAAGGCAAACAGTAATGACTAAGAGGAGGCTTGTGAAACACTTGAGAGGTCTGCTGCTGTTCGCTGTTTACCTGGGCTTTAATTAAAGCATTACAGATCTCTATCTCACTGTGGTTGTTTCCTGCTTACCTATTAGCGCAACACTTCTCTGAAGAAGATGTGATCATAAATCCTGCTTGAAAGCCTTAAAGGGATAAAGTAGCAAAAATGCTAGGAACTCACTCTTCTGCTCAATTCCCTGCTCTGTCTTCTCCTTAGGTACTTTGGGATACGTGATGGTGAGGAGATGGTTCTTCCTGGGAAGCGTTCCAGAGATGAGGGTTCTGGTTCACGCTCACTCCCTCGAGAGTACATCTGTGCTCCATTAGTCCTGGTCAACTGGATGATTGCGGAAGTCATGGTGACCTAGAAAGGAGGGGGGCCCAGAGATGCGGCGAGCCTAGATCCAGTTGTAAATACTAGCGCACATCCCAGCAGAGGCTGCGTCATTTAGGTGGGCGAGTGCACTGGGCAGCCCACGTGTTCATGCCTTACCGGGATCCTTCTGGACGGAGACTGGAGAAAACTGTCACTCCTGGGCTTCGGTTCAGCGGTGTTCGGTGCTCCCAGCTCACCTCTGATGCCAGGGGGAGCAGTGCAGGCTCAGAACGGGAGGGCTGCGAAATGGCTGGGCTGCTTGCGCCAATATGAGAGGCACAGTGAGAGCGAAGTGGGAGAGTGAGCATTGCGTAACCATGATGTTACACCAAAGGTACGTGCAGCTGTGAGTAGTCAAAGGCAGGAAGGGGGTTACTCTAGTACCAGAAAGGTCTGTCTGTGTCACCATGAGGGAAAGCATTTACATGCTGCTGGCCTCTCGAGTGCTCCGGAGGAACTATGTTGTTCAGATGCCAAAAGAGGGGAGCCAGATTGTGTTATTTCCTTTCTCCCTACGTGACAGCTTCAGAACTGGAATGAATCGGCATCAGTATCAACACAGGGAACAAATAAACCTTGAATTGTCAAATAAAAATAATCTTCCTCGCTGGTATCCAGCCCTTTACCTGCATATCTCGCCCAGGAGCTCTGTGTCCTCCTGTAGGCTGTTGAGGACACGCTGTTCTCCTCTGCCGGAGGCCAACAACTTTGAACGCTGAGGTTAGCTGGCTGATATGCTGACAGAAATAAATGCAGAAGCCAGCTGGGAACACTGGCCTATGGGGCATCTCACCGGACCTGCTTGTTTCTACCTGGCTGCCAAGGTAGATCGCCCACAACTGCTCTTCCCTTGCTGCGGAGCAGTCCCTTCCCATCACCTCCCCTCTTCTGTTCTCAAACCCAAAACTAACAGACGCTAGCACCAGCTCTTCCTGGCGCTCCGAGGCGACTCGGATTGCCCAGCCAGGTTTTTGGCAGAGGCGAGCATTTTCCTCTTCTCTTTACTGGCCCTCAAGGCGGGGAGAAGGGCTATTTTTTTGCCGCCCCACCAGGACGTGCAGCCGCAGAGGCTCCGCAGGTGCGGCTGCTGCGAGGCGCTGTGGTGAGGAGCCGCCGGAGTGCTCCTGACCCCGGGGACCCCTCGGCGAGCGGTGTGCTGCCATGGCAACAGCTCAGCATCATTCAAGCCGCTGAAGACCTCAGCCTTAAGTTATTTCGGTGGGGGCTGAGTGGGTTGATGCTAAATATCTCATTCCTTTATAGTTCTTAAGAGGGCGATTTGCATGAATGGTTCCAGGGGAGCTGTGGAGAAGCTCTCCCCAGGGCTCCGGCTGGCTGCAGGAAATGTCAGAGACCAAGCCCCGGTGAATGCTGAGCTACTGCTCCCAGAGGTGCTGGCTGAGCACTGGAAGCTAGTCCGTAGAGCAGCTTTTTCCACCTTTTTCTGGTAGCACTGGTACTGATTGCACACCAAGCCCATGTGCAGGACTAGTTCTAGTCAGCTGGGAGAAACTGTTGCTTTAGCAACCTCCCTTTGTGTTAGGCGCCGTGCGGGCGGGAGGGGCAAGTCTGCAGTGGGATTTTCCTCTTTCTTCTGTTGCTTTAGGGGGGGGCTGTAGTGTCCCCCTCCTTCCTTGAGTCAAAAGTTCGTTAGCAGTAGTTACCCCTAACACAGGTGTCTGGGACTCGGCGTGGCGGGTCCCTGGGCATGCACAATGAAAGCTGGCGATGCCAAAATATTCTGAGCCAGAAGTTACTTTATTCCACTTGGGGGGTGGGGGGGGTGAGGAAGATGATGAGATTGTAGGGTCTGTCGTAGTTTTTACGTTGGTCCCCCATGCCCTTAGAAACTGTCCATAAAGCACTGTTCCAGAATAATTAAAAAAAAAAAAATAAAAGAAGATCCAGCTATTCCTAGGAATCAGCTGGATTTGAGAACCAAATCTTCTTGGAGCGAGAAGTGGAAGAAGCAGTCCTGTTCAATATATTCCAGTCCTGTTCAATATATTAATCAATGACCTGGATGAAGGCACCGAGTGTACCATCAGCAAGTTTGCTGATGACACAAAACTGGGAGGGGTGGCTGACACGCTGGAAGGCTCTGCCACCATACAGCGTGACCTGGACAGGCTGGAGAGTTGGGTGGAGAGAAACCTAATGAAATTCAACAAGGGCAAGTGCAGGGTACTGCATCTGGGGAGGAGTAACCCCATGCATCAGCACAGGTTGGGGGCTGACCTCCTGAAGAGCAGCTGTGCGGAAAGGGACCTGGGAGTCCTGGTGGACAACAGGATGACCATGAGCCAGCAATGTGCCCTGGTGGCCAAGAAGGCCAATGGCATCCTGGGGTGCATCAAGAAGAGCGTGGCCAGCAGGTCGAGGGAGGTCATCCTCCCCCTCTACTCTGCCCTGGTGAGGCCGCATCTGGAGTACTGTGTCCAGTTCTGGGCTCCCCGGGTCAAGAAGGACAGGGAACTGCTGGAGAGAGTCCAGCAAAGGGCTACAAAGATTGGGTCTTTGTAGTCTAGAGAAAAGAAGACTGAGGGAGGATCTTATTAACGCTTTTAAATACTTAAAGGGAGGGTGCCAGGTAGATGAGAAGAGTCTTTTTTCAGTTGTGCCCAGTGGTAGGACAAGAGGTAACGGGCACAAACTGGAGCATAGGAAGTTCCATCTTAACACGAGGAGGAACTTCTTTCCTTTGAGGGTGGCAGAGCACTGGCACAGGCTGCCCAGAGAGGTTGTGGAGTCTCCCACAGTGGAGACATTCCAAACCCGCCTGGACGCCGTCCTGTGCAACTGCTGTAGGTGACCCTGCTGTGGCAGGGGGGGTGGACTAGATGATCTCCAGAGGTCCCTTCCAACCCTGACCATTCTGTGATTCTGTGAAGCAGTAGCAAGCTAGAGAACAATTTCTGGGAGAAGGCGCCTCCTTCCCTGACCTTTTGCAGCGACGAGGCAATTCTCCAGAAGGTTCTAGCTGCTCCCCTTAAATGCCGTGGATCAGAAATGCCCAGTAGCGAGGATGTCGGGTCAATCAAGCTGTTTCAACAAGGCACGTAGGCTGGGATCTACGACTGATGGAGTGGAAAGGAGGGAGGGAGGGGAAAAGAGGTTTTTAAAGCATCTGCAGTCAGCTCAACCTGTTGGATTACATGTACGTCATGTCACGCTGTTGATACAAGAGTCGCAGTATGGTCTAAATTCTCTTAGCAAAATATACAATGTACTTATATATAATACAGAAAAGAATCACCCGCTTCAATACATCACTGGGCAAGAGCACAGGACAAGAAAGAGATTTGATTGCCTGTGTTGAAAAACCAGGTTTAACTAAGAAACCAGCTGCAGTCTCTGCACATTCTCTTGCTGTGTTTTTGTGTCCTCTGTTGGATAAGTTGGAAACGTTTAAGAAAACAGGTAATACTGAAGTGGAATCTACACTCTGCAAGCACACAAATCTTCCCAGTGGATTGACTTCCAGTTTTTATCATCCAGTGCTCCCAGGAGGATCCTTCATTGTCGACATTTCCTCATTGATCTTAGCAGCACTTTAAAGAGAGAGAAAATTGCCCCTTTTCAGCAGAGAGTGCAAATATTCACATGGTTATGGCTGATGACCAGCCTGTGGACACAGGTCAGAGCACGCACAACAGCACTGGGCTCCTGAAGGTTTCTCACAGAGACTATGAATGGGGCTGTACCCCCTCTCAAGAGGTTGCTGGCGTTATTTCCAGCCCTTATGCATTGCTAAGCATTACAGCAACACCAAGAGGCCCAGGTGGGCTAAACACTGCACGCAGAGCCTGTCCCGCACAGCTCACCAGCCCAGCAAGCCACAGGGCAAAACAGCCGTGGCCCGACCGGCGCGCGACCAGGCAGCGCGTCAGCTAGCCCAGGGCTTCCTCCCGACCTCAGGAACAGCCCTGCGTCTTGTGCGTTATCCTTCAGAGCATTTTCAGCCTCCGAGGGCATACGCAGGGCTCGATGTTTCCTTCAGACTGAGCAAGCGCCTTTGCACCCACCGGCTCCTTCTGTACCGCTTCTGACGGAGGTTTATTAGAAGAGTCAAGGTGCAACATGCCTCCCTCGGAGAAGAAAATGCGATTCTTCCGCATGATGAACCTCCATGTGAGACATGATTTCTGCTTCGTAAGGAAACAGTTCCTTATTTCTCACGCAGTTTTATTTCGAACCTGCAAACGTTCACTCGGGGAGGAGGAAGGGATTTGTAAAACTGTTGTGGGAGGAGATGGAAGTACCTGCTGCTGTTGTGAGAGCGTGGTGGTACCTCCCTGTTAGGTAGCTGCTGGCTGCCTGGAGAAAGCACATTTCTCAAAGAAGGTAAAGGGATTTAATGCCCCAGCTCCTACTGACTTTCCTTCCTCATTTATTTCGGTGGGATTTCAGCACAACTGCCTTGATGACCCAGGCCCTGGTTGCATCGGCTTCTTTGGGAGTCATCCAGCACCATGCTCATTTGAAAGGCAGATGTGTAAGGGGATTGTGTAAGCAAGTGACAGGATGGAAAACAGGACCTGACGTCCCAGATCTTCCCTCTGCTAGAAGGGTTACAGCTCCTGCCTAAATAGCAGTGCTCCCTGAGTGCTAAGCAAGTCTCCTCTGAAGCAAAGCTGTTCCTGCTCTCACACAGCAGCATCTCATTGCCCACAAGTTCTTACAGTACCTGGATGCAAATGTAGTTAAATAATGTTCCCCATGTCATGACTCATTACCAAATCAGAGCATGCAGCCATATCAATGCTTAATGATTTTCTGAAACTTTAATTCATTTTACTCTGTAGCCGTTTTCATTAATTAGCTGGATTAATTTTATACAGATTAAAAATGTAACTTCATCTCTTTGAAGCAGATAAGTGGCATTTTTAAATCTATATTCTATCCCAAGCCTATAAATACATCTGCCTCATAGAAATCAGCTGGTTATGGTTGATCTTACAGCAGAGAGGATGACTCAAAGAGGCTTATGCGCTGCATTGTTTTTATCAAAGCTAAAAAAAAAACCCCAAATTCCCTCTGAATTAGAAGGATCAATGACTATAGATAGATCCTGTACTTTTCCCCCACCAGATGAAATGTGGCACTGGTTTTGGATTGTCTGGGTCCAATGCAGTCACCCTAGCAGCAGGGTGCACTTTTACAGAATACCAGCCAGCATTTAATTTCCTCGAGTAAAAATCAACAAAGCAGAAATACCCCGTCGGCTGCTAATTGCTCTAAATGCCACACAGCCAGCAGTTTCCTTTCGTGCTGCCCCACTGCATTACAGAGCACCTGAGAGCGGTTGAATTCAGTTGTATACCCCCAAAGTAGTGTTAAAAGACTATGAGCACGGCTGCAGAGCCACCCTTGCAAAAATCTAGGGATTCTCATAGAATTAAGGCACTTTCTGAAGCCATTAGTTGTAGGATAAATAAGGCTAAATTCAGGGATAAGGAAGGTAGAGGTCCTAGTTGGGTCTCGCAGGAGCATGGAGGTCACAAGTGGCATCCCAGCATCCGTCCTGGTACTTGTGCAGCTCAGTGTGGTTATAAATGACCTGGGAAAAGGGCTGAGCAGTTAGCCGAGGTGGTCTGCTGAGGGCACAGAATTATTTATGGCAGTAGGATAAGGACAGGTTGTAAAGAACTATAGACAGACCTTACAGGTGAGTCCTTCTTCTGAATGACTGAGTGGGCGATAAAGTGCAGGTGAAACTCAGTGTAGATAAATGCAAAGGGCTACCAGGGTGAGGGGAAAGGGGGACAACCCTCCTGGGAAGCGTGAGCTGGTACCTACACCTGGTACAACTGGAAGCTACATCTGGTACCTACCGGGTGTTGGGTACCAGGTGTTGGGGCTGCAGCAGGGAGAGAGGAGCTCGGTGCTCAGCAGCAGCTCACAGCGGTGGCTGCTCCAGGCTGAACGACACCACCAAGAGGAGCACTGTCATCCTCTCCAAGGGAAGGACAAGCTTGTTCCTTTTTGGAGAAAGCTTGTTCCTTTTTGTTTTCAACCTCCTAGCAGAGCGTGACTAAATGGAGCTAATCTAGGAGCTCGTGTCTGTTTACTCAACGGTCCCTCTGTACCTTCCTGGCAGTGATGGTGTAAAGCTCCGTGACACTTTCCAAAACGTGCAATGGCTGCTTGCTGCAAGTCAAAGTCAAGTTCCAGTTGTGTTTTCAACCACAGTAAAAAGATTTATATTGCAAAACTCTAGTGGTTCTTAACAGCACATTTGCCCACTTGTAAGATGGGAGGTTTTCATTACGACTTTGTTTCCTAAACATTTGAAAGCCTTTGAAAAGCAGAGGGCTTGCTCAGCTGTGTCTGTAAACATTCAAATGATGCTTGACTTGGTTTCTACCCTGTATTTATCCTCTGAGTATGCGTGTTGCTGTTTAGCAAGTGCAGCAGTCCTGTGAGACCAACGATGGAGAAAGCCACCTACCTGCAGCGTAGCCTGGGGAGCTCAACCCCCTGGCTCCCATGCCTGAATTTGTGATGAACCAAAGAGTCAGACTTTTACATTCCTTGTTTAAACTCCATTCCACCCAAAAAGCGAGGACAGCAACCGCTGGAGCACCAGGAAGGGCACTGCCGCGTAGCACCTTTGGCTACTGCAGTAAGTGGTGGAGAGCTGGGCAACTCTCCTTGTCCTGCAACTGCACCTTTTTTAGCCCATTGACCTGCAGCAGGGTGCAGGCTGCAAGCGGGCGGCTGCAGCAGGGAGCAGCTGCAGGGAGTAGCTGTTTCAGTGCTCCTGATTGTGGCTGCCCATGACATTTCAACTTTTTCTGACTAATAATAAGTCCAACTCTTCCGACTCGTTTGGGAAAAAAAATGCAATAAAGACACACTACGATTTGCATGAAATTTTTCGACAGCCCAAGCTAAATTCAGTCTTTATGTGCTTGGAATTTATTGAAAATAATTGCTATTTATGTTTGGTTTTGTTTTGTTTTTTTTCTCTCTGGCTTTTTACCAATCTAATCAGCATAATTTGACTGTGCTGGAACAAATCTACAAGACTCCAGAACTGCTCTTGCAGATCATGCAGCTTAAACATGAACTAATTAGTAGATTTCTGGATCTCTAAGCCCACAGCTTTGGAAAAAGCTGACAATGCCCATCAGTGTTCCCACAAGAAGAGTGAGACAAAACCCAGACGCACCAGAAAAATGACTACAGATGGAGATATGTGTGAGAAGTACTTGCAAAAGAAAAAAAAAAACACACAAAGACATTGTGATATTAAGCAACAGCAATTAGTTTACTTTTTTTCCTTCTCAACATTTCAAGAATAAAGACTTTTTTTCTGACTTGAGTTTGCTCTTTTGTGGAAATTAAACAGGGTTCTGTAAGAACTAGTGGCCATAAACCACTGAGGGGTAAAAAGGAAAATGCAGCAGAAGCTACGAAGACAAATATTGAATTCACCCACGAGTTTGTCCAAGCACATCCAAAAGCCATGACGTCAGTAAAAAGGAAAAACTCTGACTATCGCCCTGGGAATGAAACCAAAAAATCACTTTGCCAATATGTGAAGCCTTCTTCATTCTGAAAGTCTTCTAAAAGTTTCCTCGGGAGACAACAATAACTTGATCAGAAATGTTCCAGCAGATGATGAAGAACAATAACAGCTGCTCCGAGGCTCACGGCAAACAATGGAAAGTCCCCAGTTGATTTGCTCAGTCTTGAACGGGGTCCAAAATTACTGAATTTCGGAGAAGAGGTAAAAGCAGCTGCCTGCCTGTGATAGCGGCGTTAACGCAAAGAAGGAGCTGGAATGGCCCCATAATTCAAGCCCTGTCCGACAACTGCCACTGACAGGCAAGAGCCTAAAAAAATGCGCCGGAAAATTGGGCTCAGTGCTGGTCCCGAAGAAGGATGCTGCCTTCCCAGGCCCCGTGTTTGATGGGACAATGTGCACAAACTTGGGAAGGTCTCTCTGGAAATAGACTCGTCGTGCATAAGGTGGCATTGTTAAATCCCAGGTGCATTAAAGAGGTGTTTTTATGGTCCTGTTTCGTTAGTCACATGCAATCAGGATGCTTTCCTGATCCCACCGGTACTGGTTTTATGGGAGGTCTCTCAGCTGAATTTGCTGGCACTGAGCTTGTCAAGCTGCCAGCCAGGGCTGCTTGAGCCGGACAGGCTCTGCCCTTTGATGTGATCTGATTGACGTCCCAGACCGTTTCACCTTCAGCGGTTACTCGGGGGATACCCGTACACAGGACTGCTCTAATGAGTTCCCCTTATCATCGCCACCTGAGGCCTTCCTTGCTTCGCAAGAGCAGGAGGCTGCAACCCCATCCCTGGAGGTGTCCAAGGCCAGGCTGGATGGGGCTTTGAGCAACCTGGGCTGGTGGGAGGTGTCCCTGCCCATGGCAGGGGGGTTGGAACTCAATGATCTTCAAGGTCCCTTCCAACCAAACCATTCTATGATTCTATGACTCTGTGTCTCTGCCCAGAGACCCCGTTCTCCCAACCAGTGCAATTAGACTTAACGAGGAAATTTAAACTAATGACATCAGAAATTTGGATCATTATCTTTGAAACGCAGATAAAAGAGGCAAGACAGCTTCAAAAACATCTGAAGAATGTCCCGGTGCTGGAGCCTGAGTTTCACGGTGCGGTGCCGGCGCTGCCCCAGCTGCCGGGGATTTACTGCCGTGTAACCGCAGCCGGAGCCGGCCGCCGGCACCCGGGGAGCGGCGGGCTGAGCCTACGGTGATAGATTAGATGCAGAAAGCACCGGCTGGGGGTGTTGGCGCAGCCTTGCAAGGAATTTTGGCTCAGTTTAACTACCGATAGGGAACGATGCTGCCACGGGGGTGACAGCGTAAGCAGTGGGTTTCGCCAGTGGAAGGACAAATTCCTCTTTCACCTCTTCAGCACCTGGAGCAAACCTGCCCAGCGAAGCTTCGTGCCTTCCCCATGGTTGAGAGCAGCGCGGCCCTGCGCTGCGGTACTGTAGCTGGGGAAAGCAAGCAGGAACGAGCTGAATCCTAATAACATCTCTTCGCTTTCATATCTCTTCCCCCACCACCCCCCCCCCCCCAAGAAAAGAAGTATTTGGGAAGTCCTGGAGACTCTTTCCCCATGATGCAGCTTCAAGTTGGTTTCAATAAAAGACCAGACTTCTCTGCGAACGGAGCTTTAACAGATTTATTTCTTTAACAGGAAAATTAAACTGAAGATAAAATAAAATTTAACCTTATTCCTAAGCCTTTCACTAGGTACATATTTATTTTGTCATTTCTCACAAAACTGCAGTCTTTTATTTGAAGGGAGCTTGCGTTGCATCATACCCTTTTGGCCAGGTACAATAAATACTCCTAAAAATAATCCTAATAAACCTTGTGCAAACATGCACATTATAAGCACGCTCCCTTCCCAAATTCCTGTCCCTGCCCCGTGGAACTGAAATCAGGCTTTTTCCATGACATGGTTAAAGCCTGTGCGCAGGACGCTAGTCCTTGTAGTTAAAATCCCTCTGGAATTTGTGTCAAGTTATCCAAAGAGCCACTTGGAAATACAGCACAGGGCTTAAACACCACCACCACCCACCCACCCCCACCCCCCCGTGCCATTTTCAAGCCCAAGCTCTAGCAACTCTGAAGCATTCATTCAAATCGCACCCACAACATTTCATTTTGGTCTCCTTTTAATGTGTCGGTTTAAATCTTTCCCCCTTTCTCGGGCGGCTCCCGGGCAGCGCGGTGGCATTGGGGCTGATGCCCGAGGGCAGGAGCAGTGCAAGGCGCCCTCATGGCAGCAGCGGCACCGTGGGGACAACTTTGCCATCTCATGGCTTTGCACATCTTGGCGGGAATGGGGGTAGGTTGGTTTCTGCCTCAAAAGGCATGTTGGCACTTTGGCGTGTGTGAAGGCAATGCAGCCAGCAGCCTTTGCTTTATCTCCTTAATCACCTTTATAGCTTTACCTGCCTGCGTCATGTGCTGCGAATTCAGACATTAGTTACGGATGGGTTGGGGTTTTTTTTTGCATTAAAGGTTTTATTTGAGGGAAACGAAGCACTTGCACCTTCACCACAAACAAGCGCACTCCGTCATCAATCCGTGTTTGCAAAGCGAAGGCTGGGCAGCAACAGAAAATCCCCCCCCCCCCCGAGGTGGATATGCCCCAGAGGCAATGCTGCCATGAGCTGCAAGAGCAGGAGCAGCGCACACCACTGTGCCCGTATGTCCCTGTCACCTCTTGGGACGCTGCAGGGGACTGATGCTATCCCACTGGAGGAACCATGTTCTCTCCCCACCTGTCTCACGAGAAGGGAGGAGCCAACTTCAGAAACCCAAGCCACGGAACTGGGAAGGCTTTTTTTCCCATGTTCCTTGCCGAAATTGGTCTTTCCACTTCTCTACCTGTCTTCCTCCTCCCAGTCAGACCTGTCACTGAGGAAATGCTAAACCCCAGGAACACCAGTGCCGATTTGGGGAGGGCACAGGCAGCTTGCTGCTGCCAAACCGGTCTCTGTGTTTGACCTTGGACGGGTTACTCAGGTCCAGGATGGCACCATCACGGGCAAGGACTCTGCAGTCCATCCCCTCAGGGCCAGGTGCTGCTGCTGGCTCTGCCCCTAGCATCCTGCTATCCATTTATTATTCATATAAAGCCTTCTAACATGCTCGTTTATAATATTAGTTTCTATTCTACAAAGGCCGTATGGACACGATAGATTATATGCAGAAAGCAAAGTGAAGGGTGCTTTATAAAGTCAGCATATTAGTGGTTTGTCCAGTAAATTAATATCTTTTAGAATGCTTATGTCCATTGAAACAAAGATCTGTCATAAATTATGTAGTTCAGGCCTACGATTTATATCCCAGCTTTCTCAAAGCTGAGGAACAATCCAAAATAATTTAGCCCTATTTCTGCACAAAATAAGCACTCTACGCTCTTCATCCCCTATGAAAGCAAAGTGGCTGGAGGTCTCTGGAGCAGAGTTGCAGCAGCCAAGCTCAGCTGTAACGCACGCTACCTGGAAGCCAGACGAGCTTTGTGGCAGCGCAGATTGAAGATGGAGCGATGTGACGCAGCCTGGTGCACCCCCGGCTCCTCTCACCCGCATCCTGCCCACCTGGGCTGCATGGGGGCAATGCTCCAATTTAGTAAAGAAAGTGTTCCATCATATTTTTTTTTCTCCAGATCTTCGCAAGATATAGCCTGTTCTCGGTGTAAATATCAAGGATCTCAAAAACTCGTCCTTGCTGCACACAGAGCTAAATAAAAATGCCTCTTCCTTAGAGCTGGCAGTTTAAGAAGTCCCAATGAGCTTCTCTTATTCATAAAAATGCTTTGTTTTTAAAAGCTTGCCATTTCATATTGAAATAACAGCTCTTAATGTGTCTTTTGCATCTCTCCAAATCTGCAACCTTTTTTCATCCCACTTTTCTCCAAAGTCCGTGTTAGGGAGCATACCCGACATGGCCTTGCAGCTACCTCTCCCCAAGGGAAGTTCAACAACCCACCAAATGGCAGCTAGGAGGAAATACCAGCAGGGAAAGTTAATTTTAATGAGAAGGAAGGAAAACTCCCAGAGACAAAAGTCAAGCCAGCTTGCACTACCTGTGGAAAGTCCCATGGGACCCCTGAAAGTCATGCCCCAAGGACTCGACTCACACAGCACCTTCGCTGGGCTTTCTCTCCGGCGTCTTCTTTTAAGGTCCAGCCCAGTGTCATGTAACATGGACAACTTGCTACACCCGCATGATGTCTCTCTGAATTCTGCCTGCCTGCAAAAAGTTGAAGAATTGGCATGCTCTGTTAATTTTTTTCCAAGCAAGAACTATTCTTTTAATTACAGGTTTTAATGTGATATAATGTCACTCCCGTGCTCTCAGGCACCCTGCTGTGTGCTTTTGCAGAGCAACAGAATTATCCTAGCAGTGATAAGATCTTTATAAACCCGTTGTCCTTGTTAAACAAAGAGGACTTTGATTCTATAGCAACATTGCATTTGGTGAAAACTTTATTTGCAGACAGTCCTTTCCCTTCAGCCTACTAACTGCTA
The DNA here is from genome assembly GCA_017639485.1 of Pluvialis apricaria. Lineage (NCBI taxonomy): Eukaryota > Metazoa > Chordata > Aves > Charadriiformes > Charadriidae > Pluvialis > Pluvialis apricaria. The sequence goes on from CM030012.1 coordinate 13,494,493, forward strand.
ACTCTACCATTGACCTTCAAAGGCTTTTAAATTCATGTCTAGCAAAGAAATTGCAAGGTGAGCACCTGACTTTCAACCTGTTTGTCAGACCTGCCATTGCTGGCCCCACCTCAGCCCATAACCTTCAGCGGTGGACTCCGAACTTGCAGTCAGCGCTTTCACCACCCGAGATCTTTGAAATGCCTTTCAACCCCACTGCAAACGGTAATACCGGTGATAGAGAGAGATTAAAGGCCGATGGGGGTTGTCATAGGAACTACGGTATCTCTCCAGTTCTCTGCCAATATTTTCCAGGAGCCTGTTTCCTCTTATATCAGGATATATAAGAAAGAAATTGATCTGCCTTATGCAAATACTTCTTATCAGCAGATAAATGCACCTGCACCACCAGGCATATGTGATTAAGGAGCCTGGGCTCGAGGTGACACAGCAGTAGCACGTGGTACCCTGCAGAACAGCAGGACACTTTCCATCTAAAAAGTTATTTGTACTAACTATAAGGAATGAACCATTAAGCACAAATGACCCATTTATCAAAATGCATTATGGAGCACCATTGAGTGGATCCTCCAATCTAGCCTACATGTGCCAGCTCAGGATTGGGGCAGGGGGAAAACGTGGCCTTAATCCCTTAAACTCTTGAGTATAATACAAAACCGCGTGTCTATGATCCCGGGTGCTTCCGTGGCACCCAGGAGTTCACCAGCAATGCTTCCTTTCTTCTAAGGACAGTAATTTGGGGAGCAGTTTCCAAGGCTGCCATGTATTACGTGTTTTTCTCAATAAAACCATGCCCAGGATTTAGGGATCAGATCTAAACCCACAGACGTCATTGGAAACCCTCCCATTGATTTCAGCAGCCTTGAATCAGCCCCTCGTTTCTGTAGGTGCTGCGGGAACAGGGATACACAGTGCTCTGCAGCAGTGTTTTTAAAAACATATTTGGGATCATCCCTCCCTCTGGCAACCTTTAGTTTAGCAGCTTAATCATCAGACAGGAACAAGAGCAGCTGAAAGATCTTCCACCTTCCTGCAATGAGTTAATTTTCTCCCCTGCTATATTAGCCGTCATACATCTATATATATTGTCATTTGTTTCTTACCCTCCTACAGATCAGAGAGCTGCTTAATCACTGCTTGTCAACTCCTGCCTTGCCATATTTCAGCCTGCTCATCTAAAATGTTGTTATTTGCTCCCTGGGCAGCCAGTAGTAAACCAGAGAAGCAATCAATAAACGTCCTTAACTGGAGCTCAGACTGCAAGCGGAAGCATTGTCTAAAACAACAGGGGGAGGATAAATCCTTGTTTCCTTCCCCACCGGCACTGCTGATGGCACGTATGCACTGATTCACTTGTCAGGTTGCCATTAGCAGATGCGCTCTCCCTCCCAAAGCACAGGGTTTGTGAAAGAAGAGAGGGGAGATCCACGCACGGCAGCAGTGGGTACCCCCTTGGACAAGCTGAGTCCCTTTTCCAGGTTGGGCTCACACCTCCAGGACATCCCTCCCTGGGGAGGGTTTGGGTGGCTGCAGCTGGTCCCCGCCCCGGGCACCCAGCAGGGTCTGGTGCTGGCTGGCACATCACGGAATCACGGAATTTTCAGAGTTGGAAGGGACCTCTGGAGATCATCTAGTCCAACTCCCCTGCCAAAGCAGGATCGCCTAGAGCACGTTACTCAGGACTGCATCCAGGCGGGTCTTGAAAATCTCCAGAGAAGGGGACTCCACAACCTCCCTGGGCAGCCCGTGCCAGGGCTCTTTCACCCGAACCGTAAAGAAGTTTTTCCATGTATTTGAATGGAACTTCCTATGTTCCAACTTGTGCCCATTGCCCCTTGTCCTGTCGCTGGGAACCACTGAAAAGAGTCTGGCTCCATCCTCCTTCAGCCCACCCTTTAGATACTTATAAGCAATAACAAGGTCTCCCCTCAGCCTTCTCTTCTCCAGGCTAAAGAGTCCCAGCTCTCTCAGCCCTTCCTCATAAGGGAGATGCTCCAATCCCTCAGTCATCTGTGTTGCCCTTTGCTGGACTCTCTCCAGTAGTTCCCTGTCTCTCTTAAACTGGGGAGCCCAGAACTGGACACAGTATTCCAGTTGTGGCCTCACCAGGGCAGAGTAGAGGGGGAGAATGACCTCCCTCAACCTGCTGGCCACACTCTTCCCTACGCAGCCCAGGATGCCATTGGCCTTCCTGGCGACAGAGGGGCATTCCTGGCTCATGGATAATTTACTATCGACCCAGATCCATCTCCTCATCACAGCCCCGCAGCATCCCGCAGGCAGGCTACTGCCACAGAGAGAGCCCGCAGTACGGCAGCAGCACGCCAGTGTCCCTGCTAAGGGCTGAGCTTTGTGTTTGTCCTGCTCAGCGCTGAGCTCACGCTGGTGCACCTCCCCACCAGACCCCCAGAAGCTGCAGCACACAGCGATGGGGTCTTCCCAGCCAAAGCAGATCTGGCAGACAGAGGATCTGGGCAGGGAACAGCCTTTGGCGGTGCGGTGGGCAACAGGTACAGGTGTCTAAGCAAGGACAAGGGGGCGTTTTCAAGGACAGGACGCTTAACTGCTTTTGCCACTCCGCAAGCCAAGACATCAGAGTGAGCCAAATCCAGGGTGGCCACAGCCACAGCTGGCAGCCCCGCAGACATTTGCCTGACAGAGCTGCTGCCCCTTCAGAAGCAGGGAGGAGCTGGTCCTCTCCATCACGACAGCCCATGCCAGGTGCCCCATCCCTCCCCACATGTCGACTGCTATGTAGCTCATCAGCGAGAGCGGGGTATTTCCTCCTGGCCTCCCGCGGCAGTACCTCCACACCCCAAAGCCTCCAGACCCGTAACTCTTATCAGAGCTGCAAACGACGCTGAGATGCAGGTGACATCCCTCTCCTCCTCCTCTCCCAGCCCTCCTCTATTGGGATTCTTTGGAAGCAAACAAATGTCGTCACACTACCACCAGCCATCCTTTTGGAAACTAGAGAGTAGCTCCTTACCAGCACTTAACACTTAGACAATATTACAGGATTACAACAAAACAAAAGTAAAAATCCATCCCAATTGTTGCCTGCTGCCGTTAAACTCAAAGATGTTCTCCAGACTGGGAAGTTGCCTCCTGCTGTAACTTGCCAATTAAATTGAGGTACCAAATGCCTCTTTAAATGTCAACCTAAATACAGGCTGTTAATTCTACCGGTGGCACAACCAGTAATTGACATGGAAAAGGGTTGATGGGTGGACAAATGGTGGAAACCAGTTTTATTTTGTTCTGCCAATGATGGAGCTTGTGTAGGTGACTGTCCCTGGGTGCGCTCACTCATCGGCAAAGCTCACACCAGTCAGCACGTGGGTCACCACACTCCCGTCTGGCCTGAGCTCCTGAGCTGATGTTTCCATGCTGTTTAACGCCACCATGATGCACATCATAAGGCATAAACCTGGCATTAGTTGAGCAGTGGGGACATAAGCCAGAAAGAGGAGCTACCCCTTCTGGGGCTGGTGAGCTGTCAGCTCCCTGGGGTCAGGGATGTGCGCACCGAGATGTAAGCATCCTGGCAGCACCCACATTCCCGCACCCTGGGACCAGGCACGGCTGCACATCCTTGGCTCATTAAGCAAAACTGGCACACAAAGGTGCTGCCCAACCTCAGCCAAGGGGTAAGAAACACTGTGCCTACAGCAAGTGTTTGTAGGCTCGAGCCCTGTACTCAAGCTGCTCCAAATGCTTAATACCGATGTCTTGTTAGAGACAGTAAAAAGGTATCAGCCATGTGGAATGGGCTTGCGTGACAACTCTTTTACCCCAGAGGCATTTCAATAATCACTACATTAACTGCATCCCAGTTTGTACATTTTAGCCCAGCGAAACTAAAAACAGTATCTGACTTATTCACATGCATTTTAAGTCCACTTAAGCATACAAAGCCATGAGAGGTGGTTTTCTTTCCTGCTGTTGCTGCCTGGCATCCTGTGCGTGTCTACAAGTGTTTCCATTTGTTCCCCTTATCATAACATTTTCTTGATACAGTAGAATACTGGAGATATCCGTTAGATTTAATGCCAGTCTGTAGGACAGATCTTTTCCAGTTTTAGCCTTATCTTTCTCTGTAAGCCCTCAAGAATCAGTGTTCAAAACCTATTAAGTGTTCCTGAGTTGACCTATAGAAAAAAAACTAGGCAAACGAAGATCGTGGAATGATGTTTTCCTTATAGACACACCTTTTAGGAAAGATTCAAATTAGAAATCATCTACTATTAAACAAGTGGGATACTTCCTTGTGGGTGAATCGGACATTCCAAAGTAGGAGCTGGAACAGTTCAAGAATTTGGGAACTGGAAAATACAGCTGATTTTCACTCCTGATCATAATGGACATGGTTTAGTGGTGGACTTGGCAGTGTGAGGTTTACGGTTGGACTCGATGATCGTAAAGGTCTTTTCCAAGCTGAATGACTCTATGATTCTATGATTACACTTCATTGCAATAGCCTGAAATGGCTTGGTGGGCTCTGCTTGTTTCAGTAGCCTAATTTGTTGTAGGTTGAGCTCTGTAGGTGCAGTTGTCACTTAGTTTTTATTATTCTATTTTTAATTCATTATGTGTACTCTGATCATCACTATTGGCCCCAACCTAGCATGACAATTCCCCTACAAACCACACAGTTAGTTAGATGTGAAGTCCCTTCCAAAGGGACTTGACTCTGTCAAGTCAGCAGAGGGATTCCCATGGGTGCTAAAGCATATCCAAAGTAGATACGTGATACAACAGCTGCAAGTAATGGAAGGAAGAAATATTGTAGGAAAAGGGTAAAGGAAAAAGAAGGGTACACAGATTGCTCAAAATATCATTTCATTCCTGCCAGACATTAGTCAGTGTTGTCTCCAACTACAACATGTCGTCTACTAAAGCAGCCCTAAGAAACACCTTTCTCTGTCCTCCTTCTCCAAATGTGATCCTACATCTTCTGCCTTGACACTGGAAGCTGGGAGCAGGCACCCATGCTGCCGCATTTGCAGCTGCCAAGGTGGAGAGAAAAAATTCAGGCAATACTCATGCCTCACAGTCATCAGCTGTCAGCAGTGAGACACCGTCTGTCCATGTTGTCCTGTCCCATACACACCCTGAAACCAGAGAGCTGCACACACAGATGGACCTGGCCCACACTTTTAAAGATTCTTTCCTTCTGCCTCCATCTTCTCTTGCAACAAACCAGCTCCCCAGATGGCTCACACTACAGCAATTCTCCACTGCAATATCTCTTACATACAACTGAAGTTCGAGAGATGCTACCGTGGTGCTGGCTGGAAGAAAATAAGTCTTGTCAACTCTGTTCTCTGATGACAGTGTGTCACATGAATCATCGCCATCCCAGCCACAGAGCACTATTAGTGTCAAGGAGAACAATAAAGAAGATAAGGAGCGCAAAAAAAGCACGTACAGCCCACTTTAATTACTCCCATCACTAACAAGTCAATGAATCGAAGCATGAAAGTGAATGTGTGCAAAAAGGTGTAAAGCTGAAGAAAGGACCCCGTATTCCCTGATGGAGAGGGAGAAGGCTTGTATCAGCAGATCAAAGCTTCAAGAGCAGTCAGAAAAGTTGACCTTGAAGCTGTGCTGGCCACGCTGCGCCCTTGGATGACTTTGGATAAACTCAATCTCCCTTCTGCAGAATAGGGATGGCGCCTCCTTTCCTGCACGGTTTCCCATCTGGATTTGGTGTTTTTCAAAGTTTTCCTGGTATGTGACCATGCTCTGTCCAGCGCAGAGGAGCTCCCACCTCTAGGCAGGAATCCCCAAAATGTAAATAACGATCTGCACAAACTGTGCTGCTCTGCATTAAACGTAGTGGCAATGAGGCAAGAGGCTCTGTAGTGGGCTTAAGACTACTATCTGTACTCTCTGGGATCAGGACATCCCTGTGAGGAGACTGAAAAGAGTCCTATTTTGTGCCCTTTCTTCAAAATGATCATCAATACTGTTCAAAAGTACTCCTCTTTCTATTCCTCCCTCTTTTCTCCACTTCAAAGGGCCTGTGAAATATGGCAAAATGGCTGAGAATGAGACCACCCAGGCAGTTTTTAACCAAACCACACAATTAGGGTCTTTGCCTTCTCACTCTGCCAGCCAGGGATACTCACCGTTATGCTCTCTTAACGCCCTCTGCTCTGGGGCAAAAGTATCAGCTCAGACCTTGATTCAGGCCCTCCGCGCCTGGGAAGGAAGGAAGGACTGTTTCACAACCTGATTCAGAGCCTCCTGACGCTCAGGAGAAGGGCTCATTCCAGTCCTGATTCACGCCGTTGTGATCTGATTCAAACCCTCCTGGCCCAGCAGGGAAGTGGGACCATGACTCAGATGTCCGGGTTCAGAGCAGCATGACTCAGGACCCCCACAGACCCCAGCTGGGATGGCTTCTCCAAAAACACCTCTGCTCCTCTGCTGCCTACTGGGGGACACACTACTGCCTGGGATCAGCTGTTCCAAGATGCACTTTGGACCAGATTAATACAAAGAAGCTGCATGTTCAGAGAACAGTAGGGCACCAGGATATTCAGGCTGAAGTTGCCCCATGGGTAAATAGATGCTAATCCACCTCTGGTGATTGCTGCACTTTCCACCTGCTGCAAGAACCTGCCCGGCACGGCCCCTCCTTCTGACACAGTGCCAGGTATTGTTCTGCAGACGCTGCTGGATTGATGCCCTTCGCATCCTGCCTTGAAGAATTCAATGAGCTTTTTCGGCATCAGCAGCTCGGGGCTGCTGGGTTTCGTACCTCGTGCTTACACTTATGGGACCTGACAGTGGCTCTTTAATTCTTAATCCTTCTGAGAAGCAGACTGTGTGTTCCTTCCAACTCGGATCAGTCTGGACCTCATTAGCTCTTCTCACCCGGGTGTGCCTGGAGGAGTGTCAGACATACAGACCCAGGCAAAATTGCAGTCCTTGTTACTGCAATCAAGGCCCGTGAATTTTACACTAAATTGGAACTGAACTCCTGTGGCTTCCTCAGTATTTCTGATTCCCCTTGGTGTATTTCCCTTCTTTGCCTTCCAGATTTCCATTTACGTCCAGCATGGAGGTTAGGGCAGGCCACTGGATGCAAACCACTGATGCAGGCCATCTAGGGGCCCTTACTCTCAGTAGTGGTGGATGCTGACTGGCCCCACATCTTCAGGGACGGGTATTTGGGTGTGCATGCACAGGGGAGGCTGGAAGCTTTAGAGAATCTTCACTGACATCCATTGATGAGCAGTGAGAAGAGCAATCAAAAGCTGCTAGAGAATCCAAAGCAGGATCAATAATGTTATCTTGTGAAAAAGACAGTCCTCAGCTGGTGCTTTTGGTAGGCACCGTCCTTGTATGAGGTCTGAACAGGTCAGATTTCAGGTGGGCTCAAGACATCAAACACATCCCATTGGATCCCAGTGTCCTCCCCAGGAACAGAGACACATTGCCCATTGGCATGTGCTTAGATGGGGTTGGATCACCCTTCCCTTGGTACCTCAGATTTGCAAACCATGCTTAATTTCCCCAATTTCTTGATGAAGGATTAAGTTAATGTCATTTTGAGGAGAGGAGAGGAGAGGAGAGGAGAGGAGAGGAGAGGAGAGGAGAGGAGAGGAGAGGAGAGGAGAGGAGAGGAGAGGAGAGGAGAGGAGAGGAGAGGAGAGGAGAGGAGAGGAGAGGAGAGGAGAGGAGAGGAGAGGAGAGGAGAGGAGAGGAGAGGAGAGGAGAGGAGCCCTTCCCTGCAGAAAGATTTGTAACTCACAGTTACTTTGCGGAAAAAATTAGCTGGGGGATGGGGTGGGCTGTGAACTTTGGCAGCTGATTTGGGACTCTTGGGACCAGCCTGGTACCAACAAGCACGATGGCTGCAGTTTGGGCGTGTGGAAGGTGTTAGCTAGACAAGTTCTCTAAAAGGACCGATACTGATCAAAATCCAACACACATAAAAATGTCACTAAACATAGCAGCATTTGAACCCTCCCCACAGGCCTGGGCGTCAGGAACCAAAGAAGGAGAGCGGGATGTCTCTAGCACCAGCTGCCTCCGGCTGTTGGCAGAGGGCAAGAGTGAGGGGCTCAGCTCCCCGTCTTGAAGCCTTCACACCACTGAAGGTCCAACCTCCCGCAAGGAGAATTGTGGCTTCTGAAGCCCAGCTCATAGCAGACCCCAAGATGTGGTGAGACCAGTAAGCACTTTTCACGTGGAATTTTATACAAAGAAATGCAGAGTTTTCTTCTGCTCTTTAAGTTTGCTTCCGCAGAGTAGTTTCTTGTTCAGAAAAGGAAAAAATGCCTGGCACGCGTGAGCACTGCCCGAGCACTCATCATAGAAAGAGGCAGAGCTTTTCCTGGGCACCACAGCCCTGCGATTGTTTGCATTACTAAAAAAAGGGATCATAACTTATCTTAACCCTGAGATCCCCGGCGTTTTCCGCAGTGCGTGTCAGACCAGTGGCAGGGAGCCGAGGCTGAGGGTTCGGCGCAGTGACTGCTGGCCAAGCGGGAGCAACGCACTCGCTGTTACACAATGTGGACGGCAGTGTCCCCAGCTCCAGAAAAGTACAATCCCATCTCCACGGGCAACAGAAAACAGGCAGGGCTATTTGTTGGGGAGGGGAGCAGGATTTGGGGTGGGCTTTCCAAAGGGACAGGTATGGACTGGAGCACAACTCACATTGAAAAGCCCGGCACCAGCACCGCTTCTCAAAAATCTGCCTTTATTAAGATTTGAGAAACGCTTCATTGTTATTTGTTGGTTTTGTCTTGGCCCTGTTATGCTAAGCACAGTAGGGTCAGAGGGGAGGGGGAAAGATGTGTCAAGGAGTTTAAAGTGCTTTTACACCGTATCTCAGGGAAACTGTATTTCCCTCATGTTGCTTATACTGTGGGATTTCAAAACCCACCAGAGTCTTGGAGACTTAGCCCCAGCCTCCCAACAGTTAATGCAAAACAAACTGTAGCGTGGTTAAGTAATTCTTTTTTACATGATGCAGCTGCAATTTGTCCTTCATTGTCACTAAAACTAAAGATGCTGGAAGTAAATTGTTTTAGTGAAGTCAGAACAGAGCTAAGTGACCAACAATCCAGCTGCTATGCCGGCCCTGAATGTATTTTTTTTCCGGAGACGGATGCAGGCTGAGATATTTGCATTTACTCGCTCGCTCTCACATGATCAGCGTAGTTTCACTCCCCCAGTTTTCATCACGAGAGGTGTATTAGCAGATAAGTAATCTATGCAGTTATATTACCATTTTCCCTGATGAAGAGCAGCACGCACACTGCGATGAATCGCGAGCACGGCCGGAGTACAGACATCCATACCTCCCGGCTGCAGCGACAGCAGAGGTAACAGCCTGGCTCTGCGATATTAGCTCTCCTTCCAGTTACGCTCAGCACCCTTGGGCGACCTTGCTAACGTTTCAAGCAACGCACGCCATTTATCTGAGCAACACGTAAGCCAAATGTAAGCCTGCATATGCTAGGCTGAGCCTCACACTGCTTGAGTGAGAGCTATGTATTTCCACATTTCCCTTTTTCTAGTAAAATATTTCCTGGCCCCTTTTTCAATGGGGGCAAAACTGGTAGATTGGGTAGAACAGAGATAAGTGAAGTCAATCTGAACACAGTCAAAGAAATGACTGGTCACGCAGTTTATGCTGAATTAATAACCCAGCCCTCAGTTGATTTACATGAGTGTAGCTCCACTGGTTTCACTGTCCTCTGCCTGTTCATGTGAACTTTCTTTGTGGGCCATGCACTCAACCCCATTTTGTTGAAAGGATGCAGCACAGCACCTCTCCATCGCTACTGCACCAGCACCCTGCCCTGTTCCCAACCTCACCTGGAGCACAAGCCTGCTGACGCCAAGGGGCTTTGCACATTGCAGAGGCCTGCCAGCATTGAAGTCACTCCCAAGATCTTTCTTTCAAATTGAGAAATCAAAAGGACGTACATTCATCAGAGAAATTATGGTTTTATATTATCCGCTGCCCACCTCTGGAAGGTGAACGTACAAGAAAAGTGCTGTTTGTGAAATAAATAACGATGTCACCATAGACTTTAGCTGAAAGAGGTTCAGAGTCTTTTTCCTGAATCAGAGAAAACCCAGCTTAGTTATTAAAGTCATGATCATCTTCCTTTACTTCTGATTTTTTTGGTCCAATACATGCACAAGTTTCCAGCCCCCACCCTTCCCTGACCTTTACCCAATGACCCTTCTTAGACCCAGCTATTTGGCACCCTGCTGTCAGGCATCTCTTTCCTTCACCAGCTGCATGGGAGCTGATTTACTTGCCCTTTAAAAAAATCATCTTCCTCTAGACAGTTCTTCTTCTAATTACTCAAACCTTTGTTTCCTTTCCACTGTCTGATAAGTGCTATTTATATCCACAGCTGCTGAAGTATCTTCTTCCCAATAGCAGGTGAAGATTCCTATCACAGCACATGCTCTAAAGATCCTAATCTGTTTTCTAAAGTCATTCGATGCTACCTGTCTTTTGCCTCGTGGAAACCACCCCTCTGTATTTTGGCAGCATGCACAAAATGACAAGAATGGCCCTGGGAGGGGGGAAAAGCAATGAAAATTAAAGGAAAGCACTGGGACAATATGGCTAAGCTGATTGCAGAGCTGAAAATGGTGGTCTCACCTCCGCCCCCCCCCCCTTACAATGAAGCGCTGGGGCTTCTCCAGCTTTGTGGAGGAACCAGCCAGCTATCCTCCTTTTCCTTGTGGGATTAATCTTCTGATTGTTCATCTCTTTGAACCTCCTCGCTCTGCTGGCACAAGAGGAAAAGTGGAAGCAGCAAGGGGAGAAGATGGTGGAAGAAACACCCCTTCCAGCAACAGCTATCCCATACATCAGGAGATGTACACTTTGGTTTGGCGATCTCTGTCGGGGGCTACTTAATTTGATGGAGTTATAAATCCGCACCAAACTCAGAGCAGACACGTGGAATGGTCATACAGGAGGTCAGTTGCTTCTGGCCTTGTAGCCTTTGCTGCAAACCTCATCGTGTGCCACAAACAAGCCTCCGGCCATGCAACAAACCTCACATGGACCCATTCCACACAGTTACATCCAAGAAAACATTCCCACGGTCAGAAACACCTGCGCTGCAAACCCCAGAGTCAGATTTTCAGCTTCTTCCCTGCAGTATCAAGAGAACCAAACCTTCGTTGCACCTGGGGATTTTGAGCTGGGCCATTTATTTGTCCGACCACAGAGCAGAATTCACACCTGAATTCAAATGGGCTTGGTTCTCTTTTGTGTCAGTCAGGCTTCAAAGCAAATGTGGTTAAAATTGAAGCTTGTGTTAAAACTGACCCTCATATCAGCAATTTCACTGCAATTTTTGAGAACCTTTTCTGTTTAGCCTGGCACAACAGAGCCTTCAGGCTCAGCTCCATGACTAGTGATTAAAATTAAAAAGTCCATCCTAGGCAAATGAAGAGCAACACTATTGAACCAGGTGAGACAGTAGTGCAAGCCCAACTCTCTGTAGCTTAAGGGATAGTTTTGGCCGCATGGAAATTTGCAGACCAAAGGGCAGAGGCTCTGGTGAGAGCGTTGAACCTCCCCACTGCAGCTATACACCAGGCAACACAACTGTTACGGACTCAGTCCCATAGGTACCTCAGCAAGATGCATCCAAGAGAGCCATTGCAGCATTCTGCCCTCAAAATCCATGCTAATCACATGAGCGTACTAAAGAGTGAACCAATGTGCAGCGATCAGTCCTCAGTCTTTAAAAGTTTTGCAATTGTGCCTTGTGCTGAAGGAGGAATGAACCAACTGCAGCTCCGTCCGGAGAGAGGTCAGTAAGCTGCACGCCAGCAAATTGCTGATCTGATGATGGTCTCTGCTGGCTTCAGCTTTATCAGACTCGTTCCAGGCACCAATGTGCTACAGCAATTAGTTTTAATTTAAGCGCCGGCACCTTGTGCTCAAGTTCAATGTACCGGCATCTCATGTGAGACTGACAAGATGTATCACCGCTCCGGGAGCTCTCTTAGTAACACTCCACTGCCAAATATTTCAATGGGCTGTTGATGCTAAAGAGATGCTCTGAGTTACTCACACCAGAGGCAGCTTGGTGGACCCACTGTAACATACATCGGGGCAATCCCCAAAATAATCCTGAAAACTGCAGAACATGTAATGATGCGTCACATGAAAGAGGGGCAAAATCTCCACATAAAAACAGTTACAAAGTTCTCCGTGGAGGGCAAAGGGGAGGAAGTCAAAACAGAGCCATGAGAAGAGAAGAATGTTCTTGTAAGAAATGAAGAAAAAGTCTTCAGAGCGAGATGACCCATGGGGAGCAGACCGACCCCTGGAAGGGAGCTGAAATGGCATAGTGAGAGCATTGAATAGACCACGATATGACCCTGTGTATCTAGATTCTGAGGGTAAAAATGCCAGTTTTGTGCAGACGCCTCTGCCAGGACACATTCATGGTGTTTTTTACCCACTGTGCCAGGCCAGCACGCCAGTCCCTGTGCATCACTGACTGACACCAGTTAGGCAGCCGCTGTAAAACACTGTGCCCTGGGAATGCTGTACCCAGATAAGCCCTCATGTGTGCATTGGTGATGAGGAAATATCTAGTGATATTTTATGCATTATTGGAACCTAATAACCTCTACTTACAAAAGTCACTCTGATTTTGAACCTTTCTGCTTTGGAAAACCAAGCCTAGCACACATGAAAATGTCCTGGTAAAAAAAAAAACTAGTCCTTGTCACAGCTCTGCTTGGGGTCCTGGGAGCAGGGGTGCCAAGATCCACCAGCTGCATTCCCCACTAAGCACCGCACGGGCCACCAAGTGGGACACAACAGCAAAGGTCCCTCTGTGCCATGGGCTGACAAGAGCAAGGGTGAGCAAATGCCCTTCGCATTCCCCAGGATCTGTCGCCTCCCTCGGTGCAACGTCAGGGACATTATTCCCAAATACTTTGTAAACAGAGGTGTGTTCGCTGCAGCGCGTTCCCGACCGGGCTGGTCAGAGCTGCCCTGGCAGGGCAGAGGGAGTGGAGCACCCGCCTTTCTTGTGCTGCAAGACGTGTGCTGGTGGCCCGGCGCCAGCAGCAGCCATGCCGCGGGGTTAGAGGATCTTTGCCGTTCCTGGGTCCACCTTCCCCAGGTGGGGCTGCAAGGGGTCCCCGTCTGCTCCTGCATCCCCCATCCACACATTTATCCGTGGGCGCAGGGCACCCCTGCAAGGTGCTCTGAGCTCCCGTGGGGCAGTGCTGGCCCCCACCAACCCCGTGCATCCCCTTCCTCCTCAAAGCGTCCCTCCAATTTTCACCAAAACCAACCTGACCTCATTTGTAGTAGCCTCCCCAAAGCTGTCACACACAGAGACCTCCGGCTGTGCCAAAGAGGCTCTGGCCGTGCCCAGCCGAGGAGGTTCACCTCCCCCTCTGCATCAGCCCAGCGCTGGGTACAAGAAAGCCCATCTGCCCTGTCCCTTCCCAGGACGGATTTGCATATTGGGTCAATCGAGTGTTTCCAGCCGCTTGATTTCCAGGGGATAATGTTATTCATGAAGCTATTTGCAGCCCCCAAATCCTTGGCTGCTGTTTGTTGCTTCTTTCTCGCTCCCTCTTCCCTGCTTTTTACTCCCCCTTGGCTGTTTGTCTGTTTTAAAAAAAAAAAAAAAAAAGTTTCCCTTGGCTGTACTTTCAGTAGGACGTTTCAAAGTCAGGCTGAGATGGGTATTAAATGAGGATAGATGCCAGGTTCCTCTTTGCTACATCCAAAACTACCAGAATAGCACCGAAAGCTGTAAATTAGGTCAGCTTTGCACAAGAGCTTCCCGAGCCTTTGCTGGGAGCGACGCTGCACAGCCTTCGGGTGACGATCGCTTTAAACAGATCTGGTGCAGCTTGTCTTGGGGGACTGGTGTGATGCAGTGAGACCTCTCCCAGGGCTGCCCCCTCCCTTATATAGACACGATTTGGGACCCAGAGCTGCTCCTCTGAGGGTGCATAGTCAGGGGGAGCCACGGGAACCCCGCGGCACCCTGAGGCTGGGGTCCAAGAGCTGAAGGAGATAGTGAGTGTGAATATGGGGCTGAGTCCCAGCCCGCAGAGGAGAGATGCTGCACACAGGTAAGATGGGCCGCAGCAACGGCAGCATCTCTTGGCTGCACAGCAAGAGGCTGAGCAGCAATGCTGAGGGATGAAATTGCCTCGGGGAGCTTCCCGTCAAGTCCTGCTCAGCTTCCAGCAGGTCGCTGCAGAGGCTCAAAAACGCCTTTTCGGATACAACCGGTGAACCAGGAGGATTGCTGGTGCCGAGGTGAGGCATTCTGCGCCTGCGGGCAGAAGGACACGCAGCCACCTGCATGTGCTCTCTTGTCAGTTAAGCCATCACCACCTTGGTACGCCATTTGCAAGGTGAAGCCGGTTCCTTGCTCCCTGCGGTGGAAGATTAACTCCCTGCTTTTGGAAACTTGGAAGCAAGCAAGCGGGGATATGGGCAGGGGATATTTTGAGAGAAATTCCTGTGGAAGAGAATTAATGGTCTGGTACCAGCAAAGCACTTGCTGGTGCAACACAGAGAAGAGCTAAGAGCAGAGCAGAAATACATGTTCCTTCCCCAGAACGCTCACCCGGCTTCCTCCGACCTACAGCTGAGGGACGTCCTGTTTTAGGGGTGAGGCCTGTGTGTTTAGTAGCCCTGGGCATATTTGCCTTCAGTGAGTTTGTCTAATTGCTTCTTGAACCTGTGTAACCTTGGGGTGACGTGTCCCACCGTTCATATGTGTGTTTGGGGACACACAGGCCATCTCCTCTCTGCTCACTCAGATTTCGGAGTCCTGCCCCATCCCATGTGGCACCCTCAGCGCTGGCTCTTTGCCCCGGGGCACGACCGTCTCCTGGGCTGGAGACAGGTACACTGGGAGGAGAGAAGGAAGGAGGAACGGGTCCAAGTCCTCAGCCATTAATGGAAATGCAGGAGCACAAGGAATGTAATTAGCGTCTTGGCATGGTGCTTGGGAAAGCCAGAGAGGCACGTCAGAGAGAGGAGGAGAAAGGGATCAGAGGATAAGCCGGAGAGCAGAGATCACGAAAACAGAAAGCAAAACACAGAGCCAACATTGCAAGGCCCCTAAAGGACAAAGGTCTCCTGGCTTAGGTAGCTCCACCGTGCCTCTCCTGGTGGTTTCAGACACCCGTGGGGCCTCTGGAGATGTAGAGGACTAAGCCTATGGCGTGAAAGGCTTCTTCAAGGACCTGCAATCCTTTCCAAACCCTTTCTACCCTGTATGCCACTTCTGCGGTTTCCATGGAGATGTCAACGGGAGAGCGAGTGGAGGTTCACGTGTCCTGGGTGGGAAGGGAGGGGCTGGCAAGATCAGTCTGACTTTCTTGCACCTATTACAAGTCTAAGCAAATATACAGATACAGATTAGCTAGGAAAATCTTCTCGCTGCCCTGATGCTTGCAGGAAGCACAGTGGAGGTTCACATGTGGTGTCCCCTTGAGATCTTTGTGTGCTGGAGGCAGGCAAGAGGAGATGGAGAGCGAGGGGGTGGAGAGCTCTTTACCACCTCCGCTGAGCTCCCCAGTGGCAACGTGGTCCAAAACAGTAAGAAAATAACCACTTTCTACCCTAAATGGCAACAGCAAAGCCTTGAGTTTGCTTAAATTGCAGGAGTGAGCTGCAGCGCGGCTCACCAAGGCCATCTGTCCTTGCTCCCTCCCAAACGGCATGGCCATCCTCCCCACAGCACACCCATCGCAGACCGGGATGGGGTGGTGGGGTGGCAGTCTGCAGACAGGGAGGAGGGAAGGTTTGGAGCTCACTGCTGAGTGTTTATTTGCAAGATGCTGTTGTGTTTGGATAGAGCTCCGGGCAGGATGTGTCTGCAGTAAACACAGGAAAAGGGCTGACGCTGGAGTTGAGTGGAAGGGCTGGCAATAGTTTCCAGTTTTAATTAAAACGGCCCCTCTTGGGGTAGCATGTGATTCCTGAAATGATGGTTAATGAAGGCAGGCAGGTTGCTGAGGGCTCCCTCTTCAGGGTGCTGTGGAGGTGCCTTGGTCATTTGAGTTTCCTTTCTAGAAATGACCCAAGGAGACACCAGATACATCTGGAACAATATGTGCACGGATTTAAACACTGAAACATCTCCTCATAATTTTCTTTAACCTCAAAATCAAGCATGTGTTTGAGAGGGAAACAAAACCTACGTTGTGCCATGTCAGTTTTGCACGAGCCCTCCTCATTGCAAGTGCTGTTTCTCAGCCAGGGAGTAAGAGGGATGCTAAAGAAACTCCAAGTTGCTGTGTCTGGCTCTGTAATTTCACAATTCCCATGCTCAAGATGTCTGAAGGCCTGGAAATGGATTTTCCATAGAGCACTGCCCCCTGCTGTGGGCTCGCCATTCCCACACATTTCACTCCTCACAAACCCTCCTGGTAGGAATGATCTGCAAATTAACGGTGGTCTCATGAAATTCTGGGCCATTCGCTGCTTATTTGCCTGCTCGGTGTCCTGCGGGTCTCCCACAGAGCAGAGACTTCCTCAAAATGTGAGGAAGAAGAAATGCCAACAGAACAAAAGGGAGGAACAAGGGGCAAAGGAATTCAGTCAACGTATCTCTTTACCTCAACAAAATCCCTGACTGATACCTGAGATCTGGGGGCATCTGGGTCTGCAGCAGCTGCAGGCCAGGCCTTTGACACCGGGGCTTACCCCGCCGTGGAGGCACGTTGTGTGACTAACGCAGCAGGTGGGGACAGATGGGACCAGTTGAGCACAGTTGCTGATGCCACTGGGGCAAGCCCATTCGTACGTGAAGGGCTTGAGTGATTTTACTGCTCAACAGTGATGGAGGAAATACACATCTCTAAAGCATCGCTCGTCTTCAGGCTAATAAGGTGCGTTGGGTTGAACCCACAGCCATGATGCTTGGGGAGTTACGGTCCTGCACAGCAGTGGGAGAGGCATCCCAGGAAAGCACAGGCTGCTCACGGAGAGCAGCGCTGCAGGAGATGGGGCCAACTAAATGCTGCTATCAGCACTCTCGCAAAATTTTCCCAACCAGTCAGGACATAAAAATGCACCCCAATGACGTTATATTTGCAGCAACCAAGCCCTCCCATGTGGCTATCTCGCTTGCTGGTGCTGAGCAAGTTTATTTGGCACAACAATGTGATTTTCACAACATGATTCTTTCCTCAGCGTTGCCAGGGCTAATGTTTAAAGTCTTCTCGACAGTTTAGCCATGCTCAGGGTAAGTCTGCTAACAGAAAAATCTGATTTCTGGTAACTCGATCTGTCGTTGAGTGAGTGGCCTGCCTGCAGCTGTGCTGCTGGACTGCCTTAGTTTTTACGGTGGATAATGTATTTCAAAGGTGCCCTCACGTCCCGTAGAGGTGATGCTGTTGTTCTCATTTCTAGTAGACGAACGCAGTAGCTAAAGACCTAAGCTTTCACCTGCTGAAGTCCATCACAGCCTTGCCCTTGTCTTCAGGAGAAGCTGGTAGCAACTTTCAGTTAAACAAGGAAGAGAAAACATAGAAGAAAGAAGCAAAGTCCTGTTAGCATCCAAGCTGCAGAAGGAAAAGCTGCAATTTTTGGAAACAGAGGACACAGGACAGGAAGTTTTGGAAACCGCGTGCATTCTAGATTAAATGAGCTTAGCGTGCATTTACTCCAAATAAACCATGAAATATCTTAGCAAAAGTCTACCCTACAGTAGATTGTAAAGTATTATATGGTAGATTATAAAATGACTAGTCAGAGAATACCTTGACTGGCAGATAAGAAGAGGTGGCTGCTGAAGTGCAATTCACAAAACGAAGCCCCAGGGCACTGCTACCTACAAAACAGCAATTCCACCCACACCGCAAAGACATGGCTGCAAGCAAAGCAAAGGGAGAGGAGGGTTTCTCCTGCGGCTGTAATTGGGACCTTGGGGTAGCAGAGATGGA
The DNA here is from genome assembly GCA_017639485.1 of Pluvialis apricaria. NCBI lineage: Eukaryota > Metazoa > Chordata > Aves > Charadriiformes > Charadriidae > Pluvialis > Pluvialis apricaria. The sequence goes on from CM030012.1 coordinate 13,512,442, forward strand.
GATGGCTCCAGGATGGGTGTTTTTAGCCAGGAAAGAAGGCTTTTTTGGTTGACATTCATACTGGGAAAACCTGTTGGCATTGGTGAACCGCCAAAGGCTACAAGAACCATCATGGCATTCCCTGTTGGTTTGGGAGACACAAGGTTTGATTCTGCAACCTGGCTTCTTATTCCCCATGTCAGCAAGTCCCAGCAAAAGGTAGAATATTTATCTTTACAGTGGCGTCTGTGGCTGAGTTAGGAACTGAAATAGCAGGTACTGAGGAACATTTCTGCTGGCCTGGAAAAGTCACCAAGGCAATGCAGTGTAAGGGATATTTCTGCACCCTCCTTCCACTTTGCAAAATCTCTGTGAGAAAGCCAAAAGAAAGGGTTTGGGACTTTTTTTTTACTTCTTCTGCCATTTATTTTCTTGATGTGACTCACAGTTGCCATTAAATTAAATGTATCCAGGTTATAGGAGAGTGGATTTATGCAGGGATTAAAATAGGCTAACGTTATGCCATTGAAAAATTACTTAGCTTGCTACTGAATGAAAGCTCAGTGCTGACCTGCACAAGCATTTCTGCCCAGGAACAAAAACAGGTCTAAAAGACAGAAATGAGAAGACAGCTGGCAGGATGAAATGAAGAAAGAGAGAATGTCAGCTGCCTCTCAGGGGACCAGGCGTCTTTGAAATGAGCCCTGCCAGACAAAATAGAAGTCCTGTTGCTGGGGTCTAGCAAAATATTAGCAAAGGCCAAATCCTGTACGCCTCAAGGCTGGGGTGTATCAATGTAAGAAAAAAGTGATAAGCCAGGGTGGGATGTGAATGCTCCAGCTCAGCATTAATGCTCGTGTCCCACTGGTCTCTGCTCCTCAGCGTACCCAAGAGAAAGGGAACAAGTTTGCCACAGCCCACTGGCACCCATGAACACTGAGGGCAATCCCTGGTGCCTCCCTCGTGCTAACCCCCTGCAAAGGACCAGGGACAAGAAACTATGCCCAGTGCATCAGGAAGATGGACAGAGGGATCCAGTATGGGTCTTCTCCTCACATTGCCATGATGATCCGTCTCGGGTTTAAATAGGGATTCCCAGACAAGCCACGATGTTAGCTGATGTAGGTGGACTTCACATGAGCTGAGGAGCTTATTGAAATGTCCCAAAATAAGAGAAAGGTTTTTCCTTTATCATGTTGGTATGACTGAAATCTCAAAGCCAGAAGGCTTTTGGACTGAGAGAGGATCCCAACCCACCTCTAGCCATAATTATTTCAATATGGCTGTTCAGACAGGACATGGGCAGTCTTTGTCCTGCCATAATTATTTTTGCCGATGTATGTTATTTATTGATATAGCCAGGAAACAAACTGTTATAGGATACATACAGCTAGCCATATGGGTCCATACTGTGTCTGCTCCACAGGACAGATTAATAACAGACCTGTACTTATTTCTGTACATATAAGAACAAATATTCATCCCAGTAGCTGGTAAATCCCATTTCAACCACTGTATATAGTTACATGACTACCTCCCTTAGTGCATAAATTGTACCGGTATACCTGGTACATATATTTCAGATGAGGAGAGTTATTCCATTTCTGTATAGGAGTAGCTACCCTGATACAGATGTATTTACATCAGCACATCTGTGCCCACTCAGAAGGAGTTTTGCTGCGTGAACTGTGTGCACAGCTCAGCATGAGGGCTTATTCCAGTCAGCAGAAGCTATCAGAGTGCGGTCTATCATAACACATGCTCTTTGGCAAGACATGATGAGCACCCTTCCTCCAGCAACACAGGGGGGTGACCAAGATGTAGAGCCAGTGTTGAAAAAACAAGTGAAACAGGTGACCTCTAATATCAGGAGAGCTTCTTCAAAGAAAGAAGCTTGCTTTCTTTTAGAAAGCAGCTCTACTTTCCCTCCAGTGGGGAAAGTAGAGTTGCTTACTCCTTTTTTGGTCCAACAGTAGTGGGTGTAATTAAAGGATGGCCTGATTTGTTTGACTCGTTGACAATTTGAATAGCTGCCTCGCATTTTGTTCAGCCGCACCAGAAGCCAGCCCATTTTGCAGGGGGACACAAGGCTGGGGTGTAACGGGTGAATAGCCCCCTTTCTAAGGAGCTCTTCATTTCCCCTTGAGCCACCAGGCTCTTTCAGCGTTTGACACTTCTGGAGAGTTTTTCCCCCCATGGGTTTTCCATATTGCTATTTTCAGGAGATTTCAGAAGTGCAGCGCAACCTTCATCTGTTCAGCTTCTCTCTGACTGTAAAAAAGCCTCCCTGCACCACTAACCATCTAAGTGTTTGGTATTAAATTATCCATCAGAGCTCCTTCGGTAGCAGAGGGAGTTGATTGCACCGTCTTTACGGAGGATAAAAATAGCGAACGTCACAGGCGAGGGCAGCAGGGAGGGCTGAGGCAAGGCTAACGAAGGCAGCGGTGCTTTTACTGCGACTGAAGTTGGTATCTTCACCTGCAAACAGCGGGGATTGGTAAAAAAGGATCTCGTTTCTGTAATCGATCGAAATGTAAACAGCGGTGTCTGAATTCATGCTGATGACCTTCATCTGTTAGGCAGGGAACGAGACACTGGGTAATGCAAATTTCCCCGCAGCAGCCTGAAAACTCCCAGTCGCCGGCCTAAAACCCCTGCCTGCTTCTTCAACTGCCTCCGGAAAGCAACCCTGCTTTCCTTTCCAGTGCCAGCGCTGCGCTGAGCTCGCACGCCCCAGTGTTTCAGGAGGCACGCCAAGCTCCCTGGGCTCTAACAGGAGGGAAACCAGCTCCTTGCAATTTTTGCAGCTGTTAAATAGGTGGGGCACCCTCCTACCCTGCTCCGCCGAACCCCCGACCCCTGGCCACCCACTTCCACCTGCTCCGCTCCTAATCCAGGCTCCGACATCCTCGCTCCTCGCCCGTCGGCATCGTCGATGCAGTGCAGCAGCTCTCCCTCCAGACCTTGCTGAGAACTGACAAACTCACTGTTGCTTGCAGCCCAGAGGCAGGGTTGACACGCAGAGGCGGGAGTCATTTGCCGATAGCGTGTCCCGAAGCGGAGTGGAGGTGGGATTCGCTTCCTTTGGCACATGCACCGGCAAGCCCGTGGTCGCCAGCATGGTGCGTGCCGCCTTCCCTGCGCCCTGCAATGGGCTGGCCCAGGAGAGCACAGCCATCTGGCAGCTCCTACGTGTGAATGATGCCGCTAAAGAAACGAGGATTTCACATTCAAATCCCCCCCCCCCCTTTTTTTTTTTTTTTTTCAGAAGTGCCAATCCAGCGTGTGCTACATGGGCTGGGAAAATGGTTTAAGAAGTTTGCTAGGAGTAATAGAGCTTTGTATCAGTTGAGTGGGGGAAAAAAAATCAACAGAGGCACATTTCCTTATAAGTCCAGGTAATTTTGGGCCCAGAATTCAGCTTTTCTGGGGCTAAAGGTCTGCATGGGTATAGAAAAGACTAAGTTATCAGGAGCATTTCAGAACACAGTAGAAGAATACTGTGCAGGAATTTTACCTAAGTACAGATCAAAGTGCAGCTTTGGGTAGTGAGTTTATCTCCTTTATCTAGGGATGGGGATGTGCTCTGGTAGCAGACCACAATCAGATCTCCTTTTGACTGGTATGAGAGACTGGTGGCACAAATTTCAGGGATCTGAACCTACATCCTATGGTACCCTAAGAGCCGAAAAAGATAGGTAGCAAATCCTTTACTGTTCCCTAGCATCTTCTAGGACACTGTCAGAAATGACACACCCCTATGGGCACATGCCTGTTTAGCAGGGACATACCATTTATTTGTCTGTGGTCACTTTCTTGCAATATTAAGCTTTTATTAATCAATAACTGGATAGCTGTATCTCAGAAATGCTTATGCTCTGCTATTTCAGCGCTGTGCATATAGCCAATGGCAATCCTTCCCCAAAAAGCAGACAGGGAACCTAGTCCCCCCCCAGTCCAAGTGCTTTCTAGGAGCACTTGTCCTCTGCTAGCTCAAGAAGTCTCTGAGAGCACATCTCATACTTTCATATGCAAAAAGCTGTGGATACCGTTGGAAATTAGACGTAGTACTAAATTCCCAAGAACTTACTTAGGAAGCGCAGATCCAAACCACCCCGGCAAAGTGTCAGCGCTACAGGCCAGCTCCTGAGGCTGTGACTCATGTGAAAAGAGTTCAGTGGTCCTGCGTGGGTGCAAAGGAACAAGATTTGACACATGCAGACATCTGCACTCTCAGATGGGACCCAAACAGTGAAGATCTACCGTGTCCCCTATCCTTCCAACAGCTCAAACATTTCCAGGGTGAGTGCTGAACGCAGAAGACCATGGGGTAGGGGGAGTGAGTGGCCACACTTAGGCTGAATTTGGTGCACAGAAACTGTGAGAAAACTGCCTTCTCATTTGTATGACTAACCACAAGTTACATATTCAGTCCTAGCAAAGTTTTTCAACTGGTGGAGACACTAAGGCACGGAGGAGAAATGGTCCAAAATGATCCTGCTTTGCTAAAAGTTACATCTGCAACTTATAAAGCAAATTGCCATGGTAAATAGCTATCAGTAAGGCTGAATCATCTCCCCATCCTCTGCACATTTTCACTTTGACATTTGTCGTCCTTCTTCTTCTGTTTAATGAGCGAGTGAAATATATTTGAAACTTGTGTCAGTGCATCCTAGCAGTTGGAAAACTATTTTAAAGAAAAAAATACATTTAAAATCTCAGTGTAAAGAGACCACATAGAATGATTCACGTGTGCTATTGTGCATTTTATTCTGGTCTGTATCAAATCAAAAATAATAAATCTGAAGATCCAAAGCAACTAATACCTCATTTTCTCTCTGCCTTTTATTGGTGACAGCTCCACTACACTAAGCATTGATACACTAAGCTTTATTTGGGTAAACTAAGCTTTGATACTTCAGCTGTATATCTGTTGCATGTGAGATATGCATTGAGATATGAATTTATATATATATCAATATCTTGAGAGATATATATCAATTTCTAGATATATTATTTAGGAGAAAACTGAAGTTTAATGACACCTGTGAAAAAGATGAGCATTCCATATAAATGAGTTGTGTGAAGATAGCAATGCGATGACTGGTCTCTGTGTTACTGACACTCCATTAGCCCTTTTTCCAGCCCATTACTAACATCAGGAAAAATGTGTCTTTCTGAATAACCTTCATGTGGATGCAGTCTCACCAGGATCTTCACATGGCAAAAATCAAATGAAAAGGGCTCCAGCCACTGGGTAAGGCAGACCAAGCCACTAGACTTTATATCCTCTCTGTGACTGTCCCAGCCTGGAGAAGAGAAGGCTCCAGGGAGACCTTATATCAGCCTTCCAGTACCTAAAGGGGGCCTGCAGGAAAGCTGGGGAGGGACCTATTACAAGGGCATGTAGTGATAGGACAAGGGGAAATGGCTTCAAACTGGAAGAGGGGAGATTTAAATTAAATATTAAGAAGAAATTTTTCACTCTGAGGGTGGTGAGGCACTGGCACAGGTTGCCCAGAGAAGCTGTGGCTGCCCCATCCCTGGAGGTGTCCAAGGCCAGGCTGGATGGGGCTTTGAGCAACCTGGGCTGGTGGGAGGTGTCCCTGCCCATGGCAGGGGGGTGGAACTCAACGATCTTCAAGGTCCCTTCCAACCTAAACCATTCTATGATTCTACAATTCTGTGTGGACAACACTGCTTTCTTTTTTACATGGCAATAAATTATTGCAGATTCGGGGCCAAAGTTACTCTTAGTGCAAACTAGCAGCTCTTCACTGACTTGAAGAACTTGTGCCAGAATACGGCAGAACAAAATCAGACCGAAAGCCAGCCTGATGGCTCTAGGTCAAATTGCAAATTAGATAAAGCCGTAAAGGGAAAAATGAAGTATGCCCAAAAATTATTTTAAACACAATTTTAATAGAATGTGGTAACACAACATAAATCACCTGGAAAATCCAAACAGTTGACATAGCTTTCTGCAAACAGACAGTAAAAGCAAAACAGTGAAACCTGCTTGTTTATCAGCCCCGGGAGCTGAACCTGGGAGTCCTGTGTGGAAAGCACGGAGCAGCCCGCACACGCATAACTGAAACCGCAGTGGGACCTTAGACTTGGTGATCAGAGGTGGTTCGGAGCAACGACTTGTTTTGCAGAGAGGAGCTGTGCCATGACGCATAGAGCTGTAGGCTTAGTTATTTATGAATCCTTGGGAGACCAGTGGGGATCCTTTTCAAAAGCTGTAGAATATGTTGGAAACGCGAAAAAGGAGCTCTGCTTGTTACACAAAAATGAGCTCTGCTTGTGACCCAGGGACAGCAGGACCTCACCTATGAAAGCCACTAATATGCTTCCCCAAACTCCATGAGGTGATGATCAGAAATGTCACGGAGCATTGCACCGATGCTGAATTAGGGGATTAATGCCACCTACTGAATGACCCATTCTGGCGTGTAATGCAAATGCACGGACTGAGCTCATCGCTGCACAGCCCTGGGGCTCCTGACCTGAAAGAGTTCATGAGACACCGAAGCAGAGAGAGCACAGAGGCGGTCAGGGATGCTTGTGGGAGAGAAATAGGTTCCTTGTGACCACTGTCTGCCAGCAAGCAAGACAGCTGGGCAGTCAGGTATATCAACTCGAGGGAAACAAAGGTTAAGACAAGCAGGGGTTAAGGAGGGATGGGCAAGGCACGGTCTGAATCAGCTATCACTAGGACTGAAGTGCAATTTTAAACAACAGGTGGATACAAATATGAATAAACAGAGTGCATAGCTGGTGACTGCTCAGATTTAGCTGGTACCTTTCTGTACAGCAAGCAGAAGATGAGCCCAGCCAGTTCTAGCCTGAAGGGAGTAAGAACTTTAAGTCATTCCCTAGTTAGCTCCAGACACAGCCAGTTGCCTGAAATACCAGAGGGATGTCAAACTCCTCCTGACACGTCCGCCTCTTGCCTGAAGCTGCCGTGGCTGCCACGTCCCGTGCTCCCAGTGACACCTCAGGCCCCCTCCTTCCACAGAAACACCCACCGCCTAATGAAGTGTGGGATTTGCCAATAGCAGTACTTGAAGCAACACATTTTCCATGAGCAATTTTGTTCCTTGTACTCAGACTGGCCTTTTATTTACAAGGGGAAGAAGAAAGAGCGTATGCTCCCTACCTCAGGGAAATGCTGTAGACAGGTCTTACATTGCTGAATAGGGAAGTCTAATAATTATTCCCTTAACAGAGATACTCCACTCTTTGCAGAGATGCTCTACACTTAATTATTTTCTCGGTGCCCGAGGCATCACACTTTTCCAGTGATATCAGCACTGGAAACACATTTATCCTAAGGCTTATAGGGCTCTATGTTATTCTTCATAACTCACAGGTATAAAATTTGTCCCTGTGACCTCCTGACATTTCAAGCCAACACAAAATCAATAAAGCACATTGAATCACCAGTCAGCTTAAAAAATTAACCCAGCTGCAAGCATTATTGTAACAGCAACAGAAGAGTGCTACTATTAAACAGTCAGAAGTGTCATTTGTCCCCAACCTGGTCCATCGCTCCAGTCTCCGGAGTATTTCAGACTGATTCCTTTCCATCGTGTCACTTAAGCAACAAAGGGGAATCTTTTATAAGCTGAGAAAGGGTTGCGGTAGCAGCTGACATGATTTATGTTTAATAAAGGTCCTTTAGCACCAGGAAAGAGGGGCCCTGCCAAATCTCAGGCGTCTCACGAGCTGCTACTATTGTCCCCGGGGCAGGAGCACTTTTTAGGTTCCCTCTCCATCTCCATAAACAAAAGGACAGCTGTACGCTTGGCTGGCTCTGGACGGGGCTCTTTGTGCGCGATTAGTACCCCGCGCACATCATTCATGGCTCTTGAATAAAGATGACCTCTTGCAGGATGGGATGGGGAAAAAAAGCCTCTTTATTCAGCAGGGCTTGAATTAGCATAAGGACAAGGAAACTGTTCCTTGGAAGTCACAGGAAGAGCTAGATAAATAAATAAGCAAACTACAGGTTCCCTGCAATTCCTCAGTGCTCAAGAGTTGGGCCTGGGAGTTGTAAACACCAAGGGAAGTTGTCCCCACACACAGTCACTAAAGCATGAGCCACTCCTCGCTCTCCAGTCTGAGCTCCGTATGGCCCAGCCATGCATCTGCAGCTGGGAAAACGCTTTGTCACAGCGGTTATGGCGCAAAAGGAGAAGAAATGAAGCATGCAACATGGCCAAGGTGAACTAATTTCCATCACCCGATCCTTCCACCTCTCTCAGCCAGGCAGGGTGATGCCTCAGTCAGTGGCACTTGGAGTGGCAATAATATTTGCCTTTTTTTTCCCCCACTCCTGTGTGCGGACCAGCGGGTCAGGCAGTGAGTTATGCAAACAGACAATGACATACCGAATTTTTTCACATGCTGGGTTTCCTGGCCGATGAAAGGCAATTCAGCAGCTTATCACCATGTATGCTGCTGCAATTAAGAGCCCTGGGAGCAGCGGGAAATGAAGCTCTCCTCCCCCAGCCCCCTCCACCTCCCATCCCTCCCCCATGCCTATAGGAACAGGCTGTCTCTCACCTCCCACCACACCAGCACAATTGCAACCCTTATACTCCACGCTGAGCTCCACCAAATTTGCTCTGACCTGGCAGCCAGGGGCACGGCAATATGTACCAGGGTGTCCTCCAGACCCAACCTTCACATCAGATTAGTTTTCAGCTGGAGTCCTGCTGTGTCAACTGTAATGGCCCTTAGTAACATGAGTTTCTCTCCTGGAAGGCTTAGCAACAGCAGAGTTAGCTTAGGCTCGAAATTAGCAGAAAAGGAATGAGACAGGGTTTAAAATTAAACTAAATTCCAAAACTGTATTTAATGCAGCATTACCACCTTCTTTGCTTTTATCAGTGCTCAGAGTAGTTGCTGTTCTTCTGCAGGTCTCACTTCCTGAAAATTATTCCTTCCCTCTTTTTTCTTTCTTAACAGCACCATTTTTTGCCAGAAAAAAAAACCTGAAAATGTGGCCCTGAGTGTAGTTGGAGGCTCCAAACGGAGGAGGCTAACAAATAAAAAAATAGATATTATTTTATGACTTCTGATTTTCAAGTCCATCTCATCACTTCTAACCCTTTGCAGCCAGCAGTGCAATGAACAAGTGAGGCTCTTCACTGTCACTCTTGTGTTCTGTAAAAGCTTCATGAGCCTCCAAGGAAGCTGCAGCAGAAAAGTGCATAAAAACACAAAACAAGGTTAATTGCTGAGCTGGCATCTGACCCCTCCAGTGGTCTGGATTACTTTGGGGTAACTGGAGATTAACACAGGCCAACTCTAGCCATAGGTAGCAATGTGATTTACACAGGTCGGCGTTATTCCCCTCATTCTTAAAAGCATGGGAGGCAGAGTGTCTTGCCGCAATGGTGTAGTTTGTCACTGGAAAACTGGGGAGTAGGACATTACTATTTCATGTAAACCATGCACCCACATAGAAGGACATGACACACTGAGGACTTCTGACAGTGGATGGCCAAGGAACATCACCGGAGTAAAGACATTTCCTGTTGTGCATTAGTCTTTGGACTCCAAATGACAGAAAATGAGCTATTTGAAAGTTATTTTCATGAAAACCACTTGCATGTTCTTCCCACTCTTGCCTTCTTCCAGCTCCCTGCCCTGTACCTCAAGTATGTCTTGTTTGTCACTGCTCATCGCTGATAGGAAAAAAAAGAATACCCTGCATTTAATAGAGGGGTCTAAAATCACCATTTACAACACGTATCTCTGGTATATGTGATAACTACACGTCTGCACCATTAACAGCCCTGTGGAGTTGCAGCAAATCGATGAATGAGTCCATGAAGGCCTGAAATACAATAAAAATCTGTGAATGGAGTTGTAAGAAAGCTCAAGTGCATCAAAGGGAAAGCTGTAAGACTGAATGAAGGGACTTCTGAGAAGAGTAGCTGGTGAGAAAAGATTATCGAAAGTGCTTGTTATTTAAGAATGTTATTAATACAAGGGAACTCCTGCCATCCTGAGAGGTACTCTGCCTCTCTGCTTCATTATGGAAATGCTTCCCTCAGGCCCCATCTGTCTGGTTTTCTGCTGCAGATGAAGTTGACCCAAAGGGAATTCATTACCACACATCTCCTACGGCAAAGCAAGCTTTGCTGCAAATCAGACAGCGCAGCCTGATGAATGCTGCCTGAAGAGGCTCTGACAAATGTGTGGCAGACCGGACTCCACCATCAAAAAGGTTCTCATGTGACAGTTTCTGTGTAGTTCTCATGCAGCTGGACGTCCTGGCAGCAGGCAGGGGGTTTGGGAGGGTGATATGACTCATGTAGGGTTTTTGCTGGGAACATGCTCCAACAGGACAGAAACCACAGTGTATGCTTGGATCAGGTCTGTCCTGGATGCAGACAGGACAGGAGCGCTATATACAAAGCAGATGCCTCAACCAGAGAAATCAGACGAAACGCTGCAGGTCTCAAATGAGGGAATATATATATTTAGCTCTCATATTCCATCACTTTTCTATAAGCATTCACAGATTAACCATCCAGTACAGCTGGGAGTACTACGGCAGGCTTCATTAGTCAGTGTTCATAGAAAAAACTGGGGCATAAAATGTGAAGTACTTCGTTAAAGGCCAACAAGGAGTCATAGACAGACCTCCTGCCTGTTTTCCAGTATTCATGACAAACAAACAAAACCCAAACAAAGAATGGAGTTAGGCTTCATCGGCTTGAAAGAGGAAGATAAAATCTTGGCAGTAGAAGCAAATCCCCATGTGAGGCAGAGGGGTGAGACCCCCCAGCCTATAAGTAAAGCCAGGGCCCACCTGACCATCAGATCGCAAATACGTGGCACCTTTTAAATGCATAAATGTATTAGACAAAATTCATAATCTCACAGTTTATTTATGTCATAAATCAGGGAGATGAGAGGTGGGTAGGAGCTGCTTGCCAAGCTTTGACTTCAACGTGGAGGATCAGAGCAGCACCAGGATTATGTGGCAAACCCCATGCCAGGTACAGTTGAGTTGGGTCAAGCAAGCAGTTGAAGTTAATTTCTTGCCAAAAGGCTCAGTCACATAAAAGCTGTATATAACATTACACACCCATATGACTCAGGCTCCTAGCATCTTCAGCTTTATTCCACAATAAAATGAAATACAAATGTGAGCTTCTACAACAGAGAGGCCCTCACAGCCGTGGCCAACAGTATTTATGAGGGTCTGTCATCCTGCAGGTTATAGTGCCAGTCCAGCAGCCAACTGACCTCTTTGCACTAGTTCGTGGTTCTCCAGCTGGGATGGCTGGACCTACAGAAAGGAGATGCTCAGTGTTTCTGGGAGACTTTGCCCTGCTAAGCCCCGTGGTTCCTCTGCTGCTGTTTTCAGAGGGTGAGGGCCTGGCGGAGCAGACATGGCATGTGCCTGCAAGTTGCCAGGAATATTCCCAGCAGAAGATGAGCTCAGCACCTTCTCCAGCTGGATGTCAGGCGAACACCAGCTTGGCAGAGGTTTGGGGAAGACAATTCCCTCCTCTCCAAGGCACGCCTGCTCCAAGCTCTGAAGCACCATGTCTCCTGCGAGAGGATTGCCTGAGGAAGGGACCCGTTGTCTACCCTCCAATGTGCAAATGATTAGCCATGTGCGGTGGTTAGTTTTTTCACATATCCATGGAGCTGACTCCCTGGTCTTCTGGGGTTTTTCCACCTTGACTAAACCCTGGTGATGGCTGAGGGATGCCGTCCTGTGGGGCACATATGTGAGGAAGAGGGGGAAGAAGGAACGCAGCAGCGTGCAGGGGAGCGGGGCACACAGAGGAGACCCCATGGCACCAGTGGGACAGGCAGCCCAGTAATACGGGATTTCAAGGGTTGTTTTCTTCAGCTTGGATTATGAACCTTGAGGCTTATAATCTGTTGCAGTGGGAAAGCTGCAGCGCTTTGCCTGTCTCCTGCCGGCTTCACGTGGACTCTCTCCAGCTCCTTGAATTTCTAACCTGATCTTCTTACTTAAAAGCCTTTGTTTCAGTGTGGGGCTGTGAACTCACTCCAGTCTGCAGCATGAGCCATATGAAAATCGATTACAAAAACTTGTCTTTTCTAGTGAGTTGGCATTTGTGTGTCACTGGGTGGAAAGTGATGTCTCCAGGAGGAAAGAGATGTCTCCAGGAGGCCACGCGTCTCCTGCACTGCCCGTAGCTGCGGCACGTCCAGCATGAAAACACAGGTAGACCACAGGCAGACTCATACACCCAAACCATACTTTCTGGAGTATGAACAGTCCTCAAAGGTCTCAGCAAAAAAAAAAAGAGTTGCTTCAAGCCTCAACACAGGCTTTAAAGCAATGAATCCTAGTCTTTGCTGTAGTATGGCAAATTGATGTCGTGTTTACAAACATTTGCAGACATAGCATGGTAAAACAAATGCCGCCAGTCCTCCAGCAAAATGCATGATTTATTTTCTTTTTCACGCACAAATATTTGTGCTGTTCTGCCTTTGAGAGCTGCTGAGTGAGAGCAGTGGAGCAGCCTCTCCAACCCGCTCAGCCTGGCAGCTCTGGCTGTACGCGGCGCCTCCAGCCCTGTGCGAGCGCAGAGATAATGCAAGTGGTCAAACTGGGACCCAGCCTGGCTCCCGCAGTGGCAAATCATCCTGTAAAAATTTGGTTTGTACAGGCTGGTATCTGTCTGAATGGGAGGAAAGTTATATTTATACTAGATGAAAGCCAACGGGACTTTTTTTTTTTTGCTAAGAAATAATAAGATAGAGTTTATAGTTTATCCCTTAGCTGTGATGGACAGAACTAGTGACATATATGAGGGAAATTTAATGAAAAGCTTGTAGGCGCCTGCTCTGAGAATATGAGAATCCCCCAAAAGGGTCCCATTCCGTCTTTCTCCCACCTCTGCTGTGGCCCTTAATGTTGCTGAAAGGGCTGCCCGGGCAGCAGGGTCACGGGGAGGATGCCTGGTCCCTCTGCTCCATGGCATGCTGGCTTACAGCATGGGGAGGGAACACCGGCAAGGGAGCATTTTGTTTCCTCTCCTACCCTCCCGGCACCGAAGCAGCTTACAGAGGATTGCTGGGGGAAACAGCTTGCGCAGACCATCAAACCACCAGCTGAAAAAAGTGCAGATAAATGCAAACGTGATTTCCTTTCCATCCACACCATTAGTAAGGGGTTTTCACCACAAGCGGATGGGGTAGGGATATAAATACATTTACAGCTCGGGGGAATCTGCTGCATCACCTCCGCTGCTGCAAACCTCCCTGCAGGCTCCTGCTTTAGGGGGATCAGTTCTCCCGTTCCCTGGGGAGGATTTATGTGAGGATGTGGCTGCAGAGAGACAGAAGGTCGGTTTTGAGGAGGCCTGGCATCCTCGCTCAAAAAGGGCAGCAGAGGAGACAGGGCAGAGGGATACCAGCACTAAACAGCAGAAGTGCGGCAGGGCTGGTGCAGCTGAACGCAGCATCTGCAGGGAGACCCTGGACACAAGGAGGGCTCAGGTCCCTCAGCCTGGGGCAGCTCCCAGAGCTTCTTCGGTTTCATGCGAACAACAAGGAATTGGCTTCTATTTTTCCCCTAAAGCATGTTTCCACTCATCACTGCTTCTGTATCCACGCTCCATTTAGTTTGGACCGAGGGCAGGATCCCTGTCTGAGGGGTAACTGCTCCTATTTCCTGGCCAGGGCAGGCTGAGCTGGGGAGGGGGTGAGACCCTGCAGGTCTCTGCTGCCCACCACGGAGGCTGGTTCAGCCCTCCCTTCCCCAGACAGGCCCGGGCAGCTCATCCCTCCATCTGGGAACTATCAGGAGGATTAGTTAGCTTACATGACGTGGTTACCTGAGGTAGCCCAGGGCTGGATCCAGTGGCTCAGGAGCTCCCTCTGTTTCTTATGTTTGCACAGACTTTTAAAACAGAAGCACTAAGCACCACCCGTAATGTGTTTGCTGAGGGCCAGATGCTTACAGCAAACAGGGGCGCAGCTGGGAAACGCTGCCAATGGATACGATGAGCGGTTGTGAGGAAGGGGCTGGAGTCTGGCCGTTAGCAGGCGTGACAGTGCATGTATAGCTTTGATTTATTTCCCCTTGCGGAAGGTGCACGGTGGGGGGTGTTTGCACCCCAGGGGCTCTCTGCAGCTGCGGGCGCACCGCCCCGGGATGCTGGAGCCGAATGCATCAGGCATATCACCCGGTGTCCCCCCTCCAGAGACCTTCCCGAGGCTACCCTTGCTCTGCCACCCTCTCCGTGCCCTGCAGGCCATGAGACATGGACCCCCTCCAAGGGCAGGCAGGAGGAAAGGGGAGACAACAGGGACAGTGGCAAGAGAAAGGGGGTGCCTGTGGGCTGTGGCAGCCCTGCCCCCCAACACCAACCCCAGACAGGGATTGCTTGCCATAAAGGTTGGGTCACATTTGTCAGACACAGGTGATTTTTATCTCTTTTCCTGCCTGAGCGGTCTCTAACTGCCTGCCCATATGTTGGCTCGCTGGCAGCTCTGGGCACCCGGGGTGCGGTGTGCCTGCGGTCAGATGGCGAGTGGCTTCACCCACGCGGGGACCTGGCTCCGAGCTGCATCCTCAGGTGTTGGCTCTGCTTTCCCATCTCCCATGTCACCAGCTTTCACCACAAGCCAGCCCTGACTATGGCACTGTGCCCTACCAAGTGTCACCGGGGGACCCTACTACAGCTTACAGACCTGGCAGTATTCACATATTGGCCTCTCTGGGGTGCTTAAAATGAGCAGCGAAGCCTGCCCCATTTTACAGAGTCCCGCTGTCCTGAGTCCCACTCCCGCTCTCACGCTTAACTGGGAGTTTGCTTTGCTTCTGTGATAGCTGCATTTCTATTTCCATGCCGTGCTCCCAACCTCCCAGCCCGATGCAAATATCTGTAAAAAAACAACCCCTGTGCAAGCATCATTTCCATGGTGTCTTATAACCCTGAATGATATTGAAACTGCCAAACCCAGGACTGCTTTGTGGTCATTATCCAGCTGCGACTTCAAGGGGGCTGAGAGGGACGCTGTGCTAAAAGCCTTCCCTGCTCCCTTCTTGGGAAGAAAGGAAAGAGAACAACCAGCGCTGATTAAAAGCATTTAGGTTTTTTTTCTAAAGCGGTCCCCGCATGCAAAGATTTGGTTCAAGGAGCATTAAAATCACTGCTGTCAGTTCAGAAAGAAGGGGCTGAAGGAAATCTGGGCCACTGGCATTGTGTGAGGGTTGCTATGGCAATCCCCGCAGAAAGGCGGCTTAATAGGCTTTCTTCCCAGGAAACTCAAAACTGCAGCTCGCGGGCTGCAAAGCGGCGCGTGCAAAAATATTTTCATGAATAGCATCTCTGTGGAAAATTTTGTTGGCTGTTTACATCCTCCCTTCCGAAGCGGGGTGGCAAGGAAGGTGTTTGAAGATCACCTAGCGGTGGCTGGTGACATAAAGAGGGTATAGGCGTTGCGTAGGGACCCACGGGTGGCAGCAGCAATGCAAAAGAAACGGCAAATTTCTCCACAGAAGACAGGCGTTGTGAGCGACTTAAAGACACACACTGTGATGATCAGTCTTCGCACACCAAGAGATGCTTTAGTAAACAGACAGGACCAACAAGCCGTTTGCCCCGAATTCTGTGACTCCGCACAATGTTATTCCTGAACACAGCAAAATGCAAAATGATGCTGTCTCACAGCTCTTCCCTGTATTATTTACCATATTGAAAAAATAATGACATTGGCTAAAATATTCATGAACGTTAGTTGATCACACTCTGCTTTTTTCAGTGGAAGCTTCAGAGAATACCAGTGATTCAGGGCTTACCTGAAAAAAAAAACTTAAATATTGTGGATTAGGGAAACATATTTTATCTTAATGGAAAGAAAGAAAGACCAGGGATTAAAACATGAGACTGCAAGAGAGGGTATCTCTGGGCTCTGGCAGACCTCCATTTCATGACGTCTGGCGAGTCACACAAATCCCTCCGTGCTTCTGCTCCTCCGTACCACCTGTAAACTGGTAATATTACAAGCAATTATTTACTTTCCTGGGTACTACAAGGTTTAATTTTTTGGCGTTCTTGATTGCATGTCAGTAATATGATATATAATAAAGAACTGACAGTCAAATATGTACATGTGCATCTTATTGGGAAAAATAAAAACTGCTCACCAGCCTGGCTTATGACAAGAGAGATTTTCCTTTTTCTTCAGTGGTAGATGCTTCGTGCTTTGGAGTAAAGAGATCTGAGTATCTTTCTGCTAAAGCCAGGAACTTCCACATTATCAGAGCGTGTAGCACAGAGCGAACCCACAAGTCTTAAAAGGTCATGACTTAGGTTTAACCTGTTGTACTTTTTGCTATAGTTCTATTTTTCTTTTCATCTGCGGTTCTACTGCTGCTCTCGCTTGATGCAGGGATAATTGGCGCATTGGTTGAATCAAACCTGCAGTTAATATAAAAGACAGCTGTGTGGCTGGGAGGAAAAAAATTAAACCAGAATTACATTATATTTAAAAATGAGATGAAACCATAGAAAAAATTACTTGGGATGAGTCAGGATAGGAAAACAATAGATAAGGGTCCAAATGCTCCACTCCCCGCTGAGTTCGTGGCCGTCTGGCAGAATAATGCCATTTCCCCATGTTATGTAAAGAGATTACTGCCCTCACAACATTAAGAGGAGAGTCTGAGCTCCTAATTTTTACATTCAAAGTCAAGCTCAGATTATGAAACTGAAGTCGGAAAAGTGTGAAGACCTTGGTGTCTGTGACATTTTTTTGTAGGCTCATCTCAGTCATAAGGGAGTTGTACAGACCAGTTTCAAAGAAGGGGGAAAATGGTGTGCACACCTTTTACTTCTCTCCGTCGACAGAGACAAGTCAGCTGTAGGAAACCCCAGACAAGCTATAGCAGTCCTCCCTCTGCAGCCAGTGAACTGCGGTGCCAAGAATGTAATGACACATTAATTTTTAATGGTTGGGAAAAATGATGTATAGAGGAGCAAAACAAGTCCCCCACAGTCCTTCAGCACATCACAAGCAAGCCTGTGAAGATTTCTTGAACTTGTTCTTGAGCTTCAACACCAAACTTCTTTCTTGACTTGATTATATAACTCAACTAGATTTTGTCATACTAAAACTTCAAAAGTTAGTCTGTTCTTTAACATATGAGATAATGACAAGATTATATGGAGGCAGAGCTACAGCTGCTACCCAGGTGTGCAGTGGGAAAACTCCTGCTGACTGGCTAATCCTGTCCTTGGTAGTGAATGACTACAGGACAGTGCCCTTCGTATATCTTTCAAGCCCGTTTGGGTAGTTAATACACAAATGGCAACGGTTGCTTGATTTTCAGGAGCCAGGCGGTGTGCATCATTACATGAAAGTTTTGTGCTTTGGAGCCACAGCTGGAGGAGAGACTGTAGATTTTTAGGCATCTCAAGCAGGTCTCTAAATTGAAAGCTACAGTGAATCCAATTATAAAAATGCAATTTGCGTGTGTTTATAACTCATCTGCGTAAGATGCAGTTGTTTCACTGCTATTTTTGGCAAGCTCAAACTTCAACAAGTCCTTTTCTTCACACTTTCAAAATTACTCATTTGCATTTCTCATTTTCTCACCTTTGTTTCCCTGAAGCCCTGAATGTCAGAGGATCAAAGGATTATCTGGGTTACCCGGCTGTGTGGGTGCCTGAAGACTACACTGGGACCTTGCTTCCCCGAGCCTCTAAGATGCCTTGTATTTGGAGCTGAAGCACAACAGTATTATCTGAATAACCAGGGCTTCCCTGCATTCAGAAAACCTATTCTTACAGCAGATACAAGGACTTAATCCACTCAGTTTTGCTCCCTGAAGATTCAACCAAAGTTTATCCAGTGCTGGCTTGTCTGAAGGCATTCAGAAATTGCCACAAAACCTCCTTTGGAGCAGCAGCTAAAGCGGTGGGGTGATTACAATGGATGAGCTCATGCTTTTCCTTGTAACAAGCATGGCTTTGTTCAGGGCTCTGGGGATGGGAGCCGTGAATGGCAGGGAATACACCGACTGTCAGGGTCAGATGATGCAGGAGTAAGAACTTAAATTGTTTGCAGTGGTGGGCTGGTTAGAGAGGTTAAAAAATAGGTTTTACAAGTATGCTGGGCAGGAGGGGAGAGTTTTGTGCAAAAATCGTTCAGCACTGCTCTCTTCTGTGGGTGAGTAGCATTTGCCCATGCAGTAAAGAGCCCCGTCTCTCTCCCATTGATGCCAGTTACGAAATTCTGGCTACAAGAAGCAGAACGGTGATTTTATAGTCTGCAGTGCTGTTCTGCGGTGCTAACCACGAGTCCTTTAATTTCACCCTTCAATTACCATAACTGCAATTTTTCCTATAGAAGCAGTAATGTAGAACCAACACACTAATAATAAACTACTGCTTGTATATCAAAGTAGAAGACATTCTACCGCAAAAAAAAACCAAACCAAAAAGCAAAGAAAAAAAAAAAAACAACAAAAAACCAAACCAAAAAAAAAACAAAACAAAACAAAACAAAAAACAAAAAACAAAAACAAAAACAAAAAACCCAAACAAACAAAAAAACCCAAGGAACTAACCAGAAAGGCATTTTAAATATTATGTTTTATCTAGATGTGTAATCCTAAAAAAAACGCTCTCAAGTGAAATTTTTCCAAAGCAAAACCTCATGCAGAACAATAACGGAGACTGCAAATACAGTTAAATGGCTGAAAAGGTTAAGAAGGGATTTATGTGAAAAAACTGGCGACCATTAATTCAGGTTCCTATTTTGAGATCAGCTTGATGGTAGGAGATTAAGACAAAGACAGAAACAAATTCAGAACAGATGCCAAGATATGCTAGTTTACTACAGGGAACAAATAGTGGAATTATTCCGCTTCGGCAAAAATGTTAAGCCACATAATAAATATTTAGATAAAGAAACATTAAGAAAACATGGAGTTGCTGTACTTCTTTTACTAGGACTCCCATGTTTTAAAACAATGCAATAAATATAGCTGGATGATTAATTTTGCAGAAATAAAGAAAGGGTGTTAACCTGAAATGAATCACAGCTCACGTAGTTTATGTCATATTATTGAATTAAAGGAATTTCCTCCAATCCAGGAACATTTTGAGTGACATCTTCGTGAACAGCATGCTCAGAGTGCCACCTGATGGCTAAACCGTGCTTTTTTCTCACCCAGTTGCCTTCAAAATATGCAGGGGCTGCCCATGATCTCATCACTCTTTTCCTAAGCTATTAGAAAAATCTTCTGCTTAAATTACAGATCCGCATTTGCTCAGGAAGGAGTATGTTTGGTGTTATATTCCTACCATCTATCATCAGTTAGCTAAAGTATATTGGCCTACAGTGGATCTTCATTTCAGTGGGTGCATTTGGGGCACGCTCTGTGGTCTCAGGGGGTCAGGGGAGTGAGTCATGTGAAGGGGACACCACACCGCTTGGGGAGGACAGGCCTGGTAGATCATCCACAGCTCCAGGTCATTCTTCAGAGACCAGAGGCCTGTGGATTTCAAAAGACACCTCTGTGTTTTGTGGATTAAATAAAGCCACTTTTGGTAAATGCTGCATTCTGCCTTCTAAAATTCCCCCAGATTTGGAAATGAATATGACTCCTTCTGGGAGCGTATGCTGGATGAGACAGGTGACATCCATGGAGCTGCAGCCCGGATCTGACCCCTCTTTATTGATGCTGCAGAGAAAACATGAGATTTTTGCCTGATCTCTGCCAAGACAGCAAAAGCAGCCTCTTCCTTCAGCACTTCGTGTAGGAGTCAGACACAATCACGTCCTTGAATGTTTCATCCGCACTGGTGGAAACAGGGCCATGTTCCCACCTGCCCTTTCACCGATCTGCAGGTTTTGACAGAGGGGAAGGAAAGCATTTGCTCTTCCCCACGAGGACAGCAGCTGTGAACTTGCTTTCCGGGGAGGGGATATCCAGGTCACCTTCCAGACAGGGGCACAATTCCAAATGACTCCTACAGGAACCGGATCTCATTCTGTTTGATACCCAGTTTTCATGCAGAGGGGCTCCACTTTGCAACCTGCATTGGCTTGTACCTTCTAAGACGTAATGCAGCCTGAGGTTTGGCTTTCTAGCTAGAACAGGTGATCACAGAACAGCTGCAGAGGCTGTTCAAGCTGCTAGAATATAAAATAGGTATTGGTTTGTAATCCTACATATCTCTGGTTCTCAAGAGAAACTGTAGGCAATGCTTACATGCACCAAGTCATGGTTTTATCTTTCCCGGAAGGAACCAAGAAAGAAGCTCACCATTATTTTTTAAACCACTATATTTAGTCTTTAAAACAGTGTCTCTCATTCCTCTGCTAGGGCATGAAGCTGATAAGAATTCAGAGTAAATATTAGTGATGGTACCGTGTGGAGGAAACCAACGTCAAGGACAATCTCGCTTTATTTAAGGATCCTTGGGGATAAAACACAAATCCCTCTAGAATCTCATACTTTTCAAAGAAAAACAGAAGCAGCAGCATTCTTACAAGCCAGGTGTATCAGAGGAAGATAGATATGGAAGCTGATATATATGAAAAAAGTATTTCACTATGACAGTGGTGGACACTGGAGCAGAGGCCCAGAAACAGGTGGACTCTCCATCCCTGGAGATACTGAAAACTCAACTGGAAAATGTCTTGAGCAACTTACCTAACTTCAAAGTCAGGCCTGTTTTGAGCCGGAGGTTGGACTAGATGGTCTGCAGGGGTCCCTTCCAACCTAGATTATTCCCTGATTCCGTGAGGCAGGCAAGGTTTTGTGTCCTTTCATGGACAGGAAAACATCATCCCACCTTTCCACTCTGACCAGCAGTCAATGAATTTAACATGTCCTCTCCACGGGAAGGTTGCACCAACCTGGAGCTAATGAGTTGCTGAATCACCCAGAAGTCATGTCAGGCCAAGTCCTGCAGCATCACCCCTTAAAAAGCTCCTCTAGCTGAGGTTGACCAGCATGAGTGTGTGTCGTCCCACATTACAGTAAACTCCCAGAGACCATTACCTTTAAGCAAATGCAGCATTTCAAATCCAGCTGACAAAACAAAGTTTGGGGACCGTACAGCACACCCTTTCCTTTTGAAAAATCCCGATTAAGTGTAGGCAAACTTCTTAATCATCACAGCTTTTTTGCAAAACCTTCCTCCGACCTGTACATCAGAGTTGATCCCTTCTTCATCATCCAAAAGCAAAGCTTCTTCATCAATGGCAGCTGCCAGTTCATCCACCTGTGCCAAGCTGCAGCTCTTGTTGAGCCTGTAGGGACCTTTCATCTGCCCAAACAGCATTTCGTTTCACTTGTTTCCTTAAAGTCCATTTGAGATGGACAAAATATGAATTTCCAGGAGATCTCTTCCATCCATTTGCTTACAGAAAATACTCTTAAGGTTTTCTTCAGGTCAATGTTGCATTTACTATCAAAGCTGTTTCTGCTTTGTCATTGCATCCTATGGATGCATGGTCCCATGAATACAATTGTATTTGCACAGTGGATCTCTGCTACGTGTTTTGACTGGAAAATTCCTTACCTAACACCTTTTTCTGCTCAATTTGCCTGCTTTTACAGCTACTCACAGTTAACTGCTATGCACTGTAGAGCCCTTCATGGTCTGAAAACCTCGGAGACAGCCTGTGAGGGGGCACTGGGACATGCCTGAAAGGACACTCAGTGTCCCCTTATGGATGATGGTTAACCTCACGGATTTCAATGTGATGGTGCAAGAGGGAGTGAGCAACCATTCCACAGCACACAGCCCGTGGCCGGGCACGTGCCGAAGACAGGGGAGGCTGGACCGCTCCCCGACTCTGCTGCTGCCAGGGTACCCCCTCAACAAGGTCCCCGAGGATCAGTATAGATCAGGACTAACAGCATCTGCTGCCGACCCTCCTGACCCTGCTTAAATTATTCTTACACTGCCAGACATGATTCACAGACTCTGAAAACCAGAGGGACCGTTGCAGTGCTCTGGTGTGACTCCTGCATAGCTCAAGCTAGTCTCTGCCACTAACCCCTGCAGCAGGGGGAATTATTTTTCCCTTATTAATGTGAACTTGTATCTGCTGGGACTCAAGCTCGTGACATGCCGTGTCACGTAGAGTTACCAACAAGGAAAATAAATGGGCTGTGTGTCACGCTCAGAGATTAATTAAATGGCTATTGAGTAGCCCAGCT
Source organism: Pluvialis apricaria (assembly GCA_017639485.1). Classification (NCBI taxonomy): domain Eukaryota; kingdom Metazoa; phylum Chordata; class Aves; order Charadriiformes; family Charadriidae; genus Pluvialis; species Pluvialis apricaria. Next base: position 13,534,625 of record CM030012.1, read on the forward strand.
TTCTCAGCTAGCAAAAATCTTCAGGAGGTATTAGGACACATCAGCCCCCGGCAATGTGTCATAGTATCACTGGTCACCGTCCTCCCTCACTGAGGTCACCAAAACATTTGGCAGTGCAGCGGAGCTTTCAGAACCCCTCTGAGAAGAACGTGACCAGCAAAGCCACCAGCTGACACCTTACTCTTCTTCACAAACCTTGAGGTTTTAATAGGGCTCTGGAGGCAAAGGAAGGGAGGAGGTGAGCCCGTCGCGGTGCACCCTGGCATTCCTGGAGGCACATTCACTCAGACACAGACTCGCTGAGCGCTTGTGTTTGCTGACACCCTCTCCTCATCAAAGCACCATCGGAAACAAACCTGCGAGCTGAAACACCGTGTCCTTCATGCAAGCCAAAGCAAGTACCAGCCGTGTGAGGACTGACTTTATAACTGACATCAGTTCTTTCCATTAGCTCACACAAACAGCCGCGAGGCGTCTCTGAAAGTCACAGCCCTGGCTTCAGTGGAAGTGAAACAGAAACGGGGGGAGATGGACGCAGGGGCTGTTGGTGGCAGAGGTAGCCTGCAAAGGCAAGCACTGGCTGCCAGGGGTATTAATGTAACTGCAGAACAAGTTGATAAATTATTTCAGCAATCCCCTGCTAATCCTCGGTTCTGAAAAATCTGTGGATGAGCCGATAACCTGTACAAAGTGTACAAGGGCAGGAGGCACGAACAGAGTTTGTGCTCTGCGTTTGTGAGGCATGGACAGAGTTTGTACTTCAAGCATCCCAAGGGCGCCATGGAGCTCCCTGGCCGTCACGCCACCAGCACAGAGTTGAGGTCACCGAGTGCCCAGCACACAGCCCCTCCATTCGAGGCTGCCGGGGGCACATGTAACCCCCCAGAGCAGCTCTCCTCACCCAGCCCCAGGCTGGCTGAAAGGGCTGGGGGTTGAGGTGGAAATATTGCAGGGGACAAAGGCAGGTGGCTGACAGGACCAGGGTTACAGCAGGGTGGTGGCTTGCTTGGGTGTAGGTCTCATGGACCTAGATACCTTGGCTAAACAGAACTGAAAAGCATCTGTCATGTCTGCCACTGATTTTGCTGCTTAATTCAAGACTCCTGAGCAATTGTCTGAAAACCAGAGGGGTTGTTCGACTACTTGCATGCAGTACTATGGAATTGCTGCAGACCTTTATCTTAGGGCTTTAGGAGATAGAAAGCTCTTAGGGTGGAAATACAATGGATAAAAAGTGGAATTAAACTGAAGGACTTAAGTGTGGACTGCGTCATGTGAGGCACAGTGCAGAAAATGCCATCAGCAGGATTCAGGGAACCTAGTGGTGCCACTCAGGGCATGGTGGCAAACTTTTACTTTGCACAGAGCTGGTGTTTCCGAGTTCCCTTGTAATTGCAGAGAACAACAGAAAAGGAAGTCTGCCAGGGCTGGCTCTGTGGATAACACAGCCTCAAGAGAGACAGGACCCTGGTGTCCAAGGTCACTGGGTAGACCCAGTCCCCTGGAGCATCGTCCACCTCCCGCAGGCTGAAGGGTAACGGGGCCACAGCACATCGGCTTACACCCGTCACTTCCCCTGCTTGTACCATGATTTCTGCCTCAGAAAAGAGAGGTGATGGCAGTGCCTTCTCGGCAAAAATGCCTTGAGATCCATGAATGCAGAAGTTCAAGTGAAAGCTAGCAGCTGCTTACTGCTACAGCTGCCACCGCTGCTGTCGTTGGGATGGGAGGCAGGGCTGTGAGACTTAGCCTGCTGGTTTGCTAGCAGTTGAATTTGCAAAGAATAATTAAATGTATGTAAAGCATAAGTCAGGCACCAATTTTCTTTAGTTTATTCCTAAAAATACGCACATAAAAATGTAAATGCTTTGAGATTTCAGCCATGGGAAAAAATCCAGGAAGAGTCTATTATTCCTGCCCAAACTCATCTGGTTGCACACTAGAGGGAGAAGGCAAAGATGAGCCATTCTACCCTGACATTCGCCAGGTTTTTTCTGTTTCATCTCCATCCCAATCATTTGTTCACACAAACAATGCTCTGCTCTCTCTCTGTTCATCCAGTTCCCTTACCTGGCACTCAAAAGTGCAAATACACAGTGTGGTTACAGCTGGCACCACAGCTTGCACAATGAACAGTCCCATCGCTCAGAGAAGGAAAACCCAGAGCATAAAGACTGTGACATTGCAGAGGTCATTTGTGGAAACGAGTGGACTGGTGGTTATCTGCCAGACCATGACTGCCCACTTCCAAGCTGCTTTCAGCATCTAACACCAGAGCTCTAAAAAGCTCTGTGGCTACACAGGGAATTTGGATTTCCCTCTTGAGCCCTGAGCCACAACCACACTGTTGCCCGCAGCAGGAGCATGAATGCCCTCCTCTCTCACAGGTGGGGTGACCCTGCTAAATGACCTTCTACCATCTCATGTTGTTTTGCAGACAGAGGGCTGTCAGGCCTGGCTGTCACTTGTCCTGACTGGTCCCCGAGGCAGATCAGCGTTGGCAGAGAGGTGGAAAATCACTGCCTCCCCTCTTTGCTTTTATTCAGAGAGGTTAAAAAAAAAATGCTTTCCAGCAAAATTTGTGGAGTTAACAACAAGAGATCGATAGCTGCTAGATTTTTATATAGTTTGAGACTACTCAGCACAAGGATAACAGCGGCTCCTTCCTTCTGAGAAAGGTCTCAAAAGAAACCATCACTCAGCTATTCAGCCAGGTGCTTTTTATCAAATGAAAAGTCATTTGCTTCACAAGGAAATGCTCCTAAATTTGCATTCACCTCGTCAAGAGGGTACCAGGTACCTGCGCTGCGTGCTGCAAAGAAGGTCAGAAGAAAAATCCAGCCCTCATGCATTAAATACTGCTGGAGGGACAGTGGGCACCGGTGGGGTAAAGAATTATTGAATGCATTACCAACAAGGGGAAATGAACGTTGAACAATGTTGTATGCGGGTACATGTGTGACGGCAGTGCATCCTCTGCAGTAAGCCCTGTACAACCCTATTTTTATCACTCTTCTCTGACCCAAATACAGCAAACACAACACCCTGGAGCTGTCGCCACACAGCAGGGCTGGTCCTTGAAACAATGTCCCTGTTAAAGCATCTGCACCCCTCACACCTACCAGCTTATATTCAGCATCTCCAGAGAAAGTGGGCAGTTTTCCAGCCTCCTGTGAAGGAGAGACAGGATTTACTTTCCTCAGTGCCCTGGGCACCAGTACCTGTGTGCAGCCAGGTCGGTGTCGGAGAGGGCTGAGGCAGGGCTTGGGCACTCCGCGGGGCAGCAGGGACATGGTGGAGAGCAGGGACACCTCCGTGGGAATTTTAACTGATGCACTTTGGTTGGTCAGTGTGGTGTGGCCTGAACTCACAGAGACAAACCGGAGACTGTAGTAAGCAAAACAACCAGGAATGAATTAATGCACAGATAAAACACTTGCTGAGGAAATATGAGAGACGCTTGGAGAAACAGTGAGACAGTTATCTATTGAGGAACAGCCTTGGCACATCCACGAAATGTGCCCACGTGCCTGAAGACAGAGACCGCAAGGAAACCCTGTGCAAACCATTCCGGGGAGGTCTGCCATGTAAACACAAACCTACCCGGGGAGGAGGTGGTTTTGAAGCTAAGGGACAAAGATGGCACAAGGACAGATGGTTACGAACCGGTCATCAGCAATCTTAGGTGGGAGACTGCAAGGTCACAGCTAGCGGGGACGTTTGAGAACAGGGCGGCGGGAGCAAAAATAATCCATTTCAGAAGGAGGCTTGCTGAATTTGAGGAGGGGATTTGCACAAAGTGGTGTTTGCAATAGCCAGGGTCTGCAGGCGGTGACCCACAGAGTGCCAGCCAGCGCGGCACTGCTGCGTGCTGGCTCTGGTCCCTGCAAGGGCGCAAGACGATGCCTGCCCTGTGGCTACCCGGTGTGCCTGGGCACGAGCCCGCGCTCCACTCTGGATGGTTTCATACGCAGGGGCTGCGCTCACATCTGGCGGCTGTGGAGCTGTTTGACAGCGATAGAGCGGCCGAGGAGCTGGAAGGGTGCCCTGGGTGTGGCCCCACCGCCTATCGCAGGGACCGAGGGCCTGGAGTCGCCTTCATTTGCTTAACCTGCTATGAAAACAAGACGGAAAGCAATTCTTGGAAGCACTGCCCTTCTCCATATGCTAAGCCAGCAGGAGCGGAAGAGTGAAAGCCCCGAGTCAGCACATTGGACTATAAAAGTGCACATCAGGCAGAAACTCAGGATCAATTTTTTCACCAAGACTCTCTGTGGTCCATTGCTGTTCTGGCCATGGTTATATTTATCTTTTGTTGTTTTTAAAAGCTAAATCTTCTGGTTTATTGTCAGAATGGGGTGTTCTCAGCTGGTAAGAGCTGGCTTAGGTTGGCTCTTCAGGTCCTACCGACCCTGAGGTAAAAGCGCACAGTCCCAGGCAGCGTTTGTTCTTCTAAGCAAGTTGTAATGCAGTTCGCATCTTGCCTTTCATGCTGTCTATTGTGCATGGGTTTGCACATACAAATGACTTTGCTGGCTGAAGTCACAGTTTGCATTTCTGCAGCCAGAAAAAATTGAGAGGAAAAAAAAAAAGCTGTCTAAGCATTAGTCTCATTATATTTTTTGAAGGGAACTCTATTAACCTAAACCTCCTCTTGCTCACTGAGCTTCTTAATGCTTCTCCTACCATTTACATTTGTGAAGGGCTTTTAAAAAAACACCTTACATACCAGCATTTATGTTGATGAGTTGTATTTAAGAAATCTGCTCAGTCTGAAAAATGCAGATACGTTCCTCTACTTCCATTTTATGGATTTATTTTTGCAAAATCACGATCTTTTCTTCACTGGGCACTCAATGAGAGCAGCTGCAGTGTCCTGTCTGAGTGGTTTATCAGACACCTCACAGCCTCACATCTTCAGGAATTTAACACCAGTGGCTGAAGACGTATCAGCACCCTATAAACATCTGACAGTGCTTTCTTGGTACTGTGAGCAGACAGGTTGTCCTCTCCCTCCACACAGGCCAGGCCACTTGAAGTGAGCAGGGGGCTGAAGATTTTGCAAGATGAATCCCTGATAGCTCTGGAGAACCAAGTGTTGTGAGATGAAAGTCAGAGCTGAGTTCTCTAGCTGAGTGATAGAGCTGAATCCTGCTCCCTGCAAGTCCACAGGCAGTATCCCTCTTACTTCCTTGCCTGAAAGCAGCACTGCCAAAATGCCATTCAACTATGTTTATTTTATTTGTTCTACTAGCAGTTTTGTGAGAAGTTGAAGCCAATGAAGGCGTAAAAGCCCTGCTGCTTTCAGTTAGAAAAGTTAGCTTAGTCAGGTTAGTGCTAAAAGCCCTCATGAAAGCTGAGGAACTGCATTTCCTATTCTGCACCCCATGACAATAAAGCAGCCACTAAGCACTGCACCTTATTTTGGGAAGCGTGTCATGCACTCCAGTTATATATAGAAAACAGCAGATTAGGTGGTGCCCTGTTTCTTTCAAGACCCTCATGAGATTTAGGAGACCGGGTACAATTCTGGTGCCCAAGCACAGGAGCATGTCAGACAAAATGGGTAAGTGGAGAAGAAATGGAATTTCTCACACTCTGCAAGGCAGCAGCCGTGCATGGTGGAGAGCGAGGGTCTGGAGCAGCATACAGACACAGGAAGCTGGTGCCGTCTCCCTCCCCCTTCCTTCCCAAATGAAACCTGCTTCCATCAAACTGCAATAACACAACTAAGGGAGCACGTGGCTTCGTCCTTCAAAGCAGAATCATCCTGGTGAGATAAAAAAGTCATAGCAAGTATCAAATCAGAAAGAAAATCAAGGAGTGGCACAAGACGCTGCTGGGTGTTGCCAAAGGTGTTTATTCCACCCACAAGGAGGAGGAGAGATGAGATAATTTGCAGCAGAGTGTGATCTACTGCCTTGAAGGAAAGAACAATGATCCATTAAGACAATAGGTGCTCCCAACACACCCAGCAGCTCACACAATGGCTGGAAGCATCCAAGTGCCTGTTGCAAGGAAATGAAGTGTTTAACCCTTTGACATGAGGAAAGGGATAGCTTTCATCCATACCAGTTGCACAAAAGGCTCTGGTTGCCTTGTACCCCTGCATTAGCTGGTTTCTCCAGGTGGGCCAACGGCCTTGTATTCCCATGGGAGGTGGGGACCCACTGGGGAAGGAGTTTCTCCCTAAAGGGTGGCTTCTTCTGAGGGAGAGGCTGAGTTTAAGTAAAGGTTGGCAATCACAAGTAGGGATTGTGGTGCAGGTGTTTCTATGGGAGGGTGTGTATCTCACAGAAAGGCCTTGGAGAGAGCAATATTTACATTTAAAATTCACATTAAAAACAGTCAGTGATATGCAAGCTGCTTTGCTACTGGGGAAAGTTGCTCCGCTGTTGGTTGTAGTGGCTTATCTGGATTTAAACGTGGGGTAATGAAAACTAGCTGTCTGATGCCGAGGGAAGCCACTCCAGAGGCGACCTGGCCTGCAGCCAGGCTGAAGGCAGTAACTTAAAGGAGAGGAGAGAATGGAGGCAAGTCCACACTCAGGGTGGCAGGTGAAGTTCACAGTCCTGAGGGATATGGGTCAGGTGAAGAGTAAAGTCAGGACCCTGAATTTTAGGAAAGCAGAATTCCAGCTCTTCAAAGAGTTAGTCAATAGGACTCCCTGGGAAACTGCCCTCAGGGGCAAGGGAGCAGAACAGAGCTGGCAGATCTTTAAGGACATTTTCCATAGAGCTCAAGACCTCTCAATCCCCAGGAGTAAGAATTCAGGCAAGGAAGGCAAGAGACCAGCATGACTGAGTCGAGAGCTGCTGGTCAAACTAAAGGGCAAGAAGGAAATGCACAGGCAGTGGAAGCAGGGACAGGTATCCTGGGAAGAGTACAGGGACACTGCTCGGTTGTGGAGGGATGGGATCAGGAAGACCAATGCACAGCTGGAGCTGAACTTGGCAAGGGACACAAAGAATAATAAGAAGGGCTTCCACAGGTATGTCAGCCAGAAAAGGAAGGTCAAAGAAGGCGTACCCCCCCCAATGAGCAAGACTGGTGAACTGGTAACAACATACAAGGAGAAGGCTGAGGTACTCAACAACTTTTTTGTCTCAGTCTTCACTGACAACCTCTCTTCCCATACCTCTAGAGTGGATGGACTGCCAAGGCCGGGACTGGGAGAATGAAGTCCCTCCCCCTGTAAGAGAAGATCAGGTTCATGACCACCTGAGGAACCTGAACATACAGAAGTCTATGGGACCTGATGAGATGCACCCCAGAGTCCTGAAGGAATCAGCTGATGTAGTTACCAAGCCACTCTCCATGATATTTGAAAAGTCACGGCAGTCAGGTGAAGTCCCTGATAATTGGAAAACTGAAACATTGCACCCATTTTGAGAAAGCGTAGAAAGGAGGACCCTGGCAACTACCGACCTGTCAGCCTCACCTCTGTGACTGGGAAGATCATGGAACAGATCCTCCTAGAAGCTATGCTAAGGCACATGGAAGACAGAGAGCTCATTCAAGACAGCCAACACGGCTTCACCAAGGGCAAGTCCTGCCTGACCAACCTAGTGGCCTTCTATGATGGAGTGATTACATCAGTGGACAAGGGAAGAGCTATGGATGTCGTCTATCTGGACCTCTCTAAGGCCTTTGACACAGGCCCCCAAAACATCCTGCTCTCTAAATTCGAGAGATACAGGTGTGATGGGTGGTCTGTTCAGTGTATGAGGAATTGGTTGGATGGTTGCATCTAGAGGGTAGTGGTCAACAGCTCAATGTCCAGGTGGAGATCAATGACAAGTGGTGACCCTCAGGGGTCCGTATTGGGACCAGGACTGTTCAATATCTCCATCAATGACATAGACAGTGGGATCAAGTGCACCCTCAGCAAATTTGCAGATGATACCAAGCTGAGTGGTGCGGTTGACACACCTGAGGGATGGGATGCCATCCAGAGGGACCTGGACAAGCTTGAGAAGTGGGCCCATGTGAACCTCATGAGGTTCAACAAGGCCAAGTGCAAGGTCCTGCACCTGGGTCAGGGCAACTCCCAGTATCAGTACAGGCTGGGTGATGAAGGGATTGAGAGCAGCTCTGCTGAGAAGGACCTGGGGGTACTGGTGGATGAAAGGCTGGACATGAGCCAACAATGTGTGCTCACAGCCCAGGTGGCCAACCTTATCCTGGGCTGCATCAAAAGCAGCATGGGCAGGAGGTCAAGGGAGGGAATTCTACCCCTCTCCTCTCCTCTGGTGAGACCCCACCTGGAGTACTGCGTCCAGCTCTGGAGCCCTCAGCACAGGAAAGACATGGACCTGTTGAGGTGGGTCCAGAGGAGGGACACAAAGAAGATCAGAGGGCTGGGGCACCTTTCCTGTGAGGACAGGCTGAGAGAGTTGGGGTTATTCAGCCTGGAGAAGAGAAGGCTCCAGGGAAGCTTTATTGCAGCCTTTCAGTACTTAAAGGGGGCTTATAAGAAATACAAACTTTTTAGCAGGGCCTGTTGCAATAGGACAAAGGGTAATGGTTTTAAACTAAAAGGGGGTAGGTTTTGGCTACATAGAAGGAATAAATTTTTTACACTGGAGCGTGGTGAGACACTGGCACAAGTTGCCCAGAGAGATGGTAGATGTGCCATCCCTGGAAACATTCAAGGTTGGTTTGGACGGGGCTCTGAGCAACCAGATCTAGTTGAAGATGTCCCTGCTCCTTGCAGGGGGGTTGGATTAGATGACTTTTAAAGGTCCCTTCCAACCCAAACTATTCTATGATCTTCACAGTGCCTCCACCCAGACGCAACCAGGGTTTGAGCTGAGGGGGCCACTGAAGTCAGGCTGGAAAATCCTGTTCAGCTCATGGGTTCAGACTGAGACAAGTATTCAAGTCGCTCACAGCCATATATCCTCCTCCCCAGCGTCACCAGTCAAACTCCTCACTGTGCTGGGTATTGAACAAATACATAGAAAGATCTAATCACTAACCCAGGAACCGGCAACTCAAGGGCCAGATATCAAAACAAGATTTTCCCAGGCCTGTGGTAATGATTGCCACCCACATCTATCTTCCTCCTTTGAAATATTATTCCCTTCCAAGCTAGAACACAGATCAGAAATATAGACTACACAGAGAAATCTTCGCCTTAAAACACAGCCTGGCAATCACTAATATAGGTGATGCAATGCACTGTCTACCTTAATCCAGGTTATGTGGAAGAGAATATGTACGTTGTCAATGAGCTACACAAACCTATAAATCCCCAGAGAAAGAGTGCTCTTTATTGCATGAGAAGACTAGCATGCCATAAACCAGAAGGCACTCCTACTTTCAGCAGCTGAACATGTAAAACTGAGGAAGGGTGTGGGAATCAGGAAAAGGCTCAGCAACGTGAAAAGAACCAAGATTTTCATGGGTTTCTAGTGAGTGTGGAGATCTTTTCAAGTGCTCTGTTAGAGCTCTCTGAACAGTACTTTGTCTTCAGAAAATGTTTGGAAACTATCTCTGAATGAGACCTCTTCCTCCTCCTCCAGTTAAAGATGTTCCCTCCATTTGCCAAGCCTGATAATTCTGGGAGGAAAAGTTTCCATCTGAATCCTTTCTGCCTGTTAACTTCCAGAAGATCAGAGGATCAGAAGGGGAACAGGAAAGGATCTGGGGGGTTGCAAGCTTTTCAAGCATCCACACAAGTTAGTGACACATCAGGATGCTTGGGTGGACAGGAGCTATCTGGCACATCCATTCACATGATGGGGGAGCGGGCACAGCTCCAGGCTGCAACAGGAGTGGTCATCTTCTCAGGGGGCTGGTTGGCAGTTGGTACAGCCTTGGTCAGTGAATCACAGATGGTGGCAACCAGCTGTGACTGGCATGCGGAGCCACAGTGAAGGCAGGAGGCTCTGCCCAGCACAGCAAATACGCGCTCTTGCCCTAGCTGCAGGCAGGCCAGAGGCAGAAGCCAGTGGCATGAGTCCTGCACTTGATGTGTGAGATCAGACAGGTCCAGGCTTATGCAGGATCATATGCTGAACATGAGTCAACTGTGCGATGCTCTTGCAAGGAAGGTGTTCTTGGCTGTATTTATAGGCCTGTAATAGGTAAAATATGAAAGACAATTATTCCATGCTACTAATTGCCAATGACTCCCCAGCTGTAGTCCTGAGTCCATTTTTGGGAATAGTACTTCAAGAAATAGGCCCATGGTGAGCGTCTATGGGAGAGGCACCCAAGCAACAGAGATTTAAATAACATGTGATGTTATTCTGTGATAGAAGACTGAAGCTGTTTGGGTGCTTAATCTATAAAAGTAAGTGCTAAAAGGGGAGCTGGGGAAACAGTTATTTTATGTGAATAATAAGGGTTAGTTAGTTATTACCAATTATTACTTAATTACTTTCCAGATTCCTGGGGATAGAGTAAGATGGAAAAAAAAACAAAACAGTATTATCTAAAGCTTTAGATGAAAAAAAGAGTCAAACTGTGAGGAAAAACTTGCTAACTATAGAAGTAGTAAAGCCCTAGAACAGGCTCCCTACAGAGGATGTGGATTCTCTGAGAAGGTTGCACAAATATTGGCCACTCATGATCTGTTGATATTAATCCTCTCTTAATGCAAAGGTTTTCATGAGATGATCTCCTTAGGTCCCTCCCAAGCTGATTTCGTGACTTAGTGCCTGCCAGACATCTGCTTTCTGTGCTTCCTATTAAAAAATATTTTCACGTGGTGGCTGTGGGCTCCTGAAAAGTGTGCTCCCACACAGTCTGTGAAGATGTGTTAGAGGTGCCCATCTAAATTTTCACATCCTGTGTACTAAGTATAGTGCAGCCTCTCACACTGACTGGTCTCCAAAGCCAGTTAGGAACAAGGAAAAATAACACCATCTCAGGGGTGTTCTGAAATCAAAGTCATCAATGTCAGTGAAATCTGTTGAGGCTGTCATGAAATTAGTAATGGTATAGCCAGAGTAGGATTTATATTATTTGCAGGAAATAATATTAATGTGAACCCAGATATTGAATAAGGAGCTTCCAAAGAAATATTGAACCACTTTTCATGCATTGTTAAAAAAGGGTAATCACAACCTGTGAGCATGAAGCAACTGAATTAAGGTGCACCTCCTAAGTTAAAGTATACTTCCTAAGTGTTGAAGGCCCTTTGAGGGCTGTACTTAGCCACATTACCATCACAACATGGCTTCTTGTCTGTAAGAATTTAACAGAAGCTTATAGCTACTCTAAAATGGACGGTGCATTAATTTCCAAAGAAAAGTAAGCTAAATAGAAATGTGACATGTACAAGCACATCCACAGAAGACTTCAGAATGAAGATAGTCAAGGATTCAAAGGGGTCTTTGGAGTAATCAAGTCAAGGCAAAATCTCATATAGCTGCTTTCAGAAATGGTGTCCTCTTCTCATTTCCAGCCTGGCTAGTTTATATCTGTTTCTATTTCTGCTCACACTATCCATTAGCTTAAGTAATTGCTTTTTCATCTTTGATACCTACACTGCTATTTAGAGAGAGCAATCTTATGTTTTTTTCTCAGCTTTCATTTTGCTGAACTACAAAACCCAGCTCTTTTAATGCCTTCCACTAGAACATGTCCTTCATTCTCCTGGTCTGTTTTGCACCTCTCATAGTCATTAAACTTTCCTGAGTGGGAGTGACAAGAAGCACATATGATGTTTCAAAGGGGGTTTCCCTACTGCCCTGAGCAAGGACGGTAATGCTTCCCTTTCTGTACTGGATATATTGTCTCTGGTGCATTGTAGGAACATCTTCATCTTTGTGGCCACACCATAAGGACAGCTGTGTAGAAATACTCCAGAAAGCTCTCTGTGAGGTAGTGCCAAAACTGAAAGCGATATTGCAGTAACCACTCAAATTTACACGTGAAGTTCTATGCAGCTTCTGTGAGTCAAGATCAATTGACCCTGCATTAAATATAAATATTGCATCTACTAGTCTTCAGTCTTATAGCGTCATCCTATATAGCATCATCCCATAGTAAGCAAGTGGGAATGCAATTACATCATGAATTGGTGGATGTGCTTGTGTCTGGCTGTTGTTGTTTTATCATATGATCAGAAATTGCATAGTTACTGAAAGTCCAGACCTTTTCCATGCTCAGGTCCTTGAGATATTCATAGAATCATAGAATGGTTTAGGTTGGAAGGGACCTTGAAGATCATCGAGTTTCACCCCCCCTGCCATGTGCAGGGTCACCTCCCACCAGACCTGCTTGCTCAAAGCCCCATCCAACCTGGCCTTGAACACTTCCAGGGATGGGACCTCCACAACTTCCCTGGGCAACCTGTGCCAGTGCCTCACCACCCACACAGCGAAAGATATCTTCCTAATATCTAATCTAAGTCTATCTTCTTCCAGTTTGAAGCCATTCCCCCTTGTCCTATCACTACATGCCCTTATAAAAAGTCCCTCTCCAGCTTTCTTGTAGGTGCCCTTCAGATACTGGAAAGCTACTATAAGGTTTCCACGGAGCCTTCTCTTCTCCAGGCTGAACAACCCCAACTCTCTCAGCCTATCTTCATAGGAGAGGTGCTCTAACCTGCTGATCATCTTCGTGGCCCTCCTCTGGACCCACTCCAACAGGTCTATGTCCTTCTTATGTTGGGGGCCCCAGAGCTGGATGTAGTGCTCCAGGCGGGGTCTCACGAGAGCGGAGTAGAGGGGCAGAATCACCTCCCTTGACCTGCTGGCCACGCTTCTTTTGATGCAGCCCAGAGCATGGTTGGCTTTCTGGGGTGCAAGCACACATTGCTGGCTCATGTTGAACTTCACATCCACCACTACCCCAAAGTCCCTCTCCTCAGGGCTGCTCTCAATCCACTCTCTGCCCAGCCTGTATTTGTGCATGGAATTACCCCAACCCACGTGCAGGACTAGTCAGCAGCTGACCTTGCTGAATAGCTCTCTGAATTTGTAGGAATGCAGCCTTATGAGCTGAGGTAATGAGCAGATTTCCCATGGTTTATCCTGTGCTGACTCAATCCCTTATTGTTTTCTACCACCAACTCTTCAGTGATCTCCTAACTGCTTAGCAAAACCTGTCTAAGACATTGTCATCTTTGACTATTATCATCCTTGATTATTTGGACTCACTGATTGGGGCCCTGACCCCAACCTGCTAGCTGAATTCCTGGCTTAACCTCAGCCCTGCCTTATCACAAGACTTGTCTGGCGATCTGGGCTCCTGGTGGAGCCTGGATATTGTCACTGAACCTGCCCTGCCCTGCTGTCACACTGGCTCCCAGCGCCCCATCCCATTCTCCATCCTGTCCCCCAACTCTTTCCATCAGTTGAGTATATCAGCAGTAGTATTTTTTAGTCACTTTGTTGGCTGTTCTTCTATCCTCTCATGTTTTCTTATCTGTTGTTACAACCTCCTAATTTCTTCTTTTTTGGTACCATGTATGAAGCTCATAAAAGTCCTCCCGGCTGTCTTCTATCTTAATTTAAACAGTTTCTTCACAATTACCAGAGTCTTGGTCTCAGACATCCATGACACAGGAGCTCATGTGGCATGCATGTATTTTTTCAGGGTCTCCAGGTCTGAGCAAATGAGTAAAATTGATCTTTGCCAGAGATATCAACTAACAAATGCATCCTGAACGTAAGCTGTCAGGTGTCCACCAGGACACAGCAAGAACTCAGACACTGGTGAAATGGTGGAAACAGTGTCCACAGAAGAATTAGTACTTTGGGAAGCAACTTGTGCTTGGGACGAACAAGATGGACCGGAAACAGAAATGAAGACATTTGCCACAAAAATTAATTAAAGGTTTATAATGAAAGACAGAGACAAAATACATCAGAAACAGAATAGCTCTGTAGAAATGAGAGACAATAAATTGGCTTCTGCTCTGAAAACAGGGGTGCTGAGAAATGTTCCAAAACACTGAGTTGGAATGAAGCAGTTCTGAGGCTTCCCAAAGCAGCCACTGGCTTTACTGCATTTCAGTAATATTTTCTTTTTTAAAATAAAAAATTATTTGCCCTCATTGCTGTAAACTTATTTAATCCTTGCAGGGAGCCACCTTACAACTTGCATTCTGCAGACTTCCAAGGATCCCTGGCATACTTTTAGAAGGTCCCAAAAGGCAACCGCTGTCAGTAGATTTTAATTTGCCATATGTATTTTTTTGAGTTTAGAATTTGAAGAAGGTTGGAGACCACAGCACATACACCATATGAATGTTCACTTGTGTGTATATGTTCAGTGAGATGTTTTGTAGGTTAATAGATATTTTTTCTTAAGTTTAGAACTCCTAATAATTCAAATTTGAAAGCACATATATACATTTCAGCAATGTAAATTGCCCTTCTACACTAAGGCCCCACTTCATAAGCAGTCTCTTGTTTTAACTGACGATTTCAAAGATCTTTGTCACGAATTGGGGTGACTCTTGCTGAGGAAGCTTTTAATCTAGTTTGGATACTATTGCACTTGCCTAAATTAACTCATGCTTCCAACCTGAAATGATCGGTGATAGCTTCTGATCTAAAAACCACTCCTACGTCCTTTCTTCAAACAATAACACACATACTGTTGATGGAAAAAACCTAGCAGAAGTTGAAAATGTTTCCACTCCCTTTCTGCAGGTCACTCAAAATTATTGATTACTAGAATATCGGAATGGCAAAGCAGGCAGGGCATGAAGACAGTGCCTAAAACCACATAGTTTGTTTATTCACAATTGCACTGCAACATATGTGATATTCTTTTTTTTTAGACTTCTTTGGAAACAATGCATCAATGTTCTTGGACTGACTCCTACTTCAGGTTGGAAGTTTTAGCCTTAGATACATTCGGAACTGGAAAAACTCCTGAAAAAAAATTGAAAAATACTATTAAGAATGTGCTTTGGATTCAGAGAGCAGAGATTTTCAAAGGAGCTCAGCCTGTTTGGGTGTATTTGCTCGTTAGCCAAGCAAAACAGGAGCTGAGAGGCAATTCAGCTGTGGCCTATAAATATATTCTAGACTATACACGAGCCGAGAAAAAAGCTTCTCATGAATGTGTTTATGCTGGAAATTAGAAGGTTACTCTCCTCACAGCAACGATGCTTTGGAACAACGTTTCACTGGAGGAATGAGGCAAAGCCATTTTTAGATGCGGCTTGATGAGCTGCAAGGATGATCCCGCGGTTGTCTGTGACAAGGAATGGCGGAGTGCGTGGGTCCGTGGATGGGCTCCTTTGCAAAAAACGCGTCCTTACTTTTCACAGGGGGAACTTTGGGATGCTGAGTATTCTGGAAAACCTGGCTTTTACTAGATGTCTGAAAGTGAGCAGAGGCCATTCATTAATATCCATAGTCGGCAGAGCACTTCAAACCTCCTTTTCATGTGGTATTAACATGAGGCACCTGGAAGGTGAGAAGTAGGCTCCAGATTGATTTGCTTAAAAAAATGTTATGAAGAATTTTCCTTAAAAAAATCCTAAGAAATTCAGCATAAACAATTACATAAATATCTTACTCAGACTTGCTACCAGTTATTATACGATCCCTTCCAATTAACAGCTTATTACAGGATATAGCCTTCATGTTGCACAGTCTTCTGCAAGCCATGCTCATATTCCAAGTGCACGCCAAGAGTTGCCATGACCAGGCATTTCGGAGAGAATGACAGTAATTATGGCATCCCTAGAGATGGGTGGCACCATCTTGCCCAAGGGCACATGGAGGCTAAGCCCCACCACCTGGAGGTTGTATAGTGCCCGGGAGGAGCACTTTGGGTGACATAGGGTGGAAAACAATGTTGAACTGCAGGGTGTAGACTAGGGATAACTGCAACAAGGCAAAAAGGAGCTGAACTTTGCTTTGCTTTGCTTTGCTTGCTTTTCTTATGCCGTAGAACTAAAAGAAGTTGGTTAAACAAGAGCCTGACAACTTCTTTTCCTTCAGCCTCTCTTGTCTCTCTACTTCTTTGGTGTCTTTTTATTTGACTTACAGACATCTTGATGGTCACGATCACAGGTTTGGTTTCGGGTGTCTGTTCAGGAGTTGATACAATTGGGGAGCTAAATAAGACAGGACCTTATTAAGGACATTGCACTACATCATTGTGTTTCTTCCCTCCTGAGATGCTTTTGATTAGCTGCCTGAAATACAGGTTTCACAAGGAACTCCTGTGGTGCAGAAGTTTGTCTGGCAAAACAAAATGAGGAGAAATGGGCCAATTAAGAAACTCATTGTATTTTTCCATTTCTAGTGGCAAACTCTGCTACAATCTATGTCCTGTAGGAAGGGTTTGCAGACTTAGAAGGGTCCCCATTTTTTTTGAACTGACAAGTAGTGCAACTCATGCATTCATCTCTGTTTGGCAGTTCCCAGAACCAACTGCTGCAGAGAGAAAGGATAAGCGCTGTGCAAAGCCTTCAACAAAAGCACACCTCATCCTCAGCTTCTTCAGTTAATGACCAGCTTTCAGCTGACATGGACATGCCTACTAACACAACTGAAAGCATTATGTACATTATTGTTCCATGTAGCAAAACAGAATGATACTTAGACCAGTCAACAACTGGTATGTGCCCCACTGTGGCTCAGCAAAAGCTTTAAATTTCTCAGTTTGACCTAAACCAAAAAGGCTGACAGCATTTCAGGGAATATTCCCCCAAGAATCCACTTTCTCAGTGAAAGCTCATAAGCAACAGGGAAACAGGCACAGAGCTCACTCGAAACATCAGCTCTGAACATTTGGTCATGTCTCTGCTAGCAGTTTCCTCCAGCAGGAATGTTTTCCAGGATCCTGCCATTTAAATGGCTCCTGCTGGCAGCCAGCATAAACCCCCAGGCCTTCCATCCATGAGTTCAGTGCTGAAGTCCTTCTGCTCCTTCAGGTTCTCAGCTGAGAATTCGCCAAAGGAGAGGATATGTCTATCTATGTGGCAATAAAACACAAGAGTTTTTCCAGTTAGACCATTTCAGGCAGTAAAATCTGCCTGTCCCAAACACACACACAAATTCTCAGCAAGGCAAATTCTCTCCTTTGACGAGTAAACAGCTGATCAAGACAAACAGGTCAGCAGCCAGCTAAGCAACACCCAGGGCCACTGCCCAGAGGATTTACTAGTCTTTGAAGAAGGTATTTCCTTCAAATAAGCTATACTGTTAAAAGGGAGAGAAAGAAGATACAGTGAACTTCTTACCTATAGAAACATTCAACCTTTATAAGCATTCTTATCCGATGTTTTCTGGGTAAGACTTTTCCAGATTGTGTATTGTACTTCCACGTGACCACTTGTGCTTTTTATTGCATGAATGCTTCCTGTGTAACACAAAAGAGCAACTGAAAGCAACTGGTTTATTTTCCGTACATGATTTGTGTTGCCTTCATCGTATCCCATTACTAAATCAGCAAATTCCTACTTGTCTGTAGGAGTTGATAGCGCCACCTTCTCTCCTTCTTTCTCCTCCAGAAATTTAACTACACAGAAGGTTGATCTAATGACTTACTGCTACTGAAAATCTTAACATTTGCTCCCTAACCCATGACTGCATGACCCACCCATTCATGTTGCAGTAGCTGTGGCCCCCATCAAGCTTTTCTACAAGCCAAATTGACTCACTAAACCCACAGAAAATTCCCTCCTCCATTTTTAAGTTTGTTTTCTCCCGTTTTATTGGATTAAATCAGCTCATAGGAGTCAGCCAAGCAGCAGAAACTACACAAAGCCAGCAGCTTTCTGGGCAGAAATAGAATTTCTGATTTCCATCAGCAGTGAGCTGATAACTTGGCTCACTGCATCTTGAGAAAACATACTGAGCCATCAGAACAATCATGTGAACATGCCTCATCTACACAGTTCAAAACCAGATTATTTTAACTCCTACTGAAGGTTCTTTAATCCACATTGACTTTGCACATGAAGACGCTTCACACCATCAATTTTGCAAGCTCATCTGCTAAGGCAGCATCCTTCAACAGAAAAGTGGCAAGGTCTTAAAACAGCCACAAGCATTTTTGCAGCGATCATCCAACTGAAGCCCAGGAGTATGCAAAGCTATCGCTGAAGAAAGAATGCAAGCACCAACCCATGCAATGATTGTAACGCAAGGCTGAATGCAGAGAAAACCAAAAGACACCAGATTTAACAAGCAGAGGTAGGAGTGGTTTCCACGCAAAGAACTTTATTGTCATAAATACAGCAGTGAAAAAGCAAACTTTTAAAGAAGAAGGAAAAAAGAGCGCTTTATGTCTATATGTTTAATAAAAACACTTTCTCTAAGACAAAAATAATTTACATTCTGATAACTCACATTCAAAAATAAATAGAGAAAGGCAGCAGGGCATAACATTCAAATGAATACCTAGTAAAACGTAGTAATGTATTTTTATTAATAATCAAGAATATAACACTGCAATATTTAACCTTGAATTTGTATATACAAACGCCATATCCCACACAGCAATAAATCAAGACATATACACCATAAGGAGCACATACACAAATTTCTGTTAAACTGAAAAAGTAGGAATCATAATTAATAAAAATCTCCTCCAAACTGGTAACACAGAAAAACCACTTTGAGTGGTAAGCAACAAAAATAAACACTGAAATAACTAAAGAAATCTAGTTTAAAATGAAATACAATTAACAAATAGGAATAAAGATGTAGAATTACCTCTCCCCCAAACAGCCAATCATTTATTTTGCTCTAAGGTAGATTACACAGCACACAGAAAAATTATTATATTTCAGCATAGTACTAAAATGCAGGCTTTTGCAATTTGGTCCATTTACATTTTGCTGATTATTTTAGCCTGCCGTATTGGAAAGAAAAGTTGTGTATCCCTCAATCTTTGGATATAAAAAACAGAGAAATTACATTCTTCAGCACAAAAGCAAGATTTTGAGAAATCTGTGCATTATTTTTTTGGTATAGCATATTTAGTTTATTACTTTCAATCATGCAAAAACTGTGAATTAATCCCATTCCAGATGAGGATTTTACCATAAAATTGAAATAGTCGATTTATTAGATTAGAGAACACTGGGAAAAAGCTTAATCCACTTAGTATCTTGCTACTGAACTCTACTTAGCTAGTCAAAATTACACTAACCTTACACATCTGCCTCCTCAGAGAAGCAGGCGTAACAATTCATTCAGAAAAGCTAAAAGACATACAGATTTAAAATAGAACAGATCTGAAAACTATACTTACTCATTTTACATAAGAGGTTTAAACATTTATAAAACTACACGTAACCTCCAAAGAACATGGACACTAAATTGTTAAACAAACTACGAGTAACCACTGCAGACCTGAAAGTAATACCAAAGAAAAATTAATATCATTACACTATCAAATTCTCATATTTCCTAAAAATATAAGTGCAAATCAGAAGTTGCAGTTCAAATGTGTAGAAAGCTTGAAATGAATAAAATAATTCAGGTGTATAACTTTATTAATATTCTGTGTTAGCCACATAATATATAAATATAGACTGGAATTTTAACTAGGGGAAGGTATTTTTTTGAGGTAAGGAGAGACAAACAGAATGGGGTTGTACCTGTGAAGCAGCAGAGAGAATCCTCCAACAAACATTCTGTCATTGCCAAATTGTGCCTTAGGCACTGTAGTCAATTGAAAAAAATAGATCTTTTTTGGCAAGTAAATTTGCAAAGCAATCACCTGTACAATCACAAAATATATTCACACTCTGAAGCTACACAGCCTTTCATCAACATCTCAAAGCATGTGATGG
The DNA here is from genome assembly GCA_017639485.1 of Pluvialis apricaria. Taxonomy (NCBI): domain Eukaryota; kingdom Metazoa; phylum Chordata; class Aves; order Charadriiformes; family Charadriidae; genus Pluvialis; species Pluvialis apricaria. The sequence goes on from CM030012.1 coordinate 13,554,354, forward strand.
AGCAAACATCTTCTCTCCTTCTTGTATCAATAGGCACAGAAGACCTGCCCAGAGTCCCCCATCTCCACATCAATGCATTCATTTTTAAGCAGAATCTGTACTTCCCAAATTTGATACTCGTTCTCAGGACTCTATAGAACAATTGACACCTATCATATTACGTTAATTTGACATATATTATAGTAGAATTATATATATATGTGAGAAATCCAGTTTGCAAAGATTACAAATGTACCAAGCTGCCAGTAAACAGTTCCTATATCTACATATGACTGTGCAAGTTAGTGGTGTCATAAAGGCACTTGTCTCTCACAGACAGTATTGTCTTCTCTAATCAGTCAAAAATAGATCTGAAAATATTTATTTTAACATCCAAAATGGTTTTTACTCCTTAAAGTGGTGCAAATCATCATCTACAGAACAATAATTCATTAATTCAACATGAAAGAGCTAAGTGCAAAGTATCCATAATTAAATATATCTTTATAATTAATTTTAATGCCATGCTCTCAAAAAAATGCCAAAAAACATGCTACAGTAGAAATGTGATTGGCACTAGCAGCCACAAATAAAAAGGTAGATGCATACGATAGTACAAGCAAGCTTATTTGTGAAGTTACTAAAACAATTAAGTGATGAGTTGCAAGGAGAGACGTTTGCCACAAGTCTTTTCCAAGACATGCTTGAAGCCACACCTGACCAGTATGAAATATATAACACGCATTTACATCATCAGGGACATCTTTAGAGCTAGCTACCTAATTTTACAAAAATAATTCCAAAATGCTCGTTCACTTCAAAGTGAATTTTGTTTGTTTTCACCGAATGTGGAATGACAAGTCAAAACCAGACCTAACAGCAGAGTTTAAAAAGACACCTAAGCAGCCACTAAATACAGTTCAGTGCAGTTTTCAGGGGTTTATGGATGGCAGTGTGAAATCCTCGAAAACCCATTTATCTGGTCAATATACAGATGTTCCTCTCCAAGCCTCAGTACCTTAAAGCAGTAATTTGGAAGAGTTTCCACCAACAGAAGACCTGTTTTTGCAAATCAGAGGGCTCAGGCATTAAAAAAAATAGACATAATTGGCTTGCCTATGTAAATGCTAATTTGCAGTTGGCATTATAGTGAAATCTAAACACCCAGGAAGGTGTGATGGATGGAATAAATCAACCCAAAAGCCAGCAGGTTTTCTTGCACTTCATACTTTCTGTTGTAACAGCACATTAAGAGCATATCCAGACTGCTGTGAAGTTGCTGGATGAAGCCTCAAGCTTGAGTACTAATTTTCATGTCCAGTCTTCTTTAAATAGTTTTGCCAGTACTGTATCATAAGGAAGTTTCTGCATCTTTGAAAAATCCGCATTCACTGAACATTGCACAAGGTTATTAAAACAAAAACAGAAAAAAAAAAAGAAGCTATTTGATCAAGTATTAAGCTATTCCTTCAGAGAATCACACTTCTTTTTGCTTATAGCAAAGACCAGAATTGCTGATGGTGTACTGACAGTTGCCATGGCAAGTGGGTGACTGCGTGGGATAGCAGACATATAGCCAAGTCAACTGCTTATGCAACCTCCGTGATTTAAGCAAGCACAGAAAACACCACTTTTAGTATGTGCCGCCAATGATCTGCATAAAGTGCCAAAGGAAAAAACGTTCTTCTATGTCAGGCCATGGATGTTTCAGTATTCCCATTCATCTGTTTTCATGTCCAGATAGTAAAGAATATTCTGCGCGAGCTTTACTGCTTGCTTTCTGGCAGCCTTACACCGCTCGTCACCTTGTGGATCAACAGCATCAAGTGCTAGAAGTTGTTTCGTAAGAAGTTCTTCCAACCTCATGTAATTTTTATCCGTTCTGTTTCCATCAAATGAAATCACCTCCTGCTGAATTTGAGACAAGTTTCCAAGGACAGTCCAGACTGCTTTATGAGACTGATGTTCGGCAGCAGTTTGCTCAGGATACATTTGCCTTTTTTCAAGTGCTTCCTTCAAATCAATATACGTTATAAGAGTTTGAACTTCTATTACTGCTCTTCTCCTGGCTTCTCTAATACAGGGATTTTTTCCTGGGCTCACCTCATCTAAGTGGGCAATTAATCCCTGCAGTTCTGCTTTGGATCCCAAATACAAATCAGAAGCATTCTCTGTTTTTAAAAGTAAAGAATTAACTTCCTTCATTTTCTTGCGGATCTCTTCTATTTTTAGAATAGATTGATTTTGTGCCAAATCATAAGCGTGAGTAGAATTTGCTTCTTCTTCCAAGTCCAGGTATTTCTGCAATTTATTGATCTCTTCCACCACTTCCTTTCTGTAATTTCTTATTTCCGTGCGACCACAGACATCTAAAGCATCCAAATCAGCAATGAGGCCTGTGAGCACACAGGATAGATGCCTGCAGGTATCGTTACTACTTACTCCCATTAGAAGTGCAATAAGAGTTCCTCTTGCTTTGTTCACATCACACATTACAGAGTTAATTTTGGAGACAGAAGGATGCGCATCATTAGAGAGTGGCAGCGACAGCTGTTGCTTTACACAGCTTTCTATAATCTCCTGAACAGCACATACTTTTGTCAGAGTGCGGTATCTTGCTTTGCGTAAAGAAACTTTCCCTCCAGTTTTCACCTGGGTAAGCCTCAATACAATGTCCTGAATACCTTCTTCAAATTCGTCACTTATACAGTTACCTCCTTTGTAAAAGGGTGTAATCTCACGTTCCACAAGTGATTGTGCCTCCTTGAATATAGCCTCTATTTCCAGCCTGCGCGGATGGTTTGCATTTTGTTCCAGTTCCTTCAGCAGCCTCTCCGTTTCCTGAGCAGCTCGCTTTCTGGCTTGCTGAATATCCCCCTTTCCTTCGGTGTCTACAGAATCTATTTCAAAAAGCTGTTTAGTAAGACTTCTTTCTAATTTCTTGTAATCTCGATCGGTAGACAGACCGCTGAAGACAACCACCTGCTGTTCAATCTCTTTGACTTCTTTCTGTATTTCATGCAACCGTTTTATGGATGGGTGTTGGTTACCCATATCCATTCTCTTCTTTCGCCCAGTTTCAGATGAACTGCAAGGAAAGTAAGAACGAGACTCGCGATGAATAAAGCGCTACGCCAGCACTTCATTATGCCACACATAACAACTTCCACAACATCCCGCAGCCCTTCAGCGTTACACGTATTTTAAAGACCGCTAGCAACAGAAATAACCCCCTCGGCTGGCATTTCATAGCCGTCCCTCTACTGTCGCACATCCCTTTCCCACTCGGGCTGCGGGGGCGATGCTTCAGTCGCCCGCACCCCCAGCTCCCAGCGCCCACCCACCACCTCCAGCCCTCCCTTCCCCACCTGCTCCGCTCCTGAAGGCACCGCAGGCACAAACCGCTCACCCGCAGCCCCGGGGGAAAAAACAGCGGCTCAACCCCACAGCCCCAGGCCAGGGCCGCCATCCCCCCAGCACCGCCCCGCCGCCGCTGCTCCCCCCCTCAGCGCCCGCCACCCCCGACCGCCCCCTCCAGGCCCCGCCACGGCAGCGCCTTCCCCTCCCCCTACCCCCCCCGGCGACGGGGCCCGACGAAATGGGGAGAGGACACAACACCCCGGGGGAGTGCGGAGGCACCTGAGGGGAGGCTCCACCCCCCCCCGCCCGCCCCCCACCCCCGCGGCAAACCCCCTCTGCGCCCCGGCCCCGCCCGCCTCACCCGCCGGCCGCCCCGGCCGAGGGACCCGCTGCCCGGCCCGGCGCTGCGCTGCGCCACGGGCCGAGCGGCGGCAGCGAACGGCAGGAGCCCAGCCCCGCCCGGCGGCGGCGGCGGAGGCGGGAACGGCGCGCCCGGGGGACGCGGCCCTTTCCCCAGCGCCGCCCCCAAGCGCAGCGCCGCGCTGTGGGAGGCCTCGGCTTTGCGACACCGCCGTAAAGCGCCGGCGGGAGGCGAGCGATGGCGGCGGTCAGGGTGCTGCGGGTCGGCGGCTGCCGCCACCGCCGCCTCCTTTGCTCCTCCTCAGCCGGCGGCCGCCACACGGCTGAGCGCGGGGAGCGGCAGGAGAGCGCGGTAAATGTTGGGGGGAACGGGGTGGGGGGGGCAGCTCCTGCGTCCCGGAGCCGGCCTGCCGCGGGGGAGGCCTCAGGGTCTCCCGCCCCCGCGGAGCCCTGAGGGGGGGGGAGCGGGGGAGGCCTCCCCTGCGGTAACTCTCAGCGTCGCTGGGCGGGTGCGTCCCGATAAAAGCCTGTCTTTCCCGCCGCCTCTCGTTGTCGCTGTGTTTTCCGACGCCCCCAGTGTTTGTAAATACCCGGCGGGGGCCTCCCCGGCGGCGCGGATGGGGCGCCGAGGCGCAAGGGGAGGTCGAACGCTTGTAGGAACGGAGCGGTAAGTTAGGGGCTGTGGGAGCGCGTCCTTCCTAAACCCGGCCTGGAAAGCTGCAGGCTTGTGTGTGTTCGCAAGGGTGCACAAAGAAAGCAGCGCTTAGGAAGATTTACGTACTTGCCAGTTCTTGCTATCAAATATTTTAATAAAGTGGGATAGCAATGTTACAAAAATTGTAACTTGGGGGGAGTTGCTTTTTTAAAAAAAAAACCAAACAAATTATTCGTGTCTGTTGGAAAAGAGTCAAATATATCTTACCTGCAGTGCATTTCTAAATAAAAGTAAATTCTAAGTGTATTGCATCATTTTTGGTCAGGGTAAATGAACATGCATAATTTCTAAACTTACTATGCTTCCATGGTTTAAGGTTGCATAGAGTTCTGGAATTCATTTCAAATGAGGGCATTCCTTTGACACTCTGCTAAAGCGGTCGTAATGAATTCTGCCTGTATTTTCAAGGGCCTGGGTTTCAGCCCCCCCGCCCACTCCCGTAACGACTGGATCGGCCCCCCCGACAAGCACTCCAACCTGCGGCCGGTCATCTTCTACGTTCCCCCCGAGGAGTCGTCCCTGGAGCGGCGGCTGCGGGAGGCGAGGCAGGAGGCCCAGGCCTGCGACCAGCGCTTCTGGGCGCGGCACAACCGCGCCTTCTGCCAGGTGAGCCCGCCGCCACGCCCAGTGCCGCTCGGCGCCCGCCCATCCACCTGAAATTGGGGAGGGTTTGGTCTCCGTGAGGTAGGGTTCAGTTCTGCCCGCCGTTATGGGCTAGTAATTGATACCGTTTCTTTCAACATGCGTGGTGTGTTTGTGGAAATTACTTTTTTGTCATTCGTCTCTTTAAAATGATGTACAAAACTAAAGTGCCTGTGTGTTGTGTTGCTGTTTAGTGGCACATAATGAAATTTGCCTTTTTTCTTGCACTGAAAATACAAAGTTGTAGTCACCCTACATGCGAGACCTGTGACTAGAGCAGCTGTTGAAAACGATTGTGCAGCTCTTCTTGCTCTGTCATAAGTGAGAGAAATTAGGTGTAATCACCAAGGGTAAATGAAGGACGACATGCCCTGTTTCACTGGCAGTGTATCCCATCAAGGCTAAAAGTGGGGACTTTTCAGTCATGGTCTGTCTTCTTTCCTGATTGCAGCATTGGTTAGGAGACAGTGAATTTTGTTAGAAGAACAGTAACAGTTCAGTAATTCACTATCACTTGTGATGATCTTTGATCATACCCTCCCAAAACTTCTGAAGATCTCAGAGGAAAAATGAAGGTTGTTTTTCAATTCCATAGAACTGCTTTTTAAGTTTGAAAAACTTACATACAAATAATTATTCCCTTTTCATCTAAGTAATTTCAATTTTTTAAGGCTGCATATTTTTCTCTATGCTCAAATTCTCAGTTATACAATACAGCACATCTTCATAGTTTGCCTTATAAACTGAAGGTTTGGATGCCGTCAAACAATACGGAAGCTCAGCTGTAAATTTACTCCACAAATAAGTTTTATATGTTTCAGTAGAACACTTGCATGAATTAATTGATGCATGCAGGTAGCAGGATCTAAGTTACAAAGTTACCAGTTTAACTAACTCACTGGATTCAGGAAAATGTTTTGTTGACATTTCCAAGTAGAATGAGTACTGCTTGTTATTTCAGAAGTTATTAAGCACTACGCTGCTATGCGATCAAAAACAATGGTTAACTTCAAGGACTGAGTACATCAAATTCTAATGTGGAAAAACGTGTTTTAGGAAAAAGAAGAATTTATTTATTCAAGACTGAAAGCCAAGGGTCTGGAAATGAGAGATGAAACAGGTTAGTGAGATCTTTATTTATAGTTTAGCACGCATTCTGAATCCCGTTTGACTTTGAATTTTATTAGTTTATGCTCTTTGTGTTCTGTCACAAGTAAATCTTGAGGGTAGGATTTAGAAGAGTGTTCAGGAGCATGATAAAAAAGGAGGGGAGGAGCTCTGCAGAGGTGTGCCTGTGGGGGTCAGATCATCTGTTGCTCTGTTCTTCCCCTAATTCCTTCCCTGCAGCTGGAGGGAATGCGCTGAAATCCTAGCCAAGCAATATAATCATTCTGTAGTCTAATGAGAAAGGGGCATTTCTCTATCACACCTCCTAACCCAGTGAGCTAGCCGAGCTAAACGTATATAGAGCTAAACATATAGAGCATTCGCCTCAAGTGGATTTTATGGTTGGGTGGATAAATTCACACTCTTTGGCTTCAGGTGCATAGCGTATACAATGAATACAATATTTTTCCTTGAGGGAGAATAAGACAGCTTCTGAGGAGACCGCAGCTGCTGTCTGCCTGTCTTCGCCTGAGCACAGTTGCTGTAAAATATTTGCCTCTAATTCATTATGTGAAATTGAAAACAAGATGCCTTCATAATAACAGCGAATTGGCCATTGCAATATGGGGTTGAACACTCTGTTCATAGAATAATGCTCTGAGTTTAGTAAAGCATCTGCTCTGACATTCTGTATGTCACAGACCATTATTTTTCTCTTCTGTTTGTATCCTGGTGATCAGAGTGTGGTTGAGAAATAATTTTAAGTTCTATGTTGTTTAGAAAACACTTCTTTATATTGCCATTTTGGTTTGGTTTTATACCCTAGAAATAAAAGGAAAAATAGTAAGCATGTACATCCCTTAGAAATAAAATCATATTGGCTGCGTGTGTTGATTAACTCTGTTCTATAATACAGCTGTATGTGTGTATAAAAATAAGAGTACTAACAATATACATGAAAGTTGGAACAAAACTTACTTTTTTATATAAGTGAATCTACGATCAGTTCTGCTGATACCAGTATGAAGAAACAAATTAACTATAGGTGTTAAGTAGGCAGCCTTCAAATAGTCCTAGAGTAAGTTTATCCCATAGTGTGTTAATCCATTATAATATATTAGATTTGTAAATAACAACAAATAGAACTGATCAATAATTTACATTTCAGTGATCAGTCTCGGGAGCTTTAAAATGTATTTTGGAACAGTAACAAGTTGAATATCACAATTCTATCTCTCTCATCATATCCATATCCCCTGGGACATTCAAGTTGGGCTCTCAATTTAGGAGCATTGAAAGTGCCAGAAAGGTTGTATAGGAATTATGTGGGATAGCTGAGAATATTTGCTTGTTCTCAAGATTCTACATCTGCGCTGTAGCCACAGGTTTTCCTTTCATGTTTTGTGGAGAGAATCTGTCTCCTCTTATATTGTGCTTATGAGTGGCATATTCAAAGTCAACTTTTGTACTTGCTTCTTCACAAAATAAGTGTCTACTATATTGTTAATAAATCTGACATCTCAGAACATATACTCTTTTGTATAAGTTACTTGGAGTTTATAAACAGGAACAGGAGAGAGCTTACATCTGAATGTCATGTCAGTCATAGTGTTCTTTCTATATCTGTTGACTTTACGGGGGAAATTTAAGTTACTAAGTGCTCTTACTGGTGCTGTTTAGACTTCAGCCCCGTAAGGGACTAATTTTACTCAAAGGATAGATACTCCTAGATCTATGAACTTTTTCACAGCGGTCCACTTGTTCCCTAAATAATTGAAGACCTGATAAACATAATCACTTTAACAAGTAATAAGGTCTTAAGAGTTATGCCAGCTTCAAGATGAGTATTTTTAATCTGCTGGGCTCCCTAGATAAGCTTTAAAAAGTTGGAAGATAAAAGCATATTAACTTACTCAGGCTTAGACAGGAAGCTTGTTAGGAGCAAGGAGTGAGACCTAGCTGTCTTGCATCTGAACCCAGTGTTTTAATCCAAATAATTATCTTGACATTATTATGCCAAAACTTATTTTCAGGTCAAAAAGCAACTCTGAATGCAGAAGAAATGGCTGACTTTTACAAGGACTTTCTAAGTAAAAATTTTAGAAAGCATATGCAGTATAACAGGTATGTAGAAGGTATTTATGTTGGCTATTATACATTACAGTCTAAGTGAAAGGTGTAAGATCAAATTTAGAATTTCAACTTTGGTAAAAAAATGGTAAAACCACCTAAAACTATCATTTTAGAAAATTATTTTTTTAAATGCTATTACTAGCATTTGACAGAAATTTGTGTTATCATTTTGAGTTCTTCTACTGCTTATTGTTGATTTAGTGGAGAGAGGAATCTCATGTCTGAGACTGAGATAAGATCAGGCACTCAAATTTTTTTCTTATGGCATGGGTCTTTTCATGCTGCTAATTGAAACTGATAAATATACAAATGGAGCCAGTTCCGTTAAATATCTTTATCAGTGATCTGGACAAGGGGCTTGAGTGCACCCTCAGTAAGATTGCAGACAACACCAAGCTGGGCGGGAGTGTCGACCTGCTTGAGGGTAGGAAGGCTCTACTACAGAGGGATCTGGACAGGCTGGACTGGTGGGCTGAGGCCAATGATATGAGGTTCAGCAAGGCCAAGTGCCGGGTCCTGCACTTGGGTCACAACAACCCCATGCAGGGTTACAGGCCTGGGGAAGAGTGGCTGGAAAGCTGCCCGGCAGAAAAGGACCTGGGGGTGTCGGTCAACAGCTGACTGAGTATGAGCCAGCAGTATGCCCAGGTGGCCAAGAAGGCCAATGGCTCCTGGCATGTATCAGCAACAGTGTGGCCAGCAGGACTAAGAAGTGGTTGTCCCCCTGTATTCAGCACTGGTGGGGCTGCATCTCAAATACTGTGTTCAGCTTTGGGCCCCTCATGACAAGAAAGACATTGAGGTGCTGGAGCGTGTCCAGAGAAGAGCAAGAAGCTGGTGAAAGGTCTAGAGTACGAGTTGTATGAGGAGCAGCTGAGAGAACTGGGGTTGTTTAGCCTGGAGAAAAGGAGACTGAGGGGAGACCTTATGGCTCTCCACAACTACCTGAAAGGAGGTTGTAGTGAGATGGGGGTTGGTCTCTTCTCCCAAGTGGCAAGTGATAGGATGAGAGGAAATGGCCTCAAGTTGCACCAGGGGAGGTTTAGAATGGATATTAGGAAAAATTTCTTCACTGAAAGGGTTGTCAAACATTGGAACAGGCTGCCCATGGAGGTATTTGAGTCACCATCCCTGGAGGTATTTAAAAGACATGTAGATGTGGCATTTAGGGACATGGTTTTGGAGATGGACTTGGCGGTGCTAGGTTAATGGTTGGACTCGATCATCTTAAAGGTCTTTTCCAACCTAAATGATTCTATGAATAAAACAGTTGAAATTTCTATATAACAGATTCCAGTTGACTGTTAAATAAGGACTAGTAAACGTGATTCATCTCAAAGGAAAATTGTTTAATGAGAGTAATATTTAGTATTCTTCTTTTTATTATTTTGCAAGCATATAGTAAACATGAAAGTGATTAGCCTTGAGTGGGAGGTTTTTCTTGTGTGGCAAAGCATTAGTAAAATGATCGCCTGAACTTACCCTGTGTAGAACTTCAGCCTCAACTGGGTAAGATCAGATCCACTGTGCCTCTTCACAACATCTACTGCATTGTTTCAGTGTTACTGTTTGTACAACAACTTGATAAACTGGATTGGGGATCTGAAATAACTGAAAAACAACTTGCAAACACACATTACCTTGCAAGTAGCTGTGCACACTTGGTAGAGGGCTAGAAATGAGGACGGAATGGGAAGCTGGAGGAGGACAGCACTTAATCCAGTTACAGTAGCATTGCCCACTGAATATGAAACCACAACTTCAGTTTCTTTTCTGTACTGGATTGAGAGATTATTGGGCTCAAAGGTGTCAAGTGTTACTGGGTTCCTAGTGGTGTAATGTGAGTGAGAATTCTACCATTGCTATCACTGATCTGTAACAAACTGTGGTTTAGGGTTCTTTGTATGTATTGTGCATATACCATAACATACTATACTGCAAGAACAATTTTACTGTAACAAATATTTAAAACAAATATGCACTTCTTGTCTTGCCCATGGGTGAGGGGGGGAACCTCACCAAAAACCTAAGCACCAGCATGAAAGGATGGAAAGTAAAACGTTATTTTTAATAAGAGGATTGTTGTTCAAATTGCCTATAACTGCTGAGTGAGAAAGCGAATAGTTTATCTTAGAACTGGTCACCAGATGCCACTGTTGTAGTGAGCTCGCGATAGTGTCCCATCTTCACGGTAAGAGAGTTCAGGCTTTGTGCCTAAACATGACCTTCCTTGTTGCTGCCTGATAAAATCAGGTAGTGTCAGCTGCATCCTTGTAGTTTCAAAGTGGAACTGCACAGTCCTGAAGCAGTGGAGCTTTTTACAGGCATGCTGCTTCTGAGGGGTCATATTTATAAAAATCTGTTTATGCATTCAGCTGTATGTTCTTTTGCAGTGTTGCCAGCTGGCCTGAAAACTGTGGCTGCTGAAGTGTTGCAACTTCTAAAATTTACTTAAAATTGAAGCAATGACTATGCGTAGACACCATGAATATTTAGTTCAGGGTACTTAGACTGGAAATACAGTCTAGTTTAGGAAAAAAAAAATTGAGAAGGATATAGGAAATGAGACATGAAAGGGGAAAAGAAACAGTTGCAATGTTAGTGTGATATTTCATTTAACATGACATTTGAGGGGGTAGCTCAGTGCTGCTTGTCAGCATGATTTTGGCTGCTATCCTTACTGAGAGGTTAGTATCTCAGGTTTATGTTAGATCTGTACATGCAAGGTTTCCCACAGAGATGTCAAGAGGAGTCCTAAATCCCAGCGCTTAATATTCCCTGCTAGTTCTACGATAAGCATATTCTGTTGCTTCTTGTGCAGGATTTCACAAAATGGGGGAGGGATACTTGTTAGAAACTAGAAATAAATGATATTACTTTAGTTTGTAACAGGGGCAAGAATTTGAAGCAAGTTCTCAGAAGTTAAAAAGGGCTGCTATAGGTAGGATAGCCTGTATCTTGAATTGGTTCCAGAAGCCATGCGTGCTTCATAAAAAAAAAAAATAAATATATATATATATATTTAAAGATATAAAGACTAACTTTGGCAATATTAAAGGCATCATCTTTAAAAGGTACTGCATTAGAAACATGTTTCCTGTATTGGGTTATACAATTAGTCTTTGAAATGTGATTTTATTTTGTTTTTTCCCACCCTTATAGGCATGTGCACTTTCCAACACACACATCTTCATACATGCACCAAAAAATCTTACCCATAGAACAGCACTGGCAGGAAATTCTTCTAGGTCGCTTGATGATCAGCTTTACTTCTGAAACATGAGAAATGGTTGCAATTACTTTATCTTACCTGATTATAAATACAATTGGTGATAAAGCTACCCATCCCTTAATTTCTTTTACACTTAAGCTGTCAATGGTTGTACCCTTAAAGCCCACATGTAATCAGCTGATGGATGTGGATATTCACATAGTCCTTTTCTAGGTTATTTAACTCTAATTAGGCAGGAAAAGTGTTGCCACAAAGAATGGAAAATGCAGGTCATCACTGTGTTGTCATTTGTCATTGCCAAAGGATATTTTAATATAATTGTGTACCTGTTTTTTCCTGTTCTTGTTCTGTGTGCTGATGATTTTCCTGGCTTTGGAATCCTAGAGATTGGTATAAACGTAACTTTACTATCACATTCCTCATGGGACAAGTAGCACTGGCGAGAGCTCTGAGGTGGCTTCGTTGGAAAAAGAAAAATGTTGGAAATTAATCACAGCTCCATGAAGAATGCAACGCTAGCTAGGCCTGTTATAAACTTCTTGTTTATAGTGATACTCGGAATCTGAATGACTAATGTAATAATTGCTTGAATCTGTTTGTTAAACTATGTAAATAAAAGTTGCCATTGGTCTTAATTTATAATCACTATGTAGATTTTCTTTACCTTTTATTCCCAGAATATCTAAAATACTTTGTAACCAAAACACAACTGAGAACTTGTTTACATTAAATGGAATGGATCATAACTATCACGTTTTTACCACAGAGTCATAGCTCCTAAAGAACGTGTGATTCAGTATGCTGTACCTGAACTCAGGTCAGAGAAAGTTTCCACCAACTATATTAGTATATAAAGACAAAGATGCCTTATTTTGCAGCAGTTGTCAGTCTGGAGCAGTAGCTATCCATAAGTAATACAACATGACTGAAGGATCAAGTATGATTTGTAAGTATATATACAATCAATTTAGAATCCTCTTCTTTTCAGTGTGATTACCTCTATTATTAATAAAGATTTAAGATATGATTTCATATAAAAGACAAATGCAATAGGATCTTCTTAGATAATTTTGTTTTAATTAAAAGAAATGTGCCCCCCTTGGACAAGAGTTCCTCTAACCTATCATTGGTAAAGATTTTAGTTGTTGAGCAGTAAAACAGGTGCATTGCCAGTCACTTAATCTTGGGAGAAAAGGGAACTGATACTTGGCTGTATGGAGGAGAACATTATTACTACTAATAAACACTGCTTTCTACTGGTTCATTTCTTTCCAAAAATGTGCTGTTCTCACCAGTTTCTCCAAGGCACTCAAAACAACTCACCTGACAGGGATTTTTCCGGCCTCAAGGTACGTAACATCAATCGGAAGGAGGTTGCTTTAAGCGAAGTCTTAAAATGTTATGTCCTGTATCTGTAATTTAAAAGAAGTTCCATTCTTTGGAATGTTCTCCCTGTCCATTTATACAGTTAAAAGATTTTTTGATGCAGTACCTATTAAAAGGATTCTGTTAGAAAGAATATATGTTGTCCGATGAAGTGTGTTTTCCTAAAGCTATGCTGTAGGGAAGGTTCTGGTTTTGGAAATGTCAGCTCAGTAGCCATTGACCTGTTTTTTGTATCCAAATATGACATGATTTATTCACAGGCTTTTTCAGCTGGAGCAAAAAGAGGTTTGTCAGTATCAACTGTAGTAATTCCTTTGCAAGATGAAATAAATATTAATGATAACGTAGCAGATCAGTTTCCTACAATGATGATGTCACTGGGGCTAAAACGGTCACTGAATTGTGGTTTTAACTGTTGTCTTATTAGTATAGGAAAACAGTTGTTATTAGTGTTTGCTGAGGTGATAACCAGCACTTCTAGGATGATATTATTTGTGGATGTTATTTACTGCATCCCTACAGTAAAAGGTGTATATTTATTAAAAAGTTGCAAATGCCATGTTTCTTTAGGAAAACAAATTTTTGAAATAGACTACGGTGGGTATGTAATATAATTCTTCAGGGCTTTACAGTAAATCATAAATCATATCTTACAGTATATAAGCTTTGACCACAATGTGAATGCACACTTTAATAAACAGTTACAGTGTAAAAGAATGATTGGGTAATATAAGAAAATATCCCTTAAAGGCAGAGACCAGAACCCCAATGGACTGGTGATTGATAGCCGTATGTTCTGACAGCCTGTGCGTAAGATCCCCGAGGTAGTTTCACATCTGCTGTAAGTGGGTAAAGGTCAATCAAAAGAAGGATTTTTCATCTTCTGAGCTGCTCACTTCTATTAACACAGACATTTTTGTGTCTGCCTGCTGAACCAGATCAGGAAATTGATTCACTGCTAGAACTAATCCAAGGGAAAAAAGTGTGAGATGTCAGTTGAATTAATACACCTCATCATGCAGATATAAGTGTTCTGCTGTTGGCGTAGGGGAGATCTGGGAATTCAGATGGAAGGTTTGGATTGCACTTCAGTCAATTCACAGTTAAAACTGTTTTCCGAATGTGTATTTTGGTGTTGGCCACCAAAAACAACACAATCAGCATATGATGGATCATGCCAGGATTCTGCTCTGAGCTGTGTGTAGGTTAAGTTCATGTCTTTATGGCATTATCTTCATTAAGATTCTGTGTGGTGTGCTGGGTCTCTTCATCTAAAGCCTATTGAAGGAGTGAGGTATTTATCTATTAGGTAAGTGTCGAGCTCTGATTTAGAATATCTAATAAAACCACTGTGAAAATATGTTATTAAAAATAATCCGTCTGAAATTTTAAGTCTCATTACCAAAGCCACATACATTTGCTGAGATAATTACATTTTCTGAACAGCCAAAAGCCGTATCATTTTTGCCAGTGTTGCATTACTTTTGGTATTTTTTTTTCTTGACTCATAGCAGTTGTAATAATGCCAGCTGCTTTCAGATATTATTGATCATAAATCCTTTATACATCAAAGGAAGAATAAGGAGCTGCCACAGACTACTAAAAATAAAATTTTTATGTATACAAAGGCCTGCTGCAGCTACTGAAGCTAGTGAAATAGATCAAAGAGTGACTTTTCTGTGCGCAATTTCTGAGTATAGGAAAAACAGGGGAGTGTTCTTATCATTTAGTATTTAGCTAATCCTGTCAGAAGGAACCCGCAGTATTTGATATTTAGTAGTGTCAGCATGTGCCTTTTTAATCTGTCTTCTCGGTAAGTGCATAATAAAGCAACAGTATGTTGGTAATATTCAAATAATTTTAGATAGTTTGTATTGACTTGGGGTGGTTATGTTCTGATAATCTGTGGGGGGTTTTGCTATTCACTGAATTTCTCTACTGGAGCATGAATTTCAATAGAATATAAAAGGAGTAAGAGGAAGTCTCAATTGATCGACATGGGATTGAGAGGCAGACCAACTAAACATTGGTTTGAAGTGATTGTACCATCTTTATGCATCTTAAAAAAAAAAAAAAAATATGCATTTCTCAATTTCATTAGGAGTTTTAAAAGTGATGGTAGCAACTATAGCTTCTTCAGTGGTAGCTTCTATATTTAACTGAACATTCTTGGTGATAAAACTAGAATTTAGTTCAAAACTCAGATTTGTTATTTAGAAGCTGACCCTTCCTGGCCCCATTTTAGGGGGACTGTTCTGCTTGCAATTTTTAACTTCCACTATCACTAAGCAAAATTGCTATCCTACAGGACAATCAGATGTAGCCAAACAAGAACTTAATTTACACCCTGTGCAGAGCCCACAGGCCAGTCTTTTGCGTAAAGACTGGGAGATTGAATTGCTTTCAGGAAAGGATAATATATGCTTGGAACTGTAATATGCATGAATAACACTTTCATATTAAAAATTATATCCACTGATTGCTGTAAACTGATTCACAGAATAATAACCCCCTAATTAATTTATTTCTTATGAGTTTATTTCTTAAAAAGAGGTTATAAGTACATGGAATGTAACCATCTTGAAATATGGACTCATTAATATTCATTAGTATATAAATCACTTCTTTGTGCCTTGCCTTTGCATTCATTAATGGATTAAGATTTACCCAAGTATTGTGAGATTTAGTCGATCGATATATTCAAATAGCAGATGCTGTGGAAGTGCAAAAGGAGTACTTTTGGTTAGAAATAGTAAAGGTGTGATCTTACTCAGGAGAAATATTATTTTATAGTACTACCTACAGTCAAAATCATTTTTAGAAGCCACATAAATGCTCTGTCCCTGTTTCATACAGCTGCTGGTGTTTCACTAGTTCAAACCAGATACCCATTTACTTGAATTTCTTAATTTTGCAGGCAAAGGCACAGTGACTTTGCTTTCTGGCATACGCAGGTTCTCATCCTTAGCGGTGGCCCCAGGTGTGTTGTGGCCAGGGGCCAAGGTGGCAGGAGGCAGCAAGAACGACTGTGTGCATCTCCTGAGCGCCAGGAGGCCATCAGCACTCGGCCTAACCTGGAGTAGCCCTGAAGCTACTTTGATGGACCATGACTGGCATGAGTTTCCAGCAGCCCCCATGCCAGTCAAGAACTGCTGGCATTCGGCAGTACTCTCTTCACACCGCTGCCTCCTAAGAACCCACTGATATGATTCAGCTGCAGAATTGGCTGTGATAACTTTCATCCGCTGAGCCAAAACACATTAACAGGCAAAATGCAAGTTTCAGAATCATAAGAAATTCAGGGCGCTATTCATATCTCATTGTTGCAGAACTTCCTGTTGACAAATTTTAGCTCCATCTTTGTAATAAATCCGTGCCATGGAAAATTTTTCATATGATCAGTGTGTAGCATACATTGGTTGTTTTTAAAGGGTTCCAGAAAACTTAGAGATTTTAATTTCTAGAATGATTTGAATAATTGGAAGTCTAGATTCTTGGGGAGGGGGTGTTTTGCAAAACAGATTATGTAGTCAAGGCTATATTAGAAGGCAAAATCCATGAATTGCAAATTTCAAGAGAGATTGACTGCCTTGATTGCTTTCCAAGTGAATTTATTTTGGAGTGTCATATAGAAAATGGATGGTGTGACACAGCATAAATATTCTGTAATAAGCCAAGTCAAGACAGTTCTGACCTTAGTAGCTGTAGAAACTATAAATAGGTAGAAAACTCCTATTTGTCCAAGATTGTATGAGACTGAAAGACAAAATGGAAACTAAATTCAAATTTATATGTAAGAAAATGTCTTCTGTATTTACCCATCTTCTTCCCACATTTACCAAAATAATATTTTGCTTTTAATGTCATGTCTGGAAAACCTCCAGTTTCCTCAGGTCTCATGAAGAATTCCACCATGAAAAAACAAACAAAATACTAAGCTGACCTATGAGTAAATAGCCACAGGTGCTAATTTGTGTCAAAGGAGAATTCAGGCTCACTTCAAAGAACAGTTCAGCTCAGCTCTGCCATAGGATACTAAAGAGTGATTTTAATTGACAAGAGACACTCAAAATTAATTCAATTGCTATGCTCCTCTGCTGCTTCTTCCCTGGTGCTGCTTTTGCTGTTTGGAAAAGATGGGTCTATTCAGCATGACACCTGGAGACTTGCTGCCATGCTGAACGGTTACCACGGTACCACAGCCGTAAATCTGATTGCCATAGCATGGAGTAAAATAGGCTGCTGCTGGGAGAATGTGGCTGAAGAGTTGCCACTGGACAGGGCGTGTTTCCATTTTAGGAAGATTTTTCTCGGGCTTTTGAATCATGAGGTTCACACTTTCTTTAAAAGCAGCAAAGCAGCTTATTACTTGCTGTCTTGAGTCTATAATTTATAGGTATTATCTAACAGCCACTTAGCACTCAATGTTCCATTTCATATGTAGTCAACAATGTCATTTCAACTTTTACTTCTATTATATGGTTACATGTAAATTAGAAAAGCAATCTCACTTATTTACAGTATGAACTTTGTTTTGGGGGCACTACCCAACAGAGTTCACAACCAAAAATTGAAAGAGAAAGAAGGTAAGTTAAATTAATGAGAATGCTGGTAACACAGCATTCCAGCCTCCTTTGGTTGTAAAATGAGTGGGATGGAAAATGACAAATGTGTGAACCTTCCTTTCAAGATATTTAGAGTGCTTTCTGCATTGTTGCATGATAAACCTGGCAGTAACACTTTTACAGTTGTATAGTTAATTATAAGGATATGGGGCATGTTAAATTGCTGCCCACAACGGAACCATTTGCTGGGTAGACTTCTGGTCAGTGTTATACACTGACGAAGGAAGATACTATTACTCATCAGCCTGTTCTGTGTGAGTCACGACAGTTTTCAAACATATGGTGATGGTGTACTTTGTGGCCCTTCAGCATGTAATAACAAGTGTAACACTGTGTAGGCAGTACATTTCACTTTTGTGGCTAATTTATATATGAGTTGTTCCCAGCTTTTTCCTAGTGTTTATTGAGGCATGTTTCAGTTCCTGTTTACAGTTAGATTATTTTCAATATGTAGGGTTTGATAAACTATGTAAAACTGCACTGTACATATCTTTGAAACAATTTCAATGTATTTCAACTTTCATGGAAACACAATTATTTTAAATATTAAGGAATAATTTTATGTTAGAATACACAGATTCAAAATCTAATGTACTGCGCATGGCGTGTTTCAGCAATTCCCCAGAACTTCCCGAGGAGACTGTTGTTAACTGATGTGATGGAATGAACTGTAACCAAAACACCTCAAACAGTCCAGGTGTTTTAGGTGATGCTGGTGGTGTAGAGAACTGTGGTGGCACAGATTTTTTCCTTGAAAGAAATTACTACAAGCTCTACTTTCTGTGAACTGTACTATGCCCAACTGGCCACCAAAGTCAGAGGTCAAGGAGTCCTGCTGTAAATTCTTATCTTCAGTGATTTGTCCTCTGAAGCAAAACGGTAGCCTCAGAATATCTGTGATGATATACATACTGATGAGGTAACTGCCTTTTCCTTAGCTAGTTTCTGCATAAATTACAACTAAATTGAGTCTAGCCTTTCTGACACAAGGAAATCCTTCAGAACATGATGTGATGCAGCAGGATCTACCAAACTTGACAAATTAATAGCATTCCCTCACTGGTGTTTCTCATATACTGGTCTCTAAAACACCTGTACGGGGAATTCCGTTCTTCAGAAATTGACTCCTACGAGTATAGTTTCTAAGGCCTCCTTTCACATTCCCTAATATAGGGGGTACGCTAAGTGTGGATGGGCTAGCTTACAGATGGACCCTGTGGAGGTCCCGGGCAGAGCTATCAAGTGGAAGCCAAGTCCTTGTGGTTGTCTAAATCACACAGGGAGCAGGGAATATTACAGGATTGGGAAGGCACAATGATGATTCAAAACCATTCTCTCAACCCCTTCTCATCTGGGCTATCAGACTCTCTTCTAGACCTTTTAAAGACTGTCCACAGATTTGAGTTCTTCAACAATATTTGCCCTCAGGTGACTGACAGATGAGCCTATAGGGATAAAACACACCATCCATCCTGTAGGAGTGAATTATGTGTAATCTCACTAATGTTTCAAGACTTGATAGCAGTAATGTACATATCTTGTTTTCTTCTGTATCATTGTGAAGATACAGAAGAAAAGAAGAGGGTGTCCATGGCATGTCTTTGAACTTAATGCCTTTCAGTGGGTTTCTCTGTGAACTGGCAAGAAAGTGTTTCATTAAAGCAGGTAAGAAACAGTAGTTACAACAGAAAAGATAGGAACGACAACATCTGAAACGGAAGCTTAAACTTCACAGTACATACTTGCTGTGGGAAGAGGGATGCAGCAAGGAGGGAGAATTCATATCCAAACCCCTGGGAATAAGATCATCTCTCCTTATCCTGCATCTGCTCTATTTCACAGGAGATGTGATGAGCAACAAAATACCTAGCACTGGCAGTTCTGTTTCCTATTGATTTCTAGAATGACTCTGTCCTCCTCAGCCCCGCGTACTGTATACCATCCAGCCAGCCACGGGCTTATTCACAGAAGCCATTTTCTGTAGAGGCATAATTGGTCATTGGCACAGAAACAGTTGTCGCACAGCAGAAACATTTCCATTTCCCTTTCCCCTGGGGGAAACTGTATTACCATTATTTCCCCAGTCCAGGGGAGTGCTGCCTTGGTTTGAATACCCTCTTAACCACAGCAAACTCCAACAATGAAAAGTGGATGTAAAATGGCCTCCCATAAAGAATGAGAAATTCCAATCAACCTTGGATGCCAAGTGAACTTGGTGTAATTCCATATAGAGTTTTAGTTGAGAAGGAGAGAAAAGCATTTAACAGAAGGACTGAAAGGGGCATAAGGGTTTGGCAATTACTGCGGCATGTGCAGAAAAGGAGTACAGGGAGGTTACTGATAAATCAGACTTTGGAACAATCATTTTCAATAGTGACCATGGCACAAACAATTGCAGCACATTAGGCTCAAGAAAGATGAAGCAAATGGGAGCAGCGAAGGGTGAGTTGAATAATCAAGGAGATGTAGAATCTTTCTTAAAGAGATTAAGAGTTCAGTTTGTTTAGCCAAGCAAATTGATCGTTAGGAGGGGAGAAAGGAGGAGCGCAGAATCTCCTAGACAGGTGAGTGGAGGAAGGACCAGCTAAGAGGGTTACCTAGGGAAGAATCTTTCTCTACAATAATTTAACCAAACATAGAAGTGTTACATCTGAGGACCTCCTTAGAAATGCAAACACGTACAGCAATGCGGCTAATGACTAGCAAGGGAAAAGAGCTGGAAAGAAATGACACAATTTGGCACAATATCTGTATGTATCTATTACCCTTGAGGCTGAACACTGGAGGAGTGAGGTTCTTGGGCAGGAAGGGCAAGATGCCTGCTTGGTTTTCAATAGAATTTGATAATTACTTTTAGAAAAAGATCAGATGAGGTGGCTATCTGTAATGCCTTTTAGACTTTTAAGACTTAGTTCTCTTTCATCAGTAGGTGCAAATTTCTACTTGGAAAAGGTCACATACAGGCATACACTGGCATTATCATTTCTTGTGATTAGCATATGCATGAGCTTTAATAAAAGGCAGAATCTGAAAAATCACAACTTCCTTTTATAAATGTACGTAGGAATCTTAGTTAGAATAAAGAGAATGCATCTTTTATATCTCCATGAGGAAGCACCAGTTTCCCTGGTGCTGAGACAAGTTTATGTTCCAGTCTGTGCCTCTGCCAAACGTTGGTTGGAAAAAGGAATGCCTTTCTTATGCTTTCAAAGATTCACTTCTCAAAAAAAAAGAAAAATCTCATACTGGTTAATGAAATTATCCCACATTTACACTGATGTGTGACTGAAATTAAAATCACATCCCTCGCAGGTGTTTTTTTTTAAGAGAAAGAGCACTTTTCGTAATGAAACTGGAGAATTTCATGAGGAAAAGGTACTTAAGTGTCTCCTTCACC
Organism: Pluvialis apricaria; assembly: GCA_017639485.1. Taxonomy (NCBI): domain Eukaryota; kingdom Metazoa; phylum Chordata; class Aves; order Charadriiformes; family Charadriidae; genus Pluvialis; species Pluvialis apricaria. Next base: position 13,575,290 of record CM030012.1, read on the forward strand.
GTGGAAAAAACCCTACAGTCACTACCAAGATTATCAAGGTAAGAGTCTCACCTAATCTAATTGCAAGTAATCTGGCAGCAAAGCCTGATGAGTTAGCAAATCTCCATAAAGGAATGCTGACACACCATATAGGTAACAAACATCTAGTGTTCAAAGCAAGGGAAGGGGATAATGTAAGTAGTCCATTATACAGGCACTTAGAAAGCAGTAGAGGCAATCCTTTTGTTTTCTGCTTTTAGCTAAGTGTTCCTGGGTTGGAACACAGACTATCAAAGATTTAGTGTTTGGAAGAGTTTGTTGTGTTTGTGGAATAAAATTTTTTTCCTATCAATACTGGGCCTTACCCAATAGAAAGGGAGCCCAGTCATAGTTGGCAACTAAAGATATGGGAGTGTGAAGAGAAGTACTGTATCACACACTGAATCTTCTTACTCTAGTAGTGGCCAAGATTGTGATATTCCACCAACAGAGTGGGTTTTTTTTATTTCCTCTGAAGGATTTAATACATTTCTGCAATGGTTCAGTGACTGAGGTAGGTGAATACAGAAATAAATGTAACTTCCTGTGACTCATATGCAGTGATTAATAATTCTCACAACCTTGAATGAGCAACTGAAACACCAAGAGAAAAGAAACTCACTGGAAAGTGAGAGTACAGAGGAAGGAAAGGAGGGGTGTAAATGGAACGCTATCGTTCTTCATGTATAAGTGCTAAAAGCCATGCAGAGTGAATGTAGAGAAGAGAGTCTTTCCAAGCTAGAAAGGTGCTGGTAGCCAACTATCAGCTGACTGCAGAACATGGAAGTAAGTAAGGAAGTTGCTTCATCGTTCAATGAAATGAGAGGTATGGCAGAAGCAGAGAAGGAACAGAAATTGCTGGTTGAGCAGAGTAAGTATGCACGGGCATGAACATTCCCTTGTAGAGGTGGGAACATACTGCGTGAATGCAGGGAGTAAAGATACAAGTCTAATTATCATCATAAGCTCTCCTCTGCAAACCCTTAATCTGTTGGGAATTTTGATGCTTAAAAGTAGGATCTTGGAAAATACTAACAGTGTCTGTAGTATAGTATAGTGTTATAGTTTGTCAAAGGGTGTAATTCTTAGCTCCTTGATCACTTATTGCTTTGAAGATCACAGTGGAAATTGGAATATATAAATATACTGTGTTGCTGAAATCGGATAGTATTTTTCTTTATGTTCACATTAATATTGACATGCAAATTCTCTAATAGTTTCTAGCTTTCAAGTGATTACTTTAACTGCATTACCTAAGGTTTTTAAGTCTGTTTTTCATAATAGAATTGTTTTAAAGCTAACTTACTGGGCTTCTTAAAACCTTTCAGTATCTTTTGGGCTTTAACAATAGCACTGCTCTGTAATAGCTGGGAGATGAAAAGAATTCTGGTTAGCAAAATGTTGATGTCCAGCCCAAGCATCCTGCTCTGTTTAGAAAAAGTAACAGAAATTAACTAATGAAATGGCCTGTTAAGAGTTGAATTAACACTGCATGCTTTATTTCCTTGTTATTCCTCTGTGGATAGAAAACGGCAGGGAAAATGACACTGGCTTTCTAGAAATCCTCGTGACTGTGAAAAAGAAGAATTCACTTGCATGTAAATAAAGCTTACTGACTTGGGAAGCAGGATCATGATCAGTGTTTATTTTACTTAGTACTTTAATGCTATGCCCAGCAGTGGTTTCCCGATGGTATGTTCAGGCATCTTGACTATGACAATGAGTCATGTCAAACAAAATACAGTCCTTTTACTCCAACGTGCCTGAACTCCCTGATAACAAGGTAGCTCTGCATGCAGTAATTGCACATACGCACAAAGGAGTTAGGCTAAAACTGTGTCTGGGACTGCGTACTTCGCACTTTTGACTCTTGAGCACTGATTTTCACATTTCCTCTTTTCCATAAAGACCTTCTTGTAGGAAATACAAACTAAAACCATACGCAACTGTCAAGTGATTGTGATGAAAAGCCAGACAGGTTGCTGAATTGGGCCTTTCAATATTTGTTATTGCCAGGATGCTTTTAAACGGCACTTTAGCAGCAGTTGAAACTATTCCAACGTAGTGCTTTATTGCAGCCCATATTTATAGCATGAAGTCATAGATTTTATAGACTGTTGGATTAGATTTAAAAAAATTTTTGTCTCTTTTGGAGGAAAGATCCTCTGAGCCAGGAGAATCTTTTTTTTTCAGTAACAATGGTAAAATAAAACAACCGACACTTCTTAAATGAAGTGAACCTGAATTTCTTTATAGAGGCCTGCTCTATTTGTGGATGTCAGTCAAACCAAATCCTAGTTTGCTGTATTTCTCACACTGTTGCACCTCAAAACATAAGAACTTTTTGCTGCATTAGTTGACCTGTTTGCTTTTTTTCTCTCCCACTGTGAATTACAAACCTCCCTCTTTCTTCTGGGAGAGGAGGGAAATGGGTATGTTGAGAATAAAGAATCCAGCATTGTAAACAATGTGTTTTGGGGTTTTGTTTTACTGGCCACTCAGATGTCCCCAGAAAACCACGCTGACCTTGTTAGTGGCAGACAAAGAATAGTCTAGAGACAGTATGACTAGATCACTTCAGTTTAAAAGCAGGGCATACAGCATAACCAGTTCCCTGAAAGAAGATGTAAATGTGGGCAGTAAATAGTTTTTACTGCTAGATGAACTTGGATGTAGATGGGACAGGAAAAACAAGATCCAAATGGAGAGGAACCTTTACAATATTTCAAGTCAGGTAAAAGCTTGAGGAAGAAGCACGCTCACCAAGTCTCTTCTGTGCCTATCTTCTGCTGCGTGCCATAAACAGAGGGGAGTAATACTGCACTTTAGTTCCACCGAGCTAATCAACCTTCCTGCAGGAGGAAGCTTATAGTGTGTGCTGCTTATATGGGAAATTGCCAGCATGCATATACTTGATTAGCCAGCGTATTATGAATCAGGGTCATAGCTGGAGTAGTTGCTTTGTTCGGAGATGCTCAGATCCCTCGGGTAAGCAGCTAATTGCAGGAAATCTTTTAAAGCAAATGTGTGATAGGAAGAAAGCAATGAATATTGTTTAGTCAAAAGACAGGAGTGGTTCCTTTGAATCAGTTCTCTTGCATAATTATGTAATTAGGGCATGTTCTATTTTTAATTAAATCTCTTGCATATTCATGAAAATACTCTGAACCTGTGGACCAATTGGCATGATTCTTACTTTTAAAATGTGGTTTGTATAAAGGAATGCCCTTCCATCTTTTATTTTTTCCCTTTCATATTACTGTGCAAACACACATTTCACATTATCATACGTAGTTAGCCTGTATTGCCTCTCAAAACTAAAACATTATGGTAAACCATTAATACAAAATTGTCAGAGAAATGTTTTAAGTGGAAATGAAAAACACAAGAAGCTGCTGCTCTGAAATACTAGTATCGCAATTGGGTTTTGTTGGACAGCTTGACCTGCATAAGTTATCAATCAGTGAGTGGTGTTCAGAAGGTACACTTCAGCTTCCTCAGCTTTTCAGATCCAACAGTGACTCTGTATTTGCAGTCTGCAGACAATCCACATTCCTGTAAACTTTGTTTTGTTTCTTGGGGGCTTCTGTGGCTCTTCCTGTTCTGCCTCACTAACAGCAGCATTAGCTTTGATGCCTCTTCCATCTTCCTGCTTCTTCTTGGGAGTCTTGCTTTCTCACCTGGCTCTTGTTCTCACATCTGCCATTTTGTAGACTTGCTCAATGTTGTATGTGAGGGTAAAAAGATGCAAGCTCTGCTTTCCTTGTGTATTTTACATATTGGCGTTTAGGTGAGGCTGCACACTTTGATTTACCACTATACCTCCATGTTCCCATTAGCTTATGATTCATACCCTGTACATACTGCAGGAGTTACACAGGCAGTTGGACTAGATGATTGTTGTAGGTCCCTTCAAATTGAACTATTCTGTTCTATTGTACGTGGAGCTCAGACAGTAATGCACCATAATAGTCTGGCCAGACATTAATAATTCTTTCATAAAGTTAGGCTGTGATTTTCAATGTACATTTACTGCTTTGCTGTATTTAACTGTTTTTTTTTAATCTCAGACCTCAATTCCTTCCATCTTTCATTTCTGGGCTTAACTTCTACCTAGTGGAACATAAAGCAACATGGAGAAAATACTGTGACCGTTCCTTCTTCTTTAGCGAGAGTGGGAATGAAATTGGAAGCTGCAAAGAAATAGCTCTTGGGACAAGTGCCACCGAGTTCTCGTGGAAGTCTTACTTTTTATGTGTGAACCTGTAGAAGAGTAGGGATCTTTCACTTAGTTCAATGTGGAACAAAGACAAGGGCGTTCAAATTTATTTAGCAGCACATAATTAGGCCTAAGCAGGGGGACACTCAGCCTTCACCACAGAATTTGTGCTTCAGCCTCAGTCTCCCCGCTGTAACTCGCACTATGAGCCGGCTGCGCGCTGCAGAGCTCTTCACATCCCTTTGCCCCAGAGGTGCCCAACTCCGACGGCACCATCAGCTCTACGAGTCCCACCCTCACCAAAACCCTAAACTTCCTTCCAGGACACTCAGAACCACCGACACGACAATCACCGGGGGTGCCGCCCGGCTCATGGAGCACCACCGCCTCGGCGTCACCGGCGGGTGCCCCGAGGACGCGCCGGCTTTCGCCCTCCTCTGACAGACGCCTCACGCAGGCGAGGCCTCAGCGAGAGCTTCGGCGCGGCCCCCGCCCGCCTCCCCCGCGGATGTCAGCGTGGGGCCTCGCACCTGAGCCCTTGAGGGCCTTCATCAGCGCCCCTCCCGGCCGCCAGCCCCCCCCCGCCCGACCGCGGCGGCGGCGACAGGCGGGTGTCGCGCTGAGGGGGGGACGGGGGACGGAGGGGAGGGCGGGAAGGGCCGTTGCGCTCGCGCTGCCCTCGCGACCGTTCGCCTTCTCCCGCTGCCCACCGAGGGGCAGCGGTGACGTCATGGCGGGGCGGGGGGGCGGGGGCCCCACACGCGGTGGGAAAGAAGGGCGCGCGGGGGCCTGTGGGAGCAGAGGGGGGAGCCGCCATGTTGGGCGGGGCGGCGGGCGGGCGGGCGAGGAGGGAGGGGAGCGCGGGGCGGGCGCAGGGGCGGCGGCGGCAGCCTGCAGCTGTCAGCGCCCGCTCCTCCGGGGCCGGGCCGTGCGCCGACCACCGCGCCTGTCAGCCCGCGCTTGTCAACGCCTCCCCCGAGGCGCTGAGGGTATCGTGGTGCCGACCCGCTTCCTTCCTTCCTTCTCTCCCTCCCTCGCTTCGGTCCTCCCCAGCCCCCCCCCCCAAAAAAAACCCTTTTCCTTCCTCCCTTCCGCCCGCCCATCGCTGACATCCTTCTCCGGTCGCCTCCTCCCGCCCCCCCCCCCGCCCCGGGCTGCGCGGCCCCCGCCGCTTCTGCGAGCGCTGCGCACATCGCCCGAGCCTGCAGCACCGAGCGGTGAGCTGAGGGGAGCTGCCCGCGCCGCGGGGGGCGGGCGGGGCGGGGGTGGTGGTGGTGATGGTAGGAGGGAATGTTGTTTATTTTTTATTTTTTTTTTTACCCTTTTTATCCGCCGTTACGCAAACAACAAAAGGCTGCGCGGGCCGGTTGGTCCCTGCGCGGCGCCGCTGACAGCCGACCCCTCCGGAGGGGTGGGGTTGGTTTTTTTTTTTGGGGGGGGGTGGGGGGTGGTGGTGTTTTTCGGTGTTTTGTGTAAAGCTCTGTCAGTCGCAGTCACCGCTCGGCTGCGGGAGGGAGGAGCCCCCTCCCATCCCCCGGCGGGGGTGGGGATCGGCTCGGCTTTGTCCATTCTCCCCTCCCGGCTCCCCTCGGTGCTGCGGCGGGGCCGGGCGCCGCCCAGGGAGGGGGCCCGGGCAGAGGAGGGTGAGGGCGGCTGCCGGTCTTCCTCCACTCCCCCCTCCCTCCTCCTCGGCGGTCAGCTCGGCTCCGGGGGGCTGCGGCGCTTCGGTTTTACTTCACGGAGTTAGCTTAGGGGGGGGGGTTATTCTGTTGCTAGTTCGGAAATGGGGAAAGGCAGAGGCGGGGGCAACTCTGTCTCGGGTTTTGTAAATAGTGACCGGATTTGTGTATTGTAGGTCACCTACCATGCTGTAGTGGGAGGCGATCCGTAGGCTCAGGTCTTGGCCAGATTTCTACGCTTCTAAAATAAGAAAAACGTTGATTAGGAACACGTTATTCTAGCAAAATAACGTGAATGCATCGCTGACTTCAGTGATAACTGTGTCTTTAGGGCAGAGATTAATTAGAAAGACGCTTTAAAATCTTACTCATTCTGGCTTCATGTTTCTAGTATTTTTAGGTAACAAGATGCTTGATTTGTAGATATGCATGGCACTTGTCTGTAATCACAAGAAGGAACTTCTTGACTCCTTGTTGAATTCTGCGTTCTAAGCATATTGAAGCATATTTTAATGACCAAAGCAGCATCACCTGGTGTAATGCTATCACCTGGCTTTTTGAAGGCTGCTAAATCAATGGTGGTGCTCTTACTCTTTTTTTCTTTTTTTTTTTCCCTTAATGGTTTCTATGAGTGTATATGATTTAAATGTAGCAGCCGTGCTCAAGTACTGCTCATGGAATCAGAAAATAAAAGCAGCTAGAAAAAAGTGAAAGATGTTTTTTATAGTTTGGAAAAGCAAAAGGGTAAGCAAATACCATTCATGATATAAAATACTTTCACAGTTGTACATAAAAGTACATGAAATGAAGACTATTAAAATGCAATTTTAGTGTTGTTGCAATGGGCAGAAGGTTTAGTAACAATTGCTCTGGGAAGTAGTTGTCTCTTTCACTTCCACTTTTGTATTTGCACTTTACTTAAATAGGAGACTTATGCCCAAAGGGTGTGCAGTGGTAGCTAAAAAGGAACCTTCGAGATTTAGACAGCTTAGCATTTTAATTATAAAAAAAAAATCAACAAAACCCAAACAAACAAAAACCCCAACAAAACTAAAACCAACATCTTTTTGAATACACAACTGATTTCAAACTCTTTTGGAAAATAGCTTTATTTTAATTGATTATGAATTCCAGAGCTTCAGCGAAACACGATAGAGGATATTACAACCCTAGGATTATAGATACAATTGAAAGTAACACATTCAGCATTTACTGGCAGCAGAGAGAAAGCTGATCCATCTGGTGACTGTGAGCAGAAGACCTTGTATTTTGTAAGTCACTTGCACAATTATTTTTGTGAGCACATGGTTTAAGAGGACATTTTTGTGAAATTAAAACAGATGTGGGGAACTCAAGCAGTTCCATTTAGATATGCATTTTATATAATGTATAACCATGTGGGTAAATGCAGGGAATTTAAATTGTCAGTTCCTGAAACTCGCACAACAATGCAGTATCACTTCTGCATCATGTTGCAGTTAAAGTTTGGCAGCCTTTCTGTTTCTGAAGGATGATGATGGAACTGGACAATTCCAGTAATCAGAAATTCTAACTGCAATTCGAGCTTAGATTCCTTTCACTCTCTAATCAAAGAAAACATGCTATCATACGTAATTAAAAAAAGAGAACAAAGTTACCCTCCAAACATCTTGTGAAATAGCCTCATTTACTGTTTGTCAAATTACTATGATATGCTAACAGTGCCTTATTAATGGAAACTGATTTTTAGAAAAGTCTGTGTTTGACAAAAGAGGAATTGCTTACAAAATTGAATTAAGTTTGCAGGAGTCCAGAATACAATCTTCTGAACGTTTTTGACATACAAGAATCAAAATGATACACACACTTAAGGCGTATAAGAGCAATTGCTGCTTTCTCTGTTTATTGAGAACTTACCATGGTAATGTCAGAAAACCCTCACTTGTGTTCTACTCATGCAGTATACATATCTCTCTGTATATCTGTATATGTGTATCTATTTGTGTATATACACATACCTACATATGTCTCTTATTTAATTGGGAGTTTGGGGAAATACTGTAGCCTCATATTCAGTTCTGAGTCCATTTAATACAGCCTCTGTTTCTCTTGAGACTTGGGCTTGTGCAGTTACGCTTTCATCTATTCCTCTGTTTGGCTTCTTGGGCAGATATGCAATGGGATTTATTCTGGGATTAATAGCATCTCTTCAGATGCGTAGCTCATGATTATTTTACAACTTAATTCAGTGTACACATACTTGTTAAAATAATGTTTTTAAGAGGAATGGGAAAAAAAGGAAATTTGGGTAATTCATAAATAAGCAAAATATACTTCTGTATTTAATGTTGAAGAGCATAGTAGCAGATAGTGATGGGGACGAGCATGCTAGGTCTGGTTAAATAAACACCTCTTGTAGTCTGTCTGCCTCCAGGGTGTTGTTCAGTATGACACAACTGTTGTAAAAATGGACCAATTCCATTGTTGTGGCAATGAAGTGGCTGGTCACAGGCTTTTCTATTAATCCAGCCTCTGTAGTACATTGTGTTTCCAAAGTATTTTTAAATTGTTTTATACTAACATCGTGTTTACCGTCACCAAAGTTTAGAAAAATGTTTCTTTTCAATGTTAACTCTCGTTTTCCTTAAAACAAAATCATGACACATACAATGTCTCGTAGATACTTTGTGGTAACCAAGTACCAGTCAAAGACAGATTGTTCATTCTAAAAAGAAACATTTTTAACTTCAAAATAGAACTGATTATAATAGTTATATCCCGAGTCACAGTCGACTTCAGGTATTTTTGCAGTATTAAGGTTTTCCCAGTAATTTCTTTAGTGAAACATTTTCTTTTCTGAAAGCAGGCTGTAGAAATAAGTGTGGTTCCTTTGAAAAATTAAATCTTACTTAATCAATAAACGCCTGACCAGAAAAAAGGTGCACTTATGCTGGCTTAGATTTGCTGAGATGCTTTTGTTGCTGTCATTTTATGGGATTTAAATTGGGCACTTTGTTAAGAGGGTCAGTGCCAGAATTACAGGTGCTTTCAGTGATAGAGGAATTATTTCCATAGGGTTCTGCGTGAGGTGCTTTGCAGGCATCTGGCATAAGGTGACACTATAATTGGGTTTTTTTTTTAATGCTATGTAATTAATATATTTAATAGTGACAGGCCATAGCGAACAGGCAAGTTTGAGGACTGAGGATGTATGTTTCCAGTACTCATAATATATTTGGGAATGTGAAAAAAGGAGTTGTTGTCAGAGGACAAACACTAAAGCACAGTTAACACTAGATACGCTAGTTTCTTATAATGTTTAAAGAAAATTAATCTGTGATAGTTGTCAGTTTCTTCAGATTCAGTCAGCTAACAAAACAGATGCAAGTAATAGTTGTCCGTTGATTTAATCATTGTTTGTTTCTTTGAATCCAGTTTATCTCCCGTGGACTCTAGTATTTAAATCTTTTTAGTGCGAGCAGAAACAATCTTTACTCTGGAAGCTGTGTTTTGACATGTATGTAGAATTAAATTTAATTTATTTTGTCAAAGACTTATTGTTGGTCATCTTTCTTGCTCAAAATTAGGAAGCATGGGATCATGTCATCTTCCATTGCAAATATGCTTTCCCTCGGTTGTCTGCTTAAATGTGCAGATTTTTTACATGGTTTTTCAATATCAAGTTATGCTTACAGGTGAAAGCAGTAAAATATTTTTTGCAGGTAGACTTAAAAGTGAGCAGTTTCCTATTTTGGTTCTTTTGTAAATATCTGCCATAAAACCCATTCGTCATATTAAGATTGTGTTTCTGGGATTATGTCAGAACTACAGCTGACTTTATTAAATTTTAAAGTGACTAGAGCAAAGGATGTAACCAGTCTAGTCAGTAGTACTGGCTTCCTTACATGTCAGTAGGGTTGGGGTAGTGGCTAATTATACTCTACTTACTATATGATGTACCCAAGCAAACCATTTAAAAAGTTAACGTTGCACTAATTAACATTCAGAAGGTGAAGAAATGTCTGACATAAAGCTGAACTTTTCGGTCCTACTTAAAAAATTGTATCTAAAAATCAATCTTTTTAAAGGACAGTACTTAATTCTTAGTAATTTGCATTAGATAGAAACACTGATGTTATATTCATAAACTGTTTCTTAAATACTGTGCTGCTATCCCTTTTGGCAGTATATTACTACTAATATTTTATAGTTGTCAAATATTGTGCTTTGTCTGGAGACACCGCAAGTAGTTTAATATTAACAAAAAATTAAGATTACTTCCAGTGAGCTGCTATTTGTCATGTGTGCCATTCCACAGTGTAGAGGGTGGTGGTTTTAAACTTTTTAAGGGATTGCAGTATCGGCATTCCTACAATATATCTCGAGTTTGCTCCTTCCAGCTGACAGTAGATGTATGGTTTGCAAAGCATGTCATACAGATTATGGACTAGCAGGGGAGGAAGGGAGTTCTGTGTTGGGGGTGGTTTTGTTTTTTCAGTTGTCGTGTGTCCTCCCCCCCCCCCCCCCGACTAGAATACTGTGTTTAAGATTGAGTGCTTTTATGAATGCTCCCTTATCAAACAATGTTAGACTGAATAGTGTAGGAAAGTCACAGTTGGATATTTCTCTTCCAGCTTGAGCAGCTTCCATTTGAGAGAGATTGCAGTTACTCCCTCATCCGTCTTGTCTTCACCATGAGTGGATTTTACTGTACGCTCCTCACCTTTAACATTTCATTTGTTCAGGTGCTTAAACTGGTTGTTGGGGGCGGGGTGGGGTACTGGTGGATGAAAAGCTGGACATGAGCCGACAAGGTGTGCTCACAGCCACGAAGGCCAACTGTATCCTGGGCTGCATCAAAAGACGTGTGGCCAGCAGGTCAAGGGAGGGGATTCTGCCCCTCTACTCTGCTCTCGTGAGACCCCACCTGGAGTACTGCATCCAGCTCTGGAGTCCCCAACATAAGAAGGATATGGACCTGTTGAGGCGGGTCCAGAGGAGGGCCACAAAGATGATCTGAGGGCTGGAGCACCTCTCCTGTGAAGACAGGCTGAGAGAGTTGGGGCTGTTCAGCCTGGAGAAGAGAAGGCTCCAGGGAGACCTTATTGCCTTTCAGTACTTAAACGAGACTTATAAGAAAGATGGGGACAAACTTTTTAGCAGGGGCTGTTGCGATAGGACAAAGGGTAATCGTTTTAAACTAGAAGGGGGTACATTTAGGCTAGATATAAGGAATAAATTCTTTACAGTGAGGCTGGTGAAACACTGAAAGAGGTTGCCCAGAGAGGTGGTAAATACGTCATCCCTGGAAACATTCAAGGTCAGGTTGGACAGGGCTCTGAGCAGCCTGATGTGGTTGAAGATGTCCCTGCTTCTTGCCGGGGGGTTGGGCTAGATGAATTTAAAGGTCCTTTCCAACCCAAACTATTCTATGATGCTCCGTGGGGTTCTCATCTGGGACCATTCTGAAACACAGAATGCTGGTGCTTGGTGGGCATTCCTGGGGGTTTAAGACATCATGCAAAGATGACAGGTAAGATTTTGTTGTGGCACTGTCTTAGTCAGATGTCCTCATTTTTCAGGGATTTGTTATCCATCCTGTATCTTTTGAAAAGGCAGGAGGCACCACAAGATGGCTTTGACTTGGTGTCCCAGTAATTTGCCATTACTTAATTAGATCTCCTTTCTATTGTTCAGAAAAGAGGTAAAGGCAGATTAATGATTCAATTAGTCTCCTTTTAAGTCTGTCTTATCCAGTTAATATCAATTTATCTCACAGTACTACTAAGTAAAAATTATATGCTGCATGTTGATTTTAGAGCACACTTAAAATACTGGTGTTAGAGTACTCTAACTTCAGAAAAATTTTCCAAGTTTGGAGTTTGTACAGAATGCAGGCAGAGAGCGAAGATGCACAGCAAATTTTTGAAAGCAACAGCCAGTGGGGTTTGAATTACAGTGCCTGCTTGTAGTTTGTGTGGCCATTGAATCTTGATTTCCCACCCAGTTGTTATGTTAACAAATGGCCTGGAAATATGCTGGCTGATTTTACTTTTTTTTTTTTTTTCTTCACCCCCCCCCCTCCCCCGGTCTGGCTGCACATGGAGCACTACTTCAAAGTGTGTGATACGTTGCTTTTTAGTGGCACAGTTGTTTTAGGCAGTGACTGTTCTGCTGTCCTCACTGCTGGGATGCTTTCAAAACAGATTTATCCAAACAAGATAGTTTAAGAAATAGTGTTAAAAATGTTACTTTTTACTTCTTTTGTACCTGTTTCCCAGTTAATATGTGCTCTTGTTCTGTGTCAGTCCACCAGAAGAGTGGTGTAGTGCAGCGCGATGGTGGGAACTGTCACACTTGTGTTACCACAGCCAGTATTTCAGGAGTTCCAAAGGAGCACCCAGTGCCCCAGCACTAAGATAAGTCATGAATGAAGATCACTGAGAGGGGGCTAAAACTATGGTTCGATCCTCAGGTGTGAGCGCACAGAATGTTAAGGTGACATTGTCAGATGCTGGGTTAGGGCCTGCTGTACTGCTCTGTACCTCCTGGCCCAGTAGAGCTCAACACCATCTGAGTAAGCCCCACAGATCATGGAGTGCTTAACAAGGAAATTATTCCCACCCTTAGAGCAAATTCAACTCTCTTGCTATTGTAGGTAAGAAACAGTGAATGATAAAAGGTTGTTCTTCTAGATCATTTCTAGACCATTGCATCATTTGCTTTCTATGAAATGAAATTTGCAAGGTATAAAAAACATATTAGTCTGATAACTGGTGATATGCATTGAAAGTATAAATATTTGATGTAATATCGAATGGGGTAGAATAAATTCCTTCTCAATACTAGGGATAATGTCTGAACTATTTAGTTGTGCGACTCTTTATCTGTAGTAATTTTGGAAGAATTAGATTAGTGGTTTTGGATTTATTTTTTTTAATGGAAGAATAAGCAGGGGAAGGCTACTTTCCCTAAAGCTTGAAGGGAGACTGCACAGTTTGTGCATCTTAATGGGAACTATTAGATAGCTTCAAAAACAGATTTCAGGATTTGTTAAACCTAAAGGGTAGTATGTGCTAAGGTAGTGGTCGTGGATGTTCCTTTTATATCTGCAGAAGAAATTGCTGCTTTTCTCATTTTGGTTCAAATAACCCTTCTCTTCAATGTCCTCAAGCATGTAAGAGCAACATAATCTGTACTCACAGTAAATTGTCAGCAAAGCTTCCCACATAGATCCAATAGGATGAGGCAAGATGTGGCCTTCTCTGCCCTTCCTGCATGCATTTTTTAAATGGTTATAGGTATGCCGTAAAAAGTAGATTTGGTTAAGATTATAGGTCTGATGTTACTAAGTGGAAATTGATGGGGTTTCTAATGTATTATGGAAGTCTGATTTGATGGGAACATTCCTGTGCTTTTATCTTAACTCTAAATAGCACTTAGGTAAATAGATAACATAAATGGATGCTTACTTTGCAGTCAATAAAGCAGTTCTTGTCCAAAAATAACAGTGCAAAATGAAAGAACTAGTCAAGCTCACAAAATGTTTTGTCTACACTATTGGCAGCTTAAAATTGCAAGACAAGTAACTTTGAAAACGCTTTGATGTTACTGTACCTCTCTATTCCTGTCCCAAAGAGACACTCTTACCAACTAGAATCAGTCTGGTAAAAATGTTTTACCAAGATTCAAAATTCACTGAAGACATGGTTGCACAAGTTGGCAAGTCCATGAAGAGCCAAGTGCTGTTTCCACGTGGAAATAAATGTAGATTCTTGGAATATTGAGGGTAAAAACTGTGAAATTTGATAATGATGATGGATTTGTAACTCAAACTGTCTTGACAGTATTTCTTTAAAAATACAGTCAAAATTTCCTTTCAATCCATTTAAAGTAGATAATTTATGAAGCATGTCTTCATAACACAAAATACTAAACTGCAATACATTTTTTTGAATAATTAGCCTTGATTTTTCCTGATGTGTCTTTGATTCTTGTGACAAGCATTTTTAATAACTAAGGGTAAACACAGTGACTCTTTAAATGATTCAGCTTCTGCCTTCTGATGCATTTAAGTATGTTTATTCTGGCTTTAGGTAACTACTCTATACAGTCATGATTGTTTTGTTAAAATGATTCAGTGAGGTGGGCTTTGTGGCCATAAGCACAAGGCAAATCCTGTGTGGCCCAGACTGGTATGTTGTGTCAGTGCTGTAGTGAACAGGCAAAATGCTCTGCTTGCTTGATGTCTGGTGGTGGCTGCTTGGAAACGTTTATTAGTGCTCGTAAGGAACTGAGGAAGTGCCAGCTTTGAAGAAGATCAACAAACACTATTTGCTGTTGACACAGCAGTAGTACAAAAAAAGACAACTCCCTTGCTCCAAGGAGTAGGAGACTTTGTGATTTGCAGTCGGTTGGTCTGTCAGTCTTCAGATCTTGCATGCACGTAACTAAAATGAACAAATTGGCATTAGGGCTCTTTGCCCAAGACTTTCAAACAGTGGAATAGGTTTGTGTTCAGTTATTATTCTGGAAAAGAATGGGGTTTTGATCTTGCCACAGGTCTGAGGATATTTAATAAGTGTGTTGGTTCAGATTTAGAGTAAGGAAGGTATGTACTACCAACCTGTAACGGATGATAGTAACCTCAATTAACAGTTAATAAGCGTGTACCTTCTTGAAAGTATGGCTTTTGGTGTAGGTCCTCTAGACTCCTCACTGGGTCTACTAAACTGCCTTAGGCACATGCCTGTCAGATTTTTTCTTGCACTTGTTTCAGCTTTGACAAAGAGTAATCTCTGATGTGATAACAAATGCATAGAAGGATCTTATTTCTATCCAGCTTCATTTGAAACCTGAGATGTTAGAAGGGTTTGGGAATGTATGCAGAGAATACATTTTGCTCTTACCATGCTTATGATACATGCGGACTGATTATAGGATCTGAACAGATGCCACTTTTCAGAGGAAGAATAATCCACTGTAATTTTAGGATATGTGACTATTCTGTGTTTTAGTCGCTATCTATTTTTAGTACTTCAGAAAGGTAGAATGTAGTGGGTGAGATGTGCCAGAAAGAGGATACTTTCCCTTGATTCCTTTCAGGCAAATAATGGGGGTAGGCATAGTAATGTGTACGGGGGATAGCCATATCATCTGAGGGTCTCTGTCTGCTGCGGTATCCAAGCAGGAAGAGCAAGGTGGGATTTGGCCATGGTCTGCAGCATTATGGAATTCCAGATATGGTTGAATCCAAAAAGGGATTTTGGAAATAGATTGGCAGGTCATTTTGATTGTCTGTGGTTAAAAGGATACAGATTTGACTGTATCATAATTGAAATGCTAGGTAGTAGCTAGTGTTTATTCAGTGGAGTACTGTCAAGGGATTGACACCATAATAACCTTTTCTTTAAGAGGAAGAATAATCTGTGTAGTTACAGGATGCTTTTGCCACTGGATACCTTTATAATGTATGAGGGGTTTTTACTGAATTAACTGTTTCAGCAGGAAGTTATAATTTTAATGTACGTAGTTTACTTGCTACAGAAGAAGGAAGGCTGAAATTACTCTTATGGTTTTTTTGGCAGTTATCCTTTAAATATGCAGAAGTATTTATTTCATAATAGTGTTAAGATTGCTACTTATAACAATGCAGATATGATTGCTAAGAAATAGTATGTGCTTCATTAGTGTTCATGTAGCATGCTATAGAAATGTAAATAAAAGGACTCCACAGCAGTGCAAATCTTCATAGCTTGTGCCTTCTCAAAGACAATTGTTGACATCACCCTTGCTACAGGTTTTGTAGGAGCTATTTTTGCTATAATCTCTTCTGTTAGCAAATATAATCTGTTAGCCTGCTTTTCTCCTTAATATTTTTTTAATTTTCCAAAGAATCCAAAGATTTCCCTTGAAAGGTATGATTTTTTTTTTTTTTTTTGATAGCAGGCTGTGACATTAGAAGTTTCCAAGATTTGTCAAGGCAAATGTACAGTGGCTGTGTTCTTCAGCTAAAAAAGCACATAATCCTCTTCACTTAAACGTAGTTTAACGCAATGTGGATGGACTTATTGATAGCCATGTGGGATTTCCTAGAGTCTGACATAGTGTTTTTCGGAGGTCGATGGTGGTGTGATGTAGAGGTAGAACATGAGGCCGTGCAGCCCCTTCCCACAGATGTGTGGAGAGTAGGCTGCACCTGGCAGTCTTAATAGAAAAGCAACAGCCATATTAGTCTGGTAGAAATCTCTGCCAGTATTCAAGGTTGTTTTTTGTGTTTTATGCTTTTTAATCAAGCTGTCCCATGCCTATTGTGCATTTCTTCAGAAATTCGTGGATTTACCTTTATAAATGGTAAAGACCTTCACAAAGTCCGAGTGTTTGTCTAGCTTGCTTACCAGCACCAATGTCTTGTGATGTTAAGGTTGTAGGTCAAATTACAGACAAGATTCAATACTTTTCTTAGGATATGTGCCCTTGACATTAAATGATTACAAATGTTCTTTTAATAGTACTTACCTTGCATACCTTCATTTTAAACCAAGTGATAGGGCAGGCTTCTGCATTCAGGGTTCGCTCTGAGTTGAAGGCTGGTAGAAGGAGGACAATAAGGTTTTTTAAATTCAGATGCTTACTAGCTGGAAAAAGTGATAGAAAAAGTGAGTCCAAAGGGGTTCATTCTTTTTTCAAACATATTATGTGCTCTAAAGGACTTCTCATAGCTTAAAGTTGGCAGTTAGTCATGTGCAACTCCATCTTCTTACCTGCTTCTGGTCAGTGATTTACAGCCTCCAGCGTGTGCCACTAGTTGTTCTCACTGAGTTATTTTTAAGGTAACTTGTGTGCTAAATGGTGAAGACGCTTTCTGAGATCATATATTTGGAAACCCAAGATGGTACAGAAGTGCGGCAGTGTTCTGTTTATAGAACTGGGTCAGCGAGCGTACCTTGAGTCTGACCTACAATAGGACACTCTGCAGGTGCAGTTCAAGATTTCCTATTCTGGAGAGGCTCATATGTGGATTCCAAGTATAGTATGATGAAGAGAGTGATAGATAGGATTGGCATTTCAGCTACAGTCCTGAATATGTCAAAGAAAGAGAAAAAGCTACTTTCTTTCTTTTGTGGTGTCAGAGACGAATGTATTGGAATAAAATTCCTGAGCGTAAAGGATCATTTTAATTAAAAGGAGGGCAAGTGAAACAAAAAGAGAAAGTTTATAAATTTCCTTATGTGTGGGAATGTGATTTATGATAGCAGAAATAGCCTCACAGAGAAAGAGAAATAACATCTTGGCTTAAAAAAAAAAGAAAAGCATTGTTCTTTCAGACTTGGAGATTTCTGGCAGTAAACCATAACAGCAGTATATTCAAACTAGAGTGTTTCTTATCCGAGTCCTTTTACAAATACCTTTCTAAGCGTATGAAAGACATCCGTGGGTGATTCATCCTCGCCATTTCTGACTAGCGTGTGTTGCTGAGCTGCCTTGTTAGGAAGGGGTGCAGTTAATGTAGTGTTTGACATACAACTCATGTCCCTTGGCAGACTGTTTTTCATCTCTTGCCTTTGTTGGTGATTTTCTTTTTGTGCTTGGAAGGCTTGTGATCTTTTGAGGATTGTTTGAGAAGGCAGTTTTCCACATTATGAAGATTAGCAGTTAAAGCAGCTCGTAGTATTTCAAGATGGTGTGTTCCGTGATGTAATGAGATGTGTTCTTGGTCTGAGCAGGGAATTAATGACTCGTAATTTGCAGCTAATACAAAATGAAACAAGCGCATGCCAGATGTAGGACGCTGAGCCTTGCCGTTAATTGAGGAGGAACTAGGAATGAAATTAGGGTTAAAAGCCCTGAATAGACTGATTATTGTTACAAAACAGCAAACTGATAGGTACGTATTAGAGATACAAAAAGCTCAAAACACTGTATACTATATCTGTGTGCAGTTTGCAGTGCTTGTAGTTGACAGGGCCTGCGGGTATGGCTTGGGCCAGTCTTGTAGTAGCTTTTACTGTTAGGAAGATTATTTACTTTGTCTTGTATGTAGCCACATCATTCTGTAATGTTCAGCTGTCCTGCCTGCTATTTTTATTTATATATTTATATTTAGAGAAAAAAGTTAAGGGAGGCTTGATTTGTCTCAGCAATTTACAGTCTCTTTTTTTTTAAATTATTATTAATTGTATTTTAAAACAGTGATGATCGGACACTAGATGCACTAAAAAATTACCTTCCAAGCTTCTAATAGTTGAAACGTGGCTATTAAATAATTAAAATATCAATACAGAGAAAGAGACTTCTTAGAGATATAATAAGGAAATAAAAATCAACTTAAAAAATTGGAACTGGTTTATTTATTTGTTTGTCTTTAGGATCCATGCTAATATTTAGTCAAGGAAAAAAAATCATGTGGATTTCTTAGAAAAATGTTCTTCCTTGGTAAGTTTTCCTGTGCAAAAAGGGATGCATACCTTTATGTGTTATGGTTCAAGAATTCTTTGAGGTGATCTGCAGGTAAATGATGCTTTTTTTTTTAAAGTAGCTGAGTAGGAAAAGCTATTTATGTTTAAGAGATCCTTAAATACGAGTTGAAGAGCTTAAGTAGCTAGTTCTGAAGTGTGTATGCCCATAGGAGAATTTAGGCACAAATTGTGATGTCAGCGTTACTAGTGCAATTGGTTTGAAAGTTTTATGGATAACAAAATACTTAAACTGATTAAAGATACAGCCACTTAAGTCGTTTGCATATGATGAGATTATCCCAGCGGTTACATGACTGAAAGACAGTAGGCTTGGCTCTGTTTTCTTTATGCTTTCTTTGGTTCAGATTCTTGCTACTCTCAATCCATTTCTTTGACTGGAGTTCGTGTTATAGAAGTCTGCAAAAACCTCTTTAGTAGATGTCATTGTCGGGCTTTTTGTGTTCATCTGTCCAAGTTCATTAATTTTTGTGTATTTGAGGAAAATTGCTTGATTATTTTTTTTGTTATTTTTAAACTGTTGGAAAGTGTTAAAGTGGCTTTTGTACCTTAGCATAGTCTATGTTGTAGTAAATAAACCAGGAAGGTAATACTCAAGATTTACACAGGCACATATTTAATACGATACATAAATTGTTTAAGCCAGCTGCCTCATCTGTAACTCCGGCTGCATTGCATATTTTATTCCCTCATCCAAGATTTTGTTTTCCAACTAAAACTTTGTGCATCCTAATTTTTTTGTTTTGATTTCAGTTGTACACTGAATTAAAAACTAGTATTTAAATCTAGAATTCCTGTCCTATAATGGGTAGAATTTGCAGTGCAGCGGACTGTGTACAGAATAAAACTGACAGGAGCTGTAGGGAAAAAATAGAGGAAGAAAGAATTAACACTTTTGAAAAGTGACAATAGAAAGGCATGGTGGGTTTTGGCTCTCTTCCTCTGTATACATGCGCGTCTACTTCCTGCGTACAAACTTAACTACTTTGCTTCCTGTTTGGGGTTTGCTGCCTTAGGGCGTGTAAAACTGTATGATTATGAATTCAGATATGGTCTTGTTTGATGAATAGGTAATGCCCTTTTGTAAAATATATTTTTAAAAAACCATAGAAATAGCACCATACCTCCACACTACTCTTAAAAGATATTAGATGTTTATTAATTTTACTCCTACAAAGAACCAGGTAGGATAGTGTGATAAATTACATGTTTGTTTTCCTCCACTTTTCTAAATAATTCTCCCAAGCACAATCTATAAAAATCTGAACAACATTGTCCAAACTTTCTGTAGTGTTTTACACAGAGATCATTTAAACAGAGACCCTATGAAACCTATGCAGAAAGATTTATTCCTTTCCTGTCAATGGGAGAGATTAGAGTTCTAACAATCCTCACTAGAGGAGACTTTAGAATCCCTCTCCCTGGCTGTGTGGACCTTCAAATCAATCTGTGTTTCTCTGTAGCTTTTGACTTGACACCAGCTCCAGTACAGGTGCTTGTGCTGGTAGCTCTGACGCAGTGAATGCTTATAGCTACGTTTATAGAATCATAGAGTCATCTAGGTTGGAAGGGACCTTTAAGATTGAGTCCAACCGTCAACCTAACAGTGCCAAAACCACCACTAAACCATTAGAATGAGGTGGCTTGAAAATCTGGCACACCGGATTGAGACAAGAAGCATGTATTTGTAAAGCAGGTCTACTGTTGTGACGGGCTTTGAGTATGTTTTTGCTCCGTTGGTTTTAAACCTGCTTTTCCTTTCTTCAAAAGCTTCTGTGCTGGCTTAGCTTTCATTAGTTGCAACTTCAATGTATTTAGACAGAGCCATGGGCCTGATTCCATCTATGATCTGACAACCTTTTTTCCTTATAGTAGCAAATTAGTGTCTGTTTCACACCTTAGATGTAATCGAGCACAGAGATTTGTCTTCTGGCTAGATTTCGTGTTGGATAGGTACTTTATTCTTTTTGCATGAAGGCGTGACCATTGTAAGGCTGAACGTATTTTTAAGTATTACTTTCTTGGTTTTGTGTATTCTTTTTGTAACAGTGAATAGCTGTTAATTTACTTGTATTCATCACCTAGAATTCATTTAACTTCTACAGTGGTGGTTAAAATGTGCAATTTTTTTTTAAAACATTTATACATGGCATTACGTGCACACACCTGCCTTCCATCTTTGGTGTCAAATGACTACAAAATATTGAAACACGCAGAAGGAATTGCTACCACAGTTCATTTAAGATAGACAAATGATCACATACTTATTTTGGGATCTTGTAGAAAAACTGTAGTTATTTACAAATCATATTTCTCAAAACTTCTCTAATACAAAATGGAAGTCCCTATTCATTAGTTGTGCTCTGCTGTTTTTATTTCCTTATGATCAAAGGTTCAGTTCTTTGTATTCAGGATGGAGATTGTTAATTGAAGGCATGAAATCATGCCGACAATAATTAAGGTCGAGTTGTATGCTAAAGCTAGCATAATCCGTAACAATTTCTTATATGACTGTTCATGTTAGAAGCATTTATTTATAAATTTGGCTTACATTAAATTGTAGTTCATTTTTATACACAATTTTAGAGAGTATGTGCTTTAAAAGTGTCATTTAAGCATTCTGGGTAATAGTTCTCAGGTTATAAATGAGAAATGTGTAAATATCATCCCGCTCCTCAGGTTTTTGGTGAGTTGATTTCCGATGCCATGCTAGATTAGATGTTTTATACAGATGTATGTGCTCTGTATTACATATATTTGTGAATATGTAGTTCTTGTATTAAACTGTGATAGAACCAAATTCACTGTTTCCCCAAATTATCTGTGTTTTAAGGCAATATATTATTACAAAATAAACCAGTGTAGTGTACAGATCTTTTGTCACAAATGGGTATGCCTGTTAGGTATCATTTTGTAGGAGGTCGTAACAGAGAGGGTAATTTGAGTGTATATACACAGAAAGAGCAACCTTTTTTTTTTTTTATTTAGTGTAATATAAGAGCACATACTTTGGCTGTTGTATTAACTCTGGAAATAGAAGCTGGAAAACTTGAAACGTTGTTCAAACCCAGGACTTAAAGCATTGTAAAAGTTGTGCAAAAATATCATTGCATGCTGAATATACATTTCAAATTTGTATGTTTTAATGATTTCTTAAAGGAAAGCTTTGTTCAGTTACAGAGAATTGCTTATTTTATTTTTACTTCTGGGTTAACTAGTGTACTCTTCCATTTCAGAATGTATGAAAACATGTCCACAATGGTGTATTTAAAGGAAGAGAAGTTGGAGAAGCTCACTCAAGATGAAATCATTGCCAAAACTAAGCAAGTGATTAATGGACTAGAGGCACTGAAGAATGAACACAATTCAATTTTACAGAGCTTACTTGAAACACTGAAATGTTTGAAGAAAGATGATGAAACTAATCTGGTTGAAGAAAAATCAAACATGATTCGAAAGTCACTGGAAATGCTGGAGCTTGGCCTTAGTGAAGCACAGGTAAAATTGCAGTAGAAATAAAGCCTTTCAGACTTGGAATGAATTTTTAGTCTAAAAGAAATAAATGAAAGATCATTATTGGACCTATTATTGGAAATTTTGAAGTAAACAGAGATCAGTTTTGAAGGACTTATTGCTAATATTTAGTAAGACAAATATGTGCTGGGACATCTATGTTGTTGTTGTATGTTAATGAGAAAAACTGCTGTACTTAATAGAGGTAGATATTGGCTGTCTTGCTGTGTTATGGAAATAATTATGCATTCAGTATTCAAGCACTGAAGCTTGTAACTGAGCTCCTCTTTGCTTCGGTGAGACAGTTGCTATTTTCTGTTTCGACTTTTCCACAGCATTAGGTAGGGTGATGTTTGAGCAGCTTAAGAAATGAGCATTGGTTCATTTTAACCCTAAACTATTGCATAGGGAGATCTCACAAATAAATGAATTTGCTCCAGCCTTTGAGCTCTGTTGTAACCTTAAATTCATATTTTTATTCCCTTCCCTGGTTTAACCCCAGCTGGCAGCTAGGACCACACAACTGCTTGTGCAGTTCTTCGCCTTCCCCCCTCTCCCAGAAGGGTAGGGGGAAGAGGGAGAAAAGGAGGTGAAAGGGGAAAAGAAACCCCTTCTGGGTTGAGATAAGGACAGATAATAGAACAATAACAAAAAAAGGAATATAACAGTAGTAGTAGTAGTAATAATAATGATAAAAGAATAGATGAGATGAAGTAATACAACACAAGCTGCTCTCACCACCCAGTGAATCAGTTGTCCAGCCCAACCTGAGCGGTGGTCATGGATCCCTGCCTGCCAACCAGCCCCCATTTGTATAGTGAGCTTGACATGTATGACACAGAATATTCCTTTGGCCGTTCCATTGTTCTGTCTATGCTCCTTCTAAGCTTTTATGGGAAGATGAAAAAAGTCCTTGAATCGTATAAATATCACCTAGCAAGAGCTAAACCAGTATGTATTAGTGACATTCCTTTTATACCTAGTCTGATTCATAGCAGCCAGTAGAATGAAAATTAACTGTTTCCCAGCTGAAACCAGAACACCTTGATTCTGAGATTATTTATAGCTCACAATACTCTTGGAGCTTAAGAATCTCTAATGTTTATTGAACATTTTACTAAACCAAAATTGAATCTAAAAACATTTTAAAGGTTAAGAATCGAGTACAGGATCTGAAAAACTTTTACTGATCTGTTAAAGAGAGGACTCTGAGCTAATTTCTGTGAATTGTCTGAGTTGGTGAAGGTATTGTCTGCAGAAGATGAGTGAGAAGATGCATGTTTAGTCAAGATGTCAAGACCATATTTACAGTCCACATTTAGGGTATTTTGTACTAGGTCAAAAACCTGAAACAATGTGATTCGACAGTCATCAGTACAAAACGGCACAGTGTTTGCAAATGAGTTGAAAATACCAATGGCTTAACTTTGTATTAATAGTCTTTATATTGGTTGATTTAACTTTATATTAATCAGCTTTATATTGGTCTATATTTGTGCTAAGTCTTCTCATCTGGATCGAGCTATTATTATTTGGTGATCTGGAAGTTGTGTGCATTGGATCATGGTAAATTGAGGCCTGAGAGAGCGAACAAATATGGGTTACCAGAAATGGGAATGTAGAACCCCTGGGCATTATGGTAGAGACTGTCAGGCCTTAGTATATTGTACAAGCTTTGATCCCTTGTATTGGAAGAAAATGCTAGAAGATACATGGAATAAAATTGTAGTCGTTGAGTTACCTGTAGTTGGTGTTTGTAGAAGATCTGTGAGTGAATGAGTAGCTCCTCTTTCCTAACTTTGACATGGTATCGGGACTCCGGAAAGCTAGTTCTGATTCTTGGCTCTATCGAATTCAGCAGCCTCAGTTGTAGATGCTATTGCCGCCTTTGTCCCACATGGTGTTTTGTGAACTGTGGTGGCAAGGAGCCAAGAATTCTGCATTTACTGCCTTTGTTAGGAAAGTGATTACACTTCGGACTACTACTCTCAGACCTGATAAGCCTACTCTCCCTTCATGTTTTGGGTTGCAACAATGTAGTGGTTTTTTTTAATATACATAAAGTATTTAAATTAAGATACAGAATTATTTTATAGATGTTTTTGTGATGTGGATGTAGGTCTGATAACACATGTTAATTCCATGAAAACAAAACTGACTTTGAAGAAGTAATCGAACCTTTTTTTCAGTTAATTATAGAGGGTAAGATTACAAAGGACTTTAGTTTGCCATTGTAACTTGTAGGACGTTGTTTATGTTGACCCTATTATCCCAACTTTCCTAAATGTACTTTCTGATGTTACAAATGCCACTGTTTGAATAGGCCAAATAATTTAAATTGTTAACAATTTTGAATATGGAAATAGGTAGGTGCTGAAGTCTGGAGATTTGGACTGGTATTAGGAAATTATATCTGGGGTTTTATCTTACCTTTATAGGAAAAAGTAGTTTCTAAAGGCTTAATATATTTTTTTGAAACCTGAAATATCAGTTAAGCATGCCATCTGTTTCACATTAAATGTTTAGTTTAAAAACACTTCACAGTAACTTTTTTTTAAAGAAACATGAAATTGAGGAGGTGAAATGCTAGTAACTTGGGCATTTCAAACTCTTCTAAAAGATTTTTATTATCACCAGTTGCCCATTCTTACAAGGTGTGCTTTCTGAAGGGGGGGTATCTTCTGTATGTAGTGGCTGGCTTTCACTTAGCAAGCTCCTTTTTCATTTAACTTTGCTTAGCGAAAAAAAAAAAAAGAATCGAAGTAGACTGCTTTTATGGCTGTTCTGTTTTTTTGTCCTTAATGTGACTGTTCAAACACATTGACTGCACACTCAAGTTTATGATATGTATATCTAAAGTGCTTATATAAATTGCGTGTTCAGTTGTGCATTTAGATCTCAGTAGTATAATTGTCACTTCGAAATATTATCGTTATGCTGAGGTGTTCATCCTTATGAACTGTAAGCATGTATATGAATCCTTTTCTGTCTGAAAGCTCTTAAATTAGATCTCTGTATTAGTTCTTAGGTTATTTTTGTGATCCTTCAAGTTAAAAGTATTACTGCTTCATTTCATGTTAGTGGAACAAAGATTTCCATTTTCAGTAATCTAAATCCTAGTTCAAATTTTCCATATAAAAGTTATATGTAATCTTCAGCGAACTCTAAAACAATTTGACTTCTGATAGCATCCTGGAAAACAATCATTAGTAAAAAGTTCCTTTAGATTAATTCTGGCTGAACAAATGGTAAAAAACTTCAGAGAAGTGAGAACCAAATATATCAAGAAGAGACATCTGAATGTTTAACAAATTTCACAGCTGACATAGGTTTTAAATAAGGAAAGGCTTTTATGTTAAACACAGAACTGCATTCTAGAGGAAGTATGTCATGTGACACCTTCTGGTTTTTAGGTAATGATGGCCTTGTCAAATCACCTAAATGCAGTGGAATCGGAGAAGCAGAAATTGCGTGCTCAGGTTCGCCGGCTATGCCAGGAAAATCAGTGGCTACGGGATGAACTAGCCAATACACAACAGAAACTACAGAAAAGTGAGCAATCTGTGGCTCAACTGGAGGAAGAGAAGAAACATCTAGAATTCATGAATCAATTAAAAAAATATGACGACGATATTTCGCCATCAGTAAGTAGCTGTATAGTAAAAAAGCACCTTACATCTACATGTGTTGTAATCTACCTTGCTACCAAGAAATGACAGATACAGGCTTTTTATTTGTCTCTAACATAAACCTGTCATTAAAATGCTTACTTCTTACCAGCGTCACATAGCTTGCAGAAATACTCTGAAAGTTCAGTTCATTCTTATTTTAACAGAATAAATGTTTTACGGTCTATAGATAATAAAATACATACCAGGGTCAAAATCCATAAATACTTATTTAGTGTCATATTAGCTAAAAAAAAAAAAGAAGACCTGAACTTCAAGCCAAAAATTTCCTGCAGTAAATTCAACAGTTAAAATAAGTGGGAAATGTAAACTATTGGAGGTTCTAAGTACACAGGGGACTTGGCTTATTTTGACTGCAAGAAATTTAATTTTTGTGTAGTGAAATTAGTGTGTAGCTTTTGGATCTGTTGAGAATTTACACTAGGATAGGATGTTATTGAATGCCCTTTCATGACCTTCTGCCAGACATTGTGATCATCTGTATGTTTCTTCAGTCGTGTTTAGCCAGCTCATTGTGTTACATATTCTTAGATTCAGAGAGAAAATGGATAAAATTTTCATTTATAGAAGTAACTTATCACTTAAAATGACTTCTGAATTATTTGCCCTTCTTGTTATCCTTTCGTTTTGTTTTCTTAAGTTAGATGGCACTGTAGAGAAGTACCTCATTTTGTGTGTTCAGACCTTCTCAGCTGGGTCTTGGAAAGAACTGTTTTTCATAACCAATTAGTTCAGCAACATAATGGTTGAAAATGTATGCATGTTAATCATGCTTAACCAACTGCTTAACTAAATCCTTTTTAACATATTGTGAGTAGTGAGAGTTGTTTTGGTCAGTTGCACACCACGTTTTTCAGTGCTACTTCATGAGTTTGTCTTTGTAGCTGAATACTGCCTGTGAAGCCTGTTTAGAAAAGAGGCAGGAGGAGGGAACATAGGATTTTGATGAGCTAACTGTTGAATTGTAATCTGCAGATGGCCTTGGCAAATAGGGTCAAAGGAAGCAAAGCATCTTTACAGTTTATCTAACCATATGGACAGTCTTTGTTGTTAGCCTTTGAAAACAGTCAATTGTATATACTCAGTATGAGGTTGGAATCAGCACACTTGAACTGTGGACTTCCCATCTGAGATCTAGTCCCATCAGTCTGCTATTTTTGAACTTTGCCACCATTGAACTTGAATGCCAGCAGCAGTTGCCTTTTTCTCATCTGTGGAAAAAGGTGTTGGATGGAGAGCCAGAAAAAAAGGAATGTGTTCTGCTCCTGGGTTTTTTCCTTACTGAGATTAACATCTCTGAGAACTTCAACTGTTTATATTGTGTAAACTCCACATTTAAGAAACACGATTGAGGGGTGATCTGTTTCTTTATTTTACGTGATTGTGGGATCTGGAATGATCTTTGGATGTTTAAAATCGATATGCATTGATGGATTGTGCAGAAATGAATATGGTTTCAGATGGAGACTATTGGAGATGAACTTCTTTCCGAGTGTTTTTTTTTTCTTTTGAACCTTACAGATCAAAGAATGGTAGGGGTTGGAAGGGATCTCTGGAGATCATCTAGTCCCACCCCCCTGCCAAAGCAGGTTCACCTAGAGCAGGTTGGACAGGAATGCATCCAGGCGGGTTCTGAATATCTCCAGAGAAGGAGACTCCACAGCCTCTCTGGGCAGCCTGTGCCAGTACCCTGCCACCCTCACAGGAAAGAAGTTTTTCCACATGTTGAGCCAGAATTTCCTGTGTTCCAGTTTGTGCCCATTGCCCCATGTTCTGTCACTGGGCACCACTGAAGAGAGTTGGGCCCCATCCTCTTGACAACCCTTTTAGATATTTAAAAGCATTGATGAGATCCCCTCTCAGTCTGCCCTTCTCGAGGCTAAACAGACCCATGTCTCTCAGCCTTTCTTCATAAGAGATGTGCTCCATTCCCTTATCATCTTTGTAGCCCTCCACTGGACTCGCTCCAGTAGTTCTCTGTCTTTCTTGAACCGGGGAGCCCAGAACTGGACACAGTACTCCAGCTGTGGCCTCACCAGAGCAGAGTAGAGGGGGAGGATAACCTCCCTTGACCTGCTGGCCACACTTTTTATAATGGATCTCAGGATACCATTGGCCTTCTTGGCCACAGAGGCAGATTGCTTCTCATGGTTAAGTTGTTTTTCACCAGGACTCGCAGGTCCCTCTCTGCAGAGCTGCTTTCTAGCAGGTCAACCCCTAACCTGCACCGGTGCCTGGGGTTATTCTTCCCTAGGTGCAGGACCCTACACTTGCCCTTGTTGAACTTCTTTAGGTTCCTCTCCACCCAACTCTCCAGCCTGTCCAGGTCTCACTGAATGGTGGCACAGCCTTCCAGCGTGTTAGCCACCCCTCCCAGTTTTGTGTCATCAGCAAACCTGCTGAGGGTACACTCTGTCCCCTCATCCAGGTAATTGATTTATATGTTGAACAAGATCGGACCCAGTACTGACCCCTGGGGAACACCGCTAGTTACAGGCCTCCAACTAGACCCTGCGCTGCTGATCACAGCCCTCTGAGCTCTGCCATTCTGTCAGTTCTCGATCCATCTCACTGTTCACTCGTCTAACCCACACTTCCTAATTCTTACCTATGAGGATATTATGGGAGACAGTGTCAAAAGCCTTGCCGAAGTAGAGGTAGTCTCAGAGTCTACCTTGTGAGCAGATCACAATTGCAAAATCTATTATTTGTGCAGAAGTTGAGTACTCAGAAATTGAAATGACAGAACTAAAGTTGCTGGTGCAACTTTATTCTCCTTCAGGAGATGAATCTCCTTATTCCTCTCCCTTACTCATCTATAACTGCTTTTATGACTAAAAAAGTGGAGTGGACAATTCTGTATTCAGTAGCACTCGCTCCTCACTGGGTACTTAGATTAGGTATAATGTGTCTGTAAGAATAGCAAATGTCTTCTTGCGTGCTTAAATTGAGACTGAAATCTAGGAGACCTCATTTCTATTCCTGGCTCTTCTGAAGGTGTCCTGTATTGTTTCAGGACAGAGCATGTAAATACATTTGAACATAAGACCTTCGTTAAACTTGTATGAGAAATGTTATTCTTGACAATTCCTAAGTTCTCAATGTGGGGTTTTCCTTCAACGTTGCTGATTAAATGGACTGTCCTTTTATGCCTTAGATTTAAGTGTAACAATTTGTTTGGGTTTGGGGTTGTTCTATAGGAAGATAAAGATACGGATTCCACCAAAGAGCCTTTGGATGACTTATTTCCCAATGATGAAGATGACCAAGGACAAGGAAGTAAGTACACTCAAATTACAATGTTAGTGTATTTCTGCAATGCAGAATATAAAGATGCTCTTTACAAAAATGAATCCATGCTTGGGGTCTTCTGGCATACAGCAGAGTGGTGAATGCCTCCGCTAGAATAAGGAAACCAGTCATTGATACACATTCTGTACATTAATATGTATAGAACTGGGGCATAGTTTTTTAAAGAGATTTTACTAGCTGTTGTAAAGTTCTTGGGGACTGACTTCAGTACAAAATTGGTCCCACAGTCTTTCCTGTGGCCCTCAGAAAGGAAAAGGTTTATTCCAAGTGACTGGGGCAGATTCTGAAACATTGAAGCTTTTTGATGGTCTGCCCAGATGTTGAATTCTGTTAGTGACCTTTTTAACGATCTGATTTAACACTTTGGGGCAGGTTTCAGTATGAAGTCTTTCTCATATAATCTTTTGTCCTTTACTGAGCTTGTCTTCCTTAGTTTTACTACTCATTCTTGAAATACTGTCTTGAGGTCAGAAGGACTGATGAATATGCAGTGATGTTTGAGGTATGGTATGGTAGTGGGGTTGAAAGAAGCCGTTAATAGGTAAGGCATGCTTAGTGAAATGTGGTTTTTTGTGTGGGTGTAAAGCTGATATTATATAATGTATTGATATTGTAGTGTACATGCAGTGTGCTTGTAGTACAATGGTTCTTAGTGGACAAATTACTTCAGAAGAAGTGTCTGAAGGGTTGCGGCCTTTGTAATCAGCAGCATTTCAAATTTACTTCATGGGCACGTACACAAGATACACTGCATGCTTGGTAACGTGGTAATGCTGTCCATAGCCAGCAATGGAAGGAGGACTTGAAGAGTTTAGAATAGGTTAGTGTTGACTGTGCTGAGCTCATCCTTCCTTCCTTTGTAGTAGGAAAACTGAATGGCAAAGCTGTCTATATACCTGCATAGTCCATCTCCCTTATTTTGCTTTACAGAAGACAAAGTTGACATTTCAGTAATTTCCTTGACCTCCAGGAGAAACACTGAAATGCTTCAGTGCTTTGGTAGGCAATAATCGCGGATGTAGGCTTGGGATTGTATGATTCCACTGACATAAAAAGGTTCCTACTTGCTGTTTTGCTTAATAGAAAGGAGAGAAGAAAGTCAGGCTCACAGCAGGAGTCCTTATCTTGTGTGTTGTCTAGAATTTAATGAAAATGAGTTAGAGGTGATTTTCTCAATCTTCCCAGAAATCTCCCAAGTGAAGAGAAAAAGGGTAGTATATTTTGGGGGGAGTGAGAGGGCGGGGGTTGCAACAACCAAAGGTTAGGAGCTACTGGAAAATAAGCCGCTAACCCTGAGGGTTAGAAAGTAAAACTTAAAGACTGATGCTGGCTTTGATGACTCATTGTCTTTTCTCTTGCAGCTGTTGTTAGTGGCATCCAAGGTGTTTTAATCCTTTATGTGCCAACCTTAAGTCTTCCCTGGTATAGCAAACAAAGGGAAACAAAAAAATTTTAGAGAAGGAGAATAAAGGAAAAAGGACAAATCATTTGAGCTTTTCTGCAGGTCTTTGGCTCATTTGTGTTTATGTTCCTTTCCATAGGGAAACGTCAATATTTGTAAGTGCAAAATTAGGATATCTTGAGAATTGCTAATGGTTTGCTGAGCTGAAATAGTTTCCTGCTTTCTTCAGTGGTTTATTACATTTGGTCATTTGAGCTAATAGAAGCATAAAATGAAACAGTACTGGACAGAGCATGAAGCATAAAATGGTTATATTTTCACTGTCTCTGTTCAAGACAGCATGACTGGAGGAGACTGGAGGACAAATCTTACAAGGAACGACTGAGGGAACTGGGATTTTTTAGCCTGGAGAAGAGGAGGCTGAGGGGAGACCTTATCACCCTCTACAATTACCTGAAAGGAGGTTGTAGAGAGGTGGGGGCTGACGTCTTCTCCCGGGTGACAAGTGATAGGACAAGAGGAAATGGGTTTAAGTTATGTCAAGGGAGGTTTAGACTGGATATTAGGAAACATTTTTTCATGGAAAGGGTTATTAAACATTGGAGTAGGCTGCCCAGGGAGGTGGTGGATTCACCATCTCTGGAGGTGTTTAAAAAAAAAAGGGTAGATGCGGTACTTAAGAACATGGTTTAGAAGTGGGTTTTGTCAGGGTAGGTTAATGGTTGGACTTGATGATCTTGAAGGTCCCTTCCAACCTCAGCAATTCTGTGATTCTGTGACTGCTGTGAAGTATGTTCTAATAGTAATGCTCTATATTGAAATAAAATTCAGTGAGTCTCATTTTGTGTCGTTGAGCAGTAATGTTAGATGTTTTAGTTATAGTCATCTTTTAAGCAACTTGAAATCTTTTGGATTTCTTTCAGTTCAACAGCAGCATAGCAGTGCAGCGGCTGCTGCCCAACAAGGTGGCTATGAAATTCCAGCAAGATTAAGGACCCTTCATAATCTTGTTATTCAGTACGCTTCCCAAGGTAGATATGAGGTTGCTGTACCGCTCTGTAAACAAGCTCTTGAAGATCTGGAGAAGACTTCGGGTCATGATCATCCTGATGTTGCCACTATGTTGAACATACTTGCTTTGGTGTACAGGTTTGTATGCTGACATAGATAAATACCAGTTAAATAAGTAGTTAATATTTGGCTACAATGTGTTAATGCTTAGACTAACACTTTTTGACTGTTGTATTATTTTCCATTCCCTGTTTTTTATGAAAACCCTCAAGAGGGTCCTGCAATATTTATATACTCCCTATACTTAAAAGTCAAACAAGTTGCTGAATTTTTGCTTGTGCCTTTGTTTTGGGAGTGAAGCTGGTTTTGATAATTTTTTTTTTGTCTACTGAGGAGGTATGTCTTGATAACCCACTTGCAGATAATCTAGAGGTATAAATTGGACAGCAGTGAGAAGCAGTTTGCTGATTGAGGACTAGCGTGTACTACTTTACAGTTACAGGCTTCAGGTTTTTACTTCACAATTTCTGAGTATATTCTCAATTACTCTTCTAGCATCATTATGCCAGTACTGAAGTCAGCTTCATTTTTATTACTTTCTTTTCTGAATCCCCAGTATTAATTATGACTCTTTAAAATTTAGAGACCAGAACAAATACAAAGATGCAGCAAATCTCCTGAATGATGCCTTGGCTATCCGTGAAAAGACTTTGGGCAAAGATCATCCAGCGGTTTGTATACATGCACTATCACATTCTTAGTTGTGTTTTTCGTTGAATTTTTTTCAACTCATTCTAATATTAAACTCAACAGGAAAGTTTTTAAGACCTGGCTTATCTCTAAATAGTACAGGTAGGAGGCCACAGTGTAACATTCTTGTTTTCTTTTAAATATTTTACCATGCCTTTTGAGCATTATATTCAATGCTATTTCACCACAAATGACTCTCTCATACTTGATTTGGGATTGCATGGATTTTCTATGGGAAATTAATTTGGGAAGAAAGATTTTAATTTACTTACTTAAGTCACTTTATTAAACTCTGATTGAAGGTGTACTTCTGATTTGTTTTACTGCTGCTTTTAAATGAAACCTAAATCAAGCTTTTGTACTTAGTGTTTAAAATTAATGTGATATCTCAGTTCATGTAGCCTGTGTGAAGCAGGGCAGCTCTGACTATAGATTTAAGAGGTAACTTTGAAAGAGAAGAATGTATGAAGAAAATGCATGCACTAAAGGACATTTCCACAAATGAAGCAAAAGTATTTAATGATTTTGGGTTTTTTCCTTTCCTCAGTTGTGTATGTATGCATTCAATAATAATTATTTCTTCATTTGCACATTTCAAGAGGTCTACCCTGTGCATGAAAAATTTGAAAACATCAATGCATTGCAGATTTGTTCATTTGTCAGATATTTGTATCAGCAAATTCCAGTGTAATTAATATTTCTCTACTGTTAACAGGTGGCAGCAACTCTAAACAATCTTGCAGTACTTTATGGTAAACGGGGAAAGTACAAAGAAGCTGAACCATTGTGTAAGCGAGCTCTGGAAATAAGAGAAAAGGTATGAGTAAGAATACAGCACCTTTGACTGGATTTTTTTAAGGCAGGGAGCAAAGTTAAGCACTTTACTTTTTTTACCTTTCAGTTGGGTAGATCAGCCAGATAAACCACAGATTTAGCAGTGCACTAGTAGTCAGCAGTGTCTGAAATTCAAAACAGTAGTAAATTCTAGTAGTCCTGTGGAGCTGTTGGAGCACGCTGTGTATATTTGAAATCCTGTATTTTATAATTAATCTCCTTTGCCTTTTTCTTTCCCCTTTGATAATTAAGTAATCTTTGATTTGACAAGAGCACTGGAATTAAAAATGAAACATCACTAAAATTTTTAAGTTGATTATTCTATGACTATGTGGATATTTACTCTGGTCCATGAGACTGAATACCTGCATCCTCAGGCCTCTTTGGTTAATGTGCTGCTTATAATATTATTATACTACTTCCATTATTCCTGTTATGAATTATTCTGCAACATTCTCAGTTTGTAATATAATTGAGTAACCTTCATATCTTTCTAATGCAAATCTTGCTTTTGTCATCCTCATGTTGAATTGATGAGGAATAAAAACTAACGGACTATTTCTAAATGATGCATTTCTGAACCCTGATACGATGATTGGAGAATGTTTTAACACAAGGTATTTCGTTTTCAGGTTCTGGGGAAAGATCACCCTGATGTTGCCAAACAATTAAATAACTTGGCTTTGCTATGCCAGAACCAGGGCAAATATGAGGAGGTTGAATACTACTATCAGAGGGCACTGGAGATTTACCAAACTAAGCTGGGACCAGATGATCCAAATGTTGCAAAAACAAAGAATAACCTGGTAAGCCTTTTATAAAGTAAATGTAAGAAAAAGTAAAATTTTCTGATGAATTGAAATGCACCTTTATTCAGCATGTATTCTATTTATTATTTACCAAGCTAAATAAAACAGTGTGCTGATACATCTTTTGGGGGGTATTTTGTTTTCAGGCATCCTGCTATCTAAAACAGGGCAAATTTAAGCAAGCGGAAACTTTGTATAAAGAGATTCTTACTCGCGCTCATGAACGGGAGTTTGGCTCTGTAGATGGTAAGAAACTTAGTCCCTAGATTTGAATGTGTGTTTCATTTTTGTAGTTATGAAATAAAATCTACAGGAAGTTAATTGTATCCTGATTAAAATTGTTGCCTGTTTGAGGTGGACTTAAAAAGTGAGATTATAGATGCATTGATGTACCATTCATTATAAGAAAGCATTTAGATACAGCAGATTTGATTCAGAAGGAAAGGTTTTTCTTGCATAACGAGACTGGGTAGATTTATGTTTTATGGATTGTATTTCTGGCATAATTTATCTTATGACCAGCCAAAACCAACTTCGTTATTTTCATAGAGGCAGAAAAATGTATGTCGCTTTCTAGTCACAGGAAAAAGTCCATGCGGATTTTTAATGATATAATAACTACATTGTTAATGTAAGTGCTCCATTAATACATTTAAAAAATGGAGAAAATGCCCTTAAATTGTGAATTACACTGTACGTTGAAGTCAAATGCATTTTATCAGCTATAAATCACAGTGAAGAATTTTCATTGTGTTCCATGACAGTAGCATATGCACCGCTTGGTAGATGTCAAAGTGGTTGTTATGAAAAAAGAAATAAATGTGTATTTTCTAGAACTAGGCACATGACAAATTGATGGCAGCATATACCGACTTCAAAGCTTCTCAGAAGTACCTGTTTCTAAGTTCAGATAAGAAAAGAAGACAGAATTGTAAAACTGCAAAAAAGGTGCATGTTTTATGTCTGCTGCTTGTAGTAGGGACAGTAAGGTGTTTTTTGTTCTGATAATAGTATAATTCTGTGGTTCACAACTTCATTTCAGAAGAGTGAAAATCAAACAATGAATACTTTGTAGCTTTGTACTTCTGTAATACATTTTCTTCTGTTTCATCAGATGAAAATAAGCCTATTTGGATGCATGCAGAAGAGAGGGAAGAATGCAAAGTAAGGCTGTTGACATACCTCTTTTTTGGAGCTTTTACTATTTAAGTTACAAATTAGTTATTTTTCTTCAATGTTACTTTTGTTTTAGGGAAAGCAAAAAGATGGCACATCTTTTGGAGAATATGGTGGCTGGTACAAAGCTTGCAAAGTTGACAGGTGGGTAATTTCTTTACAGGACAAACAACGTGGCAATACCACGTATCCAGAAATGTCAGATTAAAGCATGTTTAAAAAATGAAATCAAACCAGCTGCTTGCTTAGGACTATAAAAACTATAGTATTAAAAATTCAGGCTCCAAGTCTGGGTTTTGGGAATACGGTAGCACTTTTTAAGTCCCAGGGCTGCTTTTATACTAAGCTGGTTAGATCTAATAAGTGACATAAAGATTCACCACTTGTGTTCTTGGCAGTCCTTCACGTGGAAGCACAGATCACCTTTCTTTCTTTTTATACTGCTGGTTGGTGTACGTGCTCTCCCGGCCCTAGCAAGACCTCTAGAGAGGGCCAGAAGCAATAAGGAGACTGTGCAAATAACTGAGCCTTGAGTTTTCTCGCTGGCACAAGAGACAAAGTTAAACTGCCACAATTCGGCATTATTGCATTTCTAAAGCTTGAAGAATATAGTTTTGTGTGAATGAAAACGCGTGCCTTAACATGGAAGAAGAGAAACAAGGATTCCAGCTTGGATTATATTTGGTGAAATATTTTTTTGTTTGCTTTAATTTTGTTCCTGAACTGCTTTTTTTTTTTTTTTTTAATGTGCAGGTGGTACAATGTAAGAAAAAACCTGCACCTAGTACTGATAATGTTCAGTGAGGGTTTTTCATTTCTTCAGTGTTTGAATTCTTGTATTTAACAGGCAACAGAACAAATCTGCTCTTTTTTCTCCATCCTGAACTTTGGGTGCAATGCAATTTGTTGGTTTGTGTTTCATGTACTAGTTCATTCTAATGCATGAGGAAGTCTTTTCTCTGTTGTTACTGGAGCAAAACTTCAAGCAACAATACTGTGACTGAGCTAAAGCTCATTGTGTCATTGAAACAAAAATGTCTTGTTGGAGTGTGAGACTTGTTAATAGAATGTGTGATTTTTTTATTTTTTTTTTCCCCTTTATTGTTCAAGCATGGTTTGAATGCACAGAATCTGCAAATAGGTACTAAGTAAAAGCTGATGAAAGCAACTGGTAATTTGTTTTGTGACTAACACATGCTACAGCAATGGTCACTGTATGCATGAGTAGGCATGTTTTCTGGAAGCTTCACAATTATTTGGTTGGCCACACTCGGATTGAGCTAAATTTTTACCTCAGTGTATCTGAGGAACACAGGGATATAGCAGTCCAGTTTTCTCTTCAGTAGATCTAGAGGCTAGTTACTAAATTCCAGTTTCAGGACTGCTGACTAATCAGCGTGAGCCATTAATGCACATTGAAAGGGGTTAACAGCTTTTTCCATGTACATGAAGTACGGTGTAGTATATTCTAAAACAGACTTACTAAATAATTATGAAAAATATAAGTACTATATTAATTTCAGTTTTTATTAGTTTGTGAATTGAGAAGAGTTGAATATATGTGTGTGTATATATACACTTTTTTTTTTCTTTAAATAGTCCAACAGTAACAACTACCTTAAAGAACCTTGGGGCACTTTACAGACGACAGGGCAAATTTGAAGCTGCTGAAACATTAGAAGAGGCAGCAATGAGATCTCGTAAACAGGCAAGTATGAAAACTCGCCTTAACGATATTTCTGCATTGTGGTCATGCAGATGTTCAACTTCAGTATCTATTGTACATGCAGAATATATAAACTTTTAGCTATTCAGTGTCTGGTGCTTGGTGTTGCCCTCTAACTTCAGTCTGAACTGGTGATAAACTGATATTATTTTAACACCTGCAAACTGGTTAATCGCTAGGGCAGCAGCACCATGTACCAGGGGCATGGTTCGAATGTGGAGTGAAATGACATGGAAAATGGAAGAGCAGAAGACACTGTGTCAACCAGCAGTCCTCGATTGGCTACATGTCCTGGGAGAGAGACTGTAGCTAGGGGGAAATGGAGAATTTCTGTTGATAATCTCCTTTGCCAGTAATGCTGTTCTACTTTTAGTAATGAGCTGTCAAACTTACAAATGTTCTGTTTCTGTATATGACTGACTGCAACTGGTGC
Organism: Pluvialis apricaria; assembly: GCA_017639485.1. NCBI lineage: Eukaryota > Metazoa > Chordata > Aves > Charadriiformes > Charadriidae > Pluvialis > Pluvialis apricaria. Next base: position 13,612,316 of record CM030012.1, read on the forward strand.
AGACCTCCAGAAGCCCATTATAAAATTTATCAGTTGCTGGTTTGGTTACTTGTGCAAACCGATGGCACGGATATTACAGTTTAAGGGAGGACTGTTATTCTTTTAATGTGGAGTTCTGTGCTCTCAAATCTGCTGTTCAAGTAGCCATTTCTTACAGTCTTAGAAAGTGGGAGAGAGTTTGGTTTTGAAATTTTAATGGCTTTTTGTTTTTCCTTTCCCTTTTGGATGATTTGATACAATGTCTTTTATAGAAGTGCCTAAGACACCACAAGCAAACATGGCTTGTCAGTCAGTGTTAAATGGAAAGCAAAATAAGAAAATGTGAGTAGGAAAAAACTTGGAAAGTTAACTTTAGATTTGTTTTTGTGCAATAGTAAATAAGATTTGTATTTTTCTCAGAAGTAGTTTGTTTTGTTGGTGGTGTTTTTTTTCTGATGTCCCTGTAAAATTCTAAACTCAAATTCTAAATTGAAGTAAACTGACTTAGGTGATGGATCATATCTTTATTGATTTGAAGTTGTATTTTAAAGAATGATACTGCAGTATTTGATGTACATAGAAGCAGATTCCTGGAAAAGGGAGAGAGCAAAAAAGTCCTGGCAAACCTCATGCTCCTCTAGTGAACTCAGCAACAGTTCCCTTTGACATAAGGTCATAAGGTGCCGTAAGTCCTTTCTTCCACAAAAATGATGGAAAACTTGCGAGTGTTTGCCAAGTAAGTGGAATGAAACCAGTAAGAGGAAAGTATGAATCAGGGAGAGAAGTTCTTCAGCAAGGAAAATTCAAGGGTGAGGGAGGAAATAGCTGATGCAGATACTTTCTTTTACTGATGATGATTTTCATGTACTTTTACTGAAGATTCATTTTTGGTGTGTCTCTCATTCAGATGTGATTTGAAAATAAGAAATGAACGTGCACTACATCTTAACATACTTGCTTTGGTTCTTAGTTTTACTGCTGCCATTACGCGTGGTAATATTTTAGTGTGAACAGGTACAACCAGGATGAATTGGCGTAGTATAATAGTAATAAGAGGACTCAAAGGAAACTTCAGCTTGTAGTTACATGTTTTTCCTTTTTTCTATATTAAAAAAAAAAAAAAAACAAAACAGAACACCAACTTTTCAAGTTCAAATTTTTACTGTGAAGCCTGGAATTGGTTGTTTTGGAATTAAGGATGGGAGGATCTTGCTATTGGAGAAGTCTTTTCTAGAGTCCCTGTTTAATTGCCCCACTTCTGGCTTGCCAGTACCACTGGAAAAACTGTTCCTTGTCTTCATTTTCCATAGAACCTGCTGGAGGCTCGCTGCTGCTACTTTATTTTTATTAAGCATGCTTCAGATTTTCATTGGTGCATCTTCTGCCACCTATACCATTATGCCATAATATATCACATTACACACAGCACTAAATTTGGACATGTAGGAAACAATGCTGTCTTACTAGCAGTGTTTTAACACTACCTTTCTATTCTAGGTCATAAAAGTAAAGGAGGACAGACAGGGTTAATGCATGTCCCTTTTTCAGCTAAAAGCAAAGAAGTACTTTTGTTCCCAGGTGTGGAAAAGCATCAATCTTGTGCACCTTTGTTCTCCTTCATGCATTTTTTCTTTGCTTTAGCTGCTGGGATGTATATGCTAGATTTTTGAAGACCAGTGAAGTTCTTTGTCCTTCATCTTTCATGACAGAATCAAACAAACTGGGAAAGTGCAGTTCCCTGTCCCTTCATTTCTTATTTTTATTTTTTTTTTAACATATGAGGTAAATGAGAGACAGTAGCTTTTGAACAGAGCCTAGAGGTTATTTGTATGATACGTCACCTCCTCAGTGGTGAATGTAAATCATTTTATGCTTTTCGTGTTCTGTGCTGCTAAAGGGTTTGATGCAAAAAGCTGTTTTGAGCCTATGCTTCTCTACTGGGTGAGAGCTGTAGCTACTTTTCTGCACCATACAGCTGTGTGGAAGTAGAAATATATGATCATTATAAGTTGGTTTCAAGCTTCCTTGTGTGTACAATTCCATTAGAGAGGGCTGTTGGGCTCTTCAGTTGGTGGAAAGCAGCTATATGGGAACCAAGAACCTGATTTGTCCGTGCCGCTAAAACAACTTTCATTCTTATTCATGCACTTTACTTTTAAGTAGAATTTTGGCATGATTTTCACTTTCTGTGTTGTGGTAGACTTTAGGGATTTGTTGCACAGATCCTCTGCTGCATTTGCTGCTTGCACAGTGAAAGATGCAGAGTATTTTCTTATGTGTAAGGCATTCATCTGGGATCTCTTCCTGTCAGCAAATACTGTTTATGATGTGGAGTAGGTTTATTATAAAGAAAACAGAACTGAAAATAAGTATGATTTGAGCTTTATTACTTTCTAGTTCCTGTGTTAAAGATTTTGCCTTTATTTTAGTGCAGGGTTTTCATAGAAGGTACTTCAGCACTTTTAAGATATTTAAAGGATTATTTGGTAATTGATGGGCATTCTTTAACACAAAGTAAACATATTTTATCGACCATATATCTAGTCTGTTCTATTATAAGTTTATTTTCTATTTGATTTCTTTCTGAAGGATAAATTATACTACTGTACCAACTGTCACATGTCAGTATTTTTAAATAGCACAACCTGTGTCTTAGGTATTTGGTATTCAGACACCTGCAATGTTCTTTTCAAAGGTGGGTGAATACTGTACCATTTGATAGGTGAAAAACTCAGAATTGCATTGACTATTCATGATCTGTAAATTGCTTAGATATTAAGCTGGTGGGCAGATGGCTTCAGGTAAGTGACACGAACACCATAATGCTTTGACAAGTTACATGGAAGGAGGAAAAGAATGGCAGGTCAGTGAATTCTCAAACTACCAAACTGTCTGTCCACTTCATGCTATGTTGATTCCTGTAATGTGTAAAGGGCAACTCATCTTGGCTGCGCTTTGAAGGCAGAATCGGGGTAATGGAGTTATGGGTTGGTTTGACTTCTTTCTTGATCCAGTTGTTGCGTGTAAGTAGTAGATTAATACAGCTAGTAATAAAATAAAACCTTTTCCTATTTTACCTAAATCTCAGGGTCTTGACAATGTTCATAAACAGAGAGTTGCTGAAGTGCTGAATGACCCTGAGAGCATAGAAAAAAGGCGAAGCCGAGAAAGCCTCAATGTTGATGTGGTAAAGTACGAGAGTGGTCCTGATGGAGGCGAGGAAGTGAGTATGAGCGTAGAATGGAATGGGGTAAGTACAGTACACAGTTTAAGAAAATAGCCTAGATAAATTATCACCATAACAAATATGGTTGTCCATTCACCAGCCTATCATGTTTTCAGTAGTTTCTTGGTTGATCTACTTAGTATTTTGTAATTTTGCAGAATCAATTAAGAAATGAAGAGTAACATTTTGTTTTTCATAACATCACGTTAAAAAATGTAATATTTTAAAATTTTAAAACATCCTTTCTGTTGTTGTCCTGAATGGTGAAGTTTCTTCAAGAATCCAAGCAGTTGTATTTAAGTTGTTTAATGCTGATTGAGTGTCCTGGTTTTTGGTCTGGTGTACAATTGCTTGTCAGCGTTTTCTTTTTACTGGTAGAAATATTTTAGCAATTAACTTTTGCTTTTGTCCTTTTGATGCCATATTTACCTGTATTTTAAATGTTTCTTTAAAAATACTGCATCTGTTGGAATCACAAAGAACATTCGCTATGGAGATGTATTAAGTGTTAGCAGTTTTATAGCAAATTGAAGTGATCAGTCTAACACTAAAATAATTCAATCTCCTCCTTACCCAACTTCTTAGAGAAAAGAACATAACTTTTCAAGCTGCTATACTGTCCATTTTAAGAGGCAGTGCCATCACATAACAATGTGGTAGTAACTTCACATTTCTTAAGTAAAATACTAGTACCAGTTTCCCGTACTAGAATATGACTGGAGTCAAGGCTTGTTCCTATTTGTTTCCCATATATTGGCTTCACTGTATAACATTGATTGTCATAAAGTAAAAACACACATAGTGTGATTACATATGCATTTTTCTAATCATTGTTTTTCTGTATTTGAAAGACAGTGCAAGCTTTCAGTTATTGATCTGGCTTATGTAGTTGTTTGCTTCTGTCACCAGCTTTCCCGTGCTTTATCCCATTGCTGCCAATGGGATATATATTGTGCTGTTAACTAACTCCCAGCTGCAGTTCTGCTGAAAATACTCTGTTAGATTATAAAAGTGCTGTTGCCTGCTTTTGCTGTATGGGAGGGGAAGTAGCCTACTTTGCAATATTGAGTGTTCTGAAGTTTCATTTCTGTCACAATAGCTATCTTTTTTCTTTTTTTAGCCACGTGAGACAAAGTTTAGCATTCCAAAGAAACCTTGATAGAACACATACTGCTTTAGTCTTAAAGGAGCATGTTCTTTCTGTCTTTGCTTTTGTCCCTTTATTATTGTTTTCTTGGCATTGGTGTTCTCAGTGCCAAGACAGTCAATCAGCATCTAATGTGAATAATACTGCATCATTAATAAAGCCAAAGTAAGGTTGGATAACTCTTTTTAATTCTCATTTTGCCCATTCAGCGTTAGAACTGTGTACTGTACTCCTCCCTTAATTTTCGCTGTACTTTGCATGACTATATGTTCTAAATGGATTAAACTTTTTTCTGTTATTGACATTAATTAAACAAGCATGCAGGTTTTGGATTGAAAAGGGCTTCTGGAAAAGCAATAGACAGTATTTCTAGGTCAATATTTTAGTCAAACTCAGTGATAAAATTTGTTGATCTGAAAAATCAAATTTTGACCTGTGAAGGCAAACAAACTTTTCATTTTTAATGTGAAGTGGCATTGCTTTATTCTCGTCTTCGTTTTTTCTTGGTTTTCCCCCTCTTAAGCAACAGTATTTTGTATTACGTCTTTTACATGAAGTGGGCAACTATCTCTCCCTCTACCCTGCTAGCGTTTCTATCTTAGTGCTGTTCTTCCCTCTACTTGATATCGTGTAGATTTTTTTACCCTTGTGTGTTCCCTCCAGACAAAATATTCTGATTCATAAAATACAGTAGAATTTTTTTTGTCAGGCAGATACTTCTGTGTGCAGAGCCTGAAGAGAGGCCTTCTCCCTTTAAATTATTTTGAAGTGGTCAAGCTGACTCATGTTCTTGGCTGTCAGAGAATAGGTGGCGTGTGTAACAAACTTCAATAAAAAATTATGTTGGAAGATTTATTGTAATTAAGTCACTTCCATATGGAATGTAATTGCTATTAAGCATTGTATGCTTTGATGTAATGTTTTACATTCTTACAAAAAGAACTGAAATGTCTGTTGGAATTAAATCTGTCATTAACTATTAAAATCAACATGCTAAGTGAGGTTGTATACTGCACGTTTGCATATTTCGTATAAAGTCCATCCCTTAAAGTTAACCAAAGATACTTGAAAATGCAAAGGAACACTTTGTCTTAAAAATTCAAGGTAGAAATCCCAAGATTTTTATCCCTCACCCACTGTCATTTTTAGTAGACAAACATAGTATCTGTAATTGGCATTTTTGTAAATTGATCTTGCAGTCAGTTGGAGGATGAATAAAAATCTTTGTAGTATGATAGTGCTTAATTTAAGATCATGTTTTTGGTGTGAGAAAGTATCTTTTATTATTCTAAACCACATGCTTCAAAAAGACAGGCTTTTGGGCACATCAGTCCGCTTTCAGGTGTGAAATGAAAGCAATACATTTCACTACCATAGAGTAGCTGGTAAGAGTTGCTCTTGTTTAATAGGAAGTGTCAGACAGCCAGAGCAGCGTTGTAGCAGACAACTACAAAGTACAGGAGATGATGATGCTCAGGAGGTGTAAGCAAAAGTAATAAGATGATTCTCAGTGACATAAAAATTGGCAATTTGTCTTTGCAATAGAAATGGGTATCTCTGATTTTCTTTTTTGTTTGTACTGGGTGTAGGATTTTTTTTTTTTTTATCCTAAGCTTATGTTTTAAAGGTGTTTTGTTAATTATGCAGTCAGTGTGTAACTTGGAAGTTCAGTATTTTTATTTCAGATTTGAAATGCCCAAAAGCTTGTCTGCTTATTCCTAATGTGCTGATTAGCATAATAAAAGTTATACTCTATATCTACCAGATTTGTCTTGCCTTTGTTCATTGGATCATTATCACTACTATAATATCACTGGTTTAAGACCATAGGAATAATTAGTCTCTTTACTGATCTAATTGGAATTTAGACTTCAGTTTATTCAATCCTGTGAAGTGGAAGTTCACTTCACTTTTAAAAGTGTAAACAGTATATGCAATTTACTTTGAAACATAAATACTCGGTTAGATTTTGATCTTCTAAACACTTCGTAGCAAGGCATTTTGCTATTTGCAAGAATAATTTTAGTTACAGTTCATTCCAGTTGCTATAGGTAAAGGCTCTCAAAACAGTTATCTTAATACTATCAGTAACGGTTTCTGTACTTAACACCGAGAATGGAAAGCATGTAAATTGAACAACAGCTTATATTTAAAGGTGGGTTCTTTCAGCTGCCTCACTGTATTAGGGAAAGTACAGAAACTTCCACTTGGATAATAAGCAAACACACAGATCCATTCTAAAAAATGCTTGAGGTCAGTTGGATCCTAATTCCTTGAAGGAATGCAGAGAGTTTTGTCTGGAGGTTTAGGGGAAGACCTCTTTCTTCTTGCAGTTTTGTTTCGAGGAAAATTCCTGACAGAAGTTAAAGCTGAAATGCATGCACCTTGCTCTGTTCCTTTCTTGTGTTGTTTTTTTTTCCTTTATTTTTATTTTTGTGTTAATGTCAGCTGAAAAAAATTCTTTCTTTGTTTACAAAATGTAATCCTAAAGCTATTCCTTCTTAAAGGTGTTTTGTATTTTATACAAATGCACAGCATCATTCATGCTCGTTTGTAAGTTGCTTATTAGTGATACAGGCGAAACTGTGTAAAGAAGTACATTGTGGTAATTGCAAGGGCCTGCACTTTGTACTTAAGGGCAGTCCAAATACTCCGGAAAAAATTGTTTTGAATGTGACCTAGAAATACTGTAAACATAACTGTTCAAAATTGAAAACTGTTGAATTTTTCCCAACAGTTTCATTCAGTTTTTCTCTCTCCATTTCTGACAGGCCTAGATGCCTTTTGTGATTCTTATACTGTCTCCTGCATGACGGGCGTGCACCATCTTCAAGCTTTAACTTCTCTCTTCAGTACTGACTGCTGTGTTTTAGCAAACCCTTTAAGATTCTTGTCAGAGCTACACTTCCCTGTAAACTGGCCATTCCTTCAGTGCTGGTGTCTTTTTTTGGTTTTTCTATTTCTGTACATGTGTAGCTTTGCCAGATATGTATCTAGTCATACAAAATGTTATTACAACCATTTGCTGTGTAATACATTAGTAAAAAAAAAAAACAACAACCAACCAAGTAACAAGGAACTTTATAAGTAGCTGTTCACTATGGAAAAAAAGGTAGTTAAAAGTATCACACAAGGTATTATTGAAATGGCATGATGGTGATCTTTACAGGAGAAAAACAAAACAAACCCCGTTAACAGTAAGGCATGTTCTCCAAGTGCTTTAAAATGTATTTAGAGACCTATTACATGGTTAACATCAATATGGAACTCTGGATGTCTTCACTTATGATAATTCTAAAGTAGCATTGCTGTTTAGTCTTTGTGTGAGATTTTAGCAATTATGCTTTTCTCTACTAATCTTGGTGTTCAGTGATTTGTGTATTTGTCTTTCTAACTTCTAATAAACTCACTCCAACTCAGGTGTCTGTCTTTGTCTGCTTAGTAGTACTTTACTTTCTTCTTTTACAATTCTTCTTATGTAGGATTTCTATGAAGTAGGAAGTGGTCACTTCTAATCTTACTAAACTGTTGGGTTTGGGTTTTTTGGTTTTGGGTTTTTTGTTAAGAGTAAAATGTTTAAAAATAGAGTTGTGGTCAGTTGGAAGTTTCTCTTGATCAGCATAGCAGTGTAAAACATGAATGCAATGTACAAAAAATTCATTTCATCATGCTTTACATTTTCTTTGGTGAGAGTTAAAATGAAGCATAGGAATTTAACCATACATGTTTCTGATCAGAAATACTTTCGTTTAAGGATTTTAGGATTAAACAAACATGCTAACAAGTAGTGTAGATGTTTAGAAAAAATAAAACAGTTTTTTTCTTAGGCTGATGGAATGCTTTTGCTTGGGGCAAAAAAAAAACCCAACTGTTAACCACAGTGCGCTCATATGAAATGGTAGCATGGTGATGGTGAATTGTTTGACTACTGTGGTTGGGTTTTATTAATTATTGTGAAGACATGCTCAATCCATGGTTAATATTTTAGAAATCTTTGTTATAGTTTGGAAGGAACGCTTTTGTTTTGGTAAAGTTATAGCTATATGATATTCTGTGTATAGGTAATTGTATCAGTATATATTAATAGCAATTTTAAATAATTTTTTCATCAATGAAATGTTTTTGAGCCAGGTTTGGGGGAGGGCAACAAACTTTTGCACTTTCACATTTGTTTAATTTTTTTCAGGATGGCACTGGATCTTTAAAACGCAGTGGTTCCTTTAGCAAACTTCGTGCTTCCATTAGACGCAGCAGTGAGAAGCTGGTTAGAAAGCTGAAGGGAGGAAGTTCACGAGACAGTGAACCAAAGAATCCAGGGTAATTATCTATTCTTAGCTGTACTGGTGTGCCCGTGTTCTGTGCCCGCACTGTAGCCTAGTGCAGTACCTAGGGCAGTGTTTTTTCCCTTTTTACTGCTTTAGCCACTTGAAGAATAGAAAAGACTCATAGAATTACTGATAAATGTTAGTAATCTGCAAAATTCCTCTCCTTTTCACACAGCAGTGAAGAATAATAAATGTTACTGATTTTTACAATAAAAGCTTAAATACAGTAAACCCACAACTAACATTTGTGATATAGCTTTATATATTGCTGTGCGTATAAAGAGAATTACCGACTTGAGCCTTTCTTGGTTTCTATTTGTGGAAAACCCAGATGTGAGAGAGCAGAGGAAAACATTGAAAAACTTGAAACTAGTTGTGCATCTCATTAACATTTCAGCCTCAGTGAAGTCAGTGGTAAAAATTCAAATTTTAATGAATTTGACTTCTCACTCTTTCCTGTTTACCATATGATTATGGATTTGGATATATGTAATATTTCTAATTAATGCATAAAAACATTCATCACTTACTGGCTGCTGCAGAGAAGTTGCAATGTTAAACTGTACTAGTCTCTTTCATAACAGCACTCATGGGTGTTCCCCATCAGCCCCAACATAATTGCTGTCAGTTTTGCAGGGTTTTTTTTCCCATTGCTGTGGAAAACTGGAACTCATTTAGTTGACAGGAAACTGTACGACAATATGAATTTGAACTTATGCTTTAAAACAGTTAAAATGGAGAAATTGGAGTAACTTCTGATGGAGCAACTGGATCTAGGAGTAATACAGTAGATGATGATGATGATGGTAATACTTGAGACAGTGATCTGGAGGCAGGGTTTCAATGTGTTCTTTAAGTGCTCCAATGAAGTTTTGCCTCATTGTTTTTAGGTGGCTATAAAAAATTGTATACAGCTGCAATACACATGGAATGCTCTTCCTTGCGTATCTGTTTCAAATTCGGCCTGATCTGATTTTTTAAATTGTTAATTAAAATTTCACTCTCAGCTGTCAGAGACTTGATGTTGGCGGCACTGAATCAAATTCAAGGTCAAAAGTCCCTTTGCATTTATTGAAATACATCATTAAGAACTGCCTCTGAGATGGTAGATTGGGAATAAACGGTGAAAAACATGTAATTAGAAGAAGGAAAGATGTAAAGTGCTATAGGGAAAACAAGCAAACGCAAGCCAAAATAGAGTAAAAGGGATTTCCTTCTTTGTCTTCAGTATTATCATTTTTATATGTTGGTTTTCTGTTTCGATTCAGCTCTGTCAGGAGTTCATACATCATAGTTCAGGTATATTCTTGTATGAATAGATGCGTATATTCATAGCTAATTTTGCATTTTCTCCTCGGTTTTGTGAGACATGGAAAGGTTTTCAGTTTCTTAAAAGCCAAGAGTTTTATTCCTTCTTAGAGCTATTTTTTTCTGCAACTAAAGTAACTCCATGGTTATAGGTATAGAAAATTATGTTTATGTGTAGTTGAAGACATTTGGTTTTGCAGTGTCCTATAAGAACTCCTCTGCCTTTTTATTGTCTGCACTTGGTAGTGTTAATTGACCAAGGTAGAAGTAATCTACCAACATTAACATTAATTATATTGTGGAGGTCTGTATCACAAGATGAGGTTTCCTCAAATGAAGACATTAACAAATGTGAAACAAATTTGAAAACAAAGCAGTATCTTGCCTTCCCTTTTTGACAAAATATTCTTGTTTTTTAGATGTCACTGTAGTTCTCAAAGAATAATTTATTCTTAAAACTTGCGATAAGTGTATTGCATTCACAGGCTTTCATGTAGATAGGCACGTTGAGTGTATAAAACAACAAGTATTACAATTTCTGTTCTTGTAAGATATAGACTTTTTTTAATCCTAATTTATATTTGCATTTGTTATTAAAACCAGCTAAGATTCCTGGTATTAAACACCAACTTTGTAGATCATGAAGCATAGCTGTACATACTGGTATTCCAAGAAGTCATTTTGATTTCATTTTCTGAAGAAACTTTAGTGAATAGAGTTAATTTCTTTTTCTGCTTCTGAATGTAATAAAAGGGATAATCAGTTTTTATTATGCAAACCTTTGGGGTTTAGTGCGTTTGGTTGCTCAGTGTTACAGTACTGACATAGCAGATATATGAATCACTTTTGCTATGAAGTTGGCCGCTGTAGGTAGAAGACTTTTGTGCCTCCCTCCTTACCCAGTACACCTCTGCATTCCCTGTCTATGTCTCTATGAAGGCTTTCTTTTGAACTTGATTTACACCTGTTGCTTATCCTGCGCTTCTGTAAAAAGCAATTGACAGTGCTGGTATGATTCTGAATGAGAAATACTCATATAGAAATGCATTAACATCACAGCATGAAAGAAAGACTTAGTTTTCATGTTGTTGCTTGACACAGAAGGTTGAGGAGAATAAAGTGGAAAACATATCAGGGAAATTGTTTCTTTAAAATAATGCAAAAGTCCTTTTGACAAAGAACTAATCTCTGAAGAACTGTTCTTCGAAACATACAACATACCTGAAGCATGGTATCAGTTCTTTCTTTATCATGTTTCAGAAATCAGTTCTGTAATAATTTAACTTGCTTAGTTAGTGTTAGGTTTGATTTTTTTTTTCACTTTTAAAATTTTGATCGTAGAGCAGAACAGTTAAGATTTGTAATTTAAAAGAGGGGGGGAGCTTTCATTATCGCTATTACTTATTCACCAGAAAAACAACTGCGTGCTATTTGTGCAATTGTGTTTCTAACATGGTGGAAATTAAAAGTTCGTTTGCCAGAATAAAGTTCTTAAGTATGTTGATTCAAAACAAACAAAAAACCAACCCGCATACAAACTAGTATCTCATGTGGTTAAAAAAATTTTTTTTTTTAATTGGCACTTCAGCAAGAACCTAAAAACACGTGTGTAAATTTTTACTGGTGGATGTTCTATTTCCCTGGAATGTTTTCCATAAATCCTTATGCTCTTTTGGAGAGTTTTATGTAATGTTTTGTTTGTGTTTTACAGATTAACTTACTTTGACTTCCATATATAACCTCTGTTGTACATGTTTCCTTGAATAAATGAGAGGTGTATACCGTGCATGAGTCCTTGCTTTGTTGTTGCTAACACTCATGTCAAATATTTTAAATTGTGTGCATTCTTAGCATTTGAAAGGTTCAGATTTAATGCTAGGAAAAACCAGCAAGCCTCTGTTAACGTGGCAGCTGTTGCCTGTGTTTGTGAGTGTTTTGGTTCATTATTCTGCTAAGCCTTTGCTTTATGAAAGCATTTAAAACTTGTGCTTGACTTTGACTGTTAGTAGTCTTGCTTCAGTAGAAAGAAAAACTGGTTTATATCTAATGTGATCTGTATGGATAAACCTTTCCATGTTACTGGAAAGCATTGGAAACTTTGCATGGGCCAGCTGCCTCTAAAGCTGCACGTAGCACTGCAGGATTAGGACCTCGCTGTCTTGTGAATATTTCATCAAATATCTATTCAAAGCCCTCATTTAGTAGTTTTTGAAATAATTGAAGAGTTAGGGAAAAAGCAAAGCAAACGTCGTACTTTGAGTAACATACGGACACAAGGCTAATCTTGAGTTTCATTACACATGCGTTAAAATATTTTTGTTAAATTCGTATATGTTTGAGAAATGTAGGTGAATTATTAATCCTCATCTCAAACTGCAGTAGATATTACAGTTAATGCAGTGATATTTTGGCTGTCAGTAGCTCCTGTGTAGGTGATTAACTTTTTTTTTTCCTCACTTGTTGCTTTCAATACAGTATTCTAGGGTTGTTGTTACCACTGCTCAGAGCGTTGTGAAGCCAAAAGCATAACCAACGTTAACAGCAGCAACTGTCTTGGTTTCCCTTCGCTTTGAAATGTTTAAAATAAAAGATTTAAAAATGTTTTTTGAAATTGATTCTGAATACTTACATAGATGAGGCAGAAAGTACTGATGTTTGTTGTAGCTTTTCCAAGTTAAATGCTGCCTACGTGACAAACTTATTTGTATTTCACATTTTTTTCCTAAACTGTTGGAATGTTTTGATGCTTTTGTAAGAAGCTGCATAAAATTGAAACTGACAATTAGTTAACTAAAAATCAATGCGAAGTCAGTGTGTTAATTTGATATGCTTTAAAAACAGAGATCTTATTTTGAGTTGAAATTAAATCAATTGCCTGAAATGTTTAAGCTCTGAGAAGCTTGTAATTTTGGGGGGTTTATGTGTAATTTAGAACCGAATATAAACATATTCTAGTTATGTAGTTATCTTAAAGGGTATCCCTTAGATCAGTTTTGGGGCATTGTTCAAACTCCCTTAACTGTGCGTTGCTCATTGTTATACTTGTGTTTTTAGAGCTGTTAGTTTTCAGCTATTCTGATTGGTTTATCCTTGCATGTTCACTGTCCTGGTTGCAGCATGAAGCGTGCCAGTTCTCTGAATGTTCTTAACATGGGTGGCAAGGCTACTGAAGATCATTTTCAAGTAAGAAGCCCTACAATACTCTTACAAAAATAGATATCATTAGTAGGGTTTGGGATAAAAAGAGTACGATAAATAATAAAACAACAAACTCCTAGTGTTTGATAAGATCCTACTTCAGTAAGATGTTTAAAGCGTATGCTTAAGGCATCGTTCCGCAATGCTTTTGTGAATTATGCTTAATTTTAAGCAAGTGGTTAAATCCAACCAGAAAAGAGCATTGGCTTTTATGATATCAAGCAGTCTCTGGCTTTGGACCTTCTAACTATTACAGTGGATATGAAACTTCTGGATTCTTATGTTCTTATAAACACTAATTTAAAAAAAAACAAGACCTTTTAAAGCCTTGTTACTAAGTATTTTTTACTTCAGCCCCTTTATTGCAAAGGGCCCAATCATTTAGTTACTGTACGTTTTCAAATTCCCTTAAATGCGACTTCAGTTGTTTCTGAGGTTGTAGAGGAGCAGTCTCTAAAAGGTTGTCTGATCTATGTTATGCTTCTGCTAATATAAAACCTTATTTTGCTTAACTGTATATGGTGCGCCTGATCGCTACTTTCCATTTCCTGTTTTTACCTAATAAGTCACTGTTTCTTATATTGTCCAATAAGCCAGCCACGTTCTGCGTTCTAAACACCCTTGTGCATTTTACTAACACAGTAACTGCAACTAATTTTATGAAGATAAAATTGCTTCTGTACTAACAACACTGTACATGAGGATCTTCATCACTGTTTGTCCTACCATAGCAAGAAAGCCCAAACTGTATGGCTCTCAGTTTACTGTTGAGTGGCATAAAGGTGTCTTAACTGTATTCTCTGTAATGAACACACTGCAGTTTTCTGTGGTGTGAAATGTATGCAGAACTTTGCCTGGGGTGAACTTCGGCCAAAAAAAAAAAAAAAAAAAAAATCCAGGTTAAAACATAATTCTTCGCAGCAACAGCACCAAGGTTTCAAAATGTCATGCCCTAGGTGCCCTTAAACAGGATCCTTAGTATATAATTGATGTGACTTGCAGAAGAGTAATTTATTGTTTGTGTGTCCACTGCAATATTAAAATGAGTTCTTGCTTCTTGTGAGCTCTTCTAGTTTGCCCACTGTAGACACTCATGGCAATTCCCATAGGTGGGACTTGGGTCAGGATTGTAAAGGGTGTATATACACATATATATATATATCACTGGATCTCTTCAGTTTTGCTAGTTGAAAGGTGGGGAAAAAGGTGTTTATTTGAATACGGAAGAGTGTCCCCCTATCCAACATGAACACGGCCAGTTCTCCATAGTTCCTTCCATACGGTTGTTTGTTCCTGTTTGTTAAAATTAGTAATTTTGTTTATTTGCTTGAACTGTCTGGACATCTGCTTAATTTATTTGTTTGTTTGTTTTCCCCTTCACACAGGAACGAAATAATTGTCTGACAGACTCGAGAGCTCTGAGTGTCAGTCATACTGATTTGGCGCATTGAGATTCTTGGACAGAAGCTAGCTAATATTCCTTGGTGAATAAAGAAGCACTGAGACCCTCAAAGCTTTGGTTCCTCACCATTATGTATAGGAACACCTAGTTTATAGATTTTATTGGTTTTTTTTTCCAAGACTGCTGTTTTTACTTTTCTAAATAGGAACAATTTTAAACACAGCATTAGTGGGTATTTTCTTCTAAAGGAAAACTATATAGATATATATTGCTCATTGCACTGCTCCCATTAATGCTACTTACATTGATTTCTTTAGTAGACCTGAATATTACGGCAGGCAAAAAAATGTAAAAATACAAACATATTTAAAGCATACCAAAATGCAAAGATGTTTGAAGATGCAGGCAAAATTAAATGTGTAGCAGTAAATATATACAGTGCTGGAATGAGAAAAGGACAAATTTATGTGCATTACTGTATAAATGCAAATTGACCATACTGTATTGGTGGGGCTTTCCTTTGCACCATGGATTTTGTAATGTTAGAACCCTTACCTGGCAAAACAGCACTTAGACACGGCTTACTTAACCACTAGATTGAGCTATTAAATTTTACAGAAGAGATGGCTGGGGTTACATTACGTACAGATAGCATGAATAGCAATACCTGTGACCGTAATTTTGATACTTGTTGATAGAAGTCTTAGGGCACAATAATCGATGGAGATAGGATGGTTCACGTTGATCAGGAGAAACAGAAAAGGTTTTGACCTTTACCTTGTATGGTCGACAGAACGCTGAAGTTTTGGACTGCAACTGTCCCAGAGCAGCTGCTCTTGCTCTTAGGGAGACATCGAGCCTCAGGTTGACTCTCTCGCTCGTCCACTGGAGTTCACAATCCCATTCTCTGTTTGCTGAAAGTGCTCCAACGTTTCCTTGTGCTGGTCCCAAATCCTGCCTTTCTCCATGATAGCTGAGGACAGCGGGGGCAGGCAGCGGCACGCTAGGCTGGTCCGCTGTGGAGGAGCTGCTGCGCAAAGGACCGCTCTGATCTGAAGGGCCCCAGTGGAAGCACTAGATGGCCATAAGTGGCAAGCAACTTGTTTGACCACACATCCATGTTAAATCTACTTAGGGTTAATATGTATGCTGTCTGTATACAGGACTGCTGCTGGAACTAAGTATCTATGTTTTCAGTATTTTATAGACACTAGTATTTCCTTTTGCTTTTCTGTAAAGCTTGTAATTTTGTTCATCTTTTGTAAAAATCCTTATTCATGTGAAGTTGGATGAGAAAGTAAAAAAAACAACCGGTGTGTGTACAAATGTATTTGTGGTCATAGTTGTGAGCTGGAAAATGCCGAACAAAATTAACTTTGGGAAAAGCTGGAATATTCATTCAAGGTTAGCACCGACTGAAGGAGGTAAAACATAGGGACATAAGCAAGTTTTAGTATTTGAACAGGCTGTGAAGAGTCGTTAGTATTAGTACTTCATAGAAGTATTTGACTGGCTTTGCATCTGGTTTTAAGTTGTGCTACAACACCCGATGCAAAAAGTTGTATGTGTAATGCACTTGACTATGTTTACCAGGAGGTACCTTATTAGCATCTCTTTAAAGAAAGCTGTGTATGGTATACCTGCTATAAGGACGGTTTAGAAACGGTGGGATGTGATGCTGCTAATATGTAGAAGTTTTAGCACAGAGTAGTGCAATTCATTAATGAACTCGAGCAAGAACAAGTTGTTGCTCAGTTATCTTAACAATATGTACTCATATAATGTAGACTCATGAGTTTTAATCTTTTTATTAAGAGCTTTTTCTATAAAAAATATACATAATATATATACTTTTTTTCCCCCCCTAAATCAAGATGTGTTATGTGCACCCATTGGTGAACTCTGTTCTCTGCACAAAGCCAGACTGAGCTGGCTTTGCATAAAGAACTGTACGTCAGGTTGCCGAGCTGGCTGGGTACCGGTGTCCGACGGGCAGGCAGGCCGGGGAGGCAGCAGGAGAACCCTGCCACAGCCGTCGTGTCACTGAACAGCCGGCGATGGTGTCACCCGTCCCGCTGGCAGTGCCCGTGAGAAACTCCTGCAAACACCCCTCGCAGTCAACCTGTTTCAGACCAGCACGGTGCTACTGCGTAGGAGTGGCTCAACAGGCCTTTAACACATGGCTCTGTAGGGTTCAGGGTTTCACTCGGAGACTGTTACGAAAGTCTGACTTCCAAAATAACCCCACAAAACTATTTAGACACGGAACTGATTTTACTAATAAGGAATTACTTAAAAGAAATTGAAGAATGTGTTTTCTACATTCATCTTTCAACTTTGAAGGAAAATTATTTTGCTGCCTCTCAAAAAAAAGAAAAACAAACCAACAAACTTGTGTAAATAGCAGTAAAATATTTAACCATGCCAAATTACAATGTACATTAAGTTTTAAAGCGCAAGACTGTGGTATGTTGATGGTGATAGTGAGGGAACTTTCTTGTTTAGGATTGTACTGTTGGTGGTGTTACTACTACTGCGTTTTTACATGTTTTAAACCTTTATATAGTACTTTAAAGTGCATTGGAAGACTAAATTGTTGAGCTACTGCTTATTAAACAATTCTTACATTTAAAAGGTTAATATTTTTTTTTTCAGAGAAGACACATTTCAAGACTCCTGAATCCATAAATGATAGCCAGGTCCTTACAGTTACAAGACAGTGAGCTGTTTGTAGTTTGAGGAAAAACTTGAAAAGGTCAAAACCAATTTTAAGGTCAACCTTCCTTATGTTTCATCATAATCACGAATTAATTACTGTCAGGATGTGGTTTGTATGCACAGAAATTTCAGGTGGGCTTCTCAGTTGGCTTTTATGTAAGGCTTTCTTTTGGAATATCCTCTGTGTCAGTTGTAGCTAACAGTCTGCATAAAGTATAAAACCAAAATACCCAAGTGTATAATTCTTGGGTATCTTCAGTACTGAGCTGAACCAACAGCTGTGATGAAATGGAAAACTAGAAAAGACCTTCAAAATTGCCATGCATCTTGTTAGGAAAACTGCAACCTTGGTAGTGCTATTTTGGTTTGAATCTAGCATGTTTGTCCTTGCCCAGAACTGTAAGGGTGAACTTCATTAAAAACGTAGTAAGGACTCCAGATGAGGCCAGTTCCTCTAGACTCTGCTGGGAACAGTGGCAGTTACTTCTGGGGTATACAGTCGGCGCCGGTCGCACGTAAGATGAATCATACATTGAATTGTTCCTGAGAGAAAGGTGCCTGTTGCCCTTCTGTCTCTCTGCTTGTGCACTAGTCTATAGGAACACTGGCAATGTTTGTTCTTGAGTTTAGATCTTACTATTGTAAAATGCAACTGTTTCATGATTTGCTCCTCGTTTAGAGGAATAACTGAACTATTGCTGTGATGTTTGTGCTTGCAGTACTGCAGTGATGGAACACAGCACTTAAACAACAGAAAAACAATTGGACACATTATCTACAGTTTGTACCTTTTCTTAAAACAAACAACACCCCCCCCCCCCCGTGCCCTCCTGAATGGTAGTAAATTAAAATGGTTTTAAGCTTGAGAAGTATTTGTGCTTAAATTGTACCATTTGAATCCAGTCATTTTGAAAATGGTGTGGTTCTGTTGTAAATATATAGTAAAAGGGGCGTGCAGTGCTTTGTTGAAGGCATGTTTACAATACTTGATGAGTTCAAGTTACTTTAGTTTTTGTTATGCAGGTCATGTGTTTTGTCTGAAAGCTGCTAAGAGAATTGCATTTTTGGTAATGTTAGCCTGTACTGCAAGAATAAATGTTAAAAGATGTGATGCTGTGAAGTTTACAGTTTCCTTGTAGCAACTTTGCATTGTCACAGATGTACAGAATGTTCACAATAGTCTCAGTATGCTGAACAGTCAAGGTCAGTAGTTTGGTTTGTTTTTTTTTTTTTTAAAGAAAGAAAAAAGCCCAGAACAACAAAGCAAGAAGCATAACAGGGTGCCACCATCTGACAGAGGTCAGAAGACCTGAGCTGATCCTTATGCTCGTAGTGAAGTTACAAAACTCTTCTTTAGTTATGACTGCTTTTAAATAAGAAGTATTTAGAGAAACATAGTTGGAAGTTCATTTAACGCTCCAGCTACATCAGAAGCAGCATCCAGCTGCTCTAACGGTTGTGCTGGCACGCACAAGTGAGAGAGAGACTAAAAACTGTATACAGCGTGGAACAAGCATAATGAAGTAGTTTTTAAAACCAGATCAGTACTTAGGTTCCCTATATTTATACTCAAGTCCCAGTTCAAGCATGGAAAGTTATTGAGTCTTTAGTTTTAAATTATGTAGTAGAAGCATGGCATGATACAGTAGTGGTGGTAGGTTACAGTATAATTAAGGCAGATGAGTTCGATGAAGGCAGAAATGGTATTTTGTTTTCTAGAACCTGATTTACAAAACAAAACCAAACCCCAACAACAGCAAAACCAGAAAACCATTTGTAATGTCCAATGTATCCTTCTTGAGAAGAACTCCTCCCCCTGCCGTGCCCTGATATGTGGAGTTCACATTTGATTTTTTTTTTTTTTTTAAAAATACATCTTCCAAGATTGGCTTTAAGATGCTGCATTTTGATGCCCATGTGTAGTTAGTGCTTGTCACAGCTATGGACAAAATCCCATTCAGCATTCACCTGTCTGTCTTACCCCATAAAACTTTGTTGAAAATAAACTTCCACAAATGTTACTTGAAACAAATAGTAGTAATTCACTGCAATTTCATCAAGAAACTTGTAATAAGATTGTTTAGAGTGTTTTACTACGTGTTTTGTTAATAGGTCAGTTGTGTAAAATTCTTTCTTTCCCAAGCACAAATTAATTTGGTTCTACATTTCCCTAAATGATCTTTCTGCTGAAAAGGCCTCTTGAAATATAACACAGATCTGTAGATTAATTTGAAACTATTTAAAAGTTTCTCAAGTGTCATTTAAAATTTTTTTCAAAGTGTAGAAAAATATTTAAATGTGGTCTTAGAGGATAAAGATGATATACTTAATACATTCTAGAATGTAAATCTTTGTAAAAATTACTTCAGTTTTTTTCCTGTATAGAAGCAAATCTCAGTTGTGAAATCCAAAGATGAATAAAGCTGTATAAAGGGAAGGTTCTTAAATTGCATTTATTGAAACTTCAGCATGTTTCAACATTTCAGACACAAGGCGTCAAAAAGGGCAGCTGCTTTGTTCAGCCTTTGTGAGGGTTTGCACCCCCAAGGCAGTACTAAGGTCAGATGAACGACGTTCTAGATCTCTGACTGTGGCTGTAAGTAAAGAAGGGGCAGAAACTGCAGGTGAACATTCAACTGCTGTGAGCGATGAGACTGTAAGCTTGGGCTTCCGTTGCATTTTAGAGTTTCAGGGTTTGTGTGTGATGATGAGCTCGGAAACGTTCTGTAACATGCTCTGACTCAGATTTAAGCCTCCAGCTGGAGAGTTAAACAAGAACCAACACGGGCAATGACAGGAAGACTTGCTCAGGTAAGATGTTACTTACATTTATTGGTAAAAGTGTTTTTTGTCAAGTAAACTGGGACTTTGGTTACAGACCCCCCTGTGACTTTAACACTTATGTCTCATTCCTGCAAGCAGTCAGGTTGCAAAAAGAGCAAATTATTACGAAACTGAGCCGTAAGATGCGTATCAGACTGTACTGAACATGGTTCACAGTGAGGAAGATCCTGGGACTGGAGCTGGGGCTTTGATGAGAATTGTAAATGAATGTCTGGGGAGGGGCTGACTGACTCCCATTAATCAGCTTAGAGCCATCTGTGGCATTTTTTTTAAAATCAAATTAGTACAATAGGATGAGCAATGTATTGGCTAACGTTCCTGTCTCAGATACACTGGCCAGGAATGGAAGAGAATAACTTGAGTGTTACCTATGCTGCATTCATTTATCTTCATTAAAATTGTCAGAAAGGAGGCATGGACAGTAAGGATTTGAAGACTGAGGTGGCCATGCCCCTGAGGTACAGCAAGCCTGCTTTTTTCTTAGATAGAGTACACAAAGACTTTTAAGTTTCATCATTGGATTTTATTTAAAAACAAACAAAAAACCCAAACCAAAAACCAGACTATGGTCATTTTCAAATACAGATAATTAAGACTCTATTTAAGAAAAGAGACGTAGAGACAATTTGTTATGCTGTTTGCACAAGGTCCCCTTAGATGACTGACGGGATCTCAGAAGGCACTGAAAGTAACTCATCCTTCTTTCTGCCAGTTCAGACTTCCCTTCCTTCAGCTCCAAGGCATGACTGTGCCTCAAGAACCTCCCTAAGGCAGTCGCACAGTCCCTGTCTTCCTGGCTCTCTCTTCCTTGCATCATACTCAATTGTCCTCAGAGAAGTCTTCTGCCAGAGAGTTCCAGCTGACCCAGCGTACACCTAGACAACACGGTTCCCTTCTGCTACCCAGCTGTGTGCTTCCACAAGAGAAGATGGCTCACTAATATAGGGTACCTGAAGAACGTAAAAGGAATGTGGCTGAACTTGCCTCTTACCAAGTGATAGTCATTCCTCTCAACTTGTATTTAGGGAAGAGATTTTATTGTTTAGACTATGGACTATTGTTTAGACTAAGGTTCTCATTTAAAACAGAACTGAGCAATGTAACTACACAGAAAAACGTAAGACTCCGGTAGACATCTTGTTTGGGCAACCCGAGGAAGCAGGTAGAAGGAGGAAGAAATCTGAAAGCTTTGTGACAAAGCTGCTTTGTGTTATTTTTGAGGTTCTACAGGTAGAGGAATGGCTACACTTAATGGCAGCATGAGGCCCAGAAACACAATCAGGCAGTATTAACTGGTTGAATTTGAGTCCCTTTGGCTCTGCAAACAGACAAGGTACACAACTGCAGTAAATGCTGTTTCTAGATTAGCATGCTGTTAAAAGAAAATTGGAAATGAGGTCTCCCCTAACATGGAGATTTCCACATCGCACTTCATTGTGCAGCTTCCACCTCCCCACAGCTTTACCCTCCTTCAGAAAACTTACGAGGAAAAGCTGATGAACATATATCCAAGCATAAAAAGATCTTCTTTCACCATGTAGACAAGGCTTAATGTATTGTCTTTTCACTGTTTATGTATTTCAGCATCCATTTCTTTCACGTAAGAACAGTTTCATTTTACTAGTAATTCTTCCCAAAGCAAAGTAGTTTTGATGCATTTTTGGAGCAGGATGCTTTACTATGCAGAGGATTTATTTTATTCCTTTTACACCTTCCAATTTTACTGTATAGTAGCAAGAGGATGGAGGGAGATGAGGAGCAAAAACCACTCTCAAAGTCCTCACATTTCCACTGTGGTGCGATGCAACTCCCGATGATTGTTCAGGTTGTGATACTCGGCTGACCATCAGTCTCATGAGCAGTTGATTTGCCCAGGTTATTCCAAGTGCTGGAGAGACTCTGTTACCCACTACGCTATAAAGAAAGCATTACAGATTTCTGCATGTATTAATTTAATATAAAATATCTTGACTTTTGTTGTAAAAAAATGACACTGGAAGAAATTATCTACTCTTTCTGTAGGTCTTCAAAGACAGAGATTACAAGGTATACTCACAAAACTCTACACTAGGTTCTCTCTATGGCAAGGTGACAGTTGGCAGAGAAGTGCTTTTATACAAAATAATTCAGTCATTCTTCCAACTGCAGCCATGGTGAACCCCTGCCTCCATCTTGATGGGCCCCCTTTTGTGATAGGAAAATAGCAATAGAAAAATGTTTTTATGCTTAAGTATTTGAAGTGTGTTACTGTTGGTCCCGGATTGCATTCACTCAAAGGTATATTTCAAAATGTTGGGTAGATATAACACCCGGTACGTATTACTTTCAACCTGAAGTTTAAAACAATTTTTTTCCTGGAAAAAGTGCAACCTCTCCAGTAAAAGAATTACAAGATAACCAGGGAAAAAGATGGAACCTTGTTTTCTGTCCGTTACTGACTTTGGCAGATGTAACTAACTTTTCACCAAAAAACCACTTCTATGTAGCTCCTAGTTTCTCTCATAAATCAAGACTATCATTAGGATTCAAACATAATGTTAGTATCTTGGTGTCAAAAGGTACTAATTTTTTTTTTTCCTTAAGCAACTAACAAAACCAACTCATAAGGTTTGGTTGCTATATTTTTTCTAAACAGACAGAAAATGCGCTCAGTTATATCAGAGACAAGAAGAGATGCAGAAATACTCTTGTGTAAGCAGGTACACCAGCTATTAAACTCCAGAGAAATTTTTGCCCCTAAATTGCTGATTCGGGATTACCACATAAGCGTCTATGATGGTTTCTTCCACTTTACAGCCCATTAATTATTATTACTGATCTCCAGCAAATACAGCATCGCTCTTAATATGCTCTGGTGGTTTATATTGGAGTGATAAAAAAATACGGTGGTTAAATGCTGCTGTGTATGACATCATTGTTACATTTCTGTTGCGGATAACTTACCTACAACTGCACTGAGCAGCTTCCGACTCGCTCACCGCATCGGTCACCTACAGCAGAAAAACACCACATTTGAAGTTGGCCTGTAGTTATGTATTTGTCTTTGACAAGCAGAAGGGCAGGGAAGGGAACGAAGCCAAGAAAACCTAAGCAGTTATTGGATCGCATGTTCAGCCAAGTTAGAAAAAAGGTATTCTTTCAAGGCAAACTGAAAGGGAGTTGTGAAGTACTATCTTAGTTTACAGCGCTACAACTATTTACCAAGCTACAGCTTATATCAATTGAACTACTCCTAGATGCTTAATTTGTTAAAGAAAAAAAAAGCAAACCAAACACGACCCCCCCCCCCCCCCCGTTCCAATGCTGTACGTATAGATAAAAGGTACCGAAGCCCAAATCTCCGAAAGGTGTCCTGTTCTCAATGATTTCACTACCTTTGAAGGCCTGCTTAATGCAGCAGTTTTCCTTTGACCACAACCTAGAAAAATCCACACCTCTTGACTCTCTCTGTTGTTAATGTCATGATTCTTCCACCAAGTTCTTCACAAAGTACAGCAAATTAAGTTAGCGGTCCTTCTCTAAATATAACGTACAGAATGGATTACTTTACAGCCATGATCTTCCTCAATGTTATTATATTCACAGTTTATTTCTGTAACTACAAACGATGTAATGAGTCACGTTGCATTAGAATAGAGTCCTGAAGGACCCTTTGTTAGCAAATGGTCAGACATTCAGCATCAGGCAGTGACCTCATCTGTTGTGAGCCAGCATCAACGTAAAGCCTCCGTCATGGGAAGGCAGATCTAAGAAGCTCTCTTAATTCGCTCTCTTCCCTCTCATGCTGAACCGTTCCAAGGTAGAGACTGGATATATCTAGACTTGTCTTACCCTTAAATCTGATCTTCTCTTGCCCGCTAGATGGGTCCTCAAAACCCCCAGGAAAAAGGCAGACAGACAGCCTTTTCCAAACACCCATGCTCAGAGTATCCCAGAAGCTACCCAAGGAACTTGGCTCCACTGGTTGGGTTCATAGTGTAAATGCTGAAACATAGAAGCCTTTGCTTAACAAAGAACAAAGCCCAAACCATGCTTCCAGAGGAGAACGTATTGTCTCTACAAATACCAGAATTCAGAAAGCAGTTACGAGAAATCTCAGTTTTCCTTAAAAGCTAGCTGGCCCTATGAAAGACTCTGTAGATTAAAAAATTAGGAGTAACTTGAGGCTGAAATTTAAGTCTTGCTGAATCTTAATGGGAACCTTACGGAAAATAAACACACTGTGTGTGCCTGAAAGCTGCTCAAATTACTGCTATGTATGAATTCCAATACACTCCCTTCTAGTTATGGTAGTAAATGTAAGGTTTTACACGCTGCCCGTTCTGTAGTTCCAGAACTCCCCCCAGGGAGCAGAAACAAATCAAACAAATAACAGTTGACTGGATGTTTCTAGAATCTCTTCCCAATAAAAAATTCTTCTTGTTTGTGACATCTGAAGTTCAGCTCTTCTCCCTACCCCTTGTCTTCTGCTGTGAGAAAGAAACCTCAGGGCTGAATACTTATGCATCTGATGGAAGGGCCTTCCACGAAGGAAGCTTCCCAACAGTGGCCTGCCTGCACATTTACTCACCCCTTTCTCAGGTCGCTTTCCGAGCGTGAATGCTTTATCTCCAGCATTCACACACTCTTTCGATTTGTGATTAGACTAAGAGCAGCGGCATTGCCACTTCTATAGGATAGTAGTAGTGTCTTGTCTAGTTTTCTCAAAAGAATATTCTTTGTCTAGTACCATTGTGGCCTGCCTTTGGTTCAGCTCGAGTCAGCCTGCGTGCATTCTAATGCTTTAGTAATCTCAGCAGTTACACAAAAATGCTGAGCTACACAAAAATGCAGCAAAGTCCCTGGTGTTTCACTGTCTCCGGTATATGTAGAATATAACGGTGCCTGCAGAGCTCCCAGAGCAATCCTGCTGGCAATGGCATTTGAAGGTAACATTAAGAAAGAACTCTGTTATTTTAGTTTGACGCTTTGTGCCGTTACTGTACATATCTATTTTTGGACAACCTTTGAGAACCTTAACAGTCTATAAGAGCTTAAATTATATTCTTAAACTTTGAGAAGTTAAAATTTACTAGTTTAAAGTACACCAGTTTAGGGAAACTTCAGTTTCCTTCAGTTATTAATAGTCAGTTGACAGTGTTAAATACAACATCAAGAAATCTGCACGCACAGATTTTCCCCACCTCACCCCAGCCATTTATTAAATGATCCTTATAAAATAAGAAGCAATTTTGATGTCATACCTGATTAATGCACATTATTGGAGTCCTGAATCTAGTGCTTAAACTGTGAAGCTGTGCTCCAAACGTCTGCAAATACCGAGCCTTCATAACAGAATCTGAAACTCCAAATTCACATCGAAACAAAGCAGCAATAGAGTCTATGACCACCAATCGCACCATGCCTCTTGTGAGCAATAGGGAAATCCTTTTAGTAATGCAGTTGTGAAAGGTGTCCTACCACAAAATAAAAATGGCCAGCATTAAAACAGTTCAAACGACTCTATTTGTAAAATCAAGATAGTAACTACAGATACCATCGCTGAAACACAAGCTGAGTTAGAGTTTCTAAAGTGAGTTTGTGAATCTTTAAGTCTCACTAGTAGCCATTTTACACAACTGTCTTGTGGTTTTACCTTAAGAAAAAAAAAATCCAAAAAACATAAAGAGACCAAACTGCAATGTACAGTCATCTGCAGCTCTGACTTAAATCAATTACGTACCGACATTTCAAAGTCTCAAGAATGCAATACCACAATCCGAAACCATTCCTATTTTGCAGGAGTGGCTCTCACTGAAACAC
The DNA here is from genome assembly GCA_017639485.1 of Pluvialis apricaria. Taxonomy (NCBI): domain Eukaryota; kingdom Metazoa; phylum Chordata; class Aves; order Charadriiformes; family Charadriidae; genus Pluvialis; species Pluvialis apricaria. The sequence continues at coordinate 13,638,265 of CM030012.1, forward strand.
TGAGTTCTTGAGACAAGCATTAAATATTCAAAACAGAAGTTAGAGACTATGCTGCTGTTCCACTAATGACATATTAACAGTAAAATACATAGTTGCTACATCAAATCCATATCAATCAAGAGTCTCGTTAACATGAGTAGCTGCAACTTATATCCTCCCTATTACAAGTTTTACTAATTGAGTATTTTGGAGTCATCAAACATTTCAATTTCAGGAAATTTAACTAACAAATAATTTGCAGGTTGCAACTTCGATCACATAAGAATAATGTATTAGTCAGATGAAAGCTCCTTGTAGCCCAGCCCTTGCTTTTAACAGTGTGGTCTACAGCAGCAGAACAGAAAGGAGAACAAGCTCACGGGGACAATCTCAGCTTCTGGCCCCCAGCAGTTTCGATGTTGGCCAAAAAAGCAGTAACGTGGGAGTCACAATTCTTCTGATTGATGCCACTCTTTACATCTAAATAGAGGTTCACAGCTAAGAGCTTACATGCATCCAAAATTACATATAATATCCTCCAGCATTCCACAGCTTTTAAAACTAAATTGTAATTCTCAAGTCTGCATTACAGCAAGATCTACTCTACTAAACAAGCTGCTTTTTACAAAATAAATTATATAATGTCATATCAAAGGCTTTTTTTTCTTAAACTGAGGAGAAAAATAATTACTCTGAAGAATATATGACTGCTTTCCATTCTGGAAAATTGATTTGGTTTTTTCCACTTATTGGTATATCTACAGGAAATTATGTTGCACTTCAAACACTTCAGTGTTTGCACGTGGTCCTTCTGTTCGTACAAGACTCATTCTTTTCAAGTGAATACATGAACAACTGGATTCTTCAGAATGAAGCAAGTAAAAAAATTTTGATGTGAAAGGAAACAGAATGTAATTGTGATTTCGGTTTCTACATCCATTACTATAATCTGCCTACCTCTGTATAGCAATGCATTCTATTTATATGGATGCACACAGAGAACTGAATCTCTACATAGCAACATATGAATTGTAATAATCTACTGTGCAGTTGCTGGACTTACCAGTGAGCGCAGTGTTTTAATTTTAAGGCTGTTTTAGAGAGATGTACATACTACTATATGGTGATTCTCTCCTTTTTACAAGAACATACTCTGTGGCTTCCAGAAACCACAATTAGAACGTCAGTATTTCCAAATGAAAGGGACATAGAAAAGGTAGCTCAGCTGCTGCCTGGACTACATAGTGAGTAAGTGGCAAGCATACTGATGTACAAGATCTTCTTACACTTGCAAACTACAATTAAAAAACACCAACAATTTGAATGATAACAAGTGCTACTTTCAAGCCTTAAGAGAAAACAGAACTTCTGACATTCCACCAAGAAAGAGTGTATTCATGCCTGCTTCAGAAAAAGCACAAAAATGTGGGTTTACAAGGCAGGAATACAGTACTGAAGTTTTTATCTTTTCCCTTCATGATGTCTTCCAGGCAGAGGGGCAAGACAGCTACGCTGCTGTGGTTATGCTGTGCCATTACCTATTCCAGGCATCATTTTTTGTGTCCTTTCCTCCCATCTGCTTAAATTGCAGTTTAACAACTCTGGTGTTATATTGCAAGTTACTCAGGATACACATCACCTTTTGCATATGTGTTTATATCCTGTTTCCAACCTCAATGAAGATCTCCCTAGGAGCTGCAGTAAAACTAGTAGCAATAAGTCTACTACATTTTAATAAACATAATGACTTACAAAAATCCACTACATGCTTCATTCTAAAGAATATTAATATTTCTCTTTTAATATCTTTCATAATAGAACACTGTAATAGACAGTTCTCTAACAGCAAATTGCAGAGATTAAGAAGTACTCATTACAGTATTAAGAAGTACTCATTACAGATCTTAGTTCACTTTTAGCCTTTTGAAAGGTCTCCTATACCAAAAACCTCTAATGGTTACTGGATTATAGTGTAATAATCGTGTATTCTTATTTTGTGCTACTACTTACTAGGTCTGCTGCATGCTCAACAAAAATACTGTTTCCAAATTTGATCTTCTCTATGATTTCAGCTGGAACATCTGCACGCAGCTTATGTTGTTGATCTATGAGTTGCTGCAAACGTTTACTTGGAAATACATCTTCTGTACAAATGTAGACAGCTCCTATAATCAAGGAAACCACCTCTGTTATTGCAACAGCGCTCTTACACATGCAGTTTTCTTAACAGCACAAAAAAATCATGCAGTCTGCACTCAAAAGCTAGACATATGTACTTGCAAATTCATGTTACTTATTTTTGTGGCCATATTGAATCAATGATGAACAACCAAAAAAAAAAAACCACCACTCCTGTGACTTTCCTGTAGTTGCCAGGTCCTTTTTTTGGTGCCTGCTGACACAATTGGATTTTTGTACTCTCCACTAGGTGACACTCATTTTGCACAGCTGTGGAACACCTGACTGCCTCACTTGGGTGATTACGAGCATCATCATAACTTACCCAACCCACAAACAGAGCGATACTGCATAGTTTTCCTGTTTCAGTCACAAATCCAAAACACAGCACTATACTATGAAGAAAATTAACTATCCCAGCCAAACCCAGTACAACTAGTTATTCTGACTAATTTCCCTCACTGTTTTCAAGTTTCTTGTTTTTTAATTTACATATGGAGGGGTACTTATTGCCACAATTTGTAAGCCAGTTTAAAGAGGCTCACTCATCCAATCTCAGTCCAATTAGCTCTTCCTGAAAATGGCAGATTAGATAAAAAGCATTATACTTCAATCACATTACTGTGAGCGACACCTATATATTTTTACGGTGGTTTCTGTTTAACAAGTATGCTCTACTGCAGAGAAAACTAACCATACACATCAAACGTGTTGGGGACAGAAAACAGAAATACATGCAATATTTTCTTTATAAAAAATTGTTACTGTTATTGCAGAATTAGCCAGAATTATCAGCTAATACTTATAGGGTCATATCTAAGGATTAAGTCCACTCACTAAAGTGGCTGAAGCTGCTATCAGAGCTTGGCAGCTGATGTGTTTGGCAATGAGACATCCTGAACATTTCCACCCCCACGGTCCATCCCTACGCTGGCTCTCCAGGGAGTGGATAGGCCCATTTCCAGTTGCAACTTCCAAATCCTCTACATATTCCACTGAAAAAAAATACGAAATGATATCCAATAGCAGAAACTGAAAGATCTTAGGACTGGATCAAGTAAAAATTAATGGTTACTTTATCAATAAAAATATTTTTCTGATAAACACCTGTATAACACAGGATATTGAATTCTAGGAAAGTTCTGCATAAGGCAAGGATAAGGCCAAGCATAATTTTTTTCAGGACTAAACACACATCTTCAGCTCAACTCCCCAACCCCACCATAAATTCTTACATAAATCACCCTACTTCTTATGTGAAATATTGAAAAAAAATATTATTTTTCCAATACATAGTCTTATTTTTGAATACTCAGAAAGCTATCAGGTAATGCAAAAAAAAATTACTTGTGCCCACTAATTAAAAAAGTTGTCTTTGACAGGTGAGATTTAAAGACCTTCCTCAATTGTTAACGCATGGAAAAATACTTCATCCATGCCTTCCATAGGAGGTACTGAAACATTTCCACAATTTCTATTTCCATTCTACCTAATGACAGGTTTAAATTGTACTTTGGCTCCTCTTTACTTTCCTCGCCCCTGGCAGCCAACAGCATTTATCACGAGAATATTCAGTCTCCATTTTTAATTCCCCAATTTCATTATGTATATACTTATGTGAGAGAGGGAACTGAGGGTTGTTAGCAGTTTACAACATTTGACAGTGAATAAGGATGACAATAAAGCATTTGTGATCAGAGCAGTCATGATCAGATCATGATTCCTGAATTATAACATACTAAAAAAACCTAAGAAGTTGAACCATGAATATTTTCTGTACTTTTCCCATTTTTTTTTCTAGCATTTGGGTGGACAGCATTCTGATTTTTAAACTGTGGGCATAAATGCTGTCTTCAGTAATTACGACTGCAGTAATACTCAATACCTGCAGACACAAATGAGCACATACACCCATCTCCATCAGCAACGAAGGAAAATAAGAGAAAATGAGTCCACAGTTACTTGAATCCATTAAGTTTATTTACAGTGACACCAGCAGCATGTTGAATACCATCTGAACTTGTATGAAGCTCAGGCAAGCAAAACACAGTAAACTATTAGTTATATCACTTAACTGCTTCAGGCTTTTTGAACAGCTAATTATTAAACAGTTAATTAGGTGAACCTTGACTTGGTGAACTCTCTTATTTCCCTAGGTTAATTTCTCGTAATTGGACTAATTTTCCTATCACTCTCCAACTTGACAGTGACAGCCGAGTATCAAATAGACAGGTGAGTATCTTTACTAAGGGCAGTTCACGCATTCCTAATCAGATTTTCAGTTTCACAATTTCTAAAGAGCCAGTAAGTCAAGAGAAATTTCTAATCACAAATTTGACATTATGTGTATCTAGCACCAATACTCACTCAGATACTCAATTACTTCTTGCAACACTTGCACCACAAAACCGAAAATCATTGTGGTCTAAATTCAAAACCAAGTAAACAAATATGGAAAACCCACCATGATATGCAGCTTCCTTAAGCTCAAGGGGTTTCTGAATTTCATACTAACAAAAGCCATGCTAACTCGTGTTAGCACAGTAACCTAACAGTTCCTAAAGTAATGAACATTCTGGACTTCTCAGCCACCGCTCTTACTCACAGGCAACTGACTTTTGCACAGCGTTGCCCCATTCTGGAAGACAGGAACTTCTTTACCATGAATACCAGCTCACAGAGAAATCACCTGCTTTCTAAATATCAGACCTGCTTTAAGCAGTACATCCCTGGTTTACTTAAAGCATGGAATGTTCATTACTTGAGACTTTGTGGTTGTTGATTTTTTCAAATGCAGATTTGCATTTCTAGATAGATTGGCGCTCCATTGATTAGAAATTGTATTTTGATCAGAGTTATTGCAACATTCAAGACATTTCAAAACAGAACACCTGAGAAACTTGCTGAAAAAAAATACATTTTTCCAAAATTAATTTACCTGGAGGAGAAGTTCCTAAAGACCTTCTTTGCAGACAATTTCAGTACAGTAATAAGAACAGTGATAGGAACAAACACAAAGTAAAAGCACAAGAGTATAAAACAAATCAAGCAATCTTATTGTATTACAAACATATACGCAATTGTGGCCCAGTTTCACATTTATACCTGATGAACAAGTAAATTGAGGCAAACAAAATAATCCTACAGCCATAATACCTGTAGGCAAAAGGGAGCAGCTGGAAAACCAAAAATCTGGTCCCCTCTGCTCCACTGGTCCAGCAACCTAGATTTAAAATTCCTGGTACACGCTGTTCTCTTCATAAAATGACAGCAGTTTTAAAGTTCAAGTGAATGCATTTATTCATGCTGTTTGGTTTTTTTTTTAGTGAAATACTTGTTAAAAAAAAGATCAAGAAGATTAATTCCTTCTTAAGAACAGTTCTGCTTCATAGACTATTTCCTGCCTCGGTTTAGTTTTGTAAATACCAGCATTCAGCCACCTACCAATCTTCTACCCTGCTGTAACACTTCTTTGACACCAGTTTAATCAGCAGATATCGTACTCTGTAACTGGTCCATTTCTGATTTCTCCAGAGCATATGACAACTTTTTTTTCTTTCCTTTAAGTGCTGCTCATATCACAAAACAATTACGTAATTTTCATCTTGAACTCTAAGATGAGCTTTGCCTTGGCTTAAAATTTGAGTTTCACAGTAAAATGAGAACAGCACTCTCTCCTCCTGGACCTTCATCAAGCCTCTTCAACTTTTGTTTGTGCTCTTCAGTTGGAACCACAATGAAACGTTTGATTAACGAGACTACACCCCCATGATTTAAAAATAAAGGAGGTGATTCATAGCAAAGCTACAAGGGCTAGAAGAGACTGACGAATAACTAAACTCAATATTAAAAACTGATGCCTCATTATGAGGCAAAAGCACTTAATATTCACATATCATTAAAGATAAGTGAATCATATAACCTAAATAAAAAGAGGAGACTAGTACAACACAAACAGAAAAGCCTATGGCATGGTGTTATTTACAGTTTACAAGGAAGCTGTCAGCACTAACAGCAAGTCAGGAGTCAGGGTAGTTACCACTTTTGAGAAAGCAGCTGAGAGACACTCTTAAGAAATCAGTTATCCCCAGCAATGTTGTAAGCATCTTTCCTCACAGGTCCACAAAAAATCCCAAACAGAAAACAGCTATTTCAGCAAATCCCAGTGCTTTAATCCCAGTTATTTAGGTTGATAAAAGTGCTATACCAAAAAACATCCCAAACCCAAAAGAAAAAGAAAAAAAAACCTCCAAACACACTAAAAAAAACCCACCGTCAAAGAAGAATGAATTTTGAGTCCTATGGACATAATCTGTCATGCACCAAACCAGCTTGTTACCAAGAATCAATAGCAAACATTTTTCTCTAATTCAGAATTCTAATATGGATATGAATTTGTCACATTATATTCATGTATTACTTATAAATATGGGCATATAAAATAAATTCAGCCAACATGCAACTGACCGTAACTGACATTCTTAGAATGGCAGAAGAATAACCTTGAGGCAAAGGATGCCCTAATTTCTTTGTTTCCTGCTAACCTCCTAGCATCGTAAACAAGATTAGCACTGAGTCAAATGAAGTAAATACACAATAAATCTATACTGTCTGAAGAAATGTATTTCAACATCACCACCTAAGAGAAGGGAAGTCCCTAGCCCTTAAAAAAACCCAAACAAGCCACCATAATTTTAAATCATTAGCGAAGTTTTAGCACTGAGATTAATCTCCTATGGGTAGTGCTAGACTTCTGTGATAGTTACTAAGCATTGCTATTGTCCTCAAGTTTCCTAAAGAATAAAACTCCTTGTAACATACGCTTTTAATTCCTGTATTTATCATAAGAGAATCAACACAACCTGTATTTATAGACTCCCAAGAAATCAAGTTTCATTTTCTAAGTGCTATGCAAACAGTATCTGCTGCTATGACTGCAGGCAGTCTAACACATGGCAAAATACCACACAGAGTAAAGAACTGCAAGAATTAGGATTCCACCACTCCCTTAGCTCTCCAACTCCAGCAGCAGGACACTTCTGCCTTCTATACCTTCAATATCCTCAAAAGTTCAGCGCTCTCAGCCCTTCCAAAACACTTCAGTTGCCTCACAGGAGCATTGATAATATGGCCATTCTATCCGATCTTCCATGAAACACTTCGGAGAGGGTAGATGGGGAACACAGACACAACAAAGCAATCATAATGGCACCAAGTGCTGGGTGCATAAGAAACCAGAACCATCTTCAAACACAAATAATGAAAAGACTTGCCATTTTGTAGCCCTACAAGGAAGACTGTGGTCTGGTGTAAGAGACAAGACTGCCATTAGGATGTTGGGCACCTTCTTCTGTACTCCGCTCTGGTTTGTCCCTTTCTTTCACCATACATAAGGAGAAGTGCTGGGGCATGAATAAAAATGTATTTGCATTCAAACTATTTGCAGAAGTTAGCAGCAACACACGAAGGAATCAAACACAATATATTTGCTTCTGCCACGATTAATGACGTAACTTAAAGCAAAGTAATGTAAGACACAGGCTAATTACAGCCCTTTAAGCAAGATCTTCATTGGGACATTCCATGATTTCTCCACATGGGTGGATATAGGACAAGAAAACAACCAACGAACCACTGAGCTGCCAAATTAAACCCAGTGCTACATGGAAGGAAGAGCAAGATCACAGCCAAAACGCACCTAAGGCAGACTACCAGGACACTGAATCCTCAGAAGTGACACAGGTTTCCTCCCTTTCCAAGACAGCATAGAATACTAAAAAAAACCCCATAATTAGGAGTTAGATTAACGTGCTAGTTAAAAAAAACCACACTCAAATCAAACAATAAACCTATATACTCTGGCAAACCCAGAAAAATCACAGGTACAAAATAATGTTAACTTTCTTCAATTATATTTCCATCAATTTTACTCTGTAAATCACTATAATCACTGTTATCAAACTAAATAGTCTTTGAAATTTGAAACCCCCAACTAGGGAATATATACCATACACCCAAGATGTTTGTGGAAAATTACCTGACAAGTTGTTTTGCTGTGGTCGTTACCTGATGAGTCAATAAGTACCTATGACAGCAATGCCTTTCATATATTGTTTGCATGAGTGTCTGATTTAACCCACAGTGGCAAGCAGGTAAACAATTTTGTATTAAATTATGTTGCGATGCAGGGCATGCGCACAGCACGCTTTTGTCTCTTATAAAAATGCACTACTAACTAACTAGCTTACTACTAATACTAGTGCAGAAGGGCAAGACGCGCTGAATACATGGACCTACTTCGATGCACTGATGATGTTCTTAAAGACAGTATATTCTTGCAAATGGCAAATTAATTAATATTTACATTACAGTACTTACCAGACTCTAAACCACCATATTTGTAAGGATACTGCACGCAAAGGCACAGTTGTAAACTAATCTGAGTCTTCCCAGCAGAACTTTCCCCAGCAAGTTCTGTGATTCCCACTAAAGGAATACCACCTTTTAACAAGCTGTCTAGTACTGAACATCCTAGGCTTAGCTTCTGGTGTTGGGAGGTTAGATGATCTTTATCTTGGTAGAGCTGAAGTGCTGCAGGGTTTTGGATTTTTTTAAAGGATTAAAAAGAAAAAAAAAAAAGAAGAAAAAAAGAAAGGAGTTTCATTTAGTATATTTCTAACGTACAATGATACAAAACAGAGGCTGTATACCAGGTTTGTGTCTACAAGGGACATTTTCTTTTTTGATGGGAGATTCTTCTAATTCAACTTGGTCTTCCCCACCTCCCTTTCCCCACAGGGTCTACTGACTGAATGCCTGTTCAAAAATTCATAGCTTACACCGAGCGCTTTCCTCCTCTCCAACTTTTTTTACTTTCTCTGCCTCCAAGGAGTCTCTACGGAAAGCTACACCCTGGGAAAATATTGCCAGCAAGGTTCAAGCACAGCAATTACCAAAATGGAAAGCTACAGCAGACTATGAAACGGCATGCCAGGCATCTGGCCAAGGCCTGTAGATATATGCAAATCACAAGAAAATAAATTCTAAATACAGAGCTGGGACGAAGCATTTGTACAGGAGGAGCTATTAGGTTTGGAGCTATTAGGCTTGGTTTGGAATGAGATGTTTATATCAAACCAGTTTATACAGTCTATAAGTTTTTCAACTAGTCTTAGTCCAAAAGCAAGAAGGACCTTTTTTTTTCCCCCCTCTAATCAAGTTTTCCAGACTGGAGAATCATTTTGTCCTGTTTCAAGCAGGCTTGATCCTGAAGAATGACACCCATCCACTTCCTTCTAGGTCTCAGAGGAGCTGTCCTTAAAATAGTTAAATAATTCACTACAGCGTAATTAAAACACATGCCTTTTCATTTTCAGAATTACATTATTGTGTCAATGAGGAGCCAAAACCTTCTTTTCTCCCAGTGACAGTATTTTAAGATTTAAACAGAACAGTTCTTTTCTATTGACTATATTACCTGTAAGCATACTGTTTCTCCTCAGCGTGCGAGAGACTGTTTTCAGTAAGCATTGTATATCTGCACTGGACAGTTTCATCAATCTCTGCAAGTCTGCTCCAGAAAGATTTAAGATCTCTTTTATTGATTTTATGTCAGCTGAAATTAGAAGAATTTTTATCAATACTTTTGGCTAGATTACAGTGTTATGGACAAAATAAAAGGTTTTCCCACTTTCTACTACTCATTTACTTGAAGTTTACCTACACTGCATTCTCGTAAGTGAGGCAGGCAACGTTTATTTTGAATGTATCAACACATGCTATAAAATTGTTTGGAAAATTATTATTGGAGCATGGGGAAAAACTATCACTTCTAATTATTCCAAAAACTTGCTTATGAAACACTTAATTACAGTTCTAAAATGTTACTGTACATCTATAGGCTTACACTCACAAACACACAAGTATGTAAAGGAAGACACTATGGTGACAGATCTATTAACTAGACACTGGCAAATTAAGTTACCTTTCTTAAGGGCAGCAATTACTTTAGGGTTCAAGTCAAACTGGTCCCAGTCCATTTCCTGATACAGCACTGGAGTGAATCACCTGTTATTAAAGTGGCTTTTATCAGATACACACGCAACAAAAAAATAAGCATCATTCAACATGAAAAGTTTGCAGGAATCTTCTTTTGTATTTTTAACAGCATGTTTATCGGTTATCTTAGAAAAAGAACAATTCAGCACATTGGCAGAAGCCTTCTCAGCTGTTTACACAGATCCTAGTAAAGGGTTCAACTAGCAATACTGCAGTTAAGAACTACTAGTAATTTTAATTGCTTGTAATTCTGCATAGCGCTTTTGCTCCGGATTGAGGTTCGCAGATACTTTGGATAGTTACTTCTATCCTGCCACTCTTTACGTGAGCTTTTCATTTTCAAATAGGAAAAAAATCTCATGCACGTGCAATCTGGAATGATCCAGGACTATTCGTGCATTGGATAATCAAATAGATTTTGATTAACTATAAGCAAATTTAGTATTAAAATAACGTTGTTTCTTTTAACAATATTAAACACTCTTCTTAATACATCGAAACACAACAGTTGAGCGCTATAGCTGCCCAGAAGAGTACCCTGAGGTTGGTTACTATGATTGAGATCATCTTTGTGAAGGATTCCGGCAGACGCGTTAAGAGATGTAAGAACACACGGCTGAACGAGCAATCCCTTTTTTAACACGGGGGAGGAGGGGTTGCCGTGGCTCCCGACAACAGCACAAATGCAGAAGAAACAGTTATTTTTAAGCAACACCTATTTAAAGCGCCATCCGGACAAGAGTTACAAGCCGAAACTTACTGAGGTTAACCATGATTATGGCGACCTTCGACTGGAAGGACTCCGAACCATTCCGCACACCCCACTCACACGAAGCCGCTCCACGGCAGCCCCCGCCTGAGGCACTGCGGAGAGAGGGAAACCAACCAGGAGCCCCGTGGCTGGAAACCCACGCGTGTCCCACGGACGAGGCGCCGGCAGAGGCCGCCCGCCTCCACCACAGCCCACCCGGGCACGGAGAAAGGCGAGCGGCAGCGCCCGCTCCTCAGAGGGGAGCGCGCTGAGGCGGGGAGCGGAGCAGCCGGGCCCGCCCCGCCACACCGCCGGCCCCGCGGCCCCCCGGCCCTGCCAGGAGCCGCCTCGCCACAGACGGCGCCCTCACGGGGCCTGCGGCTGGGCCCGGGGAGCGGCTGGCGGCGGAGGGACACCGGCGGAGGGACCGCAGAACCGCCGCGCTGCCCTCACCCCCGTTACGAACCCCCCCGCCACAAAAAGCCGTAGCCAATCGGCGAGCAGCTTGCCTGCGACGTCGCCAGGCGCGGGCCAATCGCAACTCCTCAAAGCGCCCACGCCGGGAGGACAGCCAATAGCAGGGCGCTGCTAAACGAGTGGGCGGGTCGCTTCCCGCTCCGATAACAATCTCTTCCGCGGGGCGGGACGGGGAGCGGCGGCGGAGAGGGGTGTTCGCTACTGCCGGCGGTGGCACGAGCGGCTCGCTGAACCCGCCAGGGGCGAAGCCTCCGTAGAGCCGCTCCTCAAGGCCATGGCCGGCTGAGCCCACCCCCTGCTCGCTGATTGGCTATCGTGCTTTCCTCGAACGCGGAATACGGGGGCGTGACTGATGCGCGCACGACCTCCGTTTCCGGGTTGCGGGGAGGTGGCAATTCCCGTTGCGCATGCGCCTCAACCGCCCGAAGGGGTGGGGAAGGCGTAACACACCAGCCTTCAACGCCAAGCGGCACGGGATTGGCTGGAAAGTCCGGAGCCAGTGTTCTATTGGGCGTCTGGAGCGGGAGGGCGGGGACTTCCGGGTCGCTGCTTCCCATTGGCCTGGCGCCGTGCCCGTTCCGCAGGGTCCAGGCGGCCATTGGTTAGCGGCGTTGCCAGTCCCGGGGGAGCGAGTAGCGGTGGCGGAGTTGGGGGGAAGTGGGGGTGTGGAGCGGCCCGGGCCGTGCGGAGGCGGGAGGTCGCCCAGCCGGCTTTAAAGGCCGCGTCTTCCAGAAAGGACGGTTCGAGGCCAGGTCGGAGGGGGGCTGTGAGCGGCCTGGCCTAGCGGGAGGTGTCCCTGCCCACGGCAGGCGGGTGGGGACTGGGTGATCTTCAAGGAGCCCTCCAACCCAAACCGCGCTGTGGGGTTGGGATCACGCAGCGTCCGGCGTGGGGCCAAGAGGGTGCTCCCCGCAGTGTCGCCTCAGAGCTGGAGGGTGCCAGCAGGCCCCGCAGGGCGTTTCACGGGCAGGGAGAAGCCCGAAGAGATGTCATAGGAGGGTGCAGTGGTTTGGGTTGGGAGCTGGAGCGTGCCGGCCGCGCTGGCGGCAGCATGGAGGAGCTCTGTGAGGGCTTTGGCGGCTTGCAGGCGCAGCTGGAGCAAACCCCAAGCTGCTGCTGCTTCAAGGCACAACTCAGTGAAAGCTGGGCTGGATCATAATAGCAGTTAGCAGGTACTCCACTGCCAAACACACACCTTGTTTCATAGCATCTGTTGGACTTGTCAGTGTTCGTGCATTTGGGTTACACGTGAGCAATCTATAATGGGCTTTTTTTTGGGTACTAAACAAACTTGTCTTGGCCTCTCAAGAAGCAAATTAATTTTGCTGTTTACAATGCTGACTACCTTAGAGGTCTTGATCACAACAGAAAATTTGCATGCAGAAAGAATGGAGGTAGCCTGGGGTCCCATGCACACCGAGCTGCAGGCTAAAGCAAGTTTCTTTGTGTAGGGATCAGGCCAAGGAGGGTTTTGTATATTCTTTCTGTTGCTGCGTGAACTCAGGAGAGGCAGGCTGCTTCCCTTTTGGTGCCATGTCTGGCACGTGCTTTTAGCTTTGTGTTGGAGGTTGATTTGACCCTTTGTATTTACTGTTCCTTTAGATTTAGTGCCACAGTAGCACAAGCCGTAGTTTTGCAAATTTTCATTTTTTGGTTCTTTTTCAGAAAAGCAGATGATGAGAAACTTCTCTATAGATTCTTGTGATGGGCTAAATCTACTAGCTACTGCTGGAAAATATTCAGATCAGGTATTTAGGCTGAAGCAAGGAAAGAAAAGACTGGTCTTTGAAATACAGTTTTCAATGTCCAGCAAAATTCCAGTGTGCTCATCATCTGCAAGTCAGCCTAGCTCTTTACTGCTGAATAATATAACAGTTCCTTTGAAGAACACTGGGATGTTGTCTCCAAACAGTAGCAGGATTAGTCTTGCAGTGTTTACTTACTCAGAATCCATGGAGCTCCATCAGTTGCCAGTAATGGGCTTATTTTCTGAGAATGACCACGGCTCTCATCTCACCTTTGTATTAAACAAGAGTATTTGCCCTAAAACTGAGGATCAAGAATAAAGCTGTCAAGCATGGAAGTTTGTTATGGCTTGAGAAACCCATGACAATTTATTGTTGTGTAGACAATTATTCTATCATCCAATGACCCCTCCCCACCCGGGAAGGGGAGTCTGGGGAAAAAAAAAAAAAAGAAAATCCGAGGGTTGAAATGTAAACAGATTTAATAGAATAAGGCTAGATAATTAATACTACTAAAGAGCCAATATTGATACTGATACCAATATAAAATACAAAGATTATACTCATCCAATTCTATTAGCAGGAAGCTGTGCACTCCCAGCAGTGGACAGCAAATGTTGGACACTGTGAGTGCTACCGCTAGAAGGGAAGGCCGCAGGTGTCCCGCACTGGGGCAAGAAGTTCTCAGGATGGCAGCCATCAAGGAAGACAGAGAACTTTGCAGCAAGCTTTCTATTTTACATTGAATGCAACATTCATGGTATGAAATAATCCTGTTGGCCAGCTTGGGTCATGTGCCTGGGTCTTGCTCCTCCTCATCCCTGCACCTGGCTAACTCGAAAACATGGAGACCTTGAAACCCGCATACCATAGCAGGCTATAAAGTAAATATTTTCACAGTTAAGACACTGGAGTCTTCTAAAAGTGCATTTTTCCCAAGCATTAGAAGAGAAATTAGTTCTGTGTCACTCAAACCAGGACAAAGCTTTATGGCATCCGCCTTTAAGAACACCCATCTTCTTCCCATCCTTCCCATCTTCTCTGTGGAGGGCTGGCTAGCCGAGCGAGGGCATATCAACATCGAAATGTTGACTCATCAGGGTCTCAAGAAATACCGAGAGCAGCTCCTGTGAGAACTAATAGATAATAAGTCATCTGGACTTCAAGAAATACCGGGAGCAGCCCCCGTGAGAACTAATAGATAACAAAGACAGTCTGCCCTTGCTTATTCCAACAAAAGCTAAGTAAGGAACTTGTGATTAAAAGAAATGAGAGTTATGTGCAGTGATAAGATGTGTATGCAAACATAGTCCTTGAGATGCCTAACCAATAAGGAGCTTGGCTTTTGCAATATGTATGAGCTAATTAAGACTGTTATAAAAGGTGTAACCGTGCTTTAATAAACGAAGTTTGCTGATCCCTCATATTGAGTGACTGCTTCTTCCCTCCGTTCCGGCAAATGGCACGACACTTCTCCTTCTCTCTGGCTGCTGCTTTTGTGTCTAAGGAAAGATCCCTGAGTGACCCAGGCCTGAGGGCTGTGTTCTCTGCTGGCTGATACGGCTCTTTGTCCACTCGTGTCCCAGACATCGCGGGAAGGGCCAGCTCCTCTGCGACAGGAGTGGAGATGGTTCCCGCCAACTCCACTGCAGGAGTTGGTCAAACACCAGAAGCCTTGGCACAGTGCCTCTAATGCTTGCACCTGCGTTGTGAACGGTCATGTAAACAACAAGGAAATATCTTCTCCCCATCCAAACCTTTTGCATTCTCAAAGGCTGTGATAAATTGCCAGGCAGAGGGGAACTTGGAGCACAAAGGAATTGTGTCTAAACTAATTTAATTGTATTATGAGCATCCAAGCTTCAGCTCGCTCAGAGCTACTTACTGCTTTGTTGTTTGGGTTCTGTTTCAAACACAGACCTCTGGGCACCTCTAGACTGGCACCCCAAAATTCAAGTGTTTTGTCCTATGGGGCCATTAACAGTCAATGACCCTATACTGGGCAATAAAAGGGACCAGTTCCCACTACAGATGTACGTGGGCCAACCTGTAATGGTGAAGCTGCCCTCCATTGGCTTCATTGTACCCATGACCCTGGCAAAACCCAGAAGCTTATTTGCCTGGAAGCCCTGGGCGGGGCAGAAAAACTTCACCATACTAGTGCGTGGTGGATAATCCCTGACTTCTAACCCCAAATCCCGGGTTCAAAGCCCGAGGCCAGCTCTGTGTTTTCTTACAGGACAATGGAAAAGCAGACTGCTTTGGTGCTCATACGGGCAATGGTGATAGTGACCAACGGAAACGACCAGGGCCTGGATGACAATACAGCAGCAAAAACGATAGTAGGATTAGCCCAAATGATGAGCTTAACCTCTGTAATGGTGCGCCCACCCACACCCAAGTCAGCAGGAGACCCTTTGCCAATCTTTGTGAAGGATGTTAATATATCTCTGGCTCTTGAGCTTACATGGAAACAGTATGAAACAGTATAATAACTGTAGCTGGGAGAGCAAGGAATCTGGAAGGTACATGGTTAACCGGTCATCCGACATGATAAATACTAGCTCAGTGGGCTACAAAATGTAATTATACTTCCCTATCCACCAGTGTGGCCACGGGTGGAGTGTAAAGGGTGTTGATCCGTGCTCCATTATTCCATGGGGAACGACTGAATGTAATACTCGATGGTATTAAATGCTCTTTATCATTGTCTTTGTGCTGCTAGGGTCTGCCGGCAGCATGAATGCTCTTTGCAATAACCCACGCCAAAGCACCTGTGACTACATTAAGCAGATGATGTGGTTTCCTGCTGCTTTCAGGTTCTTCTGCTGACAAGGGAAACATGCCTAACCAGAGAAGAGAAAGAAATACTCCCTGTTCATGAGGAAGGGAAAAAAGCTACGATTGTGGATTTTTTTCTCATGGAAAATTTCAACAGGATTAGAGAAGATACATTTCCTGACACTGCCTCCCCGCCCCCCCCCCCCCGCCCCTAGACTGCAGAGACGATGTTCCGTGTGCCACACCAAGGTCCGACTTACATTCCTTCGCCAAAATTTGATGGCCACATCATTTGCAAACTGAGTAACTCTCCCAGATCCTCCCAGGACAACATACTGAACATAGACCTTTCAGTCCAGAGAACGGATGTGCTCTCCATTCTCCAGGGTTTTTCCCTTTGAATCACTCTGTACCTGGTAGTTTAGTAACTATTATGAATTATAGTGTTATGCTTGTTTTAATACCTTCTTGTGGAAAAAAAGGGAGGAGAACATGGTGAGAGACACTGCTCATAGACGCAGCCTGCCATGGTCTCCCTGCAGCTCACAAAGGGTTCCATGATACAGCACCTGCCTACAGCAAAAAAACTTAAAAATGAGCAAAAGGAAAAAAAAGGGCACTGCAGGTATGGAGAGGGAAGAGATCATCGCTAGGAAGGTCTGGAAACACAGTAACATTATTGATAGAGCAGATGAGACCTGGCAAAAAAAAAAAAAAAAAAAAATCCTCCCAAAAATACTTACGGAAGGAGAGCGCGAAAGCACCTTGAAAATTAGGAGTAAAAGATTAACTTTGACAAGAAAGGAGAGCAGGGAGAGGCGATTCTTTGAGAGGTGAGGCTTTGAAGAAAATATGGGTGACAAACGTGGTTTTTTGTTGTTGGGTTTTTTTTTTCCTTAAAACCCAGCTTTTGTTGTCTGTTGAAATAAAGAAGTGGGGTAACAGCTGGACTATTCCCCTTCAGATCGGGGCTGGCAATTACGAAGCCGCTCCTCGCTGAAAACAGTAGATGTGAATAGTTGGATGTTATATCGTTGTTGTGTTTTTTTTGACAACATTAATTACAACACACTCTGGGGAACAGAATTACTTCACTGCAGACTGCCCTAAGCTAACAAGCGCACACTCCGAGTTGCTCTGTGTAAAACGCTGCCAAGCAACGCTCCTACGCTGAAATCCATCTGTTGAGTACTTTCAACCATTTCTACCAATTAATTACCATTAAATAGGAGCATTCAAGCCCAATTAATCGCAACTCAGTTGAGTAGCTTTACCAGCATCAAGAAGTGCGCCTGCCGGCGGAGGGATATACCCCGCTTCCGGGTTGCGGGGCCGGTAATTCCCGTTGCGCATGCGCCTCGAGCGCCTGACGGGGCGGAGAAGGAATAGCACACCAGCCTTTAACTCCAAGCGGCACGGGATTGGCTGCGAAGTCCTGAGCCAGTGTTCTATTGGATGTCTGGAGCGGGTGGGCAGGGACTGGCGGCTCGCTGCTTTCTATTGGCCTGGCGCCGTGCCCGTTCCGCAGGGTCCAGGCGGCCATTGGTTAGCGGCGTTGCCAGTCCCGGGGGAGCGAGTAGCGGTGGCGGAGTTTGTGGGGGGGGAGGGGGGGGAAGATGTCGGGCTGCGAGGCCCGCGACGCCAAGAAGCTGGTGCGCTCCCCCAGCGGGCTGCGCATGGTGCCCGAGCACCGCTCCGCCCGCAGCCCCTTCGGCTTGGACGAGCCGCCCTGGGTCCCTGACAAGGAGGTATCGATAGCGGCGGGGGCGCCGCCCTTTCTTCGCCGGGGGAGGGGGGCGCACGCGCGCGCGATCGTTCCCCGCCGCCTCAGGGGCCGCTGCCCCGCAGGTGCCCGCGAACCGGGGGTTGGGATCGCGCTCCTTCCCTTTGCCTTGCGCCTCCGTGTTTCCTGGCAGCGCCCTCTCTCGCTGCCCGCCGGGGTGGGGCGGCTGCCGGGGGGTCTCCTTGCGGCCCGGGGCGTGCGGGCGGCCCGGGGGCTGCCTTAGCCGGCGGGGCTTGCGGCGCCCGCGGGGAGCCGGCCCGCCTCTGCGGCCCGCCCGCCGCTGAGGGGTCGCCCGGCCTGGCCTGGCCCCGCAGACTGAGCGGGCAGCGGGTCAGGGACCCCCGGGTGGGGTTTTTTAGTCGTAAACCACCATATATATATATATTTTTTTTTTAATTTCGCTTAATGGCCTGAAAAGGGCAGGACCGCCACTCCTTCTTCAGGGGTGCGTGGCCCCGTCGCCAAAATTAGCGAGGCACTTAATGAGTTAAAAGCGTAGCGAGCTATGCAGCGTTAGTGTTTAGCGAAGCAGTCTCTTTGAATGCCTGTAAAAGTAATTCTGAAGACCGTGTTGATTTTTTAAAAAAAAAAAAAAAAAAGCGAAGTATTAAGGCAATAAGGCTAAGTTAGAACAGCCCTTCTGGCTCCCGGTGTGAATGTTTGTAGTGTTAAATGAATATTGGATAATTTCAGTCAACTTTGCCTTTAAATACTTTTCCAGTAAACTATGTGATCCTGATGTTATATTAAATTTCACGTAATATGCGTTGTTACCAGTCCCTACAGCTAGTTGCTAATGCAACTTGGAATCCATTGTTTATTTGTCCATTTATTGCCAGTGTTCTGTGGTGTGGATGCATGCCAATGCGTTACATGTGACCAGAATTAAGATTTATTTTTGATGAACCAATATGAATTTAGGCAGGGAGTCATTAAATAAAGCCATTCTCTGCCAGATACTGATACGGTCGGTCTGTTTTGTATGGGAACACTGTGTCCTCCTTGGTTAGGAATGAGGAAGAAAATTTCGCCCCTACTCAGTATCTCTTGAGGCAAAAAGTTCTGTGTAAAAGTAATAATACTGGGGACGCACTCTGCTAGCACAGCTTCTGCAGCTCGGGCAACTGAGACTAATCTTTGCTGTCCCAAGGTGCGCAGCTAGTAAGTCAGTTGCTGGTTTTGTCCAAAGTAACAAACCGTTATTGGAAACTGACTTTTTCAACTTATTTCAAACAAGTGGTCTGCTAAAATATCTTGTGGGAGTTTTCTCAAATTATTCTCATCCATACTTGGCAAATAAAATAAAAAAATCCTCCCGGTCATCAGTAGGAACTGAGTACCTGTCTTGTATGAAGTGTAGATAAGATAAAATTGTCAGTGAGCAGTATTGGTGCTCAGCTCAGGGCTGTCACCCAGCTGGCACCGTTCGTGGTGCGGTGCACTGGGTGTGTTGCAGGAGGGGTGTGTGTTTATCAGGGAGCATGTAGCAAAGTCTGAGCAGTTATTGTGTAAGTGGTTTCTCTTTGTGTTGTGTGGAGTCTGCTCTTGCTGCGTAGGTGACTTGCTCTGCCCTGTACGCGCTGACCTGGGCCACCTGGAAACCTGGTTCCCGACTTCATCAGCATCAGTGGATATAATTTGTGTAACAGTTAAATTGAGATTAGTTTTCTCCCTGACCTTCTGAAATGTAGTTTTAGATTTCAGTGGTCCTTGATTATAACAGACTAGTTTAATTAAAAAAAAAAAAAAGCAAGGTGCTTGTAACTCAGTCTAATAAATAGTACCATCTTAATTCAACTAAAGGTTGTTTGAGCGTTGTGGTAGGATTTATTTAAACTAGTTATATATACTTAAAAATTAAGTCTGTACATTTTAGATCCGTCAATGTGATGTGTGTCATTAGTTGAATTTTATATTGCAGTTGTACTGCAAGTATTCATTCTCCTTAAAATTCAACTTTTCCCTTGTAGTCTGTTGGTCAATAGGCTGATTACGTTTATTTGTGACGGAATGTTGCCTTTGCATGGAGCTCAGTGATACTTGCAATTGAGAGGAAGTGTATTATAGACAAACATTTAAAATGCATTTATTAATTCATATTCTTAACTTTTTACAAAATAACAGTGCATGCAAGATTATTTCACTGTATTTCTTTAAGTTAAAGTATATCAAAATTCTAACATCTATTTGATGAAGCTTTTTTTCTTAAATAAGGCAGACACGCTTGAGGGGAGGGATGCCATCCAGAGGGACCTGGACAGTCTGGAAAGGTGGGCCCAAGCCAACCTCATGCAGTTCAACAAGGCCAAGTGCAAGGTCCTACATCTGGGTCAGGGCAATCCCAAGCACAAATACAGGCTCGGCGGGGAATGGCTGGAGAGCAGCCCTGTGGAGAAGGACCTGGGGGTGATGATTGATGAAAAGCTCGACATGAGCAAGCAATGTGCGATCGCAGCCCAGAAGGCCAACCATATCCTGGGCTGCATCAAAAGAAGTGTGGCCAGCAGGTCAAGGGAGGTGATTCTGCCCCTCTACTCCGCTCTCGTGAGACCCCACCTGGAGTACTGCATCCAGCTCTGGAGTCCCCAACATAAGAAAGACATGGACCTGCTGGAGTGTGTCCAGAGGAGAGCCACGAGGATGATCAGAGGGCTGGAGCACCTCTCCTATGAGGAGAGGCTGAGAGAGTTGGGGCTGTTCAGCCTGGAGAAGAGAAGGCTCCGGGGAGATCTTATTGCGGCCTTCCAGTACCTAAAGGGGGCCTGCAGGAGAGCTGGGGAAGGACTTTTTACTAGGGCATGGAGTGATAGGATGAGGGGGAACGGCTTTAAGCTGGAAGAGGGCAGGTTTAGATTAAACATTAGGAAGAAATTTTTCACTTTAAGGGTGGTGAGGCACTGGAACAGGTTGCCCAGAGAGGTTGTTGAAGTCCCGTCCCTGGAGGTGTTCAAGGCCAGGCTGGACGTGGCCTTGGGCAACCTGGTCTAGTGGGAGGTGTCCCTGCCTATGGCAGGGGGGTTGGAACTCGATGATCTTCAAGGTCCCTTCCAACCTAAACCATTCTATGATTCTATAAAGCAGGTATGTCATAATACAGGGAAGCTTATAAACCCATATTTTTATTAATATGATGAAATTTAAAGAGGCAGTGTTGTCTAGTTAGTGAATTCTACAAGGACACTTGCTGTTGTTACCGTGTGAGATTTAGTTTGTTTCAGGAAAATAAGTAAAAAACACGTTTTCTTTGTCCAAGAGAAGAGACTGGTATTACCAAACATTGATCTGGCTTTTCAAATACGCTGGCTTCTGCTGCATAGCCAGTAACGCTCACCAATTCAGTAGCTTTATTTTTCTTCTGCAGGAAAAGTCTACTGGCTTATTTTCTAAAAGTAAAGCCACCTAA
Organism: Pluvialis apricaria; assembly: GCA_017639485.1. Taxonomy (NCBI): domain Eukaryota; kingdom Metazoa; phylum Chordata; class Aves; order Charadriiformes; family Charadriidae; genus Pluvialis; species Pluvialis apricaria. The sequence continues at coordinate 13,659,420 of CM030012.1, forward strand.
AAATTATGGCAGTTAGTAGTTTTGCTAAACTTACATAACATTTAAATATATTTCAGGTTTTTAATTTTACATCGCAAGATTATACAGTCTTAAAATATCAGTTGTTTTGAGGAGTTTGAAGTGTAAGGCTGAAGCAGGACTACAGAAAACTTTCTTGTTGGTAGTCTTATTTATAATATAGATAATGAGTTGAAGTGGATAATATTACAAAAATTTGTGCTGAGGATCATTAAACTTGAGACAAAGCTTAAAATCTTGGGCACTGTATGTGTCTTGTGTAACCTGGAATTTCTGTGTTAATCACCACCAGAGCTCAACTGGTGATGCTCCTATTAAGGAAATCTTGGACTAGAAATGGAGTAAAACTTGTGTGTTTGAATGCAGAGGCGGCCAAACCTTGTGACATCCAGCTGCGTACCAGATCTTCACATGGCTGAGGAACACTGCGTGCCTCAGAGCGGGGATGTGTGAGAGGATCGTACGGATGTGGGGACAGTGATTCCCTGGATCACTGTGGGAGGGAGCGGAGCTTTGTGTAGCTGGGTGCTCAGTTGGCTCAGGCGCTCGGAGTCGGCACGAGTCGTGAGACAGAGCTGCGCTCCGACTGCTGGCAAACTCATGTAGCTCAAGGAATGAATTGGTGTATCAGAAAGCATTGTAAGCCATATCTGCTGTACGTTTGCGTTGTGTTGTTTTCCACTCTGGCATCAGCTGGTTTGGTCAGGTGTGTTACAAGGTGCAATTTGATGAGCTCGTGCACTTTCGCATTTGCAAAAGTTGGCTGTGCTAACAAGCTCAGCCAGGTGTTACCTTGCATCACTTCTTGAATCGCTTTGTTATTGTATGTGCAAATAAAGCACATGAAGTGTAACTACAGCTTCCTGTCCATCTGCAGTATTCTCACCTCCGGCTGGATCCCAAGTATTATGCAAATTTGTTACCACACTTCAGCAAACGCTTGAGAAGTTCCGCTCTATTTGTAATGAACTAGCTCTTGGGATTTTTAAATTAATACCAAGATCCAACAACTGTCAGATGTTCTTCTATTTTCCTCTTGCTATATGAAGTAATATGATATCAGTATTAGTGGTATGTTGATTGTATATGCAATGAATATACTTGTGACGTGCATTTTTATTTAATTTCTTACCTCGTAGCTTTTTGTTTCCACTTGACAAAAAAAATCAGATTTGCAGGAGTTTTAAAAAGCCTTTATCTTAAAGACATGAAAAGTAACTCAAACATCATGCTTTCTTCTCTGTAAATGCGATAAAAAAAATCCTTTGAGCAATAAAGCTTAATTCAGTACCGATGCACTTTCTAATTATGTCAGCATCTGGATGAATAGGAAGGATTCACCTTTCAAGATGTTCTGCAATAGCGGTGTCTTCCCAGGCAATGTAGAAGTTGATATTATGCAAATAGGTTCACTTGATTCTGGTTAATTAAAGCAGAAGTGCCTTGAAGGAACAGTGTATCGAGCCTACTTGTGTTAGAACATTTTTGTAGAAAATCTCATTCCCTGATGCCTGCTACCATATGCCATTTGACTTGTGGTTTATTTATAACTGCTTTATAGATCAGTGTTACCGTGATGGGGCTGGAATTCAGAAATATTTTTCTATAGAGTTTGTGTTAAATAAGAGGATAGATAACTTTGTTCCTTCCTGAAAAGCAGCTTGTATGTTTAGCGTAAGATCGTGTGTGAAATCTATTTAGAACAGTATTTAGAAGAACATTTTTTCCCCCTAGTTTGTGGCTTGTGCTTTCCAATTTCTGACACACATGCCAAAAAAAAAAAAAAAGCACATTTTCATTAAGAAAATTAGTTAGAACCCTAGTAAATTCAAAGTATACTAAGATTCTTGCCAGGTCCAGCTCCCAGACAAGCTTTTAAGCTAGATGTGTCAAAAATTAAAATGCTACATCAAGATCAGTGAAGCAAAACGTGGTATTAGCTGTAGAGTACTGCTTGTTACAGAGATGAAACCTGGGGAATGCTGAAGCTGCTTTATGCCGAAGGTTATTCATCAGTGAATGTTAGAATAAGCTATTGTGAAAAGCGGTGGTTGGATGCCTTAATTCAGTATGTTATTTGAAACAATACAGGAGCGCTTCTAGTTCTCTTTTATGTGGGATTTAGAAACATATAGTTTATTGTAACAAATATTGCAAGTAGCTGTTTATGTTCCATTACAGTGACTACAGTGACTCTAATTTGTAATTAAACTTTTGTTTAGATGTTGGAGCACTTCATATAAACTGTGGCAAATTATTAACAATCTTGTACTTCAAAGAAAATGAAAAGTTTCTAGAGAATTTTTAATTTAGCTGCTGTAATATTTTCTTGGCTATAGTTATTGAACTTGTGACAGTGGTTGAGTATCTGCTGAAGCAAAGGGCCCGAAATAGATGACAAAAGCTGTTGTAACCTAAAGGAATTTATAGAAGATAAAGGGTTAAGTACTGAAATGTGTTAATTAAAGGCAAAGAGTGATTACTGTGTGCTTAGCAAATAGCACCTGCTCATCTTAGGGTGTGTTTCTAAGATGGCATTCTGCTGTAGTCTGAAAGAGTCTCGTTTGAAGAGTTTAGGTTTCCAGAGTTATAAAACTTAACCACAGGATCTAACCATGTTCTCCTGATTCAGATGTCAGGCATAATTTTGCATTAATATTTGCAAAGAAATCTAACAAAAATTGCTTTATGAGCAGTTGGAGAGTGGTTTTTGATAGGATGCATAAAAGTACATGAAGTCTTGGTGAAAATCCTAGTGATCAAAGGGCTGAATATCAGCCCTTTGGTAGATGACTTTCTGTATAGAAAATTTTAATTGTCATAATAATCAGTGATCATGTCTACTAGATTAGAAAATCAAAACTGTCACCCCTTAAACTCTACTTAGTTGTGAGAGAAACTTCCTCTTTTTACTGGCTTTTGTTTTGGGAGGAGTGTGGGTGTAAGCTTGTTTTAGGAAAGAGATATTTCAGGAAGTGACATTTTGTAGCTGGAATAAAAATTAAGTCTTAGTGGCTTGGAAGAAAACCAAATACCCCCTAGCATGTTTCAAAAATATGTAAGTATTGAGAGCATTCAAATATGTAAACAATGGTTTAGAGAGTCATTAGAGCATCACAGTGTAATACAGTCAGGATGACAACTTACATAAAAACAGTCGACTCGGGAATATATGACTGTTTGGCTAGCCAAACATAATTAAGCATGATGAGTACTTCTGAAATGCAGTTTTGACTGCTGGCAAGATGCAGGATTCCTTAGGGTGAATTAGTTTGGCAGCTTTTTTTGTCTTACAAATGGGGATGACATTCTTTTACTACGTTAATACTAAAATAAATCAAAACTGTCCATGGTGAAAAGGTAAAGGATGGAAATTTATTGGAGGTGTTTCTTTTTAGGGCATAATGTAAAGCTCAGTTTTTGTAGATGGTAGTAGGAGTAAAGGTTTAGAAATCTTGTAGACTAATTTCAATTTGTCCTGTTTTCTAGTGCCCAAGATGTATGCAGTGTGATACAAAATTTGACTTCATTACTAGAAAGGTAAGATAAATCAATGAAATGTAAAGCATTAACTGTTGCAAAATACTAATACAGACTACTTTTGATTTAAAATGTAGAAGATTTCAGTAGATAGCACGCAAAGTCTGCTGTGGCCTAAAGTAGCTTTTCTTTCTGTTCTGCCTTTTCTGAACAGAGTTCCTTTTTGTTTTAATTCTGTTTCTTTGAAATTCTTCTTGCTCAATGTGTAATACATAGTTAGGGTTTTTCCGAATTACCGGGTACCCACAGGATTTGCATTCAAAGGAGGAGTTAGAGGACCTCATGCTGCAGTGGGCTGCTAACACCAGTACTGACATAAAAACAAATAAACTAATTCAGTTGTATTTTGGGAGGTAAAATTAGTTGTGGAAATCTAAGCAAAAATATTTTCAGGAGTAATGAATTATAATTTTACATTAAAGAACTGTATTGTTAAAATGTGGAGAACCAAAACTCAGATTGGCCTTCTGTTCTGAAAGTAAAACAGGATTTATCTCAAGTTGGAAAAGGGAATTTCTGGTTAAAGTAGAAAGCATAAACAGTCTTGATTGCTGTGAGCGGTAAGTAGGCTCGCTGTATGAAGAGAAAACACTAACATTAGAGTTAAATTATGTTCATTATGTAAAAGTAAGCAGGTTGCTGTGGAATGCATGGTGGTATACAGAATAATACTATCAGAAAACATTCTGCTGATGTTGGGGTTTCTGCATGGAGAAGGAAAGCAGCCTCCCGAAAGAGGCCAACAATGATTTTTAGCAGGGAGTATCATTCCTGTGTATAACTACCAAGACACGTGCGCTTGTGAAAGTGGAGAAAGATGTGGATGTGTAACTTGTAGCACGTTGTCGATGTTTTTTAATTTATTGTTTGCAGGTAGAGGGAAGGAGAAAATGTAATCCAGACATAGTAACGTGTTATACCAGATAGGTGTAAATTTTCAGGAGGCTCGAAGACCATTAGGATGTCAGTTAGTGATCCTAGCGGAGCGTAATTTCTCCTAGTTCTTGTTCTTACCCTTTAGTTGGACGGGTTAAGAGCGTGGTTGATGGTTGGTTAGAACATTTTAATTGAGAAGCACTAATTCATTAGGCTGCTGTGTTTTTGCTTGTGTTAGCTTTGGGAAGTAAACGGAGGTAGCCTTGGGAAGTAGGTACTCCAGAGAATTTTGCATATTTGGAAGGAAAGTCTGACGCTGGCCAAAACTGCAGTGTATCAGTTCCTTGTATGAAACTGTTCAAACTTGCTTTGAGCCGCAAATCAGTGCGTGCTTGCCTGGGAATACTTGTTCTGACATGAGAACTTGCATCAGGAAGACCTGTTGGGACTGTCACACCCCAGTAGCGATTTGGAGCATAAACCACTTGTTGCAGATTTAGTAGCTGTGAAACACATTGCAATACTAGTTCTGATTTTGTAACTTCATTGGATTTGTACTTTGCTGCCTGATATTTCTGATAGATAAATAGCTTTAGGTTTTAAGTTTCCATGGGAAAAAGTTGAGGATAAGTTTTAAGGGAGAAGAACAGGATCTCCAGTTGAAGTTTCCCAAGATCTTTGCTTGGAAGCGGGAAGGGACCTAGAAACCACTCTTCTCTTGTGTTTGTATTGACAGTAAGGTGAAGGATTTACTGGATGCTGCAGAAGCCCATTCAGTGTCTTCTCTGGTCTGCTTTAGAAACATGTTTACAGAGTGGCTTAGTGCTGTTGGTCATACTATACTTGGTCCTTTGTGTTCAATCTTCAGAGATTTCTTCCTACTACTCTAGCAGTTACATCTCCTTTACCTATCCCTCAACTTGTATCTTTCTTCTGTTTTTTTGGGGGGAGGTGGATCTTTATTGTAGTAACCTTATCAAATTATTCCCTAATAGTTTCCTGTGTAAATAAATAAACAAAATGTTCTCCCATGCTTAGCATCACTGCCGAAGATGTGGAAAGTGCTTCTGTGACAAGTGCTGCAGTAAAAAAGTGCCTCTGCCTCGCATGTGCTTTGTGGACCCCGTGCGCCAGTGTGCTGAATGCGCCCTCATCTCTCAGAAAGAAACAGAGTTCTATGACAAACAGCTTAAAGTGCTCATGAACGGTAAGGACTGAATGCATATATATGCTGTTTTGATCTCATTTATAATTATTCAAATGCGGTGTTGAACAAATGTGATATACAGCAAGAGTAATAATGCCTCTTGTCAAACAAGCTGCAGTTTTGTCTCCTTTACTTTTTTGTTGTCATGCTGTTTGTTTGCCAGTTAATAATTGTGTTATATGCTTATTTAGAGAGAAGTTTGCACTTTTCAGTCAATGTTTACAAAGAGTGATTTAATTAAGCACAAAGGAGTTTTTAACACCTCTGAGAACAGATGTGGGTGCAGTTGGCTTTTTTTCTTAAAAAACGCATCTTTTAGCCATATTCCTGTTACATTAAATAAGGATGAAAAATACTTAACAATAGAGAATATTCTAATATTTTCTAACAAGACACAGCGCTTGTTTCAAGCTTCAGCTGTGAGCTTTGATCTTGTCCATGGCCTACAGGTATCGTTGATGGCAGATCATCACAAGTGGTCAATTTTGCATGGCATTAAAACTACATGCAATACAGTAATTCATGTTCCAATTACACTAGGAAAGCTGAGTCCTCAGTTTTTAAAATAGTCCGTGATTATTCAGTGCGTTTTGGTGGGCTCTCAGCATGGTGCCAATGTGTATAATCAGTAAGCGAAACCACGCATCTGATTAGCGTGAATGTTTCTAGTGATATTCTAGGTTCAGAAAGGAGTATGCTCATCCCTGCAACACGCAAATTCTTCACTGTGCTTTGCAGGTGAAGGTGTAGATGAGTTAAATAATGTATTTTAAACTGAAGATCCTTTTTTTTTTTTTTTTAAAAGCTTCGCCAGCTTGCATTCGTGTTTTGCAGTTAGTCGGAAGTTGTTCCTGACTTGCTGTAGAGCCACAGATCTCAGTCAGGGATGGCGGTTGTGATCTCCGTTGCAGTTTTGCTGCTGTTGCCTCTGTCTCACTTCAGCAGCAGTGCCGAGGGGTCAGTGAGGCTGTGTCAAACTGTGCAGTAGACAGTGAGGTGAAGCGGTCTGAGGCTGTGTGGTTCGGATTATGGAGCTGGAGTGCAGCGCATTTGGCAGGGCTGTACGTTGTTATTTTCTTCATTTCCCAGACCAACAGTGTTGGGATTAGGTAATACAGGCAGTGGGAGGCATGGAGGAAATAAAGTGGTTAGGCGTGTAGTCTGCTTTATTTTAAGTTATGAATCACTTCACTAGTGTAGCTAAGATGACTTTCCTGATGTCAAACAAGTTGTTTTGGGCAGGAAGAAACATAACATGAAGGCTGAAGGTCATTGACCTCAAAGTAAGACTGAGCTAGCTTTCAGTAATGAAAAAGAGGTGTCTTTTGCTGTTTATTAAGCGTAGACCTGAAGGTCGCGTCCTGCCATTAGATTCTTCTGGCAGATTTTTTTTTTTTTTTTTGGAATATTGAAACAATAGTTTGTATTATGGTGACAAGATGGGGACTTTAGTTGCCTATTTTTGCCAACTCCAAATCTGTTCTTATTATTAAAAGATTAATCTTGGATATCATCTGTGTTTCTGCAACATGTGGGAGAAATTATATAGCAATTGTGAAAAGGTCCCGTGATTCAGAACATAATAATTAAGTATTTGTTTTTTATACTTGAGTGTTTTGCTGATGTTAATCAGTTTCACGTTTCGATTAGTCTCTTAATTCATCCAGTTCAGTGTATTGGGTGCAGTAAGTAAACCTTAGTTGTTCTTTTTGATACTTGAATGTTCCTTCCTAAACTCTGCATTAGAATACTAAAACATTTCTTTCCAGGTGCTACATTCTTTGTAACTCTGGGAACATCTGATAAATCTGAGCTCATGGTTTGTCGACTTTCCAACAATCAGAGGTGAGAAAGATTGATAGAAATTGCACTTGTAAACTATATTATTGTTGCACTTACAGCTATATTATTATCTAATAACCTAAACAAAACGTCAGAGTAACTTGCTGTGAGGATAATGGAGAGAGTAATCGGACTGAAAGGATAGTTACAATTTATTGGAGTAAGTTTGTTTGAATTGACTAGTGGTGTGGATCAGAGTGCCTTGGGATGGTGGAACTCCACTCACTGGCAATGCCTCAGTGCCACCGGAATACAGTGTTTTTGCCCGCCGATACGGAGACCATAGGAAGGGGGAGCAGGGAAAAATCTGTAGCCGCTGAAAAAAGCTTGTTTCAGAACGGTTCTAACACTGCGCTGTATTGTTTAACATTACAGCCAAAGCATTACTGTGGTCATCCCTATAATTTGGTTGGCTAGAACGTTTCAGGCTCTCTTCTCTTCTTCCCCCAGAACTTTGGCAGAATGCATTTAATATTTTGAAAGAGTCTCCTGGCATGCAGAACGATATGTTTTGTGTTTGTTGTTTTTTTTTTTTTTCCCTTTCAGTGAAGAACTTCAATGAAAAGTAATTTTTTTTGTGCTTGATTTCTCTCCCTCCCCACCCCAAAGAACATGTAAACAGCTAATCACTGAGAGATTATGTTTATTTTTTTCCTTTGATTTGGACTTGCTATTGTAGGGGGGGGGAAATTAAAAAAAGTTTTTCTTCTGTTATGTAGATATCTGGTTTTGGATGGAGACAGCCACTATGAAATTGAAATTATACAGATTTCAACTGTTCAGATACTTACAGAGGGATTTACTCCTGGAGGTAAATTTTTCACTGAATACAAATTAACTATTAAGAAAAAAAATTTGAAGTTATAATTATTGTTGGAGCTAGACAGTGCATTTCTCGGTTATTGGTAACTTAGGTGTAATATGTTACAACTACTGTCAGAATAGAGTGCAGCGTGTGGAACCCTGTCCGTCTGGCTACTGGGATTTGGGGGAAAACTTGAGAAATTGCCTTACAGCTGTAATATGGGAGAGCTTCTCGATAAACCTGAGTAAAGGTGGTCGTCATCTGTTCTGATCCTTTCTCTTGGCTAAATATAAACTTCTATTGATTCAAAAGCTCAAAGGAGGAAACGTAGTCTTTGGTAACTTCCACTGCAGAATCCAGCTGGGATTTCTCTGCTGCTGGTACAATTGTGAGGAGAGTGAGAGAGATACTCTGGGGGGGAAATAAATAGTTAAAGTATGCTTTCTTAATTTCATTCAAAATGAAGGGGTGGCCAAATGCAACTGGTAACATCTGAATCAGAGGGCAGCTACTTACTGCCTCATCTCTTACCAGATTTTAGAGTATTTCAGGATGAACTTGAAATGATTTCACTGAAATGAGAACAAACAAGGTCAGGAATTTTAATAATCGTTCTTTAGCAACACCTCTGTCACTGCTGGAATTGTCTAATCGGACAGCCTATCTGTGCAATATTCAGTCAGTACAGCATGTTAAATTTAATAAACTTATCTTGGTGTTCAAATCAACCAGGTGTGTTGCTGAGTTACTTAATGCTCCTATAATTCCTTGTTCACTACTCTTCTGACTGCTTTATCTTTTTGCCTGCCTGCCTTCCTTCTTGATGGTAGAAAAAGATATTCACACTTACACCAGCCTTCTGGAGAGCCAGCATATTACTGAAGGTATCACCAGTACCTTTGAGCATGATGCACCTAAGCATGTTGTCATGGCCCCTCTCCCATCTTTCTTCCTCTGCAGTGCTGTTTTTTTTTGCTTGATCTATAGGTGTTCAGTTTAAGACAAGTTATTTTCAAAGATGATGTATATCTATTCCTTCCCATCTGTCTGTGTAAAACTGAGAATGAATGTAACTTTTTGGAGGAGGACTAAAACACGCAAGGCCTTCTGTAGACCACGTGTGCTATTGTCCAATGCTAGAAGAGGGGAGAAATAGTATCACCTCCTTCAGCAGAGGTGTGTTGAACTGTCTGTACCAGAAATGAATAATATGCTGCTTGTGTCCTGTCCAGTAAGGCTTTGCACTGAATAAATAAACTGTTAATTAATGGCTTGCTCTTACATGTCTTTAAAACAAAATACAACCTCTTGTTGTGTAAGGTGTGTTCTGCCTGACTCAGTACTGTCCAGAACGCCAGACATGGGCAAGACTGGTCAGCGCTGTAGGTGTTTGATTTCCACTGGTTTATCTTTAAGTAGTCTCTTAATCTGTTAGTCTGACCAGGTGGATGCAGGGCAGTGAGAGATTACGTTGGATTTCAGTTTATCCCACAAGAGAAGCAAATGGCTACCTTTAGAAACACTGCTTGCGGGCTTTTGATCAGGTTGCTTAGACTGAGATTGTCTTTGTTTGGCTTCATGGATATGACAGTCATGGCCTCCAGGAGCCCTCTCATGCAGAGGCTTTTTAAAAAAAAAAGACCTTTTCTAAAAGTGTCCTTCTGCGTATGGCGGTGCTGTTCCTGGGGCTTAGTTTATGCTCTGCTATTTCAGGAAATAATGCCAGTAAAGAGTGGTCTTCTAAACAAAGCTTTTGTTTAATTTCTGTATTTTTGCTTTGGTTTATCTTAATCTCTATGCAGCTAGAGTAAAAGAGATACAAACATCTCGCTATCGCACTGTTGGCAGAGCAATGCCTTTTGTGTCGGGTTTCCCTCAGGAAGTAAATGACGTTGCCAGTCGTCATCCGGTCTTGCATGGGCATCTTCCCCACCCTCCACCCTTCCCCAGATTTGGAGGGACTCTGGCCTGCTGTGCCAGACGTTGTATCCAGCAGGGATCCCTCTTTGGCATCAGTCTAACCGGACACTAGTAATTCAGTTTACAAACTGCAGGCTACAGTACGAAACTATGGTGTCCACTTAAGAGAAGACATGGTAATATTAAAACACGAGGGCATCGTTAGCGTGTGTAGCTAGTGGCTTTACATGATGGCTTATACAAGTTCTGCATCAGTGCTTGCCAGAGAGAATTAAACAACTTTGACTCTGCCCATTCCATTGCCTGGCATTAACACCCGTGGTCACTGCCGCCTCCGGTGTGGCAGTTGTTAGCGTACCTGCAGTTGCTCGTGCTTTGAATTAAGCGATCAGAGAGTTTTCTTCAAACACGCTTATTAGCTAGAAGAAGTTGTGTTACTTAGTTGGTAAAACCTGTTGCTGTTTGAGATTTTTCTCTCTTTTCTCAGGAGGCAATACTCGTGCCATAGGTATGATTCTGCAGTATAAGGTACCAGGATCAGAGGAGCTCACGCAGATGAAATTTACAGCCAGTGAAGACTTCAGCTGTAACAAGAAGCTGTCGGCAAGCTGGCTGGCAGCTATGCATAAGGTAAGCAAAGGAGGCAAAACTTAGAGTGCAGAAGGAAAATCTCTACATAGAATCATCGCAGAATGGTTTGGGTTGGAAGGGACCTTAAAGATTATCGAGTTCCACCCCCCTGCCATGGGCAGGGACACCTCCCGCCAGCCCAGGCTGCTCAGAGCCCCATCCAGCCTGGCCTTGGACACCTCCAGGGATGGGGCGCTTAGTAGCGCTTGAGAGAGTATGCAGCCTTTTTTTCTTTTTACTATTATTTAAGAATTTTAGGGCCTTGTTGCTCAGGAAAACAGAAGCTATGGATGGTTGTTATGAATGTGACTTTAGCTCTATGCTCGGATACCTGAAGAAGACAGGCGCTAGACAGGGTTTCCCAAGATCTTATGTATGTTGTTGGGTGAAAAGAAGGTAGGAATTAGACTTCCAAATTCTTCAGGTTTTTGTTACTTACTGAATTACAAAATATTCTTTTGAACAAAACCTCAGCTAATTGTTTTTACCACTTTATGAAGATTTGGAGAAGTCGTTGATTTTTGAAAACAGGAAGAGGCGTGGGGGCAGGACCCTGTGGAGGGCTGTTTTGTTGTTAGGCACTGTACGGCTAATGAAACTGAAATTTACTATTTCATAAGTCAACGTTATGGGAGACAAAACCCCAATCCCACCCCAGCTAGTTCTGGAACTTTGTTCATCTCATCAATTGTTAATTAGAACTGTAGTTTATACGATTGTCTGCAAATGCAGGTCTGTGGCTGTTTGCTTCTTTACCACTGTTGTTAAGCTCCCCAAACACCCCTGACATTTAACTTGTGTTCAGCACAGCGCACTTAAACTTTGTCTTGCTGTGAGTAGAGTTTAGCACTTCCTTACCCATTCTAATTCATCTTTCATGAGCGATGCAACCTACAATATGGTGAGAACCAGTGTTTTATGGATAAGCTTAACACCCCACTCCCCCCCAGTTTGCCCTCTTTGACAGGAGTTTCGCCAGGTTTGGAGTAACCGATCAGTGCCGTGAGGTTTTCAGAGGTCCCAGTTAACAGCACAGAATAGGATTTGTTGGTAGAGAAAAGCACGTGTGTTCCCATCGCAGGGGTTGGTTGATACTGTAGTTTGAGACAAACCGGAACTTCGCAAGGGGAAAGCGGTAGGAGGAATATAGAACAAAATGGTGGTGTTTTCTGCATGTGTTTAGACAGATTACCAAAATCTCAGAAATACTACTTTGAACTTTTTCAAAGGCGGTTTTGCTCAGAAATGGTCATTTCCGACCAAGAAGAAACAAATGTAAGTTGATCTAAAATCTTTAGTGACCTCAAGTTCTGCAGTTAAAGTAACCTTGAATAGTTTAAAAAAATTACTGAATGCTATTAAATGCCTTAAACTAAGGAAAAGAGCAGAGGAAGAACTTAAAGCCTTGGGTTTATCAAAGGAATTTTTGGAGGGGTAAGAAGGAGATGAAGTGGCTGCCAGTGAAACTTGAGTTAACACAATGACATTTTGGCTTCATGTTAGGCAACGAAACTTCTTTATGAGTCCCGGGACCAGTAAGACCAGCAAATTGTCAGCCGCTTGAGGGAAGACACCAGCCTCCACGGACCTGCCTCTCACGGATTTGACAGCTGGAAACATCTGCTGTTCCTGACCCTTTCCCATTCCCATGTGGTTCATTATGTAAGAACTGGCAAATGCAATGTGAGTATTTTTTTTGAACCATGAGTATTCACTATAGTGTGCAATATGTATACAATTAATGCTTTAAACAGCCTCACCTTTTAAGACTTTGTATATTTTGTTAAGCCTTTATTGGCACTTAATATGAAAGTGACCTGCACTACAGCTAATGTACAGCACAACTTTTATAGTAACAATTATATATACGGTTTGCTACAAAAAGCAAACAAACGTGTATGTCTCTTCTGCAGAGAATAGCTTTTGGGTATAGATCTCAGGTTTTTCCCTCTATCCAAATGTTTAAAATCAATGTACAATAAAATCTGCCTTAGATATGATTTTATAGAAGTCACTTGATTTTTTAAACCATTTCATTTTAAACATCTAAATACTTCACCAAATACCACCAAATTGGACTTACGTGAACATGATCTTGAAACTTTCCTTCTGTAATAAATAAGCTTCCAGAATAATTTTTAGTTTTGTATTTTGTTTTTGGTAACTAGCTTTGTTAATCTAACTGTAATGCTATCTGAAATTGTATACAAGTTAATGTACAAATATGAATAAATTAATTCACTTATTTAAAAAAATGAAGTGATAATTTCCCAGTATATAGCTTCTCTAAGGATGGATACTGCAGTCTCTATTGACTCTTTATAAACAGCACCATAATTTTAGTTTTAAGTGTTGATAATTGGTTCAACTATTGGGCTGAATCCTCTGGCTACGCGTGCTGAGCCAAATGTCTTTCTGCCCTCCATCTTCCTCTGCTTGTAAAAACTGAGTAAAGCAGCAGACAAGGCTGGGCTGTCAGCCTGTGCGTAAACGACCCTTGAGAGCTTTCCTACACACGTATTAATTTGTCACAGCTGGAATACTGGTGTAAGAACATTCCAAATTTGTCTGGCAAGTAATTTTCTGTGCAGCTAGTAAAACAATGGGGGAAACTCGAGTTAACAGAACACGGCAAGCTGGAGTTATTCTTTTTTTTTTGTAGACCATGACCAAAGGCATATCTGCTGTCGCTACCTCTATAAAAATACCGCAGAATGCAGCCATGCCTTAGCAGTACTTTATTGTGCACATTTACATCTTCTCTGAATTAGTGTATCATAGGCTCTTAAAATCATCACATTCATGTAGCAAATTCTTCAACAATAATACCCTTTCACTTTTCACCACAATATATACAGTTAATGCTAACCTGTGGTAAAAGCAAGTTACAGCACTGCAGAAATGGATATATAAATTATACACAGAACTTGTACATGAAGAATTAATCAAATTGCATACTGTTAAATGGGAAAAAATTACAAGAAATGTGGCTAAAACTTATAATGGGAAATTCAAAATATACTTTTGGTATATAAAATCATGTACAATTAAAATTCCAGTGAAGTGCTTTTTTTTTTTTCTTGAAACTACAATGTAGTGGAATAGGTTATTGCATAACTTGCCTTGGCAACAGATGTAGGCTGCCAAGAACCACAGAAACTGTCCTCAAATAAGCTATTGCCTTTCTTAAATCATTCTCTAAACCTTGTTTCTTTCTTCTCCTTGACTCAGCATCTACACAACCCTCTTCCTACTTCTATCCAGTCCTTCATATTTTCTAGACTGACTCGGCAGGCTTCAAATTACACAGTGTAACCCTCACCAGACTCTCACCCTTTTCAACTATTGCACTTTCATCCAGGCAGACGTACAAATCCCTTAAGCTGCTGCAAGTTCGGTACTGTTTTGTCCGGAAGGGACAAGCTCAGGTGGTTAGTAGGGGAACCTTTACATTAGTAGAGGTAACACTGGTGCTGTAGGCTGAATAATATGAAAATAAAACACCAAGTGAAATATTGTGTAGGGGTTTTGAGAAGTGTACAAATACTGTTGTTTTGTTAGTCCTCTAGCTTGATTCTAAACGCAAATAATACTAGATGCTAGACTATGTAAAGCTTTCGTTGGAGTTGTCTAGACTAGGATTCAAGTGTGTAGCATGTTACCCCTTAAAATCCTAGCCTTCATAAAGCTTTGGTGACTACTTAATTATGTGTGTAATAGGTGAAGACCTTGTGTCCTAGAACCCAAAGAGTTGATCAGTAATGAGAACTCAACATTCACTGGTATCGAACAAAATATCCAAAATCCTGACATGGGACAGTTACTGCGGGGTTGGAGCAAACTGGACAGCGTATCTGCACTCTGCAGGTGACACCTCTGAACATTGAACACAAGAAAGCTCCTACCACGGAACTTTAACTTAATACACTGCTTTAGACAGTAGTTGGTGCAACGCTGTAGGTAGTGGAGGTATCGCTCTCCTCATCAGTGGTGGGTCACATAAAAACGATCCTCATTTACAAACTGCAGATCTTGAAAGTCTCGGATGCTGTCCATTTAACAAGAGAAAGCACCATTAAAACTAAATATCATAGTTTTATTTCTCTGTGTGAAATGATCAAAAAGGATGGCTCCAGTGTATGTTTAAGTTTCCAGTTACCAGCACGGTATTGCACTGTTGTACAACTGAATTCAAGCAAGGGTTCGCTGTCTAGGTTTTATTCGTGGATATAACTGTAAAAACAGAATACAAGTATTAGGCTTTGCATGGTTGATACTAAGTTAAATATAAATCAATGCAATTACACCTAGGGGGTGCTTATTAACAAGAACTGGGTGATGGAAATGTTTTTGGGGGGCAGGTTTTTGTAAGCTGTAACATGTTCTTAGGTAACTTCTGAAAAGTTAAACCAGAAGCAGCAAGAGGCCAAGGGCTGACTTCTTCCTGCCCACAGCAGCAAAGTTGCTGCTCTGAAAATGACTCGGTTCATTCAGCTCAAGATGCCTCACTAGACCAAAGGATGCTTTTTTAATGTGAATACAAGAATTCCCTGTTGAGCCCTAGAGAGAGCTTATTTCCTGCTCTCTAAGGCTTTCTTACACGTTTTGTCCTCTGTGTCTCTCTACCTGCAGCCTTACATTCCTGGTCTCTCACGATAGCAGTGTTCCCTTTGACTGAGCGCAGTGTAAACGACTTGCCTAAAGTTGTCATCTTCAAGGGTCCTTCCTGTTGTAAATTTGTACATACCTGGCTGTGGCTTATCTTGGGCCAGGTATTAAAAACCTTCCTAAAGAACTTCCTGGGCCAAAGCTTCGAGCTGCCTAATAGAGCCACCACACTTTACATAGGGGCCCTACATTTTAGCCAAGGGAAAAGAAAGCCTTAAAGATTAAAGCATAAAATATATTAAATATACTAATTTGCCAAATAAAGAAGACGACTAATCTCCTAACCACAGCCTCTCCTTTTTGTTTACAACGAGAGAGGCCAGAGAGAATAAGGATAATCTGCTTTGCAGCACTGCAGAGCAGCATATCCACATGATGCACACACAGAGGGATTCTGACCAAAGATCCACCTTGGGTTCCTACTTCAGAGGAAGTGAAAAATAGAAGGGAGAAGGTAACTTAAAAAGAACTTACCCCAAGAAGATTTTTAGGCACATAGCCTTCTTTATCATTGAGGCGGGCCCACCACCACTCTGTTTCATTGTCATCCTTGCGTCTTAGAATAGTAATGGCATCGCCCTCGTGGAATGACAACTCGTCATTATTCTGGGCTTCATAATCCCACAGAGCGTACACCACTCCTTTATTCATCACTCCCAACTTCTCTTGCACTCCTGTTGAGAACAAATTAGAGAACACACTAGATGATGGTAAAATACCCTATTTTTCCCTCTGCAATTTTTAGTATGGACACTGTGGCCCAAATATTACTCTTATTAATAAAGTTTTATGAACAATTTTCAGCACTTCCATGATAAAATGCTTTCAGAAATTTAACTGCACGATAAACCCAAATTTTACAGAATATTTTAAACCAATTTAGAGCATGAGGTTTTTCTCTTTTGGTATATATGCAATAGAAACTTTACAATCTTTAATTCAAATGAGGATAAAAATAGTTTTACAAATGTTTGAGCAAAGCAACTTTATAGACCTGCTGTATGTTTCCCACAGCGTGCTTTCTACAGCAGGCTGCATAAAGTAACACTTGAAGCTTTTGAAAATCTGCACAATGTCAGGTACACAGAGCCTTAATGACGCTTATGTTCTCTGATGTAAATTAAAAATTTGTCTGCCTCATCAAGGTACTTTTCTTGCAAAATATATCTTGGTAACTAGATACATTCTGCAAGTTAATCATTCATGAGGTGTATGTGTTTCTTCATGTGATCTGCTAGAAAATTGTCCATTTGGAAGTTGGAGTATCTCTGTCAAGATACTTGACAACTCGCTGTTACTGCCAAAACCTCCCCATGGAAGCAGTTCCTTGACATTAAGCCAAATTAAACAACTGTAACATTAGGAGGAGTCTGTGAAGTAACTCAAAGAACAGAAGGGCTACGAGCAATGGAAATAACGAAAAGACTATTCTGATTTTAGCATTTTGAAAGAACAGGTGGGTGATGGGCAGTATTGTCAAGTCTGGGACCTAAGCAGACGTTTCATACAGATCAGAGAGACAAAAAGGGATGAATTTTAGAAAAGCTAAAAAAGTTTGTAAAATAGCATCACAGCTTACCGTACAAGAACTGGGAACACTGAATGTAACCTTCCTCCATCTCTTCACACTTGTCTGCAGCAGTTTCTATATCACTTATAGTTGAAGCAAAAATAGCTGCCCCGGATTCAACCAGCAGTTTACAGAGATGAACACTATTGCAAGAAGCAGCACAATGCAAAGGTGTCCTGAAATAAAACAAAAACATATGCGTGAAAAAATAAACTTCCGTGAATCCTAACTATTTCATCTTGCCATTGTCTCTTGTCTTGTTTTGCCTATTTTTAAGGGAAAACGTTCTTTATGATTATAGTGTATGTGTGCAATGTCCAAAACCTGTCAAACAACTGGAGTGGATTCCAGGATTTACCTGACTCCAGTAAAGCCAAACATTATAAAAGAGGTGTTAGGAATAATGTCAATTTTCAGAGCTTACAAAGCTGCTGGGTATAAAAGGGTATTTTTTCCCAATATGAGGAAACTTGAAAGGTAAAACCAAGGTGAGGGCAAAACAGATCAGCACAGCAAGGTTTCGCATCCCCTCCAAACACTTCCGAAGTGCTATGTCTACCTGTAAGGCTGGATTCTTCAAGAACACTAAAATCTGTGGTGGGTTGTATAAAGATGAAACTTAAGCAAATTAACTTTTGTCATTGGTTATTGACAGTTTAATTATTTCAGCATGTGAACAAGAATTGCAACTATACCACTAAGTAAAACCAAAATGTAAGACACTATGATTTTAGTGTGCTTGCACGTGAGTTGAACACAGCATAACCTTGCATTTGAGTGTGTCACCACCTAGAGACTAGAAAGTGCGCATTCGCTGAGGGTGGAGGGGAAGGAAATTGTTCCCAAAACAGGTCTCAATTAAATTTTGAATCTGTATCAAAATGGTGTGTCTTCTAGATGCTGAGTTAAAAATCTTGACACTTACCACCCATCGCTATCTGCTGCATTTACATTTACACCAAAATCAAGCAGGAACTTCACAATGTGGTGATGACCAGCACACACTGCATTATGCAAAGGTGTAATTCCTTCATCATTTGGTTTACTGGGATCATCAACCTATTGAAAACATAAAATAGTTCAGCACTTTTTTTTTCCCTTTTCCAAATATTTAAAGAGGTTGCCATTGTTTAGAAGCTCACCTCATATATGATTCGTTGTACAAGATCAAATTCTCCCTCCAAAGAAGCATCCAGGAGGAGGGCCAGGGGATTGAACTTCACTCTCAAACCATGGCCTGTTCTCTCTGAGTTCGGTTTCTTCAAGTTGGTACGTTTTGTCTGAGTAGAGATGAAGGTTGGAGGGCATCATTTCAGGTTGCATAGGTATTACCAATGATTCAGTTACTTATTAACTAGATTAAGAATCCCGTCCTCCTTAAATGGTAGTTAGAACTATACAAATGTTTCTATTATAAAGTCTCTAAATACAAGGCTTGATATCTTACTAAATCTTATTCAGTTAAAAACATTAAAAAGCATGCCAACATAATCTGGAGGCTTCTAATTAAAGGCAGCAAGTACAAGGAATGGAGTACTTCAGTCCATGGGTTTTGTGCACCACAATCTTAATTGTGTCTAATATGAGCTGAATGTGTTTCTGGTGGATTGTCTGAGACACTGTCAAAACTTCTGCTTACAGTAGAAAGCATGACACAATTAAGCCTGAGTATCCCTCTCTGCTCAGAGGACTCTTTGCCTTGGATTAGCAAAAGGATCTGCTGTAGGTCAGTACTGACAAGGTATGAGTTTTGCTGTGGGAAAGGAAAGTACAGAACACGAAGCTATTTTATGTGACATTCTAGCTGGTGTTTATCAGAAGAAATATTCTCAAGATCTGAAACACACATAAAAGTGTTTTGAGAATATTCTGAATCATTCACATGTCCTTGTCCCTTTCCAGGAAAAAAAATAAATCTGTTATTAATTACAGCTTTTATAGAGTGCTTTCAGTCTCTAGCACTATAACATCCGTTTTCACTTATGCTCCTATTTAGTACAGCTATTGTAGTTTGGAAAATAAACCTCTCACAGTATGAGTAATATCTGTTGCCAGCATATTCCATTCTCCCAGAAGTATCCTGGCCCGCTTTTGCTCACAGACAATGCATGTGAGGCCCTGTGCACTGCGGTCAAATTGGCAGAGGAATGCAAGGTCCCTACGTGAATCAAGAAGTAGACATATTCTTTGAAACCAATGTTAAAGTGAGTCATATCAACAACTAAGAATAAAATTCAGTTTTCTCATTACTTTCAATTCTCCATATGCTGTAGGATTTTGGTAACAACAAGTATTTAAAAGATTTTGGTGGAGCTGGAGGAGGGACTTTGAAAGCAATTCAAATTATGTGACAAGCCCATTAGAAAAACATTTCTGCTAAACCAAGTCAGCTGTGTTGCTGTTGGTGTTGTCGGCCCTGGTCTCGCATCTCTCTGCTGTTCTCCCAGAACAGTTATTTCAGCTTGCTTGCAGATTAGAAAGCTTCCCACTGACAGCTTGCCCTTACTTTCATACAAATAGTTAACTTTGTAGGCCTGGGCAAGTGAAAAAAATATTTTTTATGGACTCTCAGATCCCATACAACAAGAGTATATCCCCCCAGAAGCTCTACAACCTAAAGTACGTACACAGGCTGCTGTTGCCTGTATGCATATTTTCCTTATTAAACAGCTACAGTAGTAAAGAAAATAATCCATCAGATTTCTCCTTGGAGCCCCCCGATTTTCTTTTCTTTTAGTATCATGAAACTTGAAGTGCAAACATACCATTTAGCATAAGTTTACCATCTTCCAGTTATGCTTAAGCACACAGTTAATTCTATAGTTCACAAAATTGTCTTTTTGCTTTGTTACTTACTGGAGGAAGTGGAGGAGGAAGAGCAGGTGGCAAAGGAGCTTCATCTTCTACCGGAGAACTGACCTCTGGTGTGGGACTGGATGACTGCTCAGTAGAAGGAACTATAGCAGGATTGTTGTTGTTATCTTCAGTTGTCTCAGATGTTTGATTTGTGGTTTCAGTGCTTATCAGTTCCTCAGTAGCAGGAGAAGGTAATTCATTATCATTGGCATCAGACGAAGGGGGTGGCTCATCAGGAAGAGGAACTGTAGGTTGCACGGAAATAGGTTCTTCAATATTGCCATTGGTACTAGCATTACCGTTATCAACATCAGCCAAGATGCCTATGAAGTCCTGTGGGTTGCTTGGCTGATAAAAAGGAGCACTTTCTATTCCTCCAGCAAGAGTATTAAAGCGCTGATATAATAATTTTTGTATATTGGGTCCACTTGGGCCTTCTGGTTCAGTGATAGAACTACGCTTCTTTAACGGCCTAGGAGCATTGGCCAGTTTTCTTCTCAGAGCTTCGAGGTCAGCATCACTTTGATATCGTAGGGGTGAATGCACAATAGGTGTGAGCTTAGTGGGACTGAGAGGACGAGGAATGTTTTCCACATTGCTGTTTTCACTGGATGGTGGAGCATTTTCCAGCTCTTGATCTTTTTCAGAGACTTCAGTCTGAGGCTGAGGTTGGGGCTGTGAGGAAGTCTGGGCAGGCAAAGAACCATGAAGGAATGGCAAGGGTGAGGGAGAAGTTGAACCAGATTGTAATACAGGTTTTCCATAAACTGAAGAAAAGAAAGATAAAAAACAGTGAAGAACTGCTCTTAAATTACATAATAAAATATTTGCAAATAAACCGCATGTGTGTCTGTTGCTACTTGTTTGACACTAATACAGAAAGAAAAAAAAATCAAATTAATTATATTGAAACCTATCAGAAATACATACTCACCTGTTGGCAACTGTAATGCTGCTTACAATTATAAGCTACAAGTAATACTTGAAATGTTTTTCCTCTTTCACGAGGGAACACTAAGAGGAGAAAACTTCTCATCTCTAGGCACTGTTTTTTCAACTTGTTTCTGAAAGTACTGGCAGAGTATGCAGGCTGTTCTAATTGCATCTTGTTTTAAATAAAAGGCAGTTGAATGTTTACTTATTTATCACCACAATATATATGGGATCATTTTTCTGCCATGCTGCATACATACAAATCTTTCCTCTTCTCACAGATTTAGACAAGTTTTTCAAACTGATATGGAAAGTAAATTAAGCCAAATAAGTAGATCTTAAAGTCTATTTCAAAGGGAAAAAAATAAAGCAAAATATATTCTACCTGCTTTTACTGACTTATTTAATGTATTGTATACAGCTTGTTGATAATTCTTTGGTGGTGTTGCTTGCTGAAGGTACATTGAGTAGATGGAGCTGGAGTTCACTGTCTGTGGCCCTTTTCTGGGAGACTGAGGTCTTGATCCTTTATCAGCTAGAAAAGGTCTGATTGCCACAGTTAACGGGAGTTCTGGCCTGCCATCTCCTCCTGGAAACAAGGGGGGACCGGAAGGTTGATACGTAGGGCTGGGAGGTACAGAAATTCTCTGTTGAATCTGTTGTGAAGAACTGGGCTGATGTACGTTGCTTGGCGGCGGAAGCGGAACAGGTCTTTGCCGATTTGTTATACTGGTGCCAGGTCTGGGCAGACTGCCATCCTTCCGTCTTTCTAGAGAATTTGTAGAACCTGTTCCTAAGGGAACCGGACTTGGATAGGTCCC
Organism: Pluvialis apricaria; assembly: GCA_017639485.1. Taxonomy (NCBI): domain Eukaryota; kingdom Metazoa; phylum Chordata; class Aves; order Charadriiformes; family Charadriidae; genus Pluvialis; species Pluvialis apricaria. The sequence continues at coordinate 13,681,106 of CM030012.1, forward strand.
GTAGTTTTGAGGCAACTGCTTGCTTACACCAGGAACTGTTGGTGGCACCTTCCCCAGGTCAAGACCCTATGTAAGAACAATGGATAGTATACACACCATTTAAGTAAATAAAATACTTGCGAGCAAGAATATTGCTCGTTCAACAAAACATACTAATCATCTTGTGTGACAGCAAAGGAGTCAATATAAACAATTTGTGTTCCTTAATCACTAGATACGATTCTACCTGAATTTGTCGCAAGACCTCATCATACATGAGACAGAGGCCACTGTTTAAAGGCATCTTCAGCTATAATACATTAATATGAATCCAAAACTATTTGCATACTTTTAAAGCCTGAATAACTTGTTCTAGGTTCTGGATCTCAGTATCTATCTTGTTGATAATGTATTTGATATGTAGTGTGATAACAGACATTACCAAAACTATTTAAAGACAAGGTCCTTATTCTTTAAAGATTGCAGTCTTAAAGAATTCATAAAGTCCTAAAACAACAGTGCAGGCAGACACCACCAGTGGACTCACTAAAGGATGGATTTAATGACTTCTTTTGTGGGATTTTTGCGAGAAAAAGAGCACATTGAAAAAGTGAGAATCTACACAAAGGAAAAAGAGTCACAAAGATTTGAATTAGAAAAATAGGAAGGTGGGGGAGATGATTAGGCAAAGCATAGGGAGAGAAAAGGGGAAACCAGATGCGTAAAAGAACAAACTACTGAAGTTGAAAAAAAAAGATTATAATGTGATAAGAACAGAAAGGAACAGGAGGAATACAAAGGTAATGTTCTTTATGACTTTTTAAATAATCATCAGGAGGGAAACTGAATGTGTATGGAACTGAAGTGAGTTTAGCTACGGAAGCCAAAGGTTCATAATTTCAGCAAAACAGATCTACAAATATATCACAGATGAAACCCACCAGTTTATCAGTACTTCCTAATACTGAAGTTGGCAAAGGCTGGCTGGATATAGTTCCTTGTTTTAATGCAGTATCCATGCTTGATTCTTTCCAGTCTGCGTTGGAGATCTGAGGGGGTTTCACCACAGGGGTTGAGCTCTGTTTAAGTATTGGCCAATTTCCATCATTAGCTTTAAAACAGACAAAAATACTATATTTAAGATAATCCAAACCACCACTGTAAACAAGCAAAACAACATGTGAAATGGAATATCTTAGATTACAACAGGATTCATTTGATTCCAGAAATGAGATAAATCACTGTTAATATTTGATTCAGAAATCAATACTGAAAGCCCAATCACTGCATATAATATGCTGTTCATAACCCTTTGACATTCAAATAGAGAAAAAGATGGTGAAAATTTCGGTTTAAGTGTTGCATATTCTACTATTAGAAGGCAAACAAGTTCAGAACAAAAATCCTTACAGAAACACTTCATCAACATAGTTCTTTTGGTACTATGCAGAGACGCTGTCAAATTATGCTAAATGTTAAGTCTACGTAAGCTCTGAGTGGACTTACTCCAAGTTTAAACTATGGTTACTAGATTCATACGCTCACAACAGGATGTAAAAAACCCCAACATTTCAACAATGGGGTGGAACAAAAGCATACATTCCTTTGCTGGAAGTGGCGGTTAACTTACCTTTTGTTTCTCCTCAACATACTCACCTGATTAGAATTGCCCCAGAGTTTAATTTTAAAGAAATTTATGAAGTCAGCTGACAACTTCAACTCACAGTGTCAAGACACAAGTCACGGGCTTTTATCTTCATCGTATGCAAAAAATCGTGCACAGCTGCACATAAACTAAGGCAACAAATCCTTACTGAAGTCCTAGATGCATTGATATGTTACTTTATTAACTGTGTGAAACTATTTAGTTCCTGTTCTCTAAGTGAGACAGTTTAAATAGCCTGATAATTAGATCTGTTTTATAGTAGCTAATTAGATGCCTGGCTAGATCCTAAGGCTTTGATTTGCCTTTAAAAGATTAAACTTCAGGTTGCTCTTACTCTAAGGAGACCAGAGATGATTTCTCCTTCCCTATTGCCTGTAATTATCTTGGTGGAACACTTAGGATCAGTAAAGGTGACATGTAACATGTAACTAACTTTACTGGAGGATAACAGCTAAAATGGAGGGGGGGTTGTGTGTGTGTAGATTTACTGAGATTTCTGGACCCCCTAGTAAGATAGCATCAAATGAAAATCAGGTATTTAATGGCAAAGTTTCCCACTGCATGTCAGTTTAAAGTCTCTAGAAAACAGAATCAGCATGGCTATTTCTAGAATTCTTTGCCCTTCTCTGTCTCATATAGTGGACAGCCTGAGAATAAGCTGCATAGGAACATTCTAATTGCAGTGAATTTAACATCGCCACTCTTATTTTCCGTCCGTAAGCCTTGTCCTGTTTATTGAGTATCCCTTTTCTCTCCCCCCAAAAATGACAACCTGAAGTTTTCTTGACAATTACCACCCAGTGTTTTCACTCTATGAGTGCAAATTCACTCTAATAGCTCATAAACCTATCTATAGGCTCGTGAAAATTATATCACTTTTAAGTGAGAGAAAAAAAAAGTTATACCTCCACATTTAAGCTACCATACTAATTATGTTTTAATTACATATGCAGACCATTCCTTAATATTACACACACTATTGTATTAACCTTTCAAATTCAGATCAACTGTGTTTCAATTCTGAGAGATAATTACTTTGGAGGAAGAGTATTTTTGTGGTTAGTCATTTAAACAGGGCTAACACTTGCATACTTTTACACTGAGAATATAGTACATAGTCCACAAATCACTTTTCACGCTTGCAAACTGCCAGGAAGTAAAGTAATAAGGCCCTGTTTTAGGACTGGCAACATCTGAGAACTGGACATGTTGGGGGTTTTTGTTTGTTTTTGGTTTTAATCATCCGGTTATCAAAAGCAACACCAAAAGAGATGACTGTCCAAAGCCTTTGACCCTAAATAACGGCAAATTTTCCAATTATGCATTGAATTAACATTTAGCTTACAAAATTCACAGGATGTTCTGTAACTCCAGTAAGGTTATGGTTCAGTAAAACTTATGTTCTGAAGATCAGTAGTAAAAGGTGTTATAACTGATTCACGCTAAACATGAAAGCATCTTTACCGTAAGTTTAGCTATTACAAAAGCACTTACAGAAACAGCAGCAAAATCCCAAAGAGTTTAATTATCTTACCTGCAGATACAAGCCCACACTCTTCTATTAGAAAGATAGTTATACAAAACCTTTTTGCAATCCTTCGAATTCCAAACATTAGCAGGTTCATCCCCAGATTCTGAGATAACAGACTGGAAGTAAATTCAAACTCTCTCTCTTCTCTCTAACTCCTGCATTTCATTCTACTTATATAAACATCAAAATATAACTGTTCCCACCTTTATGTCCTTCATATTACACTCTGGCAGACTTGCCAACTACCATGCATGTTTTATGAGCGCACCTCTCACGTACTCCCACGACCCAAGCTGAATCTCATGTGTTAACTAAGCTGCTGTTGCAATCTGCAACGGCAGTGCATGGCACCAGAGCCTGCGCGAGAGGTGCTAAGAGGAAGCAGCCAAACAGCGTCTGCCTTCTGCTCTCTTTAGTTAGGCTGAGCAGGTCCCAGCCGCTCTCGCCCATCTGATGGCAACGCCCTTCTGACAAAGCTCCCGCTAGCTGCTGCTCTCAGCCACCCCACCGCCATTTCAGCCAAGTGCCTTTGTTTTCTCCTCCAAACGTACCCTCTTGGCTGCCGCTCCGTAAGACTACCTAACACCCAGTGTAATTCAGCTCCCGCCAGCCCGTTTTGTATTTACATAAATAAGACGGTGACATGCAGACACAAAGGGTTTTGTGCATTTTCTCTGATTTTACCTAAAAATTTTTGTAGATCTGGATCCAGGATACTTACTATAGCAACTGAAGTGCAAACCAAGTGTAACATTTTTGTCCAATGGAAGTCAGCAAGATTCTTGCTATTGACTTGGACAGAGTGAGCTTGTATCCCAACTCTGGGGACAGCACAACATGGAAACTCAAAGTTTCCCACAATGTAACTCAAGCTAAGCCTGTATGTAATACAGCTATCATCTAATTTGAGATATACTAAAACATGCGTTGGTCATTACCATGAATTTTCTAATAACAATTAGAAAACTTCAAGGTTTTTCAATGAAGAAAACTCATCCCTAGTACACTACTCCAGTAGTCCAGGGATGAATTTGCTGCAAATCTGTTTCCTTCAAGACGAAAAGCAACTTTTCAACAATTTTACAGTTCAACAGCATCTTCTGCATGCCAGACCACAACACAAGTTCTAAAGATGCTGTTTAATATGCATCTGTATGCAAGAGCTCAGATGACCATATTAAAAACTGAGTTCTTAGCTAGCCAGAGATCTTCTACGGACTCACAGTGCTGGGTGTCAAAGACAGTAGGTGCCAGGCGGATGACATTGTGAACAGCAGACTGAAGAGAAGTGGGAGGTGACAGAATAGGATCCACTATTATGTCTAAATCAGAAACCTTCCAGGTGTCTGGAGATTTTTTCACACACCCACAGTCCGTCTCTACCGGACACACCAAGGCAGATCCAGTTACACAGAAAAAGAAAGAAAAAAAAGTGGTGGAAAAATTATAACAATGACAATGGAGAAATTAGAACAGGAACACTCAGATAATGAGAAATAAAAGCATGACAGTTGAAAAAAAAATTCTCAATTTCTTCCTGGGAGCATATAAGCTTCTCCTTACATAAATCTATCTTATAGGACTTAATTCAAGTACATTCAGAGTAATAAGCAAGTCAGTCCTAAGGTAGAGCAATTACTTTTGTAAAATCAAAAAGTTGTCATTCAGAGATCTTGTAACCTCCTGAGGTAGGTCTAGAAGTGAGTATGTATATCTTTTGAGGTTGATATTTACAAAATAGTGAATTATTTTTGGTTGGTGAACTTAAAAGTTACAAGCTGTCCTTTCCCATATGTGGAAGAGGAATCCACACACCTGAAAACAAAACTGTTGCAAATCTGTCACTTCACTCCACAATTAAGTCATTCCATATTCTTAAGACCTTTCCATAAAAGCGCAGTGATGGGGTTTGTACAGCCTTTGAATTAAACTAAAGGTCTTGCTAAATCACTAATATCAATGGAAAAGATGGGGTTTTTTTAAGTTCTGTTTGATAGTTTCACTTCCTTATCTTGAGGGGTGTTTGGAGGGGGGGTGGGGGGGGTGGGTGGGTATTTCTGTCATTCTTTCCTACAGAGAGGTTCAGACTGTCTTCCTTCCATCTCTTCCTTCCATCTCTTCCTCCCCATTTGGAAGCAAGCTGCAAGCTTCGCTGAAGTATTCATTTTTAAGTACTGGAACGTATGTGAATATTGCAGAAGCTTTGCTCTAGTGGTCATTGCTTATTTCATTTTTAGATCTCTCCCAGAAGACCAGGTAAACTAAGTCCTGTGGTTTAACCCATAGGATTGTGCATTTTTATTTGTTATGCATGTTTTCCTAGCTAACCATTTCTTAAGAATTCTGGTTTTGCTAAGATGTGAGCAGAGAGGTGAGCTTTACCACAACAAGAACTTAAGGCACAAATGTCATTACCTGCTTCCTTCAGTGTCCAATGTAAATTAAAAAAAATTAATAAAAATATATTTTATAATGTAGATGGAATTATTAATTATGGGAGGCATGGGAGCCAATTTTGGACATCAAGTTTTGGGGAGTACTCTGGAGAAGCAGCTCCTTCACTAATGAAGGCAGAAACAAGTAAACAGCATCAATGCTAAGGTTATTCCATTTCAGAAATGCTTCAAGCACCACAAATTCTCATCTCTCAGCTGGAGAAAAACTTCCCATAGTTTTATTCTGTTTTTATATTTAGTCTCCCTTCTGAGGAGTGATATTATTTTTACTTTTTCCCAATAGCTTTGGTTTACTTGACAAAAAGCAACATACTGTAAACAGTTGTTTATAACGTAGCTTGCCACAAAGTTCATTTCATTAGTATATTCAAACACACAAAATAAGTGAAAAGCTATTAAAGACAGAACATAGAATCTGTAAAGGAACATGTGCTCCTTTTATCAGTGTACCAGCTAGTAAGACTTCAAAGAAAACACTCAATCTCCTAAGAAAAATTCATGGAAAGAGGCAAAACCGCCTCATATCAAATGACTAATGTCCAATTCCCAAAACAGTACTTGCCTCTTCCCCTACAGAGATTATGCCAATACTGCGTGCCCTAAGATTACTCCTTTTCTTTATTACTCCTTTCCAAATCAATAAACACCACACTTAAGTGCTTACCAGATTTTGATCTTCCATGTGTTGAGCTAGAAGCAATGGTGAGAGACTGTGGTTTAACCGGATCTACTGGTACAGCGTAAGTGCCAGCACTTGGAACTTGGATGTAAGGTCCTACTGCTGCCACCCTTCCTGAAGCACTCAAGGATGACTGGGGTGAAGAAGTTCCATTAATACGATTCAACTAAAAAAAAAAAAAAAAAAATCAAATTGAAATGTGAACTTCCATTTAAACTAGGCATTTGTGCACAAACCGGAGGTCTCAATTTAATTATCTAGAACCATGCACTGTAGCTAAGACACTTTAGTAATTAAGTTACCATACTCCATACTTCTACCAAAAAAAAAATAATTTAAAAAAGTAGAAAGTACAAATTTTATTCCCTAAAATCAACACCTAAAAATGAAATTTCTCAGACATGGCACATACATTTCTTGTAGAAGCCTTTATCTGCGCAAGGTCTCTTTCAATGTGCTTTTCTTAGGCAAATGGACTAAAATGACTTCTTAAAATGATCAAATAAGTTTGGGTTTTTTTTAAAAGCACTACCTCCAGCTAGGAATACATATGGAAATCCAGAACTGATCTCTGTAGTCCTTAGATAAACGGTCTACTGTGCATCTGGTTTCTTTTCAAAGTTCCAGGCAACTATTAAGACTAACTTTATCATACCATTTATATTTTATCAATTTTCCATATTGGAAGATCAATATTTTATTAAAAACAAACTTTTTATGCTCTCATGCTTTGAAACACAGCCTATAATCACACTTTCTTTCCTAGAAAGATAAACTACTATAATTTTTAATATAGTATGATCTGTGTCATAAAGAAAAATAAAACACATTCTGTCTAACAGCTTTCTGATATCTACGGAAAACATTAAAATAGTTTTAAGAAGTCTGCTACTTTTAAAATAGGTTCTTTAGATGTAATTGTATCGCTTGGCTGGGAAAAAGTGAGATCTATGTAGTTTTTATAGGCTCTTGATAAACTAAAGTGTGGCCCTTTTAACAGTTTATCTTACAGGAATGTTTTCTTTTTGACGTGCCTCAACTTTTTTCTTGTATAGTCGTTCACGCAGCTCATTGATTCGCTTGTCCATCATGGCTACCTCCATATTACGTTTGTTTAAGAGTTCTTTCTGCTGCTGAAGCTTGGAGTTCTGCTCCTGGTTAAGCCTGTTACGAATCTTCAAAACAAAAAAAAAAGGGGGGGGGGGTGTGTCACTTGTTAGGACAGTTACTTCATTCTGTTTGTTGTCAAGTTGTTTTTTAATAGGTTGTTAAAAAACCCAAAGCAACTTGGATTGGCAACTTGTTCTGATGTCTCTAATGTTACATTTCCACAGAGCCTGTCAAATTAGCATTTGCAACCATGAAAAACTCTTAAAACAAAACAGTGAAAAAATGTCACTTAGAATTTTCACTTAGAAATACTTGAAAGGCAGATATGCCTTGTATAAATGGGGAAAGAGGAAAAAGAGGGAAAAAGGACTCTTATTCCTAAATCATGAAAACATGTGATGGATTAATTTGTGTGTTGTATTTGCTCATGTAATGAAATGAGCAAGACTAATTTTGAAATTTAAATTAATTTATAAATATTAAATACTTGTTAGAGCTGTTGCCTTGATCACAATAGACTACATGAATAAATAAGAAAAGCCTTCAAATCCTGATACATTGGCACACAATTAAGTATTCCATAACTTTTACACATAAAAACTGGACAAAATTGCAATGTAAATTGAATACTTAATTACTCATACGAGAACTACACTTTAGATGTAACAATCTTCTTGGAGGAATATATATGACAGTGATACAGGGAATACTGTGTGAATATACTGCAGCTATAGTGCACTATATAGTGCAGTGAATACAGTGCAGCTTATATTTTTGATGCTTCTGTTAAAATGTGTTATTTAATTCTTATGTGTTTTGTTTATTTACACCAGACATTATAGCTATATTTTCACAATGTATTTTAATTTAACTTTTATTCACTGTCCAGTCATGTCTCCAAGTTAAGATGACATCTAAGTGAGCTTGCTACACCCAGTTCTTTGCAAAATACAAAAGTACCAAAATGAATTTTTTAAATTTTTTTTTTAAGAGAGATTAAACAAATACTAGATTATGTCAACATTCGGTATTTCAGTATTAGGGGCTGAGAAATGCCCCTCAGAACACTTGCACACTTTGTACCATTATGCGTATGAGCAAAAACAAAACTAGTTTTTAAAGCTAATGAAATTCTGGTTTAGAACCCGCCTGGATGCCGTCCTGTGCAATGTGCTGTAGGTGTCCCTGCTGTGGCAGGGGGGTTGGACTTAGATGATCTCCAGAGGTCCCTTCCAACCCTGATCATACTGTGATACTGTGTGATATGCTAACTACAACCTCACACATTAACAGCATTCCAATACATCAATTTTATGAGATGCCACAGAACCAAATGGCCACCCATAAGAGCAGTAATACAACTTTTTTAAATCTACAGCTATCATCCAAACCGTATCTCTCTGTTACTTACCTGTAGCTCTTGATACAACTTTTTTAATTCTATTGCTGCAGGTCCCGTCATTTGTCCATTGTAAGACTGAAACCCATTCAGTTTCCCTTTCCTTAAATCTTCCAGTTGCTGAGTAAGTTGATCCACTTTTAACACTGCAGCCTGTAGCTCCTGCTGCTTTTCCTGGAACATGGCACTTATATGCTCAATTTCAGTTGCTAAAATTAACAAGATAAAAATAACAAAAAAAAAATTAAGTAAAGCAGAAGTTGTTAATTTTTTAATTCTACAGGTATTGATATATACAACACACTAGTTTTAAATCTAGTATATGCATGCACACATAAAATATTTACGTGTTGGGAATTTGCTAACAGTCACAGTATTTCCTAATAGAGAACAGACTAACTCTGACTTTATGCCTGGCTATACAAAATGAACAAAAAGTTACATCATATACACATTTCATAGAAACACAGCATCCTCTGTAAGACAAAAACCATTCTATCTGAAATCCTGCTTCAATGCTATATTGACTAGCAATATAGCATTATTTCCTAGTCATGCAGTGAATAGTAAATTAAATTAAATAAATTACTTAAAACTTCCACATACAGAGATTGCCATTCATGATCTTGCTGTAGTCCACTTGTCCTCTCATGGCACGGATTTTTTTCAGCTTTGTCTCCTGGGTTTCAACTCGTTCTTTAAGTTTTTGAAGCTTTTCACTCTCAGAAACAGACTGCTGCTGACGACGTTCTTGCTGCTTCAGGTAACGCAAACGTTGTTCCTGACAAAATGAGATTTTAGACAAGAGGTACCTGTTACCCATTTATTTAAAAAAAAAAAGTTAACTTAGAGAAACCCATCACTATGATCACTGTTTTTTTTTTATTTCCAGAAATCAGAAAAAGTTGTATCTATATGTATCAGTCCTCCTAGAAAAACTCTTAACATTAAGTTAACAAATTTGTTTTAGAGCAGAGATTCAAGACTTTTTAGACTAAATATCAAATTGACATATACGTGCAAATACAACCGTAGCCTGGACACTCATTCAAACACATCTGTGAAGCTTCCTCTGACATTTGTTTTCTGATATTATCAATGCTTTTCGTGCTGTTGCAAAATGAACTTCCAACGCTGTTACCAGCTTCCTAAAGACGACAAAATATGTCCAACAGACCATTTTAAACAAGCTGACCTACTGCAAAATAATGTTCCAGTTCTGAATAATAGTCTTTCTGCTGGGCACACAAGGAAAGCGTTTCTTTTTCTACATTATTTCCATCAAGAAAGAACACCAGAATCGATAGGTTGATTCCTAGGTACTCCAAGCATCCAATGCTTACTGTATATTATAACACCTACAACAATGTCAAAAACATTAAACTCTGAAACCATACTTAGATTCTTACATCTCACAGACTTTGGAAATGTAATACATGAATATGTATGAAGCAGGCATATTCTCATCTCACACCACTATTACTATACTGAAGTGAATGAGCTAAAGAGGAGCATAAAGTCAAGCCTGGTCTATCACAGATCGTGAAGTGGGTGTCACTAGAGAGACAAATAAAACCTAGCAATATTCTTCTAAAGACACATGATTTGGCTTGACGTAGGTTGTTATAGTATCATTTACACCGTAATGGTGTATATTGCCTAGGTTAAGATTAACCTGGTAATACAATGGATTTCTCAAGCTCTTTCTTGAGTTTACCTAGAATGAATTAGTGTGTTTTTCTGTATGCATGAAACTTATGCTTGTGTTTATTGAAGGAAATTTGTATTTATTATGATCTGTATATAATTATTACCTTAGCAACCAACATTTGCTGTTGATTTTCAATCTGCTGCTGTTGTCGGGCAGCCATATCTTGAAGTTCAGAAAGTGTGAGCTCAACGCGTGGATTCCCAACCTGCAGAACACAAAACGTTACATTAATGTGTTGATGTATATTAAGTGTTCTGATGACAGAAGCTAAATCCCCACTCCTCAGAGGAGGACTAAAGCCTCCTCCCCAGCCCTCAGAATAATAATAATGGACACCTATAAAATAGTAAGGAAATTCAGAGTAGAAAGAAAGGACACAGAATATGCACATACCAGGCAGAGAAAAAACAAAACGTGGAAAAGCAGATGACAGAGGAAAACACTACAAGACAAAACAAACAAGAGAAAAAAAGCCCTTGTATCATGCTTAACACTGCTCTGTTAAGATGCTCTGTAGAATTGGTACACAGTACTGGTATGGCACATGTGGTAACACACATGCAAGCAGGTATTTTAAGCAGTAATTGGAGTCTAAAGCTTCCTTCCTTTCCCAACATTTTCAGTTTTTACCTGGCGCAGGACAAGACCACATGAGAACCCTTAGAGATAAGGGCTGTCACTAAGTTCACATCCAAAGATCATGAAATTTCCTGGCAGATTGGAGCATTTAAGGTAAGAATCTGTGAAAAACAGTCTACAAAGTGAAGCAAAGTAAAGTTCATCCCCTTTGGATAAGTAACCAGCTATTACTGAGTGAACTTTGAATAAAACCCCAAGATATTCGTGGGGCTTTATCACTCCTTTCGCATTTCAAAACAAGTAATTTACAAAACTGGGGTACAGAGGCAATTGCTGAAAATTATTTAAAATTTATATAATACTGTGACAACGTGCGAGACCAAAGATTATGTGTTTTTAAAAATGAATGCACTGTTTCAGTATATTTATAGTTCTATCAACAAACATAATTTAAATCTATACATTAAATTACTTCAATTCAACCACATTTTTTACTATGCAGTCACAAGAAAGCGAGCACAGTGTAACAAGACAAATTCCAGAAGCTGACACTTGCCAAATACCTGCTTTGCTACTCAGAAAACCAAAACCCACAACCTTAGAATTGCACAGTTTAACCACAACTTTAGAATTTTCACAGAAAGAAAATACCAGCCTTTGAAAAATTGTGCTGGAAAACTGAAGAGTCCAGAATAGCACAACATCTGTTTCAAGGTATTTACATGTAACTCAGTCAATTTAATGGATCAATGTAAAAGCTGGACTGCTGCATTGCAATAATTCAATAAGCAATGTAGTATTTTCACCAAACTACATGACTACACTATTAGTAAATCAAATTAAAATTACATCACTTCTTATCCCCCATATAGTCAATACAGCTGAAAAAGAAAAGAGAATTAAATGTTTTGGATATATTGATAAATAACAGTTTCAAATGAATGTTTACAAAATGGAATGAGATCTAGCCATTTTACAGACACAAAAAAAAAAAAGAAAGAACCCCCCCAAACACCACCCCACCCCAATGAATCAAGCATCAGATTGTGGATCTGATCAAACCTGACCCCAGAGGAAAGCCGTTTTAGCTGATGTTCTTTTCTGTCCCCTGCAATACTTGTGCTTCACTCCAAGAAAAGTAAAATTCTCCAACATCTTGTTGATACTGAAGTATCTCAGCCACTTTGAATGGCTTGTTTCATATTCCTACATCAAATTCCTACTTAAGTAAGTACCAATTCTCCAACCAATGCCCAATACAGAACTGTTTCTTTAAGCTTCAGTCAGGTTTTTTCTTTTTTTTTTTTTGCTACCTGAACTCCAATTAATATTTCATATTTCTGCATACAATTATTCAGATAACATATGCACCTCAAGGACAGTCACTAAAATAAGCCAGATTTGGAACACTAACTTTTAAAGCTGCTGCACCCTAGATGCGTGATATAGACATGTTGGACCAAAATTTTTTAGAAAGTTATTGTCCCTCTTTGAATATTTCTGACTGAATAAATTATGGAGCAAAATCATAACTCTTGCTGGATACTACAACTGCAACTCCTCTTATTAGTCAACAGTAATGAAAACTATTTATAGTAGAGAAGTAATTAAAAAAAAAACTATGTATTTATTTACAGTTACAGCTATATAGAATAGTGGAACTAGAACAAAAGGCAAAATCCACACAAAACACTAATTTTTAATTTCAACACTTTGTTAGTGAATTAAAAAAAAAAGAAGATTGAGCTTAGTAGCGTGTACTTTTTTTATTAGCATGACTTATGACAGACAAGAGTCCTTCACAATATTCTTGAAGGCCAAATAGCTTGCATGCACTTTTGGCCACCAGCTAATAAATCAAAGAGAGACATTCTATTATTAATTACAGACTGAAAGGCACTAATTGGGTAAGAAAGTAAGGAAGCTTTTCCTTACATCCACAAACCAAAATGTGCTTATTCGAGACAAGAAAATAACATAGAAAAAACAGATGCTGCTCCCAGAACATGTTCAGGCTCTTCTAACTTCCTTTGGCATGACCTTCTCCCAGAAAAACCTAAACCTCTACATCTGCTTCTGCTGGACTTCGTAGGTAATTCTGAAAAGGGGCTCAGAATGGCTCAAAGGCTTCCCTCTGGATCGCTGATTTTGAAAATAAAAAAGGTGGGGGGGGTGAATTGGTAGTATTTTCTCAATACACATATGCTCTGTTTCAAAAATATACAACTTGCATCAGATTACGCAGAGTCTTCCCAATGCTCCCCTTCTTTCTTGGTTTGATCATCAGTTTAAGTTAACAACATTGATAGCCCACTCTATTTCCAGTAGTAATTTTCAGTATAACACTGTCTAAGAAATAGAGATGTTTTATTCTGCTAAGAAATCTTGTTAAAAATATATCCAGATTCAAAAAATGTATCTGTATAGAGGCTGTGCATATTTCAAAGTAAAAAAGCCATTTCACCAAGTGAAAATTACAGATTTTCTAAATGAAAAATGTAACCTGGAATGCACAATGACAATAAGAAAGCTGGTTTGTAAAAGCACCAGAAACAAAAAACCCATTTGATCCAAAAGCTCAGAATTTTTACTGCTTTAAATAAGCAAATTTGAAAGTATATCTTATAATGCCTAAAAAAAGGTACCGCATTATTTTGTGTTATGTAAAATATAGAAGATTAATTATAAGATGAATGCAAATATTATCTTCTCCTTGAAGAAGCTATTAACTACTGTAAAGCGTTCCATTTAGACAGTGTAATGTCTAAAAACCTTTTATACATGGCAAAGCACAAGAACATGGGAAACAGTGATAATTAACCATTTAAATATAAATGCCGTATGAGAAATCTTTTAATGTTTACCTTACTGAATATCAGTAAGTGTCCCTTTCCCTTAAAATAACCACACTATACTTAGGAAAGAAAAGAAGAGGCAGCTGAGGAAACAAAGTTTTAAACCTGTAACTTCACTCGCAGTTTGTTCTTTTTCATCCACATGGCAAAAGCAGTAAACAGACCAAGCAGAATTCCTCCTCGACATCAAATCAATTATTTTCGGATAGACTGTTGCTGATTTCAGGTCTCCAAACAGGACAGCATCACTTTTGAAACAGCAGGAAAAACACTGAATCTTTCTCTTGCCGAGATCTACCTGAATCAATTCCTTTAGAGCATTTCCTATTAGTTGAGTCTGCTTGTAATTATCTGTATGCAAACACCACCACTGAAAAAAGTCAGTCTCGGTCCCTCTTCAGAACCTCAGGTTATGCAAGGCAAAGAGAGCCCTGCATTTTTCCAGTTCTTTAATGAGGTTGTTGGATTCTTAAGTTTGTGCTGTTCATGCTAGTTATTAACAATTTTATCCATGAAGTCACTCACCTCTCACCATAACAAACACGAGCCTATCATATTTAAGGTCCAGACCTCCTCCTTTCTCCTGCAGCAAGAGAAACCTACCTCCTACAGAACTGCCTTCTGAAGGAGGTACTAAAAAGCCACTACAAATATCCACTCCTCCAGATTCCAAAGATTCATTTGCTACACAGCGATACATCAAAGCAGACAGTTTTGCTGAATTGTAAATTTCTTTTCATTGATTCACAGAAGCATTTACACATAGAGATGAACTGCTAAATGAAATGCTGTAGAGCAAAGACCACATTGTCAGGCACTAAGGAAGTATTATGTATGTGTCATACACACAAGAACACTTTACACCTATATCCCCTAATTTCTTAATATTGACAAGAATCTTAAAAAAAATTGTATTTATTTTGTTTAGCATGGACTTTAAAAGGTCATGATGAGAGACAGAATTTGTAATGAACTGGAGTTTCAGCTTCTGACATACCCTCCTACTACAAGCTAATATTTTACCATTTGATGATTAATATTTTTGAGACAGGTGAGATGAATGGTACAGTAGTAATTAAATAGTTTGGGAACCAGTTTACAAGCAGCCTCAAAACAAGTCATACCTTAGGCATTTAATTAAGAAAAGGAACCTCCTTTAATATTTATTTCTACACATTAGTCTTGTCACTCTTAAAATTCATTTTCTTATTCCTCCTTCCTTTCTTTCTTTCTACCCTCTCAGACTATGTTGTTCTGTCTGTCACCACAAACTCCTCAGTCTACATGCTTCTGAGCTATTATGAAAAGGCTTACTCATTGGCAACCCACAATAGTAAATGAAAAATTGCACCTGAACTCAAAATATTTCTTTGACAACCAGAGGGTACTGTAGTCAAGACGTCTAAGCAATAAGGGCAGATTCCAGTGGTTTTTTGCCTTTACTCCCATCAGAAAACTGTCTTTAGGAGGAATCTAATTATGTCAATATTAAAATAAAAAACCCATGAGACTGACCTTTTGAGATAGATAATTTTTTAAAAGATGATAATTAGGATGTGGTTTGATTTTATGCATCTCTCTGCCTCCATGTCTAAGCCATGAAGATATTTATTTTTGATCATTTTCTAAGTCAGCACTAGTAAGAACAGAAAGTTACTCTGAAAATAATAATGAAACATACACCAAACCCACACCCGAGACAGTTACGATTTCAGAAATAAGAGCTTTAAAGGAAAACAACAAATATTCAAAAGCTTTACAGGCCACCATAATGACTGGCAATGTCATGTTTAGGTTCAGCAACACCTAGCCATTTAAATAGCCAGTGTAAAGCATAATGTAACCAATTAATTGAAAAAGAGACCCCAAGCAGTACAAGAATTTACCAATCATTTCCTGCACACTATCTCTTCAGATCTTTTTCTAGGTTTGCAAGAGCCACCGTGTCATTAACTTCCCTTATCTATTCCTTCCTTCTTTTTAAGATAGGCGTTCACACCCATCTCCCACACAGTTCTTCTTCAGTTCCCTTCCCAACGCCCTGCCCTAGAAAGTGTGGGTTCAAGTACCTCAAGCCTCCTGAAACTGGCCGAGCTCCACCTTCTCCTATGCATATTCTTGGACAATGAATCATGTACAATGAACACTCTCTCACATGTTTTCTAGTCTTTTTCCTATCATTCACCTCCATCACCTCTATTCTTACTCCCTCGGTTGCTACTTCTCTTTTAGTACTTTGGTCCACCTTCTCTCTTGTCACAGTCAGAGATGATTCTAAGGTTAAACTATCAATCGCCATGGTCCAACATAACCTAGATAAAATGTAATCAACCAGCGCACAGGGAGGTGAGAAAGTCTGTGTCTTAGCTTTTGCCTTGGAGCCCAGAATGGCTGGTTCTAACTTTGGCCAGCAAAAGGGCTACCCAGAAAATTTTTCTGCTTGCATCCCACTACTTCCAACCACCTATTTATTTATTGACAAGCCAATACAGAGCAGCTACCAAGGGTAATGCAGCATATATCCCACCCACAACCCAGCTACACTGTTTATTCTTTACATAGGCTGCCACTCTGACATTGTAGTACAGACAAGGAACATTTTGGCCAAATGCAGAAAAAGCAGCAATCCTCTGAAGGCCTCCATACCGCCTGTCCCAAAAACGTTTGTGATGGTAAAGGTAACCAGATGCTCACTCAGAATAAATGTTAAAAAAACCACATTTTATCAAGGTTGGAATAACACCAATATATCAAAGGCTGAGGGGGTGGGGACACCCCTCACCCCAAACCCAAAACCCCAACACCCCAAAAAAACCCACAGACTGAGGACAAGATCAGTACTGAATTAGACGCAGAAACTCCAACAGAAAGATAGAAATCCAAGAAGCAACTCCTTTGGGCTCATGATTTAAAGAATTTACTCCACCATGTGGGATTCATTAGTGAGGCATACGATTTTGCCATGGCAAAAAGAAAACATCATCTTCACCAGCCTAATAGGAGAGGACACAGCAAAGGCCAGAAAGGTACTGCAAGCTGCTCTTGAGAAAGCTTAAAATGCCTAGAAATGCAAAGTAAATACTCTTTTTTTACTGCACATACTGAAAGACTCAGTTTTCCATAATCTATAGCAGTTTTAAGTCACTGTTCCTTCCTAGGGCAAATGAGGGAACACAAAACTTACCTCCAGACTAGAAATTTACCTTTGCAGAGCTGTCAAACCCCAGAAATCTATATAGCTACATGGCAAACAGAACTGACAGGTCTGGGACTAGGTATACAACTATGTGGACAAAAGAAGTGAAGTATTTAACATAAATGTGCACGTTCCCGGAAAGAAGCAGACTTACAACCGTAAAATCAATGGCAGTAGGTTGGAGCACTCCCCAGCCAGTGAATTCCAGACTGGGATCAGGGTTCTGACAATTCCCAGCCTCCCCAAACCAGGGAGCTCCCATCTCAGTAGACCATTCCTGCATCTTCCTCCTCTGTGCCGCATTGACAGCAAAGGAAGAACTACAGCTCTGGCTGCACAACTACCAAATTGCAGGAAAAAAGGAACAGCTTGCTTTGCCTGCTGAATCTAGCAAAAGATTTTCTAATTCTCTCCTGCTAACTTGGACAGGAGCAGCAGAAGCCCGTCAGTCACGCATAACTTTTCTGCCTTAAGCCTCATTCAAAGTAACGTGGTTTAGGGGATGCTTTAACTAGCCCAGCTGGCAACAAAGCTTTAAAGGTTGCTGGTTAATAATAGCCAGCACACACTTTGGGTACCTGTCCAGCACAACAGTAGTGATGGGGAAAACAGATGGAAGCTACAGGAGTTTATTATACCAGTTCTGTATCAAATAGGTCTTACATGAAATGTATGTGGCCTCCTTGTGCTGTCTGAGGACTATGAGAGGAGAACGCAGGATGCAGCATCTGCTGAAGATTATTGGTTCTGACCTCCTTACATTTCTGAAACATATTAATCCTATACATCACCAAATTCAAGAATTCTAATAGATTTTGACCACACGTTCTATAAAAACTAATCCTAGTGCCATGCACAATGAAGACAACTTGAAAATTTTGTGTGAAAACTCATATGTAACACTATAAAAAGACAAAAGAAAATATCTGGTTTTATTTAAACTAAACCAGAGTTTTTGCTGATCTCGACATGGATGACATTATTTCTAGTTTAATAGCTTTATCCACAGCTCTGCCGTGCATTTTTTTAATTGGGTCAGAAATATGCCGATAGCAGAAATCCATTTTAAAGAATCCAATGACAATAGCACGTGCCTTTTTTAGCTTAATGGAAATGAACAAGCTAATTAAACCCAGAAAAGGCAACCAGAATATTGGGAATTAAAGGAAAATATATCTGGCGTGTGCTATCTCTTGATAATAAAATAATCTTGAAATTAACATTACAAATGGAATCTGGTAACTTTACTCAGAAATTTATAATAAAAATGTTATTTGTGCAAATAAATACATTAACAGTTTCTTAGAATAAAGACGCTTCAACTGTATCAAAATTTGCTGAAAAAACTCGCATTATCTATACTTGAAAAAAATCTTAACATCTCTCAAACTATGCTACCTTGTTAGCAATTCCTCCAACCTGCTGATGCTAATAAAGTCACTCTACAAATAAAACATTTGAAGTCTATTCAGCATAAGCCACAGACTCCTGATTTCCTGTTTTCCCATATTGCTTTCTTAGAAATCTCACAAGTGAGGCTGTCCTCTATTTAGCACAGAACAGCTAAGAAAAGGCAGACTTACACAAAAATAAAAACAATGTTAAAATAGATTTTCAAAATTAGAAATGGATTTAAGCATATATGAACATCTGCTACATATGAAATAAACTGCTTATAAATCACTTTTACAATATAGGAAAGCAGTATCTGGAACTCACTTATTTAAAATACTTTCTTCCTTGTCCTTGCAGACACTTTAAAACAGCCACAGAAATCTTAAGCATGTTCATATTAACTTCAGTGTCAGCTAAAATACCCACTAGCTGATTTGAATCAAAATATCAACCTCAGACTCCTAACAAAAGTAAATTATTGTAAAAGAACTTACGTATTCATACAGAAGTAACAGATCAGTTGTGCAAAAAAACTTCACACCTGTTTACAATACCAATCCTTTTACTCAGAGTGATTTTGAGTAATAGACATGGTATAATGCATGTTGAAAACACTGTCCAAGGGCCTTTAAAAACAGTCTTGGAACTATATTTTTCTGGGTCTTTTAGAAAAGCAACATCTTATTTTGATACGATAGTTAAGTATGGTTAAGATGCACTTATCGTTAGTCTGAATAACATGTTTAGCATCAAATGTGCACTTATTCTTCCCTTAAGTAATTGTTTCAATATGAAGTTTTTCTGTGGTGATGTAATATTGTTTATATGAGAACACTATAATAAAACATTTCCAAAACACAAGAGTACTGAAAGGAAGTATCCTGTAATTGAAAGATATGTTGTGAAACTTAGTGTATGACTTGCAATTCCCATAAAACATAAGTTGTTTAAAGCAAAAGTTGACCACAACATTTTGAAGTAACAAGCTTTTGATATGGTCTTAAAAATTAAAAAATATAGCAAATGCATCTAACAAAATCCAATTATCTAAGAATTTCAATTCAGAGATAAGGTGTTACAAAAGCCAAACTGGTCTGCATTCCAGTCATGTGACAACAAAACCCACATTCATTTAAACTAAAGTGCAAAAGCTACACAGTATTTAAACAACAGGTCCACTAAAGTGTAAAATTAACAAATTTTGAAAAGTAATTAATTACCTGTTCACTATTTTCCCATGTAATTGTAAGAGAGCGCATCTTTATTTTGCAGCACTGCCCATCGGCTGTAAACATTTGTGTTGCTTCAACATGCTTCAACTCCATATTTCTGTTATTTTCTGTCTACGCTAATTGTTTAACTGTTTGCTGTGAACAATCCAAATCAACAACTGTACACATCTTATGAGTTCCTGCATGACTTTTTGGCTCGATGCTATCAATAAGAAGTAGGATATTTTTTAATCTTACTCCATACGAAATAAAGGTTTCCCCAAATTCTTTATCAAGATGAAAAGCTGTCTCTCTGCATTCATCACCAATCAGCTAACGGAAAAGGCTAGTGGATTTTGCCAGCAGTAAAAGACCTAATCACAGCAAGATCAAGCCAGCTGTCAACTACAATCAGCTTGATTCATTGCACTTTTCATATTCAATGGAAAATGTTGAGCAATACAGAGTTCTTTAACAGTTATCGGGTTAAATTGAAAGTGTAAAAATACAGACAATTTAGCTTTAAAAAAACACAAATTATTTGTTCCATTTTATTTTTGTAGTCTTATCAACTCAGTGCAAAAATTGAATACCAAAAAGATCAGGAAAAGCATTACTTCTTGTGTTTAATTTTACTGTTTAAAGTGACAGAAATCCATACCACCTGAAATTTAACTAAGAGTTTCGTTATTAATAGAGACTACCTAAGATAGAAGGCAAACAGTACAGTCAGAATAGATACCACAATCTTATGCAAATAGCCTTTCCAGTGTTTGCCATATGCTTTTCCCCATATACTTCAGCTTTTTCTTAAATCTTGCATGCAACAAGATGAATAAATGAGCCAGCAATAAAGCTAAAGCATGTGTGTAATAGAATAAATCAAGAAGCTGCAAGTCAGAGAAGACTGCAGCAAGCCAAAACCTAGACCTGAGGATTTTAAAATGGTAAACATTAAAGAAAATACTAAACCCCATTAACAATTTCTTATTTATCTAAAAATTATGATATTGGGAAAGACAAAAAAACATATAAACCTGTAATTTACCTTCTCAAACTCACGAACGACATGCAAGTTCACCCTCTCTTCGTTCTTTCAAGGAAGTAATTCAAGCATGATTCAGTGCACTTACACAAGAGATCCAGCCAAATGGGTCTCCATAAGGACACTGAAGAACTGTTATGGCCAAGCACAATACATTGAATATTCCAGCTGAATAAAGAGCAGGCTTATTTTTAGCAAGCAAGAAAAGGTATGAGCTGTAGAGTAAGATCATCCAGTAGGAATAAGAGAAGAAAAACAAGTTCAACTCCCTTGCTCCTAAATTAGCCGGAGGGATTTTCATTTTCTCCGCTTTGATCTGAGGAAGACTGCAGGGGGAACAAACCTAACAATTGGATCTGGAGACTGCTGCAGAGACAATAGAGAAATGGAAAGGTTCCCTTCCCTGGGAAAAACACACGGGTGGGAAATAGGTATGCTAGGTGTCCAAAGGCTGATGGACAGGAAAGTAAATGAACAAGGCAACGAACATGGAAAGGTGTGTCAGAGAAAGGAGGCCACAGCAGCACTACACAGGAAAAACCAGAGACTGTGGAAAAGATGAGAGGAAACGCTAATCTGCAGATGACACAGCTACATAAAAGAGAGAACTCTAAAAGTGGCCTGAAAAGGAATAGTTGGCCTTGTAAGTACCAGAAGTCTCCTGCTGAGAGCTGAAAGCTGCTCAGACAGACAGTGGGACAGACTAAACTCTCAAGCTTTCACAGTTAGCTGTCGGAGCTCTGCACTGACACAGTGAATTTCATAATCAGTCTCCTGCAAGAAACTACAGAAATAAAGGAAAGGACAAGTCTCTTGTTTCTTACAATAACTTAATATTAAAATATTCGGCTTAAGTAAATACGATAGTAAATGTGACTGTAAAAGGATACAACTGTGGCAAAAGGCATTGAAGTTTACAGTGCCAGCGTAAGGACTGTGAAAGCACAGCAATACTGCATGAAAAATAACAAATGAACTCTTTAAGTAACATTTACTTTATGAGCTAATGTGTATAATGTTACGCCTCAGCTGAAGCACTCATTTATTCTAAACTATTCCGCCTTTATGTAAGGGCCAAGCAACTCAGGATCTCTATGTGCAGTGACAACTGGAGGCAATTCTCCACATGCTTCATTCAGCTAGAAATCTAGGAAAAAAGAGCGAATTGTACTGCTCTGTCTCCACAATACAAATATGTACCATAGTTAGAGGTTAAACAAACAAACAGACAGGACTTCTCATCCTCCCCCTACCATGGACATCTGTAACTAAGTATTGCTGTAAAACTGCAAAGCCATGCCTGAGGAAAAGCAAAGTCAGACCTGTAAAAGTGGGAACTAAAGGTTTAGATTGAGTAAATGGCGCAGTTTAGGTCTTTCCTCCTCTGCAAAATGGGAAGCCACCTGTTGGCTGTTTCAGACTGGAAAACCACATCTTTGTTCCCCGTAACTTGTTAAACAGAACTATCTTTGATGCCCAGAAGGGCAGCAAAACTACAAAATCTGTATACTACAGGCGAGTGTGTCAAAGCGTCTGTATACTACACGTCTGTCTACTGTAAGCGAGTATCTCTCATATCCACAGCTATCTAGATAGATATTTGGTATCTAGAGTGACAGAGATTAAAAGTTATATAAATACATGGAGAAGACATGAGGAAAACAGTCCTTTTGCAATGTTCCAAGTGGGTTCCCAAGAGTGTTTCCTGTTCCCAATTAGCAAGCAATCTTTAGAGTCCTCAAAACAGATTAATTCAGATATTAAGAGCTAATGCTATCATAATTAAAATTATACCAGGAAAATGATCACAGAATAAGTGTGATGAAACTTACCAATTATTCTCATAAATGTAAGCATCTAGTCACTTTGTCCATTATGGATTGAAATATATTTGAGATTGCACAGGACACGTCAAAACACTGTTTGTGACATTCCAAATCCAAGAATGATTCTGCCTAAAAAGTTTACAAGTGGCCTCAGAGTGAGGTACGAGGTCAAGACCATTTGAATTCCCTACAGTTTCACAGAAGTTCTTTCTACAAGATCTAGTTATTAGTCTTGTAGAGATGTTACCCTACATAACTATCCTTTACTGAGGTGTGAAGAGACTGGGATTTCTAGTCCAGCAAGAATTCAAAAGCTATTTGTATGCATTAAAATTAGCTTTAGACTGTAATTTTTTTTTTTTTACTTCCTAAATTAATTTTTTTCCCTTAAGTCCTTTAGTCATTTTTGAAGAACAAGATACCGCCAGCTGTCTGGAAAATGCTTCAGACAGACTTAACGAAGAACTGTATCAGCCTGAGGAGAATCCAAACTCTATTAAGCTGACCCGGGGCTCAAACTAGAAATCTGACAGTGAAAAAGGCTGCTGTAGGTGCAGCAAGGCTCCCCTCTCTGACACGTAAAAATAATTTTAGGAATGTATGTCTTCGACAAGGGAATATCCTTGACTGTGGAAGTGGAAGACACAATAATTTTTTTGTCTCCTTCACAAAAGCAACAGAGAAAGTTGCAGCAGAAAATTAGGAAAACTTGGATCCGATTTAATTACCAGTTTTGTTTTTTTTTTTTTTTTACATGGCCAACATGTTTCAGGAAGGCTACAAGAAAACTTCTTTAGAAAAAAAAAATTTACTGCAAACTGCTGGAATTCCTTATGCCTAAATTTCTTTTTTTCATCTTTTAATGGAATTATTTGCTTAGACTTTACTATGAGACCCCTGAAAGAATCTAGGTTTCCAAGACTGACATAGTTATTTCTTAATTTTAAACAAATTTGATTAAAACCCGTCTTATGTGAATGGAAGCTTCTTCCAAGTAAATTGTTAAACATTACAAACAGGAAGTACTTAATATTTACAAGCTTATATTAAATTGAATTTGCAGCTCAGATTTGAAGAACAACTTCTATTCCAGACTAAGCTCTTTATCCTTCAACATTTCAAATAAGAAACTTCAAGCAAGTACATACAATGTATTTCTCATCTCTTGAGGTTGCTACTTTTGTTAAAAATTTAACTTGTTTGCCTTTTTCCTCACAATTAGATTTTGTCAAAACTTTGCCTGACAGATTAAGGAAACCTTTAAATATTTTGCCTGTGCAAGCATACTTGTAACCACCACCCTCCCCCCCCCATCTTTGAAACTTTCTTATCAGATGCTTTTCAGAACACATTTTAAAAGCTTTAATTGTCATATCACAACAAATATATGACAAAGTGCATGTTAGATGTTAAATGCCTTTTTATCTGGTCGCACTTGTATGGATCAAATCCTTAAAACTAATGAACAACATACAATTCTACTCAAGGATTTTGGCACCACGTGTAAATCTATCTAAACTCTAAGCCTAGAATTTGACAAGCCATACTAGAAGAACTCAAAAGCAGTGTAGCTTTACTACCATCACGACAGAATGGGATACAGAGACTGACTGCATCAGATGGCTACTCTCCACCAGCACTCATACGCTCTCCTAAATCAGTACTATTAAAAACTGCTTTGCATGTACATATATGTGTAAGTTTTAACCTATGTGTTAATGGAATTTCTCTGAGCAATTCCCCCAGCATGAAAGTATAAGAGTCTCCTGATGCGAAAACAGTTGGACTACCCGTTTTAAATTTTTTGCTAAAAGCCTGATTTGAGCCACTTAACAGAAATAGTGAAGCTCAGTTCTGTTATCAGCACAAATTTTTAATTCTCAACTTCTATTGGTCACAGCTTCAAGACTAAGAAAATTTACAGGAGCGCGATTCTCCAGTTTAGGATGACAGTGAAGTTTTCTTCTTCTACATGAGTTTCCTTTACACTAAAGCTAACACAAATTTCATCGTGAGAGATAAAATCAGGCTTCACTTTGTATTTCTTGGCAAAGGCTTCAGTCGATATCTATCAAGAAAAAAGCTTATTGATACCAGCCTCTAAATCAGGGGAGCAATTTTAATATTAGAAACAGCAAAAATAAGTTAAAGAGAGAATGGTATAGGAGACCACAAGCTGACATTTTATTCTCTGCAAGTAAATTTTCAAGTAGAAAAATAATTTAAACCAAGCAACTACAGCAAATGAGTATTGTCTGCATATACAGACTGTTTTCATTACACTAACCTACTTCTATTCAGTCCAGTATGCTTTACTTCAATCACATTCCCATACCCCATCCTTTTTTCCTCCTGAGCTGCATCTGCTTTTTGTTTGCTCGTGCCCAAGAAATTTCTTGATTATCTGATTACCTTTTCATCCAGACAACTGTCATCATCCGGCCAGTCCTTTTCCTGGGACTTCCTTTGAGTACATCTCTGATCCACTTTTCCTCTTGATGACTGGCAGGGGCACCACGCCAGGTGGCTCCCAGTCCCTCTCCTGTCTACCACTGACACCCAGTGGTTGCAACTATATTTGCTCTGTCTCACTGTTGACAGACCGCTGCTGCTTCCATGGAATGAAGCTCGGATCACGCTGGGACATCCGGAAGCATGCAAGACCCGACATTGTACGGCCACTGATCACAGAATCAAAGAATAATTCAGGTAGAAAGGGACCTCTGGAAATCACCCGGTTCAATAACCCCTGCTTGGAGCATTTCAGACTGCTCAGGACTTTATTCAGCTAGATAGAAATTCCACAGACTCCAGAGGACAGTCTGTTCCAATGTCTGCTACTCTCATTGAGAAAACATTTTCTCCAATATTTAATCAAAATTTGCCTTGCTAGGACTTGTGTTCAAACCAACTGACTCAGTTTCAGATGCAAGAGAAAGGAAGAGGAGGAAGAGGCAGCTATTCCCAGAGAAGAGAATGCCTCTTGAGACACTGTCCAATCTCCCCGGCAAAGCGAAATGTTTAGTTATGTAAGTCTTATCTCCACGTATCTATACCTTTGTCTAGTGACAGAAAGAGATCAGGCCGTGAGTACAGGATAATTCCACTTCCAAGAAGGAAAGTTGTAAACAAAAGCAAACCCCAAAAGGTCACCTCAGGAGTAAGAGAACTTGTCAATTTACAAAATCTCACATAGTTTTTCCTTTAGACTGTGTTATGCAGAACACAAAGCTTTCAGATGACCACTTACAGATAAGCATTTTTGGAAAAAGAATACATGTTTCACTGTTTGAAGATACCTAGCCTATTCTATTTTCAACATTAAATCTTTATTTGGAAGATAATCTAATGAAATTTAATAATTTACATAATGTGATTTTAAGCTAACCATTATTTAAATAATTGCTGATCAAGCACATATATTTTCAAAGAACAAAAAAAAAATAAAAATCCTACTGCGCTATGACAAAATGCCAATTAATAGAATTATCCAAATTGAATTCCAGACAAATTGCCCATCATTTTTTCCAAGACTATTGATTCAAACATTAAAGCAAACACTCATCCAGAAGTTTTCTATGCATGTCACACTTTCGGCTCTATCCAGATATTAAGTAAAAATCAATTATTTAATCATTAAAGCAGTAAACATAACAAAAATATACCTGAATGCAGAATATTTGGTAAGATTTGAGCTGTCTTCAATGTTCCATTGGTTTGTATTGATTTTAGGGCCAGTCTAACATTCAGCATGCCAGCAACAATGAATAAGCCTAATGCATTACGTAAGTGTAAGCTGATTAAATCCTTGATCCTGAAGCCACCTCTTTTCCCCCCCTCCCCCTCTGATTTAAAACTTGGCACAATTGAAAAAAGTCTTAGTTTTATACACTTTCAAAACCTAATTTGTACCATTTTTGGCATAAACCCCACCACAATTTACATTAATATAACCCCTTCAGGTTTTAGTCTTTCCTGTATTTTAATAATTTCCTAAACCTGGTAAAAGTCCATTTAAAGTGATCTGTTCCCTAATAAATTTTAATTTTGTGGCCAAACTTTTGTTTTGTTTTTTTTTTTTTTAAAAACATATACTGAATGGCACAAAGGTTATTCAAGTTGCCAGGTCTGAGCTTTACCCATAAATACTAACAGCAAATTGAACTAAATACAAAGCCATGCTGTCATAAACTTCAGTGCTACCAACAAGTGAGATTCTAAGGCACATGCTGGTCCTAATTTCCAAAGATATTACGTCTCAAATGAAGTATATGTGCTACGACTTACATGGAGGAATAGATCAGGGGAGGTCATGAAAGAGTTATGTTCCCCTAGCACATTATAGCGCTATGATCTCACTACATTGTCAATATGACAATGGAAGCAGGATAAATGGATCCGTACAGCAGAGGATATCAGCTAGTGTTCTCTACAGAAAGGGAACGTAGAAAGCAATACATGATTAACTGTTTTGAATAGGGAAAAAAATTCCTTCCACTGGGCCCACATGCCACATACAAAACAAGCTGCAAAGAGCTGCAAACCGACTGAACAACTTTGTTGCTGCATTTTTGTGTGTGTGTGTGAATTTTAGATGCCAATTATCAGGCAATATACAAGCACAGAGCTGTTTAATCTGTAAAATTATTTTTAAAATTTTAGTTTATTTTTTCGTCTTTAAGACATCTCGGCTTGAAAAACCCGATTTGTTTGCTTTTAAGCTTTTTAAAGCATTATTTTACCCTGAGAAAGAGCCCTATGCATATTTGGAAACTGATAACGCTTCATAAAGACAATACAACTATGAATTGGTGAGCTCAAATTTTACTGAAATTTAAAAATGCTTAAAAATAGTCAACTATAGCTATAGTGCCTCAGTGAAGGCAGCAGAATGGCCCTAAGCAAATGAGAGCAGAATATGGTCTGTAGAGTCTTCATTAATATTGAGGATGAGAAGAGAGAGAAGAAAGTAGAGCGAGTTTCATCTCAGGAATAGAAGGTTTTTAAGCCATGGTAACCATGAAAGTGTTGTACTATATTTTACTTGTAAAAGAGAGAATGTTCCAGCCAGGATTCCCTGGCTGGAACCAAACAGGTTGCCTATGCTATGTAATACGTATTTTAAATTAGAAAGCAAGTAATATTTTAGTAAAAACAATAGGTGTATAAATGAACCAAGTGCATAAAAAGCAGTATAAAGAGGTGGATCTGAGGGGTATGCAGCCTCTTCTACTAGCATATCTGAAAACATCCCAATCTATAGACACATTTTAACATATGAGGCTATATCATGAATCAATACCAGCGAGATAAATCAAACAAGAAAAGATGTCTGGACAGGCAACACTAGTAAGAAAGAACAGTGTAGCCCTTTTTTTCTTCACACAGGATGAATAAGACAAAGGAAGACAGCTTAGAAAATGCAATAATTAAGAAGACTCCAGAGGCTTCTCATGTCACATAAATGAATTTCTTTCTAGACAGAAAATTTAAAGTAGTTCATGAAAAAGCCATATTCTCCCATTCACTTTATAAGAAAAACAAACAAACAATCAAATCAGAAAAAGATCTATACATTTTCCACCAGTTCCCACCATAACAGATCTTGAAAAACAAGAACTTTAAAAACATCAAATATTTGAATGGAATTAATCCAAAACCTTTAGGATTTATTACATACCCCATTCTCTGTGCGTTTCTCCACAGGTATATTTATGCCATTTCTTTGATTTTGGGCTTGACGTCCACCTAAAAGTAAAGTACCACTCTTAGCACAAAGTTCAGTTTTCAGCACAAATGGTTTTCACTCTTGAATCTGTTACTTTCAAGAATTTTTATATAAAGCTTCTACCTGTGAATTTTTATTCTGCTAGTTCCCACTCTTTCTTATTAGTTTGTTCTTTGTAAGCAGTGGAGTCAGCAGAAATAAAGCATTTACTTCACAGACTTCCTCTGTTAAAAGTACAGACATGCAGCTCTACTTTTCTGACTTGGGTTTAGGCAATGATGTCATGAAAGGGAATAGACTGAGCGTGACTACTGAAGTTTCATATTTCTGCATCAACAAGAAGCAGTAGCTTCAGTTGAATATATTATAAATGAACATAGTAGAGGAAGCTTTTCTAATGCCTTATAAACAACTTTCATCTACAGATTGATCCATAGGTCAATAATTAATTAAAAAGCCTTGCATGCATGGTTCAGAAGCAACATTTTGCTTGTACATGAAACACTGGTTTCAGGTGTATCTTAAATTTCTTAAGATACTTTAAATTTGTATTGCGCAAAGGATGACCAAGTAATTTACAAAGTACCTAATTAATACAAAAGTCCCTCATACATTATTGGGCCTGCTACTTCTGGCATTCAAAGCACCCAGGAACCACTTAGAAATAAAAAAAGAAACCCAGCTCAAAGCAGTAAGGACTCAGCCAAGACTTGAAATTCAGTTGTTAGAAGTAGTCAGATTAGTTGAATGAGTAAGGATAATCTGAGCATGCAAATATACATCTCACTTTGAGATAACCTTCCTATCCTTCAGACAACCTGACAGCCACTAAGTATATAATGCACAGCCTCAAAAGTCTTCTTACGAAATACAGTCTATACTAGTTAGATTAGAAAACGGAAATCCTATTTTTTTTTATTCCAGTCTTTTAAGAAAGCCTCACTTAATACAGCACTGTTTTATATAAACACTTTGCCTGTAGAACCAAGCAGACCCTTGATTTTTCAAAGTGCAAATTATCACCACTATTAAATATATCTGCATGAAGTACTGAGAAAGTAAAGCCACTGAGACTTCTGCCAATGATGTCTGTAAAATGGATTTTAGTTTCTAAGGGAGGCAAAGTAGTTTACTGAGTCTTTTCTCTGGGGCAACTGAAAGAGAACAGGAGGTCAAAAAGAACCCCACCCCACCCCCAAATGTAGGGACTTATTCTCAACAAGAAAAAAACCAACACATTAAGCCTCTAATACCCACCCCATCATTTCTGGATCAGTATGAAGTAGAATAGGAACTGATCTTACTAGAAAAATATTACTCAGACTGGTAGAAATTATTCTAGAGGAGGGAATTCGAGACATGAGTAAATGTGCCACTGAGGTTCAAAATGACTTTGGTATAAGGAAGTTGTATTACACGTATCTACTGAAGTTCACTGAAAGAACTGATAAACTCACTTCAGAAATCTTTTAAATGTGTCAGGTAACAACACTACAGGATAAGTGTACTTACTCTGTTCATTGCTTTCGGCTGGTGACTCCTCATGACGAAGAAAAAATTTCACCTCTTCCCTGCGGGGACCCCATTTCTGTAGGTGGTCATACATCATGTGATCAAAGGGTATGGGACGTTCTAAAAGTACAAGACCAAAAAACTTAGCACAACTATTTTAAATTAAGCAAAGTTTTATAGACCTCTCATTAAGAAACAGAATGTCCTTTTTGGTACTAATTCAATCCATCCAACGTATTTTGTCTTACGCAAAGTCAAAGGAACAGGCACCAACAGACAACAGTTGCACTGTATTAAAAGCTAGCCCGTTACTGTAACACAGCTCAATGCTTAACAGCAGTACAC
The DNA here is from genome assembly GCA_017639485.1 of Pluvialis apricaria. Lineage (NCBI taxonomy): Eukaryota > Metazoa > Chordata > Aves > Charadriiformes > Charadriidae > Pluvialis > Pluvialis apricaria. The sequence goes on from CM030012.1 coordinate 13,711,329, forward strand.
AACCAGTTTGCAAAACCATACAAAAAATATCAGTGTTTAGAAACCCTAATTTAGGAATTCTTCATCACAACCTTTTTCACAATGCTGATCTTTGCACCTTCGCTCCCCATCGCCACCAGATGGATATTTTGCTTTATTATTAAAATGATTCATTCAATTTGAACCTCCAGGTTTCCACTCAGACTAAAAGTCTTATCATTATATTGACTTTTCGTCTCCTAAGAACTTGAGCAGGTGCTCCCCACTCCAATACACTATGCCAGACATTAACTTCCAGTATATGTGGAATTACTGGCAAATCTTTGAACAAATAAAGGGTAAATTCTATGCAGCAGTCAGTCTCTTTGTTTTCCCTCAAAGAAATGTAAAACATTCTCATAGTGTAGTTATTTCTTCCAAACTGATCAAATATATTATTACTTAGAGGCTGCACACTATATATTTAGTATTTCAAAATGAAAATACATTTCAAAAGCAAAGTTTTCACTGTTTCCATAATTATACTTGCATTTATTTTTAAATGTTTTTATTAAGGTAAGCAAATCTCCCTTTTAAGATCCAATACTAAGCATAGTATTAGAAGTTATCTTCTAATCAGAATAAAATTATACTAGAAGAGATTCAACTAGCTTTCCTACATGCAGCCCTATGTCAAACCAATATTACTACAGAAAATCAGGCTTGGATGGAAACCAAAAGGTGGAGTTTGCGTTCATTGTTAAAAGCAAAATGGTCTCTGCCCTCAAAACCCAAACCACAGTATCTCCCACCAGGCAGAGCACTGCTAACAACTCATTATCAATTTCATACTTAACCTATTTGACATGAGAAGACAAAATGATTCAAAATATAACAGATATCTTGGGGAAAGCTTAGGAAAACCACATCACAAATATACCTTTTTATTATGAAATTTACCTAAATTTATATGCATTATGAACTATATAGATGTATACATATCTTGATACTTCTGGGATACTTAATTGTAGTATTTAAAGAACAACACATTTTCATCACTTGATTCACAATGCATTTAATACAATAAAGCATCTTGTCAAAATCTGTCAGGTCAAACAGGTATAGTGATTAACACAGTTCAGCCACAGTTAGATCTAGCTGCTTTCAATCAGGAAGGGTCATTTAAACCACAAGCTAATTATATTCATCAGCTGACTGGTTACCTATCTTCCTGGAAAAAAAACCAAACAAAACCAAACACAACAAAAAAAAATCACAACATCTGGATTTAAAAAAAATAGATGCTTTTCTTATCTTTTTCTTGTTCCTCACTCAGGTGGACTCCAAGAAACATTGACAATAGTGTTTATGCACACAAGAATAAGGTCAGTGGCTTATTAACTCAGTTCTTGAAAAGGAATTTTATAAACATGATTTTCAGGTTTTTCAACTCCAAAGTAAGGTAAGATTTCAAGTGCTTTGAAGCATATCCATTAAAATTGCAGCATAATTCTTCTAAAGATCACAGAGAGTAAAAATATGTAAATGGTTTAGTTCAGAGACTTTAGGACACAGAAGATAAGAATCTTTAGGAATTTTTCCCAAATAAAGAAATTGCTAGGTAAACTTCGCAAGAACTGAAGCTTGATAACAAAGTACCAAGAAACTGGATGTCTGAACAGGGTTGGGCTAATTCTGGAATGGTAAGGAGTGGCTGCAACATCGCTCCTGGTTAGGCTGGTCTCCCATTAAAAGTACGGCGCTGATCCTAGGAGCTATTCAAAATAAAAGGTTTAGTTTACATAATGTACCTTGAAGAATCAAGGCTACTATTTTTCAGACATGACCACAGAGAGAAATGGGAAAGACATTGTCTACTACTTCTGTAATTCTTCCACAAAACCAGTTTGGGATATGTTGCCCTAAATTAGACAGAAAGCAGGTTAAAATAACAACAGCAACATCATCGTCACTGAAACAGAGAAAAAAAAATGAAGAAGCACTAATCATTCTGTGCGACTTCGCTACATGAAACAGATTCAACAAAGAAAAAGGAAGAAGAAATGGATGTTAACACCTGACACAAGACATGATGAGAACTGAAGTCTCCATTCCTTCCTTCAGTTTAAATCCTTTAAATCCAGAAAAATTACAGGAAGAAAGTATGATCTTGTATTTGCTGTAAGTTGGGATAGCACAAAGGGATGTTTTCTGGAAATACCTGTTCTTTAAGAATCAAAACCAAAACAAACAAAAACCCTGCAGTTAAAGTTTTCCCAGTTCTTATAGCTTCAGACATATTTGTCAATAATTGTTTTCACAATACCATTTCAAAATCTTATTTTATTTTTTTAAAGTTTAAATAGAAGAGAATGAAGAAAAGGTAAAACACAAGAATGGGTGTAGAGTAATTATAAACAGGTTGGATCCCTATACTTTAACAGCACATTAAAAATTATCTCAACATTTGTTTTCATGAATAACTAAGGGGAAACTGTGATACATGCCTGTGTCCATAATTATTTGCAAAAACTGCCTTAGATTTTAAGTTGGATGAAAATTCTGAGAGAGTTTTTAGAACTGAGCTTGCCTCCTTTCCTTTTAAGCAAAAGCTTTGAGGATGGGTTAAGTTTTAAGTATTCTAAATGACTGAAACACCCTGAAAGATTAAAACACAGATACCGCATCAATGTTTCAGAAGAGAATTACAAAAATCTTTCTGTTGGAACTATATATCCGCTATTTAAAACCAAATAAGTTTCAGACTTCAGAATCTGTTTTTAACCTGATTACAAGTATCCGGCTGTTTAATAAACACATTTATGCCTGCCATGCATGAAACCAGAATACAAAGTAAGGGATTATCCCCATAGTGGGGGAGTTCACTGCAAGATCAGGAATGAGTCTTTATCCCCTCAGGTTTACAGAAGTATGCTTGTAGTAAACACCTACTTCTTTCACAGCCACTTGCCTCTATGTTACCACTAAATTCAGGAAGACCGATTAATACCAATTGCTGATGGGCCTTCCAGATGTAAATTAAGTGAATAATTGAGTACTGGGTGGATTGAATGGTAGAAATCCATTCTCTCTTGAAAAATACTACAAGTTCCTGGTGTCACACCTGTCTTTCGGCCTCCTTACCAACTGCTATTTGCAATAGCTGGGGAATGAGGAAGAATATTCTGTGTTCTTTTCCTTCTGTTATAGCATGAGAAATCCATGCAAAAAGAGGAAGATTCAAACTGACAAAGCACAAGGTGGTACAAAATGTACTGATGTATCAGGCACAAATGCTATTGAGTTTTTCAACTATTACTCATCTCAAGAAACTGGAAAGGAAGGGGAACAGAGAATGAAATACAAACATCAAATGCAAATAAACCAAATGCTTATGCCATGTAGCTCTGAGAAGAATCAGCTTCTTAACTCTAATACAAACAATACCTAAACTATTTTACAACTCTTGGGATGCTCCTCAACCATTTCTTTGCCATGCAAAAGCAAAGAGAGAAAAGCTAACATAATTAATAAACACATATGCTTTCCAACAGCTAAGATATTGTAGTCCTCCTCTAAACTCTAGGAATCTTCCATAATTTTGGAGCCAAACTCACATGGATTTTGGTAACATTCTTCTGGAAGACAAATGGTCTCTGTTACCCTCTAAAAATAAAATGAAGTATTTCTCATTTATTTGTACACACACATTCAGGAGAGGAAGATTATTAGAAGAGACAGTATCTTGTCAGACAGATACAGTTTAGGAAACGGACAAGTTTTTGGGGACACAAACTGTTTTTTGTATCTGATAAAACTACAATCCACAAGCCCCATTTCTTTGAGTTTGGGTAGACGTGTATTATTCAGCTGGGCTACCTAAAAGAGGCTGTGGCTACCTATAGAACAGAGGAGTTAAGCTTGTTCACAAGAGAACAGGTATGACAGAGCTCTCTCTGTAAGAGAGATTTGTCACCTGTGCAACATGGAGAGGCTATTAAGAAAACAGACCACTTACGGTGTGTGACAAAACCTAACAAGTTTATTCAACCCATTATTTTCTGTATGAACTTCTGTTTTGAATTTTACTTTTCAAAACGTCTTTTGAAAAAACATTTGTAGACCTCTCTTGAGGATAAGGGCTGAGGGGTCAGAGACAGTGTAATAGAAGAGAAAAAAATACTCTTCCACTGGCACAACATGCCACAGTTCCATTGCAAATTGATTCACACTTCCCACTCAGAACCATAGTTTAAGTTGTTTGTTGTTATAACTGTTGCATTTAACTGTTTAGACTCTTTGTTTTCGACATCAGATCTCTCCTTCAGGCAAAATTATTTTTAAAAACTTCAGGGGAAAGAGTTCAATTTAGCTGTCAGGAGCAGCTGAAGGAAAAATTATTGTATTCATGCCCTGTTAAAAAAAATCAGGTTGTTTCATTGAGAAATGTGTGTACCCCAGACTTTGGGGCAGGAAGTTGAGGCCACCAACACACAGATTTTGTAACAGTATCCTACATTTACAAACAACAAACAAAATGCTCGTGCTGAAATTCCTGTTAGAGAGACTTAAAACCAGTGTGCCGAATATCTTTTTTGCTGACAGTACAGGCCTGTTTGAGAGACCCAGAAACATATGCGAGTGTTTCATTTTTTCTTTCATTCTCTCTAGTCTTTTCTGTTCCATACTTTCAATGAAATAGATTGATACAGTTATCACCTTGGGTATTTAGCAAGTGAAGCTAGATTTGTGAAAGCACTTTCACGCGAGTTTTAAAAGAAACTTGGAGCCACAAGCACATTCTGAAAAGTTTGACAGACCCATTCAACAGGTAGAAGCCTTGGGGCAGGATTCTCCTCCTAACTTAGGTGTCTCTATGTAGATGTCTACTTCAGAAAACTGGGCAAGTTCCAATGCTCAAAATCAAATAAATAACAACTAGCGGAAATCAGTGATCACCATGTTCTACACACAGCAATATCTAGATCTCCGTTGACTATAGCATGAACAAAGACGCATAATTCACAGGGTAGATACCCAAATTTAGTCTTACTCTTTCTATCACAACTTCCTGGATTAGTTTTATCTTCCACTTTACAGAAAGTTTTAGCTTTAGATATCTAACACTGAGAAATAATGTATTACATCCACAGATAAAATATTTTCTCATTCTTAGAAGTTACTATAGAAAACGCGTGCTTGCACTTGCCAGAGTTGCAAGGCATGAGTGTCCCAGAAAGATGCTGTGGATCACTGGATACAGTTTCCAATCACGTTTTGAAGCTAGTTGACAACATTCTCTGCAGTTTTAAAGAAATACACCCTCAAAGTATTGTGAAAGCAGAAGAACAAATAATACCATACATGTTACGCTTTCACAGACAAATGACTGGAAAACATTAGGGATATCTGAGTGCTGTTAAACACAGTCTGCAGATCTGTTTTAGAAATGTATGCAATGTCTTGGCATCATGGACTCTTCGTAATCTAAACTTCCAACTATTTGAAATAAATGGCTTCTAGAACTGAAAATACCCCCTCCACACGCTTTTTTTTTTTCTTTTATGATGGGAATACTGAATATTTTGTTTATATAATTTGAAAAACTGAAATACAGAACACTAACATATCTTACATATGCATTTTATCAAATACTTCATCCTGAAGAAGAAAGTAGAGGAGGGAAAAAAAAGGCCAAGAATTGCATTAATCTCTACAGATATTAAATTATCATGCTTTGCATTGACGTTTTCTAGAAAAAAAGTTACATTTGAAATCATTAATATTGAGAAGTCACTCATCTTTTTTATAATTGATACATATATTTAAATCAATTTCCACTGAACATTTTACTTACCATTCCCACGCCATACTTCAGCCAGATGGCAGCTTCCTTCTCCAGGCTCTTTGCAGAACTCTACTACATCGCGACAGGTTGTTTCTGGTGTAATTGGAACTTCTGTCAAAATCTGTTCATTGTTGCTCAAAAACACTGTTAATATCATCTGAAAGAAAAAATGAAAAGTAGAGAATAGTAAAAAAAATGACAAGAATAATCCCCCTGTAAATGGAAAAGTATGCTCATGGTTGGTTACCACAATCCATGAAAGCAGTTTTCAGTTTCTTGTAACTTTGCCAAAGGTTTAGTCTTTTGTGTTGATTTTTTTGACAGTGCATTGAATTGACAATTTTTTACAAAAGCTTCACTGACAAACAAAGAGGGACTGGTGGAGGATGTTAAGGTTGGGGGCAGACTTGGCTGCAGCGATCATGAGAAGACAGAGTTCAGGATTAAGCGCAGTACGCACAAAATGACAAGTAGGGTTGAAATGTTAGACTTCAGGAGGGCTAACTTTGATCTCTTCAAGGAATTGCTTGGAGATATCCCATGGGTGAGGGCTCTAGAGGGTAAGGGGGGCTCAAGAGAGCTGGCTGATATTTAAGCATCACTTCCTCCAAGCTCTGGATCGCTGCATCCCTAAGAGCAAGAAATCAGGTAAGGGAAGCAGGAGATCTGCATGGTTGAGCAGGGAGCTTCTGAAAAAGCTCAGGTGGAAGAAGGGAGTTTACAGTATGTGGAAGAAGGGGCTGACTGATTGGGAAGAGTATAAGAATGCTGTCAGGGTACACAGGGATGAAACGAGGAAAGCCAAGGCAGCCTTGGAACTGAACCTGGTGAGGGATGTCAAGGCCAATAGAAAGGGTTTCTTTAAGTATATAGGAGACAAAAGGAAAACCAGGGAAAATGCGGGCCCACTGTTGAACAAGACAGGTGCAGTGGTGACAGGTGATGCAGAGAAGGCGGAGTTGCTGAATGCCTTCTTTGCTTCTGTCTTCACTGCTTGGGCCAGCCCTCAGGAGTCCCAGACTTTGAAGATAACAGGAAAAGTCTGGAGGAAGGCAGACTCTCCCCTTGGTTGAAGAACAAGTTAGAGAACAATTAAGTAAACTGGATACCCACAAGTCCATGGGTTCTGATAGGATGCACCCGTGAGTGCTGAGGGAGCTGGCGGAAGTCATTGCTGGGCTGCTCTCCATCATCTTTGATAGGTCCTGGAGAACAAGTGAGGTGTCTGAGGACTGGAGGAAAGCCAATGTCACTCCAGTCTTCAAAAAGGGCAAGAAGGATGACCTGGCAAACTACAGGCCAGTCAGCCTCACCTCCATCCCTGGAAAGATGATGGAACAGCTTGTTCTGGGCATCATCTCCAAGCATCTGGAGGAAAAGAAGGTTATCAGAAGTAGTCAACATGGATTCACCAAGGGGAAGTCATGTCTGACTAATCTGACAGCCTTCTACGATGGCGTGACTGGATGGGTGGATGAGGGGAGGGCGGTGGATGTTGTCTACCTTGACTTCAGCAAGGCTTTCGACACTGTCTCCCACATCATCCTCACAGACAAGCTTAGGAAGTATGGGTTAGATGAATGGACGGTGGGGTGGATTGAACAGTGGTTGACAGATAGAGCTCAGAGGGTTGTGGTTAGTGGTGCAGAGTCTAGTTGGAGGCCAGTAACTAGTGGTGTCCCTCAGGGGTCAGTACTGGGTCCAGTCCTGTTCAATATATGCATCAATGACCTGGATGAAGGCACAGAGTGTTCCATCAGCAGGTTTGCTGATGACACAAAACTGGGAGGGGTGGCTGACACGCCGGAAGGCTGTGCCACCATACAGTGTGACCTGGACAGGCTGGAGAGTTGGGTGGAGAGAAACCTAATGAAATTCAACAAGGGCAAGTGTAGGGTACTGCATCTGGGGAGGAGTAACCCCATGCATCAGTACAGGTTGGGGGCTGACCTCCTGGAGAGCAGCTGTGCGGAAAGGGACCTGGGAGTCCTGGTGGACAACAGGATGCCCATGAGCCAGCAATGTGCCCTGGTGGCCAAGAAGGCCAATGGCATCCTGGGGTGCATCAAGAAGAGTGTGGCCAGCAGGTCGAGGGAGGTCATCCTCCCCCTCTACTCTGCCCTGGGGAGGCCGCATCTGGAGTACTGTGCCCAGTTCTGGGCTCCCTGGGTCACGAAGGACAGGGAACTGCTGGAGAGGGTCCAGCAAAGGGCTACAAAGATGATGAGGGGATTGGAACATCTTTCTTATGAGGAAAGGCTCAGGGACTTGGGTCTTTTTAGTCTAGAGAAAAGAAGACTGAGGGGGGGATCTTACCAATACTTATAAATACTTAAAGGGAGGGTGCCAGGTAGATGGGAACAGTCTCTTTTCAGTAGTACCCAGTGATAGAACAAGAGGTAACAAGCACAAATTTGAACATAGGAAGTTCCATCCAAACATGAGGAGGAACTACTTTGAGGGTGGCAGAGCACTGGCAGAGGCTGCCCAGAGAGGCTGTGGAGTCTCCCACACTGGAGACATTCAAAACCTGCCTGGACACCATCCTGTGCAATGTGCTGTAGGTGACCTTGCTCTGGCCGGGAGGTTGGACTAGATGATCTCCAGAGGTCCCTTCCACCCCTGACCATTCTGTGATTCAGTTTAAATGGTTTAGTTCTGTCTGAAAATAAGGCCAGGAAGCAAAGAACAGGTTTGGGCTATGTTAGATGCTTGAAATCATAGCATTTAAATGTTGCAAATAAATACAAACTTCAGCAAAGTAACCTGAAGCTTCACAGGTGGGCAACTCTTTGCATGATGGACATAATTTTTGCAATTTGTCTGAAGATACAGTTATATTTGATTGAATTGTAAGCCTTTGGTTAAATGGTAAGCCTCAGAATTAAAAAAAAAAAAAAAGAAAAGGAGGAAAAAAAGTCACACTTTTCAAGGGATTGCATTTGCTCAGTATACTTGCTAGAGCTAAAAACCTCTGAAAAGTCAGTTCTTTCTGCACTTTAGCCTCCTCCCCCCCGAGCTTGCTGTGTTGATTAGACTGTACACGCAACCTTCCCACAGCGCTACTAAGTATGCTCTCTTCACAACATCAAAAGACTACTTTTCCTCTAGTAACTGCTCCCAGCTATTCCAGCTGGAAAGTAGCCACTAAACAGAAAATAGCTTTTCTTCCCCTCCCTGCCCTAACAACATTCAAGACAACTTGACATCAAGGAAAACAGAAAGAAGAAAAAGTGGGATGAAATCTATAAAGGAAAAAGCCTAGCACTAAGAGCTAGTACTGGTCTGCATCAGTGTAAACTTCTGTTCAAATTCCTTGCTCCACCTTAAATAAATCTGTGCACAAATACGTATATCCAGAGATAGTCCCATCCCTTTTCACGTTAGCTGGTGTGACTTGCTGCAAAGTTAAACACTCGAAAACTGTGCACATTAATTTAACCCACCTCACCCCCTTGGTGCATACATATTATGATATGATCATTAATAATATGTTCATTTGCTACACTTCCCCTGTTAAGGGCCTCCATCTTGTACAGTATTCTCAATGGATTTGTTCTATAGGCTCTCATGTAATTTACTGCAAAAGCTGGAAGTACATAGTTAACAGCTGAGAGGCTTGCAAGAAGGAAAATATCAAAAAAACCCAACATTCTACCAAGAAACAAAGTCCTAATACAATGATGCTAAAGTGATTAATTTTTTCTTAAGTGAGACTGGTTGAGGACCAATGAAGGTTGTATTCAAAGACAAGTATTCCTATGTTACAATAAATCCTCTGAAAGATACCTGACCCTAAGCTCCTGCTAAAAATTAAACAGATACTTTTAGCCATTCTCTCTCTCTGCACCATAATTTCCCACCTGTAGTCACAATGCTGTTCTGTAAACTCATGGGAATACAACAGAGATAATGTGATGCTTAAAAGACAAAGATACCATCATAGTAGTTGTCCCTAAAGAATGTGACAAAATTAGTAATTTTGTCTGCAAAGAAAGTTCTTCCAGATCTTTCCAGTGAACAAAGTGTGGCATCACATAGTGAGCCACAAAGATTAAACCTAATTATTTAAAAGCTCTTCATTAAATGAGCACTCTCCACTTAAACAAAGTTGTGTTTCAATTTGCATAGGCAATTCTTAAAAACATTCATAACACTTTTATCTCTGGGACATATACATGTAGCAAACTGGAGATTTGCATTAATAACAGCTAAATACTGAGTGAGAGCAGTCTATCTACTTCAGAAGTAGGCACAGGACAAATTCCAAGAAATCCCAGGCTTCAAGCTCTCAGTCTCCTAGTCAGTCCTCCTCCTCCAGGCTATTTTAGTCCATGTTTCTACTCTCCCTCAGCCTGCCAAGTTTGTATGCTGTATCCTGAAGTTTTCAAGTAACTACACTTCAACACAAGAAGCTGTCATCCAGGGCTGTAAATATAGTAGAAGTCACCCCTGAGTTTCTCCAACATCAGCATTAAAGGAAGCTGCAGTAACAGCTACAGCACGAGCTAGGAGGAAGCTACAGGATGCAGCCGCAGTAACCATCTACTGTTAACAGCTCATGATGTTCTTTTGCCCCTGTAGAAGATTCAGACATAGTCTCAATATTCAGTGGTTGTGGAATCTTTCACAGAATAAATATCTGATGTGGAATCTAGTAGTGGAATTTGACCTCATATTTAAGAAGAAAGAGTCATATATGAACATAAACCAATAGGCTTAGAAGAAACATTAAGAGGTCACCCAATGCAGTCTCTTGGCCTCAGGCAGGATCAACCATACCTACATTATTCTGCAGAGATGCTTGTTTAACCTGTTCTGAAAAGCCTTTCATGATGGAAATTCCACCGCTTCCCTGAACCATCCACCCCAGAAATCCAGGATTCCTGTTGCAAGGAGAAGTTTTTGAAAGTCCAGTCAAAGCTTTCCTTGCCACTATTTAAACCCACTAATTCTCCTAGCCACAGGGGGGGATAGAAAACACTTTTTTTTCCCTCTGCAGTTAAATTTAAGGAATACATAATAAGTAATTAAGTAAGTTAAATTAAACAACACCAGTTTGACAGAGAATTATAGATGCCAGTATTCTAAATACAGTTTCCCCATTTTGAAATCACTATCAAGTGTTATAACACCCAAGTTTCCCAAACTTTATGAGAATGCCAAGAGACCCTGGCTTTACTGAAGTCATGCTATAATGCATACTGTGTCTTTATCATTTGTCTGAGAGACTTGTTATTTTTTCATGAAAGGATAAATAGAATGGCTTAACGTCCTGTGGTTTTAAATGGTTTCCAGATTTTGATTTTTTATTGCTGTGAAGATAACACTGGCCCAGAAAACTTGTTTCATGTATTCGAGATTATCTGTCTGCACCTGCAGACAGGCTGAAAAAAGAAAGAAAAGCCTTGGAGGTGTGAGTTATCCCATACATCTCATAAATTCAGACTTCAACCACTACGTAAACTCACAGTCCCCTTTGCAAGACCAGGCCAAAATCTGCTGTACCTCAAGCACACCACTTTCTTCTCTCAGCTCCAACTACACCAGTACTGTCTTCTCCAAAGGTGGGTGTCACTCACAATATCATCTGCTAGACAGCCTAGGGAAATGCTCCTCCACTAATGAGGAGGCAAGGTGCTGTAGCCAACTATTGTCACACTACTCCTCAAGCAAACTTGGTTAAGCAAGGATTTATTTTTAATAGGTTGTCTGAGTAATACCAAAGGAACTGAAACACTGTGCTGTGAAACAGATGTCTTGAAACATACACAGGAAGACTCAAAATATTGAGTGTTATTAATATATTGCAATATTAATTAGATTTTTCAAGTCAGTGTCATAGCTGTCCCTATTTGTGGTGGGGGTGGAATAAGAATCAGAGGTATTTCATAATGATAAAACACAAAGAAGCATTGATGGAGCCTGGAAATTTGCTGCTGAAAAATATGAGTGAAGCATACACGTGAAATACACAGTACACCCACTGCAGTAAATCAGCTTTATGAAAAAATATTCTTAGCCAAAGATTACGACACAGGAGAAATGATAAATCCTTTGATTTCTCATTTTAAATGGACTCCCAAATAGGAACAACTGTAAAACCTCATCTTGTTAAAAATCCATATCCTTTAAAATGAGATCATAACCATTGTAGCATTTATTTGATAATCTCTCAATTCACTCATTCAAAACTTTTAATATATAGACACAATGTCACACAACAGGATCAACCCAACACTCATGAGCAAGTCACAGTGCTTCTAAATCAATATGTTTCCACAATGAAGACCAAGCTGCAAGTCTTAACACTTCCCTTCTCCTCAACTTAGACACAGATGTTACCTGTTACTCTCCTCTACTGCTCCTCCTACCAAACCAATGGCTTTATTTCAACTTCTTCAATTCTCATCTCTTTTTCTCTTAACTTTGTCCCAACTTCTAGCATATCTCTTCACAGTTCAGGTCTTTTCCATGTCAGAGAAGCTCCATCAAACACCACAACTTGCCTTCAAAACTACTCTTACCTCACTCATTTCTCAGCTTACAGATGACCTCCTCCTAGGAGGACCTAAGAATCAGTACCCTACCCAAATCATCTCTGCCCACCAGATGCTTGTCAAATAGTTGTATGTGTTCCCCTTAATATATCGTCTCCCCTTTCTCCATTCCTGGTCCAATTCTCCTCTTCCAGCCATACTTCCTGTGTTATTTAAAGGACACACTTAATCATCCCTGCAGGCTCTCAAGGAGGTAGAAAACAGGGATAAATCCACAAGATCTTTATCCTCACTTATTATCTTATCTCTTTCTACAGGTGGGTAATGTCACCTACAAAAATTTCAGTAGGCATTGTCTATAGAGATGACACAGTTATATCTTTCTAGACCTGATCTCTTGCTAAGGAAGCTGAAATATTGACAGTCTTCAATCATCTCTGGTGAATGCCTAGCTATCAACTCAAGTTTCATATGGCTGTAACACAGTCCTTAGCCACTTTTCTCCAATGACTCCCTAGTTTTCATATTCATCATAGCACACAGGTACCTATTACTGTGAGCTGTACTCCAGGCATCTTTGACACCAATCATTTTCTCAGTCTTGTGCCTCAAATCTATCTCTAGTTTTCCTGTACAATATGTAAGACAGGTTTTCTTCTGTCAACTGGTCCAGCTAGCTCTCAGTTTGGAAACTTGCCTATAAGTTTCCCAGCTTTCCACTGGTGTGCCTTTTTTACTCATGATGCCTACCACAGCAAAAATCATTCTTCATGCCTATGGCTTTGACCATGTTGCCTTTCTGCATCAGTCCTGATAAGCACAATTTATTGGTCCCACAATTCCCCACTGTGACATGGAATCTTATTCCCTATCATTTTTCACCCTGTATCAATAAATTGATGCTGAATTGTCCTTTACACCAGTTTCTACTCTCCATGTGCAAAACAGGTGTTTTTATGCTTTCTTCTGTGTTGTTCATCATGCCTTATACGCGCCTGCAAAGCAATTTCATTATTGTCCCTGAAGACCCTCCTTTGCTGTTCTGGCTACAAAACATACCAGACAAGTAAACTGTCAATATGCTGAAAAGCGCGGCCAATCAGGCTGATAAATATTGTTTTCTCTACTTAGACTTCTCTAACTGTCCAGTTCATCTCTTACTTCAACCCAAACCAAGATTCCAAGAGTTGTGCAGCAGAGATGCATTCATAACTTGTCTACCACAGCAAAGATCCCACAAGGCCACAACTAAATGCCTTACACCCTACTATATTGAAACGAATAAACTTTCAAATGAGTCTGATGTTCTTTGTTCTATATGACCTTCACCAGGCTGTCCTAGAAACCACCTTAACTTCCCTACTTGAGTTTTGCAACTTCAGCTGCACTCCCCTAGTACAATGCAATTACTTACGACTGGAATCAAAACTAGACCACCACCATAAAACCAGAAGATGGCAGCTGATGCAGTAGGTTTTTTTCTTAGTTAAGGAACAGCCTAGAAAGCTAAAACTTCAAGTGCTGAATGAAGTCTTTTCCTCACCATTTTTCTATAATCTTACTGAAAAAAAAAGAACTTTTTTGATCTTCAGCTCCTGAATTAAAAAAAAAACAGGTATACATTTAATTAGATCCTCTTTAAGGACAATTTTTGTAGAGACAAAAAATACATCTTACTCAACTATTACTTTATGCTACCAAGACCTGAAACACTAGTGCTTGAGAAGAAATAAATTGTACGCCTACACCTCCATTGCCTTGTGCCCAAGTTAATTTACTAACTTGGACAGCTGATACAATAAATACTGACGTTTCAGGCTAACAGTTCACATAAGTACATATCTCCTGATACCCTACTCGCAGAAAACTGAATTATTTAAGCTATCAGAAAGCAATCAGATAAGTACTATTTCAGAACATGCTGAAATATTAGCATTTAAGACGAGTCTCAGATTATTTTCTTATAGTCACATATTCAACTAGAAACACAGAAATAGTGAGTTCTGGGGACAAAGATGCGAAATTACCCAGCTGGCATTTTACTTTATATATAATTGGTTTTTAACTAAACCTCGCATTTCCACTCAAAACCAGGGGTCTTGGCAAAAATGGATTAGATTATCATTACTTTTCCTGCATATAGCCTATTTTATGTCCACAAGGACAAAGTAATTTAGAAAAGTCACGTCTATGAAAGATTAGAAGTAAGATCACTCAAGCAGTGAACAAAAGGTTAAGAAAAAAAAAATCCCAAGAAAACGAAAACGATTTATTTTTCCCCTTTGTGCTATCCATTGCTCTCATTACCCAAATCTACACATAGAAATGCCTACCTGATATTAAAGGTATAGCGGATAACAGATCTTTTTGTGTTAACAACTTCTGCCAAATTCAAGAACTATCAAGCATATGATTGTGACTTAAGAATATACTGGATATTTAATATGGCTAAATTCACACATTGCTATTTAGTCTTATTAGATTTTCCCTTTCCCCCCTTTTATTTTTTAAACCAACCTAAACATTTCATTGTATAAAAGGCAAGAAACAACAAAAACAAAAAAAACTCCTTTTCCAGCAGAAGAGTGATCAGACATTTCAAATATATGAAAAGTTTATTATTAAAAGGCTGACACACAATGAACTCAAAGTACAAAACACATTCATGATAGAAATGCCAACTTCATTCCTTCTGTTTGGAATTAGAAGGCATTATCTTCTCACCATGCATTCTCCCCTTATAGAGAGTTCCAAAAAAATCCATTCATGATCTTGTGCTTTGCCATTTCTGAGCACTTAGTGGTGCCTACAACTCCAAGACGAGAATAATCAGCAAAGAAAAGATTTCTTCAATGTAAAACTCTCTGGCACAGTGGAGATCCCAACATCTCCCAAGAAGTTTTAATAACTTTCATCCTTAAATTTTGCTGATTTGGGAGTCCCAGGAGCTTGCTCTATTTGAGGTGCTACTACAATAGCTTTAACTGAAATGTCCAAACCCGTATCTTACTGAAATGTCAAAGCCCCATCAATCAAATATGAAGTTTGATTAAGACTGAGGTTTTCAGTTACTTGAAAAACTACAGAATCAGATGCAAGCAAAATGTGAAGAGGTGAAAAATCATCCCTTTGGTGACAAGGCATACTAATACGCACAACCCTACATACAGAACGGTCAGAGAAAAAAGTTACAAATTATCAATTATCTCATGCAGGTTTGCTTGCCTGGAATTCATACCGTTACATAAATCTTGCATCAGCTACAGCTGTAGAAATTCTAGTTGCATATTTCAAGCACTAAATCAGAATTTTAACTTTATATGCATTATGAACACTGCCCCTTTTTAAGGTTATAGACTTAATTAGGTGAAGCTTTAAGCAATTACATTTTAAAAGAAACCAGACTATGAAATTATAACCACAAAAGTGTTTTAATTAAAGCCATCTAAAGATACATTCTTGACTCGTCATGAGTATTTTTTATACTGTTGAGATTTCAGAACAAACAATCCCAAATAAATCTCTGATGTTGATTATTATATGCAAACCCCAGAAAAACAGTAATAAGATTAAACCATTTCACTTCCCTATATTAAACAGAAACATTTGAAGTCCATCTAATAAACAAGCTATTCACCAGCATGCTTCATTCCAATAATTATTTACCTTCAGAATGAAACTGTTCTTTTTGAAAACAGATCTGTTGAAGATTTTTTTACAATACGTTTACGAGTTATTTCAAATAAGAGCATCAAGATATACAGCGAATTTATTATTGATTACTGTGTTTCATCAGGAGATTTCTTTCCTTTAATATCTTTTTCCCTTCCCCATATATGGGGTGAGAAATAACTGCGTTCAATTTCCATATTTCTGAACACATTTCCTCCCATCCTCCTCACATCCAAGCTGTACAAGCTTCGAGTTCAGGCCAAAATTTAAAGCCCTGTGATGCCTTTTGACTGTATTAGTAAAATTCACAAAGGCAGTGCAACCAACAGACTTCAGTTTGCAAAGAATACAAAAATGAGTAGTTTTCTGCCAAAATGCAGACTTGTGAAACCAATAGCGTGTTTTCCACTACACTTTCAAATATGAAGCCAACTGCCTCCATATGGCCTGCAAAAGAATTCACAAAAGTGGGAGAAAGTCTCAGACACTAAAAATGTACAGCATTCAGCTATGGGCTACTAGCAAACATTAAAACCATAAATTTCACTACTGGTAAACTTAAGCATTTATAAGGTTACTCAAAAATACAAACAAGCTAATATTATTCTTGGATAACATTTGCAATTTTGATCATATCTGAAAATGTAATATTGCTTAAATGTGTCCAGTCTGGCCTAAACCACAACAAACTGTACTTAGCTCACAAAAGCATTTTTTGCCTAAGCTTATACGCTAGTGCATTAACTTGCCATTTTGCAATCACTTAAAGAAAAAAAAAAATAATTGATCCACCTTCATCAGGCTCTGCACAAGACAAACCTGGCTACAGAAAACATAATCAGGCGAAAAAAATAGTCTTGTCAGACAATAGTTGTACCACCAGACTTAGTCATGGTGTATAAAAATACTTCTATTGCTAGAGCACAAAAATAACTTAAAATAAATAAATAAAAAAAGAGTATTTAACTCCTCTTATAAAAATGTGGAAGCACAGCACTAAAAGAAATCCTTAAACAAGATTTTCCTACATTTTTATAAGGCCTACATATATGCAATGGCTTAAATAACTGACAAAAAACACAGACATTTCCTCTCAGGACTTTCAGGACTGTCGCCTTTGCCCTCTTCAGTAAACGAGCTTTCATACGGGACAGCAGGTGTTCAACAGGATTCAGAATATTTCAAAAAACCTACACCTACTTGATACTTATTTGCTGAAGGGATACTTAGGACACTCTTGCTCTTTGTTACCAAAAGATAAAAAGCTACAGCATCAATTGTACATCTGGAATTTGAAGCCTCTTACTCTTTCAGTGGCAGGCATTTTGCAGGACAGGAAAACGAGCCAGCATTTTTGCTAAAGGAAGGAAACAGCAACTATCATCACGTATTTAAATATATTCAACTAAGCAAGATAGATCCACGGATTATTAAATGAAAGGTATTGCAGTAGTTAATGGAAAGACTTCCGGAGCTCTAGGAAAACAATACTTAATGAAAACAATAGCAACTAAAAGTTCACTTGTGTAAACAACCTGAGCAACCCACAGACTCAAATGGGTGTTCTGAAGGCTGAGAGAAGCAAGATATGAATAGGGCTAAGAAAACAACTGACCTAACAAATGTTAAGTTTCTAGCATCTGCCTAAGACAGAAGAGTGACGTGATCATTGAGACATTATAATCCTAAACCAGATTTTAGACTGTACTTTGTTATATTAGAAGTCACAGTCAATCTATGGTACTAAACCACTGCCAGCTCTCCAGATATTACCTTTATAGAAGCTGTTTGTCACATGGGAATGCCTTCTTTTAGATTCAGGTGGTTCTGTTAAAAGCAAGGAGGAGCTGAGATTTGGATAAATTAATTTAAATGATGGGCAGTAAACATGTGGCTACAGAAGGGAAAATGGGTACAGTTGAAAAGAGGCAAGTTAAAAGAAGAAAAGAGGCTGCATTACAAATAAAACTATTAATTTAAAAGGAAATCTGTCCAAGTACAATATTTAACATCATTAGCTAAAGGAACACAGCCTAAAGTTAGAGAAATCTATAAAACATGCCTTTTGTGATGTTTTCTAGTGGAAAAAGCAATTTGGCACTTGCTACAGAATGAGTTCAACATCCCTGCATCGCATTATCTGTTGGCTTGATTCCTAAGTTGCTACATCTGGAGAAACAGCAAGAGATCTTGTTGTTGCTCCTTGACGCAAATAATTCTACTAAAAGATTGTCAAGACACTAGTTACCATGTAAGAGACTTTAGAACACAGGGATAATTCTAGGTACACCGACAAGTTCTTGCTGAGTGCACTTCTCTGTTAGGCAACATACATTACAAATAGAGAAATTTTTATTCTTTCCAGAACAAGGCTTTGAAATTTTGTTCTGTTCCACTCCCTAAGAGACTGTGGGCCATATGCTACCTTTCATAACAACAACTGTTATTAAAAGGTGGAAGTTGGAGACTCTTCTTGAAAGACTTTCTGCTCCAGTCAGTTGATGCTGGATTTCCTACACCCCTTACAATGTTCATGACAACTCGATACATAAAAGTAAGTATTTTCACCTTGCAAATTAGTATTCTCTGATTTGTTATAGGACTATTGCAAATAAGTCTTTGCCATCTATCAACCAAGAACAGAAGACTGATCTTCAAATCAAGCAGCTCTGAAGAAACCCCAGAGTTTTTCAGACACTTGCTGGTTTCATTAAGGATACTTTTATCTTTTAGAATATTTTTTGTCTGTGAATCTTGGGATGACCAATCTCATCTAATACTGCCTGCTTAGTGTCAATGAGATTTATCTAGACCACCTTGGGGAAATAAATAAGTCAGCAGGCACATCAATTTTGTGCTGATTATTAAATAAAAAATAAAAAAAAATTGCTAATTGATTTCAGAAACTAGCAAATACCTCTGCTATGACTAAGTATTTTAGTAGTTGTTCAGGCTTATTAATATGAGATTTCCTTAAACAATGAATTCTTGCCAAACTCTTTTTAGAAAACTGCAGCAGATGCTGCATCCTGCAAATGCATGGAACACTAGTAATACGCAGGAAAAGTCCTAAGTTCAGGGGACAGCAAGACTCCAGATCAAAACAATAGCTACTTTGGTGCAGTTATCTTTCCTGAAGTCCATTTGTCCGTGAACTCTGACAGCTCTATTTTGATAAAATATAAACACTATGTCCTCATTTCTACTGGTCTTCACCTCTCCCACCCAGGCTCCTCCAAACCAAATGGTTCAGAAAGTTAAGGGGGGAACCCCAGTCTGGGGTCAGGTGAGGCCCCATAGCCCCCAGGGGAAAGGAGGGAGTTATCACTGTGGCACTATAACCTCATCTCATCATACCAGATCACAAACACAACTTAGTGCTAATGTTCAGAGGTTTAAACCTTTTGTATCTGTCAAGGTAACCAGCACGTTATACATCAATTGCATGACAAGCTTGAAACAACAGTCCTAAAATATTAACTGCCCATTTCGTTTCATCAGCTGATGAGATACAAATAATACATTAAGAAATACTATTAAATATTTTACTTTCCTAATCATTACGGAAGACATGTTGCTGAAGAACAATGCAACTGTAATACTGTAAAATTTGCAGTACACTCGGGTCAACTGGCAATAAATTAAAAACAAAACTAAATTAATCCAAGATGACTCAGCTTCAGAGGTCATTTTATTACATAAGAGTCTCAGCTTTCCAGTCAGGAAAAAAAAAAAAGTTGTATTCACCAAAAGGAAGGGTTTAAAAAAAAAAATCACACACAAACCCAAACAAAAAACCATACAGTAGGCACACAAAAAACACCAAACACTACAAAACAGGACTGCCCCTCCAAGCCTCAAGAATCAGATGACAGATTAAAAAAAACCCCAAAATTAGTATTTTACTTTTATGGGGTGAGGGATATGGGGAGAAGTCATATTCAAGGATTTGCATACTGGAATTAGCAATACTATCATTTACTTTGAAAGAAAGCTCATTCTAACAACACAAGGCAAAGCTGAAGAGCAGGGTTAAGGATGAGGTTTTGGGTTAATTTTCCTGAAAGACAACTTAGGCTTCAAAATCCGCACGCAACAAAAGTGTCCCACAGAACTCGTATCACAGAACTGAGTGTTCTCAAATTATTGAAAATATTTTGTCCAAGGCTAACGAAAGGGAGGTGCTGATGTTTCTACAGTCTTGTATTCGACCTTGTCAACAGCTACAGCAAAGTCATCCAAAATCCACTGAATTCCAGAAAAGCCTGGCCTACCTACTGCATTGAAAATAATCTCATCAAAAAAGTATAGGATACAAAGACAGACATTTGTGTCTTTTCATTTACAACATTTAAACAAAACATAAAAAAAAAAACCAAAACAAAAGAAAAACAAAGAAAAAAGGCAAAACCGCAAAATAAAAACAACCAACTAACATAGTATTTTTACTAAAGGCACTGTGCTTTTTGTCAATTAATTAAGGTGATTTGCAGCATGGAACATCACTTTTTCATTTTACAAACAAGTAAATCTACCAACATGCACCCATATGTAATGCTCCAACTGGAATCAGTGCTATTCTTTCCTTTTATTTTCAATAGAGTGAAACAAGAAGTGACTGCCCCAGCTTTCTGCCACTGAGCGGAAAGTATTAACAAAATACTGATTGTTTAGTGTATTGCTTTCAGGGAATACCAACCATTCAATGTCAGATGTAATGTTAGCTGGCTTGGCAAAAATATAAAAAGTGAAAAATGAATACATCCTTTGGGATTCAACAGGCAGTCTGCAGAGTTTTCCTTCCATCAGAGTGGAAATTGGACATAACAGAAAATAACTCTTTCCAGTGTGTTTCTTTAGTTTTTAAATGGCAGGTTTAAAAATTAAAAGCTGTTCAGTCTTACTCTCAGATCTTCATTTTGGCTGAATCAAAACCAATACATAATAATTAAAAAAAAATCAGACAACTTCTGCAACATAAAATTAAGAATTTCAGACCTTTCATATACAGAAGAAACCCATATAACGCAATAATCTCTGATCTTTAAGTAAAAATCCCACATACACACACTCTAACCCATTATAAGCGTACACTTTGGTTTTACAAAAAGAAATCTCAAAATGCTTAATTTTACATCAAGGAAACAAAAAGCAAAGTAATCCCACCTTCTGTCTTATAACTCTGTCCTTTGTCCAGTTTTTAGAGTTAAGTCCAGTCTTTTCTGGTAGCCAGGATTTCTCTTTCGATGTTTTTATAATATTCTGAAGAACCATCCTTAAAATATTCTTCATGTGGACAGTTGCAAATAGCAGTGAATATAAAAATATTGCGTAAAGCTAAAACCTAAGAACAGTTTCTGTGCAACAACTACAGTGAAAAACTACTTAAATGGAGTATTTTTGGTCTACTGGCATACGAATTCAAGCAGTAATGACGAGCAGTGATAAGACGTTCTAAAGAAACAAGACAGGCCACAGTTGTGACAGGAACAAGATAGGCTAGATCAAGTTTCACCTAATTAGGCAAGGTTGCAGTAGGGGCGTTCTGCTATCCTCTCGCAGTGCAGTAGTAATCTTTGTTTGCTATTATAATAATGACAAACAGTAACTATTCATCTTAAATAAATTTACATATAAGGCTCTGACTGTCTCAAAAGGGACAGAAGTGATTTTCCTGTTGAAGGGGGCAATGATATAAGCAGCAGTTCCAAAAGCAACTGATGCTAACAACTATCCAAAGACATTTCCATGACACATTTTCTTAAACCAGGAAAATGTTTTAAAAAGACCAACCAGCCTAAAAACAAAACAAACAACAACAAATCCACCATGTATTTATGCCTAAAAATACTATAGCTCAAGCACCACTCCATTCTTGGCAAAGTCTGTCTTCTTGCTGGACGTAATTCAAGCAGCACAGAATATAAAACGGTAAACTATGTTTCTGATTGCCTCTTCATGTCAAGGGACAGTGAATGTTTATCATCATTCCTGTCAACACTACACAGGATCCAGAGTGAGGAACGAAGAGATGGCACCAACAGTGCATTCAGTTCTTACTCTACAATTGCGGGAGCAAAGCATATTCTCCAGCCTGATCCACTCCCTTAATAGAGAAAATGGAGAGAAGGAGTGAGCAAGTGACCCAAGAGGACAGGAAAAAAAAAGAAAAAGAGAAAAAAAAAAGAAAATCAAAGTTAAAAAAATAATCCAACCCATACTATGAAAGATCAACAGAACTTGAACAACCCCACCTCTCTTAAAACAGATCTGAGCTACACTTTCCTTGTAGTACCTTACACATCAACTGCAGGAAGGGAAAATTAAGCAGTTCTCAGCTTCATTAGTGACTCACAGAATTGTTACATTACCCTTGTCTACAAGCAGCAGCAGAGAAGAAAAAGTTAGTAAGATACCGTATTTAGCCTGCTTCAACATTCAAAAATAGTACTGTCCTCCCTTAACACATTTTGTCAGTAACAAAAACATTCTGATCCCATGCAGTATTCCTTCCTTCTTAGCAAACACGTATCACGTTGAGAGGTCTATTGAAAATATAATTGGTAGAATCATTTCAGACTTACAAAATGCTGCAACTTAAAAAAATTAACCTGTTAGCAACCGAGAATATTTTAAATAGATGAGAAACTAGAGGATATTTCTTAAAAGGAAAGGGTTGTTTTGCTTTTGAAAGGATGGAAAAATCTAATCTGGTTGTTCTCCAAAACCAGATTGTATCTTTATCTGCCAGAAAAACAAACCATATCACATGAATAAATATTTGAGAGGAAAATCTAGGCCTACATTAACACATCTTGTGCCACTCTTCCAACTGTGGCTACTGGCTGAATTCTTCTAAACAACCCCCCAAAACTTATAAAAGCCTTACTTGCAATAAAAAGGCATGATGTACACATGTAGACCAGAAGTATGTGGGACGGTCCAACTCGAAAGCCTGCCATCCCTATTGGATAATTGAGTTCTTTCAAAAGAAGAATATGAACTGAAATAAACATATGCCACTGAACTCCTCTTTTATCCTGTCATCCTCCCTTCTGAAATAACTGAAAACACCTGTGTGTAGTTTGTTAAATCAGATAGATAATAAAAACAATACAAACACAGTGTAGCCCCTTACTTTCTGTCACACAGTTCGTAGATGTATCATCTCCATATCGAGTATCCGATCCAGTGCAGTTATTTGGCTGACTGATTTATAACTATTATTGTTAGGTAGGTAAATATAAATCTAGGATATATGTAGAGAGATAAGGATACCACAACCTCTGGTTCTTAATGTATTATCAGCCTCAAAATCCTAAACTAAAGAAACAAGGGGATTTTCCTCCCAAAAATGTAAAGCAGTTTTGAATATTCTAAATGAAGGAGGTAATACACATGCAGTATTTCACAGACATAAGTTATGATCCTATATTAAATGTAAAAACCATGTAAGATCCAAGAGGACTTGCCCTGTGTGACAAAGCTCATATTCAGCAAAACTATGTATGTGCAGACTATGTAAATCACTCAATAGGAAAAGAAATGCAGTCTATGATTCTACTAAAGCATTTTAACATGAAGACACTCATGACCTCTGAAAACCACATGGAATGATGCAGGAAAAATAATATGAAGTAAAACTGAAAGTATAGTTCCCTAACATGTACACAACATTACATCAAATATTTACATAAAATGGAAAATTACTTAACATAAAGCTATAGATTAAAAGTGGTGGTTGTGAGCAACTAAGAATACACAGAGAAGTAATGGACAAGTATAAAGAA
Organism: Pluvialis apricaria; assembly: GCA_017639485.1. Taxonomy (NCBI): domain Eukaryota; kingdom Metazoa; phylum Chordata; class Aves; order Charadriiformes; family Charadriidae; genus Pluvialis; species Pluvialis apricaria. The sequence continues at coordinate 13,735,097 of CM030012.1, forward strand.
AATCAAGAGTTCAGAAGCAATAAAATAGAACACTGCATGCAGGGTACCACCAACTTTAAATTAAGGCTTATTTGTTTTAATAACTTTTGTTCCACTCTGCCACCCTATCTTACCTTCTCACTATTTTCACTTCTTTCCTCCTGCTATTTAAGCTATATTGTAAATGCCTAATATGCAAATGTACAATTTATTTATTTTGAAGATGCTTAACTACAAAAGTGCACGATTGCAGAGAGGCCCTGTCAGCTAAGCATGCAAATGTACAATGTATTTATTTTGAAGATGCTTAACTACAAAAGTGCATGATTGCAGAGAGGTCCTGTCAGCTAAGCATGCAAATGTACAATGTATTTATTTTGAAGATGCTTAACTACAAAAGTGCATGATTGCACAGAGGCCCCATGAGTTAAGCTTTTTCCACATTTGTGGAAAATTAATTTAAACAGACACCTTAAGATTACTTCCAGATGAAAATTAACTTATTAGAATTTGCATACAAGATAAAGATTAAAAAAAAACACAACACTTTTTCACAGGTCATTGTAAATTAATAATACTTAATGAAACGGGTACCTAGGTTTACTTATCACTTCCACTTAGGTAAATTGACAACTAAGTTTATGTATTTCTTAAATCTATTTTACCGAGGCAAAAAATGTGACGTTCTGTTACACTAGAACAACTGTATGCTCAATAACCCATGCAGAGTATGATTTGTGGTGAGCATGTTTCCTTTTTCCAACCAAAGGGTAAAGAAAATAAAAGTGAAAAAGAACTTGATTTAAACATGTCAAATACATACATTCAAATATATACATTCAAAACAGAAATTGTGCTTAGCATGTTCTTTTCTGGGAAAGGGGCGGCGGGAGGTTGGGGAGGGTATTGGAAGGAATTTTACCAACTGCTCTCCAAATGATGCTAGAAACACAGTAGCATCCCTGAATCCCCAGCATATCAAACCATTTATTCCAGTATGACTACAGACACTAATATATAAAAAACTTACTTAGCTGTATGACAATATTCACATTTTTGCATTCTTTCACATATTTGAAGACATCTTTTCTCACAATAAAACTGCAGTACTTAACAGAACAAGGAGGATGACTGAATAACTTTGGTCCCCACTTCAGGTGGAGAAAGGAAGACAAAGGTTTATAAAGAAATTCAGACACCATCAGAACACTCTCATCCCTAAGCACTGGAAGAAAAGAGGCTGTTGAGATTTCACGGCTTGAAAAATTTCTGTATCATTTGTGAGATAATAAGAAAAAGCTGACCAAAAGCTTTTTCCTTCTTCTGAAAGATACAGGCAAGTACACACACACTCCAGATCAAGCTTACTTGTAATTTTGTGCCAAGGCTTCTCAGTTCTTCAGAACTCAGAGAGCGACCCGAGCAGTACTTGGTAGCTTCAGATGACAGGGGGAAGGGAGCAGCACTAAATGGGGGTAATCCAGTAAGGCACTGAAGACTCAAATCACAAAGATTTGTTATGTTGAATGTTATAAAACACTCAGAAGCCCAAAAATACTGCATTAGAAACACTGTATAGTAAACCCTCTGATTTAGTGTGTTTTTTGTCTCTTAAAGTGTTTTTCAGACTATAATTTTGTACCATAAATACAAAAAATCCATCATAAAAAGGGTATCAGAGTAGTCTAAAGGTTGGTAAATGTGAAAGTTAATCAAATTCAAAAGTTCTTTATGTTTAGCTAAAAATGAGCAACATAAACTAAGTTATTTCAATGTAAGTATTCGAGTTGGACTCCAAAATCACACTGGTGTAAAAAGAGCAGATTATAATTCAGAATTTAAATTGATTTAAACCTCCTTCACCGCTTTGCCTCCTATCACTACTACAAAAACAAATACTACTGCTCTCCATCATCTGGAAAAAAAAAAAAAAAAAAGTAAAAATAAAGTGCTGCAGTCATGAATTTGGTGGGAGGGGGAAGGGCATTGCAAGCAACAGACTTGAAACTGATGTGTTTCAATGTAAAGCTTGGATTTTTATCGCATATTCCCATATCCAACAACCTCTTGCTGAAGTGGTGATAAATGACAATGAAATAGTAAATACACTGCAGTGTTAGTACACCAAGAAGCTAGTCAGAAAAAGGACTTAAAAGTTTTCCAAGTGACATGGGCTAGAATAGACACTAATCCATGTGCTATGGTTTTAAAATAATTACTTTGATCCTGACATGATTTAGAAGCGTAAAGGAGGTTAACCATTACAGATCTTTTTTTCCACTATCAGAACTACATGATTCAGACTTGCAGCTAAAATTTTCTGAAATTTAGATAACTTGGGACAATAAAGCAGTACGTAAGGAAATTAAGCATCAGGCATGCCGAGACATTCAGAGCTGCATGCAGAGATGAAGCTGCATACAGAGATGAGTTTCACAGTTTATTTTTATAATACACTGTTTCAAGAATTCAGTAATCTCCTGAAGTGTACATACAGCCTAACTGCTTGGAGCCTGAACAGTAATTCACCCACTCGTTAGCCTGCAGAAAATTTCATCTAAAATTTCAATTCCAAGAACTTGACGTTTTTAAATACACAGCAGGAAAATCTAACCACTCCTCTGTCAGTGTATCTAAATAATGACTTTAACACTAAGAACCCTGTTTGACTATTTCTAAGTTATATTTGACTAACCTAAGTATCAAACGTATCCATGCACTATCATAATTATCTTACAGGATTTGTAAGAAATGGCTGTCATTTCATAGATGTTAGTACTTTCCCAGATGCCCAAACAATAAGTTAGCTAAGCTGTCAGTGGGTAACACACAGTTTCAGGCAAGTAATCACTAATTGAACTGTTTAAACTTATTAGAGATCCTACTTTCCCATGGTTCCCACATCATCACACGGTATATGCTCTGGCTATCACATTCTTCTCTCTACAAAATGTTAACAGCCAGCCAACCATTTTACAGACATCAATTATACCATAAAAACATACAAATATCCTCTCCTTACAGATCTTTTCAAAGGAAGCGATTGAGATACGAGTAATATTTATTAAAGAAATACTATGACAATGTTTTGAATTTAAGTAATTTAAAACCCCCTATCTTTGGCCAGATGGGATAGATTTGGGTCAGGTTTTGACCAACGCACTGGTTAAGATTTTAGAAGATAGCCAGATACACTTTCTGAAGCCTGGTTTGTTGGATTTTTTTATAGTAGTGAGCACGGGGGAGGAGAAGGTAGAAAAAAAGAGGTTGAACTATGCTGAAAGTACCATAAGCATGTTGAAAGTATCACCTTCTGATCAGGAGTAAGAATGCCAACAGGTGCAGCCTTGTCTTGAATCATGAATTAGACAAATTGCATTAGGAAACGGGATTAGAAAAGGATTTTCTCATGTAAACGTGCATTCAAAGTATGTCTCCTCAACTTAAACTGTACCTGTTATTCCAAACTAAGACATAACCCGCCTTCTTTGAGAAATTAAAAGAAAATATTTATATGCAGGTAAGCCTATACTTAATGGCTACAGTAAACTTTGCTAGTCTCAAACCGCCCTATTTCTTTCCCTTTAAATATCAGAGAGCAATGCAGGTAATACTTTTCTCCTCACATTAATAATGCAGCACTGACTACTGCTTCTTTCATCTAATATTGTAACTCTCAACAATTCTCAGCTATTCACCTTAGCAGGTAGAGAAATCCTCCTAGATGAGCCTGGCGGAGATCTTGGGCACTGCACTGTTCTCTTGTTTTGATTCCAGAGACCAGGGAAGTTACACTTTTTTGCCACTTGGGACATGGATTACACACCAAAATCATGTAGACAGATCTCACCATATTCATTCACCACCATGGAGTTGTTTCACACTGAAAAATCTCAACAACCTAAACTGATAAAACCGATAACATTCTTCCTGCAATCTACCCATTTGTGCCCTTTCTTGTGCTGGTTCCAGCGCTTATCTGACCCTGCACTGAGTTGGTTTCAGTGTGCTCAGCTGGCAGAAAAGTACCCTGGCAAAAAAAAAAAAAAAAAAAGCAAACAACTTCCCAACTTCCTGCTGAGTTTGCATACTGAAACAGCTCAGCACAGAGTCAGATAAATACCAGAGCAAATACAAGAGAGGGGGCAGCAGGGAGGCAGGACTACAGCAGCCCCTGCAGTTCCATCAATTTCGTCTACACAAAACCGAAGCCTCAGTTTCCCTCATTCTCAATTTATAAACAATAGTTTAGTCATGTGAAAGCTGAATTCCTTTTGTCAAACTTAAAGTAGACAAAAGGATACTTAGGTGAAATAGAGCGGCTGCAACGTAGGCAAGTTTAGATTAGATTGCTTACTGCTGAAATTGGAATTTGTTAAAAAAAAAATATTAATTTTATAGCTAGTCTCCTCACACATAAATAGAATTCCGCAGCTAAGCAAAGCGATGAACTGGAAACTAAGAAATCTTAATTGTACTTCCACTACTGAGGAACGAAGCTAAATTACACTATGAATCTTAGAGAATAAGAAAATAACGGGCAGAAACCAGGACGAACGCAATACCACAAAGTGGTGGGGGGGGGGAATGACAGCTGACTAGTGACTGCCACCTAAGTTTTATTGTTTTTCCTTTTTTTGGTCCCAACTTTATATCTGTTCTCAAGATTTCCTGAAAGACCATGCATTTTACCAAAAAAACAGTATCCCTTACTTGCTCTTGTTTCAGGGAAAATATAAAGTGTTACTGGTACCCAATAAAGATGTGAAAACTGGTGATACCATAACTTATCTCTGAAGTAACAATGTGACTGCACTGCAGAGATCTTTAGTTTCATTTCATTGTGCCACTCCCTGGCTAAACAGCCAGAGAACAAAATTCAAAATATGTCACCTGGGGTACAGCTCCATAATAAATGAAACTGAATAAACAAAAATACTGAAAGGGAGGGATTCCACTTCTCTATCCCCTTCTCCATTATCAATCTCAGCCAAGCGATCTGCTTCCTCCTGTACTTTTTTTTTTCTTTTACATCTTTAGTGACCTGGATCAGTTTAGCGAGACAAGCAGTGCAGTCCATTCAAAGCAAACGGTGGGAATGAGCAGCAAGGAAGAGGAAACAGCTTCTTCCACCGGCCGCAGGAAATGGTTAACCCAGCTCATCCCTATTGTAAAACCTCAGCCCCGAAAGGAATTCAGTTGCTCCAACATCCTACTGCACCACAATAATAAACCTGCACTCTGATACAAGCACAATTACATGTACATGCTTCTAAGCAAGATTTAAGAAAACAAATAGAGTGGCTTCAAATCTAGACAAAGTAGCTGAAAGCTTATGTTCAAAAACAATTCTTTTCCTCAACTAAGCAGTTCATAGTGTTGCTTGTCCTTTGAGTTATTATAGAATTTATGCTTTGTCCTCTTGCTAGCCATGTTGCTTTTTTACAAACAAGTCTACTTCTGAAGGATGGTGTCTATTATTGCACAATATAATTCTATTACTGTTTGTCATAAAAAAATTGCTTTTAGAAGCTCAAAACATTGAGTACATTCCACAGATATATTGCCCAACACATCAGAGATTATTACATGCTTCCAAGTTTAATTGATTCTAGTGACAGATTTCCAAACTACCAGAAAAATGTACCAACCTGAAATGTTTAAATTAATATTTTATAATGTTTATTTACTTTAAAATCTTATAATTTAAGAATCAGTGAGACACAGGATTCAAGACTGATGGAAAAGCTGTCCATAAGTAAAGAAAGATTTTAAACATATTTGAAATCACCTAATAATATCATTTTCAAATTTAAGGAAAAAAAAAATTAATCTCACTTTGCTGGGGTCTGACACAAGCCCAAGAATTAATCTCTTATATCCCAGGCTATCATATTCAGTTACAGTTGAAGTATTTTGAGCTATCCTGTGGTAGTAATTAATGTATGGTAATACTAAGCTTTTAATTTAGACAAACACATAAGACGTAAATTCCAACAGTGAGTCATGATGGAAAGGGAGCAAGACACCTTCCCCCCACCCCCCAATTAGGCAATAATTTGTTTGCTTCTTCAAATCTCTATTCTCAACAATTATTTTTTATTTTTGGAAATGCCTCCAGCTTATAAGGACAAAAAAACTAGATCTAAAAACCCCTGAAAGTTTAAAAAGATAATAAATGTGAGCTTTGATTTTACTACCAAGCATTAGACTGCAAATTCTTCAAAAAAGACATTGTCTTTATTCTATGTATGGACAACTCTTAGAATAATATGGGCTGTTCCACAGCTGTATGTGATCCTAACATAAAAAATGATCTAGTTTATTGTTTTACTTATGATATCTTTCACATAAAAAAAATGATTTGATGATGTATTTCACATCAAATTTGGATTTGTGAGATTAACATAACTTGATCTGGTGGAATGGAATTTTGTTGTCAAATAAATACCTATTCTTTCTAAAGTCTGCAATGGGCAACAATCTCATCCATGATAATCTGTGAAGAGAAACTAATAGAGGCATCCCTTCCCCCAAAATTTTCTCACATGTTCCATTAGAATCCACATGTATCTATTAAATATATCTAAATATTCTATTATCAGAGTAGCCTATGAATAGTACTTTTATTGACGTGGTGAAGCTGATGAACTTACTTTTACCACAGAATAGGCCATATTCTGTCATCCTAAAGAAACAGTGACATGATCCAAAAAAGCACGAAATGGCCTTTAAGCTTTGTTGCAATAAATAACTCCATTAATAATGGCTGATAAGACTGCAAATTATTCTCTACAGTCAGTTCAGATTTATTCAGCAAACAAGGATGATATTGGTAATGCTGGTAACTATACAGCTCTGAATTAATTGCAATGTATTTTATCTCAACATCACTGAAAATTCCTAATATTAATTTAAGTGTATTAAAGTGACACATCTTCCGTCAGTCTTTCACAACATAGAATTGTATTACTAGTGACCTTCCCAAGGGAAGAGAACAGTGTACACTGATTTGAAAATATTTTGGTTTTAAATTAGGAATAAGCAACACCTGCTTTGGACCTCCTGGGAAAGGTTTAGACATGACAATACATGAATTCACGACAAGCGTGTACTCATTTGAAAAAAAAAACCAGCAAACCAACTAACCAAACAACAAAAAACCCAACAAACCCCCCTTTTCCTTAATTTACCTGGAAAATAGCTTAATTCAAAAAGTAACTACTGCAGATAACATGACTGATAAAACGTAAGCCAAAGATGGGTATCTGTCTTCATAGGTCAGGAACATACGTAGCAATTAAGACATTAATGCACTCTCTAACACTTGAGATCCACTTGTATATTGTCGAGTCTAACATAAAATAGGCATTAGTCATGGTCAGCTTTGCAGAAGAGTTGCAGCATCACACAAAATTAACTAGACAAAACCAAAAGAAATCACTAAACACTCTTCAGACTTTTCACTCTCTCTTCTATTAAAACAAACACAACCACCCGATCCTACACATAAAAAGAGATGCATCCAACAAGTCCTTGACTCTAAGCCTCACACAAAGTCCCACAAGGTTCCCCCTAGAAGTGTTCAAAAATATGAATGCTGGCTGCAACCTCACTGATACTCATTTCTCATGATTAAATTAAAGTCAAAACAAGAAAAGCTCTGCAGCCATAGGTGCTAGAGGAATATGCAAAACTTCCTCCTAAGAGATTCAGTCCATCACAATTTCTTACACAGCATCCACCATCGCCCCTTCTATCACTTTATTGATGGTGTACAGACTCAACATAGTTCTATGCCTTTGGCATGATATGTTACCTTACGTATGCTGTAAAAGAATGATATCCAAAATCTGAGTAAGAAGTAGGAACTGTTATATACTTCTCAACTGTTGCAGTGCCTTCTTCCACTGTAACTCTCCTTAAGTAGGAAAACAGTGCTCCTCGTTAAGTGGCCTTTTCTTGTCTGCACCCTAGCATTCAAGGAATATGGCTAATACTTGTCAGCAGAGACAATTTTGGAACTACCATCCAAGAAAAAGCATTGACTGCATTCTTTAAGGAAAACATCCAACACTCTTTCAAAAATAAAATCTAAAGTCCCACCAAAAAAAACCCTAAGATAAAAAACAAGGAGGAGGGGATAATTAGGCTCCTCCAAACAGGTTATAGATTATACAGCTGAACAAGGAGCTACATCCACAATATTTCTGCAAACAAAATACAACCATGGCTGTTTTAACTCAAAAGATTTCCTGTTTGAAAGGTACCACACAGTTCTGGGTTTGCACACTATATTCTAGAATGCAATAAATACTAACCTTTTCTTTTTCAGTGAAAAAAACATCATTATATTCAAGGCATACTTATAGCAACTCTTTTAGTAAGTTCCTTAGTAGAGGTGATACTCAGTGAGCATCATAAGCTCATCATACACATAGCCCTTATGTCCCGAAGGTAATTAAAGAGTTTATGATGGATGTGCCTTGTCAGCAAGGCAAAAAACAATGGGTGAGAAAAGTGCAGTCCACATCACTATTACTTCTTGAAGCTCAACTGTGTTCGGGACCAAGAACATTGTTTTTAAAAAATATAAAAATAACCAAGTAGAATAAGCAATATGAACTTACATGGAAAGGATGCTAAAGAACAGACAAGGAGGCATCCTGGTCACAAAAGAAATCATAACTGATGAAAACCTCTCAGAAGTAACGCTGTTCCCCGTGTGGAAAAAAAGAAAATCACCAACAACAAAACACAGGAAAAGAGGAAAATAGATCATTCCACTTTCTACGCTTCAGATATGACTTCATTCTTAAAAATGGTTGTACACAGTGTAAAAAAAATTACCAATCCAAAAATGGCCTCGATCAATTACTTCAAATCTGCTATATCCAAATCATAAGAAACTAAAAAAGTTTGATAACATTTCATTTTAATTTGTTAACACAGAACTGTAGCAATACACACTTGTTACACAGTTCAAGTCTAGTAGTATTAAAGTATCTCCTCTTGCTATTATATACTTTTGTTAATGATAAAAAAAAAAAACCCAAACAAAATGGGATCAGGGAGGAAAAAAGCTTCTATAAATATGACTTCAAGGAATTCCATCACATAACAAATTAGATCACTGGCTTTTCCCCTTTCAGAATACAAAAACTCAAGTAAAAAAAAAACTAAAACATTTGGTCCAGTTCTACAACCATATGTTCACATATTTTGATATTATATGTTGATTATTCCAGTAAATGGGGTTGGGTTTTTTTTTCATCCTTGCAGTCCAGAAATAAAAGAGCTGGGATGAGAAACTGGAAGACTAAAGGCACTGCCACAGTGGCCATCTAAATATAAATATTCCTGACTACCTTATGATAGACTGTCCATAACAGCATCTAAAAGCTCTTCAGAAAAGTAAATATTTATTATTTTAGCATTCAGACTCAGTAAGCTCTAATCTGTAACATTACTACCATTGTAGCAAGGTAATTTGCTTTTATTAAAATTCAGTCGTCAGTATTAAAAACGCTTTGAAGTATGTTTCAAAAACATACTAAAAACTCTGAACCTTATAACACCTTCCAATAAGCACAAACAACTCCTACATTTAAACAACCATGAAGATAACACGAGACATTGGCAGAAACACTCAAATACATACGAAAAAAACCAAAACTTTTTATAAAAAAAATAATCAATCACTGCACTACAGAAGTTCTGACATTAGCCTGAAACCCACACACAGGTTAGTAATGGCAAGCAAATACATTTGGTCTGACTTAGCTTGTCATTGGCATGCCAGGTTTTCAATAAGAATTTTATGAATGTAAAGCATAACCCAAGTTGCGATGGAAGCAAAAAAGCTGACAGTCACCTTGTTTTTGTTTTTACGAGCTAACATCCACATGCTTATGGAACAAGCCTGTAACTGAATGAACTTTATTGCTGGTTTCTAGGGTACCTACTGCACTGAAATTCTTATACAGTATCAATAGAATATTTTGGTACCTAGCAGTTGGAAGTTAAAAAGCCTGTCATAATACCTGTTTTTTAAATACTACCTGTACTCTTCAATCTGAAATTTTACATCTAGCTTGAGCTATTTATTTCCTCCTCTCAGACATGAAATAAAGTTAGAGCGATTAAATTTTGCAAAAGATGTCTTTAATATTCTCACCGAAAAGCATTCTGCTGCAGTGCTTCGGTCACAAGCACTGCAGAGGATCTGTAAATAAAAAGCTCATTTCTATTGGAATTGGAGAAAACGGGAGATACTACTCCCTTGTATGGAGTATCTCACAATCCCACATCCGAGATCAAACAGAGTTTGAAAGAAATCAACAAAAAGAATGTAATTGTCTATTACTCAGTCTCAAGAGGATCCTGTCATAAAACGAACAGTCATCAGGAGCAACTCTCTTCTGACCACTGCACCAGCCCACAGCCACAGGGGGAGGGAAAGAGAGGGGAAGGAAACGGAGAGAGATTCTGTCACAGAACACAATCAAGGTTGTTTGCAGGGAAAGGAAAGGTTTTATCTTCGATAAATACGCGACGGTTTCACAAAAGAGGCGGCAGAAACCGAGGAGGGAGACCGCCTTTCCCTCGGAGGCTGAAACGAAGCTGCCGCCTGCGCTCTCCTGACAACCGGCCCCAGGGCCGGAGCCGCCTGCCCCGGGACGGGTTAACCCTGCCCCGCACCCGGGCGGCGAAAAATCGGGTGTTTGGAAGGGGGGGAAAAAAAAAAACCAAACCAAAACAAAACAAACACACCCCACCCCCACGCACACCCACTCACACAGAAAACCCACCCCCGCCTCAACACCGGGCCTCGGCGGCCGGCACCGCTCCTCCCGCCGGCCCATACCCCCCGCCGGCGAAACCTGCGCTCCCCGCTGTCCCCCACCGAAACTGCCGCGGGCGCAGGAGGGCGCCGGGGGGCGGGGAAGGAGCCCCCGTCAGGCAAAGGCGAGGGCAGAGCCCGGGGGGGACGCGGCCCTCGACCTGTCACCGCCGGTGCAACGCCGAGAGCGGCTCGGCGGGCAAGGGGGGGGGGGGGGGGGGGGGGGGGGGCAGCCCCTCGCTGAGGGGAGGAGCGGGAGTAGGTCGTGTCCCCCCAGAAGCCAGGGACGGCGGTGACGGGCGGCCCCACCCCCGGCGGGGAGCCCGACGGCGTCTCCGCAGCACCGTCGCCCTCTGCTCCGGCTGGCCGGGGCACAGACGGCGATGACGGCGGCGGCGCCGCGCACTCCATCCGCCGCCGCCACCACCGCCGCCGGCCCCGCAGGAAAAGGCAAAGCCGTCCCACCGCCCAGCAGAGCGGCGCCAGGCCGGGAAGGCGGCGACGCGAAATCAACCCCTTCCCACTCACCGGCATCATCTCCGCAGCCGTCCCCCAGCCAGCCCCGCCGAAGCAGCCGCCGTGCCGTGCCGGGCCTCTCCTGCCGCCGCCGCCGCCGCTACCGCCTCTCACCCTGGAGGACGCCGCGCTCGCCCTGGCGGCTGTGACAGGTGCCTCCCGCGCGCCTCGCTCCCCACAGCGGGCGGAAGGAAGAGGCGAAGGCGGCGGCGGCGGCGGCGGCGGCCGGGCTCCCAACCCCCTTCTTCCTCCTCCTCCTTCTCCTCCTCCTCAGCGCGGCGGCGGTGGCAGCGGCCTCCCTGCCTTCCCTCAGCGCTTCCTGCTCCGCTCCGCCCGCGCCGCGCCGCCCAGCCAGGGGTTAACCGCCGCCGCCGCCTCATTGGCCGAGGCGGGAAGGGCCGGGGGCGGAGCGGTGGCGGCAGCAGCAGGCGCGCGCACGGCCCGCGTGGGGCGGGAGCCGCGCGGGGGCGCGCGCCCCGGGGCCGCACGTGACCGCGGGGCCGGGACCCGCTCTCCGCGTCTCCCTCTCGCCGTGGCCCCGGCGGTGGTGTCCCTCGCCCTCCCTCTGTGTTTCGGCGTGGGCCCCGTCCTTCCCCGTTCTTCCCGCGGTCCCGCTCCGGGCCCGGTCTCCTCCTCCACCTGGCGCTGCGCTGCCCGTGCACCAGACCGGGCCCCCGGCGGGCGCTGCCTCCTCTGGGGCGGGCTGCCCCGCGGGCCCCGGTGGTGGAGGAACGGGCAGTGGTATTTGGGAGCGTTCTGCCCGGGGAATGCGGGGCGGCTGTAGGTGGGCGCTGGGGCGCGGCGCGACCCGCCGGGCGTGCGTGGAGCCGGGGGGGTAAGGCGGGGGTGGTTGGTCTCCCGCGGGAAGAGGGGCGCGCCGGGGCGGCAGCCCCCGCCGGCGAGCTGGGGCAGGCGGGCGCGCAGGGGAGGTGGCCTTCCAGCAGCTGGTCTGGGTGTAGGGAAACGCGCCTCGGTGCGTGGCTGTTCTTTGGGGCTACAAGAACGTCACTTCTAGCGTCACCCTCGTTTTACCGTCCCTTCACCCGGGCGTTGCTTGTGAAATCTGATGCACAACACTCCCCTTAACAGCAGGAGAGGTGGTGTTTCTGTTCAGGACCCTGACGTCAGACTCCTGGGAGATCTGGTCTCGTGTTTTGAAAGTAAGGTTTGGTTTCTTGCTTTTCTGGGGTCTCATTCTGTAGAGCTACAGCGGCAAGATGAAAGTTAACAGCTTGGAAGAAGTCAAAACATCACCATATGTTAGTACCGCAACACATGCAATGTAGACAAATTTCATATTGCTGAGAGCCTTAAATCCTCATCTACAAAATACATGGACCCACCCGATGCTTCAACTGTTTCTGTAAATGGCTGGTTTCCAGACTTCACTTGTACAACACCGTGACAGAGCTCAGCTAGGAGGGAAAAAAGTGGTAACTTGGGAAGTTCTCGAGAGAAGCTTAGATACCGTTTGTGTAAGTCTTTTGAGGGTAAGCAATAATAGCGTATTAATCTCAAATACGAGCTTGTATGTTAAATGTAACCTATTAATGTAAGACCCTATACCAGCTAATTGCATAAATTATCTTAAAATAATATACATATGTCTGAGATTTCACTGCATATCCTTGTCAGTGTACTTGCAGGCTGCGGTGGCAGCTTTGTAATAGGTCAAAGCTTCTCTTAATAAATTGGTCCTACAGGAAAAACCTATTAGCATCACAAGATAATACTTTGTCGGTTTAAAATTATTTTGCAAGTACTATTTGGAATGCTACTTGTTGACAACACCACTATTACCACACTCGTTTTCTTGTAAACTGTGATTCTACCTCACACACAGAGCTTTGGAAATAGGTAAAACTATGATACTCCTGACCCCACAGAGAACTTTAAGATCTGCTCGGAATAACAGTATTAACCCCGCAATTAGGCTGACCTGAAATGAAACAGGCTATAACGTGCTTATGGTTATGTATCTTAAGAAAAAGAACAAAAGGGGGAGTTTAGCTTCATCAAATTCATATCAGACTTAAGCAAACAAAAGAATAGCAGTGAATAGAACAGTACTGGTCTTTTTACTATTTGCGGTGAAATTCTAATTTTAAGAATAGGGGAATTGTGCACCTTTTTTCATGTTTGTCCTTTAAAAATTACTGTCTTTCTTATTAACCAGGTTACATTTTTTTGCCAGCGATTCTTAAATGATGGTATATAATTTCTTTGCAGGTGTAATTTATAGCTGACTTCTCCCCATTTTGATTGATTTATAATAAAAATGAAAATATTACTCCACTATTACTTTTGCATTGCAACAGCAGGAACGCTGACAAAACGAAAAGTGGGAGAATACGGTGTAGACAACTGCTCCTGGGCAGGAAGGCACTCCTCCACGCAGTGCCTCTGTTGGAATAATGGCCTCCAGTAGAAAAGTTTGTCAACCTCGCATTGCTTTTGGCAGACGCAGGTTGAGCCAATGCGGCGACCAGACAGACTGGATACTGTGGAATAAGAGGAAACGCCTTCAAAAGGTAGAGTACGTACTTTATATGCAAGTCATGGAATCATAGAATTGTCTAGGTTGGAAGGGACCTTTAAGATCAAAGTCTGTTCCTACTCCTATTTCTGCTTCCCTTGAAAAAACCCACTTGCCTCATCCCTTCCCATCTCCATTTTCCCACAGAAATGAGGAAAAAAAGAAAAAAAAAATTTAACCAATCTTTACAAAGCATAGACTTAAAGCTCTACCTGCAGTGTGGTAAATTAATTAACATCTCTCCCACAGAAGAATCTTTTTGGGAACCACTTTTATTGGTCAAGGAACAGAGCAGCCATTATAATATCTTCTAATTCCAAATTATAATATCTACAAATGTTTTGTTTACTGTGAGCAGGAAGATGGTCGCATGTAATAATGTAGAGGGTTTTTTCACCATGCACATGCATTTCCACGCTAAATGACTGGTCTGACTTTGTAGAAAATATGCTGCTTGGCCAAAGGGGCCAGTGATATCTACAAGTTAGTTGCCTGTCTTAGATAAGTGAGGTTGTGCGAAAGCAGTCGTGATTTGGGGAATGCCTCAGAAGATAAGGTAAGAGAATTTGGTTATGGAAGCAGATAAAGCCAGACATACAGAACCCAAATTATTTGCTTCCAAATACGTTCCCTTTGTGAGAGGTCCTCTAATTTTGTTGGCCTTTTTCTAAAGGAAAGGGTTGGTGCTTATTTGTTGGTGTAAGTATTAAAAAATGTTATGCAAATACCTTTTATGCTCCTCTTAGTTCTTAAAAAAACCAGAGCAATACTATTTAACTTTACAAATTGAAGTCGCTATAGCTTAACAGACATTTATTCAACTTACAACTTCAAAAAATGAGGAATTCCTGTTTATTAGTTATGGTAGGGTTAGTTTTTGAGATTTGTGCTGAGCTCATGTTTAGCTAGAAATTGAAATCTGATTGAAATGTATAAACGATCATTTTAGTGTTTTCCTAAAACACTTGGAATTTATGGGTGCATAGAGAAAAATTATCAAAATCTGTTTTGTATTTGACCCAGATTTACTGAAAAAAGGGATATTAACTGCAGCTAATAAATTGTCAGGCCTCTTATTTGATCGCGCACAATGTTATTCTTAGGAAAAGCAGGGATTCCCAAAGATATAGGTGGGAGACTAATAAGATTTTTCAGGAGCACGGCTGATGAAGTTCCAATTCCTACTTATGTTTTTAAGTATCTTCTACCGAGATTTTCAAATGTAGATGTTTTTTAAAGTTTTTAAAACTACCAGGTCAGAATCTCTCCTACTTCTTTTTTATGCATAGGCAAAAGGAGGAAAATGAGCTTTCCTATCTTCTCAGATCCAAATATTTTTCAGTTTTGCATTAACTTGTTAAGATGCTTTTCTGGAGCATAGGAAAATGTTTTCAGGCTTTGGAGGTGTCACAGGAAAGTAAGCATTTATTTTTAATTAATTTAACACTTTTTCTTTTCATGTGGTACTATTTTAAATAACTATTTATAGCCAGAAACGCTCTCCGAGGTCAAACGTTTAGGGTGGGATCCATCTTATCTAACTTCAGTAGCCTAGAAGTTAAGCACATAGTCTCAATCAGTCATCTACGTTCCTTCTATAGATAACCTGGGATGGGGAGGGAAGGGAGAGAGGCAGCTCTGCAGGCAATTCATTCCATGCGGAGATGCTCGCCCCACTATCTAAATCTCTTGGTCTTTGAAGGTGCCTATCTCTCTATTGATTAAAGATGGAGCCTGGATGACTGGCTCAGATTAGAGAGCAGACTTTTGGATGGCTACAGTTAGGATGGGTTTCCTCACAACTGGCAGAATAAAATCTCTAAAAAGCGAGCATAGCTGGGAGTGTTGGGGTTTTTTGTGTATGTGTATTACAAAAAAGATTAATGTATCCTTTCTAAATGAATGAGTGGATTACTTTAGTACAGAATACAACTCTCCTTTCAAAAATTACATTTAGCATTTGCTGTAATGCAGGAGGAACTGGCCTTGAGTAGGTAAGCAATTTTAGAAGTTGAGACACGGAAATACTTCTGACTTGCCAGGCAGTTAACGTGCAGGTGCAGTGCTACGTAACAGATGATACAAACAAAAAGACTAAGTATTTCAAGGAGAGTTTCACAGCAGGTAGCCTAAAATCTTTTGAGAAATACCGCGTAAAGTAAGTGTGTATATTTAAAGGAAAGGTATTTTAATTTGTTAGTGTAGCCTTAAGTAACCTCTTCTTCCAGAATCAAGCTGACTTCCTAAGGCTGCAACAATAAGGAATTCATACTGAACAGTAGTCATACGCTGCCATGTTTGAGTTCATATGCAGCCAACGCATTTTAAACCCCACCAAACCTGTTCAGAGAGATACTATAAATAATAATCTAAAGGAAACACTTTGATGTTTGCTTTGTATACAGTATTTGAGACACGTGAACAGGAGAAAGATACTTTTTCATCACTACCTTGTAATATTCTAAAGTAATGTAGCTGGACTAGATGACTAATGTTCTAAAGTTTCCATAGCACAATCCAGTCAGTGCATCATTCTGAAAAGCAGTATAATAATTAAAGCAGGAGTGAAGCCATAGGACCTGGGTATAGCATAGCTGTGCGCACTTCCTGGGGATTTGAGTGTCTGATACGTCATGTGTTTCAGCCCTGCATTTGGTGGATTAGAGATGCAATTTCTTTAAACAATAACATAAATTGTACGCTTAATCCAATACACATGATGCAAAAGAGCGTACTTAGTGGAGAATGCTGTGGCCTCATTGGGAGTGTGTTGCTATACACTCTCATGAAATTCTTACACTAATAGGTATTGTTAATTTTTTATGTTGAAGCTACAGAAGATATAGCTCTATAACACAGATTACATGCCATCGTTTTCACAGACGGTAAATCTTGTTCTGCTTCCCTGTAATTTATAATGACGAAACCATTAACTATATTCAAAGGGGTGGAGAAAACAAAACCTTAAATGTCCTGGGAGAGGCTCTCTCTGCTTGTACCTTTAGGCTTATAACCATTTGGGCTCTCAAGATGTTTCTTTACAAAAATCTTTTTTTGTATATTTTCACTATGCCCATGATGAGTAGAAGTATCTGTGACTAGCTAGATGATGGGTTATTAGTTGAAACATTAATGAGGGGATAAAGTAACAAGTTAATCTTCCAGTCTTTACTCATTTTCTTTATATGCCACTTCCTTTTGGGTGTACCACTTGGTTAAAGTTTGAGGGGGAAAAAGTATGGGTCATGTTTTAAGACTGAGTCCAGCCATTTCGTTTGTTACTGCAAGTCTAAAAATGTTCTCAGGTATCTCAGCCGTGATTCAGTGAGTCAAGTACTCAAGTGTTTTTAACAATTTCTGTATGAAGTGATTTAAAATATTTCCTCTCTCAGCTAAATTCTAATGCAGAATTCTGTGATACATGATTAGTTTTTACCCCATGCTGCAAAAATGATGGGTGGCTAACCTTCAATTTTTCTATTAACCACCACTTCCTTGTTTAAGATGAGCAACTACTTTATTTACTATAATTGAAAACAATCTGCTTTCTTTTCTTATGTTTACTGATGGATCAGATGCAGGTTTGATTTCATGTTAAATTTGTATTATTCCCACATTCAAATCTAGTAATTCCTAATTTGAAATGTGTATCTTCTTCTAGAATATGTCTTTTTCTTGGTTAGCTTACTTGAGGTAAGTAGACCCAATAAAAAAATAGATGCAGAGGTTATAATTTAATGGAGCTCATGCTTCCTGCTGTTGTACCTGGTAGTGGGTGAACTTGAAGGACTGTAACTTGGAAGGGTAGATTAGGAAACTCCTCTGCTTGATTCTGAAGTCTGGGATATACTGGAAGCTGTTTTTCAGCAATTAATGAGACAAGGTAATGTGCAAGGAGGCTTGGAGAAAAAAACATGTCTCTGAGCAGCAGAATACTCACATGTAGAAGGAGAAAGAAATTGTAAACCAAATTAAATGTGTATTAAAAAAAAACCCCAGTAGTCTGTTTATACTTAGTATTTAAACAACTACATTATTAAGACTACACTACTAGAAATAACTTTACCTTTTTTAGTGTATGTACTCACCACAGATTTTACAGATCAGAACACACAAGGTAAGTTTCCTCCAAAAATATGATACGGAGTATTGAATCTGTTTAAATAAAATATCATTACAGTTGTGAAATGGGATACGTTTATGATTTAAGATAGGCCTCTATGGAAAACATTCTCTTTTTTTATATATATATATATTTATATATATATGTGTCAAAACCCACAACACCTTAAGTGATTGCTTTTTGATTACCAAAAATTGTCAAGATTATGGCTGTCTTCTGTACAGGTGTATAAAATTTATTGTGAATCTGAGTTTTTCTGTCACAAACACTTTTTTTAATAGTGCATTTTTATAGAAGAGCAGCTGCACTCAGATAATCTGACCAGCGGATGTAATCTAAGACATTTGCAATGATGTTTCTTCCATGTTATAAACAAAAATAGTGGTTTTGTCCCTTTCTGATGATTAAGGTTCATCTTTTCTAACTGTTTGTATAAATATTGCTTTTCCGGGTAATGATGTTCTAGTCCTGGAAACATTAATGAGACAAGTTGATTCTGCCTCTAAGTGCTATGGTTTGTAATCTTCCAGAAGCATGTTTCTGAATAATTTTTATTTTTCCTGTTGTGATCCTACAAGGTTTACTGCAATTCTTAGCTGCATAAACAGAAGAATTTCAACAGTAAAGGGCGATAAATTGTATAGGGCATTGATGGAACCCTACTGAAAATGATTCAGTGAAAAGCCCTAGAAATAGTGACAGTAGACAATTATCACTGGTATGTGTTTATAATCTATTTTAGGTTGATTTAGTCGAAGATGTCATAATATGCAGCTTAACCTCAGAAGATTTGAAAGACTGGAATGTGTTCATCATGGAGGAGTACACACAATAATAGCCTACTTGCTTGGGGATGATTAGATGCTACTTAAAAGGTTTGTCTCTTACTTATGTCTCAAATTCAAAACCAGTATTTCTGTTCTATAAAAGGACAAGCTACAGCACAAGGTAAAATAACTTCAGTCTTTTCTCTTTTTCTTCCAATTGCTATGTGAAAGTTCTACACAATTTTTTTTTCTTGCCTTCTGTTTCTGTCCTTCTAGACAGGCCTGAGTACATGTTTAAATTAATAGCCTTAATTTCAAAAGAGGTGTGATAGTTAGCATTAATAAGAATACGTAAGTTGAAAGCAAAGTGAAAATATTTTTGGCAAGATTCCTTTTCTAGTTGCATTGCTCCAAAAGAATTAACTAAATCAAAGTATGCTGAGAAGTATTTGTGTCTCAGTGTTTACTGAAACAAGAGTCAGATCCTTTGTTAAAATTGGTATGACTCCAGTTCTTAGCTTACTGAAACAAATGCATAATTTAAATTTTTGCTAATTATTTTAAAGAAGTATCTTGAGGTCCTAACTGGGACCAAACGAATTTTCTTTTCAGGCTGTATGTGATATGATATGTGGAATACAACATGAGGAGTGTAAGGAGAGAACTGTAATGTCAGGTATAAGAGAATTTAAACAAGGCTATTTTTCTATCCAAGTACGCTAAATTAAAAGGTATACCTGAAGCATCAAGAGTAAAAAGTCAATAACAGTGATGCAAAAAAGCATAGCTTGAGACTGATATATATATATCCTCAAGATGAATAGTGGAGTTTATCGTAAAAGTGGTAACGCTTTTGGTTAGACCCCCCAAAAATGGGTATCCTTCCCTGTATTCTTGGTCCTGTATCAAATGCCTGTTCACATTCTAATCCATTTTATTAATCCCTCCTTTTCCCTCCCATAACACTCTGGTTGTATTCAGTTTAGTTGTTGCCATTTTGCTTGTTTATATAGCATTCCATATGAAATATCTCACAACAGTTTCTACTTCATACCTAAAGAATTCCCCCTTAATTGCAGCAATTCTTAGTATTATCAAAAGCATGCTAAACACAACAGGTTAAAACAAGAAAAGAAGACTACAACTGATACTGCAGGAAAAATCTGTGTAGGCAGAAGTAGTCATCACAGATGGGATTCATTCAGTATACTGCTGTTAGTTCTACCACCCACAGAATCCCTATTATCATTTTCTAGCAAACACACTTCATTAGCTCTAAAGAAATCTCAACTGTCTGTTCAGCAGATAGCTAAGTTACTGTGATGATATGGATATGAAATAGTTAAAGGCAATGTAAATTAAAAAAAAGTCACTTTAGGTTTTTGAAGGTCATAATAATTAAAAGTTTATTATCATTTGATGACAACCAATAGTATAATTTGATTTGCAGAATCACTTTCAAATTTATTGTTTATTACTAAAAGTATTCTGCCTGCAAGTATTAAGCATTAGGATATTGTGGTACAGTTGTTCTCCCTGTTCCTTGCTTGTTTGTTCATTTGTCCCAATTAATTAAGTGATACTATAAACTTGATAAAGTGATGTGTTGTCATAGAGGAAGGAAGCAAGGTTCTGGCTTTTTGCTGAAGCACAAGCTGACATTCCTGATCTGTAATACAGGGTGGAGTTCTGCATTCTTTTTATTCCTGTGCGCGTTGACAGTGATGACAGTTCTTATGGGAGAGACAGTACTTTGATCATGTGCGTAGCTGGGTACGAGGAGGAAACTTGCATTAAATTATCGTAAGGGACACAATGACTTAGGAAAGCTGGCTGAGTGAATGGGAAGCTAGAAATTCTGATTCTTCTGCCCCTGTTCTGCAAAAAAAATATAATGCTCTTGTGCTGTAATGCAAGTTATAAAGCAGCTTTGCTGTAAACAGGATCAGGAGATGGATCCAAATTAAAACAGAAAAACCCCAAGTGCTTGTTTTGTCATTTCAGAGGGGGGGGGAAAAAAACCCAAAATTATGAAAAATTGGCTGATCCAATTCACAAATAGTTGTATCAGCACAACTACGAGGAGCATGGCACTGTGGTGTAAGGGTGGAAACTCCACAAGCTGGTGTACCTGCCAGAGTATTCATGCTACTAAAACCACAACCAAAGAAATCATAGTACACTTAGCAGAATTTAATTAAAACTTTCAAATAATTCATTATTGTGGTGGTCAGTTCATTTTGAGTTAGGGGAGAGTAACTGTCTCCAAGTAGTTTGCCCGCAGCAGTGGAATAGACTACAGGAATTTCTTGTTTATGAGTTCTTCATAAATTACCAAATCAGAGTCACATGGCTTTATATTCTTAAAGATATTATTAGCTGCTAAACTTTAGTTGCTAAAGGTCATGGAATTATGGAGATTGCTGTTCAAGCACTATCTTGTCACTTCTTGTTCCTCCATTTACTGAATTGTTAACCAACATACTTAATGCCTCAGGGAATCTGCATCTTACTATTCTTTCCTTCCTAGTAGCTTTACAGATTTCCGTGGATGAAACAATAGTGATTTCACACATTGATTTCCTCAGTTAGTTTCATTTCAGCCATCTGGTGGTGATGTCACATATAATCACCTGTGTCTAACAAGCACCTGATAGTCTTCCTTCCTTGGGGACTGAAAGCACAATACATGTATACATACCAGCTCTGTATCAGGCTGTATTTGTACTACAAACAGTGGTTTGCTATCATGATTCAGATAAAGAGGAGACTAGTTCAGCTGTTTTAGTTACTTTAGATCATTTCCTGCAACTTTACTCATCCTCCCAATTAACATGAATACACATTTGGGGTTTTTTCCAAGTTAGCCATTAAAGAGGTCAAGTAGGTTGGGCCCTGTGACTAATGTTTCCTTGGCTCTGACTCTATATTGCTGCTCCCCTAGAGTATTCCACAATACTTTATTAGCATGCAGGAGATACTCTGAGATTCCTAATTGTAGGACAACACTTGAAAACATTCTAGAAATCTCAGAGCTTCACAATGAGAAATCCTGACCATAATTACAGAAGTACTTGTACTGTAAAAAGACCACATCTTGCATTAGCATTGTCATTATTAATACAGCGCCCTACTGCTGAGCTTTCATGTTCTGTATTGATGTAAAAAAAAATAATTGCCAGAGCAGAACTTGGTCAAGATGGGGCTGCAGTAACTGGGTGAGGTTTTTGAACCCCTATAGGAGGTTGTTGTTTTTCCACTAACATTGCCAAGGTGGTAAACAGTTTTGATCATTGCTGTTGCCTTATCACAGGCAACAGGTCAAAAATGCAGTTGCTGAAATATTTTACTACACAAAGTTTAAATGTAATCCTCTTGTTTTAGAAATGTCAGCCATGTAAAGAGGCAGCAGCTAAATGGAAACAGCATGATCCATTAATAAGCAGTAAGCATTTCCCCCACCAGTGTTTAATTGTGAATCATGATGAATATTACCTCCATGGATTAAAGTGCTGATCTTAAATAGTCATTTGCATAGAAAATGGCTTTTTTCCAGAGCTGAGGCTTGTCTATATACACACTTACCTGGAATAAGAAAACCTTTTTGTTTTAAGTTAACTTTAGAAATCACTTTAGCTACATTAGAGAAAAAGGTGTATGTTCTAAAATAAATCACTTCAAGGGTACTCCTTTGCAGTGCTTATCTACCTAGGACTACACTCCAGATGGTAGTGCTGCGAAGAAAACTGATTACTCCTTCCACACCTCACTGTAAGTAAGAAATGGCACTTATAATGCCTTAGCTAACCTTCCTCTATTGTCTTTTATACTACCTGGTATGCTTCAGCATAGGGGAGCAGAAAGTATATAGATAGTACTACAGGTGTTACATGTTATGGGTGTGTTGATTTCTGCTTTTGAGTCACACCATTGACTGAAAGTTGATTTCCTCCTTCTGTATCCTACTCCAGTTAAAAAAAAAAATCTATTTAAACACAAACACCAGTTTTACTTCCCTTATCTTTTGCAGAGATTTGTGTGTTAAGAATCACAATCAGGAAGGAATATTCTGCAACCTTCACAGAAACTTCTGACAGATACACTAATGGAAGAATCAGTTGCAGACAGCATTATTTCAGTAGAAGCTGTACTTTTCATAACCCAGACATTGCTGCCCATATGTACTCTCTTTCCCTCCTAGAAAATCAAGCAAGTCAGATATCATGAAGCATTAAGAGTTGAAGTAGGTTAAGTTTACCTCAAAGTGCAGATAACTGTGCTCCAAGGGCAGGTTAGCAGAAGCTCCTCTTTCTTTTCAATTAACATCTAGATCAGACAGCATGTTGATGTAGCTCAGTCCCAGTGTGCTAGGTTCTAGCTAAGGTGAAACAAATCCTGTAGTGATTAATGTTTTTTTCCTTAGCTTGTTTTCCTCAGCTCTGTAATTGAAAATTGCTAAAGCAGGTCATTTGAAGTATGTGTAGTATCTTAGTAACTGTAACTTAGTGATCATAAATTTGCATTACAAATGCACATATAGCTCCTTACCTGGCATAAATTTTCAATCTGAACCACTAATTAACTATACCACAACTCTGACCCACCCTGTAATCACCACTGGCCTAATATCTGTTCATTTGAAGCTCCATTTTCTTCTAATTTTTATTCTCTGTTCCCTTCTTCTGGATGCTTTTGGTTTTATGTAAAGAAACAAATAATGACTTCTTTCTACTTCTCATTCATTCTTCTGCAGTGAAGAAACACTGAAAAACCCATATAGAAATTATGACAATATCAGCTAAAACATATCAAGGGGAGATGCAACAATAAGGAAAACTGGATAGTGGAAAAAATGTCAAGAATGCATGAA
The DNA here is from genome assembly GCA_017639485.1 of Pluvialis apricaria. Taxonomy (NCBI): domain Eukaryota; kingdom Metazoa; phylum Chordata; class Aves; order Charadriiformes; family Charadriidae; genus Pluvialis; species Pluvialis apricaria. Next base: position 13,758,731 of record CM030012.1, read on the forward strand.
AGATAGATGTCACCTGTTGTTTTAAAATCAAGTAATGCTACACCTGCCTTTAAAAAAAGCTTTCAGAGAAATATGACTGGTAGTTTTACTCTACTCATAGTAGGTATAGCTATTAAGCTTAAGCAGAAGTATAAATTTTGAAGAAATTAAAGGCAACACAGTGTTTGGAATGTTCACCATCAGCAGGTAAAGTTATCAAGCTCGTTAGTATTCAAATACAAAATATTTAAGTTATGGCCAGACTCTGCAGTGAGAGAGATTGAAAAGCAAAACTTTAATCAAGCTGAAAGATTTAAGATGTTTCAGTGAAGTAGTTAAAAAGATGTACGTAAGCATTAAGTCATTAAAATGACTTAAGCCTCTTAATCTTCTCAAAAGCAGATTAGGCTAAATTTAAACAAAACATGACATGAAGTCCAGTGTTGGTTTTATACACTATGTATCCTTGGTACAGAATTCAGTATGTACAGTTCTGAAAACTGATTTTTGTAAGATAGTATAGGCTGCTAGAATCTCCAAAATATAGTACTAGTTATGGAGTTACTTTGAACAGCTATCCGCAAAAACCACTAATGACCCATCCTAGTAATACATACATTAGATCTAAATTTTCAGGAAAAAGGAATACTCTCTGAAATCAGTTAAATGTTTGTTTATGCTCATATTAACTGTTGCCATAGTGCATTCCCTTTAAATTCTGAGATTTTCATAAGCTCAAATGGCAAATCAGGGCCCATGTAATATCGATTTTCTCATGTAATACGGGCATGTTATTACTTACTCCTTTGTAAAATTTGTGACTAAAAGAAGAGCCTTTCAGATAATTCCTTAGCTCTACTGAATATGAAGAACAAAAAAGATAGTTGACAATAAACTACTCTTTAAAAACCTCTGTAAACATTTTGCGTAGTGTTTTAATAACAATACAGCTTTTGCCTTTAAACCTTGCAGAACTAAGTTTTTTAAAAAATGTAAGGTTTTAAAAAGAATTTTGTACCCATAATTATTGCACCACAAGTTGACAAAAAGCTGAAAATTAAGTCCTCACACTTGGTGTACTATTAAATGGCATTTTAAAAGTAAACGGAGTATTTAAAAAGTTCTAGCCAGAAAGATATCATTAAAAAAAAAGAGGTTTAATACTATTGTAAGAAGTATTGGTTAATTCTATTAAGAAGTTTAGTTATAGAAATTTGGTCATTTTCAAAGTACGATTGAAAGTTTAACATGGAACTTGGAAGAACTGCAGAAAACAGAAAATACTTATTCTAAAAATTAGGTTAACAATACACTCCAGCATACTTTGTCCAACATGTTTAATTCCTTGTTGCTCAATGGATTTATTCTTTTGCTAATTACAGCAGATGGATCATATACAGTTTTAGAATTAACTTCCCTATGGTTGTAACTTGCTTCATTTACAGTAAAGATGACGAAACACCAAATTCATACTCCAAGAAGAGAAGAGGTCTTTAATGATGGCCAGCACCAGAGGACTCTGAAACAAAGACACGATTTAGACTGTTCAAACAGTAGAGCAAATCACTTCAGGAGTGTAGTTCAGAACCTAGAACAGACAACTGCATCTACATCTGAGCACAAAAATTGGCAGATTCAACTGCCCCGTCAAATAAAACAAACCCCTTAAACTACATACCTAAACTTGGCCAATACCAAAAATCCTCTTTCACAAGTTTTAAAGCACTTATTATAGGCAAACATTCATTCTTGCTCAGTTTTGGTATGGTTCTTTCTAAATTAAAGTTTATTTATGCTATTATCGTTAAGTCTACTGGGCAGTAGGCTCACTAATTACACATTCAAAAATGTTAATAGTGTTTGCATATACAAGTTCAACTGGGAGCAAATGGGCTCTCTATCATAGTGCAGAAAGTTAACTGAGATATAGCAGATCATGAAAAATTAAATTCCAGTGTGATTTTAGAAGAAACTGTCCATAAATATCTAAACACTACTTGACAGAATATACAAAAATACAAATTCAAAATACAAGTTTAAACTTGTTAATTTCTTGACAGCTAAAACAGCAGCTACTCTTGAAATCCTGCTGATTTAAGTAATTCCATTAGATGGCTGTTACTATTATTTAAAAGAATTCATCGCCCCCCGGGTCACGGCATACAACTTCCATGCTACTCCTAAAATGTATGCAAAGGACAATTTAAGACAGAGGTAGCATCTGTGCAGGTTCACAGATGTTTCTAGGTTATAAAACCATCAATACAATGAAAACTAGAAATTTTGAAGTAGTCTTTAAACACTTTCTAAATCCGTAACTTAAACCCCAAACTTATGTAAGATATGCTAAGCTAATTTAAAAAAATGTAACAGGGTATTAGATATTTAATACTTACTATCTGCCACGGCTTTTTTGCCTGGGAAAAAAAGAAAAAACAAGCTGAACAATGACAGTTTAAAAAAATATTTCCTATTTATTTTTTGCAGATAAACTTCAATTAGATTATACCACTTATGATTTGCTAATTTAGCTTAAACAAGATTTAGGAAGTGTACAACATGTACTTTCCACTGTACATATCAGTAAACGTTGTATTGATTTTTTAGAAGTTGTTTTTAATTAATCAAGACTTCACGCATTTAGAAATTGTAGCCATCAAGACTCCTACTGTAATTCAAAAGAAAGGTATAGTGAATAGTGAATGAATTTTACATAATATATGGATATATACACACAACAGGTGTAAACTGAAGTGATAAGAATACAGTTTGCTTTAAAATCTTCCTTTGTAAATAAAATAGCTTATTTTACATTCCCATTGTAATTGTTCTCCTAAAATACTGATTCACAGTGATCAGACAAAAATAGGTGGAAAAAATTCTTGATAAGGAAGACAGTCATAAGAGGTTGTGCAATCTCCACCCTTGGAAATATTCATTTGAATTATGAATAAGGCCATGAGCAACCTGATCTAACTTTGATCTAACTACTTTAAGCAGTGGTTTGGACCAGGTTAGCTCAAGAGGTCTCTTCCAATCTAAGTTATTCTACAACACACTCATATAAATTTATGTATTATTTGCAAAACTGTTCCCCAAACTGCAGAAAGGGCTACAGCTATTAAAAGCTATTTTCACTTTAAAATAATGCTCAGCATACAGTTGCCCCATACCAAGATTTTGGTCCTCAAAACCTTACACTACCACATTATCTAAATCATAAACGAAAATAAAATTAGCATGGCATGAACGCAAACTTGAAGCGGTCTGTCAATTTTGAATTCTCCTTCAAATTAAAGAAGTTAAAGCAAAAGTGAAACTTTTTTTTTTTTTCTCTTTGGCTGTTCAACTACTTATATTTACTTAAGTTTGTAAGTGTAGCATAACAGTTTTGGACGGGCTACAAGTTATTTGGACAAAACTAGAGAAATGTTGAGGTAACATCACTCAGCTGCTCCCACAGTGAGGGGTTCCTTTCGCTATCAAGTTTGTCTATAGTTTATAACATTTAATTGTTCATGAGAGCTAGGAAAGAGTTTGACTTGGAATTTTTTCAGCATAGCCTAAATTGAAGAACAGGACCTTTAAGGCACCATAATCTGTTGTACCCTTCTGCTTTAAGGGATCTGGCCCACTCAAATTCTTTATTTTTACATTAGATGTTCTGTTTCTTCCTTTGAGAAAGTGATTCAACATCACCAAGTAACACACATTTTAATGTTCAGTGATGTATCTCACATTTTGAGGTGCATCAGTCCAAAATAAACTAAATGCTATAACTTTTCACAAGTTCACATGGGAAACCCTTTTAAAAACAGTGGTTTTTTTGCAGATCTTGAGCAAAACCCAAAAACATAAGGATTCTAAAAAAAATTCTAATCAAAGTTAAGTTCTAGTTCAGAACAGTCTTACATTCCCCTTCAGCACAAATCTACAGGAGAAGCCTCTGGCTATAGGTTGCAAGTTAAATGTGTGTTTTCATAAACAATTTGTATGTTACCTAATCTGCATAATGTAGGCACAGTTACACTGGTATTTGAGTATTTTTGTTAGTGGAACCTTCTATACTGAGCATATTAAAACTTCTAAATTTTTATGGCAAAGACCTGGCCTTAAGTAAGAGTGTTAATTTCTTATTTGCTGGATATTTTCAATGACTGATTTTCTAATTGTTCTTACCTATAAACCTTATCTATAAAATAACTGCTAATGAAGACTATAATGTGTAACTTACCACCATATGAAATTTTGTAATAGACATAAGCTGTTAATGCTACACCAACCCATATTTCTTGATACACAGTAGTGAAGTAGAATTTCATGGCTCTCCATGACTTTGGAATCATGGTCTGCACCATCTGAAAATTATAAAAAGTTTTGCAATGGGTGAGTCTTGCAACTGTATTCTTACCTGCTATATTTTATATATATACACACATACACGATATATATTTATGTATATACACACTCCTGCTATATATCAACAGCAGTTTACAGGTTAAAAAAAAAAAATCCCCAAACATGCAAAAGTACTTACTCCAAACCAAAGCAATGAAAAATCAGAGTTAAGGTTACAATTTATGGGCTAAGTAAATAAGAAATAATAAATTACAGCTGATGAAAAGGTTCAAAGATGACTCAATAGCGCATTTACAGAGTAGCAGTAGCTAGGCTCCTCTCTCCCTATCAGTGACAGCTTTTTTTTTCATTTGTTTCCAGATTCTCTCAGGAGGAAAGCCTCATTCCAGACAAGCTAGGGAGGCTCCTTCCTTGGGCTACCAAGTTTGTTTCCCTTTCTCCCCCCCAGCCATCTCTCACAACTCAGTAATTTCTGCTCAAAATAGCAAAATAAATGATGTTAAGCTACTGAATTAATGATTTACCATGAATATTTTACTTTCAAAATATGCCCCAAGAGCAAGAAGCCGATCAATGTTTTTTCCTGTCTATGCAGCTTTGTTAGATAAACAGAAAACTGTAAGAGGTTTAAAAATAAAGTTTACCCTAGCTCCCATAGAACATGTTAGTACACATTTGCACCACATTGCACTGAAATACTACATCTTACTGTCTTACATACAGCACTTCATCCCAATAAAGTCACTATTTACACTTATTACAACCCAGTAAAGTCAGTTATAGACACATATGGACATTTTATGGTAAACCGGACTCCCAGGAAAGAAAAACAGATTTAAACTTCTATGAGGTAATACTTACTTATTTGGTATTACTAAATGTAAAGCATCCTTTGGCAAGCATCAAAAAGAAAATGATGCAAGAGTAGCCAGTATCAAATCAACTAGAAAAAATCTAGGTGCTTCTTAAAAAATGAAAGTATCTTCACAGAAATTATTGTATAATTACACACAAACGCATATATACCTTCACTTTTTCATGGACAGGCATTTCAATCAAATTTATTATTGTGAACAGATTTCCTGCAAGAGTGTTGTGCTTTCCCCAATACTATAAGAACACTGCACCTCCCCCAAAGTTTCCAGTATTTGTAGTTTCAGGTAAATACTGCCATAATCGCAATAATTCTCCTATAACAGAGTATCAAGACATACTAACTAACAAAGAGACTAAATAGAAAGGAAGGAAAGGCTTTTCCCAACACTACAAAACACAGAGAATAAGCAATACTATTTCCAATTAACACCTTGCTAAAACCCGGCCAAGACCGTTCCCCAAGAGGCCCGTTCCCTGGTGGACGCAACGTCATTCAGGTTTTTTTTACTGAAATCTATCCGGAACAACGCTGAATTTGCCTTCTCATTGACCTCCCCGCCATCACCCCACCGCAGCCCGGGGAGCCCGCCCAGGGCCTGACCCACACAGCTCCTACCGCACGGCGGGCGGGTAACGGCAGAGCTCGAGCGCCGCAGGCCGAGCCTCCCCCGACCCGCCCTCCTTTCGCAGGCTGAACCACAGCTGCCTCCCCGAGACACCCCTGAGCAACGCCCGCCAGTAACCGGCGGGACTCGCTTGGGCTGAAACCCACCGTTAGACCGGGAGCGCTCGGGCTGCCAGCGAAGGTCACCGAGCACGGATGGGCTCCGCTACCGCCGCGGGGGATGCTGGGAAAGGACGCGCCAACGACCGAGAGCCTCGGCGCAAGAGAAGCGCCGCCGCCGCACAGCGGCCCCTACGGCTCCGGAGGACCAGAGCGCCCTCCGCCACCCCCCCCCACCTGCGGCCGGCTCGAGCTCCGCGCCGCCGCGCCTCATACCGGGCAAGTCCCGGCACCTCCCTGCGCCCCCTCAGCCGCTCCAGGGCCTTGCCCGGCGCTCACAGAGTTCCTATCGCTGAAGAAGCCCACGCTCTGTGGCAGGGTCCGCCTCACCACAGTGTTTTGCCCGATCTGCACCTCACTCCTACTTCCTGAGAAGGGAGCACAGCAAGAGTCCGGTGCAAGGAACAATGCCGGGAAGGGCCCGTCGCGAGTCTTTACATAGTGCGTCGCTTAGAGAACAGCTTGTCCTGGAGGCACCCGCTGGGTCCGATTCAGGAAGGCTGAGGCATCTACGTGCCTGTGGGCCGCTTCCTCCAGGCCACGGGGGATTCCAGAGCAGCTCTCAGCCATTGTTCTGTGGGCGTGAGGGCGGGAAACCCACTGCCCCGGCGCCTACTGGTGGCTGAGAAGGGAGGGAGCCGGCGGGACGGGGGGCCGGGTCGCCCCGCTCGCCCCTCGGGCGGGTTCTCGGCAGCGCGTGCTTCGGCCTCGCCTCAGCCATGCCGGCGGAGCGAAGCGCCGGGGCCGCTGGGTCACGTGCCGGAGGGGAGGGGGAGGAGGAAGGGAGGGGAGCGCGTGCCGAGGGGCGGCGCAGGCGCGCGGGCGAGGCGAGAGGCGCGGGCCGTGAGCCGCGTGGCGCCGCCATCATGCTGCGGAAGCTGACCGAGGAGCAGATCCGCGACTGGTTCACCATCGGCAAAGCCGTCACCGCCGTCGAGTTTTTGGGCGAGGAGGTGCAGGCCGGCGCCCGGCACAGCTCTCCTTGCCGCCCCCCGAGCCCACCCGCCGCACGGGAGCCTTTAGGGGCTGCGGGGTGAGTGCGGGGCCTCTGGTCGTGGCGGCCGGGAGGTGCTCCTCACGCCTGGGGTGAAGGGCCGCCTGTGAGGGCACGGTGGCCTGCCTGCTCTCGTGCGTGTGACCATGGCCCTGGGTGTGCAGGGCGTTTCGCCAGGGTCTGGATTGCCCCCTCTGGCTCCCCCACGCTGCCTGGGCTCAGGGTGGTGTGGTTGGTGGGTTCCAGCCTGACACCCTCCTCGGTAATGTTTGTGGCCCTAGTCCAGGTGTGGTTTTGTGGGTTTGATACTTTTGCTGCTTATCTGTCTCGTCTTGATCATCACTAGACGTGCTGCGTGTAGGATTTGGTTTCTCTAAAGTGCATTAGCGCTGGTGTGCAATTGTGAGTACTGTTGAAAAACTGGAACAGTGTTAGAAAAGAACTGGTTTATTCTGATGTGTAGCTTGGGAATTTTAGCAGTGGCAGCTGATAAATGAGATTTGGGAGTAAACTTACTTGTTCGTTAGGAAATAATATTCTCACAGAGTATTTTTTTATGCATTTAACTATTACATCAGTGAGCAACACTGATGATTTGGGCTGATCTTTGTTTTCCCCTCATAGTCCGTTAGCGGTATTACTGGGTTTTATCGTGTTGTTTTCAGTGGCTGGTCCTTGAATGTCAAATAAATATTTTACAGTACATAAATTTTTTGACCAGTAGTGTTTCATGCGTTATTTGTAACTAAGCACTTTTCTTTTAAGTAGATTCATCCTTTGCTTATACCAAAGTTCATAAGCAAATATTCTAAATAATAAATAGGTGTTGCCTACCCTATGACTTTGTTGGTAAGTCTAATTTGTTATGCTACAAATTTGTGAAAATTTGTCTTATTTCTTATCTGTTCTTCTTCCTTCCTCTGATGTTCCTTTCCAGCCAGAAGTTCTCCAGCAGATAAGATACACTGATGTCACCTACAGCAGATGTTCGCAGTTATTTCAAACAATCTTTGTTTGCTTCATTATAGGAACTTTTGTTTTCTCTGAGTAGCTGTTAGCAGTCTGTTTTCCTGAATCGACTGCTATGTGTTTTCTAACTAAACTGTGTATATTTATTGCGCTTGTGACCTGTCTGAAGCATTTAAGTTACCAGGGTAAAGCTAGTTCAGGGTATATTGGCATGTCACTCCTGAATGTGACACTGAATGTGTGTTTAACCTAAAAGTGCTGCCATTAAAAAGCTCTGAATTTCTGACTGAGAGCTACTGGTTTTTATGCAAGTAGTTAAAATTTTCCAGAAGTGACCAAACAGAGTTTTATAGATTTTTTTTTTTCAGGTTATTCACTGTGAGTGTAATTCCTAAACCCAGTATGTACAAAATGTGTGGGACTACTCAGTCTTTATTTAGGTGCTAGTAATGTTTCTGTAGTACTTGGGAAGGGTTTGACAAGAGATTCTTGAACCCAACTGAGTGCTAAGACACCAAAATCTATCAAGGAACACAAAAGAAATTAACAAGATTCATCAAGCCTCGAGTGCCTAGGCAGAGGCAAATCATTGTCTTTGGTTAGACAGATACCTTTTTCCACTCAAAAGCCTTAGCAGATAACCTAGTTGTGGGGTTTGACAGTTGTGTTAGCAGACGTTATTTTTACAGGTTGGGTTTTTTTCTCTTTTTCTGAGAAGAAGAGGGCACATCTAAGTGGGGACAAGATTTCATCATTAGGCGTATAAAATCTTTGAGCATAGATGATAGATGCATGTGTGTGCTGTTACAAAATGAAAAGGACCTCTATAAGAAGGTGTTTTTGTTTAGTTGTGTTTTGTTTCCATATAAACTTCTGTTTCACAATTCTGGGAATGTGCTTATGTTTAGGGAGTTTTTATGAAACTTGAAGAATCTTGAGGTTTAGATTCAAGTAGCAAATGCTTAGATTTTATTCACTGGCTTCTTAAGAAAGTTTGAAGAGCTGAAAACAAAAGAATTTCCCTCCTTTTGTTGAGGCTGCTTGTAGGATAATAGTATCTTTTAATATTTCCTTCAAAACTCTTAGTTTGTTTCTTGGGAAAATCAAAACCAAAATTATATCCAGCTTGAAATAAAGATAAATAAAAATTTGAAAAATTTGGTATATGATTATTGATCGGTCTTCCTACTTTTGTCTAAATTGATGTGTAAGAATGTGTGGGATTAATGTCAAATTGGTACAGGTGTGTTACTGCATGGAAGTGTGTGTAATAAATATTTTACAAAAATATTACTTAAACTGTCTAATGGGATCTAAAAGCCTTATGTTTCCTTCAAAAAGAGATGTCGAATGTGTTCTCTTTCTTTACCAATGATGCCTCACTTTCCAAGGCTTTTAAGATTATCTTGTTACCTGAACTACCTCTAGAATAGCAGTATTAGCAATTGGGCTTGTTAGGGAAAGATAATAGTTCTCAGAAGTTGTGGTTGGAATTTTGATCCTTAAATAGCTCATTGATTAACTTTTTAATTCCTCTGATTACGTTCAACTGAATGAAAAGAAATTCAGATCCTTAAATCCTTCCTTGTTAACAAAACAATTGTGGTTCACATTAAAACACTTAAAGGCTTAAGTGTGGGAAAGGTGGTTGTTCTCTCCTTGATTTCTTGCATTTCATAGGTGTAGCTTTCACAGAGTTAGCCCTTTTTTGTAGCCAGCTTGTTAGGCTAAAAACAGAGCACACTGTTCTGCCTTACACCTGTGCAGGTGGGAGACATTGCTGCCCTTTGATATTATTACCACTCGTCTTTCTGTGAATGGAGTGGTTTGTGCCAGCTGTGTCAGAAATGTCAGCTGGGCTAGTGTAAAGAATAATATAGTTCCAGATCACCTCATGCAAATCGTGTAGGCCATAAATAAAAAGTGCTTAAAGAAACAGTTGAGTTCTCAGACAGTAATCTTCAGCAGGGAAATGATGACTGGCCTACAGCCATGTTACTGCTATCTGATAGAGTTGAAATCTAAGTGTAAGCTAAATTCCAGAAAATAGCTTGTTGTAGCTGGTGGACTGAGGTACAGATTCTCTTTGTAGCATGTTGCTACAAGAGAAGATTTTTGAAACATGTTTAACTTTTTTGTCTTGTCTTCTTGCTCTTACACCTTTGCTTTTTCTATGCTTTGCTCTGATTTTTAACTAGAGAGAGAGTACATAATATTTTCACCAGATGAAGGTCCTCACGTTCCATAAAGTTTATGTCTCATTTCTGTTTTTGAAAAAATGGACAAAGTGAGGTCTTAGCGGATGGCATTTTCTCATTCTTTGGATAATTTTTTTTCCTGTGTTCTCTCCAGTTCCCAGTTTGGTTTCTCCTTCTTTCCCCCACCAAAGTGTGGGCACTAGAACTGGATGCAGTAGCCTAGTATCAGTTTCATCAGTAAAACATGCATATAAAAGTAGGTAAGCCTTTTTGTGCATTTCTTTAGCATTGCATTAGGATTTAACGCTGAATTGGCTATGATGCTTAGATAATTTTTTAAACTATTATTCAGTGACTGCCTTTTAGCATGTGTTGTAGTTGATGGTCCTTGTTTCTGGACAGAAGATTGTATTTGGTTATATTAAAGTGAAATTGAAGTGAAATTTTTGAAGAACAGGTAAGTTGTATCTGTGGTCATCTTGTAGGGTTGAGGTGGGTTTTTTTCCTTACCTGTTTTTGACATAAAGGTAAGTGGACCTTGCTTGTTTACTGGCCTACTATTTTTCATAAGTTAAAATTTGGAAGCTAAATTTTTAGGGCTTTTTTCACCTATTTTCCAATAGAAAGCCGTGAAGGTACCATTTTAAGAAACTAATTTATGTGAATTACCTTTGCAAGAATCTTGCACATTTGACTAAATAAAAATTATTTTCTGACACCAGCATTGTGGATGTTAATTCTTAATGTAATATTAATTCTGTTAATGCCTTTTATACACTCAGTACTTGTTACCCTCTTTCCTATGGAAAAGGTACTTGAAGTTTAACTCTTTTGGGAGCTTTATCACTGAGGAAAAACCTTTCTTTCAAACCATCCTGCCCTCATGCAGGGATGTATGTCTGGTTTGTTTAAAACTGCATGAAAAGAATTTGATACTCTTTATTCTGCATCAGTAGGGCAGAGTAAGTTGAGATCAACTCTTTCGTTATATATCCACAAACCAACAGCTGCACAAAAGGAGGGCAAAGAGTTTCTGTCAGCTGAGTGCAGATATAATGAGTTTGCACATGCTTCTGAAGTTTTGTGTATTTAGTTTATGGAAAGTGGAGGGACTGGTTACTTTTGGTATTGGCTGCAATTCTTTATTATTCTAAATGTGTAGGACCTGATTTACTCTAGTCCTCTAGTGCTTTGTCAGTTAGGTGTATGCAAGAGTTCTGGCTGTTGCACCTTCTGTGTATGTTATGTTGCACTCTTCTGCATGAAATGTTCTCCAGATTATAAGCTTTCCAAAGGTTTTTAAAAACAGTGTTTTTGTATTTTATGAAAATGTTGTACCATTTGTTTCACACAGTTTATGTTGCACTATTAGTAAATTCTTGGGTGTGGGATAAAACTGTAGAGCATAAGAAAATACCTTTCAGTTGTATGTTATCCATTTGAGGAAATCTGAATGTCTTCTTCAGTACGTTTGAAGAAAATATCAGAGGAAGCAGTTTTCCTCTATGTTTGGAAAATAGTGTACGTTGTGAATTGTGCTGTGTGAGTCTTGTCTGTGTTTTTTATGCTGTGGCAGCCAGATTAAAAGGAAATCTGGAGATGAAGAGGTTACATAAAGGACATAAAAATTTGTTACATACAGTGGTGGGAGCCCAATTGGAAATGCAGCAAACTGAGTTCTGGCATATGTTTTCATTGATTTTCTGCTCTAATTGTCTGCTGCAACCGTAACTGCTACGTATCCAATCAGTCTTGTAAAACTTCATCTATCACTGTGGGTTCATAGTAATGGCAACTGAAAAACACGAAATTTTGTTTTACTTAAATTTAAAATGATCACTTCTTGCTTTGGAAATGATCTGTTGGCTCTTTTGCTATTCTAGAAAAATACTGTCTGATTTGATAAAAATGTTTAGGTTTAATGCAGAATCTGGATTTCAGGATAACTTCCAATAAGCCAAATGAAAAAGTACAACTATTTGAAATAAAATAATTCATTAAATTCTTAAAGAATAGAGAGCTAGTTGTTAAGCACCGTTAAATATCCAGTGTTTTCATTTAGTTGTCTATCTTCACAGTATTTCAGCACATGCAGAGTAGTACAGTTTGGAAAAAATACAGAAGCAGTACAGGCAGCGTGTTATACCTTCTGACATTGTTTTTATTTTAGAACTTTTTCTTGCAGTTAAGAAATAACTGTTCAGCTCCAAAAAGTATTTGTCAATTTATTTGGTATAACTGATATATTAAACCATTTATCTTACACAGTATAAAGTTCCCATAGAGCCTAAAAGCTATGTGACAAATACAGAAGTTCTACCTAACACTTTGTGGACTGGTACTATTTCAAAATATGGAAAGCAGTCTTTTCTTGTTTAAATACATCGACCTGTATATAGCTAAAAAATAAAATGCTTCACAGTTTTTTCAGAAACATCTACATTTTTGGTTAAAAGGTGCCTTCAAACACAACACCTTTAAAGTACTATAAAGATAAAAGGAGAGTTCATACTTAAAGTTTGTATACTGTATACTAGCTATAATCAAGCATTTTAATTTCTGAACTTGGAAAAAAGGGAAGCATGTCACATTTCTTATTGCTGTGATTGTGAATGGCAATCACAAGAAAGGAATGCAAATGGCTACATAGCTTTTTGAAAGAAACACAAACCAAGTTAACTTGACGGATAGTAATAGGGTAGATTCCAGATTCTATGAGAGAAGGTGGGAAACATGCTTTGTGTGTTTTTGTCAACATAACTTGAAACTGTGGGGATTTCATCTTTGTCCGATTTGTTAGAACTGTCTCCACGCAGGCTGAAATGTTCAGAGCAATTTGTATTCCATGCATCTACCAGTTGATCTTGTTGGTTTTCTCTCTCGATGGTGGTAAGGAAATCTTTTAAAACTTGCTTGAATATGTAGACTATTTGCCAAGGTAAAACATCATTTTCTGCCAAAACTTCGCGAAATCTAGAAACAAACAAAAACTGAAATCTAATCATCAGCGTTGAAAACTCTACTGTTTCCTCTCCAGTCTTTTGAGGGGAGGGGAAGGAGGAGGAAATGACTGCATTCTGGTGTCATTTATTCCTTGCTGCCACATTTCCCCACACCTCCCCCAAAAGATTATAAGAGGAAAAGAGCTCTAACAATGCACTGGATGTGGTCCAGCTATTATGAGGATTGAAAGCTATTGTTTCTGGGTATGCTTTTTTTTTTCTGTGGCTTTTTGGGTTTGTTTGGGTTTTTTTTTGGCCCATCTGGGTAACTTAATTTAAACTGACTTTGCCCTTAGGTATATTCTGGGCTTTAAAAGGCACATAGGCTTGTTCTGACGTTTCTACATGTCCCTAGAAAATGAATTTAAAATACAGGCATAGAAGAATTTTTCTTTGTAAAATGTGGGGGGGTTGGTTTGTTTGGTTTTTAAAAAATTAAATTTTTTTTTACGCTGATTTGCTAGTTTTAGAAGCTTCCAGGTATTTTGGACAGTAAGGCTGGGTTTCTGCGTAACAGTGCATTGCATTAGTGCTTTGATTTTTGGTTCTTTGGTTACTATTTAATAAATATTGGGCATAAATAACAGAGGAAAAACTGAAAGTATTGAGAGGTCATGTGTTTATGCATGTGGGACTTGCCTTGTTTTGGATTAGACCAGGAAAATCCTGATTAAAAGCTTCCTTTAAATACAACATATTAAAGATGTAATATTTAAAACACCTGTAAAAATGCATTCCAATTGCTGGTCATTGTTACTTTGGAAGAAAGATCAGAGCCAAATATAAACTTGGATCAGGTAGAAGAAACATCTTTCTTACGACAGAGTACTCAAAGTTAGAGAAATAAGAAACAATTACCTGCTGAGAACAGTTCCCGTTTGGCAAGGCTGGATTTGTGAACACAGAACTTCAAGCTGCCGTTGCTCAGTAGCTGGAATTGTTGCTTCAGGGTTTTGGTAGTTCTTCAGCCAGTTGTAATCCATGCCAGTCTTTTGGACTTTTTGTTCATTTTCAATCTCTTGCACTAATCTTTCACGCTCTTTCAGGTGCCATTTCAATTCCCTCAGTAGGGTTTTTGTAACTACTTCTGATCCAGGATATCTTGTGGGTTTGTAGGAATCATTTTTTGACCATTTCATCCAGCCAAAAAGTGGCATTTTTAAGCTGTGAGGGGAAAGAAAAAAAAATATTTTGCTTATTTCTGTCTGCTTATTTCCTCAAACCAGGACATTGTCGGACGGATAGTATTTATACCTGTAGACTTCCTTCTTAGCAGTTGAGTGTTTAAATGATTCTAAAATATTTTGCAGTACAAGTAGTGATAACAATAATCGCCAAGCCATAATTAAATCTGACAAGCCTTACATTTGGTAATGTTTTCCATCTGTTTTCTGAGTTAACATAACTATGTGAAGTTTACAGCATTTAAAAATGCATATCTGTCACATTGGAAATATTTCAATTTTTTTATCCAGGTTTAAAAAAAAAAAGCCAAAACCACCCCCACTCCAAACAACCCTGCAAAACAATCCAAACCGAACAAACACCGCTCCAAAAAACCCAAAACCCCAAACCTCCAAAATTGAAAGTAACCTGTACATTTAAAAAGTGGTTAAATAAAGTTAAGTGCTGGAGCTCTGAGTCATCTGTTTTTAAAATTTCTGTATAAATTTTTATTTGAAATGAATTCTTGTTTGCATAACCTGGAAACAAGAATCTGGTGGAATAGGCTTTTAAATTGCAGTTTGTTACAAATCATGCAGACACAAGCATACTTACTGGAATAAAATAATGTAAATTACCTTTGCAGTTGTCTGTGAACAGTGTTGTTTCAGGTGAATTTGCTTGAAGGTCTCTTATTCTAGCATATCCTGTTTCCAGGCTGTTACTACTGCTGGAAGAAAACAAGGGTTTTTTCTTTTTTCTTTTTTTTTTTTTCATTTACTCAAACTGTGCTTAGAAAAATGGTTTTCTGTACTGAATATGACAGTTTAAGTTTTTCTGCTTTTAAGGTTCTTTTTCATCCCCTGTACCAGAGAGAAGTAGTAATCCATTTAACCTAACATGGTCTCTCAAATACTTTCTACAAAGTCCATTAAGATCTCCTACCTTTGAATTGAGTTCTGCCGATGGCAGCAATTTAAAAAAAGATGGTAACAATTTCAAATGCTTGTTGCTAAATCCATCCAAAGGTATTGTTGGTAGTGAGATGAATAATGATAGTCTGAAGCAACTACAGACGTGCTTCTAGCTAAAGTTAAGGCTGTCGTATGATGTGATGCTTGGCTGTGCATAGCTGTAGGTCACAGTTTAGAGCTGTATTTTTATGCCTGTAGAGTGCTAAAAATAACTATGTTGCTTTTATCATCAAACTAAACTTTCAGGCCGTGGAGATGCTGGAAGACTTTTCTCCCATTAGAAGGGGATCAGGCTGTTCTACTGTCATTTTTAAACAGCTAAGAATAGTCTTTCTCTAGTAAAGATCATCTAAAGGCTTTGTAAGTGAGTGTTGACAGAAAAGAGCTATTTGACAGTTGCTCAGGATGTTGTTGATATATTAAATACTTCTTCCAGATGAATTTCATCAATCTCATGGTACTGCACGTTTTCATTACTCTGCATAGCTCTTAGCATTTTTAATTAACATTTCAAATGTGTTTAAAGAAGCCAGTCTGTAACACCTATGGTGTGCCATGAAAGACACGTTAATCTAATTAAAGGAATAGAATGATAAAGAGATGCAAATTGAGGTCAAACTGATGTAAAAAGCCCAGAATTGTAAGTCTTACCGTAGACTTTGTTTCTCTCTCAACTGGCTGTCAGTTGCCTGCTCCCTCTTTCCTTGATGAGTATTTTGAGCATATCCATTTTTAATATTCATTTTCAGGGATGGCATTGTGCACACTAAAGGTCGCTGAAGCAGCCATTTTCCGTTCCAGTTATCTGGTCTCTTCCTATTAATCTAAACAGTAGGCATGGTATACGAAATGCCTTCTCTTCTGCTCTTTCTTGTTCTAATGACTGTCTTTGTTCCTGTAAGTATTTTTCGTTCCTACTTTTTTGCCTCCACTGGTGTGGTGAACTGTTGAGAGAACAAAGGTTCTGTAAATTCGTTCTAGATGTCCTACAACATAAAGGATGACGTGTATGGCTGTTGTTAACGCTGGTATTACTTATACATTGGAAAAATTCAAATGTCAGTATTAATCCTCTTCAACTGGAAGCTTTTCACTTTGCGTTGTATGTGGTACTATGAAAAAGGAAGGGAGTTAGGTTTATGATGACAGAAGTGTCCTGACAGATTTTCAGATGAAATTAAAATGTTCCTTGCCACCTCCTTTACAGCACAGTTAACATGTCACCACTTTTTTTCCACTTTATCAAATCAGGAAGTACACTGCTGTACGATATGAAACCATTGTAAGTGTCTTTGCAAATTAAGGAGATGCATACTGGAAGGTATACAAATTAATTACATGAGAAACCTGCAACAGTTTGGTTTGGTTAGTTAGTTTTTTTTTTACCTAATCTTTGGTTGCATGATCAAATTTTCTGAGGCAGGAATACAGAGAATGATATTTATCTTTCCATTGGTAGGAGAACATTAAAGCTGAAAATTTGTATTGCTTCTACTTTTGTATGCGTTTCAGATCTGTATTTAGGAAGAGATAACTGCTCATGTGAGGCTGGCATTGGGAACTGGAACTTCAAAGTAGAGCAGTATTTTATGCAGTTGCTAGCTAGTGGTTAATCCTGGAAACTTTGTGGAGAGTTACAATTCCATCCAACTACCCCTAAATATACTCATGGTTCTGCAGTGCTGTGTTGGGATGGAAGTTTTGGCTTGACTTTGGCTGATAGTGGGTCTGTTCCCTGAAGGCATTACTGTGTTTGTCTTTATTAGTAACTAGAGTTATGGTTATGATTTAACCTGGGGAAGAGGGGGGAAGGTGGCTATATTTTGATTCCTCTCACTGATTTTTAGGCAGTTCCTAAAATTACAATAATAAAATTACAAATTGTATGAAGTCTTTACTACTTACCCTTAGGTTCCTTGCTTTGTTTGTTTGTTTGTTGACTGACATGTTATTGGAGAAAAATGTTTTGGTCTCCTCCATATTCATCCAGCAATCTTGTACTTTCCTTCAGTCTGTAAATTTAGGTAACTCAGAGATCACAGAATCACAGAATTTTCAGAGTTGGAAGGGACCTCTAGAGATCATCTAGTCCAACTCCGCTGCTAAAGCAGGATCGCCTAGAGCACGTTACTCAGGACTGCATCCAGGCGGGTCTTGAAAATCTCCAGAGAAGGGAACTCCACAGCCTCCCTGGGCAGCCTGTGCCAGTGCTCTGTCACCCGAACCGTAAAGAAGTTTTTCCATGTATTTGAATGGAACTTCCTATGTTCCAGCTTGTGCCCATTGCCCCTTTTCCTGTCACTGGGAACCACTGGAAAGAGTCTGGCTCCATCCTCCTTCAGCCCACCCTTTAGATACTTGTATGCCAAAATAAGGTCTCCCCTCAGCCTTCTCTTCTCCAGGCTAAGGAGTCCCAGCTCTCTCAGCCCTTCCTCGTAAGGGAGATGCTCCAATCCCTCAGTCATCTGTGTTGCCCTTTGCTGGACTCTCTCCAGTAGTTCCCTGTCTCTCTTGCACTGGATGCTGTGTTTTTAAAAGTGATTCATGGTCTTAAGCTTCTGAATCTCTCTTATCTTTGGCACTTCATCTGATTACTCACTTCTGTAAATTCTCTAAAAGTTTCAGTCCCAGCACTTTTGCTTTCTTACTCTAGCATATCAAAACAATATTTTTGTAGTTTTAATGTCCCTTTTCTCAATTTTTCTTTGCTGGTATTAGTGAATAAAACACATTATAATATTTGAGTGAGACCACAACATTAGTTATATAATGATGAGTAATTCTGGTCTTTTATAATAAGCCATAATTTAGTCTGCTGCTGCAGCAGAGCAGTTGTTTGCTAATTAATTTTTTTCATGTAAATTAACCCTAATTGGGTATGTGATATAAAATGTAAATTGAAGATTCTTTGAACTTTTTTAAAAACTTTCCTTCAATCTTACTTTGTTTTCCAAATTTTCGAGGCAAGGAATGTCATGAATTCCTAAAGCATCTGTTGTTTCTGGAACTTAATAATTTTCTTTGAACTGCAGTGGATGATACCTCCTCTTAGGTAGTTAGAGAGCAGAAATGGTGTCTTTTCATATAAGCATTTATTATGCCTTCTCTTAAGTTAACCATTCCTTTTTCTGTAACATATTTTAGGCTTGTTTTTTGATGCTGTTCTCAAATTGAACTGAGGGAGCAGCAAGAGTCGCTGGAGCCAAAGTGCAGATTTCCTTTCATAAATCAATTCAGACAATTTTAGTGGTCTTTCCTTTCTTGCTATGGCAGGTCCAGGTTCATCAGCAAAGACCCTTATTCCAAAACAATAGCTTTACAAGAGCACATGCTAATTGAAAATTGATTGGGTAAATAAGGAAATAGGGGTGGATAAAATAGCATCTCTTTCCTTGCATCCCTGTGTAAGAGACACAGATTATTTCTTTCTAGTTTAAAATGGCTATGTACAGAACAAACTTTTTAAAAACCTTGGTGATAGTTTATTTTTATCCTGTGGACTTCTTGGTACCAAAAAAATGTATTTCAAATTGTCAATGTCTTCCTTTTTCTCCTATATTTATTATTCTCCACACCATCCCAAGTAAATGGGGGGAGAATACAGGTGGGGGAAACATCAAACAAATCTTAATTCTTGAACTAATTGCCAGTTCTACCAGTTTACAAAGACGTTTCTCACTTAGGCAGTTGGCTAGGAGACTGCATAACCTGGTTTGTGGAGATGTTGAAGGAGGGGGGGAAGAAAGAGAAACTTCTGATTTTTTCTCTTAAGAGAGTACAAAATACTTTTCCTAGCAGCTCCATAATCAATAACTAAATGATTGTATTGCACTATGTGTACGGTTTCCACTGCAGACTACTCTAGCTATGTAAGTTAAATACTACTGTACTTCTCAGAAACCCTTTTCTGAAATAACGATAGTGATGGAGGCCTGTGGAGAAGCTCTGATTGCATGGCCACGCAGCTGAGTGTATTCACTTGTGTCTCCTGTGCTTTCAGACCATATGAAGAATAAATGCTTCACCTTAAGACTGGTTGAATGGAGTTAGGCAGTCTAAAACAGATGCTTGCATGGAAGAGCTCATGTGTAAGGAGGTTCTTAAACTTTTACATCGGTATAGGTGGGTGAAAGACAACCACATGTGGAACGATGGAACAATCTAAAATACATCCCTGCAATGGTGACACTGCTTTGTTGTGATGAGTATTTCTTATGGGTTATGGTGGATATATTTGGTTTCCCCATGGCTTTTAGCTGTACTGCTTTCATGACATTTGGCTTACAAATACAGAAGTGAGGAATCGTTGAGGTAGCTTAACTTTCCCATAGTTATGCGAGTACACAAAGTAAGCATAATTTACATGAAATTACTCTAGAGTAGATTAATATGGAAAAGTGCATGTGTGGGTCCCTACTGGTTTCCGTAAACATAGACACAGCCTCTAATTTAGAAGCTGATCTTCATAATGACTGACTCTATGGATCACCAGTCAGAATAATGAGCATGACCTGATGCATGTGGCAGAACAGTTCCTACTGGGGCCGTGCACTCTGTTTATTCAATTATTTTCTTTCACCCTTAAATTAAATATGAGGCACTGTTCCATTTACTGCTTGATTCATTCTGGTTAGTAGGAGGCATATTTAGGGAGTCTGTTACTAGTTCTTACTTTACTGCGGGGAAAGGAGTGTTAGTCTGGTGGGGTATTAGTACATGTCATCTTTAAAGAATTCCTCCGAAGACAGTGCTGCATGCATGGTGCCAGTTACGTTCTGGGTGTGTTTTGTACTGAAGGGTTGCATCTAAACCTGACGCTTGCTGTGAGAACCCTCAGTTTCAAAGTGGTTTTGTTCAGCCGCTTGTGTGGCTTGGTGTGAAGGCATGGAAGTCCAGCTCATGGTTCTGATCTTTAACCTGGAAATGTCTGGTACTCAAAGTGTCTCATTTGCTCTAGGAGTTCCTCTTTTGCCTCTTTCTGTTTGACATCACAATTGTGAGGGGAAATTTGATGATTAAGATAGTCTGGAATCAAATAACTGGTGTGAGGCCGCAAAAATTTAGCATTTACTGAAGTTAGAAGTATTGCTTGCTTTTAAAGTTCTTCAGGATTAAAACCTCCGAATCTCTCCTTGTCAATACTCTTACAGCTTTGTATGTTACCAAATAGGAGCCCTCAAGGCTATGTTGAAGGCATAGCAGGACTACAGAGTAAGAATATTTAGTACACTTGTGATGTAAGTACAACAGACGGATTTATATAGCCGAAACTTACCACAGGGAAACAGAATGAGTCAACATGGGATGCATGTTCTGAGGCTGCTGAATATACCTGGATTTTAGCTTTGTTGATACAATGGCAAAGCATAACTCCAAAGTGGAGTACCTGCAGAATAACAGTGAGATGGTTTTGTGGATGTTTATGGGAAACTCCCTCTAGTATAAGCAGTAGCATTACAGAAAAGTGGATCCTTACTTGAAAATCATCCTAACTAACCGTAACACCAGCTACTTTAGAAGATAGGGGTGTTTATGGCAAGGTAGTATTTCTTAGCTAAAAAGAGGTGACAGAAGATGTTTATTTTACCCTGTCTGATGCTTTCTGAAATCTCTTGAAAGCTTTTTTAAAAAAACTAAGTGAAATAATCTCTTTAGCACAGGAGACTTAGATATTTGCATGATGTATAGTTAAGTAAGTTTTACATTCTGATTATGACCTTTCAATGCTACTGTAATAAATAATTTGCTGTAATGCAGAAGGCATATTCTTCAAACAGACTTACACTTCTTGCAAAATCTGAAATTCTCATGAAGAACAGAAGTTCTCTAGGGATCAGCTGTTTTTCCAGTATAGTGTTTTCTTGTGAACGTGTATTGTTCTGTAACCATACTCTGGGAGAAAAGAGCTGCAAATCCAAGTAACTCCGAGTACATCAAGAAGACTTTAGTCTTAACATCATATATGCAAAGGAACTTTGTAAACTGATAACCAGGTCCTGTAATAAGAAAGCAATCTAGTTAAACCTGGAGCTACTACTATGCCTGTCTGTAAGAACTACAAATTCAATACCTAATTATGCTGATTTTCTGTGCTGTTGGACAACACACTTTTTTTTTTTTTTTTTGACAAAAAGCTGGTTTGAGAAGTTGTTGGTGCTGCACAGCAGTTATCTCCTGTCTTGTGCCATGGAGTTGTGCTTTTGAACTGCCTCACTGAAGTGATTCTAGGTAAAAATGAAATCAGCCTTTCAAAAACGCTTCCCTTTAATCAAGTATTGGACTGATTTGAACAGCAAGGCAGCAAATGGTGAAAACAGGTGGAGGAGAAGCTCTTTATTGTTTACTTTGAAAGATGTTATGGCATCTGTACCATCTGAGATGCTGCTGACTTGCAACTGGCAAGTATAGCAAGAAGTATAGCTCTTTATGTATGAGACTCGTAACGACACACCAAGAAATTACCATAATTCTTATTTGACCAGAAGCGTTGGTAGCAGGTCATAACCATATCTAGCTAGCTAACATTTCAACACATTGACATAGTGGTTTATGTTGCATATTTCTTCGTTAGCATCTGTGGGTAATACAGTTGCATACTGTGGTTTGCTGCCTCGGGTTTTGTGAGAAAGGCTGATGCTTTATTGTTTTGGGTTAAGCCCAGTAGGCAGCTAAGCACCACACAGCCCCTTGCTTACTCCCCACTTACCCCTAGTGGGAAGAGGAATGGAAGAGTAAAAGCAAGAAAAATTGGGGTCAAGGCAAAAACTTTTTAATAAGTGAAGAAGTGGAAGAAGAGAGAAAGAACATAGAAGAAGTGATGCAAAGGCAGTCATGCACCACCTCCCCCGGTAGACCAATGCCCAGCCAGTTCCCAAGCAATAGGTGGCAAAGCTAATTGGAATGCCCCTCCTCTTTTCCCTTTTTATTGCTGAGTGTGATATTATATGGCATGGAATATCTCTGTCCCCTCCCAACCTCTTGTGCAGCCCCCAGTCTTTTTGCTGGGGGCGCAGTGTGACAGAGGCGGCCTCCATGCTGTGCAAACACTGCTCAGCAATAACGAAAACATTGGTGTGTTAGGAGTATTGTTTTGGTCACAAATCTGAAACATAGCAACATAGAGCTGCTTGCCAGGAAGAAAATTAACTTTATCCCAGCCAGGCCCGGTACGTTTACATAGAAAGGGTTACCAATGCTACCAGTCATCTGAGAAAAGGGAGATTTCGTTTTTGTATCTATCTGTAGCTAACAGGTTGAATGATTTGCTTCCATTTATAAATGCAGCCCCACTCTTTGTATTTAATGATCAACTTCGCAGTGCGTTTTTCTTTTGATTTGACAGAACAGCTCGCTGTAGCTGTTTCAGGCTGCAGACAGATGGTGAGTCTACCTCCTCTGATTACTTCAGACAAAATTTGACTACTGCTTTGCTTTTTAACAACTATGAACGAAACTTACTATGAGCCTACATGAGAGGCTGCTTGGTAAGAATCCTTATTTGGTCCTTTGCTGTGACAGCTAACAACAGTGATAATGCTCTTTTAACAGTGTTAACTGACAGGAAGTTGTGTAAGCTATCATTGTACTTCTGTTGCTGGGATGAATAAAATCGGGACGTGTTTGAAGCCGATTTCTTCCAGTTGGACTGTCTGTAGCATTAATGTCTCTGATGCTGGTGACACTTCAGTAATAGGCAGGGGAGTTACAGGCATCAGTTTGAAATTGAGGGGATCTTGCATTTGATACTGGTCTTTACAGGCATTTTTTAATTCATCACAGTCTCTTACTTGCATTTTATTTTGTTTGGAGTTATTTAAGATGGATTTTACCAAGTTGATAACCAAATGCTTTTGGTTTAGTTGTCTTGTTATGGATATTTTTTTTTTATTTGGCCAAGTTCCTTGCCTCTGTATTTAGAGGGAAGGGATGAATTTTGAAGGTTAAAGGAGTGTAGATGCTTTGAACGTTGCTAAAGGATCAGAAACAATGCTTGATAAAGGAAGCTGTGCTTTTGGTTTAAGTTAATAAATATGAACACCCATGTAACTTCTAATTCATAACTAATTATAACATTAATTTGCAAAATTAACTGTTTCATGTATGGTAGGGAGGTCGTTGCTCTGTGGCTTGTCACCATCTGCCCTCTTCCAAACATCCCTGTTTGAGCTATGGCTGCAGAAAGAGGAGCTCATCAACAGCTCACCTGAAAGAAGAGTCCAATTCTTTGAAGCCCAGCAGTTCATCCCAGTCTCCCCCACTGGCATAAAATCCCAGAGCAGTAGACAGTAAATTTGAGCATATGGACTGTTTCGTCCTGGCATTGTGGTGCATATTTTTCTTGGATTTTAATGGTGGAAGAGGGAAGGTCCTACAGAGCTGTTAATCTGACATAGAAGAAATATTTCTGAGATGTTGTGTCTATCCAAATTCAAAAATTTGCATTTGAGCCTTTCAGGATTTTGCAAAGTAGTTTTAGTGTACTCTCTCTCCCCAGCTAGTTAAGGTTTTAAAACAGGAGCTCTGAATAACTGCTGTGAGAAAGAGCAGTGCAAGCCTTTTAAGATGCCTATATAGGAAGACTTTATCACTAAATCTAGCTAATTACCTTTTTACAACAGCTCTCTTGAATGGAAAAAAGCATGCACCTCATTGATTATTAGATTCTTAAGAATTTAATAATCTGTAGATCACTTTGTAAAATCTGTATTTGGTATTTAATGGATTTCACTTATACTGAATTCTATTACTAATCTTCTGTTTTTGTGGCTGAAACATTATGGGTTTTGAATGACAGTACATTATTTCTTTAAAGTTAGTGTATTTCTGCAAGTAAGACCAGTCGTCTTAAAAGTATGGAATGCCAACTGCCAGTTAAAAGGGAAGTAATTTTTAGTATGTCCTTCAGTAAACCCAGTGGAAGGTTATTTACTGTCATGGCAAATGTTCAGTTATATAAAGTGTCACATTATTTTAGTTTCAGAAAAGAGGCTTTGAAACAGTCTACTGTATATATTGTACTAAAATTGTAAGCCAAATATTTCTCTGTATGCTATAGGGCTAAGTGCTTTTTAAAGTGATTCAGCCCCGAAGATCTCTAAGTAGGTGGATGGCTTGCGTGTGTGATAGAAGCCATGACTTAGGGCAGTCCTTCTCTTGTGATCTGTGAAATGAGTGATACTAGTTTTATGTTCAACTCCCAGTCCCATGTGAACAGGGATTTTTGTGTCAAATGAGCCAGAACATACATAAGCAAAAAGTACATCTATGAGAATTTTTTAAAACACAGCCCTAGAACACTTCATTTTTTCAGTTGTTTGTCTCTAAGATGGAAATGTTCTTGAAGTTATATGGCCTTGAATAGGAGCTTCTACCTGAAAATTAAATAGTTAATACAAAATTATCTGAAATTGGATAAGCAAGCATCTTAATCCTTTGAATTTCATTACATACCTAAATATTGTCTTTATACAGTCAGTTTGCTGCGTAAGACTGTATGTATCTGTTCATTTAGTAAGGCTTTATTTAAGTATTGCTTCTAGAGACATTAACTGTGTTCAGTGTATGCATTGGTATATGTCACTGAAAAGAAAGAATTAAATTACCTGTCACAGTTATGGTTGAGATTGGGCAATTGGTTCTATTTTTGATAACTGAGTGTATGCAAAAATGCTTTGGTTAATTTTTCAAATCCTCAAATACAAATATTTACCAAGTGTACTCTGTTATGATGGCCTTGTTGACTTGTTAGAGGTCATTCTGTAGCTTGAAGAAAAGGAAGACCTTTCTCTAGCTGCATTTATTTAAAGAAAGGCACCCTCAGTGTATTTGAGAGCATTTACAATTGGATGTGTCAACAATTTCTGGTGTTAAACTGTGTTTCCCTTCTAGTCATTCCCCTGAAGTGGCAGCTGTATTTAATTTTGTTTATGACACTAAATTTTCCTTTAAACCCAAATAAGAAATATTTTTTTTAAACATTTGTCCCAATCAGATGCTCAAAATTAGTTTTAGTCATATGTGCCACGATCAGTCACGCTTCAGAAAAACGTTATAGTGGTTAAACCACGTGGTAAGGAATAAGGAAAGTATCCCATTATCTCATAAGAAACAGTGTTAATTCTCTTCCAAAACGAGGCATGCTGTGTACTACCTTTTTGGCCCTGTAGAAAGCTTCTACTGGCCACTGCTTGTCAGGCTCAAAGTTCCCACATCTGCTACTTCTGAGAGTATTTTCCAAAATAGTTATGTCTTGAGATGTGTACACCTTCATAGGTAGGTGACGTGTTGTCTTTTACAGGTGCTAGGACATATCAAGAATTACTTGTTGTTGAGTGACATTACTGATTGATCATGTTCTCACTGCTTTATCATTTTGTCTGCTTTTGTCCATTTAGGGTGGACATAATGTCATGTGTTTGCAGGTTGAGCCACAGAAATCTGGCCCCTTTTGAGAATGAAACATGCCCTTGATTTGAATTAGATCGAACTCACCTTTTTTAAATGAGGGGCAAGAAAGAAAAAACCAGAACATCTAAAGTCTCCTGCATTTGCTTAAATTGATGACTTTAAGTTTTCAGTAATGGTGTTAGAGTCACAAAAACGCTATTTACTGCCTCTTAATTTGGTAAATTCTGAATGTGTTTCATATATGCAGCTGAAAAGTTGTTGTCTTCCAATCTTGTAATGTTTTGGGGGGATCAAGAAACCCGGGGGAGTCTAAAAGTAGGTGAGCACCAAGGCTGGAATCTGAAAAGCCTAAGGAATATCTGCTATAACAGGGCAGGTGTACTGAAATGTGGGTTTTCACTGTGCCGAAGGGAATATAAATGGAGAACTGGTGTGTCACAGACACATGCTTTGTAAGTAGAATCCAGAAAAACCCCTTCATTAGTGTTGTGCTTTCTTAGCCTGGAATGGGTTTGAATTTTCTGAATCTTGTCATTCCTCTGCTGTCAGCAGATGTTTGTTGGAACTCATTAGAAAAATGTTCCATCCCTTTCTGTTTGTCCAGGTATATATAGGATGATACCTCCTACTGATGGCTTACTAATGATTACTTGAAAGGATTGTATCATTCTGATGACTTAGAAGAGCGCCAGAGGGCTCCATAATGATTTTTTTTTTCCATTTTGCTTAAAAAAATAACATTATTCTCTTTTATTTTATTAAAGCTGCAAAGTTCAGCATTAAAACATGGAGAAATGATGTAATGAACGTTGTTTGTTCATTTCATATGCCCATATGCAGTTTTCTAATTGCATATGATTTTTCCCCAAGACAGTCGCCTGATTTAGTGCATCGAGTGAGCAATGTTCATTCTTAATGACTGGCTATTAAATACTTTCTTTATTCATTGTGTAGCCTGAGGATTGTTTACTGCATGCTGTTTTCTGAAGACAGAAAACCTAATATCTGAAAGAAAATATCCCAATATCCAACCAAAAAAAAATTAATATATTCTCACAAATCACTGAGGTCATACTGTACTCATTTTCCTGCAGCTGTACAGGCAAAGGTCAAAAGCACATATGTACTTCTGTGAGACAATTTTGAAATGCTTAATACTCCGTCTCCAGGAGCATTTAGTTGAATATATCTGGTATTATATAAAACTGTTTCTTAGCTGACTTCAGCAGCTGCTTAAATACTGATGCTTCTGCAAGGTCTTTACAGCAAATGAGGAACACAGTCCTACTTTTCTCACCCTCAGCCCCTCTACTCCTTAGTGGAAGTTTTTTGTTGAAGTGATTTGCTCGCTATTGCTCAGGGCTCTGACAATTGAGTAGTACTTGCTCCTCCATGGCAGCATTTACTGTCTTAATCAGATGGCTTTTTTTCTTGCGGAGGACTGAAGGACAAGTTTTATTTACTGCATAAGCAGGTTTTGTTGTCAGAAGATGTGTCCGGTGCACTCGGGGAGGCTGCAGTCTTACGAAAATGAAAAATAATTGGTTATACGACTAAAATCTGGATAGTATGTGCATACAGTGCTGCCAAACTGGGATTGTGTGGCCAAGCTTAATTATGTTATTTTCAACTACTGAATTCTTTACTTTGATACCTTCATTGTATTTTTGGGTTTTACTTGTGTTTAATACATGTTCAGTGGAATAACCTACTTAACAAGTGGTCTTACATGACGTGTATGAACTTTTCCAAATTGTACCTTGGATTCAGGCCTATCATGGAATGTTCCCCATCCCAGCTGTTTCGGAAGGGTTAGAATGATGAAAGTGGTATAGTCTGCTTGCTGAAAGTTAGCAGCTATTGCTCACATAACGATTGTGCAGATGCATACAATCTTGTTGAACCTTGCATTCAGAGATACTTAAGATCCAGGGAAAAATTGCCTTAACTCTGTGCCTAAAATACTGTTAAAATAGGATAAGAAGCCATTTCTTGGTTTGTTGACGGCAGTAGGTGATAAATCGAGATTTCCTTTAGGAGGAAGTAATGACTGATCTGAATAAGTAGTCCATAGCAGAGCCAAGCTGGCACAGGGTTTGGCTTGTCAGAGAAGGTGGGTGTTCTGTGATGTTAAGATATTGTGAATTAATCTGTGATGAGAGCTGTGTGACACAGTGCCATGTTAAAAATTTCTTGTTGTTTTCAGCTTAATTGGTTTTGGAGTCAGTGTTCCTTATTACTTCAGTCAAGAAATAGGTACTTCTGCAGCAATATCTTTTTCTAAAATGTCTCAAAGATATAGCCACTGAGAAGCAGATTGGATATGCACTGCACAGCAAATGATTGCACTGGGTCCAGAGCTTAAATCAAAGTGCAAAAACATAGTTTTGACTTCTAGTTTGTATTTTGTTTATTAAAAAAAAAAGACAAAAAGAGGGAGCTTTTGATGTGTCCAAAACTCTCCTATGTCCAAGTTTGTTTATGATTTAATAATCGTACAATCATTGTATATATGCTACTTTATTCTCTAGTGAAATCCATGTGGTTTTCTTCACACTGTTTATGTAGAAGATAATTTTTTTAATCCCATTTCATTCTATGTATGTCGTGGATAGACTTTATCTTGTGTGTAATAAATTTCCATAAAATTCACTGGTCGGGTGATTGTGTTAATTTTTTTCCCCTGGCCACCATCATTTATTGGCTCAAAGACAAAAGTTCTTTCCTTAAAGCAGTGAGATGATTGTGTCTGCTCATGTCTACTTCCCCTGTCTCCAGAGAATCACGCAAGAATTGCATGTATTTTTCTTAATTGCACTGTGTCAAGAATTGGTGAAACAGCTATTTCATCTTTGTTCAGAAGACATTGTAGACTTTCATTAGGAGAGAAATTCCTAGGTATTAAAAACTTAAAGGGTTTTGGGAGCTCAATTTTTTTTTTTTTTGAATCTAAACAAAAAGATTTAATGTGACACTTTCCTCAGGCTAGTATCTAACTGCAGAGAAAAAAATTTATTTCTGAAGTTTGTTCATTGAAGTAGTTCCTGCATGACATGAAGACTCTGAACTTACTGTATAATGCTGTTATTCTCAGACATATCCATGACCGTTAGATTAGGAAGCATTTATTGATTTGTCATTTCTTTCCTCTTCAGTCTGCCTATCACAGAGAGTGTTGGAACTGAATGTGCTGAAAAATACAGACAAGCAGAGACACAAGAGCTAGATGTAGTTGGAAATGATCAGCTTGTCTATAAACCAGGTAAAAAATAAATATATATACTTGGTTCCTATTATGAAGTCAGATATACCTGTCCTTTTCCTCCCTGTGGTCTTTCCTCCTATCTTCTCCCCTAAAAAAAACTATGAAACCTTACTGTGTATTTCTGGTTTGTTTAATGCTGTATGTGCTGTATTAAAAAATAAACACCTTATTTTCTGGAAACCATAATGTATAATGCTGTTGCATAGATACATCTGCATAAATCTGGTTTATTGTATTGATAAATGTAGATATAGGATTTAAATGTATTTTCAAGGAAAGGTACCACTAATCAGATTAATGTCTTAATTCTATTTTCCCATTTTCTATCCATGTTATTTCTGTGTATACTTGATGGTTGCTTTGAATTGTCTTTAGAGAGAAATTTGGTTGCACTTCTTTCCTAGGAGCTCTGGTAGAAGCAGTATGAGGCTGACTCACTTGTCAGGGCAGCTCAGCTTCAAACTCTTACCGTGCCTCTTAATTTCCAGATTTGTTAATGTAGCTGATTTCCCAAGAAAAGGACATTTATGTGTTTTGTCTGTTCTGCATGTCATTCTCTCTAATACCTGTATCCCTTTGCTGATATACCAGAATTTGACAAATAGAGAAATTTTCTAGAAATCACTGTCCTTCAATGCTTCTGCAAATTATATGACCTCTGGAACTCAGGCAGGTGCTGAAGCCATTTGTTTGGTCTGTCATCAGCTGAGAGGCAGTAGGTGCAATTGGCCTGTCCAGCATCTGCAGTGCATCTGACCATCTGTCCTAACCACAAAAAACTGTCTCTTGTTCACTTGACATCACGTAATATTTATGGGAGAGGACGAGGCATTAAGGGGTGAAAATGGGGGAATAAAGGGACTGGAAGAAGCTTTGAATGTTGTAGTTCAGGAATGTAGTGTTCCCTAGTTTTTCATGTGCTTTACTAGTGAAGGAAGGACAGCCATGAGTTGACTAAGCATAAGTTTCTTAGGTGTTTCTTTTAGAGTATAGTGTTACTGATTAATTCAAGGAAATACTGTAAAATTTAATGTCCTTCAGCTATTAAATCAGAATTTTTGCTGAATGCCATCTAGATGTAAAATAACACAAAAACTTTAGAAAATCCAGGTTCTTATTGCTATCAACTTTGACTTAAGACAGATTCATTAATAATTATATTAGGATAATATAATAAGCTCAGTGAGTAAGTGTGAGGCTTGTAATGTTAGTTTTATGGATTACAAAGGTGTATTGTTAATGACACTGTTGTGCTCAAATGGCAATATGTCCATCATGCAGATTTTGAGAGCTCCAAGACCCATTTGTAACTGTCGGCTATATCAATCTGGAAGTGCATGTTCTATTTAAGAACATGAGAAATTGTCATAAATGATCGAGGATTTATCTAGACCAGGCCCTACCACTCCAGCTATG
Source organism: Pluvialis apricaria (assembly GCA_017639485.1). Taxonomy (NCBI): domain Eukaryota; kingdom Metazoa; phylum Chordata; class Aves; order Charadriiformes; family Charadriidae; genus Pluvialis; species Pluvialis apricaria. The sequence continues at coordinate 13,789,118 of CM030012.1, forward strand.
TTGAGTACAAATGTAGTCAAGAAATAAGCAGCACAACATGGAAATGAGAAGCTGATTTGCCCTGAAGATTTCAGAGTTGGTACCCCTTCTGTTGCTTCTTTCTTTTTTAATTGCTGCTCTAACTGTAGATGATATCTTCTGTATAAACTGTCAGCTTATTTTAAATCTTCCAAAGTTACTAAAGCACTTGTGGTGTTTGCTTGTGCCTTGGTGTTTTATGCAGTTCTGTTGAGTTTAAACTTTGAGCTTTCCAACGTCTTTGAAAGAGCATATGCTTTTATACCACGAGGACAAATAAAAATGTCTAATCTGCTTCTCTGTTAGGAAAAGAGGTCATCAGGGAACTGCACTTAAGAATTCTGGCTTCTACAGAACGTGGTTGAAATGATACTGCTGTGGAAAGGATGTTGAAGTGATTAAATAAAAGCAGAAGAAAGTACTTCACCACAACTGTTAGTTAAAACAAGTAGAGCATTAGCAGTTGTTCTACCCTGGCCCATCGGACTGGTTTCACAATTGGTACTGGCTGTCTCAGAGTGAGACTTACATGCACCTTTGATTCAGTGAGGTCACAGGACGTTGTGCAGAGGGAAACCTTCCAGAGCATGTGCGTGGGACACTTGCCTACTTTAAGCATCCTATGGAAAGCAGATTCCCCCCCCCCCCCAATCTAGGTATTCTAAACTGTATGCACTAAGAGTTTTAAGAAAGCTTCTAAAATCCTTAATAAATTCCCCAACCTCTTTTTCTTTCTCTAAAGGATGCCTCTATCATTATTTTCATTCATACAGCTTTGTGGATGGCAGGTTTTTTCCCTCTTCTATCTTCATTATTTTCACACCATTAAGTGGATCTCTTCTGGGGTCTAGGTCTTCTTCTAGGTCCTAGGTGAAGTAATTGCTTACAGAGAAGCAGCAATTTAAAATTTGTTTCTGATTAGGTTACTGAAATACCAAAAAACTTAAGTTCCTTAAATGTTTGGGATTCAGAACAGGTGCATGCCAGGATAATTAATCACAGCACAGATCTTCACCCCAAAACCTTTTATATTCAAAATATGTGCAAGTTGAAAAGGATTGCAATGGAGAACAGAAGTCTCATGAACAAAGACTAATTACTTGCAGTGTTTTCTTAGGAATTTTAATGTTACTTGGGGGCATCTTTCAGCAGTCAGCACTTTAAGACACAGAAACCTGCTAGCCTGTTTTTCCCACTCAGGAAGGATAATCACTTTGCCCAGGCTCTGGATTAAGCTCTTCAAGGCTCAGTCAGCAGCAACTTCATGTACTTTGTGTTACGACTGAAGTACCATGACTAACTGTGAAGTCCTTATGCTTTGTGGCTCAGTGTAGGAGGCTGGTTGTATCCTGTGGCTTTCCTTCCCCATGAGCTTGCTTGTGAACTGGAATCACTTCGTTTGTTTGTAGCTCAGCCGAAGAATCATGAGTGACGTAGTAACCATCTCATTTGACTCGCCTAACCGGCACTTTCAAGTATGGGGATTTTTTATGCATCTCATTTTAATTTGCTTAGTGGCAGATAACCGGGATTCAGATGTACAATCTCTTCTCTCAGAACTGGTGAATACAAAAACCTAATCTTGTGTTAAAGGATCTCTTCAAATTCAATTCAGGAAACAGGTACCAGAAGGAATACATCTGCTATATGGGCTACGATAACTGAGATGTTGGCAAATTGGTCTTTCCATGGGCAGTAGACTGTTAGTTATGGCAGTGAACGTATTTCTGCAGAACTTTCATAATAATTGAAAAAGAAGTGAGCAGGCAAATTCATCTTTCCCATAACTGAGTTTTCATTTTCTTTTTGCACTGACTCCGAATAAAGAATTTTATATCGTTATTTATTCTGGATTTGCATGAATGCTTATACACAGAAATATTTTATTTATTATAAAACAGCGTGGTGAGCCAGCTTCATGCTTCCTCAATTTACTATTTTCAGGTATGAAGTGTCCTGCATTCTCTATATGTCAGAGTGCAAGGTGTGGGTTTGAGCATCAGGATTTCCAAAGGTGTGCACCAGTTGGGTTTGTCGTCCCAGTCTCAATAATGTTTTCCAGAAAGTATAAACAATTGAAAAAGTGAAACTTTGTGCCTTTCTTGCTTCAAAAGTCTGTGGTTCTTTATCTCCTTTAATCTGTAGATGCTTCTGTATTTGCAGAAGTGACCTGTTTTTCTGAAACCAGTTCTCATTTTGGGATTCATTACATAAACAGATGTTAAAAAAAACCAGAGAAACAACAGTTGAAGGTAATTACACTGTGCGTTACAGAGTCTGCAGTTGAGTGGTTATTTAAATGAGTAGAATAACCTTGGAACTTTCATCGGGCTGTATATTCAAGTATTTGTATTCTGCAACGAGTCTTCATTGTTATAAAAAAACACCTTTCATGAAAAAAAAAGTCAAAACCATAATGTCTTCTAAGGTGGTTACCCAAGTTCCTAATCCCAGTTTTGTTTTTTCACTAATAATCACAGAATGGTTTAGGTTGGAAGGGGCCTTGAAGATCATCAAGTTCCAACCCCTCTGCTGTGGGCAGGGACACCTCCCACTAGACCAGGTTGCTCAAAGCCCCATCCAGCCTGGCCTTGAATGCCTCCAGGCATGGGGCATCCACAGCTTCTCTGGGCAATTTGTTCCAGTGCCTCACCACCCTCAGAGTGAAAAATTTCTTCCTAATATCTATTCTAAATCTCCCCTCTTCCAGTTTGAAGCCATAACCCCTCGTCCTATCACTATGTGCTCTTGTAAAAAGTCCTTCTCCAGCTTTCTTGTAGGCCCCCTTCAGATAATGGAAAGCTGCTATAAGGCCTTCCCGGAGCCTTCTCTTCTCCAGGCTGAACAACCCCAACTCTCTCAGCCTTTCCTCATAGGAGAGGTGCTCCGACCCTCTGGACCCACTCCAACAGGTCCGGATTTCAGAAAAAGGCCATATCCTCAGTTTGTTAGAGGGGGCCTTTTGATGGCTGCTTGGGTCACATCAGTGTTCATCTGAAGTTGCAGGTTTACTCTGTGGCCCAAGACTGTGCTGTCTGCTCCAGATAGAAGTCTCACAGTTGTCATAGTATTAGTTCCCCAGGCAAACTCAGCAATGTTTCTTTCAGTTTAGGCACAGAGTACATGTCTTGAAGAGAAAAAGACAAACCATACAGTTTTTAGTACTTACAGCATCTACTAAATGGTTATATGGCTGCCAGTTCTCAAACTCTGCATATTGATGGTGGCTAACACTGAATGACCATTTACTTTTGGTAGAACTTTTTTCCAAATTTCTGTGCATAGGAGAAGGTAAGATATTGCTGTCACAGAACTGTCATATAAAAAGCAGTATAAAAAAAAGGTTATATTTAATCAATAAAAAAATGTGCAAAATTTATTAAATCGATCTGATTCTCCAGCAGGTACAGGAATACTGGTGGTTGTTTATTTGTTTCTGGTCTGCTCCTTTGTATTTTTTAAATAAAATTCTTAATTGAATTTTAGGTTATTGATATCTTATTAATATACTGGGGTTTTAGTGAGTTAGAGAAGCTTATTATGTGAATGGTACCATTTAAATTTTATTGTCCCTTTTTTCTTATAAGCACTATTACGGAACTGCTTCTGTCTTCTGTTGTATACTTCTAACACATTTTTCAAAATTGCAATTTTACATGGAAAACCTGATAGAGGTGGAAAGGCTATGGTGCTTTAGTGGGAATATGCTGACATGGGGATCTTTTCTCTAGCAGCTTGAGATTTTTTCCAGCATTGGTCAAATCATGCAGAGCTACTGATGTCTCAGTAGTGACATGTTTGTGCCAGAGGGAAGCCAGTCGGCCTTTGTACAGTGTTGCTGTGACAGAATGCTATATATGAATTTTCCTGGGGAATATATTTAGAAACTTGACCAAAAGTATTTTAAAGAGGACAGTTAATATTTTCTGGGGATGCTGATATTAAGTTCTGTTTTGTATGTGTTTAGTAGTGCTAAGTAAATAACTGTGCAATGATTATCTATAATTACTGCATTACGCAGTATCTAGGTAAAGAACCTTTCCTGTTGGAGAGTGTGGCTACAGGAGAACTTTCTTTTAGTGCTTTATGAAACCGTCTTAATGAACTGTCCAGCTTTTGTGGGTTTGTGTTATTGTGGGAATAATTAATTTTGTATTCCTTGGCACTTGAAGACAATTTGGGGCGTTGGAGCACATTCAGGTATGGTACAGAGACAAAGAGAAGTTGTTCCTTCTGCTTCACTGCTGTGAGATTTTTAGTAACCCTTCCAAAGAAAGGAAGCTGTAACTGTGTAGTCAGTTATTTAGTTTATAGCCTTTATTTTATAGTAAATATTTCTTTTGTAAAAAGAATACTAGATTTCTTTCCCATTACATTATGTATTTCTTAAAGTTTTTATTATTTGTATGCAAATAAGTAAGTAAATTTCGCCATAGTACCTGGTGAAACCCACTTGAAATAGAAAGCATTTCCACTTTTGATTTCAGTATAGTGGTGTAACTTGCAAGACTGTTGCTTACCGAAGTCTTGTCCTGGCTCTCCCCTTCTACACTTGCCTCCACATATGTTCAGTTGGTCTCTTGTTTTTTGTGGTCAAACTGACAGCAGGCTGCCGAGCAGAAATTCATGGTAGCGCACTGTAAGATTTTTGTCCTCTGTTTCCCAGTGCTAATGGTGACTAACTCCTGCCCAGAGACTGCAGAATGTAGTATCACATTGAAAGATCATCATGATACCTACCAGACTTGTTTTAAATGTCAAGTTGTAGAAACGTAGTGTGGTCCTTATATCAAAGTATCTGTGATTTCGTGCTGTGGATCCAATAGGCTTTAAGGGAAACAACACATGGGTACGTGGATAAGGCATATTTTTTCAGTATTGTCAAAAAAGTTCTTGGGAACAGGGGTAGGTTTGGCAGTTGTAATGCAAACTATGCAAAAATACTGGGATTTTTTTATTAAGAGAAAAGCATATAGAATTAAAGAACAGTATACATCCTTGACTCTGATGGTGGCTTATAAGCAGAAGCAATGTCTTTCACAGCTGCTGCCAGGAAAACAGCAGGTGCATAAACACAGAATATCTCTTCAATCTATTAATATTAAAAGGTATTAATTCTATGAATACTCAAAAGTATGTGATTAAAATTTGGTAGAAGTTACGTTTCCAAATACTGTGATCATATTCTCCTGCTGGTCTTTCCCTTTCTGTATTGAAATAACTTACTCTTGGTTATTTTTATGCCTAGATACTTCATTGTTTCAGTGTGAATCAAGTGATTTGAATTCTATACCAGTAACTAACCATAAATGTGTGGATATGCCTATAGCCAAACACAGGGAAGAGGTAATACCATTGCATTTTCTCTCATTATGGAATAAAGCTGAAAATAATGTTTTGTTTGGTTTTGTTGGTTTTTTTTTTTAATTGGGTTTTTTCTTCAGAAGTAAACTTCTGTTCCTATTTTAAGCATTGTACAAAACTTTTGTTCATTGTACAAAAACCATTGTATAAAGATTCTTAGAGAAAGAAACATTGCTGTTATATTTTACATAAATACCTATAAACAGAAAGTATGTAAGCAAGTTAGTGCCCATGTTCTTTTGTGTGATCTTCTAATGTCTTTTAGGGGTCCAGTTATCCACAGATGCCTCGGAGATGGTAGAAAATACAGCACAGTGTTTTACAGAGATTTTATATGTGGCCTGGAAGCTACTGCTATTTCAGATCTTTTTGAAATCTGTTTTGAGTTGTTTTGTAGACTTACGAGTTTTCTTGAAAAATTGTTTCAGATAGTGTCTCTGATAGAAAGCAATTCAGTTGTGATTGTACAAGGAGCAACTGGCAGTGGTAAGAGTACACAGATTCCACAATATATTTTGGATTATTGCATTCAGCAATCTATCTACTGCAACATTGCTGTTACCCAGCCTCGGAAAATTGGTGCCAGCAGCATTGCCAAGTGGATTAGCAAGGAACGATCATGGACACTAGGTGAATTTGTGGGATACCAGGTATAAGAAAATTTCAAATTGTATTTAACAATACATTAAAAAGTACTGTATCTTTTTTCTTGATTACTTTTAAGCATATCTATATACTGAAGAAATGTCAGAGAATCTGCTTTTAAAGTGGAATTGCAGGTTTCTGGCTGTCTTTTGTTAAACATTCATGATTAAATGTTTAAGCTTTTAAAGTTTAGCAATTATAAATGCTAGTGAGACTGCAACAGAAGTATTTAATTCTGATAATTGGACACATCTATATTATCATTGAAATTGTTGCAGGAGAACTATATTTTGTCACTTTTTTTAAAACTTATATATTAACATACTTGATTTATTTAACTTTACTACATTTACTTGTCAGCTGTGTCAAAGCCTTCATGCATTTATGGCCAGACTGTTTCGTGAATATCCTGTCATTTCTTCTTAACATGCGAAGAACTTGAACTAGTTTTTCCTCTTCAATCTGCCTCCTCCATTCGTTTTGTCAAACTCGGCTTCAAACTCAGTTCTATCCCTCCATTTATAAACTTGATGCCACTTACATCTTTTGACATAGATATTGGTGCTTTAGTCAGCTCTTTGTCAGTAACCACAATAAACTGCTGTGATCATTCTTTCACTGGTAGTTTGACGATAACTGATCCTGGACTAGCTTCTCTGTGTCCTAAGGTCAGTGGGTTCACGCTAGTGAGAGGATGGTTATGGAGAGTCGTCTGCTGGGAGAAATACATGTTGGTTTCTTTTTCTTCATACTTTTTCTTGTTTCTTCCTTTCTTTCTTTCACTTAGGGTCATATTTATATATGTTTGCTAACATGCATTTACATCTTTCTTTTTCATCATTGGTCTGCAGCTCCAGGTTACATCTGAATGTACTACATGTGGTGCCGTTTATGTATGCTAGATACTTTCTCTTTGTTACCCATAAACCCATTTTGTCCAGTTCCAGGTGGGAGGGTTTTTTATTTTTGACTGACGATTACGGAGTTGTTTATAGCATGGGGTCTATAGTACCAAGCTTCTGCCTCATCTGTTATCCCATGTCTGCTTTCTTCTGTTCCGCATCATGTGTCTCCACTTCCCAAGGTCCCTGCTACTGTACCAGGCCCATATATCTCTACACTATGCTAAATTGCTGTCACAGCTAGACTAAGTAAAGCAAAGGTAGAGGCAGACCAAGAAAAGTTCAGAGAAAGCGGGCCTGATGTGCCTTTCTCCTGAGGCCTTGCAAACTCAGTACAAAGCTTATAGCCTGTTACAAGTAATAGCAATACCATATTACAGGGTTACAGATCCGTCAGCTTCAGTTTTGCATCAAAAGGATCTTTATTGTAATCTCTACTGAATACTGTTCTTTGTCTGAGTATCAAACCTTGGTGGTTCCTTTTGAAGTATCTACAAAAATGCTGTAGTAGGAAAAATTATCTCCCCTCCTCCCTTTTTTAAATACAGGTAGGTTGGAAGATGAAGTAAAAATACCCTTTATACTCAATCACTTATGAAAGAAGTTTCAGTTCTGAGAGGTGAACGTTCTAGATAATTGTGGTAATTATGATCTGACATCTCAAATCTTAACTAAGCCAACATTAATCTCCAGTTACTGCTTTGTAGAATTACTGCAGGTTATGTATGTCAGTTTTTTCGGAAGTAGTTTCTAAACAAAGTGTTTTATGTGACTTGATACCTTGAATTAAAGTCATAAAATTCCTAAATTGATTCATTAGGGTAATGAGTCTTAAAGACATTAAACAGTGGTGTGCTTCCAAGCTGTCTTCAGCACAGTGTATGTGGATGTGCCATGCTTGTTTCACAAGCACGCATGTGAACTGAGCAGAAATGGAAGAACAACAGTTGAGTGCAGGCTTGTCTGCTCTAGGCTGCTTTGAAAGCTAAAAGTGAAAAGATGGTCACAGCTCTGTCTACCTGCCTGGCTAAGCAACACCCGAGATAGCTAAAGTTACAGAATTATTTTCGAAATCATAAATCCATGGTTTAACATAGGGTTGTAGAACTTTCCTCTCAAGAATAAGTTACCTGGTCTTGATGATATCTCATATATCTTTCCTTTTCTCCTGTCCAGTAAGCAAAGTAATGTTTTGGCAAAATCTTTTTCTTTCATAGTGCAAAGATCCATGTATGTACCTTTAAAAAACTTTGAAGAATTATTGTGAGGCTATAGCCCTCAGCAAGAAATTTTGATCCTTTTTTTTTTATTTTATAAACTTCTGGGTTTTTTAAATTTCTCCTAAAGAAAATGTTTACTTCCTGAGTTAACTGATTCTGGGCTTTAAAAACGCATTTGTACAGAGGCTTTTACAAGTTTGAATGAACAATTCTCCTGGGTTTACACTATATTTCATTTTGGAGTTCTTTCAGATGCGTAATTCCTGTAAATGCATTAACTATCTGTTCCCATCTATATTTTTCATTGTGTTAGGTAGGCTTAGAGAACATTTCCACAAAGAAGACAAGGTTGCTGTACATGACAACCGGAGTTCTTCTTCAGAAAATAGTTTGTGCCAAAAGCCTAGGTGAATTCACACACATTTTCATTGATGAAGTAAGTTGGTGGAAATAAATTTAAAATTCATATTAAGAAAACAGTCTTCTTTTTTGTCTGTCTTACGGTGCTAGAGAAAGAAAATTGCAGACATCTACTTGTAAAGGTGCTTTGTGTAAGTTGTCCCAGCTAACGCTTCTTTAAATAGACTTGTCTTGGTGATCCTTTGAGCAATGACGTTTAAAACTGAGTGTGGGGTTGATTTTTTGGGAGTGCTTAGCTTTTGATATGAACACCTTGAAATGTTTTCTGAAATCCACTGCCTGGATTTAGAGAACTTTTTTGGCTAGGTGTATGAGGAGGAGGCGGCTAGTATTTACTCTTTGCTGTTACTTTTTTTAGAAAGAGTCTTTACTCTTCATGGATGTCCTGAAAAATAAAATAGCGCTCTGAAAATTCTGCCTTCTGGCTGGTTTTATAGTCCACTGGTGTGGATTCATCATTATTGCTGTCACTTCACTAAAAAGCTAAAGAAAATATACTTATAGGATTTTTTTTTCAAATTTGTGTATTTTTATGTGGTTTTATGCTTATTTTCTGAGGTAAACAGTATTTGACTATTAAATATAATCAGATGTGAAATTACGCTTTCACAAATCATGAATGTAAATCACATGTAAGGTGTAGGACTAAATCTTGGGATGTAGTGGCACAGAAGAGGACTTCTTTTTAGTGCTGGTTTTCATTTTTATTCCATTACAGTATTGTAGCAGAGAGTGACTTTGATTCCTGGATATTTGAGGAGCAGGGAGACAGTACTTGGTATACCATTAGACTGTTACAGCAATAATGAAAGCTGTCATGATTGCACATGAAAAAAACAATTGCACATTGGAAAACTGGAAAAGATTGAGCAAATAGTTAAGACTTTTGTGTAAAGAAGCTTTAGAAGTTCATTCAAACAGACAAAAAGAACCAATAAAACCCCCCGAAATCCTAAAGAGTTGTGCTGTTTGTCTTCATGGGAAAGATTTGAGACCACTCTGATATGGGTGTTGCAAACCTTAACATTTTTAAGCCTAAGACAAGGAAATGCAGATTTAGATGTGAGATGCAGAAGTTCAGCTGCTTACATAGAGAAGTGTTAGATTGTTCCTTTATTGGATATGAAAATTAATGAGTAAAGTTTTGTGGCCCCTTATGCAGGAGATCAGATTTATGCAGAGGTTTGAAAAACCTTGTTTGCTTGGGTGCTGTAATTTGAACTGATGAAATCAGCTTGTACCACTTCCTTCAGCAGCTCCTAGCTTTCAAGACTGTGTATGTGTTTTGCTTCCCCCTCCAAAATTCCAGTCCCTTCTGTTCCCTGTATGCCACTTTTTTGCCCATGCTTACCTCACAAATTGTGATCTTGACCCAATAGTAACCATTTTTTGGAACGTCCCACTGCACGTTGCAGGGGGGTTGGACTAGGTGACCTTTAAAGGTCCCTTCCAACTCAGACTGTTCTGTGATTCTATGATTTTAGCAACCAGATGCTCTCCCCTTCATTCTTAATTGCAGGTCTTAGCCCTGCTAGGGTACGCAGGTGTTTAGGAATGTACCTATGCGAACCTACGTCTGAAAATCATGACTTCTCACAGCAAAACCTTGCTGCCAGCCTGAAAACTGCCTTAGCTAAATCTCTTTCTTAATGGGGCAATACTGAATATAAATATATCTTTATATTATGTTAGAATATGCTAATTACCTTACAGGGAATTAATGTTGACCTTTGAAGGTTGAGTTGTGGAAGAAGCTGCTGAACTTGATATAGTTAAACTGTAATAATTCAAGAAAGGGGTATGATCATCCTCAATAACGTTGAAAAGAAGTATTTATTGAACTGCAAGGAGCAGCCATGAAATTCAGGTGCTAGGATATATAAAGAATTCAGTGGAAAATAATGTTTTAGAGAGCGGTTGTGTATTTTGATCATAGCTGGAAGCCATTGGGAACAAAGAGAGTCTGTTCAATTTGCTTAGCTGTTAAACAAGCTGACATAGTCCCTGCCTGGATCATTTACTAGTACAATTGACTTACCGAACTTCAGTATCACTTAAGCTGTTATTGTCAACCCTAGTAGAACTAGTGACTAGAGCCACTAAATTGGTTTCCTAGTTATTACTCTACGATTTTCATTACTTAGTAGCAGCATACGATTTTCACAAATGGTGCTGTAGTATCTGAACAGCTGTGTTGGGATTATTTTAAAATGTGATTAACATGCATAATCTTAAAAGGTGTGTTTTCTTCTATGAAAATGTATTGCTCCAAATTACAAAAATAAAGCATGAAGTAGAGTAGCAAAGGAAGATATTGTCAAAAAGAAGAGCATGAATTAATGAAAATTAAATTTTGGATAATGTCTTCCAGGTGCATGAGCGTACAAGAGAAATGGATTTCTTGCTCTTGGTGATCCGTAAACTGTTGCATACAAATTTACAATCTGTAAAGGTAGGTTCAAACTATATTCTGCTACTTTTTCTTGCAAGAATATATTTTTACATGTTTTTGATCTACAAAGGGCATGTTTTAAAGAACTTACCTTAAAATGTGTCATTATTTTTTACTAAAATATTATTTAGTTTGCCACTCTTCATAAGCAAGCAAGCTAAAGGGCATTCTTTTCCTGGCTGCTATAATGTGTTCTGAGAGACTTTTTTTTTTCCTCATGTTAAAATGCATTAGTTTCTAAAGTCTGCTTACGGCTAAAAAATGCAAGATGGATATTTGACTTGAATTATGTATTGGGTATTAAGGGTAGTGCTTATCTTTGGTTAAATATGGTAGCATTAACTCGGAAATGCTGAGCTTTTTTTTAAATGGGACAACATATTTGGAAAAATAGCAAAACCCAGAAATGCTGTATTGTAATTTCTGGTAGTAAAATGTGGCTGAGGTTTTTCTCTGCATGTCAGGAAATTGTGCTTTGTACTAAAGCAGAGTTTGCAGAGATTTAGCATGACATATTTAGTCTTCGTGGTTTCAAAGTAATGGACTCCTGAATTGTAAGAAATTAAATACAGGTGATAGATTTAGGCTAACTTGGTGTATTTCTATGCGGCTATTTGGAACCGCAGAAATTTAGCGAGACTGTACCTGTCCCTTAAATGCTTCAGTTAATTGTTCAGTTAGCCCCGGCTGGTGTGTTCAAAACAGACATAACTGTAATCTGTTTGCTTTTTTTGGTGGCTATTAGAAGGGAATCTGTTCTTCTGTATGATTCACCACATCAATAGATAACTTGATCTTTAGATCTTCCAAGCATGCTCTCACTCGCTGAAAGTGCTCTTCCAGTTGGCATAGGGCATGTCTGTGCACTTCACAACTCTTACTTATTTTCTTATCAGCAAGAAAAGGGATAAACTCACTTGCCATTAAATTCAGAGACAGTAGCGTGAAGCTGTTCAACCTTTATTAGCATTTGACTCTGCCTACCAAGAGTGCCAAATAAATTGGTCATAGTCTGTGAAAAGTTTATCCTTGATGCTGACTATCTGGTTGGTGTCAATGGCAGGAATCCCTACAGATCCTATCATCAAGCCTTTTGATGGAGTTAAAGGCACTGATATCTAATCTAACTGTTTAGTAAAACAGGAGTTGAAAATACTTAGCGCGCACTTTTTTCTTTTGAAGACCATGCAGAGATCGTAAGCTTAAGGAGGAGTACCATATGATTTTAGGTTGAACTTTTACCACAGGAAAAGGTTTTGCATATTGTCTGCCCTAGGCATCTAGCCTGAGCCTTCTCTTATAGATGCTTGCCTTTCTCCATATGCTGCTGAGGGAATCTTAAGCATTTAGCTTTGGTTGTCTTAAATGTGCCTAGGACACATACCTGTAGTAACCAAATTAGACCATTTTAGCATTAAAAAAAAGTGGAGATTCCAGCGTAGCATGGCATTTTGTGTTAAAACTAATGTTTTTACATTTGCTGTGCAATTTTTAACAGGTAATACTGATGTCTGCTTCCATCAACTGTAAAGAATTTGCTGATTACTTTGCACTTCCGGTTCATAACGGTCTGAATCCAGCCTATGTACTTAAGGTGGAAGGCAAGCGTTATGCCATCGAAGAATATTATCTTGATGATTTGAAACACACTGTTCATTTCAAGGTATTGTAAATATAACTTTATTTCTTTGGATGTAGTAAGAAAGAAATTGGAATAGTCAATTGAAAGCTGTGCAATAAAACTACAAATAACCAATTTGACATTACACTTCTAGCATTAATATGTGGGGATAAAACAGGAGTCTCCTTACCAGCAGCCTAGTTTTTCTTTCACGTAACAGAAATTGAGTGTAAAGGGCTGGGAATTTTAAGTAGTATGTGGCATTATGTTTGGTAGTTTGCATCCAAGATGAACAATGTAAAAGTCTGTGCAGAAGGTGACATATGAGGATTTATAAATCTCTTTGAATACAGCAGAGAAACTCAGAATATTTCCTTGGTTGGTTCATGTTGCTGTTATGTATGAAAGGCAGAAAGAGCTAGGAAATGAAGAGTCATCAGAAAAGAAGCATTTATGACTGGAAGTTTGATGTTATCAAGTTGGCTTCTCTATCAGCTGAGGCTTGCATGCTTCCTGGTTTTCCTTTTTTTTTTTTTTTTTTTTAAAATAGTCCCAGAGCTGTTCTGGAGTAGTTTTGAACATATTTCTGTTGTAGCCATGTAGGCCACCATGGAAAATACATAATTCTGAGTAATGAAAATATATTAAAATAATATTCACCAAATCCCTGGTGGCCACTTGACAGCCTGTGTGGCTGCACTGGAGAATGGCTTCTGTAATGCCTAAGGAGGGTAGTAATAGCTGAAAATTCATTTGCTGTGTCAATCTTTAGCCTATAAACTGCACAGTGTATTTGTTGTAGAGCTCCTGATGTGCTATTGTATAGGCAACAGATAATGAAGGAGTAAATGTAAGTTTGAATTAATCTGGTATCTGGGGTTTTATAATAGGACTTTGTTTTACAGTTGATAAAAAGCTGTGTAGGAATTTACTTGAGTGTCTGAACTCTTTCAGTATTACAGTCTGAGGCAAAATAAGCAGGTTAAAGCAAAGTAGAACAAATGCACTCAGACTTTAATAATTAGTGACAGCCACTCTAAAAATAACTGGGGCATGGGTGTATTTACTGGTCAATTTTGATAATCGAGAACACTGTTATAATGTTAATGCAATGAAGAAAACAGGGGATGCACTTAAAAAGTAGCAGTATGTGAACATGCTGTTATTCTTTAGGTTTCATCCCTCAATTCTGCAGAAACTAAATTAGAGAAATAAAACAAACTGGTCTTTTATGGGAAATGCAGAAGAAAATAACTGCTTATGCCGTACACAGCCCAGGTATTGGTTATGCTTCAACACGGACAAGCTAAAATAAAAGGCTGTCAACTGTTGATGTTTTAGTGCAACCGAAAAAATAAACTAAATGCATATAGCAGTCAGCCTGTCAGTTTTTATACATTAGTATGTTAGCTCAGATAATATGGAGATTATGTAATATACAATTTTTGTAAAATATTTTTGATGATAGATGACAACAAAAAGATAGCCAAGAATCTCAGTAAGGAGTCTACTTGAGTCAAGTTGCGTTTGTCATAGCTGCACTTTGAGCTAAATGTCAGCTGCCACACCTTTCACCTCAAAGATCACGAACAAAAGGAACTGCTTTCAGTGCTTATGCTGTCTTATTTTTTTTAATTTTCTCCGTGTATATGAGCCTTTAACTTTGATTTTTTTTAAGTTTTCATCTGGTTATGATGTGTTGTCCTAGCTATAGCCATTCTGTTGTTTAGTAGGAGGAGAGGAGTATGATTGTTCAAGAAGTTATGTGTCTTAGGGCAGCCTAGAAGGACATAAGTGCTCTTGACTTTTTTTTTTAATACTTTATTTTTAAATATGTATTAAAAAAAGAAGAAATTCGATTGGAAAGCAGTGATTTTTGGTCTCGCATCTTGTTTCTTATGGAGCTATGTGTGAAGATTTTCTCTGAATAGTAGTTTTATTTAAAAAATACTTAAAAACATGGAAGAGTGTAAGATCTGTGTAATGTCCTAATAAAAATGAAAGCAGTCTGAGTGTTAAGGCAATTAGTGAGTTAATGCTGCCATATGGAAGCAGGGGCACATCTTTCATCATGCTAAAATCAGAATTAGCTGCCAGAGGTACAGGCTTCAGGCTTTAGTTCTAAATATTTTATTTTTGCCTATAAAATTCACATAAAAGAATACAGAAGTTAAAAAAAGATTCTTCACTTTTTAGATAAACAGATTTTTTCTAAGTTTCATCTTGATTTTAAAATTAAGAACTAAAATCAGATTACATAAGTCATAACTCATTGCTTAAAGCATCTTGTTTGGAATCAGTTTAGTCCTTTGTAACTGTCTTGTTTGCTGTGAGATATGAACTTTTGTCCTTTCTCAAAAGATCTTAAAATAATTGGATGTTCCTGTATAAATGTGAAATTCTTTTATGAATCCTGCAGAGCTCTTGGCTTGAATATGTCACTCATTTCTGTAGGTGATAATGTTTTAAAACTATGCTTGAAATTAAAAGTTTCTTTGAGCAGTTCTAACTTGGATAATTTGGGAATTCACTGATACCAATTGTGATTTGGAAGATAAATAGGAATGCCAGTCATTATTTTGTCTTCTTCTGCGTGCCTGTTTGCAGTAAACCCTTTGATATGGCTAGATAAACATCTAGATGGATCAGAGATAAAGCATTCCACTTGAATTGCTTCATTTATGGGAAAGAATAAAAATAAGGGGGAAGGAAGGGAGAAACACTCTTCAATGTAGCACTAGCTTGCTCTTGCCCAGATATTAGGTCATTTGTAGGTGCTACTGTTTAATTTTTCAGTATAGATTTATAAAAAATAGTTTCTTTTTCTTTTGGTGTAATGGCCTTTGTAAACACACTGTTCTGGATATTTGACTGGATCGTTATTTTGTCGTATCAGCACGAGCTAATTTCTACAAGGAATTAGTGAAACACAAATTTTGATAAAAATGCATGAAGGCTGTATCTATAGGCAAATTTAAAGCTAGTTGTGTAAATGTTTACCTATTGCAGTAGTATAGTATTGGAGATATCAAACGCAAATTAATTGTATAGTTAATTATGTGAAAAGATTTTAAAAATGTAAGCAACTAGGGGGTCAGGGTGTTAGTCTGTGGCAGTAGATCTGTGAAATCCCATGTCTCCACTTCTTACCTAAGGCAAAAAAAGAGTCCCATTTTTGGCTTGCAAATGTAAAAACTCCTTCATATCCCTGGAACTGAAGTCAGAGTCCAGATGAAAGGTAGTGAACTGCTGTCAAAACCTATTCTGATTATGTTGTATTATTTCAGTCAGCTCTGACTGGGCTTTTGGACTTGCTGTTTGTCACATCGTTACCTTTTATTAGGAGTGATGTGACAGCCTTGTCATGTTAAAGAATACTAAAGGTACAATTGGTAACAAAATTGGAAAGACAAATTTGACAGTTACTTAAGCAGGGGTAATGTAAAAACAAAAATCTTATGTTCAAGCAGCCCAGAAAAGATAAATTCCTTAGCTTATCACATATATCGGGGAAAAAAAGTGCTACTTAACAACACTACTGGGAATGTGGTCATTGGTTTCTCATGGACTAAGTGAGCTTCATTGGAAAAGCATTACTATAGTGGGTTAAGAAGTTCTGGAATTGACAGAGTTGTACACCTGAAAAGGATCAACCAGCCAGGGAGACAAGTGGGTCAGAGAAGTGGAAAAAGTACTGTCAGGTTCTTACAGATGGCTTTTTTTGATCCTCCAATCCATTGTCTACCAGAACAAAGTAGGATAACTTTGTCAGGGTTTTCAGAAAGGAGCCTTTCTGCAGGCAGCAAAGGCAACCTCAGGTTGACGTGATGTAGTGTTACAGGTTGGCTGTTCTGGTCAGGGTTGGAGAGCTGAGGACTGAGGTTGCAGTAGCAAAAGCTCATCTAAGTCATTGTTGCCAAATTGATGTTATCAGTGCTGCTTTTGTGATTCCATCATGAGCTGCTTCAGAAGGGGAAACTGGTAGAAAAATAACTTCATTTTAATAGTTCAGTTCTCTATGGTTTTTGCTCTCTGAAACATTTCTACTTGGTCAAATGTGTACAGTTGCAGGCAAAGGATTTTGGATCAGGTTAAAACCGTCTTGGCACTGAACCTTGAACTTGGAGTGGATATGCAATCCCAGTGCTGGGGCTGAAAAAGGGGCAAGCGAATGGACAATTCTGTTTTCTGCTGCCTTTTCTCCCAGAACACCTTGGGAGACTGTGACAGATTAGAGCCAACACTGTTGGGTTTTTTTGTTTGGGTCTGGTTTTCTTGGTTTTTTTGTTGTTGTGGGGTTTTTTTGTGTTTTTTGTTTGTTTGTTTGTTGTTGGTTTTTTAAAGATCAAAGTAACTCTTCTTCCCACCTTCTTATTTACTGTTGGGTAGGTTTATAGGTAGCAGTAATACCTCTTTCTGGCCTTTTTCTTTCTTAGATAAGGTAAGTGTCTTCATTCTTCTGGTCATTGAAGTAGTCATAACTTGCTTCTGTTCAAACTTCCGCTGATCCCCTTAAAACTTGGTAGGAATTGCAGATGTATTGTCAGTCCCCATCAGTTTCCCCAGCATCACAAACTGAGTACCTGTTGGCTTCAAGAGTTCTTTTACTTCAAAGGCTGACAAGTGTGCTAGCTGAAAACTTTGACAAGACTTGGGTTGCTTCAGAGTGAGGGGCAGTTCTGTAGTGTCACTAACACATCGCGCTCTTAGAATGACCTCGTGTCATGTTTGCCTTTCAGCGGCATTAGATTTGAAGGTAGCTATTTTCTTATGATCAAAGTAGCTGGTCCAGGTGGTTCTTTATTTTCTACCAGTACATCATCTGCTTATATCCAAAATTTGTAATCCTCAGATGCATAGGTTTACACGTTGTCTTACTGGATTTCATCTCACTCAGACAATTGAAGGAACCATTATATGAATGATATTCTTATTAGTACACATATGATGCATTCCAGCTTTCAGTATATCTTTCAATTGCTTTTTTTGCTCATTGAAAACTTGTGCAAGAATCTTCACTTGTTTATACGATAACTGAATTGGAATAAATGTGTAATCCTAATTCTGTTCTTGATTAAAATCAAAGCCCTGTGGAATGTGGACAGCTGGTAAATACTTTCTGCTTCTTTTACGGGGAAAGCAGGAATACCTAGGTTTTGTGTGTGGAAACCTTTACGTATTACTCTTGGCCATTCAGCTTCCATTTTGAGTTTCTTTCCAGGAGTGACTTTTTCCTTACGCTTCATATCCTTGTTAAAAGTCAGTGGGTACAGCTGCGTCTTATCTTATGTATTTATCTGCATGTATTTACCAATTACTGCTGACTACTGCATTTTTATTGTTACTGTGCAGTCTAGTTCTTATGGAGTGTTATGCTTAAAGCACAAATGGTCAGTTTTCACTGTCACTTCAATTACAGTACCATTCCGTAAAATGAGAAGTCCAAGCCTAGAGGAAGCTGTATTTGAATGATGAAGTACTGTTGTAGTGTATCAAGCAGCAGGTGAAGGTGACTGATAGGCTAAGAGAAATAGTTGGTTGAGCATAAAAGTAAAAATGGAGGTTTGTTGACTAGTGAGAAAAAATGCATGATTTCTTAAAGCATACACACTCAACCTGCAGATAAAGAATGTGGAGGCTGATCACTTGAACCTATTGAACCTATTGGTTTTCTTGGCAAAATCTTGGATGACTTAAACCATTAGACTTCAGCTTAAAAGTCAATAAAGTATTTCAGTTGAGGGTGAAGGGAAGGAAGAGGAAAGAACTTCAAAGGCATAATACAAAGGAGAGAAGTGCAGTTTGACTTTCGGATTTCTAATCATGTGAAGTATGTGGAGAGCAGATTACACTGTAATATAATTCTAGAAAAGTTAGAGATAGCAGTTAGTCAAGGAAAGAGTTTCCACTAGAATGAGGAGAAACCCTGAAAATAAAGTTGAGCAATGATCAAAAGCCATTTTCCTTAAAAGGAAAAAAATTATGTAATCCTATAGACTACTTCCAGAGTATTTCTAGTTCATTAAGCATTTTCTTTTTAAAACTGAAAGGTGATTAAGTTATTGTGTTTGGTCTGAAGACTTGATGGTTTGTGTTCTTAAATAGTTAAAGCCAAGTTTTTGACAGAACACTAAAAGACAGTGTAGATATGACTCATCAGGGTTATATTGTGTGCATCAGAACCATAGTTCTCTGACAGTGTATGACCTAAAACACAAGAGCCATTAAATGCAAAGATAATTTAAATGAGAAAGAGATTCATGATTTATTTGGTAGTTAGGTAGAGAACTGCATTATAGCACCTGCGAGAAGGATTGTGCCTGCCTTATACAAATTTCTTCTTTTCATCCTGTTCCCATGGGTTGTACTTAGTCTCATGTGCATAATGCTTCTGGGCTTCTGGGTAAGGCGTACGTCCTGCAGACGTTAGGGGATGGAGTGTGGGCTAATACTTATCTTAAGTAGGTAAATATCAGATGTATTTCTTTAGCGTTAGAATGGTAGGATGCTTGAAGGAAAACGTCTACTTAGAAGGTAATGAATGCTCCAGATTAAGTTACTACTTTGTACAGCTTGTGTGCCGGATCAGTTTTCATTGAAAGGCACTTGACAAATCCACACACGTATATGATCTACACTCTTTTAGCCTGTTACACTGTGTTAACATCAATACTTTCTTCTCCACACAGCTTCCTTCTCAAAGAATTGAGGAACCAGTGATAGTGAGGGAAATGTATGAAGTAGCAGTGTCTTTGATTCAGTCATTTGATGAGTTGGAGATGAAGAGCAATAGGTAAGATACGGTGCAAGGTGGTAGCTTAATTTTCTATGCATCTCTGCTTTTATTTTATATATTCATGTGATTTTTACTTTGGTTAGTCATACTAAGACTGGTTGTACATCTTACTGAATGCCCTGTGTTCTTGAAATACACTTCATGCCCTGGAGTGTAAGTGACCGTTCAAGCCAGCCATGTCATACGGAAACTAGATACTTTGCTGTAGACCAAAGCTGAGTATTATTTATATGAAGAATAAAACCATAAATGCTATTTTGTATTGTAAACTAAAACGTATATTAAGCCATGAAAGAATACAAACTAGGCATTAATTTTCACTGGCTGTTTAACTTAATGCCTTGCTGTCTTTTGAAATAAGTAAATACTAATTTGTGTTACTCTGCGTTTTGTTAAATTGATGTTTAGTATCTGAAAATGTAGTAAGGTCGCTTCTACAATTTTGGTCTAACATTGAGTATATATTTACTTCAGGAATGGTTTTTGTTCCCATATATTTGAATAATTTATAAATGTATGGTGAAGAAACAATTCTATTTTGTAAGCTTAGGTTTCTTTCAAAATTAGTATTATGTAAAAAAATTTTAAGAAAGCCTTACTTCAGCTCACCTGAGCAGTTATCAAGTGAACCACTGAAGTACAAGTGTTGATGGAGGTACATAAATACAGTAAATTTGACACTAACTTTTTACAATCTGTTGTGACTTCTGAGCTTTTTTCCTCAATGATTTCTTTTGATCTTTTCAATTAAGCTGTTGTACTGTAGTTTAGAATAGCAAAATCAAACTACCTTTTACTTAATAAAGTAAATAAACTTAATAAGCTTAATAAAACTTAATAAGCTACCTTTTATAAGCAAACATGAAGGCATTAGTATTTCTACTTTCGAATACCAAAAGGGCTATTACAAACATCCGTTGACATGAACCTTCCACTGAAAATTATACTTTTCCTTCATGATAGAGTTTGAGAGTAGAGTTTCAAGGTACATGAAAGCGTTTTGTATCAGGAATGATTACAAGGCAAAAATATGAGTTCTGTATTACGTTAAGATGATTTTAGCTTCCTGACTCGTAACAGATAATCTTAGAGGGAGACATCTTCAGTTAATGTCATAACCTGTGGCTCTTGATAATGGCTAGTTTTCTTACATGCTAGGCTTTTGTTAAAGGTGTCTAGTGATATTTCTAGAATACAAGAGTATTACATATACTTGAGAAATTACTGAATAAGTTTGCATAGAATTTTGCAGTGGTATACTACCTTTTCATTTTGAGATCTTTGGTAATCTAATTTTGATTAATTTCATTGGTAAATAAGAATGTTTCTGTTTTAACATAATTTTGAAGACAAAACTAGACCTAATGATCTAGTTCCAGTTTTTATATACTGTGTTTTTCAGAAAGCATAGTTGCAAATAGTATTTTGAATTCCATTTCTTCAGGAAGTTTAAATAATACGTATTACAAAAAATGTGCAGTTCTGCCTGTTCTTTCAAATAAAATATCTTGGGGCAATAAAGTAGGCTGATGGTGTAAAACTAATGAAACTGCATATTCTTGTTAGGGAGGAGGAAACCTTGAGTGCTACATCAGAACGTGGAAGTGTGCTGGTATTTTTACCAGGTGAGTATACGTCTTAATAATTTGCTTTTTCCTTATTTGTCATCTAACAAGCTTTCTTCTGGTGCTTCTTCTAAGGATTTACTAAACATATTTAACTGGGGTTTGGTGGTCTAGTTGGGTATTTTTCTTGCAAACCTGTTTAAATATGGCAATAATTGGAAGAGCAGTGAGTCAAAAATTAAGACTTTATGTTTTAGAAATGAAATTACAGTAATAAAATTAATTCTGCAGTTAGTCCACAGAAAGTCAGTTGCTTAATTTTTTTAGTTACTCAATATTGCATGAAGTTCTTAGGATTCTTCTAGAGACATTTTCTTATCTGCATATAGTGTAGTCTCTTCCTTGGATTCTATTAAGATTCTTGTAATAAAAGTTAAAATTCACCTTTTTTTTTTTTTTCCCATGTACATTGGTTGGTGTAGTAGGAATGCAGGACAGCATGGTATATAATGATCAGAGAACTGGGTTTATATAGTTTTAGTCTTCTTTAAGCAGTAAACTTAGGTTATCTTACACTGCCTCTAAAATCTAGCTAAGGGGTTCAAGTAAGAATGACTACCAGAACACAAGCAGACAATAATTTTTGTGTAACTAGCCTACAGCCTAGGTTTCCCGAGCATCACAAACCTACTACCTGGTGCTTTCACATATTCTTTTACTTCATGGACATGCAATTTGGCTAGTTGAAAACTTTGAGAAGACCTGTGCATGTTGTAGTGGAGAGTCACCTCGGAGTCAGGAGCAGCTGTTTCCTTGGCCACAGTGAGGTCTATCCCTTTCAAGGCCAGGCTGGATGGGGCTTTGAGCAACCTGGTCTAGTGGGAGGTGTCCCTGCCCATGGCAGGGGGTTGGAACTCGATGATCTTCAAGGTCCCTTCCAACCTGAACTGTTCTGTGAATCTATGATCCCTACCAGATCTTTCAAACTCTCTGTGAAATCTTTATGAATGTCGTTTCCCTGATGTTTAGAGCTTAGCGATAGATATGCTAGCACTAGGACTGGAAACAGAGCACACCAGTACAAAACTATATTTGCACTTGCAGAGTAGCTTTCAGTGGAGTGTGCTCCCTGCCAGCTAAAAGGCATTAGAGCTGCCTTTGGGTTACCTTCTCTATGAAATCAATGGGTGGAAGGATTACTTCATCACGTCAACGTAGGACCCATTCCAGTTTGCTGTTAATAAAGTAGGGAAACCATCTCTGCCTCTGGCTTCTCATACTGGTGTTGTCTGGTGTGCTTTCAGACTTCCTCAGTCATTCTGAGTCTTCATTTCAGGCTGAAATTACTCTTTAGCACTTTCAATTTCCAAATCTTTTTTGTCTTCCACTTTGATATTTTTTTTTTCTGTGCTGCTATCCCTGATGGCTTAAAACTGCAAATGATAAATGAAACTTGTTGTCTAAATACACTTGGTATATTTGTGCAAACCTGTGTAGATAGTGCTTTCTGAATGAGCTGGTACTCAGATTTGTTTTTTATTGTTGTTGCTCAGTGTTTGACCTTGGCCTGTTTTATAACTGGACACTCAAGACTAACTTGAACACAGTATTATAAATACCTCTTGAAATTTTCTTCACAGATTCTGTCTTTAAACAGAACTGGAGGAAAGGGGAGGAGAGCCGTCAGTTTACAAGAGGGCAGTTGAGATAGAGATGTGGGTAAAAATAACCTCCACGTTAAGACACTGGTTTGAGATGCCTATATTTTTTGAGTGCTTACAACTTCATAGTGTTTTGTACATTCCAAATAACGCTCTCATTGACGTTTCAATCTGAGTAAGCATCAGCAGCCAGGAGGAGTAATGCAATGCTGAGGAGTACTGTTAAGTGATTTTTGCCCACTGTCTTTGTACAACTCAGTGATGGGGCAGAATCTGCTTCCATAGAGCAGCTGCAGCTGTCTTGAGTAGGATGCCATGTTTTCCCTTCCTGTTGCAATTGCCTGTCTTGTTCAGTGCTTAATTTCTTTTCTTTATGTTACTGAATCTGATTCTTTACAGATAAATATTCTTCAGTACTCGGCTCTCCTTTGGTTCCAGAGCTAGTCCATCCCTAGGTACTAGGTGATACAAAGTGCCATGTTAAACTGTACGGTGATTTTTTTTTTTAACATATGTGCATAAATATGTTCCCAATGGACTGCATTAAGTTTGCACAACCAATCTTAATTCCGGCATTTTTTTGTTTTAGTGCTTAACATGACAACCTTTAATGTTTCTTGAGCATATATGTTGATGTCTAATTCTTTAGACTTTTTAAAGAACAAATTGGGATACAAAGGTCAGACTGTGTTGACTGATTCATCATGGAGCTACACCTTCAAGTATATAAAGTGCTTCTGCCAGACTAGCTGACAGGCTAAATGAAAGCAGCAGTAGGTTATTGTCCACTTCAGGAGCTTGGAGAAGATGGGGATGGCCTGATTTCTCTATGCTTCGCGAGCACTTGCTGATGGCTGGAATTGCAGAGCTTAAAGCTTTAGGGTTTTCTTTCAAAGAAATTCTGCTGTTAACTGTCCTAAGCTTTCATCTGTTCTACTTGTGTCAATCTCTTTGTCTGTTTTGTATTTTCTTTTGCACTTCTCCATACCCCACTCACCTTATTATCCTGGTATGTTTGCCAAACAGATTTTGTTACTAGTTTTTTTTCATTCCAAGAGCTGTCTCTTCTGGTGGCAGCCTTTTATTCTGTGGGCGTCATGATCAATTCTTGTCAGTTCCAGAACTGGGCAGCAGATACTGCCTGCTGTGTCTATTCCGTAATTACTAGATTGATTAATAATTATTATTAATATTGGTTATGCAGAGTCTGCTTCTACCAATCATGGATCAAACTTCTTTTAATTGTTTTTAAACATAAATTGAGTTCAGGCCTTGATGGCTTACTCGGATATGTAACCAGGCAGCATGGCGAGTAGGAAGCAGTAGACAGTGAGATGGTTGAGCAAGAGCTAGTGGGATGCAGTAGGTCTGACAGGCTGTGTCCAGAGAGACCATATCGTGGCGTTCTTTTGTTTTCTCTATATCTTTAATTACATGCTCTAGTTTATGAACAGACACATTTTTTCTCTATTATAATAATCTTTAAAAGTGGTACTGTTTCTATATTTCCCAGTCTGCGCGCTTTTCTCTACATTGCTGAAGTTGTTTTGCTTAGAGCTTTGTTAATTGCTTCATTATTGTGCTAGTCATTAGTTTATTTGGCCAGTTATTTGCATTCTCAAGTACTCTTACTTCATTGAAGCTGTGATGTAGATTAGGCTTCCACACTGTCTTTTTTATGTTCTAATGACATTGCTTTCCTCTGTAGTTAGCCTTATCAAAAGGACATCTCTGAAACTGAGTGCCCCACCACCTTTTTCTTTTTCCTCCTCCAACTCACCTGTCCTCCCCCCAGCCGTGACATCTTTTATCTCCCTTACCTATAGTCACTTCCCCTCCTTTTCCAATTTCAGTCTTTCTGACTCCAGTAGTTGACTAATCTCCATGTTCTCCTGCAGTTTCTTTTCCCAGCCAACCTTGTATTAGGACCATGTTGGTTTTCTGTTGAATCTGTTTCTCCTTTTCTCACCCCACTTTCTTCCTTCGTGGCCTTTTTTCCTTGCTTACCTTAACTTGATCACAATTTTCAGCCCATCGCATATTCTTCTTTCCTCTCGTTTCTGATTTAAGTTATTCTTCTCTCTTATCTTTCCTGAAATATCTCTCTTCCTTCCTTCTCACTTATGAAGTCAAGTAACAGTCATCTAAAGAGTGCAAGAACTTTCACATCCAGGTGCTCAAACTGCATTTAGCCGCACTGAAAATTACAGCAATCCTGTATTGCAGTTACAGAATAATTTAGTTTTTAATATCCAGCTGGGAAAGCCCCGTGTTGAACAGTTTTTTGAAAATGAGGCTTTTAGAACTGAAGTCTCAGTAAGAAGCAAACTAGGCTTCTCAGAAAGGTTTATGTCTGTAGAGGTATTCAGGAAGACAGCAAAAAGCCTGTAGTCATAAGATTTCTTGTGGCAGACGTGAAATCCGTGCCCCAGAGAATGGGCACTGAAACTGCTGAAGGTAAGATGGCTAAGGCAGAAATATAGGGGGGTTGGGTTTTTTTTCTTCCTTGGCACTGCTCTTGGAAACAGCTTGTTTTGGTTGAAATGTTCAAATTTATCCTAAACCAGACATTCAGCATGTGGTGAGCATTGTCAGTTGTAAGGAACTGAAACAAGGGCTAATAATTGGACGCTGGCAGATGGCCCTTATATCTGATACTGCCATTTTATTTTAGTAAGTGTAAAATTGTGCAAAATGACTCTTGAAAAATCGACTCAGTGTTTCAGTGACTCATTATTACATTTACTGTTTAACTCTTCTGTTGTTTTATTATACAGTGAAAAGGAGGTAATAATGAAAGTCAATTAAGAATTTAAGTAGACGTGAGAATTGGTTTTAGAATTGTTAGTGATCACTAAAAAGAAAACTAACTCTTGATTGCTTTTTCCCTAGGTTTGAGTGAAATAAGCTACATGCACTCACGTCTCTCAAATATCTTTAACAAAAGGTAAGTTAGACCACATTTGTTTCAGTTCAATTAAACTTGAACGTGAATCCTTCAGCTGTATCTGTTCTAAGTATGTAATATGATTTAGCACAGAGGTGTAGTTAATTTTTATATTCTTGCATCAGTAAATATTTCACTACTATCTTTTCTTTAGGTGGCAAGTGTACCTACTTCACTCGTGTGTGACATTAGAGGAACAAAGTAATGTATTTTTGACTACAGTTCCTGGCTACAGAAAAGTAAATATTGTTGAATCATTCCTTTGTGTGTGAAACCTTTTGCTAGAGTAATAATAGCAAATAATAATGTATATAAATTAATATTAGCTGTGCCAACTCAAATCACTTTGTGAGGGCAAAGCAGTTTTGTTTTTTCAAGATGTAAACTAATTGCCTGTCTTACCAAGCTGTTGCTTTAATTGGTGTTTAGACCTCAAGAAAAATGCAATAACAGGAAGTTATCCTTAAATTATTGTGTGACATTGGTTTTATCCTTCAGAATAGTTTGTGCATGTCAATTCTTCCACCTGCATGACAGTAGTATGCTGCTGGTGGCACTGCTTAGCAAAGTATCAGAGTCTCTCGCTTGCTTTGTACCCCCCATTTTGGCTAGTGTCTTGGTTTTCTTTATGACTGCTAATAGTGTGATGTTGCGTTATGACAAAGGCATAAGGAAATATTTCCGTTCTTCCTCTGTATTGTTATATGCTATACTACTTTATTATGCTTTTCTTGATCTTAGGACAAGAAAATAGACGTTTTCTTGTGTTGTGCTGCTTCTTTTAATATACAGAGCATAAATACCATGTTGCGATTACATTTATATTTCTTCATAGCAAGTTGGATTTTTCATGTAGAAACATTAATGTGAGTAGTTTTTTCTTTATGTATTTGTTGCTCATTTTTTGCTTCAAAACTCAGGTTATTCTATCTACAAACATAGCTGAAAGCTCTGTAACAGTTCCTGATGTTAAGTATGGTAAGTCTTCTAAATCTTGTATTTGTGTATACGCTGTATTTGTAACGTCTTCCTTACTTGTGCTAGCCTAAATCTCTGCAACGTGTCACTGTTTTACACGGCATTGCTGTTGGAGTTTAATTTTGACAGTTGTTGAATTCTTTCTTTCACAGCAGAGAACAGTTTTAAATCTGAATATATGAACAAATGGTAGAGCTACTGAGTGGGATGTTGGTTTTAATCTTTACTGGAGGGGGGGGAAATAATTTTAAATGCAGTAACAAGCAGAATCAGACCTCATGTCACAAGTAGCGTAAGCTTTTTATTCACATTCTGACTGTATTTTGAAATAATTGCATCAGATTAAGCAAATTCTAATATAGAATGTCTAAAGGCAGAAATTATTGCCTTTTAATGCCTGTCATCTACACTAACTATTTATTATATTTATGTTAAAATCTATTTTCAGTTCTGTTAGTATTCAGAGTATCCTAGGTCTGGTTGTTTATAAATCTAGTGTTCTCTTTATTGGTTTTCAAGTAATTGAAACTTTCCTTTTCTGATGAAACAAAATCAACCTGTATTTTTTCCACTGCCATGAGGATAAGTTGTTTCATAATAATGCTAGATTTTTTTTTTATTCTTAATTGCAGTGATAGATTTCTGCTTAACTAGAATTTTGGTTTGTGATGAGGAAACTAATTACCAAAGTTTGAGACACTGCTGGGCATCTAAAACAAACTGTAATCAAAGAAAAGGTAAGATGACAGTAGGTAATGGAAAGGAATTTTAGAAACTAATCTTCATTGAGAATTTTACATTACTTTTCATTCTGTTAACACTAAGAAGCACAGATTATTTTTGCCATGAATAGTTTATACAGAAACGTAATTCCTTACTGTGTCAGGGTATTAAAATGTGATTTAACAACTATGTCTGAATGTTTTACTTTGTTCAAGTATTTTTCCAGAAGAATGTTTTATATTTTATTGAAAAATATCAAAATTCATTGACCATGAGGATTCTTTGTTATTTAATAGTAATTTTTTTCTTATGGGCCATTCTTAAAAAGGGGAGATAGGTACTACTAGGTATTTATTAACTAATTGTGGGTTTCAGCAGTAAAAGCAACTTTCGTGTCTGTTTGTCACTCTTAAATCAGTTGAAGTATCCACAGCAGTGTCTCTACCGTAGACCAGTGTTTGTAGAACAAGGTTAAATAAGATCTCATATCAGCTCTTGTAGTAAGACAGTACTGTTAATTATCAAAATCTTTCTGTTTCAGTCAAAAAGAGTACTAAATTAATAACAGTGATATCTTTAGATATAACAATATCTTAATTTTAAATATTATGAGGACTTCACAATTACAGCTTGTGGTGGGTTGACCCTGACTGGATGCCAGATGCCCATCAAGCTACTCTATCGCTCCCCCTCCTCAGCTGGACAGGTGGAGAAAAATTACAATGAAAGTCTTGTGGGTCAACATAAGGACAGAGATCAGTCAGCAATTACTGTCACAGGGAAAACAGATTTGTCTTGGAGAAATTATTTTAATTTATTGCCAAATCAAATCAGACTAGGATAATGAGAAATAAAACAAAATCTTAAAACACCTTTCCCCCATCCCTCCATTCTTCCCAGGCTCAACTTCACTACCTATTTTTCTCCGTCTTCCCCGCAAGCAGCGCAGGGGTACGGGGAATGGGGGTTGCGGTCAGTTCATCACACATTTTCTTTGCTGGTTCTTCTTTATCACACTCTTCCCCTGCTTCACTGTGGTGACCCTCCTATGGGAGGCGGTCCTCCACGAACTTCTCCAACATGAGTCGTTCCCACAGGCTGCAGTTCTTCACGAACTGCTCTGGCATGAGTGCCTGTCATGGCATCACAAGTCCTGCCAGCAAACCTGCTCCAGAGTGGGCTCCTCTCTCTCCGTGGGTTCACAGGTCCTGCCAGGAGTCTGCTCCAGTGCAGGCTTCCCATGGGTCACAGCCTCTGTCAGGCATCCTCTTGCTCTGGCATGGGGTCCTGAACGGGCTGTAGGTGGTTATCTGCTCCGATGCGGACCTCCACGGGCTCCAGGGTGACAGCCTGCTTCACCATGGTCTGCAGGGGAATCTCTGCTCTGCCTGGAGCACCTCCTTCCCCTCCTTCTTCACTGACCTTGGTGTCTGCACAGTCATTTTTTTAACATATTCTTACTGTCTTCTGGCTGCTGTTGTGCAGGAGTTTTTTCCCCTTCTTAAATAGGTTATCCCAGAGGCGCTACCACTGTCACTGGTGGGCTTGGCCTTGGCCAGCGGTGGGTATATCTTTGAGCCAGCTAGCATTGGCTCTGTCAGACGTAAGGGAAGCTTCTAGCAGCTTCTCACAGAAGCCACCCCTCTAACTCCCCCCTGCTACCAAAACCTTGCCACACAAACCCAATACAAAGCTTTATTTCCATTTAGTTCTGGGTCAGTGTAGGTTATGACAACCAGCCAATATACAACCGGTAGAAGCAGCATTTTGTATAGCAGACTTAGACTTGTTATGCATGAGACTTAAAAATATGGCCTAATTCTCCAGTGGAGTATTCCCATTGAGTGGAGTACCCTTTAGTTTGTTGAAGTGAATGGTGTTTGGATTTGTGAAGGTAGACTTTCTGTTTTGCTGTTTATGGTGGTATCTTAAAAGTTGTTTGTATGGAAGACTTTTGCTAGCTATAGAGTCAAATAGGAAATCCAAGTATGCTCATTCTGTAAAGAAATACAAATGCAAAGCATATTTACTCTGCATATAGAATCTTCAGTTTGGGGATATGCTAAAACTTGCATTGACATATTTATCTATGTTAAATTTAGATTTGGTAGAACTGGCCTTTTCCTGGTTTTCAGGAAATGTTTTCTAGCGCAGGATTTGTCATGTCTTTTCAACTGAGAAAGATGGATGCTGATTTGAGGGCAGTTATGTGAAAGAGGTATTTGAGTGAAATACTTAAGTAACTCCCTTGTTAGTTACTGCTGCTATGAAAGCAAAATTACTTCATCTGATCCTTATGGAGGAAAGGATGGAGAGAACGTCTCCACTGGGCTTGTCTGCTGCAAGAGAGCAAAATACTGGTCAGCCTGCAGCACCAGCTGTCACGTGCTGCTCAGCTGCTCAGAAGGTTATAGATGGATGGATGTTGAACAGCTTGAAACTTGGACAGTTTACAAATTGGTGATTTGCTCTTTTATGTGAAGGTCGTGCTGGACGTGTTTCCAAAGGGTATTGTTATAGGCTTGTACACAAGGACTTCTGGAGAGACTTTATTCCAGAGAAGTTAGTACCTGAGATACTGGTAAGAGTTTTGGGGAACATGAAGAATTTTTTTCATGTATGTGGTCATAGCAGAGACAATATAAAGAAGTTTTGCTTTACTTTTCCTGAAGATAGTGTACAATATGAATAGTTACTAATAATGGTAACACTGAACAGAATTCAAGTTAATAAATAATTGAAAAAGACCATCCCACATAGTTTTCTTCCTAGAAGGAGACGCATTATAGCAGTAAAATGTATGTGGATTAGAAATAAGCAATCTATTCAAAAGAAAAATATCCTTAATTACACAAAATTAATTTCAGGTTTTACTAAATTTTAAACTTATTATCTTTCATATAAAACACTTTGTCACACTTCCCATGGAGGGAAAGTGACAAGAACTTTGTCTTCCCTTCAGCGTTGTCCATTGGGAACTACAGTCTTAAAAATAAAAATGCTTGATATGGGGACACCAAAAGACTTGCTGGCAACAGCTCTTTCTCCACCCAGCGTAGGTGACATTGAACGTACCATACTTCAGCTGAAAGAGGTAGGCATTCTTTTAATGTCGTTAAAGTCAAGGTCATAAAAATGTGCTGTAGAAGTGGTTTTCCTGGTATTTAAGGTAGTAGGAGCCTTAATTGGAACCTGAAATAGGAACTTTGTCTAGAGAATCTTTTCTCGTATTTGACTGTTGTTTGGTTACTGTCCCCTTGAGCATAGTTTCTGCAGTTACTTCATTAAAACAGGATTATAATTTCATCAGCAAGTAATGATACTGTTTGTGAACTAGCATCTATGGAGAGAAAGAATAGGAAAAAAGTAAAAGAACTAGAACTCTAGGTGAAATTATTTATTAATAAGTAGCAAAATCACATTCTTACACCTTATGATGTATAGGGGTCAGGCTGAAGATCCCCTTCTGACCTGTACATGGAAGTTGGTCATTTTGCTTTTCAATTATAAAGTTGATATGGAATAGAACATTCCTTGCTTTAAACTTTTTCTTTTCCGAAGGGCATAAGAAATTATATGTGTATCATTTGTAGCTTGCATTTATATTCAGTATATGTAATAGAAGCTTTGGTTTCAAAATACTAGGCTTTTAACATTGATTTAAGAACTTCAGATTAGTCATAGTTTTGATACTAATTGATGTTGCTTTGAGGTAATTGCTTGCTTCTTGTCTTGTTTTCTTACAAACTGGTCTTGTAAAAGCTGGTGAAGTAAATATAAGTGAATAAATTTAAATTTCTCTAGCTGGGAGCACTTACAACTTGTGCGCAAGCAGAAGAAAATCTACGTGATGGTGAGCTGACTTTCTTAGGAAAGGTATTGGCACAGTTGCCAGTGGATCTGCATCTCGGAAAACTGATAGTCCTTGGACATGTCTTCGGGTGCTTAGAAGAGTGCCTTATTATAGGTAACTGAAAGAAGAACATGTGAGAACATTTCTCTAAAAACAAGTGATTTACAGGTTTTCATTTTGATTTATTTTTGTTGTAGCTGCAGCACTCTCTTTGCGGAATTTTTTTGCAGTACCTTTCAAACAACACGTCGATGGATACAGGTATTACCCTATATGTTTTACCGCTTCCTGACTATGTTTGGGGGTAGAGGGCTAAGTTGACCACTAAATGTAATTTTTCATGTCATGATTCTAGTTTTCTGTCAAAGTGCAAATGGAAGCTTTTGCAGGGCAGCTGAGATAACGAAATCTATTTCTATGTGAGCTAATTAGTATCGCAGAGCTAACTCATCCTTTTCTGAGTACAAGATCTGATTCTTCAGCTTTGACTTTCTGATGTGAACATGTGGCAGTGTCTATTAAAATGGTTTTTTTAAATAATAAAAAAAATAATCCATGTTATCTTGCCCACGCAGTTTACCTTCAGCAAGGAGATGTGAATAAGAACAAATAATTACAATAAATGTATTGACCTTGTTTATTGAAGTCCTGGAAGGTGTTAATAGTGTAGCATTCTGAGCTGTATAATATTTCATTAAACAACATTCAATATTTAAATAAAAATATTGTTCACAATTCTTTTTGTTTGTATTGCCAGGAACAAACTCTTTTTTGCTGGGAATAGTAAGAGTGACTGTATTGCAATTGTGAATGCATTTAAGGTAAGTCTTTTTTTTCTGGCTTATCTCCCAGTGAAATCTGATAGACTTAGATGGAGCTTCTCACCTTTGTAGGATCAGTGGTTAAAACCTTCACATTACTCCTAGCTACTTAGTGATACTTTTTGAAGGCTGTGTCCTGCTGTATAACACCACTAGTTCTGATGAGTTGTATTTTTACCACTGTGAAGGAGCCGCACAAGTTTGCATCAAAGTAAGGTGGCAAGAACTGGGTAAAAATGGGTTGCAAGGCTCAGTTTCTGAGTATATTCCCTACTTTTCAGTCTCCGATGGCTTTTGAGGTGTTCGTTCTACTAAGCAGATGGAAAACAGCATGCAGGTTGGAGGAAGAGAGCAAGAGTGTGCTGCTTAGATCTGCTTGCTAGATGTAGGAGCAGATTTTGAACAAGATGGGAACCAGAGGCTCAGGTTCCCTTGACCCCTGTGATCCTTTCAATAAAGGAACTGTTTTACGTGGGGAGGCAGATTCTTTCCAACCTGGGAAAGTTTACCTGTGTCATTCCAGCTACTATAAAATTGATGTCTCATTGCCTCCAACAGAACAAATGGTGGCTGACCAGTAAGCAGAATGAGATTTCTGGAATTAATAACTTGAGGTGCTGAACAAGTTTCTAGTGTAGCATATCTGCTGTCTCTGTGCTACTGAGGATCTCACTGCAGCTCTTACAAATCTTGTTACGAGATTGAAGTCTGCTGAACTGTTACAGTTACTGGTACTGTGCCTTCTCATGCTTCTCTTGAAGGTCTGCTTGGTTTATTTTCTTATGTCTTAATGCTTTGCCTACGTCTTTGCTGCTTCAGTACTTCTTTCCGACTGTCTCTGAGTCTTTTTAGGAGGGAATGATAAAAGCCCTGGCATGGACAGCAAGAAATTTGTATTCACTGCAGACCCATGTCTTCCAAACTGTAGATACCCAGAACATACAGCCTTCAATGCTTCAGGAAAGTCTTTGATCATACTGAGTTCCGCTTCCTAATAATCTAAAAATTTTTAGGAAAATACCATTTTTGGGGGGCAGAATGTTTTTCATCAACCTTGGGGATGTTTAAATGCCCAATTGTTTTAGATTAAAAGATCAAAAGATGCTTAATTTTGTAAAAATAGATACAATAAAGCATTTATTAATTTATCTAGCTTGTCTCCTGTAATTTGCGCAATTAGCAGTAATCAGGATAAAATTCCCATAAGAAAGAGTATATTCTAGGTTTTCCAGAGTGTTCCTTATTTGTTCTGCAATAAAAGTCTCATCTTTCACCACATAGTAGTTGTGTGGACAATGTCCCATTTAAGCTCAATAAAAACAGATTTACCCAGGGACATTTTGTTGTTGCAAATACTGATTGATAAAAAAAGCACACTGAACTTCTGTGGTGTGAACTTGCTTCAGTCTGCTAGCTAAGAAGTTACACTGCAAATGATAGCAAGTTCCTCTTTTCTCTTATCCGTACTGTTTTGCTTCAGGTCAGCTTATTATCTGTGTAGGCTTGCTGTGTTTGTAAACAAACGTTAGTATCAGCTTAAAGCAGGAATGAGGTGTTTTGTCTCAGGCTGTGAATGTTAATAACCAGATGACTCTCCATCTTTTCCAAAATTCCTGCTACCGTGCTTTTGTGTAGACAATCCACTGATGATCAGAAGAAATTCTAGTTTATCGTAAATCCACTTCAGTCAGGGCTGAAAAATGTATACAGTTTTTCTGTGGCATTTATTTCTCTGTTGTAATAACCAAAAATAAAATGCCAAAGATGCAATGATGTTGGTAGTTCCCTTTTAACTGAGGGCAGTTTGGGCTGGTAAATTCTAGCATGGAATGAGTTTGGTGTCCTTTCTCCAGATTTCATAGCTTTGACTTTGTACTGTTTTATTCTGTCCCGGTGCGATTGTTCCGTACCCTTGGCAGTTCGGTAGCGCAGTACCATGGACAGAGGTCGATGCCTGCGGCTGCAAGCGGCGCTGGTAGCGCGTAGGAAACACTACTGCTAGAGGAACTTACTATTCAAAATCCGACATTTTCCGTTATGGATGGGCTAACATGTTCTGTAGCCTTCTGGAGACTCCAAAATCTTCAGCTGCAGATTTAGTTTATTCCATTTTGTGTATGTTGGCCTTTTTTTACTTTGATGAAAGCTCTCGTCTTTTTCTATACTCTGGTGTCAGAATTTTATGAAGCACACACAGGCACATATGCCACGTGTACCCACTAATCCTCGGGCTCAGGCATCATCTTTTCTGAATCCCCCTTATCTTGTTGTATACTAAATTTCCCCAGTGTCCTGTTAATCTGAAGAAGATATTTATGTAGACCAGTATGTTTTCCTGGAGACTAAACAGAAACATTCAAATAGAGCTTCCTGTGCAGTGTCTCTATGTGTGAGTGATGTGAAGGCTTTATGTTTTGAATGGCTGAGTATCAGAAAAGAACAGGACTTGTTTTCAAAATCCCTGCTTCAGATTAGATTTCTTCCAGGGTAGGCTGATGTTCTGTGAATCATTAGCACGTCTTTTTTAACTCCTTGTTTATGCAAAGGTTTCAGTGAATTAGAAAAAGTAAAAAGTTTTGGTAGTAGAAATAGGAAAATCCAGGGAAATAAAGGCTACTCAGCCTGGTTTAAGTAATACAATTTAAAAAAGGAAGAGTTTGTAAAAGAAAAAATAATGTCAAATAAGTGGAGTTTATTCTTCTAACGTATTACATAGGTTGGGTATGAAAGTGGTGGATGTCAAAAGTATTATTTAAAATCAGTACATCGGACAGCCTCAATCAAGGTAGAGAAATACAATCTGGCTAGTCAACTATGCTAATAGTCGGTGTCCACAGTAAGGTGGAAAATTTACTATGAGGTGGCTTGCTGTCAAACTAGAAGAAATGGATTCTGCAGGCATCTGTCATAGATTTGCTGTCTAATAATGAAATTATTTTCATTAATATCCTGGGTACGTTAATTTCTTTTCCAGCCCTGTTTTCTGGGAGGCATCCACATCAGAATTGTGTCTGAATCAGTCAGTTCACTTAGTTTTGTCCCAAAGCAAGGAGAAAAGAAAGGCTCTGAATGTAGCCTGCTTTATTACAGCATCAAAGCATACCAGTTGTTCTATTTATTCATGAATGTTTGCGTGTGCTTTAATACTCAGTCCATCTCCTCTCAGAAAACTAGGTAGATAGCCTGTTGTGTGTTAGCAAGCAGCTACTGTACCTCTCCCACCACAAATCAGGACTTACTCCTTTTAAGCCTTGGAATATTATAACATGCTCAGTCTGCTTTTGGAATGCGCAAAGATCCAGAATCTCTAAGCTATCACCAGAAATTCAGTGACCTAAATGCTATGTTTCCAATGTAGTT
The DNA here is from genome assembly GCA_017639485.1 of Pluvialis apricaria. Taxonomy (NCBI): domain Eukaryota; kingdom Metazoa; phylum Chordata; class Aves; order Charadriiformes; family Charadriidae; genus Pluvialis; species Pluvialis apricaria. The sequence continues at coordinate 13,824,464 of CM030012.1, forward strand.
GCAGGAGTTGATGGCAAGTTTATGGCTGTATATGTAATTACAGTTTGTCCAATAGCACTTAAACTCCTTTTTAGTCTGTAGATGCGCATTACATGCCATAAACTCATAGTTGACTTGAAGGCAGAGTAGTTGTTTTCCAGTAGCAGTTCTTGTTCTTCAGCGTGTCGTGGTACAAAATTTGTAACTCTGCCATGCTTTCAACCCTCCAGTAATGCGTTCTTAGAATTACAGTTTGCAGCCACACCACTTTGTGTGCACACATACAAGCAAAGGAAGACCCAGAGTTCTTGCCCACCCTCAACAAAATAGAGTAAGACCATTCATAAGAGTGAGAAGTATTTATACCGGCTTAGGAACCAGTGAGGCCAGCATCAGATTAGACTGGAATCATTAGATAATTAAGGCTGGAAAGGACCTCAGGAGGTCTGTAGTCCAGTCTCCTGCTCAGAGCAGGTTCAGCCATGAGGTCATTCAAAGTTACTCAGGGTTTTATAGATAAGATCCTCAAAAACCTGATGTAAGTTGGCCCTGCTATGTGGGACATTGGAACAATGGATCTGAAGAATCCTCCTCTAACCTAAATTACTTTGATTCAGATTTCGTTATACCTTTTTGTGCTTAAATATTTGTAGTCTGTGTTATCCCAAGGGCATCTCTGGTTTTTAAATTGGTGTTAAAAAATTATCTTCAGTATAAGTATGGAAAAAACTTCATAGTTTTAAACGTCATGTTAATATTTGTAGCAACTATTACTAAAGTACTACAGTTTGTGCCTGAATACTACACCACTTCTTTCTTAGGCATGGCAGGCCTGCAAAGTAAAAGGGGAACTGAGACATCCCAAGGTTAGTTAAACTTTATTTCTTCTTTTCTATTCAAGATTGGTTACTTCAGTGCTGGAGTATTTTATATTCTTAGTAAGGAATTTTTGCTAGCGATCCTCTGCTATAATGGTTACGATTTTTCTAAGTAAATAGAAGCACAAGCTGTGAGAGAACATGAGTCTTTAAATCCAGTGTTGAGTATTTGAAGGTAATTTCATATGTAGTCCCTTTCACAGGTGCATCAACAGTGGCCAGGGGTTTGACATCCAAGCTGAAAAGGGAAGTTGAAAGATGTATTTTTAATATGCATAGGTTTATCTTTTTTTTTTTTAAAGAAACACACAAATCTCTTGTCTGCCCCAAAACCCTGAAAGATGGAAGATCTTTATATGCATCGGTCACAAAAACCAGTAGTATGCACACAATATCTGCCTCCAGTCTTTCTTTTGTGTGTATAAGATAAAATCTTTTTTATTTCTCTGCTTCTTTCAGAGCATAATATGCTTTATGAACACCAGTGCGTAATGTACAGCGAGTTATAATGAGTAGCCAAGATGGCCAGAATCTGTCTGATAAAGTTATGCATCCAGATAAAGAAGTCCTGGTTTTTGGAAGAAGTATCTATCTTAAAGTAGTTCCTGTAGTAGCAACACAGAGGAGTTGGACTTGTGGGTTTATATGAAAAATTTAGATGACCCACAGGTATACTAGTGGTAACTAAAGTATAGTTTATTAGTCAAATATATAACTGTCTTATGTTTTCATACGTGTCCTAATACTCTATTGATATGGATGCAAAGAAAGCTGTAAAATGAGATCAAATTCTTCCATCACTGTACGTAACTATTATTTGTGTCTACACAGAAGAATATGAGAGAAAGCTTACTAGCAGTAGGAGAAATAAGTTTCTTAAAATTTTTGCATTTTCATTTTTCACTTTCTTTTCCAGGAAGAGCTTGAGTGGGGCCGATCAAATGGTATTCATATCAAGAAGGTCAAAGAGGTAAGATGAAATAGATAATTGTTTTTATAAGCAGAAGGACTTAACATTTGTAGAAAACAAGGAAAGTTAAGATCTCGGATAAGTCTACTGTATTACTATATCAATATATATAGATGTATATTTTTTTTCAAATAAACACTGAAATTTTAGGTTTTTGTTTGGAGGAAGAGGGTACTATTTAAAGAGAGGGAGAATATCGGGACTCCAAGTACAATTTAAGATGGATCAGACAGAAGTTTTAATAAGCTATGACCATAGCGAGCAAACATTTGGGCAGCGTTTCCCCCTCTGCCCCTCTCTTCTCTCAAGTGGTTGCAGAGACCTCAGTTATACACGGTTTCAAAGAAAGGACAGAGGTGAGGAAAATCATTGTAATGTTAACAAAGCCATGTGTGCATTCTCATAAATAATGGACTTCAGATAATGATTTATATGTTAATAAGGCCAAGTACCCATGCCTGTGAGGGATGGACTACTCGAGTAGATTGTTAGTTGCCACAATTGACACTATGGAGAGATGGCTCTTGGTGGAGTCTGTAGGAGTGGCACATCCAGTATTAACTTGGCTTAGAAGTGGGGGTTGGAAACAATCGGACTGCTAGCTTGTGGACTAAAGGAATTTTCCTTTTGTTAGGGTAGACAAAGTGGTGTTCAATTATTAACAGTTTAACGTATTTTTAACAGGTCTTTTTTAAGATACCTCCAGTATTTTTGCTAACTCCCTCAGATACACTGGTTGTGGTGTGGCTGCTGTCTGTCGTTACATAACTTTTGTCTTATAGTTAGGATAATTTTAAGCAAATGCAGTTATATAATGAGGACTGGAGTTGAAAATTTGTGTGGTTTTGTTGTTAACTTTACTGCAGCAATGTAAAAAAACCTGCATCGTCACAAGGGACTTCAAGCTTAATGTGGTATGTTGAGAGGGGGAAATAAGTCAAACTCCTGAATAACTGCAATGGGCAGAGCATGGCCTTGCCCATTATTCCAGCGGGTCATACGTTTGGCGTGAGCAATGTAGGGCCTGTGTTCAGAAAGCACAGGGAAAAACAAAAAGCTTTCCATACTAAGCAACCATCTGGATAAGAAATGCCAGTAGTTTTTTAGCTTGTATATCTGATATCAAGAAAAAAAAAAATGGGGAAAAAAACAAATTATGTAAAACTGGAGAGCAGAAGGATCAGTCTTATGATAGCCTTCTGGGTGGTTAGTGTTCTCTTGGCCCAATTTCAGATAATTCAAGAAGAGGGTGTGCACAACACGATAGTTCAGGAGTTTAGAACGGGCACCGACACTCACACTTACTAAGATGATTTGGGGTTTTTTATTTGCCACACTTCCAGATACTAATTTTGGAATTCCACTTGTGTGGAAGTGGATTTGCAGAACTGAGGCAGCAACACAGACTGCTTTCTGCTAGTATCCTAAAACTGCCAGTAGCAAGAAGGAAATTGTAGCTATGAAGCTGTTGAGCAGACTGTACTTTTCTACACTTGCTCCAAAATTGGTTGGGACAACGAAGGCATTCACTGTGTGGCTGGAGGACCATTCCCTGCTTATGGAAGCTTCTTAGAAGTGCTTAGGATTGAAACCTTAACAGAGCATGTTCTGCTGTAAGCCATAAATTTGATCTCACTTAAAGTCATCATGGTTGTCTGCTGAACTGAGGGAGCAGTATGCGTGGTCACTGCTACAGTTAGGTGCAGAAGTCCAGGTTGGTGTTAGTGTGTTTTTTACCTTTTAAGATACGAACCCAAAATGATTTAAATGGTGAATCAATATATCATCCTGTAAAAGGTTATTTCAGTTCTTCTTCTAATTTTGTTCTATGTTATATATGCATAATATGCTTTGCGACTACAAAATTCTTTATAAGAAATGTCAAGAAAACTGCTTGAGTCACAGTACTGAAATTATTTTCTGAAGTAGAGATGCTAAGCAGTATATTGGGTGAAATGCATACTAGTGTCACCTAAGAAGGGAAGAGAGTTTGCTCACTTATTAAGACTTTTACTAACAGATTTTATTTTAATTTGTGGATGGTTTTGATCTGTTTAATATGTAACTTAGAGTTCAAATTTCAGGTGGCAGAGTTATTTCACGACTTGAAACAGCGAGTCAGAGCATTTAACATGTGTGTTAATGCTCAACCATCTGCTATGGATCAAGAATGGGTATACAAACAACGCTTCATTTTGCAGGTAATGCTTTATTGACTCTTCCGGGAAGTGACATTATTTACAAAATTTATAGCTGGATTTTTGTATACAAGTACTGATGAACTAGTATTACATCCACGTTTCAAAATTCTGTGTAGATTTTGAGATTGCAGGTGAAAAAAAATTATTTTTAACAGCTTAGAAGGACAACTGATGTTACTTCTAATGGTTCAGAATTCATACTAAGTTGGTCCACTGTCCCTTCACTTCTGACAGTTCATCAAAATAAATCCAAGTCATACTGAAATGAATTAAACTATGTATTTGCACAAATCTCTGTTAAAGTCGTAAAAATACTCTGAAGAAGGATGGTTTATTTTGGAAGTCTAAGAACTAACAGTTTTAAAAATGATGTTTTCACTTGTTTTGAGTGCTCTATTTGGACCACCACTGGCTTGGTTAGTTATTGGGGAAGAATTAGATGTCTTTCAGCTATTGTAAATTTGTGTCATTTCCGATTAAACTTCTTGCCTTATTTAGGCTGATGAATAATGATTTTATTTTCGCAGACCTATTTATCGTTTCAGTGGCAATTGGTTTAACTGTGTAAGCAGTGAACTTTTCAGAGCTGAATTGTTAAATACTGTAACATGAAAACTGAACAAGTTTCATGTAGCTATTTTATGTAAATTTATTTAAAATTGAGGCTCTTGATATCAGGGCTAACAATTATACTTTTCATAGAGCAATTCTGCATACAAAAATACTATGTTGTATTACTAATGTTGTAAAATTGTTTCAGAAGTTGAACTCTTTTTCATGAAAGTATGTTTCTAAGGATTTGTGTGAGTTAATGTTTAGCCAAAATGACAGTAATTCCTGGAAGGAGACAGGAAAAAAATCTTCATATGAAGATCTGTCAGTATCTCTTTATGTTGTTAGTGTTTCTCTTTTCAAGAAACTGAATATAATCTACTGTGTTTAACAAAATATTTTCTTGTGATTTCAGGTTGTAATAGCTGGTGCTTTCTATCCAAACTACTTTACTTTTGGAAAATGTGATGAAGAAATTGCTGTTAGAGACCTTGCTGGCAAAGATCCAAAAACCACTGTAATGGTATGTTGAGAAGGCGAATGACTTAATAAAGAATCGAGTAATAAAAATATGTAGTGTTCAGGTGGTATTTTCAAGTTTTGTTCTGTCTTGGTCAAGGACAGAAATGATTATCTACTCTGATCCTCACTTGGTAAGTTCTCTTCTCTCCCATCCTGCTTTCTGGCAATATAATAAATACTGTGTGGGTGGGCAATTTTAGAAGAATTCCTACTGAGAGCTGCCTCTGTGAATTTGATTGCTAGTCTTGCACAAGCAAACAACTTCCATAAAACTAATAAAAGATGTGAAAAATAGAACAGGACTATCAAGGGTGCTTTTTAGTGAGTATTTATGAAATGGGTTGTTGCAACTTTAATGTTAGTTTTTTGTAATCTCTTACTTGATAGTGCATGGCATACATGCTTGTTGCTTTAAGGTTACTTAGGTATTGCACTCTGCTTTCTTCTTATCTGCTTCTTTTAGAATTGTTTTTTATCTGATTGAATATGCGCACATTTGAAATGGCTGTGTTGATTTTGCAAAACGGTACACAGCTAAACTAGGAAAATGTTTGGTGTATGTGAACTAGGTATAACCATAGGTAAAATAACCATAACCTATGCTTAAAGAAAACAAACCTACAAACCAGTGAGCCTCGTATTCTTGTATTAGCACAAGAGAAAATAGTTATGTGAAAAGGTAGGAGAGAAACTGATAAAGCTTACTGACGAGGAATTTTTTTGTGCTTTACTGCTTACCCAAAAAGAGAGGCTAGTTCTATGCTGAAGGAGATGCTGGCATGGCAATATGTGTGCACAAACACATTTATGTTTGTTTTTAACATATTGTTTCAGGATATTGAAGAAAAAAAAAGGTCCTGTCTAACAGACTAGACTCAGTCTGGTGGAATAAAGACAAGATTAGTCTTACCACAGCAACTTTGATTAAGATTAAACTGTTAGATCTAGGGAGCTATTTGCTTCTATGTTTGTAACTCTTGATCTGCTCATATATCAACTGCTTGTTATCTTGAAGAAGGAAGAAGTAGCTGCTGTATCTTCATCAGTGTAAATGATCTTCCGGGGGGAGAAGTGCTGCATGTTCCTCAAGCTCTCAGAGACTCCTCTTATAGGTATATGATGCTCCTAATGGTGTGTGCCAAAGATATAAAAGACAGTTATTACTCCCACAGTCTGGTCTCTAAACCATCTTGCCTTGAGACAACTTCTGCAGTCTGACCTAGACCATGTTTTTGACCAGCAGCTGATCTCAGTACTAGAACTTTAAGGCATATGAAGATTTTCTAACAATAATCTATTCTTTCTTGTCTAAGATTGTGACAACCAAAGAGAAGAGTAGACAGTTGTATAGCCTCTGAAAAATAATTCAAAGTGCAGAAGTTTGAACTTGCTAATTAGGAGTTCTGTGATTCTGTGTTAAAGCAAGATCTCCTATGAGAGATGACTGAGTAAGAGAAAGGTAGAGAAATGGCTATCTGGCTACAGTGGCATATTAATAGTTGTGAAATTATGGCCTTAAATTGACGTAAATTAGTGCTGCTGGAGTGTTGCTTTGCTTTTGACTGCATATGCCCTTTTCTTATGTTGAATCTTGTCTGCTTCCGAAGTAAGCCAGGTGTTAAAGAAAGCTATTCTGTTGCTTTGTAGAGTTAGTTTTCAAGGTTGTTTAGCTCACAGAATTTGTGAAAAGCATGACTGTCTCTCTTGTTGCCTTGGTCATACACGATAAAGTTATAATTCATTATACTTAACTAAGTATGATCTATAGAATCCACTATACTTTACATTATGCAATCCAATATACTTAACTAGAATGTTATCCTTAACAGAATGCCTTTGAAAAGATGTTGCAACTCCAGTAACTTCTGCGATTTGTAGTGGTTTCAGGATTAAAACCCAAAAAGAGTAACAAAATTTAATAATTCAATTTGGAAGAGACCTCATGAAGTCATCTAGTCTGGTGATAAGGTCAAAGCAGGATTAACATTGAATTCAGACCATGTTGCTTAGGCCTTGATCCACTTGGGTTTGGAAAAAGCTCTAAGGATGGAGATTCTGCAACTTCCCACAGGATCCCACCTACCAGTTCCCTGAATAAGGCAAAGTGTGCTGTCCTAGACTGCAGGATATATATTCTTCTACTTGTCTTCCTCCTTCTCCTCAGGCTCTTGAGCTCCCCTCTTTCCTGGTTGCTCTGGCACAGGCTGCTGTTAGTTATCACTTCCGTAACAAGTTCTACACTGTTTGCTAATAGCAGATCCAGAAGAGTCCTGTTTGGCTCATAACCTGTGTTAGTAATTTACTTTCAACACCCTTCAGAAATCTGGGACCTTGTGCCCTTCCCTTCTAGCAGGTTATCAGGGACCTCATTGTCTTCCTCTAAGATGCAGGGTCTGTGATCTGGAAACCTCTGCACGCTGTCTAAAGATTGTCTGCTTCATCGTGATTGATGCTCTGTTACAAATTCCCACTTCTGTTACCTTTACTGACCTCTTCTCTTACTCTGACCCACAAAAGCTGGGTTGTCCCATTGTCTGCTCCATGTAAGAGCATCTTACACTTGAGCTACTCCTACACACAGGGAAGACCAGGAGGTTGCTCTTTGTCTGCCATTCCTCAGAAGCACGTATCCATCCATAAGTGCTCTCCAGTTGTGCAAGCTGTCCTACCATACCTCAGTGTCCCACCACACCTCAGTAATTCAATACGTGGTAGTTCCGCCAGGACATGCAGAGCTGCAGCTCCTGCTGTTTCCCAGGCTATGCATATTGCCTGGGATGTAGTTCCCAGTGGTGAACAAGGAAGCATAGCAATCTATTGCTTTTCTGTTAGTAGACAGCTTCTAAGAAAATTATCAAAGAAATACATGTAATTACAAATTAAGCGGCTTCATTTATAGTTAGAGGAAAAAAAACCACATTTATGTACTGGTTTAAGGCAGTAGGGCAGCATTAGCAACAAAACTCTGATTGATTGTCTTTTGAGATTTTTTAATTTAATATATTATATAGCATTTTTTGAATTTGTTGGGCTTTAGCTTGTATATCACTATTGCAGCTTAAGTGAAGGAGGAAGCTAACTATTTAGGTGAACTTAATAATGTGTTAAAATAATTGAATGTATCCAAATGTAACTTCTTTTTTTTAACAGCTGAAGAATATTCCTCCCTATGGATATCTGTACCATAAACAGTTGCAGTCACTGTTTAGACAGTGTGGGCAGGTAAAATCTATTGCCTATGATGGATCAAAGTAAGTATAAAATAATTTGTCTCCTGCCTTTCTCATGTTCTCAGCTATGAATGTAGTAATCAATGTCTTTGACAGCGGTGCACTGACAAAATGAATTTATTTTTTCTCATCTCTTTGGGGTCAGTAATTTTTTTTAATGTATTGCCTGGACTAAGAAAGGTGGGTTTGAAGTTTTATATGCATTTGTTGGAATAACTTTAGATAAACTAGCTGATTTATAGACCGCCTTCTGTTTTGTCTCTTCTGTTTGACAGTGGACCTTAACTGCAGCCAATCTGTCTGTATTTATTTCGAACTTGTATACTGAATTTAGCTCGTTTGTACAGTCAGATGGCTTTGCACAAAATGCATGTGACTGGCTGTTTTAGCTAATCTGGCTAACTTTGGAGTACAGCTGCCCAAAGTTGAATTCATGTACCCCTTCTTAGGCCTTTTCCAATCTTTAATTCTTTTCTTACTCACTTATATTTTCACATCCTTTCTATTTCTATTAAATACTCTCAGTAAATTTGGTATGTGCTTGTGAGAATGTTAGAAAGTTTTCTTATAACCATCGTGATAATTAAAGTTTTAAGGCGCATGAGAGCAGTAGCAGAGCTTGTGAGGTGCCCACTTTTTACTGTTTGCCAGCCTGCTAAGATAAAGGCAGGAAGAAGAAATGATGGCTTTTATGTTTTGTTTTTTGAACAGGGCTTTTGTGGAGTTCTCTCGTAATCCAGTGGAGGGCTTTAAGATACTTCCTGCAGTGTATCTGTCAGTCAAGATGTCACAGCTGAAAATTCCTCTTGAGCTGAACGTTCATTATCCAGATGATATTGAAAGGCAATTGCAAGGTGTGAGAGCTGCAAGTATGGAATCTCTAAGGTAATTGTATTGCGTATGGAAAATGGGTTTCTTTGCAATGTAAAGTTTAAATGAGGTTTGTTGGATTCAGTAGGAATCTCCTTGAAAGTGTTGCCAAGGAAGGCATGTTACATTCATAAAACAGATGTGTAAACTTTGTATAAGCAGAATGTTTTTACAGGACTAGAAATAACATGATTGTTTAAAATATTTTTTTATAGTTAAAGGTGTTTTACTGTTTAAGAGAACTCCAAGTATACACTGTCTTTTTTTTTTTCTTTTTTTAAGGTTCTAGTCAGTTTGCCTTTGGCATATGGAAATATGGATGTACACAGTAATTTCTATTCATGCTAGAGATGATGGTGGGGATTTGGGAACATAAAAGAAAGGGAGGGAGGAGGAGTATAACAACAGAAATTGGAGAGAAATACAACAACGTAAGGTGGGGAGGAATAATAGAAAACACTGATGAGGAATGCGATGTAGTGAGTCTCTGGTTCACACTTGCTTTTGCTAGAAAAATCTGGCATGTGAGTTTCATTGTTATTATATGCTGTCGGTGATTCTCAGGTTCAGATCATACAAGCAACTTGCTAAAATGGTAATCTGCCTAGCTCCTGACTGGTCTGCAGACATTTTAATATTTTAAAATAAGAAAACTAAAATAGGAAGGCAGGAGTGAACTGGAAAGGTTAAAGTGCAGATGAATACTTCACTTGCAGTTGATTGTACTTAGTTTTAATAAAACATTTCAGCAGCTTCACTGTGCCCAAAACAGCACTTAAAATGTTTGTGAAAATTAATTCTTGAGAGGCTTAAGAAAGAAGCCTTCTAGACTGAAAGACTAATTTTAGAGTTCTTTGTAAAGTAAAAAGAATATTATATATGTAAAAAAAAAAATGCTGAATTTGTCTTTGTGCTGTAGTGTACTTAATTTATTTTTAAAAAATAAGTGTAGAAGGCATATCGTAGTAAAAAGCCACAGTATTTAAACTTAATTCTTTGGAGTTCTAATAAATTGATGGCATGGTTGTGTCTTGGTATGTATCTTCCTGTGTTCGGTCATAAAGGAATTCAGACAGTTTCTCTGTAGTATTTTGGTTCTGTGTGGTCATTTTATGTTCTAATTGAATTAGGATGTTTTTAAGTAAAAGTCACTAAGTACATAAGTGTGCCCTGGGGAAACCTTGGGAAGCAAATGAAAGCAAAAGAATTGAACTCCTGAGTTTTCATGTGCGAGTGAAGTGTTTAGCATCTTTATTCCATAAACTTTTCAGAGTAAATGTGGACTGTCAGAAGCAGACAGTGGAGCCTGTGGAAATCTCATTTGGTTCTTTACAACAGCCAAAGATGATCCCAAGTCATTTTCTGTCCATCAGGATAACAGAGGTAGGGATGTTCTACACGTGAAGTAGGTCGTGTCTAATGATTGGTACCTAGATAACTTTGTAGAGACGAATACCTGACAAGCTTAAATGAAAAGAATGGGTACTAATAATGTTTTTAGCACAGAGGTATGGAGCATATTCTTGGTATTATTTTTAGTAGTTCTTTGTTAAACAGCGTTCATATGTCACAAATAAATTTCAGTCGTTGAAATTTATTTGTACTTGAAAATTTGTGGGGTTTGGTGGGAGTAAATGTTAGCTGGAAGTATGCATAAATGTAAAGAGGATTAATGGGAGAGGTAAAATATTTGTGTACAGTATATAAATGAGAATCGGTAGGTATTTGGGCCATTTAGCTGGTTATTATTAACTGGCAGTTTTCTTCAGAAACTGTAGATGTGAGAAATGAGGTGAAGTAATGGTACTGCATGCTTATTCAGAAAAATATTGCATGCCTAAGAGGTAGTGTGTTAGGGGAAAATTTACATATATATAAATATGTCTGAATTCTGAAGTTGGCAATTTTAAAATCTTGTGTTAACTATTGTCTTCTCAAGAAATTGAGTAATAGCAAGCAATATATATATGCTGCTGAAATAAAAATAATAAAAAATCCAAACCACTAAGCTAGTGGAAATTATAGGCTCCAGTATTAAAAAAGCTCTTTATAGTAGTGATATGTTTTGCAAGTGCAGAAAAGAATATTTTCTTCATTTTATTCAGCGAAGTCTCTTGGATCAAAAATGTTAATGGATTTGATCAGATACATTCCAATCACTTAACTATCTGTGCTACTTCTGTTTAATACATCAGCTTTAATGATTGTATGTACTGTAAATAAATATTTTCTTTTATGACAAGCATTCAATACAAGATCAGAAATGGTATATGAGTTCAGTAAGGCATTTGAGAAGACGACTTATTTTATTCAACTTGATTTAAATAGTGGTATGTTCTTCTCAGTTTTCTAAAGGACGGCTAATCATAACAGTAACAATGCCGATTTGCTGATAGATGTATCTAACTGCTGTTCTTTCACTAATAAGAAAAATGCACCATATCTGTATGTATCTGTCTAATAAACTGTATACCGTATATTTTCTGTATGTTAATTTGGTTTAAAAAAATGGAAGCCATCTTTTCTTCATTTTCTATATGTTACTAATGTTTGTATCAGGGTCTCTTTAGATGAAAAGCGTATTGCAGTTGCAAAGCAAGTAAACAGTTTAAAATAACTAATTATGAGAGAGAAATGCTTCACTGCATTATTGCAGCATGGGAACATTTCTATGAGTGTATCAGGAGTACGAGTGCTTTCATGCATTTTGCTCAAACGTGTTTTGTGTTTGATGTAGAAGAATAAAATAATATGAAATCTGATATGGTCTAATTTTTATACTCTCAGATAGTAGAAGTTGGACACTTCTGGGGTTACAGGACAGATGAAAAAAATAGGACTGTACTCGAGGCTCTAACTGCTGAAATTAACTACCAGAACCTGATGGATTTAACAGTGCCTCCACATCCAGAGTTGGTTTGTCTGGCACCGTTCATTTATCTGGAAAACAGAGGATACTACAGAGCTTGTATTCTGAATGTTTGTGGAGATTTTGCTGAGGTACAGTAATATGTTATGTCATATTGAATTGGTAGGGTGTAATTGGGTTAACAATCTTGGAGCTCTATGTTCATGATAATTATAAATATTCCAGTAAAGAAATCTGTAGAACTAGAACTAAAATAAAACCTTAATAGAATGTTGCCGGAATAGATTAATTAGTTTTTTTCCAGAACACAGGAATATTTTAGTATTAAATTGAGAGGCTGTTGTTGATACAGTAAAGTGTCTTGCGTGCTGAAGTAAAGTGGAGGAAAATAAAGACTGAAACCTCCAGTAACTTTGAAAACATGGTAAGGAATGCCTGGATCAGAGTCCAGTGCTGCATTGCTGGCAGCAGCCCCATCACTACTTCTTCATAAATATATTGAGAGCCATCTGAATAATAAGTTTCTTGCTCCCACTGTATTGGCAGTTTTCAGTCGCTTGGGGCCAATTCGTCTGAGCTTGTTCTTCTGCCAGTGTTTCTTCCCCTGGTTTACATAGGTTTTCTTTTTCTCCTCTTTCTTCTCCCTCCAGTTTCTTGGCTATCTTTTTCTTCTTGGACTTTGTTTTGCTGATTGAAGCAAGCTGCACTCTTTCTCATCTCACAAACATCATTGACTGTCTGTGTACCTGTTCTCTATCTCGCTCTATTTTGTTTTGACCTCAGTTTTCTGAAGCAGAATTATGCATGCTCCTGTACTTACAGTTCTACCTTTGTTTATGCGATGATGCTACTATTCCTCTTCCAACACAGTGTTTCTACTCTGCCTTCAAAAATATTTCATGTGGCACATGCCACATTTGCCTTTTCACAGCTTTTTTGCATGGGCCACCTCTTTCATATTAGACTCAGTTCTGTCTCCTTAGTAATTACCAACTAATTAGAATTTATAAATAATGGAGAATTTATAGCAGAAATTGTTAAAAATTCCAAAGGATATGATCTTTCATTTCATACCATTTGATTCTACCTGTTCCTATTGAGTTCTCAGGTCAATTCAGTGTGATCTTTTTTTTATATTAGTGTTTATGTCGCTGAATTCTGTATCATCAGCAAATTCATCAGAACATTTTGGCTTATTGTGTTGAGGTCAGTAATGGAAATTAGTGCCACAGTTCAAGATTGGTATTAATTTTTCAGGCCAATGCTTTTCTTTTTTGCAGTTAAGGACAGATTTTTTAGTTTTTACAAGATTGGCCTTTGCTCAGTCCGTTCCTCCTTTTGAATTTCTCGGTTTCTTAACATAGCTGTCACCACTACAGAGTTAATACTGAACATTGTCACCTGTTTTGAAGTCATGGAAGACTAGTGAATAACAGTCCTCATCTTATCACTTTCTCTTCTGCATTTATAAACAGTCACTCAATCCATGTTAGCATGTGCTTATCTAAAAGCAGTTGTTAGGTAGTATCACCGTTAAAAGTAAGGTTATACAGATTCAGTTGCAGGGAGAGAATTAGAGCCTTTCAGAGAAATGTGCCTTTCCAAGATTTAGCAGATTATTTGCATTACCAGTGGATGTTTCAGCCGAGGGATCAAATAATAGACATGATAAAATTTGACCTATTATTTTTTTACATGACTTCATTTGCATCTTTTCCAGACTCTGAATTTGCTTCCATTTCACTTGATAAAATTGTGTTGTACTGTAATTATTAAACTTAGGTTGTCGCTTTCCTTGCCATTAAAAGTAGCACTTTTAGTGTTACGGAATCTTTGCAGATGCTCTTGATTCTTTTTCCAGGTTTTTTTTGTGGATTATGGCAATAGATCAAAAGTGCCTTTAAAGAAATTAAAAGAGATTCCAAGCTGTCTTCAAGAGCTTCCTTTCCAGGTAGGGGTAATGCTATTTGCTGCAGCTTAATAGGTATTTTTGTCTGTTCTGGCAAACAGAAGTGTACTTCAAATCATAATGCTTTTCAGAATAATAATGAAGTAACATGTATTTTGCTAATGGGAGTAGCTACAAATCACCTTCACTAATAGGCGGATACATGTTTTCCACAGATGTGTATGCACAGAGCAGTAATTACTGTGTCTAACTGAATTGCATTGTGTTTAATTGTAGAGAAACGTTATGCAGCCTTTTGTTTTCAGGGGCACTTGCTAGAGAGAAAAAAAAAAAAAGGAAAGCCTGAACTTGCTGCTTGACTGGATGTAAAATACATTGTTTGTATTCATTTGTTTTAACTAAATGTTTGAACTGGTCCTGTTCCTGTGGAGACAACATAGTGGGCTCTGTCTCCCAGCTGTAATCACAGGAACAGTGGAAGGAGAGAGGAAATTGCTCTAACAGCTGCCTTTTGCTGCTTGTTGCTTTTGGTTATCACTTTCTTTGTTGTCCATCAGTTCTATGAGAAGTAAAACTTCTCTCTAGAAGGGGAATGTTGTTCTGGTTCCTCTATTGCCTGCTCATATGCAAAGCTTAAGAGTAACAGGCTGAGCAGTAGGTCAACTTTGCTTTAGTCTAAAGAACCTCTGAGCAAATGACAGAGCTTTATACAGCCTAGAAAACATCCCAGAGAGGAGAAACTGTCAATGAGTAGTTTAATCAATTGCTCTCTGCTTAAACCTAGCTGCCCCTACTACAGATAAGTGCCAGCATAGTATCTCTCTTGTCTGCACGGCACAAATCTGCAGTGACAGCTGTCTCCTGTACAGTTACTGAGCATTTTTGCTCCATCAAAGCTCCTGCTCTGCTACACTGTTAGTTACCGGACAAATGCATAGGAGATACCCGATTTAAATTTTGCAAAGCTATAAGTCTCTGGTTTTGCTTTGTGCTGCTTTGCTGTTCTTTGAATTGCTTGCTTTACTTGGATCTTTTCAGACAGAAATCTCTTGATAACTAAATAGTGATCGGTAACGCAAATCTGAGGGACCTTTATAGATAGTTTTTCAGAAAAATAATTCTCTTGAGCTATATTTACAGATAAAATAACTAGAGACTTCAAATGAAATTCAGCTTTTCAGTCCTCATTCAGATATTTTTAAGCTAATTAAAACAAGTGTATCATACAGTCTTCAAAAAGGACAAGAAGGAAGACCCGGGAAACTACAGGCCAGTCAGCCTCACCTCCATCCCTGGAAAGATGATGGAACAGCTTGTTCTGGGCATCATCTCCAAGCATCTGGAGGAAAAGAAGGTTATCAGAAGTAGTCAACATGGATTCACCAAGGGGAAGTCGTCTGACTAATCTGACAGCCTTCTACGATGGTGTGACTGGATGGGTGGATGAAGGGAGGGCAGTGGATGTTGTCTACCTTGACTTCAGCAAGGCTTTCGACACGGTCTCCCACATCATCCTCACGGACAAGCTTAGGAAGTGTGGGTTAGATGAATGGACACTGAGGTGGATTGAACAGTGGCTGACAGATAGAGCTCAGAGGGTTGTGCTTAGTGGTGCAGAGTCCAGTTGGAAGCCAGTAACTAGTGGTGTCCCTCAGGGGTCAGTACTGGGTCCAGTCCTGTTCAATATATTCATCAATGACCTGGATGAAGGCATGGAGTGTACCATCAGCAGGTTTGCTGATGACACAAAACTGGGAGGGGTGGCTGACACGCCGGAAGGCTGTGCCACCATACAGTGTGACCTGGACAGGCTGGAGAGTTGGGCAGAGAAAACCCTTATGAAATTCAAGAAGGGCAAGTGTAGTGTAGTGCATCTGGGGAGGAGTAACCCCATGCATCAGTACAGGTTGGGGGCTGACCTCCTGGAGAGCAGCTCTGTGGAAAGGGACCTGGGAGTCCTGGTGGACAACAGGATGACCATGAGCCAGCAATGTGCCCTGGTGGCCAAGAAGGCCAATGGCATCCGGGGGTGCATCAAGAAGAGTGTGGCCAGCAGGTCGAGGGAGGTCATCCTCCCCCTCTACTCTGCCCTGGTGAGGCCGCATCTGGAATACTGTGTCCAGTTCTGGGCTCCCCGGGTCAAGAAGGACAGGGAACTGCTGGAGAGGGTCCAGCAAAGGGCTACAAAGATGATGAGGGGACTGGAGCATCTTTCTTATGAGGAAAGGCTCAGGGACTTGGGGCTTTTTAGTCTAGAAAAAAGACGACTGAGGGGGTTATCTTATCAATACTTATAAGTACTTAAGGGGAGGGTGCCAGGGGGATGGGAACAGTCTTTTTTCAGCGGTGCCCAGTGATAGGACAAGAGGTAACGGGCACAAACTGGAACACAGGAAGTTCCATCTTAACAGGAGGAGGAACAACTTTGCTCTGAGGGTGGCAGAGCACTGGCACAGGCTGCCCAGAGAAGTTGTGGAGTCTCCCACACTGGAGACATTCCAAACCCACCTGGACGCCATCCTGTGCAATGTGCTGTAGGTGTCCCTGCTGTGGCAGGGGGGTTGGACTGGGTGATCTCCAGAGGTCCCTTCCAACCCTGACGATACTGTGATACTAACTTTATTCTCTGATGCGTTTAATGATGAAAATGAGAAATGAACCAGCAGAAGTATGGTTTAATTTTATTTGTCTCTTCTTAGAATTAGATTTTGACAGGTTTAATTTTGTTTGGTTTTCTGTTATAATTGATTTTAAACAAGTAAGTAGAATTAATTTTGTCAAGAATCATATTTTTTTGTGTTTTTTTCAGATGTATTAAAGGAAAATGTATTTCCACTTCAGACCTAATCTTTTAATGGTCAGTTTTAATGACCAGCTAGAAAAAAAACCAGGTTTTCTGTTGTATATTCATTCGAAGACATAATTACAGATGATGATTGTGGAAAGGGATTAAAAGAGAGCTTAATTACTCTTGCCTGCCAGGGACAGAATAGCTGCAGTGGTCTTGCCAAGTTTTCTGGTACCTTAGTTGAAAAGAACTGTGGATTGTAAAGTTTTTTTCCAGAGTAGACATCTCTACACTCCTAAGATTTTAATGCAGATGGTGAATTAATAGTGAATTATCTCTTACTTATGCTCTGTTTGCTCTGATTCATTAGCAACTATGTACAATACTGAAGTGATATGAGATGTAATGTGTATCTGCTTTGGCAACGACAGAATAGGAATTATGCCAGTAGCTTTACAGCAATCCTAGCTACTGCAATAATTATGAAGTCATTTTTAGCTATTAATTCAAACAGTTTGTTGAGAAGATGAAATATTTTCATGCTGATTCTCTACTCAGGCAAGTGTTGTTTTCAATGTTTTTGCTCTAGGCCTTAGAATTCAAGATATGCAAGATGCGTCCATCTGCAGAATCTCTTGTTTGTGGGGAATGGTGGAGTTACAGTGCTAGCCAGAGATTTGCCTCGCTAGTAAACGGCTACACTCTTCTCATGAAGGTGTATTCAGTTGTGCATAGTGTTCTGCATGTGGATGCTTTCCGTTACTCGAGGTGCAAAGAGGAGCTTGTGAACATTCGAGATGTGCTTATTGAAGAAGGTTATGCTGAACTAGCAGAAGAATCATATGAATCTCAAGTATGTATTGTAAGCTGCTTCTACTTTTCTTATACTAATTTATTTCAGCTCAGGTGGTCTGAAGTCCTGAGAAGTTGAGCTGAAGTCTTGACTAATGCCATAGGATTAGGCAAGACTAATACTTGAATGGGACAATGTTTTTTTAGGTCTGTGCATAATTCGTATTGAGCTGTTGGCCAAAAGCATTGCTGCTTTGAGACACCTTTTGAAAGAGATGTTTCCCAGGAGATAATGGCATCAATTGAACTGCTTTGCTGTTTTTTGAAACTTTGAAAAAATGCAGCTGTTTCATAGTTTTAACTATCTTCCATTTTTGTGTTTTATATAATCTGAAAGGTGGTAAGAACATTGTTTTTTGTATTTGTACATGAGTATGCATGTTCTTTGTGTAGGACTGTTTTTTGTAAAATTTTTGAAAAGCATATCTGTTTCATGGTTTTAACACTCTTCCATTATTATGTAGCAAAGCCATGATTTGCTCAAAGGACTATTTTTGGACAAAGTAAAGGAGGAAGGGAAAATGCCTGTATCTTCAAGGAAGAAAGAAAAGCATCTCATTGAAAGATTGTTAAACTTGTTTTCTGACAATAAATCTGGTGCGCCAACCCATAAGGTAACTTTAGTGGTGGTTTTGATATGTCATTACATGACCCTGCTTCTCACTTTGTTAGAATGGAGGTGAAGACTGAAAGTACATTTAATAACCAAACCATACGTGATGTCTTTCATAGTGCATTCTACCTTCTGTTGGTAGAAAGCCGTAACGTGACCATCACTGCAGACTACTCTTTGCAGCTTTTAACAAAGTTTTGAAGTATAGCCTAAGAGCTAAGTGAACTGACTCTTCTGACACATTCTAAGGCAGCGCTTTGAACCACTACAGAATGAAGATAAAATTGAAAAACTGAAGACAATCTGTCCACACATGGTAGTCTTCATTATATAAGCTACAGCAAAAAGTAACATTATGACCCTATCAATTTTTCAGAAAAATTAAACATGGGTTTTCTCTACATAGTGTTTCGTTCTTCCTCAGCTAGCAGTAGGTAAGCAACTCTAGGATAGATGATGCAGCAAACACTCCAATAACTGATAATAATGAAACATTGGGTTTTTCTTCCACTGCCAATTCCAAACTCAGAATTTATTCTTACTTATATATTTTGAGATATTTAGTCACTACTAAGCTGGAATATAAAACATGAAAATGGGTGTCCTGTTCTGCATTCTTGATTATAAGTTAAGTCTCATCTACATTATCATTCTTGTCCCATTTCGGACCTGACAAAATTCCAGGCTTTCAGGCACCTAGTCGTGCTCAGTTTACCCACAGGAGTAATCCTGTTTCACTACTCACTTTCATAAAGTGAGATATTTTCAAGATTAAAGACTTGCTCCTGTAAACAAAAATGACCTGGTTTTGTTAGGTGCTCTATGAAATCTGAACTTGTGTTTTTAAGTCAGAGGAAAGTTGTGAATCGCCAGCACCTGTGAAAATACATTATTTTTGTTTAGGTGGCTCAACAAGCAAAGTTTGCTTTAGATGGGTGAAATGAAAATACTGTTTATCAATTTAGTGTTGCTCAATTACATGCCGAAATGTGTTTTGGTTTTCATTTTATTAAGGATTTTGGTTTGGAGGATCCAGGTGCTGGCTAACTAGAATATCATTTGTTCTCTGTCTTTTTGAAGGTAACAGTTGTTGGCCCGTTCAGTCCTTATGAGGTGAAATGCTACAGTGTGACTAGAGTATCCCAGTTCAGGTATGAGAAGACTTTTACTGTGAAGTACAGGCACATTCTCAGCTGTTATTTTTGATAAATAGGCAAAAACCATCCTAGTTTACAGAATTTTTATTCATTGAAAAGACTGAAGTAGTCAGGCCTGAATTGCATTAATATGCACGCTATTGCTATGTAAAATTTTAAGAATAGTTTTATTAAAGGTGCTTGAATGTCTTAGAGAGAGATTATTTATTAACCATCATATACATCTGCTAAACGGTATTCAGGTAATCTTCAGGCAGTAGCTGCTGTCCATTGAGGTTGCATTGTGAATTTAAAATAATTCTTTTTGTACATGTTTGTATGGTTTTTGGTTTTTTAATGTTGAAAATATTTCTTATTTCCTCCCCAGAAATGCTTTCATACAGAAGGGGAGCATAAACTCTGTTGTTGTCCATGACCCTCCAGAAGATCCCTTTCAGAAATTGTTGGTTGCTGCTTTTTTATCAGTAAATGCAACTGGTAATGCTTAATAAAAATGTTTGGACAGTTTGTCTAGACTTGTTTTTACATGAATAGTTCTGCAAGTAAATATGTCGCTGTAGTTCTTCCTTACATCTTTTTGAGGTTTCATTTTCATTAGATACTGCTTAGATTTTTTTTTTTTTTTTTTTTGTGTGACAGGATCTGCTGTGATTTTAGAGGAAACATCTTTGATGCCTCCTATTCCTGGCGTGCTTGCACTTCTCAGTATGCTGTTTGCTCCTGCTATAGAACTCAGGTATTAGTGCGTTTTAAAAGGTGGTGTTTCTTTTTTTTTTTTTTTTTTAGGACCCTCACAAATTGGTGATGATTTTTTTTTTTTTCTTCTCCACTTTCAGCATTTAGTATTTTGTCTTCCTGTTCATGTAATTCTTGTATCTTTTACTGGTTTTAGTATAATAGTATGTCGCTAAGATATCTTGTTTACTGTACTTACACATTGGTGCTGCAGGCTCTACCTCACAATAAGGCAATACAGTTCCTGACAATTGTCCTGGAAGCCTAGGAAGATGAACTGTAGAACAGGGCAAGTTTTAAATCTACGTGAGGAGAGGAACTTGCATGGTTTTTGTAAAAGCTGAGTTCTGGCAGTTGCATTACTATTGTGTTTTGTTTAAATTCTTGTATCTGTAGACTGTCATTTCAACACAGTGAAGCTAGCATTCCTTAATTAAAGTTTCGTTTTGTGTATATATGATTTTCTTTTTAAGTTTTTTGAGTATGTTTTCGTAACCAGAACTTTTAGTTTTGTTTCATCACTGTATTTAAAAAAGCAGTATGACTAGGTGTGAATGCCTCTCAGTTGTCTTAGCTTCTTTAAAACACTGGAATCTTGCTTGGCATGGCAAAATTCATTGAAGTCTGTCTTCATGCGAGTTCAGTTTCTTCAGCTCTAAGCGAGACTTTTCTTTCTTTTTCGTATAGGGTTGATAAAAGTGGAAAGTATTATACTGGTGTTCTGTGTGGTTTGGGTTGGAGTCAGACTTCTGGGGCTCCACTGCTTCCAGAAAATGACATGGAGCTGACATTTGATGTGCGTTTTGGAGTGGAAGACATAACAGAGGTAAAACATGCATAAGAATTTTCACTATAGTAGGAATTAAGTAGAACTTAGTGCATCAGAGCTTGATAACCCTTAGTTAATAAGAAAACTTGTTTTAAGCTGCGGTTTGGGGATTTTTTTAGTGTACTACCTGTTTATAACCTTGGATTCTTATCAGAAAAAATCACTTACCTCCTCCTTTGAACAAAATACAATATTATAGAACAGTACACTGTACTCTTTTCAAAGCAAAAGCATCGATTTTACACTAATCGGATGTCAATACTTGTTAGTTATGTTCTTAGGATTATTGTGTTTTTTACTCATCAGCCTAGCATGACTGCTTTGCAATGTTCGGTTTGATTCTACAGCTCTGGTAAGTCATCTGTATCGAGCTGCTTCTCCCAGAGCAGATCAACCAACCAACCAATAAAAACCTGCGACATTCCTCATTACAGCCTTTTTGCAACTTGCAGACAGAGACCTGTCAGAGGGAAGTATGTACATACACTCTGTTAAGCCGGACAGTAAGCTGTATTTGACCTGTGCTTCAGATTCGACATGTGCTTTAGCCAGTGAAGGACCTCACATGCCCTGATTAGTTGTATGTACAGAGTGAGTACATTAGGTGATGACCAGTCCTTTCTAGAGGCCTTTTAAGGGCCTGGTGGACGTGCCGATGCGCATATCTGAGCTATTGTTTTCTGAAAGCACTGACTTGGGGTGTGTGATGTCTGTATTCATGATGCCTTCACCAGAATGGTTACACCAAGCTGTTGTGCATGTGAAAATTATGGACAGATAGAGAAGATCCTTAAAACTTACAGAAGGAATTCTGTGTTGGAAAAAATCCAGGCAATTGGTAGCCTGTATGTTTTATGGCGTATGTGGGTAATCTTGAAGAATGTGGTATCAAGCGGCTGAACGTTAACATCTTTGACCAGCAGAGATGCATCTGGAAGAAGTGGTGTTTCTAAAGCTTCAGATGTTTTTGCTTATGTTAATAATATTCTGGTTGAAGTTCAGTGGTATGGTTGCCACAGTCACCTTCACATCAGTGTAATATAATAGAGTACAGAACTAGTGCTGGTTTAGAGTGCTTTATATTCTGTCACTGGTATTTTTGCAGATAAACATCCTAAGGATAGCCATTAATAAGCTGCTCTGTGAATGTGCAGTGCGTTCTGGACAAGAGAGAATGACACAGCTGCAGGAAAATGTTCGTCAGAAACTTCTATGGTAATAATTTTGTAGAAATAAGATCTTCTGTTTCACAGTCTCAGCAAAAACAAAATAAATGATTCCTTGAAGCATAGCTCAGATTAGGCTTTGGGGAAATAATATATGTTCTCATTTAATGATGCATTTAATTTCATTTGTTTATTTATAAAGCAGTATACTCAACAACTTCAGGCTTCTTGTGGAAACACTGGTTCTTCAGGGAAGCCTGATCGCTTAAGAGTCGTAAAACCTAAACTGTAAAACCTGTTCTACGGGGTACCAGTTCTGATGTATCTTTGCTTTGTGCACCCAGGACAAAGTTAATATTAATTCCTATGGTATAAGAGTGCAGAAAGAGTGCTTTCTCCCTATGCATTAAATTGTGCGTGCTCCCTTTCCTTCCTCAGCAGACCTGTGTTAGGATAGTGTTGGCAAAGTTAATTGCTGGGTGTCCCAGGTTAACTTATTAATTGAAGTAAGGCCACCTGCCCTTTTCTCCAGCAGGCCTCCCTGCTTCCCGCAGCTGAAGCAGTGGTTCTGAAAAGACTATTGTGAGTCAGCGCAGCCAGTCTTGAGAATTTCTTTCAGCTTGCAGTGTGTGGGAAGTGTTTGAGGGAGCCAGTTCAATGAAGTATCCCTGTAACAGCTCCTTCTAATGTCTGCCACTGCTGAGCATGCTGTGGAAAGTCTTCCCTTGTTTGTAAACGTAGTGTGCATTTTAGTGCTGTCTGGATCATCAGTAGACTTTTCTCATCCTTAGCTGGCTCTGTACTGGACAGATTTCAAAAAGAGCTCTGGCTCAGCCGTGAATTAAGAGTTATGTTATGCTCTCCAGTACTGGCCTCATCTCTAGGAAATGTGACCTTTTGTGAACAGAGCTTTTCTAAAGTAACTGTATGCCAAAGTGAGGCACTTCCTCATGCTGATAAGGATCAGAAGCTTTAAAGCTTAGCTGCCCTTACCCTGGGTTATCAAAATGATTATCAGAGCAGCTGTTTATGCTAAGTTTTCAGGTGTTTCTTGTTTTTGAATGTACCTGTTCAGTTGATTTTTACTTTTTTCCCAGCTGGGAAAAAAACTATAACATTGCCTTTAGTTGAAAGCAAGTACCCATACTTCTTATTTCCAAAACTTGAAAGAAAATTCCGTGTGATGCATTTTATAATAAATTAAAAAGTGCTGGGGGAGTCAGCCTTACATTTTGAGGCACTGGAAGTGAAATGAAAAGAGCATAACCAATTGCCAGAAGTTTGTGTGTACATCCAGAAAGTGGTGGTACAGCTTCACAGAGATGGATGTCAGACACGCACGCTGCTTGCACTTTCAACTTAAGGAGCGTGAGTGGAACCTGATGGCAAGCTGTACACATTTCATATCTGCAAAAATCTTAGTAAAATACCAGCTGTCAAGTGTACTGCTGATGCAATATTTATTTTCCTGTTTGTGTCCCAGTACCTCAGGCCAGCTGGTGTCTACATTGCCTTTGGACACTGCCATGTAGTACCACGTTTAGCTGAATGAAGATGGCTTGTGTGATTCATGTGGTAATAAGAGTAGGGAGCAGTCAAGGAAAGTGGATAGGCAGAAAGAAGCAAAACCACAGAACCTCTCTGGAGGTGACTGATAATAACAGGAGCTCATACTTGGACATCAACACTTACATGCTAAATTCAAGGCACAAAAATGTCGCTGCTATTTCGTTTAGACATGTGAATACTTGCTACTGTTTTGACACCTTTTTTGGGTTGATTGTTCAGACATCTCCAGCCAGCTGGGACGGGAGGGAGCAGCCTGCGCAGCTCCTCGGTGCAGGTCCTCAGCGTTGACATCTTCTCAGGCTCAGTCAACGCTGCCTGCCTGCCTCGCTCATTCTCATCAGCCTTCTGGGCTTTTTTTTTCTTTAGCATTTTATACCTTTCTGTGGTAGCATTTTCTCTCTTGAAATCTTTGATTTTACTGACTCTGTTCCAATGACCCTGCAGCTATTTTTTCAATTTTTTAAATTTATTTTTATTTACCTCTTTGAAGGAAGAGAAAATCTGGTTATTGTTATGATGTCGTCTTTTCTTTTGTGTAAAATTTTTCTTCGTTTTGAATGTTATTTTCTGATTGTACTTTGGTTTATGTCTTGGAAAAAAACCTAAATTTTTAATAATAAGAGTAAATATGTAAAAATTTAGCCTGAACAGTCTTTTTTCTGTTTTTCAAAAGCTAATTGTATTTACAACATGTCACCACTACTTAAGACTAAAATGAGTGTTTGAAAAACACATCTAGACAGAATTAATTAAAGTCTACTACTGTTGTCCTTTGCACAGCTTGAGGAAATAACTGGAGCAGACAGATAATCTATAGTAACTGAGTTGTCATGCAAAGCAAAATACCCTAAAAATAGCTGTATTATAGATTCTAGTGAACAAGCATGCATAAAATTTATGGAATAAATGATAGTTACAAATTCTAGTACTTTGTGAATTAAAAAAAAAAAAATCATTATTTTATTTGAAAGAAAATACATTCTGATAGACAGTGCCCCTGTGAAAATTTGTATTTTGACTCTTACACTAGAGGGGCAAAATACAGAGAAGTGAACAAATCAGACTAGATTAACAAGGACATTTAGGATTCCCTTCAGCACAAACACCTTGTAAATGCCCAGCTGTATCCAATATAAAAATTCCTTTGTATTTATAATTAATCAAATACAAGTGTATTTATTAAGGCTATTTTCATGTAATTTCAGTTTAATCTGCAAACGCAAACCTCGAGATATAATTGTTCCTTTATGGTATGAGAAGCCATATGCATGGAATCAGGTAAGGGTATAAACATTTTTTATTTTCTTTTTTTAAAAGAAAGTCTTAGAGTACCCCAGTACAGTTAGTTAAGAGTGGTCAAATGGAGCATTTCCTTTGGAAAGATGTCTTTTTGGAGCCTGGGGAGGAAACTTAAAAAAAAAAAGTGTTGATTTTAAAGATACTGATGAAAGTGCTGTTGAGTCAAATTCAAGGCTTAAGAACTGTTGTGCATACATCAGCCTCTCTTGAGATCCTGGTTTTGTAAAGTCTGTCTAGTTTGGGAGTTTTGTTTTCATTTTTAATTTTGTATATACAAATATTTAGCCTTTTCAAACAGAACACTTCATGATTTTTAAGTTGAGAGAGATTGTAAAGGCAACTTTACATTTGTTGGAAGTTCAAATTCTGTATTCTTCTTTCTGTTAAACAGCTGTGGCCTAAAAGAGAAGATTGATACTTTTTTCTTGTTTAGGATTTATCTGACTACTGTGCATTTTAGTTTTGTTTTGGGTTGCTGTGCTTTCAGGTGGCTTTTCCCTGCCAGGTGGCAGATACAAATGTGGCTTGCTTTAGGATGAATGTGCCAGCATCAGATAGAGGGCAGTTTTCTCAAAAGCCGGGGGGGGGTTTGTAAAGCTGAAGAGCCTAGCTTCCTACTCCATTAGGAATTACCTTTCTTTCTGTAAGGGCCTCTGCAGGCAACTAGATTTCCTGATGAACAAGCACATTTTCTTAATTAAAAGAGGGTGAAGAATTACTGAGTGCAGCAGTAAGATTTCTGCACGCACCCTCCCTGTGCCTCTCCCACCCTGAGGCATATAAATGAGGGGGGGTTAGGTCTCTCTTCTTGAAAAGATTGGTGACTGTGAGTGAGCACCAAGGGCATGTGTTTCTAGTAGGCATTCACTGAGGGGTTAGAGTGTGTCGTGATACACTGCTTTAAGCCAAAGTCTTTCTATTTTCATAGTTCAAATTCAGTTGTCCTTGGTATTATGAAGATAATCTCCTATTCAGTTACTGATGTTTAGCTTTTCATAACAAGTTAACGTATAGGCCTTGGATCAGGATTTTCCCCACTGCATCTGAAGGCTGAAGAATCTCAGGACATCTTTCTTACATTATCATGTAAAATACTACCTGTAATGCTTTGGAATTGATTGTGGAATAGTATTCTGACTCAGGCAAACCGTGAGATATGGCATTTTATAGTACTGGCTCTTGTGTTGAAATGTGTGGCATGGAACTGACATGCCTGTATGATTCGAAACTTTCAAAACTCTTCCTTAGCCATGTTATACAGGAAAACAGTATCAAGAGTGCATTCTGAGTTTCACCTTGCTTCTTTTGATTAGGTGGATTCTCAGTGTATCATTGACCAGTCAGAAAAGCTGCATGAAGGAGGAAACGATCTTTATCAGCTACATAAGCTTGTTCTGTTGAATGTTTAAGTATTTCTAGAAGTCTTTCAGAGCAAGCGGTATTACAACTAGTCTAAAGATTACTTTTGTCTTCTATATAACCTTTGGACATTTGTTTTGCAAGACTTGCATAAGATTAATGTAAGTGTACTAAAATACAGTTTGGAGTATGTTAATGTTTTTTTTAAAAAGCTAAGGTTTGCTGACCTAGAGCAGACGAGTTTATTTATAAAACAAACTGACTTAAAGCAGGGTGCAGTTTTCATTTTAATAATACCTCTGAGCAGGTTTATCACAAGGTATGTGAAAGACAAGGCAAATCTGGGTTTAGTTGTTCATTTTCTGTCTAAAAGCTCGTAAGCCATGGGGCGTGACTTTTTTGTCTTTAACTGCAAGTTGCATTTTCCTGTTTTCTTTATCATAAGTTTTTTCAAAAAGCCATACAACAAAGGTATTCGGAGTTTTTCTCAACTGAAAGCTAGAGGTCAGAGGAAAGTGATGATCTGGATTATATTCTGATCCAAAATACAACTTCATGTGCTGGATACAATTTTTTCATTAATTTTTCATACAGCAAAATATAATATATGCTTTCCTTTCCTGTATGGCAGAAGAATGCTTTTGAATTACTAATTTCTGTCCCCTTTGTTTCATCCTTTCCTCTTATTTTTACCCATGAGATCTTTAGTCCTAAAAATGAGGTCAGTGGTTTCAGAATAAAATGCAGAAGTTAAATAAATTGTATTTGTCTTTTCTGTTGTTCGGTCATGCTCAATAAAAGCTAAATTTAGTTATTAATGGTATGTGATTGCATTCATGAAACACACAAATACAAAAACAGTATATGAAAAAGTATTAAACTTCTTACTATTCACTCAGTGATTTGAAGATCGTGTAATACCCAGTCATACTCTGAAGAACACACAGAATCAATGGTAACCATAAAAGAGTGGCAGATTTGGGGAAAATCAGGGGATGCTTAAACCAAGAAATTATTTTAAGTTGTGCTTAAACAGAGGCGCAACTGTATAATAGGCAATTTCAGTGGTATGTTACAAGCAATACTTCCTTAGAGCCATTTTACTAATCCTTGTGAATTATAAAACATCATACTTTATATAGTGAGAAAGGTTTAATAGAAAAATTGCATATCAAGTGGCTTAGACAACAGTATTTCTTAACTGAGTGCTGTATGCAAATTAAGTGCTGCAGTTAAACACCTTTGGGGGCAAATGAAACAGGCAGAATGTCAAATCTTTGCTTTGCCTATTAATGATGGGCATTCCTGTAGGAAAACATAACTTGGTAATACCAAAAGGCATGATATAAATAATGTAACTTATCGTGATTCTTCGTAAGCAACACTGAAGTTGAGAAGAATAGAATATATTTTCCATAGTCTGTTTTTTTTTTTTTTTAATAGTTCTATGGATGATGTGTGCTGGTCTGATCATGTGCCTGTGCTGCCATCTGGTGGGGGATTACTAATGTGCTACTTGTTCTCCTTTGAACGTCTGCTGCCGGTTGTAATGCTTTCAGTAAAGAAGAGGTACTCTGTAATGTCCTAATAAAACTGAAAGGTTTCTACTCTCGTCCTTATGATGAGAGGAGTAGATAATGCCAACGCCTCCCACAGTCCAGTAACCCATAACCTGCTACTGGTCAATTCCCAAATGAGAACTGTGTATTAACACATAAGGGCTTCCAATTTTGTCCTGGGTACATAATAAGCCTGCAGACATGATACATGACAGATTATCCTTGAAGGAAATAGAACGTCTTACAAGTTAGGCTTGCTGGGAAATGTTATTTATTTCCATATGAAAATGTAGTATGGAAATTTAAAAAGCAGCAGTTGTATTTTATTGTTTGATTTAGGTGTCAACAGCATTGCGAAGTCGCTTAAACAAGTTTAAGGCAAACAGCTTCAGGATTTCTCCCTTCAAGGTTAATAGTATGTAGCACTAGAGAAAGAAGTATTGCAAAATAGTGGTGTCTTCGTATGGCTGTAGACCTGATCCCAGTCAGCCTCGTGCCTCTCAGGGGTTACTTCCGTAAGAAAAAGGCCATGACTGCCTGTCAAGATTCCTTTTATCTGCAGGTGCTCACCAACATCTAGTAGAATGAGATTTCACTTACCACAGTGTATTAGTCATCATCCACATTTATGTACTTTTTCTATCACTGAGTCCAAAGTAGAAATATTTGAATGTATATATGGTCAGATTAACAGTCTTGAATGCCTCCAATAGTAATGATAAAGTGACAAATTGTATTGATAAGTGCTTCTCAAATCTGCAAACATTTGTATTCTCTATTATTCATCATTTCCCCCACAGGTACAATGGAATCAGGTAGCAGCTTTAACACAAAAGGAGGGGGTTTCGCCATTGCACGTAATAATTTTCAGAATTTACTACCACAAGCTGTGCTAGAAACCAAATATATAAACAAATACCAAAAGGAATCGAACTCCAGGGAAGGCAGATCCTTCAATAGCTGTTAAAATTGAGGAACTCAAACTCCCTACCTATGTGAATTCTGGAACCCGAGAAAATAGACTGAAAGAATGCCTGTTTTTATCCTTTCCCAAGTGTTTCCTTTTGGCAGATAGAGGAGTGGAGAATATTGTTTACATATCCCTTTAAAGATGCTGCAACAGGTCAGACTCTTAATTCCATCTGTAATTGAAACATTCTGGAATCAGCAATAGCAGAATTGCGTAGCGTTGGATGATCACTGATAGAATGAGATGTCATTTAACTGAGGCAACACTGAAGAGAGTTGTTGAGGATATGTACTCTGTGTTTCTTGTCCTGCTCACTTCTCCTGCTGCCTCATAACTCTGCTTACATAGGATTCTGCAGCTGAAAGGAGGTGGAGGCACAGCTTGTGTTCTCTGCCCTCAGGTGTCCTGTAGGAAGCGTAGGACTTCCAGGATGGAGGTGTACCACGCAGATACAGATATTCCTGGCCAAAAAGATTCAAACGAGAACATAAGGTGGATGCATCTCAATAGCTGGATGTGATTATGGACAAATACATCCTAAAAACCCTCTAGTTGGTCCTTGATCAGTGACTTCTCATTTCTTCTGTAAATTAGTATCTGAAAAAACTTCAATTAATTATGAATAATTTGAGCCAATAGTAGATTTGGTAAAGAGGTCAGTTACACTTTTGGTTCACACTGAAATCTTGCATTTTTCCTAGATTACTACTTACACTGGTTACCTCTGGATTAGAGAAAATGAATGATTCACAGAAGACTTTTGCCTGTCAGCCCATTCATTTAGTCTTCAGATCGTTTAATAAATTAAAAAAAAAGATAGTGTTAAAAGATGATAGAGCATGTGAAATGCGATACCTTTTGGAACTACAGTTCAAGAGATGCACTATATGAAACCTGTTACTCTGGAGGAAATTTGAGAAGCCTGAAATGGAGTGGTAAATATGCTGTATCTAAGAGAGTTCATCGATTTCTCTTTGCATGGGTGTCACAGCAGACAGGATGTGGAATTTGTTGGGCTGGAACAATTTTAGCCTTAGTTTGAAGTCTGTTGTTCTTGCCTCAAGAGACAATGATAATATTACTATCCCTCAATGACAAGAAAATATGATCGCAATCTCTTCAGTTCTTTTAAGCTATTATGAACACATGGTGTTGGGTCATCCCAAGCCACCTGATTGCATTCACCATCAATACTCTCCTCCTTTCTTCAAGTAAGTACATTAGTTGTTCTTTATCACTCAAACTATCTCTGTATTTTTCCTGTATCCCTAAATGTTGGAGAGTAAGGCGGTTTCCAGAAAGATGAGTTTTGAGAGAAGAGGGCTGGAAGGGCACAAAAGCAAGCTCTTTTCTGATCTCAGTGTTATGAATTATGTACCAAAAAAATAATAATAATAATTCCAGGCATCTACAGGCATTTTTCAGGAAGGCATCTCTGAAAAACAACCAGTGTATAGTCTGGAGTGGCAGCACTGACAGGAGTACCAGTGTGTTCACAATGCTCGGAATTCAGTGTCATCTAGGCTTGTGCTGAACAGAATTAGAGACTGTTTTGCTAAACATCATTTGTTTTATTAATACTCAGCTATAGACTATGAAAAAGTACGAGAGAGAGATGGAACTACTGGAGAGAGAGTCCAGCAAAGGGCCACTGAGATGATGAAGGGACTGGAGCATCTCTCCTATAAGAAAAGGGTGAGACAGCTGGGACTGTTCAGCCTAGAGAAAAGAAGGTGCAGGGGGTTCTTAGCCACATACATCAAGTATATGCAGAAGATACAGACAGGCTCTTTTCAGTAGTGCCCAGTGAAATGGTAAGAGATGATGGGCACAAACAGTTTTTCACTGTGAGGGTGATGGAGCACTGGTGCAGGTTGCCCAGAGAGGTTGTGGGGTCTCCATCCCTGGAGATAACTCAAAGGCCATCAGGACACGGTCCTGGGCAGCAAGGGGATTGGACCAGATGACCTCCAGCGGTCCTTCCGACCGCAAACATTTGGTCATGCTGTGGTAAAGAGGCTTTTCCAAAAGCATAGGTAGACAAGGCTGAAGCCACCTGTTACCCATTATCTGAGAAATGGGCGCCCATAAGGAGGAACACTGGATTTTAAAAATGGGAAGGGCTCATGCCTCCAGCAGTGAAATGCCAGTCATTGACTGGGGTAGTTTAGAGGACCCAAAGATCTCAAGCTGTGCTTCTGAGTATATTTTATGTACATTTCTGTGGGCCTGTCCATAGCGAACAACGGAATCCCGCTGACCGCAGTCTGCAACCGACTGTCACTATGTTCTCTGATTTGGGGTGTACAGTTCACCCTATAGTATCATAATGACCTCTTCTAGTCTTAAAATTCTGATTTATAGAAGTAGTATTTATGAAGGTGATGGACTCTTCATCCATGCTGAATGATCTCAGGCGTGCTTTAAAGAATTCACACTGTGGTTGTCGGTAACATTGACGAGGGTCATGAACAACAGAAGCAAGCCTCTGCATGCTGCTGCTGGACTACGTTCACTTTAAGCAAGATAATTTATGCATGCGTCTTGAGAGGGGAGGGGATCTCATATACCTGGGAAGGGATTTTGGGAGGTGGAATGGTTTTCATTGTGGGGTGGGTGGGTGAAGGCGGGAGATAACTTTTGAATACGGAAGACTGTTGAACATAGGGAAAATGATGAGAAAGGAAGAAAGCAGCAAGAATGTGAAACTTTCCTCCTGAGCTGGTGGTTGGAAAAGGTGAAGGGTAGAGGAAGGTGAGGACCAGTCAGAGATTGACCACATAGCCAAGCTTCAAGGTTTTGCTTAGGGGGTTCTGTGTCTTTAAGGGCCACGGGTAAGGCATTTTGGTCGTGGCAGTTAGGGGAGCTGGGGAACAGAAAAGAATCTCCACCGGATCTGAGGATAGAGAGACTGCTGCCCGTCAGATGGTGCCTGGGGTGCCCAGGCTTCTTCTGAGCTCCAGCTTCCACGTTTACTTCTTCCCAAAGTGCGGTTGACCTAAAATCGTAGTTCTGTTAACTACAGCAGCTGTTACTTCCAAGTGCACAGAGGTCGCCAAAAGGTTAGGGAAATGTTATCTCTGGTTCTGAAATTGATTCTTTGTAGTGCTTGAGAGCACCCGCTCTACAGTTACTTCAGAAGAATTGTATTGTTATGATGAACGCTTTTACACAGTCAAAGAGAAAAGGAGATAATGATTAAAAATCAGTAACAAACCTGGACATTTTAGTCACTCAGGTTTGACACAGGGAATCAAGGCCAGGAGTTACACTAGCCTTCAAAATACCTGCAGTTGTCAAATTGAGCAATTTCAAATGAGTCTGGCCTTCCTTGTGGAAATTCCCCACTGATCACAAAGCAAGGTTGGGAATTGCACCGTTCCTTCCCAAAAAGTGTGACTGAACACTATGGATCTCCGGCAGAGACTATGGACACTTGCAAAATGGCATTCTGCAGCGAGTGTGTGGAAACTAAGGTGAGTATGGGTGTCAGTGTAAAGTACTTTATCTCCAAAGAAAACAGGACTGTCCTTTTTTACCTGCATGTGATTTTAAGAGGCACAGGTGAGTGCATACAGTTGATCTCGATTAAGACAAACAAAAAATGCTTCCATAAGTATGTCAGCGAGAAAAGAAAGAGTAGAGATGATGTGGGCCCTCTCTGTATGGAAACGCGAGAACTGGTCACCCGGGACAGAGACGAAGCTGAGGTACTCAATGACTTTTTTGCCTCAGTCTTCACTGGCAAAGACTGCAGCCGCACCACCCATGATGCAGAAGGCAAAGGTGAGGATTGGGAAAATGAGGAACCGCCCACTGTAGGTGGTTTCGTACTTGATCTTCACCTGAGGAACCTGAAGGCGCACAAGTCCATGGGACCTGATGAGATACATCCGCGGGTCTTGAGGAACCTGGCAGATGAAGTTGCTAAGCCACTATCCGTCATATTTGAGAAGCTGTGGCAGTCTGGTGAGGTTCCTGCTGACTGGAAAAGGGAAACATAACCCCTGTTTTCAAAAAGGGAAATAAGGAAGACCCCGGGGAACTACAGGCCCGTCAGTCTCACCTCTGTGCCTGGCAAGATCATGGAGCAGATCCTCCTGGACACTCTGCTAAGGCGCATAGAAAATAAGGAGGTGATTGGTAGCAGGCAACATGACTTCACCAAGGGCAAGTCATGCCTGATGAATTTGGTGGCCTTCTACGAAGGGGTTACAGCGGCAGTGAACAAGGGAAGAGCAACTGATTTCATCTACCTGGTCGTACTCAAAGGGTTGCGGTCAACGGCTCGGTGTCCAAGTGGAGAGCAGTGACGAGTGGCGTTCCTCAGGGGTCGGTACTGGGACCCGTACTGTTCAACATCTTTGTTAGCGACATGGACAGTGGGGTAGAGTGCACCCTCAGCAATTTTGCTGATGATACCAAGCTGTTTGGCAAGGCAGACACGCTTGAGGGGAGGGATGGCATCCAGGGGGACCTGGACAGGCTGGAGAGGTGGGCCCAAGCCACCCTCATGCCGTTCAACAAGGCCAAGTGCAAGGTCCTACATCTGGGTCGGGGCAATCCCAAGCACAAATACAGGCTCGGCGGGGAATGGCTGGAGAGCAGCCCTGTGGAGAAGGACCTGGGGGTGCTGATTGATGAGAAGCTCGACATGAGCAAGCAATGTGCGATCGCAGCCCAGAAGGCCAACTGTAACCTGGGCTGCATCAAAAGACGTGTGGCCAGCAGGTCGGGGGAGGTGATTCTGCCCCTCTACTCCTCTCTCGTGAGACCCCACCTGGAGTACTGCATCCAGCTGTGGAGTCCCCAACATAAGAAGGACATGGACCTGCTTGAGCGTGTCCAGAGGAGAGCCACGAGGATGATCAGAGGGATGGAGCACCTCTCCTATGAGGAGAGGCTGAGAGAGTTGGGGCTGTTCAGCCTGGAGAAGAGAAGGCTCCAGGGAGATCTTATTGCGGCCTTCCAGTACCTAAAGGGGGCCTACAGGAGAGCTGGGGAAGGACTTTTTACAAGGGTATGTAGTGATAGGACGAGGGGGAATGGCTTTAAGCTGGAAGAGGGCAGGTTTAGATTAAACGTTAGGAAGAAGTTTTTCACTTTAAGGGTGGTGAGGCACTGGAACAGGTTGCCCAGAGAGGTTGTTGAAGCCCCGTCCCTGGAGGTGTTCAAGGCCAGGCTGGACGTGGCCTTGGGCAACCTGGTCTAGTGAGAGGTATCCCTGCCTGTGGCAGGGGGGTTGGAACTCGATGATCTTCAAGGTCCCTTCCAACCTAAACCATTCTATGATACCTGGACTTGTGCAAAGCATTGGACACTGTCCCACACGACATCCCGGTCTCTAAATTGGAGAGACATGGATTCGACAGATGGACCACTCGGTGTACAAAGAACTGGCTGGATGGTCGCACTCAAGCAGTTGTGGTCAACGGCTCCATGTCCAAGTGGAGAGCAGTGACGAGTGGCGTTCCGCAGGGGTGGGTAATGGGACCCGTACTGTTCAACATCTTTGTCGGAGACATGGACAGTGGGGTAGAGTGCACCCTCAGCAAGTTTGCCGACTATACCCAGTTGTGCGGTGAGGTAGACACGCTGGAGGGGAGGGATGCCATCCAGAGGGACCTGGACAGGCTGGAGAGGTGGGCCCAAGCCAACCTCATGCAGTTCAACAAGGCCAAGTGCAAGGTCCTACATCTGGGTCGGGGCAATCCCAAGCACAAATACAGGCTCAGCGGAGAATGGCTGGAGAGCAGCCCTGTGGAGAAGGACCTGGGGGTGATGATTGACGAGAAGCTCAACACGAGCCGGCAATGTGCGATCGCAGCCCAGAAGGCCAACCGTATCCTGGGCTGCATCAGAAGCAGCATGGCCAGCAGGTCAAGGGAGGTGATTCTGCCCCTCTACTCTGCTCTCGTGAGACCCCACCTGGAGTACTGCATCCAGCTCTGGGGCCCCCAACATAAGAAGGATATGGACCTGTTGGAGTGGGTCCAGAGGAGGGCCACGAAGATGATCCGAGGGCTGGAGCACCTCTTCTATGAGGAGAGGCTGAGAGAGTTGGGGCTGTTCAGCCTGGAGAAGAGAAGGCTCCAGGGAGACCTTATTGTGGCCTTTCAGTACCTGAAGGGGGCCTACAGGAGAGCTGGGGAAGGACTTTTTACTAGGGCGTGTAGTGATAGGACGAGGGGGAATGGCTTTAAACTGGAAGAGGGGAGATTTAGAATAAATACTAGGAAGAAATTTTTCACTTTAAGGGTGGTGAGGCACTGGAATAGGGGCCCTGAGCAGTTGTGGAAGTTCCATCCCTGGAGGTGTCCAAGGCCAGGCTGGATGCGGCTTTAACAACCTGGTCTAGTGGGAGGTGTCCCTGCCCATGGGAGGGGGGTTGGAACTCAATGATCTTCAAGGTCCCGTCCAGCCTAAACCATTCTATGATTCTGTGACCTGTTCTAGCGCAGCTGTAGGCATCTGAGCTACCTATTTCTAAAGCTTGCTCATGGATTTTACAAGAGCTTTTGTTTACAGTGCAGAGTTGACAGTTAACAGGAAAAGGAAGGCAGGAGATGGAACGTGACTAATGAGGGGATGCAGACTTTATCCCAGGGTGACTTTATCGAGCACAATGAGTGCAGTCACAGCAGGTTCTGCCTTGCTTAACCCGCGATAAGATGTCTCGGGTTTATGTACACGAACCACCTCACTTCTGCGTAACTCTGACTTGCCCAGAATGAGAACCTGGTGAGACAAAGGATTGTTCACTCACACAGATCACGGTCCACATGCAAATAATTGCCTTGGAGAAAGTACAGACGTGGTGGAGCTTGCTAACCGAAGGTGAGACTTTTCTCTGAAACTGAGATTTGTGGAGAATTCGTATAATCTCAGGAAAGAAATACGCCATTGTGTGTGATCCATAGTGAGATTTTCAGGGCTTTTTTCCCTTCCTAATTTTATTTTATGGAATAAGAAGTAGTTAGCCTTGCTTAAATGCAGAGGGAGAAAGGGGAGCCTCTCTGGATGAATTTAGAACTGTTGCTCTGGCGATACCCGAGTTGGTCTTTGAAACTGCTGAACTATTTAAGTTTTAAACGAGACAGCCTCTTCTTAGGCCTCCATTCCCCTGTGTATCTTGCAAACAGAAACAGCGTGACATGCCGAGGATTGTGTACACGTGCCACACTCCTTAGAACAGATTAAAGCGGGATGCCATTCTACATACAAGTGTCAGAAGAAGGCCGTGTGAATTAGGATAAATGATGGAATCACAGTTTAAACCGGGATACAAGTGTTGGCATAGACTGTAACAGGAGTTGTACTGATTTTGGAAAATAATTAGCACATTTTTAAGGGGCGTAGCAACAGGGGGCATTTTGCCTACCTCAGCCTGTAGAAAGAGAGGGAACTGAACAGAAAAAACAAACCCCGAATCCCACCATCAATGTATAGTCTCATTTGGAGTTTCCTTTCTGTAAAAGCACCTGGAGAAAAGCAGATGAAACTCCAGAGAGGCTAATAAGTGAAGGAAACCTGAGGCAAAGAGGATAGATCTGAGGAATGAGAAAGGTATATACTAATCCTCCAAAGGAGCTTTGAGGGAAGAGGCAACCTCTGAGATTACGTGGTGGATCTGGAGAAAGATGGATTGGTGTTTTCTCAGGCACCGAGCGCAGCCGCACGGGTAGGTGTTTCTCTCGTCTCCGTCTGATGCTCCTGTATTTAGCTTTCACTCCGGCTCCAGAAACATCTGGTCTGGGAGATGCTAGGACTCACGTGCCTTGGGGAAGCAGAGGGTACGGTGGTCGCTCCCTCTGCTGAGGGAGCTTTTCCGTCCTGCGGGACAGGGACAGGACCCTCCCAGAGGTCCCACCTTCAAGGGAGGGGAGTCACCCCCTTGGTGGCTTCACGTTCCTGTGATGGGCGGTCCTGGCAGCTGTTTCTTGGCATGGGCATGAGCTCTTGGCTCTTTCTTGAGCCAGTGGAGCACCCTGGGGCCTTTTCAGAAGGGCAGAGAGCAGAGCTTGGGTGCTGGTGCTCAGCAGGGGGGTACTGATGCTCACTGTGGGGAGCCCAGAACTGGACACAGTATTCCAGATGCGGCCTCACCAGGGCAGAGTAGAGGGGGAGAATGACCTCCCTCGACCTGCTGGCCACACTCTTCTTGATGCACCCCCGGATGCCATTGGCCTTCTTGGCCACCAGGGCACATTGCTGGCTCATGGTCATCCTGTTGTCCACCAGGACTCCCAGGTCCCTTTCCGCACAGCTGCTCTCCAGGAGGTCAGCCCCCAACCTGTACTGATGCATGGGGTTACTCCTCCCCAGATGAAGTACCCTACACTTGCCCTTGTTGAACTTCATTAGGTTTCTCTCTGCCCAACTCTCCAGCCTGTCCAGGTCACGCTGTATGGCGGCACAGCCTTCCGGCGTGTCAGCCACCCCTCCCAGTTTTGTGTCATCAGCAAACCTGCTGATGGTACACTCTATGCCTTCATCCAGGTCATTGATGAATATATTGAACAGGACTGGACCCAGTACTGACCCCTGAGGCTTATGTGCAGCTTTCCATCCACCAGTACCCCCAAGTCCTTCTCAGCAGGTCTGCTCTCAATCCCTTCATCCCCCAGGCTGTATTGATACTAGGGGTTGCCCCGACCCAAATGTAGGACCTTGCACTTGGCCGTGTTGAACTTCATGACGTTCACACAGGCCCTCTTCTCAAGCCTGTCCAGGTCCGTCTGGATGGCATCCCGTCCCTCAGGCATGTGAACCACACCACTCAGCTTCGTGTCATCTGCAAACTTGCTAAGGGTGCACTCGATCCGACTGTCTGTGTCATTGATGAAGACATTGAACAGTACTGGTCCCATTACGGACCCCTGAGGAACACCACTTGTCGCCAGTCTCCATCTGGACATTGAGCTGTTGACCACTACCCTCTGGATGTGACCATCCCACCAATTGTGTCAGTGGCTAGCTAAATATCAACTAATAAAAAAAAAGAAAAGATTGAATTCCAACTAGATATGTCCACTATTGAGGACTGTAGCAAGCACCCTACCAGTTGCAATTAAACATAATTTTTAAGAGCTCCATCCGATCTAGAACCCAGCTAGTTTTTAAAGTGCGGTACTTTAAAGGCCCTTGTGAAGGGTGTGATGGTTCTTTCTAACCCCCAGCAAAATAAGGAATTGTGAACTTGTCGTTCATTTCAGTGGCCAGTCCAGCGCAAAGCACAAGAGATTTCCTCGTCCTCAGACGTCGGCCACTGAAGAAAGAGAGCTGAACTTTTCATCCCTCAGCTTTTATACTGACTATGAGGCAGATGGGATGGAATATGCCGTTGGTCAGTTTTGGGCCACCTGTCCTGCCTGGTCCTCCCCGCAGGTGCAATCCCTCTGCACTTTTCTGCTTCTGACCCTCCGACGGGGCATATAGCAAAGTCAGCTGGCTTTGGGTGTTATAGCAACAAGGACAAGCAAGAGCCTCTCTGCATACCATGCCTTGGCATAAATTAGAAACAATCACGTCTTACCACACTGGAAGTGGACTACTGTCGGAAGAAACACAGTTAATGTCAGAGAATTCGGTTAGTTAGAAGAGGCTTAGCTGAAAAGTAATTACTGAACAGAAAATTGGTTCTGTTTTACCTCAAGCCAGGACAGAACTTCCCCAGGATACTCGGTCGCATGTTTAAGGCCGTCTTTGATGCTCTTGGGCACTGTGAGCAGCTAAGAATGCAAGCTGTGTTAAATGGCACTCTCATGCGATTTCTGTCTGCCTCACTAAACTTTTGAGTGGTTCTTATGTCTCAGAAACGTAGAAGGGAACTTGACTTTAACAACGTTGCTTCTATTGCAGTTCTTAGGATGGATCTTATTTCCTTGGATTTGGCAAAGAAATCTGGCGCAGGAAGGCCAGGCAAGAGAAAGGGAAACATCGCATTTGAGAACACACCACTCCTGTTTCTCGCTTCCTCACTCTGGTACCTGTAGAAAGGGCAGTAACAAATAGTGAAACATCATCTTTGTCAGTGCATAAACAACAGAAATAGTGAGGTGCCAGAGAACTTCTGAGATACAATAAGGTTGAAAAAGGACTCGCTGAACAAAAAAGATGATCTTGAAGGAACAATAAGGGAAAACAGACTTACTGAGATGAAACTGAGCTGATCTTAAACTCTGGAGAAAGATGCGTTTCCACAGTTTCCCCTCCACACACACACCGTTGTTAGTAACACCTTGGTGTGATGACTGTCATACTGTTCTAATAATTGTTATTGTAACTTAAACTCAGCCAGTACATTGAGTTATTTATGTTGGCGTGTTGACTGAGTTTGAACAGGATGCAGACTTGCTGAACTAATCAAATACTGAGCCAGCATAACGAACTCAACATAAGGAAAAAAAAAATAAAGCAATAGTGGTGTGATTAAGACAACTATGAATAGAAGAAAAAGAACAATGCCTCTCACTCAGTTCCTTGGAAGTGATTTTTCCCGGAGCAGGGAGGAGGAACATCTGCAAGGTGAGATCACCATGCCTGAGGGCACAGGAGCCAAGGGCTCTTTGAAGAAACATGGGCTGGGCAGGCTGCAGAACCCAGGAAACAAGCCACTGGCTACAGCAGTTGGGGTTGGGGGGGATAAAAGACAACTCCAAAAATCATTAATGTGGGAGCAGCAGAAGAGGACCAGTGTTCCAGGCCTCAGGGGATGAAACCCAACTCCCCTGAAGGGCAGCATCTTCTCCAAACCACCTCAATGCAGGTAAGTTTGCTAATGCAGTTTGGGCAGCAGGACAGGTAAGAAAAAAAAAATAAAGAAAAAAGGTATTTCTGACTTGTTATTCAAAAGCTATGTTATGTTTCACAG
Organism: Pluvialis apricaria; assembly: GCA_017639485.1. Taxonomy (NCBI): domain Eukaryota; kingdom Metazoa; phylum Chordata; class Aves; order Charadriiformes; family Charadriidae; genus Pluvialis; species Pluvialis apricaria. The sequence continues at coordinate 13,864,213 of CM030012.1, forward strand.
ATTTTTTTTTCTCTTTGACTGGTAGTCTATTTATCCTTTCATACTTTTTTCTTGTGCCACAGGTACTCAGGAACGGAGAACCGTTTTAACCTCCTCAGTATGTGGTGCTCTGTCCCTGGCCTTCACCTCCTGCCAACAACCTGGTGTATTGGTTACAGCGCGCTCCATGTCCTCAGTGGGGCTGATTGCACACACACACTTTATTAACTCATCCTGGCGTTTGTTCCCTTTTCCTACTTGTATGTCAGGATGGTTTTTATCATTAATTTTGTTTCATTTTCTAAAGCCCTTAAAAAGATGTGAGTAGTTTATCTTCCCTGCAGTCTCTGCTAGGCCTGGGACTCATGCTGTGCTTCGGTGCTCGTGTATCCTGTCTCCCTTCTGCCACTTGTATTTTAGTTCTTGATGCCAAACCACTTTTCTTACTTTGCCTAGAGCCACATTCTGCTTGCAGCCTTGCCGGTGCCCACAGCCTAGTGCCAGACTGTCTTCTTGAGGGCCAGGTGCAGGAGCTTATGCCAACTTGCTCCCCACAGGAGGAGGAGAGGTAACTGCAGAAACTTCTCCCTGCTGAGTCATTTGAGTGCTGCTCTAGACTTGCCATCTCTGGATTGGCATGTTTTGTGTCATCAGTGATTTTTCTAGAGTTATGCTTCCAAGGCTGAGACGGGATAGTTTCTTGGCCCAGTACCCACAGCCCTAGCCGATGCCTTGGCCAACACAACCAGCTTTGAGATGCAGTTTCCCTGTTCTCAAAGTGGTGATCAGGGATGCACAGAGCCCAGCCCTTCATCTTTCTAGCAGAACTAATGAAGACGGGCAAGGATTAACAACCTGAAGCCTGAAAAAACCCAGAGGTGAGCAGCCCCTTTTGTAGAGTAGTCCACCTACTAGTTCTGCTAGTATTTCACGTCATACCAGGATTTTTCTTGGCATTTGCACTGCTGCTTTTAGCATTACTGTTTCTCTGAGACAGGATACCTATGGCAGACGCACAATGATTCCTGTGGACTCACCACTACCATCTTTTAACCTGGAAATACCTCAATGCCATTGTCATCTCAGTGGGCTCTCTGCTCTGACAGAAAGGGTTTGGTCCCATCCACCTCTCAAAGAAAGGGCAGTTAAACTTGTGCAGCCCAGCGTGCTCGTTTCTGCAGTCTGGTAACCAACTGCAGCACTTGTATGCAACTAACAGCACCTGCTTCCCATCCTTGTGTCCCTTGTCACTCTAATCGGTGACTCGTGGAGCCACAGGCTGAGAGGAACTGACGGCACAGCACGTACCGTGACCCAGGTACTCTCTGTCAAATGCAGCAGAACTTAAAAAAAAAACCACAAAACCAACCAACCAACCAAAACCTTAACGAGTTTTTTTTAGCCATTGTGAATGCTGGATGTGTACTACGCCTCTCAGTAAATTCTGGTTACTATTAAATTGTTAACTTATTAACTGCTAATTATTAAACTAATTAGTTGAGTCTAAATGCCTGTCTTTTAGATAGCTGAATTCAGTAAGATGATGAATCCTGCCTCTGAGATATACTAATTGGTATGTGACTGTCCACAGAAAAAAAAAATTAACATGACAAATTAACAATTTATTTGACTATTTCAAGTAGAATGTTGCTTGCTTTTTTCCAGACCAAAGACCTAATATCTTGATTAGAGAATTTTGATAAGACATCTCCTCAGAATTTTTTTCAGACTGCAAAGTCTGTTAGGACACGTAGTAGGAAATAGGATTCATCTAGAACCTATCAGAGACTTAGTTTACCTGCCTTAAGCTCCCATAAGGGCTGAGAGCTCAAAGTGTTATTAAACTGGGTCAGCATTACATGTGAAATTATATGGTGAATGAGATTAGCTACTGTGGCTATTGTTTTCTTTAAATACCTTTTCTTCTGCCCAGTTACAGTTTAAGGAGCTACTAATTTGGTTTAGAATTTAATTCCCTGTGTTGAACTCCAGAAGATTTCTGTTGGCTCATGTGCTCAGCCTGTCCAGGTCCCTCTGAATGGTGGTGCAACTGTCTTCAGTTTTGTGTTGTCTGCCAGTCTGCTGAGGGTGCACTCTGTCCCATCATCCAGCCCATTAATGAAGATGTTAAATGGTATTGGTGTCATTACCGACCCCGGGGTACACCACTAGTGACTAGACTCCAGCTGGACACCGTGCTGCTGATCACAACCCTTTCAGCCCACCTCACAGTCCATCTACCCAGCCCACACATTCCCAGTTTGTCTGCGAGGATGTTACGGGGGACAGTGTTGAAAGCCATAGTAAAGTCAAGACAAACAACATCCACTGCTCTCCCCTCACCAATGAGCCAGTCATCTAGTCATAGCAGGCTGTCAGGTTGATCAAGCGTGATAAATCTGTGGTGACGGCTCCTAACGGCCTTTTTGACCTTCATACATCTGGAAATGGCTTCCAGGTTTGTTTGCTCCATTGCTTTTCCAGGGACTAAGGTGAGGCTGACCAGCCTCTAGTTCCTGATCTCCTCCTCCTCGCCTTTCTTGAAGGTAGAAGTGACATTTGCTTTCTTCCACTCCTCAGGAACCATCCCCTTATTGCTGGGACCTTATTGAGTGGCCTCAAATACCATCAGCTGGCTCCCTTGGCATTCACAGGTGCAGCCCATCAGGTCCCAGGGATTTGTCAGTGTCTGGATTATTTAAATGTTTCGTAAGCGTTGCATGATAAGGACGTGAACCCATCCAGCTGTAAGAAAAGAGGTTTTGATTGCAGGTTTTGGAGGAGAAAGCAGTCTCTGCACTTTTTGAAGAGTAAGAGGAAATGGATAGCTACATTTGAAGCATGTCGTTCACATTCCTCCGTCCTCTCAACCAAGTGACATCCGCACTGCTCTCTGTCCCCAGGTGACTCGCTGCAAGGGAGGGACTTGCTTGGGAGAAGGAGTGAAGGCCACAACCCTTCGGGAAGGCACACGGTGCACACTGCTCACTCCTGCCCTGCTCACCAGAGCCTGCCGGCTCACCTCCCCCATGGAGAGCCCCACAGTGAGCATCAGTACCCCCCTGCTGAGCACCAGCACCCAAGCTCTGCTCTCTGCCCCTTTGAAAAGGCCCCAGGGTGCTCCACTGGCTCAAGAAAGAGCCAAGAGCTCATGCCCATGCCAAGAAACAGCTGCCAGGACCTCCCATCACAGGAACGTGAAGCCACCAAGGGGGTGACTCCCCTCCCTTGAAGGTGGGAGGGTCCTGTCCCTGTCCCGCAGGACGGAAAAGCTCCCTCAGCAGAGGGAGCGACCACCGTACCCTCTGCTTCCCCAAGGCACGTGAGTCCTAGCATCTCCCAGACCAGATGTTTCTGGAGCCGGAGTGAAAGCTAAATACAGGAGCATCAGACGGAGACGAGAGAAACACCTACCCGTGCGGCTGCGCTCGGTGCCTGAGAAAACACCAATCCATCTTTCTCCAGATCCACCACATAATCTCAGAGGTTGCCTCTTCCCTCAAAGCTCCTTTGGAGGATTAGTATATACCTTTCTCATTCCTCAGATCTATCCTCTTTGCCTCAGGTTTCCTTCACTTATTAGCCTCTCTGGAGTTTCATCTGCTTTTCTCCAGGTGCTTTTACAGAAAGGAAACTCCAAATGAGACTATACATTGATGGTGGGATTCGGGGTTTGTTTTTTCTGTTCAGTTCCCTCTCTTTCTACAGGCTGAGGTAGGCAAAATGCCCCCTGTTGCTACGCCCCTTAAAAATGTGCTAATTATTTTCCAAAATCAGTACAACTCCTGTTACAGTCTATGCCAACACTTGTATCCCGGTTTAAACTGTGATTCCATCATTTATCCTAATTCACACGGCCTTCTTCTGACATTTGTATGTAGAATGGCATCCCGCTTTAATCTGTTCTAAGGAGTGTGGCACGTGTACACAATCCTCGGCATGTCACGCTGTTTCTGTTTGCAAGATACACAGGGGAATGGAGGCCTAAGAAGAGGCTGTCTCGTTTAAAACTTAAATAGTTCAGCAGTTTCAAAGACCAACTCGGGTATCGCCAGAGCAACAGTTCTAAATTTATCCAGAGAGGCTCCCCTTTCTCCCTCTGCATTTAAGGGAAGGCTAACTACTTCTTATTCCATAAAATAAAATTAGGAGGGGAAAAAAGCCCTGAAAATCTCACTATGGATCACACACAATGGCGTATTTCTTTCCTGAGATTATACGAATTTTCCACAAATCTCAGTTTCAGAGAAAAGTCTCACCTTCGGTTAGCAAGCTCCACCACGTCTGTACTTTCTCCAAGGCAATTATTTGCATGTGGACCGTGATCTGTGTGAGTGAACAATCCTTTGTCTCACCAGGTTCTCATTCTGGGCAAGTCAGAGTTACGCAGAAGTGAGGTGGTTCGTGTACATAAACCCGAGACATCTTATCGCGGGTTAAGCAAGGCAGAACCTGCTGTGGCTGCACTCATTGTGCTCGATAAAGTCACCCTGGGATAAAGTCTGCATCCCCTCATTAGTCACGTTCCATCTCCTGCCTTCCTTTTCCTGTTAACTGTCAACTCTGCACTGTAAACAAAAGCTCTTGTAAAATCCATGAGCAAGCTTTAGAAATAGGTAGCTCAGATGCCTACAGCTGCGCTAGAACAGGTCACAGAATCATAGAATGGTTTAGGCTGGACGGGACCTCGAAGATCATTGAGTTCCAACCCCCCTCCCACGGGCAGGGACACCTCCCACTAGACGAGGTTGTTAAAGCCGCATCCAGCCTGGCCTTGGACACCTCCAGGGATGGAACTTCCACAACTGCTCAGGGCCCCTATTCCAGTGCCTCACCACCCTTAAAGTGAAAAATTTCTTCCTAGTATTTATTCTAAATCTCCCCTCTTCCAGTTTAAAGCCATTCCCCCTCGTCCTATCACTACACGCCCTAGTAAAAAGTCCTTCCCCAGCTCTCCTGTAGGCCCCCTTCAGGTACTGGAAGGCCACAATAAGGTCTCCCTGGAGCCTTCTCTTCTCCAGGCTGAACAGCCCCAACTCTCTCAGCCTCTCCTCATAGAAGAGGTGCTCCAGCCCTCAGATCATCTTCGTGGCCCTCCTCTGGACCCGCTCCAACAGGTCCATGTCCTTCTAATGTTGGGGCCCCCAGAGCTGGACGCAGTACTCCAGGTGGGTTCTCATGAGAGCAGAGTAGAGGGGCAGAATCACCTCCCTTGACCTGCTGGCCATGCTTCTTCTGATGCAGCCCAGGATACGGTTGGCCTTCTGGGCTGCGATTGCACATTGCCAGATCGTGTTGAGCTTCTCATCAATCATCACCCCCAGGTCCTTCTCCTCAGGGCTGCTCTCGATCAATTCCCCGCCGAGCCTGTATTTGTGCTTGGGATTGCCCCGACCCAGACGTAGGACCTTGCACTTGGCCTTGTTGAACTGCATGAGGTTGGCTTGGGCCCACCTCTCCAGCCTGTCCAGGTCCTTCTGGATGGCATCCCTCCCCTCCAGCGTGTCTACCTCACCGCACAACTGGGTATAGTCGGCAAACTTGCTGAGGGTGCACTCTACTCCACTGTCCATGTCTCCGACAAAGATGTTGAACACCATGGATCCCATTACCCACCCCTGCAGAACGCCACTCGTCACTGCTCTCCACTTGGACATGGAGCCGTTGACCACAACTGCTTGAGTGCGACCATCCAGCCAGTTCTTTGTACACCGAGTGGTCCATCTGTCGAATCCATGTCTCTCCAATTTAGAGACCAGGATATCGTGTGGGACAGTGTCCAATGCTTTGCACAAGTCCAGGTAGACAACATTGGTTGCTCTTCCCTTGTTCACTGCCGCTGTAACCCCTTCGTAGAAGGCCACCAAATTCGTCAGGCATGACTTGCCCTTGGTGAAGTCATGTTGCCTGCTACCAATCACCTCCTTATTTTCTATGCGCCTTAGCAGAGTGTCCAGGAGGATCTGCTCCATGATCTTGCCAGGCACACAGTTCTGACGGGCCTGTAGTTCCCCGGGGTCTTCCTTATTTCCCTTTTTGAAAACAGGGGTTATGTTTCCCTTTTCCAGTCAGCAGGAACCTCACCAGACTGCCACAGCTTCTCAAATATGACGGATAGTGGCTTAGCAACTTCATCTGCCAGTTTCCTCAAGACCCGCGGATGTATCTCATCAGGTCCCATGGACTTGTGCGCCTTCAGGTTCCTCAGGTGGTTTCGTACTTGATCTTCACCTACAGTGGGCGGTTCCTCATTTTCCCAATCCTCACCTTTGCCTTCTGCATCATGGGTGGTGCGGCTGCAGTCTTTGCCAGTGAAGACTGAGGCAAAAAAGTCATTGAGTACCTCAGCTTCGTCTCTGTCCCGGGTGACCAGTTCTCGCGTTTCCGTACAGAGAGGGCCCACATCATCTCTACTCTTTCTTTTCTCGCTGACATACTTATGGAAGCATTTTTTGTTTGTCTTAATCGAGATCAACTGTATGCACTCACCTGTGCCTCTTAAAATCACATGCAGGTAAAAAAGGACAGTCCTGTTTTCTTTGGAGATTAAGTACTTTACACTGACACCCATACTCACCTTAGTTTCCACACACTCGCTGCAGAATGCCATTTTGCAAGTGTCCATAGTCTCTGCCGGAGATCCATAGTGTTCAGTCAAAGCACCCGCAGGCCTACTGACACACTTTTTGGGAAGGAACTGTGCAATTCCCAACCTTGCTTTGTGATCAGTGGGGAATTTCCACAAGGAAGGCCAGACTCATTTGAAATTGCTCGATTTGACAACTGCAGGTATTTTGAAGGCTAGTGCAACTCCTGGCCTTGATTCCCTGTGTCAAACCTGAGTGACTAAAATGTCCAGGTTTGTTACTGATTTTTAATCATTATCTCCTTTTCTCTTTGACTGTGTAAAAGCGTTCATCATAACAATACAATTCTTCTGAAATAACTGTAGAGCGGGTGCTCTCAAGCACTACAAAGAATCAATTTCAGAACCAGAGATAACATTTCCCTAACTTTTTGGCGACCTCTGTGCACTTGGAAGTAACAGCTGCTGTAGTTAACAGAACTACGATTTTAGGTCAACCGCACTTTGGGAAGAAGTAAACGTGGAAGCTGGAGCTCAGAAGAAGCCTGGGCACCCCAGGCACCATCTGACGGGCAGCAGTCTCTCTATCCTCAGATCCGGTGGAGATTCTTTTCTGTTCCCCAGCTCCCCTAACTGCCACGACCAAAATGCCTTACCCGTGGCCCTTAAACACACAGAACCCCCTAAGCAAAACCTTGAAGCTTGGCTATGTGGTCAATCTCTGACCGGTCCTCACCTTCCTCTACCCTTCACCTTTTCCAACCACCAGCTCAGGAGGAAAGTTTCACATTCTTGCTGCTTTCTTCCTTTCTCATCATTTTCCCTATGTTCAACAGTCTTCCGTATTCAAAAGGTATCTCCCGCCTTCACCCACCCACCCCACAATGAAAACCATTCCACCTCCCAAAATCCCTTCGCAGGTATATGAGATCCCCTCCCCTCTCAAGATGCATGCATAAATTATCTTGCTTAAAGTGAACGTAGTCCAGCAGCAGCATGCAGAGGCTTGCTTCTGTTGTTCATGACCCTCGTCAATGTTACAGACAACCACAGTGTGAATTATTTAAAGCACGCCTGAGATCATTCAGCATGGATGAAGAGTCCATCACCTTCATAAATACTACTTCTATAAATCAGAATTTTAAGACTAGAAGAGGTCATTATGATACTATAGGGTGAACTGTACACCCCAAATCAGAGAACATAGTGACAGTCGGTTGCAGACTGCGGTCAGCGGGATTCTGTTGTTCGCTATGGACAAGCCCACAGAAATGTACATAAAATATACTCAGAAGCACAGCTTGAGATCTTTGGGTCCTCTAAACTACCCCAGTCAATGACTGGCATTTCACTGCTGGAGGCATGAGCCCTTCCCATTTTTAAAATCCAGTGTTCCTCCTTATGGGCGCCCATTTCTCAGATAATGGGTAACAGGTGGCTTCAGCCTTGTCTACCTATGCTTTTGGAAAAGCCTCTTTACCACAGCATGACCAAATGTTTGCGGTCGGAAGGACCGCTGGAGGTCATCTGGTCCAATCCCCTTGCTGCCCAGGACCGTGTCCTGTTGGCCTTTGAGTTATCTCCAGGGATGGAGACCCCACAACCTCTCTGGGCATCCTGCGCCAGTGCTCCATCACCCTCACAGGGAAAGCATTTCCTGATGATTAGATGGCACCTCCTTTGTTTCAATTTGTGTCTGTTGCCTCTTGCCCAAACTTCAGCTGCTGTAGTTTAGCTGTATGTATTGATACATCCGCTACAAAACTTTCTAGATAGACAAACATTCTGGTTCTGCTGCAGGAAATAATTTTTTCAAAAGAATGAAAAATGTGTGGCTAATTCTTATTATGTATCAAAGAAGAACATTCCACGTCATTCATTCATTGATTACTAACACAGATCTCAAAGCATTTTTAATTGTTGTATTTTTTCCCTTTGCAGTGCTACTCAGAGTAAAAAAAATCAGCATTGTTAATTTACAGTTGTCTTTTCTTTTTCCATTGAAAAATAGATTTTACTTAAAAACCCAACACTATATGCTATTAACTGCATACACCTGACAATCACTTCATATGTTGGACTATAGAATTCCGAATGACATCGCTATAGTACAGAAGTGATCTCAAGTAAATTGCAAAATGATATACAGGAAGGACCCATTGCACAAACAGATGGGTGGAGGACAGAAGACCAAGTGGTACCAATGCTGACTGTTTGGTTTGGTTGGTTTGGGTTTGTTTGGTTGGGTTTTTTTCTGCCAGAAACATTTTCAAAAGCTGATTATTCTATAAAGCAAGGTTTTGAAAATCTGACCAACTCTGGTAATCCTACTCAAGTTGAGCTTCAGTTTTGTGGAAGTGAAGATATGTTGTCTTCTTCCCTTCTCAGTCAGAGCTTCAAATTTTTTGAACCAGGTCTCTTTGATCAGAGATGTGAAAGAGAATATTACATGACATATACAACCGGCAGGCAAAAGCATATTCACCAGAAAGTTGGAAGTTCTTTCTGGAAGGCATCCTGCAGACCTAAAATGACCTTTCTTTAGAGTTTAAAACTAATGTGGTTTTTTTCATGTGATTTTCCTGATTTTTTTTACTCTGAGTAGCACTGCAAAGGGAAAAAATACAACAATTAAAAATGCTTTGAGATCTGTGTTAGTAATCAATGAATGAATGACGTGGAATGTTCTTCTTTGATACATAATAAGAATTAGCCACACATTTTTCATTCTTTTGCAAAAATGGTTTCCTGCAGCAGAACCAGAATGTTTGTCTATTTAGAAAGTTTTGTAGCGGATGTATCAATACACACAGTTAAGTGACAGCAGCTGGAGTTACTAGGTTGTTCGTTTCTGCCTTCAGACATTGCTAGTTTTTCGTCCATAGCCCAGAGTTTATATAAAACTTGGCAGAAAACTACTAGCTGGGCAGGGTTTTTTGTGCACTGACACAGGTGAGTGAATACTGAAAAATTACATGATTTTGTGTCTTGATAAATGTCTACATCAAGGTGAAGGGAAACAGCTTTGTTCTTTTATACTCTATCAGGGAGGAGCAAAAAAAGTATTTCTACCTTCCAGATATACATTCCTTTTCCATTTCTTTTTCCGCAGTCAGATTCCTCCCAGGATTTGGGATTGAGGCCACAGTTTTGTGGGCATCTTGCTTAGCATAGGACTTCATTTAAGACCTTCTCACCCTCAGCCTTTTGCTTCCATCTCTATTCTTGCCGGTTTTGATTTTCCAATATAACAATTAGTGAGCCTTTGCGCTAACCTGGATCGGAAAACTACCCCAGGTTAAAAACACTCTGCACTTCAACCTTTTTTCCCCAGGATTATTTTTTAACTCTCACTGATTTTAATTACTGTTCAGTGTTTGGCCATCTGGACAGCTGCACATGCAGTGGGATGTGAATGAAGAGACTGGGGTGAAGTGGGAGGTCCAAAACCTGCTTAATCAAGCACTGCTCCCAAAGGAACCATGACGTAAGGGACAAAATGTGAATAACTAGGGAGACACAGCCGAGGGGAAAGTCCAGCTGTAAAATGAAGAAAAAGAGGGAGAGAGGGAGAACCAGTGGTGACTAAGACTACCAGGTACTTGTTTCACCTGAACCAATCCTGATAAAACAACTAGACCTTTTCATGAGCTAGATGCTGTTGACCCCTTTTGTAAGACCCTTTTTCTGAATTACTAGGAATTCTGTGGATTCCTATCCAGTGAAAAAGTCAATTATCTTATGCGAGTGCTACTCTTGCTTCTTGTCACTTGAGCACAAGCTAAATTTCAGATATGCTGGTAATACTCTTAATTATGGCATTGTAAATTGTTCATGCTAAAGCCCATTGAGAGCTCTATGAGAGACATGACTTGGAATGTATTAGTAGAATGTACTCATTTAAATACGTAAAACATCTGTGAAATACGTGTTTCATGTGAACTGGTTTTTAAAGAGCTCTGTATACTGAAATTCATTGCAAATATAGTCTCATAAAGCCATCTATTTGCAATTATGTTAATCTTCACTGATTTATTACTTCTAAAAATTCAGTTTCAGTATGATCGCAAACTGGGAACTGAGCCCCTAGTTTACACTTACAGACGCATTTTATGCTGTGCATTGCATTAAGCCTTTTTTTTTTTTCTGACTTAATAAAACAATCACCTCAAATTGCTTTCTGTTTCTTACGAGAAGCAACAGTGATGGGAGCCCAGGTGACATTTTCCTTGTTCCTCTTGGGCAAAGAGAAAGACCTGGGCTGGGGCAAACATGTTCTGCTGATTAACACCCAGCTGTGTGGCAGGTGTTGTTGGCAGGGCTCAGGATTCTACATCTAGAAAGCCATCTTTGAGCAACAAGGACTACAAGAGATGGGTTCCATGTGACAGAGAGGCAGCAACATCTTTGTCAACGGGCTTGCAAAATTATTGAGGGAGACTTACAGTTAGGTCCACCAGTGGGTGGAAGCATACACTGAACAGAGCAACAGGGGAAGTCCTCTCCCACCCAAGGAAGATGGACAACCAAGGGCCTGCTTCAAGTGCCTGCATACTGATGTACGTAGCTTGGGAAACCAACAGGAGAAACTAGATGTCTGTGTGCAGTTGAAGAGTTGTGATGATACGGGAATTAGAGACATGATGGAGAGTTCATGTGAAGGAAGTATTGCAATGCACAGACAGAAGCTCTTTCACAAAGACAATGAAGATGAGGGCTGGGGCTGGTTCTGTGCTCTATGAAAAGGGATGCGCAGAGCGCTATGGACTAAGGATTACAGGCTTTTTGAGAGTTTTCTAGTCAGGATCACAGTGAGGACTGCAATGGCAACGTCATGATTGGTGCCTACTCTAGGCCACCTCATCAAGGACAGGAGGCGGGTGAAGCCCTCTTCAACTAGGGAGAAGTTGTCTCTTGATCGCAGGTCCTGCTTCTCATGGGGGACTTTACAACCCCAACATCTGAGAGGGCAATGTTGGGAGGGACGAGCAATCCAACAGATTTTATGGACATTGAGGAGAACTTTTTTGACAAAGATGCTGGACATGCTGAATACAGGAGATGCTCTCCTGGGTCTGCTACCCATAAACAAGAGGGAGCTGGTCAGGGAATGACAGTCCAGGGCAGCCTTGGCTGCGGTGGCTGAGATAGCAGTGCTTAGGATCCTCAGAAAAAAAGTGCAGCTGTTTTTACTGGGGAAGCAGGGACTGCCTGATGGGTATTTTTCTGAGACAGCAGTTGAGTCTTAAATAAACAAGCATTGATTTATGCTGCAGCTACAAAGTAATCCGTCTGATACTAATGAAAAATTAAGCATTAATCAAACATTAGTCAAACCTTATTAGGTATATGATACCACGAGTCTGATGCTGAGATGTTAGCTACAATCACTGCTATCTTTAGTTCTTAGTCTGCAACTAAGGAAAGCAAACAGGTACTACAAAATATTTTCCTACTTTCAATCAAGCAGTTCTGTGGTATATCTGGGTGCAAGGCAACCAGGACGTGCTTCAAACAGGTCTTCATATTACACAAGTGAGGAAGAGATGGAGTAGGCTCTGCCTTTAGGGTAGCAGACGTCAGCTTCTTCAGTGATATAGTAGGCAAGATATCTTGGAAGGCCATCCTGAAGGGCAAAGAAGACCAGGAGAGCTGGCTGATCTTTAGGGACAAACTAAAACCAGAATAACGGTCCAACCTGAAACGCAAGGAGGGATGTCAACCAGGCTGGAGAAATGGGCTGACAGGAACCTCACAAATTTCAGTGAAGCCAAATGTACAATCCTGCCACTGAGACAGGACAACTGCATAAATCAGTACAGGCTGGAGACTGAAAAATTAAGTAGCAGCTGTGCAAAAAGGGCTTGGGGTCCTATGGACAAGTCAAGTATGAATCAGCGAAGGGCACTTGCAGCAATGAAAGCTAAGAGAAAGCTAACAGGCTAGGCTGCATTAGCAAGACAATTACAGCCAGCAGATCAAAGGGAATGATTAGTCCTCTCTGCTTGGCACTTGTGAAGCCATATGTGGAATTCTGTGCCAAGTTTTGGGTCACCCAGTATAAGAGAGAGATTGACAACTTGGAGAGAGTGCATAAAATTTATTTCTTGTGGCATAGTAAGTCATAGAAATCAGAAGCAGAGAAATTGCTTTGACCATCCCATAATATATATTTTTACCTTGAAATTGAGTTAAATTTTATTCAAAAGTTGCAGCACAGGGTACAAATTAAATTCATATGACCTGGAGTCAAAAATCCCTGCCACTTTCACACCGGAAACATGTTTTTCCTTTGGCTTACTGAGTAACTCGGGTACTTAAGTTACATGTTTTGGCTGAAGGTACTCAAGCAGCAGCTCGTTCTCAGCTCATGCAGACTGTGCTTCTCAGCAGTTACTGTCCTCAGTAACCGGCTCATTGGTTTTTCGCTAGTTACTTTGCTAATTTTGCTTGATAGCTGTCCAGTAATAACAAATCTCATGACAACAGACCTCAAGACTTACCAGTTCTCCTTGAAACCAAGTTCAGGCTCCTTATTCTTGATCTTTCACACCTTATCCTCGAAAGAAACTACCGTATACCTTCCAAATGTGAGTCTTATAAGTAAAACCTGTATCTAAGCTAGACACCAATACAGGACTTAATAATTTTGTTTTATGCCAGAGCTTAATCTGGACCCCTTCCCACAATTAACCTCTTCAAGTTCCAGAGTCTATAAGGTACACGTCTCTAGCTTTTTCTGTAAAACACCTGTAACATCACCTTTTTCATCACACCTCCCCACTTCCATTACCTGCAAAATTGCAATTTAATCCAGATGAATCAACTATTTTTACCTAGACGCTTGTCCTTGTTTCAGCTGGGATAGACTTAGTCTTCTGTCTAGTGGCTGCTATGTTTCAGATTTGGTATGAAAGAATTGTCAGTAATGCGTATTGTTTTAGTTGTTGCTAGGTGATGTTTATAGTATTCAAGGCCTTTTTTCAGCTTCCCATAGATGCTGAGAAGGAGCACAGACAGAACAATGGAATGGCCAATGGAACATTCCATACCATAGATGGTATACAAATGGGGGTTGGCCGGGGTGCAGGAATCCGTAATCACTGCTTGGGTTGCACTGGGAAACCAATTCCCCGGGCAGTGAGAGTGACTTGTGTCTTGTATATTCTTTTACCATTATTATTATTATTATGGCATTATTACCAGTATTATTATTATTACCAGTATTATTATTATTATACCATTATTATTATTGTTATGTTCCTTTCCATTATTGTTTTATTAAACTGTCTTTATCTCAACCCATGAGGATTTTTTTTTTCCCTTTCCCCTCCTTTTCTCTCTCTTCTCCCTACCCTTCTGGGGGCGGGGGAGAAGGGGGAGCGAGCAAGCGGCTGCATGGTTGGTCCTAGTTGCTGCCTGGGGTTAAACCATGACACTAAACCCTAAATATGTATTTAGTTTTGAAGCTTAATGCTTCTATTTTGAAGCATTTGAGTTGAAGAAGGGCTTGTATGTCTGAAAGCTTAGAAAACTTACAGAAAATTTGAGAAACGCCTAGCACATCAATGGTAACAAGTGAAATCTAAACTGGAGCTCAGTTAAGCCTACAATCTAGAATAGGACGGAGATGAGTCTTCTGTGCCCTAAACTGGTAATTCACCACTCTTTCTGTTATGATATATATTACTAATAACAGCTCTTCTCTCACCAGTTCAGCTTTGTAGGTAGTAAGGACTGGAGGAACTGCTGGTGTTGTAAGACCAGAAGACACCCCTGTTTTCCAGAGCCATATAAATTTCAGCATTACTCCATCTATTCTGAAGACATCAGCAATTCCACTACAGCATTACCATCACCAGGGCTATGGGCAAGAATACTGCTGCCATTTCTCATGAAGCACTGAAATGAGGTAGATGTTCATACCTTGTCACTGTTTCCTAAACCTGTTTCCTCTGTGTTCTTCTCTGCATCAGCAAAGACTCTAAAGTACCCATACTGCATGGAAAAAATCCATTTCAGGATCATCGTATTCAGCTCCTGGTGAAAACCAGCTTTTTCCAGATACGGCCAATGGCAGCAGAGATGATCATCAGGATAAAACAGAGGAATATTCAAAGCTTCTGAGGTTGTAGTAGTAAGCTTCCCCCTCCTCTCTATTCTCATTTCTTTTTCAGAGGTCCCAGCCTAGAGACAGTGGTCATCTGCACAACTCGACATCTCTCTTGACCGTTAACTTGTTTTCCCCTGAGCATTTTTGGCAAGACTGTTGAGAAACACAAGCTATCTTTCCCAATTGCATGTTGGATCTGGCTGTATCAAGAATCATTTTGTAGTCTCAGGTTTCCACCAGGCCTTGAGGGTAAATGTCCTCAAAAAAGAGCTCAAATAAAGTGACGTGTGGAAATCAGACTCCACAACCGCAAGGTTGTAAAGTAGGTATGTTTTATTCAGCGCTGGGCAGCACGGGGGTCATCCCACCAAATTCGTGCGCACCTAACGCGGCAGCTCGTGTCGTATTTATGCAGCAAAGTGTTACATATTCATAAGGTTTCTCAATATGCCTATACATATTAACTATCTATCCCGCTTCGTATGCAAATGAGCCATTTCCGTGATCTCCTCCCCACCGAGCATGTGCAGTTTCTTCTGGTGGTGGTCGTTGAGGGTCGAGAGGATGAAGGCAAACCCACTCTTCTTCATCACCACAAGTGACTCTTTATTCCTGCGTAGGCTCAGTCTATCTTTTATCAGACTCCACAACCGCAAGGTCAGTTTCAGCCGGTTTCTTTAGCAAGGCCGGACATGACTGTTCTGTTCTTCTCTGCAACTCCCCTCTGCTAGTTCCTGATTAAACGTCTTACATGATGGCCAAGGTTATAACTATAGATACGGCTTAAGTGAGGCAATGGCTACAAGGTTATAGATATATGTTTTGCGTTAAGCATGTTTCCTCCTGCTATTAGCCCTTAAGTGTTTGTTCTCTCTATCAATCCCCCCTTTTCTAAAAAGTAAGTAAATTAATTTACTTTATGTTAATGCCTTTTATATTATTCCCTTCCTTTCTAGGTTCTTTATAAGATTTTTGCCTACTTCGATTTGTTGTAGGGTTGTTGAGCATATATCAAATGCCTCATTTGTTTTATCATTCATGAGTTTAAAACATATAACACTATGGCAAAAGGGCTCAGTCCTTCCTTTGCTCTTGGCCTAGTTTGTATGCCCAAAAGAGCCAAGGGAAGAGACTGAGGCCAGGCCAAGTTAGTTTCCTGTCCCAATTTTACAATTTGCTGTTTGATTAGGTGGTTCATTTTTTCTACTTGGCCACTCGACTGAGGGCGATATGGGGTGTGAAGCTGCCAATCTATTCCCAAATAGCGGCTAATTTGTTGTACTACTTTTGAGATGAAATGTGGCCCTCTATCAGATGACGTGGTTGCCGGAACCCCAAAGCGTGGTATTATCTCTTGTATTAATATTCTGGTTACCTCCCGAGCTTTGGCCGTCCTGGTAGGGAACGCCTCTGGCCAACCTGAAAAGGTATCAGTTAATACCAATAAGTATCGATACCCCTCTTTTCTTGGGAGTTCTGTGAAGTCAATTTGCCATTTTTGCCCAGGCCCGTTGCCTCTCCCAATTTGGCCTATTTCTGGTTTGGGGGTGTTCTTAGGATTAGTCTGGAGGCATAGCTCACACTGCTGAGTCACTTGTCTCACAGTGGTGTATAAGTTTCTAGCTACGATTTCTCTAATTAGGTGTTTATATAAGGTCTCTGCTCCCCAGTGCCTCTTTCTGTGTTCTTCTCTTTCTAGAGACCATGTTAGATGGGAGGGAACGATTAGTTTCCCTTGTGGGGTGAGAGCCCACCCCTCTTTGTTGTATGACCCTTCTAGGTCTATGATAAGTTTCTGATCCTCTTTAGTATATTCTGGTTTATCTTCTAGGGAAATTCGTCCATCAGGGACCAAAGCCCCTTCTGTGTTTACCTTTGTCTTGGCTACCTGTTTTGCCTCTCTGTCTGCCAGCTCATTTCCTCTTTCCAACTCCAAGTTTACTTTCTGGTGAGCCTTAATGTGCATGATTGCCACTTTCTCAGGGCGTTGGACTGCCTCCAGCAGTTTCAAGATCTCCTCTGCATGCTTGATGTTTTTGCCCTGTGAATTCAATAGTCCTCTCTCTTTCCAGATAGCCCCACGTGCATGTACAACTCCAAAGGCATATTTCGAGTCTGTATAGATATTCACAGCTTTGCCATGGGCCAATTCCAAGGCGCAGGTCAGAGCGATTATTTCTGCCTTCTGAGCAGAAGTATTCATGGGCAAAGGTCCCGACTCTATTATTTCTTGACTGGTGGTGACAGCATATCCAGCATACCTTTTACCATTTAGGACATAGCTGCGTCCATCAGTGAACCAGTTCTCTGTGTTCTCCATAGGACTATCTCTCAGGTCCAGATGGCTCGAATATGTTGCTTCAATGGTTTCCAGACAATCATGATGCACTGGTTCTCCTGTATTCCCACTGAGGAAAGAAGCTGGATTGACAATGTTAGTGATTACAATTTCCACATCATCTTGTTCCACCAGTATGGCCTGATATTTCAAGAATCTTTATGGGGACAGCCAGTGTCCTCCTTTCGCTTCCAGTACTGAGGATACTGTATGGGACACTAACACAGTCATTTTCTGGCCCAGGGTGAACTTTCGGGCTTCCTGGACGTTTAATACTACGGCCGCAACTGCTTGCAAGCATCCAGGCCAGCCTTTCGCAGTTGTATCCAATTGCTTGGGGAAATATGCAACTGCTCGCCGATACGGGCCTTGATCTTGTGCCAATATCCCTAAGGCAATTCCCTGGTTTTCGTGAGAGAAAAGGATAAATGGTTTACTCACGTCTGGGAGTCCCAAGGCTGGAGCTAACATCAAGGCCTTTTTAACGACTCGAAGGCCTGTATGGTCTCTTTAGTCCATTTAAGGGGTTTCTGTTCAGTAGTCGTTAGGGTATACAGGGGTTTGACAAGCAACCCATAATTATAAATCCACAGCTGACACCACCCAGTCATTCCCAGAAAAGTTTGTAGCTCCTTCACTGTTTGCCGTCTTGGAGTTTGCCATATTGTCTCTCTTCGGGCCTGTCCCAAAGTCCTTTGTCCAGCTCTGATCTCATAGCCCAAATATATCACCTTACACTGCACTACTTGTGCCTTCTTCTTAGATACCCGGTATCCTTGGAGTCCTAAAAAATTCAGCAGACTCACCGTCCAGGTTATACAAGCATCCTCTGTCTTGGTGGCAATCAAGAGATCATCTACATATTGTAACAGTTTCCCTTCTTCGGTTGGGGCTTCCCAAGGCTCTAAATCTTTTGCGAGTTGATTACCAAATATGGTAATTTGTCATCAGTTCCAATGAGTTCCAGCCGGTTTCTTTAGCAAGGCCGGACATGACGGTTCTGTTCTTCTCTGCAACTCCCCTCTGCTAGTTCCTGATTAAACGTCTTACACGATGACCAAGGTTATAATTGTAGATATGGCTTAAGTGAGGCAATGGCTACAAGGTTATAGATATATGTTTTGCGTTAAGCATGTTTCCTCCTGCTGTTAGCCCTTAAGTGTTAGTTCTCTCTATCAAAAGGAGTTTGTGGGCTAACTGTTGCGTTAAAGGGCAGAACAGTTTGGCAGAAAACAAACCTCCTTGCGTTCTAACACTCCTCACCAAGGTGGGAGGCTAGGTGCGGCTAGGTTTAAATTCTGAGTGATGCCCAATCCACCACTATTAGTCCAGTTGCGTTTAATATATATATTAAACTATCACGATTCTGGATACACTAATAGTGGACTGCACCCTCAGTCCAGTCGTGCTCATGAACTACCACGGCCACTTTTATGGTCGCGTTCAATGAGAAACCAAAACGACCAGCTACTTAAGCAGCGCAGTTTATTTTAGCAACAGTACATAAGTTCTTATGGATTGCCGGTGATAAATACACTGTCTGCAAAGCACGTGCAAATAAAAGTGTTGTTAGTTATACAAAACACGTGACAAAGTTATATACAGTACAGCCTGGCTATAAACATAGGAAAAAGACTCTCTAGAGAGATTTCTAAGTTTTTTTGAGGAAACACTTGGTATAGTTTAAGTCTTACCCAAAGGCGTCCCTATGGGGGGAAGAAAGGCTCAGCCTGTTGGCTGGTCCCGGAAGTCGAAGGCAGTTTTGATGGAGTCCTCCTCGACTTGTTCACGATGGTGTCTTCCCTAATATTCCCCCTTTTTTGGGCTATTTTAATACTATTTTTTACCTTCAAGGTGGAGTTTGAGTGACTTTAGTCATAAATACTTTTATTATGATTGGTGTAAAATTCTCTCGCTTCACATTTAAAGGTATAGTTTATCAAAAATTCAGGGCACAGAGTCAAGGAGGAGTGGTCGCACCTTGGAGGCGACCAGCCTTTGGGATGGAGGTGTGTTTAGGTATTATAATGACATTATAATGACCAAAGTTCACACAAAGGACAGCATTTTGTCAAAATTCGACAAACTGTTGGCTCAGGGTAGCACGTGTGCAGCTTATCAGTTCCATAGGACCATCTCGTTCCTATATCTGCTGATTATCACAGGGCTCGGCCGTGGAATCTCCACCTCACTCCATCCCCGTGTTGCTCGGCGAGCGATATTGTGCAGGGAATCACAGATGTTGTGGATTCTTCGCATACCAGCTGCGGCTGTATTCTACCTTAGGAGCCTTTTTGATTTTAAGCTTTTTCCTTAATGTGTGAACAATGCTGTATTTTTGTTATTTTAGTAATTATTCCACACTAACGCTGCCATAGAGTCTACATGAGAGGACTGCATACGGATGCTTGATTTAACAAAGAGATCAGTCTGGATAGGTTGTGGTCTTGCAGGCTGCTGACTGCTAACTTATTTCATAGCTCTCAACTTTGGTCACGGACACCTTTCCAGCACAACCCTTACTTTCTGCATTAACAGTTGTTGGCAGGCAGTCTTGTACCAGACTGTCCCCATTTTGGCCCAGGGCTGGATGTGCAGCCTGCAGGTGGAAGCTCCTTCCTCTCTCGCCGAGGAAACCTGGATGAAAACCCAGGGTCCACATTGGGAAGCTGAAGCGGGGAAGGGGTGGGGGGCAAGGGTGGCTGCCCACGGCACGCTGCCCGCTTTTGGAGACGCTTGGCGGGAAGGAGTCCCCTCACAGGCCAGGTGAGCTCAGGCCCTTCCCGCCTTCTTCCCCAGGAGATTTCTGGAAATAAAAAAAAAAAAAAATTAAAAAAAAAAGAGGGGACGACGTAGGTCTTCTCGCCGGGGATGACCCCGAGCCCTGTTGACCCCCTTCTCCTTTCCGGGCCTAAAAATCACCGCTGCTCTTTGCTTCTCCTTCAAGCATGAAGGACCTTGACGCTCCCCCCCACCCCGCCCTCGGGTCGGCCCCGCCGCCGCAGCGGCGCAAAGTACAAGGGGTGGTGCCGCACGCTGGCGGCGCTGCCGGGGCTCGCCCCGACCCGGCCCCCCGCTCTCTCCCTCACCTTCCCCCTTCCCCCGGGGCGAGGGGCCCCGCCGCCGCCCTCCCGTGGCTGTACCTCACGGCCGCCCGCCGCCCTCGAGCTCCATCCGCCGCCTCTTCGCTGCCCGCTCCTTGAGGGGCGGGCATGGCGGCTCTCCCCGCCTCAGCTGGGCAGCGCCGCGGCCCGGGCAGGCCACACCCCCGCTGCCTGCCCGGCCGGCGGGGCGGAGAAGGGGCGGCCCCGCAGCCGCCCTATAACTCCCCTTTCGCCGGGCGGGGCGGGAGGTAGCGGTTCCTCGGTGAGCGGGATGGAGGAGGCAGCAGCGGTGGGGCAGCACCCTGCGGGGCCGCGCTCTCTGGGCAGAGCCCTGGCCGGCAGCCGCCCCCAGGAGCGCCCCGGCTGCCCCCCGACCTCCCCCGGCGGCGGTTCGAAGGCTGAGGCGCGGGTGCTGGTCATCAACACGGGCGGCACCATCGGCATGGTGCAGGACGTCAAGGGTGAGGGTGAGGGGGGCCCGGGCGGAGCGGGGAGCAGGGGGTGGCTGAGGCGGGCTACCCCTCACCCCCGCTTCCCCCTCAGGGAAGGCTGCGGAACCGGCCTGGGGAGGGGGCTGGCAGGGCGCTGGGCTGGGGGATGCACCGTGGTGGCCGGCGGAGGCTCTGGAGGCTGCCGCTTCCTTAAGTGACAGCCGCTCTTTTGTGGGCGCTCTCCCCGGCGCGGCTGAGGCGTTCGGCATCCCCGGGTTTCTCCGAACGGGTCCGAGCAGCGCCGGTGGGGGTGGGGAGTGCGCCTTCCTCTCATCCTCGCTTCCCACCGGCCGGTTATTTCGGGTGGCTTAGCTGATAGGCATCCTTCTGACAGGTGAGCCTCACGGCTAGTTAGAGCGGGTTTGGGCAGAGGACAACGTGTTTCCTGAAGTATGAGTCCTTTCTCCCTTCCTTCGCACACTGAAAATGAAACCAGCTTAATTGTACCAGTCATGGCAGTCTTTTTAAGCTCAAAAAAAAGCCACTGTCCCAGGCTACGTGGAGAGCATGTGCCTCACATTCCCACTGGGAAGAGCGTGGGCTGTTGGAAGTGGTGGCCACGTCAAGGATTTTCAAGTGGTGACCTGACAGACACAGCTGATGCAAGTGTGGCAGCATACGTGCTGCCAAGTGTCATGACGAGCGAGATCAGATGCAGCATCTGTGCTTATCTGCTTCTGGGCAGGCTTCTGCCGCTCGCCTACCAGCTCTTGACTTCCTTCAAGAAATCATTGAAGGGTTCTGCTTTACGTTACAAAGGGAGGGTGAGACTTACTTTGATGAAAAGGCTAGACATGCCAAACCCCCTCCCACCAGCTGAAAAATGTTTAAATCCAAAATTGAACTCTGAGATGTCTCAGTATACTGCCTGCATTTTATCTGAAAGCTTCTTGGGTACCTACAGGTATATGTTAGGTGTTTTCAGATGCCCCTAAATGTCAGCAGGTAGGTGCCTAAGCTCGCCTAACACCCCCCCTGGTCCAGAAGCTGGTTGGAGTGGTACTGAAGCACCACTAGACCCTCACTCAGTAGGCACAGATCCCAAGGGATGCCAGAAGCATCAGCCAACTAAAGTGTCTGGGGAAAAGAACGGATTTCAGCCAGGTCTGACTTGCTGCATGGCTGTGCGTTTACCAACCTTGGTATAAAAGGGAAGAGAGTAATGTATGGGGGTGGTGGAGAGAAGGAGGCAGTGCAATTTTGATGAAAATCTATTCGGTTTCCTTCCTCCTTCACTTGTGAGGCAGTGAAGCATCTCAGGGCTTCCAGAGCCTGTGTCTGTCTGGGTTCAGAAGCTTGGGTACTTGTGTTTCTTACTACAGAATTTCAAGCCCCTGCCTGAAATACCATCTCAGCTGCTCATTTGTGGGATTAAAATACTTGGGACTTCACCTCAGAGCTTCCTAGACTAGTTTTTTTTTTTTTTCCTAATACATATACCTCCTTCTTAGAAGATGGGAAGGTGCTTTTATTATTGTAGGGAAGATGCTTTAAGGGGTTGTTCTGCTTTGTTTTTTATGGCTGTCATCTTTGTATTTAATCTATCAAAGTTGTAAAAAAAAAAAGTCTGTATTTCAAATGACATGTGGTGACTTCCCTCTCTCTGTCTGCATTATTTATACTAAAATAACATCCTACTTCTATTGTTTCAGCTTCCCAAACACCTTTTTTTAAGGAAATAAATTAAAATCACGTCTCTTTTATAAATTAACTCATATTTTATAAATAACCTCTGCTCATCTTGTATGCCTTTCTTTTTTTCCTTTTGCTTAACAAGTGTCAATCATTAAAGCATGTGCAAACAATCTAATCGTTATGATCCAATGATGCTGACTTGCTACATCCTGGTGAGGGTTTCAACCTGCTTTTCATACCCAGATCTAGCAGCAAAGCAGCCAGAGCACCTCTTTCAGAATATTTGGCAGTTTTTAGCGTTCAGACAGAAGCTGGTGAAAGGGCATGGGAAAGGCAGCATGCTTCAAAGGAAAAAGCAATAGATGCTCATTTCTTTTATTAATCAGTGGCTAGATAGAAAGTGCCTGTTTACAACCATACCTAGAACTAAAGTGTTTTATTTCAAACAAGGTGAACAGAAGTAGCTTCCTTGAACTGCATGAAACCTTTCAGAGCAGTGACTGCTCAAAGTGAAGGGATCAAGCCAACTACCTAACTAATTTCTATCTAGTCTTACAAGCTTTTCTATGGCCTTTACAGTTGCTGGGAGAAGATGTTTTCACTTTTAAAATCAGACTGTTTTGATAGGCCTAATGTGTTCTGTAAAGGAACATATTCCTGTGCAAAACTTCCCCTGTGTTCAAGACTGATACAATCACGTTCCCTGGGCTTGTGCATGCATGGAGCAATTATTTATCATCATGGTACCTGATTGTAAACCTCCTGCAGAGGTTCTGCAGTTGACCTGTGCACGTGTGGTAACTCCAGCATGTCTTGGACCTGTTGGACTTTCTGCACACCTACAGGTTACCTGTGCAGGAGGCATTTTCAGAGGATGGATAATCTGTTTCTCTTCATGTGAGTTGAGTCACAACTAGACTCAGTTGCAGACTCTCAATGTTCATGTTTTTGCTGCCAAATAATCCATTTCAGTGCATTTTAAAGATTTCTTCTACTTCCTCTTACTTATTTTCTCGTACCACAGCCTCTTTTGGCTTATTGGTAGCTCATTTCAGAAAGAGAATCTTACTGCACTACTTAGTGAGGTTACTGTGAAACTAATATTTGCGTTGAGTTTTTGTGCATGTTCCTCCTCGCTCATGCTGTCAGGAAGATCTTTTCCTCAGGCTTGTGGGCTGGATCTCTTTCCTAGCTTACCTGAAATATTAAGAAAAAAAAACCCACCCAACAAATACAAATAGAACTAAGCTAAGTCACCTCAGAAAGATTACTGATTGTGGAATAGAGTCTGCCTGGGTAACCTAGTTAACTATCTGTATTTTCTAGGTGTACTAGACCGCCAAAGGACTGGGTGCTGTAGTCCGAACCTCCTTCTGTTTGAAACCTATGCACCTCACTTCCAAAAGCTACAAATACTACAGCTGCAGAAATGAATATTTTGGAGAACGCTTTCTGCTTCTCTGCCTTTGCAAAATGTAGTCATTACTTTTGGTGTCTGGCACCATAGATGTATGTGTCATTTGTATTGATATTCCTATAGGTAAAAACTGATTTAGCAAAGTCCTTTGTATTCCTCAGCATGGAGAGTTTGTTAGGATTGGGGATGGTGACTTCAGCATGCTGATGTACAGTACGTTCCTTCTCCCCAATGTCTGTGGTTTCTTGGATGCAGAGCCCCACTGACACAGCTGCATCAGAGTTTTTCAGCTCCCTCCTCTCTGCTGCAGCACAGACTATAGGATATCGTGATTGGCAAGTAGCTATCACTGTATTATCTATAGCACCAGAGAGAAAAGCAGAGTCCTCCGCTGTAGGTGGGACAGAACCATGCTTGTTCTCCTCGGCCGCAGTTGCTTGTTTGCTGTTCTGCCTTTGCCCGTCTGCTTTGTGATGCCGGGGTTGGCCAGCTAAAGAGGGAAAGGACAGAAGTTGATGAGAGCTATTTGGACAAGTTGCACAGCCTGCCTCTTCTCTGCAGGGGTGAAGTTGCTTCAAATACTTGGTTAACAAGCTTGGCTCACAAAAGATGTTTTCCATGCATAATAAAGTAGAAGTGTTCTTAAAACAGTTGCACTTGAGTTCCCCCGTGTTTGCTTCTGGAAGCCATAAACCAGGGAACACTGCTAAACCTAGATGCATTTAGAGGACCGCATAGGTGGTAAGTGCGTCATCTTGGATGGATCTGCAGAATGCCTTAAAAAAACAGGTTTAAGTTCAGTGCAAGCAATTAAAGAAAAATCCTGACAGATTTGTGATTAAGAGGTGAGGAACTGCCATTTATAGAGAAGGGATTTAAGAATATTAATGTGCATCGGTTCTCTGGTTCCTGGGGCAAATACAAAAAATAAGGAATCTAATCCGTTGTCAATATTCAGAGCAAGATGAGAACTGGACAAACAGAAGAATAATCACAAAACACCCAGAAAACACTTGAAACTAGACTGCACTTCAGAGCCAAAATGACTCTATGCCCAAGCACAGCAGAAGTGGCCATTTGCAACTAAGCTAGGAACATCCTTAATAGGAAAAGCAGGGATTATAGCTGAATGAAGGAAACATCGCAAGGCTTGAAAGGGTGTTAAGTATATTTTGTAACACAAAGTATTCTGGCAGGAATCCAAACAAATCCACTCAAATGCTGTTGCCGTCCTGTGAGAAAGTTGGCTATGAAGGGGCCTGCTGCTTCGTTTAAGGCAAGCCAGGAGGGAGATTAGAGAGTTCTTAAGGATTTTTCCATCAGTTTGGAAAGTAAATGGAAAAAGATAGAAATACTATTTGAAATACTTTCTGTGTTTTGGAGTATTTTAAATAAACATTGCTGTTTGAAAGTGAAACAAACAAAAAACCCAACAAAACAGACCAGATGCTAACTTGGATGAGAATTGCTTTTAAGCAAACATGATAACTAGGAAGTAGGACAGATTTACCTGGCCTTAAGCTAGGAATAACTACAACTAGCAGAAGTAGAATAATGAGGTTCGAGAGTTTGTTTGCGATCTGAACAAGTGGTATAAAACATTCACTGAGATTCAACTGAACTGGACAGTAATGCCAGTAGAATCTTGAAGTCCAGAAGGTTGTACCTCTGACAGAGCTTCCTTGAATGAAAAACAAAAAGTCAGACTTAAGAAAAACAGGGTGACTTCTGAGTCTGGACACCAGGACTGTTGCTGTCCTTCCTGAAACAGGGTATTGGGAGACGAGTATCAAGTTAGATTCACAAATGAACTCAGTTCTATGATGCTGAGGATGGTAACATCAAAAATTTAGGTGCCTTTCTGTCTAACAGAGAATGGCATGTGGATTCCCTTTGAAACACCTGGTTGCAACCAGGACAACTGCAGATCCAGCAAACAGTAAATGAACTTAAGCTCAAAGCATTTTAGGGCCCCTGCCACAGAGAGAAAGACAACATTGCAGGTAGGGAGAGGGTGAACAGAGCTTAAGATGCATCCAGACTTTAGACTTTTTCTATTCAGCAGCTTATGCACCTTCTCTGCCTGTAGTCAACTGAGATGCTCAGTCCTAAACCTGCTGGTGGAAAGTACCTATTCAAGAGAGAGTGATTAGAGCATGTGGTTAAGACTTACGGGAAACTGAGGTTTCTCTATCTTTGTGTGTATACATATATATATATACACACGCATACAGATCTTTGTCCATATCTGTCAATGCTCAATACCTACCGTGGGGTTTGTTTTAGCTTTCTCTTATTTTTTTTTGTTTCCTCTAGGGAAATGCTGTCGTCATTGACAGCGAGATATAACATGCAGCTTTCCAATACAGTCATACTTAGTACCTTGCAGTTTGTGCCAATACTGCTGCAGGCTAAGCAGCTTGGGTAAAAATATCACAACATTATAGTACAAAATAATGCTTAGGGTTTTGTAAGTCTTCTGCCACTAGGTAGAGAATAGCTAGGGCAAATGTAAAAAAGAATGGTAGCTTTTTGCAATGTTGCAAAAATTGGCTTCCTGCCCCTACTGCTGATCGGTATTTGCACACAAGCAACAATTAAAAATAGGTAAATCATAAATAGTTGATACAGAAGAGATCGGTAACATTATTTCTCTTAAAGAAAGGATTCCTTTATTTCAAGTCAAGAAAAGAATAACTGCATGGGGATTTATTGGTTATATTCAGTTTTCACATTCTTAAACTGGCAATAGAATTTAAATTTAATTTGGAAGGGTGGACAAACAGCTGTGTAACTTGACTTCTTCCCTCCTTACTGTGCCACTCGCTTCCTTCCATCCCTGCTCCTTTATTTACTTCCTTTATTTTTTATTTTTAAGGACTTGCTCCTGAGGCCAATAAATTAGTAAGCAGCTTGAAAACGATGCCGATGCTGCATGATGAGGCATATGCCCAGGAAACAAAACTGAACAACTTCCATGAATTTCCAGATAACACATTGGTGCTCCCGTAAGTACATTTTCCTTGGGGAGAGGTGGGGTTAGGAAGTATCTGTTAATTTTCAGATAATTACATCTCCAAACATTTAATATGAAAAATCCATTATGAGATTAGCAAAAATGCTTATATTGACTGAAAAGGAAAAAGCCTACCATGTCTGGCATGATAGAAAATGTTTGTTTTGATATATTTACAATGAAGTGTCTTAGAACTGCTTGAGAAATAAGTTTTAAAGTAGGCAACAAGTAACCATTCTGGGCAGCTTAGTCCTGCATCTTTTTCTTGTTTTTGATATAAATTTCTCACTGTGCAAACATAAGGGTATTCTATAGAAACTACGAAAACTGTAGATACAGCTCTGTGTGAATTATCTTCAGCATATGTCTGAGAAAGCAGCATCTAATTAATGCAGCTGTGAATAGGCCTCATGCTTTAATTCTGCAGGCCTTCTGTTTTTAAAAAACCCTAAAAGCTGATTGTCTTTGCCAAATTTATGCAACATTATGATAATAAGCGATGGTCTTATAATTAATCTGCATTGCTTCTTAACTGTTGGGCAATGATTAATAAGCTTACAGGTTTTATTTAGAGGGCAGTATGCTAATTTGAGATATTCCCCAGCTGTGATGAATGACTGTACCCCTGTAAACATGTTAACTTTGCACAAAGGATGATTTTACGCAGGCATTCAAAAATAAATGGGACTATAGCTGTTTTGCTATAGGAGTAAAAATGGATATTCTTTATTCTTTAAGGAGAAAATAAAGGCTAAAAAAAAAAGCAAGGTTTATTAATTTCTTTCTATTTTGTATTGAGGTCTCTGTGTAAAGCTTTTAAAAGTAACCACTTAAAAGGCAAATGGCAGGAAAAGGGGTAAAGGGAAAAGAAATGGGCTTCCGGTGGAGTAGTATTGATGTGGACATACAGTTTGTGTTAAATATGATGGTTATACTAAGAAAAATGGAGCTCTGTTACGGTACTGTGCTTGTAACTGAACAACTTTTAAATACTTTAAGGGATTTGAAATATAACAAAACTACACTAATATATCCATTTGCATCCTAAATATACTTTTCCTGGCTCACCTTTTCCATGAAGAACAGAAAAGCTTAAAACAATCATTCACATCAAAAACTGAGGTTTAAAAAACAATCTTGTCTTGTTTTTCTGGCACTGCTGAGTGCTGTTTCTGGAGGTTAGTCATGGCAATTTGCCATTTTCTCTTTTGTGCTAGCCGAGTGATATTTTAACTAGGCAGTTGAGAAATATTGTGCGTTTCTGAGGGGAGAAAATAGGAGTATTTTGTGAACTTTGTATATCTGTGTGATAACCTTGATGTAAGAGGAACGATATGATCTCTTTTTAGAGAGAGGCATCAAAAGTTGTAGACTAGGCTGGTCTCTGCTGTTGGTATGTTGTGTTTTATTTAAACAGCACATCCTCAGGGGAGCTTTCTTTTCACAGATTTTCAGCTGGCTTCCAAAGTTACTCTTAGCATGTGTAAATGTCATATCCAACACGGCAGTTTTTCGTACAAGGTCTAAATTCCTAGGTACAGCATGTCAGCTGGTTATGAATGAAAACTACACATTGTTTAAATGCTCTCTCTGCTGTACACAACTGTCTTACAGGCCTCGTAATGGGATTGGGTCTGCAGATTTTATTAGCTGATGAATTGATAACTGACTCTTGGGTTTGCATATTTTGTATTGATATAAGTATATACAAGAATAGCAAGCGGGAACAAAACACTATTGCAAATGCCGAGGGAAAGTAATCAACTTTGCTGTGCTCTAAGCATCTTATTTTGGGAACTTCTATGCATCCATGCAGTATCCTGGTCTTTTCTATAGCCTTTAACTGTCTTCCAGTGTAAATGTTGAAGTATCTATCACAGTTACAGCCGGCAAAGAACTTTCCATCATCCTTGGGCAGTGGGAAAGGTTTGAGAGCACTCTGAAGATGGTCCTGCTAAACCTGCTCCGGATGGCTCTGCCTGGAAGAGGAGTAGGAAGGGTAGAGCTGCCCGCAAGCAGCTCTTCTTTGTTAGCTGCTTGTTGGCCATTGTATTGCTAAATAGGAACATATTCCAATTAACGTAAGAATCAGCGAGAATGGTGGATATTCTGTCCTCTTCCAAGCTTCAGAAAGGTAACAGAAAATATTTGTAGTAGGGTTCTTTTATTACCCCAAATCTTAACTGCCAAGTTGAATTTATATGTAGTTGACTTTATTCGGAGAGGTTAGAAAATTAATGCGGAGAAATGAGCATGTTTTATGGGGTAAAACACCTGCTCTGTGTGCAGCCCATTTGGCTGGCACATCAAAGGTCTTTGAAGAGTCAGATTTCTTTAGATAGGCAGGTGGAGAAAGGGAGACCCGTGGTCCTTGGAGGCAGGGAGAGCAGACAGCATGCTAAGAGCTAGGACAGTCCCATTGTGATTCCATAGCCATCATCGCCTTTGATAAGTCCCCTCGAAATTTGGGATCATGTACTTTTGTAGGATGTTTGAGTGTCTAGACTCTTCTTAATCTTTGGTCTCCGTCTGCTGGGCTACACACTGCATGATGTTTGAAAGTGTTACATTCCTCAGCCCCACAGGTACTTTATCCTATTGCTTGACCGTTTGGTTTTGGTTTGGTTTGTGGTTTTTTCCCTTGCATTGTTGCTTTGTCTTGTTTTTATTGTACTTAGAGCAGTCTCTTCCCAGCTGTCAAGGTTGCACTTGTTCAGTGGCCAATAATTGATCACCAGTGAGTTGTTTATATTCCTGAGGCCTCTGTTTTCAACCTATGCCACTATTTTAAGATCTTTACTGTTATCACATGCTTAAACTCCACATCGTAACAAAAGACATCTGGTACCATAGAGCAAAATTTCATAACAAGATGTCAACAGGCCTAATAGGCTGGGACTGGGGTTTTACAAAGTTAGCCTATTACTAGCAAAGGCAACAGTTTACCCGAAGATCTTAACTAACCAAGAGAGTTTTTTTCTGAAATCTGAAGTCAGAGAAACTGAGAAGAGTGGATCTTCTAAAGCCCACAACAATGAATCCCAGTCATAAGACTCTGAAGAGATGATACCCTTTGTGTCAGGAAAGAGTATCTATTTATAGGGTAGATATTCATATTTATCAAAGGATCAAAAAGTTGTTGCGACTCTTCTGTTGACCCCCTATAAACCTTGAGAGCTGTATAGATTCTTCTCAATAGCTCATGAAGCATTTTTAAACCTTAAGGCTCCGTATCGACTTTTGTTAGAACTCAGTTCCAAACTTAAACAAAGTAAGTCTGAGTTCTTCTTTTCTGTCTTTAGTTTTGCCAGCCCTTCTCCACCTCCCAAATTATGTTTATTATTAAATTAAATTTAGGGATTTGTGCTTTAAACCACATCAAGCCATGAACTTCTAAACTTAATGTTCAAAATTTAAGACCATTTTTTTTGCCATAGACTTGGGGGATGGGGAAGAAAAGGGTGAAAACTACTGATTTAGACAAAAAAATCAGAAGTGATGAGCTGATACTAGCTCTAAGAAAATTTTTTTCCAATTCTCTTTCTTCATAGTGTCTCTAAGCAAAACAAAAGAATTTTTTACACGATCCTGGAGCTCTCACCACTGCTTGATTCTTCCAACATGACACCAGACGACTGGGCCAAAATTGCAAAGAAACTTGAGGTACTATGGTGTGGGATAAGAATTCATTTGTTACTTAAACTAAACCAGCATTATATCTAGTATACTTAGCAAGATAAAAACAATTCAGTAGTGCTATATATATACACATATATATATGGTCTAGCACAAGGTGTCCCTGCCCATGGCAGGGGGTTTGCAACTAGATGATCTTTAAGGTCCCTTCAAACTCTAACCATTCTATGATTCTATATTTATTTATTTAAAATGTAAATGTTATGTACCTTGCTTAGTTACTTGCAAAGTAACAAGTACTATGCTTGCAAGGCTTGCCGATTCTTTTTTTTCCTTTTGAAAATGTTGCAAACTCATTAAAGTTATATAGTTCTTCCAATGACAAGCCATGTCATAATTCTGTACAAGAAAATAAATAGGAAAATTTCAGCTATGATTCAATAAGGTATGTAATATGTATGTTGATATGTTCTAAAACGTTGACTTAAATTCACTGTCCAAAAATGTTGAATAAAATCCTTAGGTTTAAGTAACTTAACTGAAGGTTGCTTAGTTACACATCATTTGAATCTTTAAATAGCTTAATAGTTGGCTATTGATGTAGAAAATAATTTCATGTCTTTAGCCTTTCTTACTCTGGGCACAGACGGACTTGACTACCTTTGGCTTTGCAACCAGTATAAAAAATGCTATCGTGGTTAGGTTTCCCACACTGGGAAATACTTAAAGCCCTAGATATTTCCGCATTCATTACATCCACATTTCTCTGCTCCTGTCCCCATGTCTGAATTTAGCTGTGTGCTTTTAAGAAAGCAGAAATGTGAAACATTTCAAATACTTCACACCAGGAATTCATACATAGCTGTTAGAGATAAATAACTGTGAGCCTAGTAAGATATTGCTCTTCCACTCCTGCTCTCTCTGCGATAGTGGGCTTTATAGTGGAAATTTCCTTCTTCAACCAAGCTGTAGCAATGCATGCGAACAGTATAATAATGTAGGGAACGATGCTGAAGATTCAGGTAACAGTTTTTCACTTTTAGGTCCTCTAATCCTGAAACCACCAAACCAGGGATGATGCTCCTCCTATGGAATGCATCTTGCCAGGGCAGAGAAGAGACAGAGCTGGTGTGTAGATGGACAGCCTGTAGAATGGTGCAGGGATGCAGCTGGGAAAAGCCCAGGGCCAAGAGTAGAGTAACATCAAAGAAGGTAACGCCATGCTGAACAGGAGAGAAGTTACCTTTCTTCCTTCATGGCACATTAGTTTTATTAAAACTCCTGAGCTCAAAAAAATGCTTCTTTCTTGTATACAGAATGTGGCTACTCTGTATGTACAAATATCCAGTACATGTAATCCAAGTGAAAAGTGCTGAGAAGGGGAAAACCCCCCACCTTTAACTGTCTAGCTTATGTATAGACGCTGCCACTTTGTATTCATCTTGGACATGTACGCGGCAGAGCTGTAGTGTGCTGGTAACTTTCCAGACTGAAATGTTCCAAGATGTTTATATGACATATCTCCTTAATTGCCAGCCTGATCTTTTATGTTATGAAGGTTAAACCGAGCTATGTTCTTTCATATCTAATAAGGTTCACAAGGCTGAAAATATTTGTGAGTTAGAAAGGACAAGTGTCTATTTCTGTGACCTTAGCCCTTCTTCAAACTGACTGATCTTGTTACTGCATTGGTGAATAAATGCAGCATGCTTTTTGCACCACACTATAGTTTGGCCTACAGAAAGATCTTGCAACGCTCGCTGTTGTTCTGCTGGCTAACTTGTTAGAAATAAGCAGAAATCCACTGAAACTTCCAGTAGGCAGTAACATGTAGGCACAAGTATGAACGAAGAAATAGCAAAAGGACAAGTAGAAATCTGCAGGTGAGTTTGGAGGTGACCTACCTTATTATCAGGAGATGCCAAGCATGTGTGCCTACTGTAGCATATGAAGTGTAATTAAAAAGAAATCTCATTTAATTCTATGGCAAACCCACTTCTTTTTCCCATGCTGGCACTTCATGTATCTGCTTAGACTTCTATGTAGTTCTTTCCATGTTGCCAGATTACATCAGAGACATCAGTGCCTCTCACTACAGTGTTTACTATGTGCATCACTCTTAAAATACGAGGAACCAATTTGGTTTTCCTCCAAAAGCCAGCAGATGACTTTATTCTAACAGGATGAGCTGTGCGATTCATGGCTTTGCATTAAAAAAAAACAAACCTGTGTGGAATTGTATGTAGATTAAAGTAATTATAAAGTGCCCTTTTGCATCAGTATGTGCCTGATAGTCTAAGGGACTTCTCAAAAACCAGAAAGTGTATGTACATTAACGAACAAGAAGCCTCTTCACTTCTTTCAGCTGCAGAAGTCACATACTGCTAGAGAAAGGATTTCTTTTCAACAGAAGAGGGCACTCTTACACTGGCAATTTGCCTGTCTGCCACCCGGATTAAATGGACTGTTTTTTCTATATGTTATGATAGCCGTGGTTTGCCTAATCTGTTCCTGTAAATGGTGTAATCCCTAAAGTAAAAGCGGCAACAAGAAATCAGACTATACGACTAATTTGCATATGTTAACATTCCTGTTTAAAGCCATTGCTAAGCTTTTCTTAATTAGCAGTCTTCTGGTTTAAAAATGCTGCATTAATATGTATACATAGAAGAATCTCTTTGACTGTTCCATAATTAGAATTACTGGCTCTAGTGCTTAGTGTCCTTTTAACCATTAATTGTATTTAAACTGAAAACAGGATAACTTTAGGAGGAATTACGCGTGTTGTACCCTTTAAAGTATTATGCTGTTGCTTGCATCAGTGAACGTAATGCAAGATGTACGTCACTTGCTGGTGCCAGTGCATTGCTCTAACAATGTGAAAACTGTCTCTCCGTCTCCAGGAGCACTATGAAAAGTACGATGGTTTTGTGATCCTTCACGGCACTGATACCATGGCCTACACAGCTTCAGCCTTATCCTTCATGTGTGAGAACCTGGGTAAAACTGTTGTTCTGACAGGATCTCAGGTAATGGACTTAATCTGAAGTTGAAGTCAGAAGCCTCATTCTTGGTTTTTATATGAAAAAGTGGGTAGTATCCTGATTATCACTGTACAGTTTAGTAGTGCAGGGTGGGCCTCTGGCCAGGGTGAATGGTCACAGTGGTGACAGAAATCCGTGAGAACTGACAGGCTCACCAGCTGAGGATCTGCCCCATAATTTTATCATTAATGACTTTACAACTCTGTACCAAATCAGACCAGTAGTTCATTATGGCTGGGGCCAGATGCTTCAGAGAAAGATATAAGAGCCTGTCATTGGCCATTGTGTATTAATTGGTTTATAAGAGAAGTGTCTTTCCAGCCTCAGGTGGCTGCTGGTTGTTAGCTGTCTTTTTTTCTTTTAAAGCCCTGAAGCTTATTACTTTTTACTTCATCAGTTGTTATCCTGTCTTATGTTACTCATTGTTGCATTCTTTATAATTTTTTTAGTAATCTCTAAGCATTAGATGCATTCTTGATCATTTCTATTCCACAAAGCAGCTAACATGGTCTGTTTCCTTACTACATTTATTAATTGTCATTCTTGTAGCTGGAGATCAGCCCTTTGCATATTGTCTGAGGGGGAGGGGTTGTCTTACTAGAATAGCTTGCTTGAGCGTAAAATACAGCTCTAATCACAAAAGAGAGATGAAACATCACACTGTAAAATTCCCCTCCCCCATCTCATAACTTCCCTTTCACATGTGGTCTTTTTGAAGTCAAAATACTAGGAAGGAGTACGCTCCCACTTACTCTTTTGACGTGGGGCAGTCTAGTTGTGATACATCATATTCAAGGTTTTACTTTCTTTTTGGCTTTATTGCTTGGAGCTCTGCCTGACATATGATCTAGCAACAGAGCATGTGATTTTTTTTTCATTGCTGAAAGGAGCTCTGACTCTGTTAATAACGAGGCAATCTGAAAAGGCATGGAAGTCATCACTCAGCAAACCAAATTTCTGGTTTTAATCTTGTCCTTTTCTGTAGGTAATAACCTGCTGGCTTAGTTTTTCTGTACCATGAGGAAGTATGGTGCAAGAGACCTGTTGTGAAGCCCATAGAGGCAGTTCTGTATGATGTATGAAAAGCTTTTGCTTTTCCTCTGCACAATCGCTTCTCCCATGCTCAGTCACTTTAACTATGCCTACTTTCTATTTTTTATAGTTTTTCTGAATCAGTCTTTTAATCTGCTTAATCACACCAGAATCATCTCTATATTAGCTTTTAAGCTCTTAAATTATAAAAGTCTGTTGAGTACAGAGGGAAACCCTGCCATCTGCCGCAGTCTGAAATAGTTTGGATGAAGAAGGAAACTTTATTTGTCATAAATCATTGTTACATAGAGTATTCATGTATTTGTATTGCATAAGTTGGACTCTTTTTTCTGCTGTGTAGGCTTTACATAAGGAATAGGGTGTAATTTCAGTCTCTGCTCTCCAGGTGCCCATCTATGAGCTGCAGAATGACGGCCGAGCCAACCTTCTGGGGGCACTGCTCTTTGCTGGGCAGTTCGTTATTCCTGAGGTCAGTTTGCCTGTGAAGACTTTCTCAAAAGCTGCTTTTCTCCCTGTAGCCAGGACACATACTTACTCAAAATATCCATTAGGCAGTAAGGAATTGCACTTAAGCAGGAAGATAAATGGATTCTGCTGAGGTAACAGGCACTTGCATGGCAAAGCATGTGCTGTTTTCTCAGGAGTCATATCCCATTTTGCCCATATACAATCTATAAAAACTATCAAGTCTGAAATGTAGCTTGCAGCATACTTGAAATCAGAGGTTCCCTTACAAATATGTGGGATCTGAATCACGTGTAGGTCAGTTTTTTAATTGAAAATTACTTTGAAGTTTGAAAGTTGCTCTAGAACTGGTAGGAGTGTCTTCTATCTCTAGTTCCTGAAGGCTAAAGTATCGAGGATGATATACCTAATGGACATGGAAATACCTCCATGGTCTCCGCACCCTGCCTTTAAAGATGTTGTTGCTGTGCAGCCCAAAAATCAGAGAGAAAACTGGTGAGGTTACACCCCATTTCACTTCTGCCGTGCTCCCAAAGCCGGTTCTCATAAAACAACAGCAATAGCTGACTGGCCAAGAACTTCATACCTAATAACAACTTTGAGGTATCTCTTTCCTTCAAATTCCAGTTGACAAACTTTAAGGGACTTGAGAAGGAACCTAATTATTTATGTGTGGTAACTCTTTTGAAAGTTATCCTTATTTTCACTAGGCCTTTTGTTAAGGTTTTGGACTCTGAATTTAGTTATAACTGATGAACTTATTTAAAAAGTCCGCACTGTTTCTTTCCTGTATCTCTGAAGTGGGCTTGGGCAAATTTGCTGTCTCCTAGACTATGCCTCATGAGAGCATTATGAAACTAGTTAGCTCTTAACTTGTTTTGTTCTTAAATTCTTAAACCAATGTGTGACAAATGTGCCAACTCTTTTTGAAA
The DNA here is from genome assembly GCA_017639485.1 of Pluvialis apricaria. Taxonomy (NCBI): domain Eukaryota; kingdom Metazoa; phylum Chordata; class Aves; order Charadriiformes; family Charadriidae; genus Pluvialis; species Pluvialis apricaria. The sequence goes on from CM030012.1 coordinate 13,900,022, forward strand.
GGGTAAGAGTTGTAAACATCTACGAGCCTCTGAGTTGCTTTAAAGATTTAGAAAACACTTTATAAAGGACAGACTACAGTATTTATCTACTGAATCTTTTAATTACTGGCTTATTCATAGACCTGTTTCTTTACTTGTCTTGCAGGTGTGCCTGTATTTTTATAATAAACTGTACAGGGGAAATAGGGTGACTAAGGTGGATGCTGGGAGTTTCAATGCCTTTTCCTCACCTAACCTGCCTCCACTTGCAAATGCTGAGGTTGATATTACAAGTAAGCAACATCATCTCTTAAGCCTTGTAATTTATGCCACATGCAATATAACTCTAGCTGAAAAGAATCTGCGCCTATGTAGTCGAAATGCTGTTTTTAAACTCAAATATCTTTGAAAGCCCTGTAGCTTGACTCCACTTTATCTGCTCTGAAACTGTTTAAATATTAGTAAGACTGAGAATTTGTGATTCAACTGCATTTATCTATTGAAGTGAGCTAGACTGACTTTGACTAAAGATCCAGAGTAACCAGAGGGAATGTTGCCACTGTGTCATGAAAATGCTTGCTCTGAAGATAAAAATGAGGGAGTGAGGACTGAAAGAACAAAGAGTTTAATCTCATTAGTGACCATGCTGGGCTCCGAAATCAGGCAAAAGAGTCATTGTAGAGTACTTGCAGCTTCAACAGATTCTCTGTTTGATGCATGTCATTGTGTAAGATGTTTTACTGGATGTTTAGGACACGTCTAAACTGCAAGCACACTGAAAACAGCAGACCTAGAATATGCTTTGTGGGTTTTTTTTTCCCCCAAACTTACTCAGACTCCCTATAATTTCTGTATGTCTGTTTTTTAAGGAGAGAAAAAACTGCATGAAGATTTCAGTACGTGTTTGCAAAGTCATTAACATGCTGATGTCTGTTCTTGGATAGATGGAACCCTTTCTTCAGAGAGGGGAGAAGAGAGACACATTTGGAATCTAGCCAAATGAGGAGTTGCCAAAAAATGTACTGAAGGACAGTTAAAAAAAAAAAAAAGGTTATGCGAGCTGCTTTTGGATTGATTAGGTATATTAAAAAAGGAGTAGGACTTGGTGACAATCTCCATTATTTCCAAAAATAGGAAATAGGAGAGGGTTCCCGCATTCTTTTGCTAGGTGCCATTAGCGGCAGTAGGAGCTGTAGCCCTGTGCCATGCAGTGTGCCATTCTGAATGCTTTCTACTACTAGAGAGAGAGCAGTCTGCAATTTGGAAAAACAAACTTAACCCTTCCACCTAATGAGTGGGAGTGACTTTACAAAGTTTGAGGATCAAAGTGCTGTGTTTGTAGCAGCCAGGTACAGACTGAGGAAGCTTGTGAAATACTGTAGTGGTCCGTAAGACATCTCTCAGGCAGAAAGTCTGCCACTGTTGTATTACTACACTGTGTCAAATATGGTGTATGTGAAATCAACAGAAGTGCTATCAGTTGATTGTTGCAGTAGATTGGGGAGAATCTTCTTTCGTGGGTTTCTATGAACTGCATCAAATAGGGTATAAATAAATTCCGCTTACTGACTGATCAATAATGAAATCAAGCTGCAAATTGCATGCTATTTCTCTCTTGGATTTGAATGAACTGTTTTGTGATTCCTTGTCTAAAGTAGAAAAATGAGAAAGTTATTAAGTACTTCCCTTGGCCCATATTGGGTCCCATTATCTTTTCAGTAGAATGCCCCATTGAGATCAGTGGGGATTTCTGATTTAAAAACTGATGGTGTGATAGGCTCTATTTTTATTAGTTTCAGCTGATTACCCAGTTAGGGTAGCACCATTTATCCAAGATGACAGTGTCAGTATTGAAGGATTGTTTCATTTTGAAAAAACATAGTTTATAGTATAGGCAATCTACTAGTGCTGCTTTATTTTGTCCAAAGTAATTGTGTGAAACACGTCTGTCTCCCTTGAGTTTGGTTGTACAATCCTCGTATGAAGCTTTCGTGGAGACAAGGAACCACCTGGGCTTTTAAAAACAAACCAAACAAATCTAGCATCTTTTAACTTTTTTTTTTTCCCCCTAACGACTTTGTATAATATGTCTTAATCCTCCTGTAGACAGGCCTGACTGTAGACAGGGCTGACTCTTGCTGCTTCAGCATTACGGAGAGCAGCCTCAGGATGCCAGGCGGAGTAACCCATGTGCAGAAACTCTTCCTCAGGCTTCCCGATTCTAACAAAGCTGGGAAGGAAAATTCCAGAGAAGCAGAGGGGGAGAGGTGACAGGATGGAGGGAGTGAGGAACATAGTGGGATCATGGGTTGGTACACAGGAATAAGGAGAGGACATGATGTTTGAGGCTTGGCATACCATATAAAAGCAATGATCTACTTCAGAGCCAGAGAGGAGAAGGAGCAGCTTAGTCCTCTTCCCTTCCCTACCCTAGCTGCAGCTCTCTTCTTCTGTATTTTATATCCATTTTTCACCCTGTTCCCCCTTCAGATGAGGCTCCCAGTGGATTTCTGATCCCACCAACTGGCTGTGTTCTAGGTCAGATCCTTAGCAGTGTTAGCAACACTTAAGAGTCCTGTTATCCAGTTTTAGATAAGCAAGTGTGTCAGCTTCCTCAAGACTTTCAATTTAGCACAAAAAACTCATGTAATAAGTGAAAAATTCTAGCAAACTTCTCAGATGAGTGAGAAACCCAGTGCTGATGGGAAATACTTTTGCAGCAGAATCAGAAATCTCTGTATGAAATGGATAATGTAGGAAAATCAAAAATATTTCTAAGATCCTAAAGCTTATCAAATAAAAGACCTTGCCTTATTTTTCTCATATTTTGAAAAGAGAAGGAGGACTATTTCACTTGAAATGTGTAAAGAGTCTCAGTATATTTCATAACTGATTACTCTCCTCTGTTCTCTATTGTCCTAATGAAGCAAATATGAAACTTGCTTTGTTACCATGGCTGGACTTTCTTCATCACACATGCATGTAACTTCTGGGAGTGGTGCACATGTACAGGACTGTATGATGAGAAACATAATTTGTGTAGGGGATGAACAGAGCCCATGTGACTGAGCATGCAGATGTGGTGCAGCGGCAGATTAGAAGGCACTTTTGGGCTCGTCTACCCACCAGTCTCATTAGAGAGAAGGTATTCGTCACTGGCCAAGTCTGTGTCTTGGTTGGCAGTTCTGGTTATTTATAGTAAAAAGACCAACTCATTTATGTATTAAGGCAAATGCCAGTTCTCTTCACTGAAGTGCTTTTGGTCCCCCCGCTCCCTTGTGAGTAGGCATGTCGATTCTTGCGACGACACCATTCAATTTAAATATTCATTTCAAAAGGTGTGTGCCGATTGTTTTATAACAAACTGCCAAAAAAGGGGGTCTGTGTTTGTCTGCCTCCTTCAGGAATTTGCACCCATAGGTTGGCCTGCGCTCCCCACCCCTTGGCTGCCGCCGCGGATGGTAATGAACGCCGGGGCAGCTTATATAATGGTAGGGCTCGCCCGTAGCCCTGCAGAGAAGGATGAGAAGAAAGCCTCGCTGTTTGTCTGGAGCTCTGCAATCACGAAAAGCTGTATTTCTTGTTTGATTTCATAACTCGGAGTTCAGTCACCACTCCTAAGGGAGGTGTCGCTCTTAGTTGCTGCTCTCCCATTATAAGTTGAAACCTGCATCGTGGCATAGGCACTGCTTAAAAAAGGGAGGGAGGTTTTGCTGCTTTCTAGACTGTTTAGAGCTGCTTCTCTTTTTTATTTTATTTTTAAGTCAGATTGATGTGTTTTCTGCACCAACCCTGTCACCATAGTTCTGTGTGTGTGAATAAAGCTGAATAAGATAAGGATGTATTTTTGTGCTGTAATTTTAAAAGATGTAGTGTTTGGTAGGGAGGGGGAGATTGGAAATAGCAGAGTATTGTTTATGTGATGGTTTTGTTTGGAAGAATAAACAAAAGGCCTTAGTATCTTGAATGCAGTCTCATTGAATAATGCAATCTTTTCTGTCCCAAGCCATTTTAGATACAGTATATAAATAGCCATTACCTCTGTGTTTTATGTACATCGCTTCAAAAACTTTCTGCTGTGCAAGACCAGTAGCTAGCTTATGTTTCTTCCTCAGCTCTGTATCCATATTTACATAATGCAGTACACTGTATCAGTTAAACTCTTTACAAGCACAGGCCATCCAAGTCAGAACAGCTTACTGTTTCCTGTGTTGTGCCAAAACTGAGTATCTCTAATTAGTCACTCATCCATAGGATAAAGAGCTGTTATGAACAACAATATATACAGCTTTTTGTACTTCACCTGCTTGTATGTGGGTTTCATACTTAAGAAGATTGCTGTGTGGTATGGCTATAGGCTGCAAGACAGCTGGTTTATTCACTACAATGAAGATGCTTGAACTTCACTATGTGACATAAATATTCTTCCTTTTTAGGGATGTAATCTTTGAGATGGAAGATGCAAAGGGTGTGTTCTAAATTTTTTTTCCCCCTCCATGGCACTCTGCCTCACTTACAACAGTTCTGAATAAATCTGAGATGAAGTCGGGCTTTTATGTATATTTGTTTGTCTTTGGCTCTTGCATCACACTTGCCTTTTGTTCTGCCTTTTAGACTCATTTGTATAATGGAAAACTGACATCTGTGGAGTCTGCAGTACCGAGCACATTATGCAGGCTGACGAGGTTCATGACCAAGAGAATGTTAACTCAGGGACAATCTTTAGTTCTTTTTTTTAATATAATTTTGAATTACATCACTGTACTATGTCTGCATGCATTACATTTATCTTGAAGATGATATGTTATTTGGTAGAGCATACTCCAAGAGTACAGGTATAGGCCTGGTGTAGGTCTGACTTCTGAACCTATCCTCTGATCTCTCTCCTTGGTCTTCTACTTTTGGCAATATCTTAGTGATCCATGCCAAGGCAGGTTTTCTCAGTTCATTCTTCAAGTTCGTTGCAGGCACTAGGGATGTTGATAGCTGCCAAACTTAGTAGTACGTATTTGTGAAGTTTTGGCAGGGACTCTTAGCTTATGGAGGATAAAGGAAAGAAAGCTCTAATATAATTTTATTGCTGTCCCTTCTTATAGAGGAGACTGCTTTTAAAGAATTAGTCTGTGTGTTGGAAGGTTGAAAGGATTGGATTTATTGCTGAACACTGATGCTTCTTAAAGCACAGTGCTTATGAGTGAATGTGGTTAGCCTATGAACCTCAAGCAGAACAAATGCACGGCGTTCTACACTCACCCATGTACCTCCTGCAGGTCTCTAACTGTCTCTGGAAAGCTGACGGAGGCCTTTGAGAGCTACTTGAATAACTACTAAATCCAACCAGGTGGTTTCAGAACCGTGATGGCCAAATTAGCACAAAGAAAGAAACTATCTGTATTTCTATTCTCCCATTCTCAGGACATTAGGAATCCCCATGCTAAAGTGTGGCTGGTTGGACAAACATGATGCCAAGCCAACTGCTTGTGACCTGTTTAAGGCCGTATGGTGGTGTTTTTAGAAAAAACATACAGAGGCTCTAGCTGCTGACAGGGCACCATGACAGGAAGGGCAAGTTCATAAAGTCTTATAGGTGACTGCTATTTTCTGTCCTACCTTAATGGATTGTGTAGTTTTTTGTATCTCTGGTAATGGGGCAACAGAGTATGCTTCAATGGAGGCTTTTAAATGTACTCTGAATTTTCTTGCAAATGGCTGTCTGCCGATTGCAAGAGATTGCAACAGTAATTGGTGTGAGTAACTCTCCACATGGCTGAGAGCAAGTCAGTATTATGCATGCAGATCTTTTGTCTGTCTTGCTGCTTGGGAGTTTCTCCAAAATCTAAAAAGCTTAAATCATGATGGGGAAACAGGTACTTTCATTGAAGCATGACTCTCTGAGCTGTTGGCTGCTGTTTGTTAAACCTCTTCCACTGCCTTGTAAGAGCCATCAGTGCTACCAGTGCTGCGCTCCTACACTGAAGTAGTAAAATTTTGAAATCAATAATGCATGACTTGGCTTCTAATAATGCAACACAAACAAACTATTAGTTAAACAGCTGACTTCTGGCTCTAAATGTATAATCGGAGTTAATTGAATCCTCGCTATTTTATTTAATAGTTAGTAACTACCTAATAAACTCTGGAGGTGATTAGCGGCAACAGTAACTGCATTTGTCATCTCTTAATGTCTGGGAAGATGAAAGTCTGTTTTCTAAACATGAATCCAGGCTGGTGTCAGGCCAACTACATAACAATGAAGTTCAGGTCAGTGCGTGACAAGTAAATATCTCACCTGTGCTAGACCTGTACGATGCTCTGTTGGTTGAGGCTTTCTGAGCACTCTGAACTGGGAGAGTTGGCACTAATAGGACATGTTCAACATCGTGAACCCATTATGTCTAGTATTTGGGTGCTTTTCACAGCTATCAGACTTCTCTTTTGAAGAGGTTGTAGTAGAGGTATACAGCTTTGTGTCTGACAGATCATCCTGTTCACTAATGGTAATTGAACTAAAATATCCATTTTGGAAGTCTTTGCTATAAAATGCTATTAAATTGAAGTATACATGTTAAAGATCTCCTTGAAGGGCACTGACTTAGAAATATTGATGAGTTATACTGATTTATCTCAGAATCTAGACTATTTTGGAATTAAAGCTAAAATATAACAAAGTTGAGCCTGACCTGGATGTGGCCTTGGAGACATATTTTGTGGTACCTAATAAGTAAGGTGTGTTAGATCAGCTGCTATGGCTGCTGTCTTAAATGGGTCTTCATTTCCTCTTTTTGAAAATACATTGTCTTTCATGAATCCCCTATGTAAGAAACGGTTTTAAAGACAATGTTGTAAGCATGAAGGGCTAAAAGTACTTAATATTGTGTCTTAACACTAAACTAAAAGGGCCATTTCTCTTTAACAGTAAACTGGGAAACAGTGTGGAGAGCCAATACCAAAAACAAATTTCAAGTTCACACCAATATGAACAGAAATGTTGGGCTTCTGCGAATCTTCCCAGGAATCACCGCTGCTGCTGTAAGTGTCACCGCTTCATTTTGGAAGTGGGTGAAGTGATGCTCAAATGCTTGATCAGTTAGCTGCATTTGTTGTAGCTGCACTGTTGTAGCAGTGGGTTGGGTTTTGGAGGGAAGGGAAAGGATCTATCTTCTTCTGATTGATAAACGTTTTTTGGAATATCAGAGCAAAGACAATTTTCATATTCTGTAAACTATTGATAAAAGCTTTTCAAATATCTTTTGTCTGAACTGCCTGGGCTCTGAAACTTAAAATTAATTTCTTATCAGGGCTCATAAATACGTCAAGTGTGATTTTCTGGACAGGTGCAGGCTACAGTGACCATGGAAATGCTCTCTCGCTGCATATGGAGGCATATTAATAGATATCTTGTCAAAAAATACACAATATGGTGGGTGGAGGGGAGTGTGACTATTTCTATGCTCTCGTGCTTCTTTTTTAAGGTTCATTTTGTCCCACGGTGATGCTTAACTTGATCCTCAGCGTTCATACAGAGCTGAAAATGAGAAGTGGGATTTTTTTTTGCCTTCAGAAATTCTTTTGCAGAACTGTGGTTTTAGGTAGATTTGTCTTTAAATTTTTGTCTAGTGCTAGTTCCATTAAATGACAGGTCATTTGCGGCTGTTGCCATCTTAAATTGAATCTAGTAGTTTAAGCAGCACTCCTCACTTATATTGCCGTTCTCTTTAGGTGAATATGAACAGATGGAAAGGCAGAGGGGTGGTATATCTGCAATAAAATTCCAACTGCATAGTTAGCCTCATGGGGGCTTACAGTGTATCGCATTTAGCATATGTGATCAGCAAAGAAACATCTAGGTTGTTTAAAATGCATCTTTCTAGGAAGAGGACTTTGCTAGGCATTCTTTTACAGTAAGGCACAATAGCTACCTCATTAACAACTGGCCCAGAATGTGCCTCCTTTTTTTTCTGCCTTGAGTTAAATCAATTGGGTTTTGAGTTAAAAAACTGTAGGCTTCATGAGAATATTCTTTTCTGAAAGGTAAGACACTCTCTCTCACAATTAATAATTCTACATTTATTTCATAAGTGTAAATTTGCATTTTTGTTCCACCATGGTCCAGCAGTATAGCCTGTTAATGGCACTTAAACAACAGGATCTTTTTTCACACTGAGGTCATGACTGTAGAAAATAGTTGATTTTAAAATCTATCCTTCTAGAAATTTTAAGGGAAGACAAAGAGTGAAATTCTCATTTTTTTAAAGCTTATTCTGCAGTCTCGGTTATTGCAAATGGGGAGTACAGAAGGGCGTAAGAAGACTGGAAGGCTTGAGAGCCTGTAATACTATAACAGGAAGAGACCGTTTTTAAAAAATCTGTGCCATACATGAAAATCTTAATGTGAATTAAACACAGCTTTTTTTCTCTTCCCTATCTTGTTTTTAAACAGGTAAAAGCATTTCTTCAGCCTCCAATTGAGGGGATTGTGCTTGAAACTTATGGAAGTGGCAATGCCCCAAACAACAGAGAAGACTTGCTGGAAGAACTGAAGAAAGCAGCTGAACGAAAAGTAGTGATTTTAAATTGTACACAGTGCTTGCGAGGGTCTGTTAAAACAGTCTATGCAACAGGGCAGGTAAGGGTTGTGCAATGACTTCAGACTTTGCTGCTGTGTAAAAGAAACATCCCACTGATACAACTTGATTGTACACTTCTAGTAGTCCCAGTGTATAAAATCAGGTTTATTAGCTGTGAAGATATTGCTCATAACATAACCATATCTGAAAAATCTTAAGCTGGAAGAATTTAAATATGTATCTGCAAACAAGATCCTGTTACTCCTAGTCTGAATGGTCAAAACAGTCAGCTCAAATCCCAAATTAGTGATTGCTTGCTCTTGTCACGTGCAGCACTCCAGGATACCTTGCATTAGATAGTTAGTATCTCTCCCAAAGGGATTCCACTGGGCTAGGAGCTAGCTTTGGGGTCAGATGATCAAATAAAGTAGTATTTGATAGGCCAGCAGTTACTTAGCTACCGTCTAAGAACATCAAGAAAGCCTGTAAATCCAAGCAATATTCCAAATCCCAGGTTTTTATGTGACTGGAAGTAGAACTGAATTCAGTGAGAGATTGGAGAACAGTATGTAAGGAAGCATGTGTCTTGTAGAATGGAAAACAGTTGTGTTTAACCCACGAAGTTTAGCTTAAAGCAGACTTTGTGTAGATACTGTTAATATTCAGGGCATTTTATAGTGCGTTTCTCAATTGTGTATTAAGACATGACATCACTGGGACTAATAAAAGGTCAAAGCAATATAAGAGTATGTGTTGTATGTGGTAGTGTGAAGGAAGCTGGTTTAACTGGCCTTTATGAAAAGGCGAGCCATTAAATAGCCAAGAAGCACTGCCAGGGGGTGACTCATCCCCCTGTTTTAGACACCTGGTTTTGCTGGGAGCCATCACCCATCTGGCAGAGCCAGCTTCTTCATTGACTATGAGGTAAACCTAGATACCTAGTCTGGTGCTGAAACCTGCCCCTTTTAACATTGGTTTTGACACAATTTTATATTATCTTTGCTTCAAGAACACATAGTCTGTTTTGAGGAGAAAGAAAAAGAGATTGTAAGTGTTTCTTTCCACCTCTTCAGTATCCAAACTCGGTATTTTCTGATATGGGCAGTCATTTAGGTGTTGGTAAAAATTTTGCATAACTTAATGGAGATGTTTTGAGAAGTATGAACTTTTGCAAAGATCCCATGCTCTGTAGCAAATATGATAGGAATACATAGATTATATAAAACAGTTCACATGGAAGCAAGAGAACAGTTAAGTCAATAAAAGGCACAAAACATATTAGAAAAACAACATGAAAATTAAGCCTAGCTTTTATGGGATCTTTTGCTTGAAATGAACTGCTAAAATATATGGAAGGAAGAAAAAAACCTTTTCTATGCTCTGGTTAAAAAATTCTCCAAGTAGACACCTCTAAAATGGCTGTTTGCACTCTGCTCCAGGCTGTTGATTGTTCAAAACAGAATTGAAAGATTCTGCTCAGGTCTTACAGACCCACTGTAAGGCTGTGTGGAAATTTGTTCATTTTTGCCTTCCACTTTTTATACGGAGCATGTACTATGTTGCTTCGGTATCCGTTGGTGGAGGCTGCCCTGTTTTCTTGGCATCTTTTGAGGAGAACACTGGCAGAGCCAAGTCCTGCAAAATTACTTCATGCTTATTCTTTCGTTGCCTTCTCCTTTTCATATGGAACTGCTCAATGGAGGAAGTATCATGGGTGAATGCGGGAAAGTTGCTGTAACGTTAACTTCACTTTGATTTTCCTTTAAATAAAATCTTTCACAGGTCTTTGCATATGGCTAGGCCATTTTTTACCCATTGAAGCTAGCCAGGTAGGTCAGCTGAGTCTCTGGTTTCTCTTGAAGCTTTTTAATTAACTGAATGTTTGGCCTCTGATCCCTCTGCACAGTAGAAACTTATAATTGAGGGGACTTTAGGTATAGGAAGGAAGCTGGGAAATCCCTTCCTCCCCTTTCTCAAACCTGCTGAAAAAGCCCTAACTGTTCTTTGGCTAGCTCTGCAGTACAGAAAGTATTTCTCACCTTCTCTGTATATGTTTTCCCATGGGACTTTTAAAAATGTCAGTCTGGGGCTCTTGGAGAGGATTAATGAGCTGATTAAGGTGCTGTATCTTGCTAAAAATATTAGTTAAGCCACAACAAGTTTCAAAGTTGAAGTTTATATACAAGGTATTTAAAGGTAAAATGCAGCGTCAAGAACTTAGTGCAAGATGCTTAACTGTGAGGCATTGCATTATGGCAAAGATCTGGGGTGTAGAGAAGCCTGAGTGTTCACCCAGGTACAATTTAGTGACGAGATCTGAAATCTCCTTTGTCTTTGCTGTCTTGCTCACTGTACACTTACAGGGCTTGCTGACCATAGCAAAGATCTTTCTGCTTTTTGCTTGGGTTCAGATAGTTTAATTTTTTTTAAACTACCAGAAAGATAAGTTAAAAAGGTCATATTTTCCCTTTGTTCTGGTTAAAACTGTGTAAATTAGATATTTTAGTTGTATGTTCTAAATCATACACTGCTAGTGCAGTCTGAAAGGGTCTGAAAACACTCCTGCTGTGAGCACACTGTAGTGCTGGAATTCATCCAAAGCAATGCCCCATAAAAGAATGGTAAATATGTCTGTGTGAGAACAGCCTACTTGGCAATGTTCAAAATGCCACTGGGTTAAAACAGAGTAACTGCAGCTTTTCAATAAAGGGAATCTGACAACTCTGCAGATAGCTGATACGGACCTGTAACCTTTCCCTTTTAGCATAGTAAGTGACCGTGGCAAGCGTTTGGGTGAATTCTTCGATGTTATTGCACGAAAAGGAATTTAAAGTAAAAGTCATCTTTATTCAGCTGGCTCTAGTATTTGCTTGGTATTTGATAACTAAAATTACAAAAATTACGGTGGCAGTAGGAGGAGCAAGAGAGTGGAGGCACGACTGCATACTGTATTCTGTGTTGCTATTCATCATTCATATACATTTTCTATTCACGCAGGTATTTCTGAATGCTATGCTAATTGGAATCATTATTCCTTTTTATTCAGACTCTCGCTGATGTTGGAATAATTCCTGGAGGTGATATGACACCAGAGGCAGCCTTAACTAAACTGTCATACACGCTCAGCAAGAGTGAGCTTAGCTGGGAGCAGAAGAGGCAGGTAAATATTTCAGTGTGACCTTGAAAGGATTTAACTTCTCATCTACTGCGCTAGCTTCTGCTTAGCTGAATGCCTTGAGCTTCTCCCTTGCATTTAAAAGCGATTGGTTCCAGAGCCAAAATGTGAACATCACGTGGTTTTTTTCCTTAAGGAAAATACTGTTAGGCAAATGAATGTATGTAGATTGAGAGAAAAGAATTCTCTGCATAAGTCAGGTGAGGACCATGACTGAGCCATAAAAATGCCATCTTTAAATGGTAGTAGTCTACCTTAAACGTTTCTGTAGTAAAAAAACATATGTGGAAGTTCATATGAGAGACAGAATCCCAACCCTACTGAAGTCAGCAAAGATCTTGTCATTGATCTTAGTGTGGTAAAGATTTCATCCAAGACTCATTCACAAAAAACTAATTCTGAAAATAAAGATTGCCTACAGCCTCTTCCATTACAGCATTACTCGTGACAGTCTTAGACTTTGTTTCTCTAAGAGGAGATACACTTTAGAAATACATAAAAAAAGATAATTATTCTAAGAACCAATTATAACTGATTTCAAAATCATGACCCCTTTAACAATGTTGTTACTGTTCATTGGTTTTTCATCAGGTGTTTTTTTCCCTCGAATTATGTAGTTACATATTATGTTCCTTTTATACAAGGAAAGTATAGCTCTGAATTAGATAGGGGAGCAGCAGTCTGCAGGAATGCATGTGTTTCTGTGCTTGTATGCAGTGAAATCATAATCCTGACACTTTGGGAGGTGACATCATGATGAGTCACTCTCTTGACTTAAGCACTGCATGCACATGTGTATCTTATGATGGTGTTTTGTTTTTATTAAAACTGAAACAAATTTGATTGTTCTTTCATGCTCAGTATCTTCCAACCAGTAGCAACTTTTGAGGCAAACATATTTGGATACTTGTGATCATAAGTGGAGTGGGTGGAAGTACCACTTACTGTGCTTAGAAATAGTTTCAGACTCTGAGCTTTCGGTTGTTTGCTAAAGCCTGGCTCTAAAAAATGAGAGGAGGAGGAGCTACGTGTTTCTTCGGTGAGGATGGCAAGAACATACTCTGTGCAAGAACGTGCTTGACAGGTGACATGAAGCTGTGTGAAGAGTAGTGGTATTGCATGTGTTTCTGTGTATACACTTGAGAAACCCAGGCTCTTCACTGGTGCCCCTTTGGTACAGTCACTAACCCTGGAACATACATATACTGGCCTGTTCTTTTAATGCAGACTTTAATCTTCTTGCACAGAGGATTATTTGACCTGGAACAGGAGAAACTTTCCCAGCTGGCTTCCTGCCTGGGTTTGTGAGTTGAAACTTAATTTGAGGTCCAGCTTGCTGAGGTGAGATAGCTGACTTACTCAGATGAGGACTTGGTGATGGCACGTTTTAGGTACCACTGGCACAAGGTACTCCTGCATCTTCATGTGCTGCCCTTCAGAATTTGCTACACAGTTTTTGTGTGGTGGTGCTGGGACCTTCTTTATATGGTTTGAAAAACAAAATAAGTTTTGCAATTTCTTTGAGTTAAGCAGGATTGGTTTCCTCATTTGACTCACTGTGCAGACCCACAAACAATTGTGTTGGCACAACCAAGGGAGCAGCACACTGCATTGCCTGGGCAGGAATGAGTGGTAGAGACCAGGAGAAGAAGAAAGCCTGGAAATATGTTGTCTGTGGCAATATCTTCAGCTAAACATATCACCAAACAATAGTCTCCCAAGAGACGGAAGCTCTCCTGAAGCTGGCGTGGTTATTTTAGGATTCTCTTTCAACACGAAGAAGCAAGGAATGTGCCCCCAGACACATGCAAATGGCTGCAGAGCTGGTAGGACTGAGTAAGGAATGTAGGGCTCTGCGCTGGGTGCATGTAGCACAGGTGCCAATTGCTAAGGTTACCTGTGCAAAGCAATGATCTCAACCTGTCAAACTCCAAAAGTGCGCCAAAGCAGTTGGTATCCTCTGAGTTACATGTATATGGGGCTCTTCCAGCAGACAGCTACAGTGTTGTCAGCGCTTGGAGTTGGTTTTTTTTTTTTTTTTAATAAAGGGCATGCCTAGACATAAGTAAACCTGGGGCATTCCTCCTTCCAACATCACATCTGTTTCTTGCAAACTTTCACAATCCTGCTTTTTAAAATTCTAATTGAAATAACTACGTGCTTTACAGCTGCATCAGCAACCTTTCGTGAAAGAGTGCCAGTATGTAAAATTGTCAGAATTGAGGAAACCAGTTGCTTTTTCTTAACAACTGGCTTCTCTCTCTGTTCTCCAGATTTCCCAGAACCTGTCTTTTGGAGTATTCTTTATTTATTCTTTTGTTTGCAGTTTTCTTTATTGCCATGTTCAGGCACTTTCTACACATGAATTGGCTGACCTTTTTTTGTTTCTTTTTTTTTTTCCCCCCTGGTTGTATTGGATGCACCTATCATGCAAACTGTTACACACCTGCTTTAGTATTGAATGACTAGTACTACTGTAGACCCTCTGTATTCAAAGCTGGCTCTATGGCTAAATTTTAACAAAATCAGGGCTAATGGAGCTGTTTGAAAATCCATTGAAATACATGAGCATCCACAGGCAGCACCGGGCTGCTTTGCGGCCTATGTACACAGTCTGTGTAGGAGCACTGAGGGTTGGGAATGCAGGCAAAAGGCAGCATTTCAGAATATTCTGGTCTTCAGCCTCACTCTGCTAATTACTTACTATCTTTGTGTTTTTAAGTAAGCTGCAGCTTACCCCACGAGGGAACTTTTGTCTGCATACTCTAAAAATTGGGGTGTTTTGTTATGTGCTTATTTTGGTTTCTTTGCTTTGGAAGAAAGTTTTATTTGCCTGTCCTTTTTTTTCTTTTTCACCCCTTTGTCTTTTTAAACTTGCAATCTTCATGGGACAGTAACTATTTCTTTAATCTTTTGTCTGCATTCAATTAGTTTCCATAATTCCTCCAAACAATTTTCTAACTTGATCCTAAGGTTTTTTATTAGACTACTACCATATTTTTCCTCTGCTAACAAAGGATTTGATTGCTTGCTTTTCAGATGCTGAGTGAGAATCTAAGAGGAGAAATGACTGTTGTACCCACAGGAGCCAAGATCTCTCTGAGAGATAGCAAGTTTATTCAAGTGATTGCCAAATCACTAAGTCCCAGCAGCAAGGAGGTATATACTTAAATATTTAAAATTGAACTCATATAAAGCTGTAAACTCAGTGAAATGAACCTAGCTGAAAGATAAACAACAAAGCTGAAAGAAAAATGGGACACTGGATCTTTTATATGATTTTTTTAGTACTGAGTGTCCCAGCTAACCAGTTGGGTTAGGGAGAAAGGACACAATGACAAGCATAACATTAAAATGTTTTTAATTAAAAACATATTAACTTTTTTTTTTCCTCTTTGTAGCCCCATCTTGAGTTTATTTTCTTGGCTGGCTGATTGCAATAACAAGCCTTAGACAGTTGCTGTAATTCAGGGTATCAATGATATGAAAAAGTGCTTTGTATTTTTGTGGTCAAATGTATTGACAGTTCGGAGCAATCCAAATAATAACGGGTAAAACAGCTTAATTGTACATGCAGTCATAGAAAGCTGATACTAAGGAAGCACTACACAAGTGTAATTTGTGGTGTGTAATATTAGTACCTGCCAATTGGAAAATCAGAAAATATAGTATTGGTTGTAAGATACAAGTATTTGCTTTTCTCTTGGCTTGGTTTCAGGGAAGATGGGATTTTTAGTGGCTAATGAATACTGAACATACGGTTCTTCTTTAGTAAGCCTGAGAAATGGGAGGATGTTTAGGGGGCCTATGGGGCTTGTTAGTGGAGGTTTGGAAGTACAGGTTACACAAGTATCTGAGGAATCACAGGAATAAAGTTGATCCAGTCTTGAGGAGACTGGACTATATGGTCTTTTCCAACTCCTGCCAGCACTGTTTCTCTTACTGTACTGATGTGTAACTATGGCAGTATATAGATGGTAATTAGTGCATGCACCTTAAATTGTATATATAGATACCAGGTAATTGTAGTGTTGCCAGGGAGGAATCTAAATCTTCATGGATGTGAGACCGACAAAATGTAAAATAAACATGAGACTTCTTTCCTTCCAAGAACTAAATGCTACCATTTTTAAATAACCAAATGACTAATTTGGAAACTTTACATGAAAGCAAGGGCAGTGTTTTTATGACTTGGACATCAATCATATTAGAGGCGAGGCTGATATTAAATGTTTAATTTTATTTGTTTCTCAGGAGTTAGAAGCCGTAAGAGATGCATTAATTCCACCTTTGGCTTGTGCTGCAGCTAAACTGGGTGACATAGACGCACTAAGAGCCATAGAAGAAATGGTAATGTAAAATTAACAGTTTGTACAAACCACCAATTTTTACAGCTCAATTAATAGAGCTGTAAATGACAGGAGGACACTATACTCACTGGGAAGCAACTACCTAACTTTTAGAATCAAAGTGCTTTGACTAATACAATTGGTTTCTAGGCTCCTCAGTCTTTGCCTTTCAAAACTGGTATGTTCTTTCCCCTATCTGGTTCTCAGCTGTTTACATTTTCTTTTGAACTGTGAAAATACAGGTAGATTAAAATGCAAGTTCTTATCTAGTAACTTTGGAACACTTTAAAATGGTTTGTGCTGCTTTCTTTCGCTTAACTTTCTTTATGCATATTCATAGTATCCAGCTTTTGGATGTAAATCTATCATGATTAAAAAAAGAAAGAACTTGAAAATTATATTTAAGCAAAACACAGCGCAGCGCTAATTCAGGATTTTTGGCTCTCCCCATAGCTCTAGCTTGGCTTATACCTGGAAAAAGAAACAAGGCATTTCCCTGTATCATCTTTAACACCTCTTTTTTTTTCTTTTTGCCTTGGTTTACCCTACTCTCGAGACTTTGGTAATGGGCCTCAAGAAAGGATAAATATATATTGAAAATAACAATAAACTACAATAAACTAAGGCAAGGAAAATTAGCGGACTATAGGCACAAAGCTGCTGTATGGCTTACTGCAATAAAGAGCATATCGGAAAGGACTGTAATGAGAATACGTGTAGTGGCGGGGAACACGCAGAAGGTAGAATAAATATCTTTATTGGTGCTAAAATAACGCTACAAGATAAACTTTAAGTAAGTTGGACAAGCTTAATGTTTTGGTGGCAGAATTAAAATGTGGTGTATGCATCTACTGTTGTACCAACAACTTAACGTGCAGCCATTATCTTTTTAGCATGTGAAGGATCTGTCCTTTTGTAGGGTGGAAACTTGAGCTGTGGAGACTATGATGGCCGAACTCCGCTTCATATTGCAGCCTCTGAAGGGCATTTACCATTAGTTGAGTATTTGTTGACATCTGGTGCAACTGTTTATGCTAGAGACAGATATGGATCTACCCCACTGATGAATGCAATCAAGTTCAGGTAACAAAATAATTTATACACCACTGTATGTGAAGTTTATTACTTTGGATTTAAAGTCCATCACTGTGTTTTGGTCTTGTTTTGTCTCAGCAGTCATGTCTAAATGACAGCAGTTAAAATAACACAAACTAGCTTCATTTCAAAGGATGTGACTAACATAAATTAAAAGGTTTTTTTTAAAAATAATATGAAATGAAAGCAAACAACTGGGTATGCATGCAGAATTTTAGCATAAGGTAACTTATTGCTGCCTTCCCGCCAAGACTTTGTCCGTAATTTCAGGACTCCACTCTTTGTTTTGAGGCTACCTTACAAAAGAGAGGCAAACTGATCACTCCTTTTGACTGTCAGAAGTGAGAGTACAGGACCAGGGTCTGTCTGTTTTCTTTCTGCCCTCCCCTTTCTCATCAAGACCAGACTGTTTCAATTGGCACAAAATATACCGGTAGGTTGACATGTTTTAATCTTTCCCTTTAACCAGTGCTTCCCTGACTCTCTTGCTGGATGACTGGTTTTTTGATTTTTCCCTTCCACCCACTCATAATTATATGGGACGGCTGCATGGCTCTGCCTGCTTTGTGGATTTCCTCTTCCTGTTGTTCTGGATGTCAGCAGTTCTTGAATGGTAGTCATGGACTGGTCTTTTCCGTGTTTTATAGTCCCAAGGAATGGCCATAGCACAGAATATAAAAGTTATCAGATATCAAAATTTAATTTTTAAACACTTAGTTTATATAGCCTGGGGATTCATAGAGCCATTGGTCTTCTAACGTGTTAGAAGCTGCATGCCCTAATCTCTTCTTGTTTCTTTGATCCACTTTCAGCTCCTTATCTCATATTCAGTCTGTATGATTGCAGGAGAAGCTTTTTTCTGTGAAGGAGCTTGGAGTGATAGCATTTTCATTGTCTTCATGGATGTCTGTCCCCAAATATTCCTGGAGCTTTCTAATGTTGACAAGTTCACCTGGTCTGTCAGGCTGGAGTTAGCTCCCTGGGAGGTCTGACAGTCCTAGTTTTGCATTGGCTGCGGGAATAACTTGAAGGCTTTTTCTGTCTCAAAGACCAGATGTAGAAACCTCAACAGGCTCTGTTAACTTGCGACTTGTCCTGTGTGGCCACACTGTGCTATTGCCATACCTACTGCATGGTCCCCCATAGCTTTGTAGTCTTTGCTTTATCTTATGAATATATAAGCCCTTCAGTGGCAAACCCTTAAAGTCTTAAAGCAAAAACAAGCCCAACAGCAAATCAAACAAATAACCTTGCAGTTGAATAGAGGTGGCTCTGGTCCAATGTGAGAAAATGCTAAAGCATTAGATACCATTAGATGTTCCTGCAAATCAGGCACCTACTTTTTTTACCGCACCCATCTACCGCCTGAGGAATTTCACATGAGCTTGTTGTTTGGATTCCTTAGCATTGCCACTCCTATATTAGACTCCCACTATAACTCTTAAGCTCTTTAAAACTGCACACCCATTTTGATATAGGGAATTGCAAAAGGAAACTGCACCATAACCATTTTCAGTTTCTCTTTTTGTTTCTGCTCTTGGAATGAGAGGAAGAGTTGACTTAAAACTAATCTCATAAATGTGTATTTGTGATCTGCTGTGTACTCACATGGCATTTCACACTGATAAACACATAAAGCAGAATGGTAAAGATCAGACAGCTGTATATATGGGCAATTAGATACCCACTAAAAAAGATTTCTGCTACAGAAATATTTAAATTCTATTTATGAAACAGTTGCGTGCTGAAAGTGAAGAGGTTGTCCTGATGCAGTGTACAAAGCGGTAGAGAGGGAAGGGGAAAAACTGATCTTAATGAACAGTCAATGCTTTAAACTGTTTAATATTGTAACTTTCTCAATTTTACTCAATATCTCATCAGCTTAATCCCATTTTCTGAGAATCAGTATTTGTTTAATTGGCATTTAACTGCAGTACAGTATCCACTCATCTTAAAAATAGCTTTCTTCCAGTTTTTTATGTCACATTTCTCAGTGGCTTGCCTTTTAACCTAGCATGCAAACCTATATAATGATGACTGATTTCTCTTCTCCATTTAAAAATTTGTAAAGATTATCAGGAGTTATGTCTCTTCTTAAAAGCTTCTTAACATAGCACTGTCAGCTGCTAGAAAACTTGATCTATATCAATGACAGTCTCTTAAATTTTTTGACTTTAAGTGACTCTTTCTTTGTTCCTTTAGATGGTAAAATGTGGAGTGCCTTACTAAATAAGAAATAAACTACTGCATTTCCGCTTTTTCATTTGTAACTCTGCAATTTGTGTGTAGTCTCATTCACTTTATGCATGAAGCTAAACAGACCACTGTTAATTTAGGCCAGTTGCTTGACATATCAAAATTAGTAGCATTCCTTTAATTTCTTAAAGTACCCTCAAGGGATAATTCATTTTCAAAACAATAGAATAATATTTTTTTAATAACAGAAACTCTCTAAGCAGGAAAATGTCTTGAATAAAAATTGTGTATATTTTATGTAGTAAAAGCACTTCCATTTACTTGTAGTGCAGTGGTAAAAGGTTGAAAATGGGGTGTTGCTCATACAGTGCTGTGAGAACATCAGATTAGAAGCAGTAAAATTACCTCCCACGTAAATATGGATTTAAATACTTGATATTTTGCAAGGTTACATTTACATTACTTCAGGAAATCTAAGGCAGAGTGAAAATCTAGCCACCACTGACTCCAGAAGTGCACTCAAGCCTGTCTTTACAGTATTTGAGCATAAAATTCCCACCGATACCATGCAGAAAACCGAACAAGTGAAACTAAGCTGATCCTGCCATAACCATTCCAGTTGCTAGGGGAGCAAGCATTAAAAAGAATGAAGCCAGTCAAGTTTGGATATACATTACACCTGCATTTC
Source organism: Pluvialis apricaria (assembly GCA_017639485.1). NCBI lineage: Eukaryota > Metazoa > Chordata > Aves > Charadriiformes > Charadriidae > Pluvialis > Pluvialis apricaria. Next base: position 13,920,071 of record CM030012.1, read on the forward strand.
TTTAAAGAGAGGTGGTGGAAGGTGTGCACCCTAAGGCCCCAATCCTGCAAACTCTTACATGCGTGTTAATTTCACATGTGTGATTCATCCCTTTTGAAGTTGATTCACTTTTAGTAAGTGTCTGCCAAGTCAAGGCCTAAGATGATATGTACTGCACAGCACCTTGATTGCTGTGAATTCAGAGCCCTTGTGAACTCGTAAGAGTTCGGATGTCTTTATCTGGAACTCAGACTTCACTCACAGCAGTGAATGTTGAAGACCACACTGAATCATTTCTTTTGATCCATTAAAATATTGGTATACATTGGGGCTTTTATCTCCAGTATTATCAATAATGGAATCTAGCAAGGGGGAGACACTAGAAACACTTTTGGTCTATTTGTTTTTTCCTCAGAGAGCAGATGAATGACAGTGGTAGTATTAAAAGGCTAACTTAAATAACATATGCAAAATAGCATTGTTTCTATAGGCTATGTGTGACCAAGAGCCACGGTTTGGTAACAGAGAGCCCTAAGAAAAGGGAGAGTCAGGAACAGTTTGGAGGTGACGATAGCTCCTCATGGTTTTGCCTCTCAGATGGGGCTAGACTGGACAAGCAGCTGTGCACCCGAGGCTAACATAGTGGTGTTGGCCTTCCCTCTACACCTTGAACTTTCATTGTCCAGCACTTGTTCTGCTCTTGGGTTTGTGCTGTCCCCTTAGAACAGGAATTGCATTTGAACGGTTCCCAAGAAGTTCATGGTTCATGACATCAGCTGAACTTCAGATCAGTTAAACTGTGACCCTTGTGAGGCTTTTGTAAAGCTGCAAGAGAGCAGCATTTAAACAACTTCTAAAGGCAAATAACTCTTATGTGTCTAAGACATAAGAGTATCAAAAAATTCACAGCCAGCCTCTTGAAATACGAATAATGCTCTTGTGGTAGGTACAAGACAGAAGAAGTGGTAGTCTAGATAGGGCTTAAGTTTCTGCAGAATGTAGATGCTGTTTGGATGCAAGTAGGAACAAGCTGTAGTGCGACTTACCGCCCGCATAGTTTTCATGTCGAGTGATGGAAATGTGAGAGGTGGTCCGTTTGCTTTCTTGGATGGATCAGATCTTCATAGAGTATTAAGTTTAACACTTTTAAGTTGCGTGTTACTATTTGTCCCTATTCTTCCTCTCCCTTACCCTTCCCTTAACAAGCAGTGGTATACAACACCTGCTCTTCTTCCCACCATACCAAGAAACATGATTTTGAGAGATTCTCAGTCGTCACACACTGTACTTCTATCTAGAAATGTTTCATTGTAAGCATGTATTGTAAACACTGTTAGTTTCAATACTTAAAGATTTATTTTATTTCAAACCACTTCATTTCTTCATTTAAATTTGCTGTATTAAACGCATGGGGTAAATGCCCCCAAATCTGTCTGTATCAAAGATTTATAGAGTCTGTAATAGCTGTGTGGCATAGGTGGGACATGAAGGGCTTTCTGGGGGAAATCTCGCTACCAGTGGGGACTAAATAGTTACAACAGGGGAAAAGAAAAGCCTGGCTCTTTGCTGGAATCCAGAGATACGGACTTCATAGGGGAAGCACATTGAGGGAAGATACCACACAACATTACATGCTTTGCTGCCTTTTATCTTTTAGTGCTGTCCCATAGCAAAGCTTTTATTTTAAAAAGTGCTAGTTTCATGCTGTGATTTCAAGTACAAGGTGGGAAATGAGCAATACTCCAGGGCAGTCGTTGGAGAGTAAGCAGGCACTCCCCATGTTCAGTTCTGTACCCAATGTAAGCTTGAGTGAACAAACATGTTCTACTTTAATCTATTTTAGATCAAATTTCTTTTTAGCTAATTACTGTTCTGCTTAAGGCTGAACTAAAAATTTCATACACGTAGAATTCATTCTTCACCACAGACTGAAAAATAGGAAGCCGTGCTATTATTTGCTGGCGCAAGGAGATGCTTGTGGAAGACTAGCTGTATCGTAAGGGACCCACCTGAGAAAATATTTTAGATAACTGAACAAACTTGCGGCATGTGCTGTTCCAGCAATGCTTTGCCATGAAACAAAAACAGATTTTTTTTTTTGGTCTGTCAATTGAAAAAAAGTACAATTTAAATAAATCTGCCTGGTAGGTTAAATAACATATATTTGAATAGCAAAATGATTCCTATAGCATCTATACAGTTCTTTGTTTAGTTTATAAATTAAGATCTTATATGAAACATATAAGCTTACATAGGCTTAATATGAATAACTATAAAGTAACTTCTCATTCAAGATGGAATTTCCTAAAAAGAAGCAGAGGGATTAGATTAAACGGTTTAGTCCAGTTCTAAAATGGAAAGGCCTATGGCTACCTCCAAGAAAATGCAAGTGATTAAGCAGAATATGTGTGAGCTTTTTTTTTTTTTTTAATTAATACAGAGGAGTTTTTAGGTAATGGGTTGGGAAAGCCCCTATATTTCCTATTACAATGATATGCCTAACCCTTTGTTTTGAAGTGTTATAGTACAACTTACTTGAAAGAGGAACTACGAAACTGATCTATTCCTGATCTACTGGTGTCATCATGCTCTTTCTGGAGAAAAAAAACGTGTTTGGATTTGTAAACTAGATCATTTGTTTAGCAGAGGAGCACATCGTCATCTCCTTTTCAAACCCAGTTCTAAACCTTTCACTAGGTCAGTTGTGAAAAATGTGACCGATTTTTCATCTGTCATGTTATTTTCTACCCATGACAGTACCTTTAGAGACCAGCCTTTTCCCCAGAGTTTCTCAAGCATCTGATTAAAGTATAGGAGTTGGCTGGTACTGCTTAAATATCTCTTTGTCCCTTTATCTCAAAGGAAAGGACAAGGAAGACCTCCTGAAGACTCCAAATGGAAATAAATAATAAAGGTATTGGAAGGAGAGGGTTAGGAAAAAATGTGCTTTTGTGGGAGGTTTGTAAGAATACATACCACAATTTTGAAGCCCTAAAAACCTGATTTAGGACAAGAGGAAATGGGTTCAAGTTATGTCAGGGCAGGTTTAGATTGGATATTAGGAAGCATTTTTTCACTCAAAGGGTTATTAAACATTGGAATGGGCTGCCCAGAGAGGTGGTGGATTCACCATCCCTGGAGGTGTTTAAGAAAAGGGTAGATGAGGTGCTTAGGGACATGGTTTAGAAGTGGGTGTTTTTAAATCAGGGTAGGTTAACGGTTGGACTTGATGATCTTAATGGTCCCTTCCAACCTCACTTATTCTATGATTCTATGATTCTGTGATTCTATGATTAGCTTGTACATTAGCCTAAAGATTCATTGCTTATCTGCATGACGTGTTTTATTTAAGACTGATATACACAGGCATTGTATTCTATAAAATACAGGAATGATGCTATGTAATAAATGTCCTCACTCTTTGCATGTATTTCAATCACTAATATTTCAAGTGTTAAATTAAGCTAGCACTAAGGCAAAGAAAATAAAAATTATTTGAAGAGAAAGGGATGCATCCCTTTCATTTTCAGAGCTGAACTTAACACTTCCACAAGCTTAGTATGTGAATGATATTTTGGTAGGAAAGACAGATCTGTTTACTACATCTGTCACCTTGGAGAAGATTCATTGGTTCTGTAATGGTAGTGAATATCATATAAGAACTTTCAGTGACTGTGTATATGAGTAATGCTGGACTTAAGGAAAAAAACCTACTGGTCAAAACACTTTCTCTGTTTTTCTATTCTTTTCATAAAGGCATATACAAGTGATTAATTTGTTACGAGAAACAGGAGCGCACCTTTCAAGTCATGACTTGGAGAACATTGGAACAATACTCTGCAGGTAAATGGGATATAAGGTGAAGTGGCCCAAAGATTGGGATGGAGGGGGATGGTTTTTCAGAAGAGGCTCTCAGACTGGAGAACAGCGTATAGACAACTTCCAAGAAACAGGTAGGTCCTTGGCTCCTGTGCCAGACTAATAATGAGGAAACAAGTGAAGTGATAAAGTTGAAAATCAACTCTGTGTTGAAGCACCAGTAACTCAAGAGAGGTCCAAAGTAGGGAGTATTGTGGGGATAAGTGAGCTGGAAGCAAATATGCCCCATTTTTTCCATGCACTTTCACTGAGGAAGGGTGAGGAGGAAACTATGCAAGGTGTGATTTAATAGCATCTCTATTTGAGAATAAAGCTGCACATAGTGTATTGTTTTTATTTTCTTAAAATCCACTTTTCACTTACATGGGAATGGCGTCTACTTTAACTAGCATACAACATTGTTCTTAAAAATAACTAAATCACATAGACAAATGGGTTTAACCCCAAAACCTTTGAACAATTGCTCACTATCTCTGTATTTAATTTTGAGAGGATATAATCCTCTGTTGAAGCTGGTTTTCAATACAGTTCCTTTTAATATATAAGGTGGTTTAATGATATGGATATATATTATGAAAAGAAATAGATGCTTGCTTTTATTTTTTCCAATACTGGCCCTGAATTACAAATTACTCTGAAAATCGTAAGAAGGTTTCATGTATTTCCTAAAATTACTTGTAGTTTTTACTTCATTTCTTCTTCTCCTCAAAACCAAACAAAAAGCCCTTGAGTACCAGCCTTTATATCAGGACATGGTAGGAAACCATGAGACTTGTAGGGACCAGCCAGTGCTGTATATTGTCTACAAAACTACAAGTTCAAGGTAAAGCTTATGTGTGTTCTGTACAGGAACTGGGCTCTGTCCTTTGAGTAGTTCTGGAATCAAGAAATACTAGCTGGATTGTTTTCGCTGTCGTAACACGCTCAGAGGAGACTGGTTAATAAGGCTTTTACCATGAAGTTAAAATATGCGCTTCCCAGGGCACTGCAAGCGATAGGACAGAACTAAACCCTTGGTGTGAGTACTTTGCATCTGCCAAGGTGGCGAGAGGAGTGGCTTAGGGAATGACATTGCTCTGCAAATAAATTGGCCCCTTACTTAGCCCTGGTGCCACATGCAGAACCAGTTTGGCTAGCTGACCTGGGAGTAATATGTCCAAAAAAAAAAAGAAGAGAGCAAGGGTCCTTTAAACAAAAAGTGGTTCTGATGCAGTTCGTTACAGCATTTTAAGGAGGATCGTACAATCTGTATTGCACGATCTCCTGTTGTTCCGAGCTGGTATTTTGATAACAAACATTTAAGATATTTTGCACTTGCATGGATGGTAATAAGTTTAGTATAAAACCAACGTAAATCTTCCAAGCAGAGGGCGGGAGCACACGTGTGTGCAGAGTGTGAATGAGGACTCGGCGCGGAGTGGCGTACTCGGGGTGAGAGGGGAAGAGGCTCTCCCACCTTGGCGCAGGGCAGGAGCCAGGGCCATGGCTCCCTCCCAGCCGGCAGCTGGAGCGGTGGCCATGGCCAGAGGCATGACAGCACGGCCTCTACCAGGAGCACAGGCAGCCTGAGACAGCAGCCAGGCTTCGGGACAGCACTGAAGTGTCTGTGAATGGTGGCTCTTCCACAGACTGCTCCTGCAGAGCTGAAGGGCTTGCTATCGCTGTTTTAGAGGGCCTAGCATAGTCTTTTGCACCAAAGTGGACTTTTTCCACAGAGTGTTACTCAGATGCCTAAAAGTTACTAAATCTGTGGTATTGGTGTTTGTCCTCCTGCCAAAATGTCTCAGATACTTCTTCTGGAGTATCCTCAGATGACCTGACTGATACACTCATTTTTCCAGCGTGCTCAGGCTCACCTCTCTGTCCTACCTCTTACCTTCTCCTTTTAAGCCTTCTCTTTGCAGGCACTGGCACCTTCATGGCAGTCAGCATGTTCACATGGTCAAGCTGCTTATAGAACAAGCTGTTTATAACATCTTCCCTCTGTATAATTCAAACTATTTTTCCTACAGCTCTTCTATCTTGTAATGCCTTGAGCTGCAATTTGTACCAGTCTGAATTTGTCACCAAGGCAAATACGTCAACTTCTTGGGGTTTAGAACGACAAAGCTGCTTGCTTTCTGATAAGCTCTGAGTTTCTGCACACTTGGCTAACTTAACTTTTTTCTCCCATACAGTTCTCTCTGAATTAGAAGCTATAATCACATTTCCCCCCTTGCTACTTACCTGTTCTCAAACAAATTTGCTTTCATAAAGACCATGAACAGGGATTTTTGTATTCTAATACTGTCTCCTCATCTTCCTTCTGTTTAGACTCATGATTCTAGAATAGAATAGGATAGAATAGTCCAGTTGGAAGATTTTGGAGATAAAATAAAAATAAATGTGCTCCTTTGGCATTGGTGATGTTTGAGAGCGAAAGGAGTACCAAACAGAATGGAGAGCCGGACAGTATCAGCAGGAGCTCTTGTGTGGGAAGTGGAGATGCACATAGGTGCAGCCAAGATGACAGAGTTATTAAGTCTGTCATGGTTTCATTTGCTGTGGTTTTTTTTAGGAAGCAAGAGGTGTTAGTCTGCTTTTTGGAATCCCTTTGTTGATATTTTTGGTATCTGGTTCATGGCTTTGTTTTGAAATGATAAAGAGATCTCAATGCTAGTAATCCGTTAAAAATGCCAGAATCTCTTCTTATATTGCAGTAGTATTGTCATCTGTCTGCAAAACCAAACCATGATGAGATAAATTGGGACACTCAGACTTATTCTGAAGGCTTGTCAAGTTCTGGAGTTGGTAAACAGTTGCTTTGTGTCTGTTTTTGAAAGGAAAAAAGCCTATATAGAATTGAGATACTCTGTTCAAGTCTGTACATCGCAAAATTAAATAGGGGCATAAAGCCAAACCAGCTTTCTCTTTCATAATCTTAGATTTCATAAAATGGTATGATATAATATACAGGATGCAGCCTTTCAAAATCAGCAACTCTCAGAATAAGATGCGTCTTCAAATTAACATAAACTTGGGGGGTAAAACTGGGGGAGGAAGGATAAATATGCCTCTGCAGGAATTAGGACCAAGCTTCTAATGCCTGCTTGCTTTCAAAGAAGTCTGTCTCAACTGAGAGAGACGTAGAGATACTAGCTAAGATCAGCACTCCCAAGTGTGTTCAGGATAGAACAAACCATGCCTTGTGCTGGACTTTTAACTTGCTTTCTGAGGGTTTTCATTTAAAAAAAAAAAAAAAAAAAAAAAAAAACAACAGGAAGAAAAAGAATATTTTCTCTTCTGTTAGGGTGATGATAAACCTAAAAAAAAGACTTTCGTGATTGTTTTAGATAGAGACTGAAAAAGGAGAATTGCTGAAAAAGCAGAGCTTTTTGTTCCAGGGAAAGATGAAATCCTAGTACCTGAGGAGGCAGGAGGGAACCCCAAGGTGTCATTTCACTGTACTCATTACCTCCCAGACCTAGAACTGCATTGGCCCTTGTCCTTCTAAACTTTCTGAGACCTGAGCAGCTTTGCTCCTGGTACCTTGACAGTAACAGAGCACCCCTTAAACAGCAGCTTCTGTAACTAAGTTCGCTTGATGCTAGCGTGGCAGGAGGCTCAAAATCAGAGCACGTAATTGCGTTCTCACTGTTCTTGATATCTTAGCTATGTCATCATCATGGCTCCCATTAGCCATGCTGAAACTGAAATGGATATGTAATCATTTTTTCTAAATGCAAGAATATTGATAGGCAGCATACCTGGGATTATCTGCTGTAAAAGGTATCAGTCAATAAAGTAAATCAGTCAGTTTAGTAAAATGTGATTAAGTAGTTCTCTGTCAACAAAGCAGGTTTTAAATATCCTGACAAGTGTATATTGAAGTTATTTTTATTCCATTTCATGATAGAATAATGATGGACTTCTGCTTAGAGGATGCACTTGTAGTTGGAATTGCTGGCAAAACTATCTTTGAGAAAAAACAGAGCAAAGATCCCCATAGTGTATGTTGAGAAGTCCTAGATATATATTTGACTATATGAAGTACACTTACTGTGTGTAAAGGAAATACAGATGCGATTGGCTTGAGTACAGAAATTTGGAATTGGAGAAAATGTTTTGTGGTCGTCTTGGTTATAATCAATTCAGTGAATAGTAGGTGTCTTCTATTTAGAGTGGTATCTAAATTTTCTTGCAAGCTATGTCACTTTTTGTTCTCTGGATCACAGTCCCCATAGAATACATTTCTCACTTGATCAGTAAATGGCTGCTGCAAAACTGAAGATAATTCTGTGCAGTTGGATTGCTTTAATGTCACAGAAGCAGACCACTTCACAGTTTTGACCTCTGGCAATGTGGGTTAAATTGCTCTTTCTGAACAGGTGCTATTAGGCAGTTAATTTTCAAGTAAGTGCAGTAGTCCTTGTTTGTTGCTTACAGTGATGCTAGCTGAATTGCCCTGGGTATGTAGGTCAGTAATATTTCTAAATGTGCTGATCTTTGCCCAAAGTGGTTTCCGCTTTGCACGTGGCTGAACGATGAGATTCGGTTTGGCAAATACAGTGCTTTCCTGTCCAGTGTTGGAGACGCTTGTGACTCTCACTTAGTAGGGAGGCTTTTTGTTTGTTTGTTTGTTCCTTAATTCTGGGACCTTTCAGTGTCAATGGCAAGAGAGTTGTCTTTGTAAATAAAGATAATTCTTGTGTTCCAGAAGTGGCTGCTAAGCTTTTTCTTCTCTGCTTTACTAATGCTTACTTTTTCCTGCGGTTTCCTTAAAGACTTCCCACTGAGCTTCCTGTTAGACCTCCTTTGCCTTCCTCTGTTTCCTTATTGCTTCTGAGGGGCCTTTTTTTTGTGATGGCCGTTTTCTTCAATGATTTACTGATCCTTTTCTTCATGATGTCAGACTGAAGCACTGTTAAACCCCATAGCACCCCACTGCCACTTCCCTGTCCCCCAAAGGCCCCAGCTGTAGGTCTTCTGCCCTGCCTCAGGGCTGGTGGGGTTTCATGGAGGAATGCAGACAGAGACCGTTTGCTTTCCCTTTTCCTGTCCAACCTCTGGGACCGCTGCAAGCAAAAGACTCTCTCTGACTTTCTCCTCAGTCTGCTGCAATTAGAGGCTTCCACTCCCCTGAAAACATTTTTTCAGGTACTTAAAGAGATTTAATCAACAACAGAAGTGATTTCAGCCCAGCAGAGAAGTGAATGTTGCAGCCTTGCTTTCAGGGTTTCTTCCGTAAGCTTACCTGACTGTCTGCCCCTTGCATCTTCCAGCCTTCTCCACTCTCCACCAGGTCTGTCTGGCTTGGTTGTCATACCCAGGAGCCCGTCACCGTCCTCCATCCCTGCTGCCAGCAGTATGCCGTTCCCCCACAGCGAGCACTGTTTAAGGCAGCAAACTCTGAACTTAATAAGTTTGGGGAGTGTTCCCCCTCTCTTAATGAGATTCAACCTCACTCGATGATTATCGGCGTGGTTCTGCTGAAACAATCTGCGAGCACACGGCAAGCTCAGGTCTGAAGCCTGACAGATGTTGGCATCTGGAGAAAACTGAAGGTAGTCCTCGCAGCCGTGCTGTCAGTTCAGCCTGTCCACAGGCTTGGTACAGACAGCCATGCTTTTGCAGAGGTACAGGTTGTTAGCCTTTCTTTAACGAAAATAAAAGTTAAAAGTGAATCTTAAGTATTACGGATGAGACTACCAGCAGATGTGCGAAGAAATAATCTGGTGTATGTTCCTCTGAAAACTTAAACTCACTTGTTTGTATATGATTCGTTTTGATCCTTTCTATTGCTTGTTATACATCGCAGATAGAGGTCATCTTTAAAAAGCTTATTTTTGCATGCTGCCCATTTAAATCTTCCAAATTATCTTATAAAACTCAAAAAACCGTAGCTGTGTTACTGTCCAAATGATATCACATAAATATGCTGTCATAACTTCTGCTAGCAAACATACACACTTGTGAAGGGGGGTTGTTAATGGTTTTAAATGAGGCACGCTGATTGTTAGCACATCTGCTTGTGCTCTCACTTACTCAGCTGCATCTTGATTTAGCCATTGCCCTCCCCCCAACTCATTTCATGAGATAAATATTGTGTTGTGAAATATGAAACTGCATGACTTTTTTTCCCCTTTGGTCATAGTCACACCCACTCTGTGAAACTAGCCTGTTGTAAGTACTTATAGCGCAGCCCTATTAATTTAAGGAACTGATTCATCAAGCTGTGTTGCTTGCTCAGCTATTCAAAGCTGTTGTAATAGTGTTCCTTTACTTACCTCTCTGCCCTGGCAGCCATGTTGAGCCTGTTCTGGTTCAGCGTTTGCCTGCTGAGCTAATTGACAGGACCCAGGAGCACACTGAAATGGCCTGAAATTAGAACTGATATTAATTATTCTTTTTGCAGCCTCACAGCTAAAGGCGATGTGGATGGGCTGTATGCCTGGTACCTAGCTGGTGCAGACTTGGAGCAAACTGGTTATGATGGCAGAAGTCCCCTACAAGTAGTAAGTGTGCATATGGCTGTACTCCGTATGGCGCGCTAGCTGTGTGAGTAATAACGCACGCTGTTGGATAATATTAGTTTGGGAAAAGTAAATGCTGCTTTGGGGACTATAAACCAGATTAGAGTTTGTTACAAACTCAAGTCTGGTGCTGTTCCGACATAATAAATTGCTGGAGCCAGAATTTTCTCATCTATGTCAGAGGAATTAAAATTTAAATTGGATTTTAATTATTTTGTGGTAACATATTCTTACTTCCCACAAGTAAGTATTTGCATGTCCTGGTGCACAGGATGGCAGGATTTATTCATGTTTCTACTTACAGGCAGAGGCTACAGGGCATAAGGAGGTTCTTGACTTCCTTAGACAAAAGCAGTAAAGAAGGTAAGATCCCATTTTCAAGTGCTAGATTTGTGAAATGTATGGATCGGCATGTACATGTATGAAGGGGGATTTTGTATTTAAGCCCTGTCTCTCCCTAGAGCATCTGGGACCAGCTGCTGTCCCTGCCTTAGTTTCTGATATGACCCTCAGTACTTTAATCCTTCTGTGTAGAGTGAGGCTAATGTTTCTGCCTGAGCCTGGAAGTGCTTTTTTATGGTGTGTTCCACAGTGTGGTTCTGAACTTGGTTGGGAATCTAAATGCTACCAAAATAAAACCATTGAGGGCAGCAATGTCTTGTTCTGTTGGCCCGCTGCAAAAAAACTGCTCCTCTGTCTTGTCTGCAGTAGAAAGGAAATGCCTTTTCTCGGGCACTGCACCAGGTTTTCAGGGTGCCGTGCCCGCAGCAGGGGAGCGTACCCTCCTCCAGTAGAGCTGCGAGGCGATCACAGCCGTTGGGCTGCTCAGCATCCCACTCAGGAGGTCCTACTGTGGCACCCACAGCATTTCCGCCTGGGCTCTCCCTCTAGCTTTTAACGGAGCACCTTACACCAGCCCATCTTCCAGCGTAACGTAGTCAAACCACCACGAGAAATGTGGGACAGGAGTTATTTGTACTACAGGCACAGACCGCAGAAGGCTCCCTTTCAGCAGAGAGCTCTGCCGAGGGGTTGCTCCCCCTCCGGGTGCAGTGCCGTGGTCTCTCTCTCTTCCTCAGCCCTTAGGTGAAGCCGCCTGGGCAGTCTCTGACACTGACTCCCAGCGTGGATCTCTTTTTGTGCTGCTAACCCACCCGGTGTGTTTCCCTAGCTGTGTGCATGCGAGGCGGGTGTGAGCCTCCTGTTCAAAGCATCGGATCTGACAAGTCTCTCTAGAGGAAACTTGTCTGGGCGTTTGACCCGCTCCAGCGCTGTGCTGTAACTGCAGACATTTAAAACACTTGCCTTTCATTTCTCAGAACTCCTTTCTGATGCAATACACTGTTGTTTTAGGTATCTCTGCTCCAATATATTGGCAAGTCTAATCCCACTTTAAATATTGGGAGGAGGTGATCTCCTTTATATAATAAAATTAACACAAAATTTAGTTACAGGTTTTGCTGCATCCGCGGCGGCCTTGCCTCTTGTGTGTCCCATTTGATCAATGAGAGTGAATTAATGTGTGTGTAAGTGGGGGACTGCAACTAGAACAGTAGCATTTTTTCATCACTGTGTACTGTCCTAAACGAATATAGGACAGAATCAGGCATTTTTTGCTTTCCTGTGAAGTTTTTGGGGTTTTCTTTGGTTTTAGCTCATATAAAAGAATTCGATAACATCAGTCTTGAGCATTTAAATGGAACTTTTCCAGTGTCCAGGATGAAGACGCTAAAAATACCTTCAGAATATGGGTTATGTTGCAAAGGGATTTCCATTTTTAGTGAAATATGTCTGTAAAAGTCACTTTTCTTTTGTAAGTGGGGAGTGAATGTGTTAAATCCTCAACTCCTACATGGATTGTCTCTTAATTCCTCTGGACTGAGCCACCAGTAGTGTAGCAGTCTGAAAGAGTCTTCAGTACTGCACAAGAACTTGCTTGGCAGGCTACAAGGCAATCTCTTCTCAGGAAGGTTTTAGATACCGCCTAGTTCTAAACATCCATTTTCTCTTTCTCCAGAGGCTGTAAAAGATGGTAACTCCTCTTCAGGAATACCAGCTTTGAACATTAATGGTATTAAGCAGTTATGGGAGGAAAAGAGGAAAGGAACAATGGTAGCTGTGCTTGGAGCGTACTGGAAAGCTAGAGCTTAGAAGTATTCTTTACCTTGCTGATTTTCTAAAAATGATTTGCTGCTTTACCTTTTAATCACTTTGTTTGAAAATATTTTTTTATAAACAAGTGAGGCTGGAATGTATTGCCTTTATTGTACAAGTTCTGCTTTTAAAGAGGCCTTTTGAACCTTCTTCTGTTAAATCAGTGAGGACAATATTGCGGGCGAAGCAAACAGAAATGCTGTGGTGAATTCATACCAAGAAAAAACAGTGGATTGTGCATTTCTGGGTTTCAACTAATAAAATCTCTGAGGAACAATGTTGGTTTCACTTTGTCTGTTTTTTTGCAATGGCTTGTATCACTTCAGTTGCAATTATAGCAATTGTGAGTGTCAGTGCAAACAATTGAATCAGTCATGGGCATCTGCCTGCAGTTGTGTACTAATCTTCACCAATGTGTCACTATAAAACCTCACTTAAAATGAGTAGGCGGCAGATGCCATAAAGCATGTTTGTGGGACTGTCTAAGTGAATTGATTGTTTTGTTTCTAATAGCATCTTTCCCACATCCTGACCGGAATATAATCAAGATTGCTACATGCTGGACACATAATTCTTTGGACTGTAAATGTGATCTCAGTATTAACAGACCCAAGTTTAAAGTCCTAACACTTTCAAGCTAAAGAAAAAAAGCAATAGATATCTTCGCAGCTGTGTCTGCCCTAGAATATGTAAACGTAGACAATACTTCAGGCAAATGCATATATTGGAGATGGCAACTTTTAATTTCACCTACAGCTTCTGCAATAATCTATGTGGATTTTCTATCTGCTTCATCTGAAGGGAATCTTTGAAGTGCAGATAGTTTTTTCTTTTTCCTCTTTATACTCTTCAACCTTCCCACAGGTCTTCTTATCATGGAGAAAAGCTGCATGGACTACTTGCTGAGCCTGCTAGTATTAAAAGATTCCCAGGGTATGTTGTATATCAGGTCCCCCTAAAACAAGGTAACTGTGCATGTAGTCTGAGGAAACACTGTATATGCTCCAGTTAAAAACAAAATAAACACAGAAAAATACCCGATTTTTTAATGTGAAGAGTAGTGCACCTCTTCGCTATGGTCACAAAAATTACTGCTGTTCTGTCTCAGCACTAAATAATTGATGTTACATAGCAATAAACCTACTTTAGATTGAATAAAATTAACACAGAATTAAGTAAATCAGACCTAACATCAAAAAACAGGCTTCAAATTCAACACCTTTTTGGTGTCTGATGTGTAAATATGTAAAGGTGATGTATGTAACAAAGTAACGTTTGTGAAAATTTTTACAGTCAGGAGAAAAATTATGCATAGACTCTTCTTCCTATGGTATTTAGACCTACTATCTTAACTCTTGCCTAGTCAGCAGTCTAAAAGTTGATGCACTGAACTAGGAAATCCTGTGATAAACTTCTCTGCAAGTGACTTTCTTGTGTTTCAGATATTTTCTTTTTTTTCTACTGATTCTCAGATGCAATAATTTGTCCATAGCAGCATCCATTCTTTATTTCTGTACCAGAATGACTGACTGCAACGTATACAGAGGAGGCAATATTTTCCTTATACTTTTCAATAAGGGCTCATCTGTTTTATGGAAAACTTTCTAAACAATAACATTCTTGTATTTCTAAAATAAAACATCCATGTAAAGTATAAAACATACTTTCTTTTTCTGTTGAACAAAGAATGGCATTCTGGTGTGAATTACTGAAATAATAGGTCTCAACAGTAAAACTGAAGGAGAGGGAAGAAAACAGACAACCATTTTCTTCCTGCATATGAGCCAGGTGAAGACATGAAGGGCAACATTTAGAAATGTAATCCAGGAAGAAGAGTTTTAGTTTGAAGCTTGTAAAGCTAAAATGAAATAGTTTGGGTCATGTTTACAGTGAGAATAATGCAGTATTAGCTTCTTTCTGACAAACCTTTACAGAAATATATATCCTATTAATATGTTATCTTGCATAAAGTAGTGTTCCTGCAACTTTCTAGAAAATTTGCAATTTACCTTATAAATAGACCAATATCTAAAAAATATTTTAATGGCAAACTCATGAATGCAAATTTAACATTTATCTAAGAAAGAACGGAATCTCTTTCACATATGTCAAAATTTCATTCAAGAACTGTAACAGTTTACAAGCATTACAAGAAACTGTGTATAGGGTGCTGTGATTAAAAAAGTGGCAAAAAATCTCCCAGTTAAGGCCAGAAACTTCAGCTTTTGATTTGGTGTCGGGGACAAACTTCAGTAATGCTTTCAAGATCCTGTGTTTGTCTATTACACCCTTTGCTCTGTGCAGTGGATTTAATAATCATAATTATACTCTCCTTGATAACTCCCAGTCTTATGATGAATTTATTTGTGTGTAGTAACCCTTAAGCTTTACATAGTTATTGGTTAAAAGCAAAATCTTGTTATTAGTAAGGAATGAAAATTCTACCTATTTATTTCTACCTATTTGTTTTAGTTCCTGTAAGCAGCTGTGTGTCTTTCATTAGTTAAAGTATGCTAGATATTCCAGGGGCGACTTAATTTTTTTAAGCATCCTAATTTTTCTCCTTCATATCATTCTTGAAAAGATCAAATATGTTCTTCTTTTTATCCAGCAGTCTTCTGCTGGGTAAAGGTTTGCAGATCAAGCTGCCGTACAGGGCCATTACTAATGCAAACATGCCCATTCTATTGCTGGGACCAGCTGCGGGTCCATTTCATAACTTCTGTAACAGCTTTAACTCCAATGACCCGTGATGTCCGTGTACCCTTTCCTATCTACGTCCAGTTACAGTTTGTTAGATCTTGCACACGCTGCAAGGATCATCTGCACATCTGTGCTTGATGTTTTATGCACAGTACACCTTGGAATAGCACGGTCGAAGCTGGGTGAAGTTAGTTTTACGGGTTTTGTTGCAGAAAAGCTTGTGACATTTTTTAGTATCAGTTTTTAACGCTTATTGGAACATAAAGTTGACATTGCGGTGGCTGTTAGAAAAAGGCAGTGGCTCCCACTCTTTTCCAGCCTCACTTTAATAATGCAAGTGTTCGGGCTGTACCTTTCCTTGCCCTGCAAAAGCACCAAAAGGTGAAACGCCATGCCAGGAACGTGCACGAGCTCCTGAGACAGCCTGCTAGTGTGTGAGTGTCAGAGAGGCTGCTGCGGGTCTGTGACCGTCCTGTTGTACACGGTTTCAGCAGTGACTATACAACAGCAGAAAAGCATAGTCAATCATGTGAGACTCGTAACTGCTGCACAAATGTTGGATTTGTTTCCAGTGTTGGATCTTTTAAGTTGCAGTGATGTTCTGGAGATGAATGCTGGTGCTGGAACCTCTGCTGCCTCTCCACGGGGGAGGCACTATGAATGCCTCCTGTAAAAGTCAAACATTACATCAATTCTACAGCTTTCTTCACTTGAAAGACAACACCCAGCTTCCACTTTGTTTCTTTTTCCTAATGATCCAACTAATACTGCCAAGGATAGGGACTACTTGCCCTATGTCAGCACTTCCCTAACACCGCAGAAAGCAGAGATTTGCACAACTAACACGTCCAAGTTCCTGTCTGATTTGAGTTACAACTTTCCTTTCCCAAATGCAACCACTTTCTTTTTTACTGATGCCTGAAAACATTAAGTTTCTGTTTGGAGATTATCTTATAAAACTTTTGTGATGGAAGGGCATTCTTAATTATTTGAAAAATCAGCATGTGCTTGCTCTCTTATTGCATGTCATCTTGGTAAACTGTTAAAATCTGTCAAGGCTGTCTGACCCACTGACAGATTGACTGTGTCTGATCAGTACTTGCTGAATTAAATCAGCTGTTCAGCAAGGCTTCAGTATCTGCTTGTTCTTCTTAAAATGCTAAATAACTCCAGTTCTGCATATCTTAACTTGGAATTACTATACTATAGCATGTCTCAGTTGTTTCATACAAGGATTTTGGTGTTCAGCAATGAGTGATAATGAAATCTCTCATCTGGAACTAAACCCCTTTATTCTCCTTCAGTCGGAGTTTCTTTATTTGCAATCTTCTGAATGGTGTGATCTACTGGGATTCTTCCAAAAAGATTGTGATCTAGTTGGAAGAGTTGTCCAGTTTTAAGGCAGGTTCAAGTAGTGAAATGACTAATGAGGGAAATGTACCCCTTGTACGTAGAAGACAAAGTGCGCCCAGTTCCACTTACACACAAAACATTGATGGACCCATAGCGCGATCAAATTCAGCCACAGGTGTAATCCCCTTCTCCAGATGCCTATGCTGATCCCTGCTTAGGACCTACCACAGCAGTGTAAGAAATAAAATGCTTTTAGTTTCCAGTGTCACAATTTCATTAGATCACTGAGATAAACCTGAAGTAATTGTATGATAGGTGAAAACAAGAAAATATAAAGAACCGATCAAATGTGCGCAGCATATCATCACATCATCACAAGCATTGCTGATACATTTGTGTGTCTTCCAAGTGGACTCTATCAGCAGTATAATCATCTTCTAGACTAGTAAGACTAGTCTTTGCATGATTCTTTAACAATGTTTTATGACACCGTGATGCTTGATTGCATGGTTGTAACAACACTTTCATTTTAGTGGTTCTTTTAGAAAAGCTACTAATGTAGAAGGCTTATAAGATATGTAAAATACTCTACTGAACCATACAAATGAGTCTGTGGGACTCAAATGTTGCCGTCTTAGATAGTCCGTGAGTCAGAATAAAATCAGGTACTACCAGATTTATTATTTGTGCAAAGTGTCTACCTGAAAATTACTTTAGAAGCTTCATTAGACATACATTTGTTTACCTGTGATCAGGTGAATGGGAAGAAGCAGCAGCCTGCATCTCAGATGCGTAGCTGAGATCCTGAATCATAGCAACAAAATGAAATGTCTAGCGTAAACCACACAAAATAGCACTACTTAATGTGGCTCTGTTTGGAAGAGTTGATACAAATCTCACAGTCAAAGGATTTGGTCCTTCATGTCCAAATCTGCGTTGATGTCTGACCAAAATTGCCCCTGACGTTAACAGGAGGATGTAACAAATGGGGACCACGACTCCTCACAGGCTCCGTTGGAGCAGGGAAAAGGCAGTGCCCCGTTCCCCCTCACCCAGTCCTGCCCAGGCTCGCCTGTTCGGGCATGCTCACCTGGTGCATATCTTGCGCACTCCCACTGGCGCTTTGAGCTCCACACCGGCACCTCCCTCCCACCCCGGGATGCTGCACATCAGAGGGAGATGTCAGCCAAATCCATGGGAAGGTGCCAACCAACATACATCCTGCAGCTTCGCTCCGCAGCCGCCTCCGTGCGCAGGCGCTGCCAGGCTTCAGCGACGCGCGACCTGATGGGTGGCACGTTGCACGACCAGGCAGGAAAAGGCCGAGAGATCGTTTTCTGTCTTGCAGCAGCAATAAATATCACAACAATAAATAACCACTCTCTCAAGCCACGGTATTCCTCCACACCTTCTCAGCTTCAAAATGGGACCAGAAGAACGGTCGCCAGGGGAGATGTTACATGGCCAGAACTGCCTGCTTAGTAGTGTATGCAGCATTTCTGAGTACAGATGAGCCCCGTTAATTACACGTTTATGTGCACAATAAATGTGTTTCTTCTGTAGTGCCACTGTTGTAGATCCGATTAGGCTCTTGTGCTTGGTGTTCAACAGTCACAGCCCCTGGCTTTAAGAGCTTACAAGTGAAATTAGATGAGACTCCACGCCATGAAAGGTGCTAAGAAAGGGGCAAGAGAATGACGATAATGTTTGTTTATGTCAGCTCGTTATTTCTACACCTTGGTTTCCAATTATTTAACATTAAATGATTAATTATTAGCATAGGAGGGGAATGACAGTCCGGGCAATTCAGTAGCAATGGTCACGTATAGCAAAGAAAAGAATGTCAGGGTAAAGAAAAAGAAATCTTAATGGCAATCTTTTCCTGAGAGATAAGGAGTTATCACAGGTAGAACTGAGAGTTGTAAATTAATCCTGTCATATGCAAGAAGCTGCTGCGCTGGGGAGATTCTCTGAAGGTGATGCCTGTGCATGAATAATTACAGTTGCATCTCTCAGGGTGTGTGGCTTCCTTCCTGGGTATGTTTTGCTGTGGATCTTTGTGACCAGGGCCCGGTAAAAGTGGGATTTTGATGCATCCGATTCTTAATGTGGCACATCTGGATTTCCAATTCCCACCGAAGGGTCCGTTTCAGTTGACATGATTCCCAGCACCCTGGAGACAAGACATCCCAGCAGAGATCTCTGCTGAATCCTGTAGAGCTCCAGGGCTTCAGGACAATGATGACTGCCTGTTATCTCTGCTGACTGACAAGACTGTGATGTGAAATAAGTCAGTTTATTTACTTGGACCACTCTGACCGAGCTCTCTGCCCACAACTATGTCACCATTCACCACTGTTGTTTGGAAAGTTCTACATTCAAGGACATAAAACCAGAAATATGAGAAGTTGCTAAAAATTACCATGCCGCTTCACTGCAAAGTCACACTCTGTATCTTCAGTGGCTTGAACCAGTGGATACTTAGGAAATCTCAATAAATGGCCAAATCACTAGTAATTACTTCCTTTCTGATGGCTTTATGGGATGGAACACATCATTCTGCTAACTCTGAAAAAACAGCTTTCACAGTTGGTGAACGTGAAAAATAAAGTTGGTACAAGGTTTGTGATGGCTATCACAATTAAGCATTGTAATCAATTGCAAAGTTATCAAAGTGCTCTTAGGGCACAACTGCTAATGTTAAATACGCAATTGTTGGCTGAAATTTTCAGAAAAATCTAGTGATTTCAAATATCAGCTTCCAGGGTCTAACCTGAACCTTAATGGTAGAATAAAAGTGGCTGGCATTGTATGGAAGTCAGCTCTTCTTATAGTCTGTAGAGTCAGGCACCTGGGAAGTGACGCATTAAAAATTATTGGTCATGTCAAAATCTTGTTCACCGGCTATTTAATTTGTATTTTTAGTTCAAATTAAAACAAAACAAAACAAAACACCAAAACCCACCCAACCAAAACAATACAACAACAAAAAAAAAAAAAGAGGAGAAAGGAGAATTGATTGTGTGAAGATTAAAAAAAAGTAACCATGAGACCAAACTTTCCTGAAATTTGGTAAAAATACTACAGAGATCGTTTATCCAGAGTTGATTGCAAAACAGGACTCAGTGGAATCCATTTCTCATTCGCACATCTCCAGCTGTCATCTCAATAGCACTCCTGTGCCTCCTAAGCTTCCACTGGAAAGTCATGGCAAAAAATAACCTAGACCAGGACCGCAGAAGGGCCTCCTCATTGTTTTCAATATGCTTTTCCTGATGTTTTTTAGGGCTGCTTGTACTGGAGTTGAAACGTCTTAATATCGAGCTCTCGATGTAGAGGCTGATGGATCTCCCAGGACACAACCGCTCGACAGCTCACGTGCCATCTCTGCAGCACAAGGATTGTTTTTCACCCTTTTTTTTTTTTTTTTTAAACAACTGCTGATGCACAGGTAATTGTACCCACTGATCCAGCATCAAGTGTGCAAAGCCCTGAGGTCTCCTTACTCTACGCTGTTTATTAAAAGAACTGACGCGTTTAACAATGAAATTGAAAATTTGAAGTAGAAACCAGAAAATTTACAATGTTATTTACTGCTAGCTATTGTGCTGCTGTGTACAGACAAAGCTTGACTTGAAAAATTCTCCCAAAGAGGGAAAAATTACATTAATTTGTATAATGTAATTTACACAGTTAACTGCTGGAATGAGCAAGATGTTAAATCAGAACAAGGAAAATGGTGAAGTGTGGTATTACAGGCTAAATTAGTACGTAACCTCCATAGTGCTCAGGGATGATGAACTGTCTGTTTAGCTAGAGCATATGAGATAAAAACTCCTCTCCTGTTAAAATGATAATTTTGGGTTTAATCAAAATTTTGTACATACAATGGTGGCATTTTCCAATAAAATGTGAATTCTTAGCTTCACATGAAGCTGTTATCCATATTTTAATTTCTAGCCTGTCTTTATTAATTTAAGTACTGAATGGCAAACCCCCAATCTTTCTAACAGTTCTTGGTGAGAAAAACATCCCACCCCATCTTATTTCTCTATAAATCACTTGATGTTATTTAGGCAATAATCTCAAAAGGCTTCCTATTTATAAGGAAGACCATCTCTCACGGTGTTTACTACTGCAAAACAAGTTACTATCAAGCTATTATTATGCTCACATGTGACACGTAGTGGGCTGCTATATTGACAAATGAGTTTGAACCAACTAAAGTAAACAAGAAGTTGCCCCATCAGTGTTTGCTATGAACATATGGAATGCTGATTTCCCAGGGTGGGAGAAAATCCACTTGCACAGGGTTTTTTCTGTTTACCAGGCCCAAGAATATGACAGGTACTTTACAGGACATGTCAGACTCTGGCTTTTTGCTTAAGAAACTTCCAACCTAATATTAGGTGAGCAATAATGAACAAGAATAGCAAATCAGTAGGGAAATGACAAGGAAGGTAAAAATGATAAGCCAAGAAACAGTAGGCTCCACGTCCAGACTTAGTTTGCGTGCTGGATTTATTTTAAGTTTAGAATTGTCAGATAAAACATGTTGTAATACCAAGGAACAGTACTTTGGGTTGTCCCATGCCCTTCCATGATACCACCTGTGGAATAAGGTATTGGCAGTAAAGTATTGGGACCTTTTGCCAAAGGAGTGTGGGGATATTGATGGATAATAACGATAGCACCTCCCAGTCATTTTTCACATCATTTTTTCAATGTAGAACCACCTTGAAATATAATCTTCCTCTCGGTACCAGAGCATTCATGGTCTTCCATATTCTGCCATGCTAACAGCACACCCTTTTATGTCCTCCCACAGCCTATCCTTCGTCTTTGCTTCCTCCCAGGCCAGCTCTTTGTCTCTTACAATCACCCCTGGCATTATGGCTCCTTTTGTGCTGCCCTCTTTGTTTGGCACTATCAGCTGATTAGTATTTGCTTCCCCCTTCCAAGAAAACTCTGCCTGCTGTACAAGGTACTCAGGCCACCACGTTCCACGTTACAGTGTGCTGCTCCTCCAGGTTTCAGGGGTTTCAGTGCAATCAGAGAGCTCTCAACATGTAGTGCGATGAGTCCACGCTGGTGGGTAGCGTAGTCCTTTTCATTAGGTTTGTGCTCCCGGACTGCAAACACATGGGAGATGTACCTGCTGCTTGCTTAACAGGGCCATTTATTGCACTGTGATCCCTTAAAAACCAAGCACAGAACTACTGTACTCACATATACGCAGCTGAAAAGAGTAGGATATAAACAATACCTAGTTTAACCATCAATAGAAATAAAGGACTAACTATTATTCCTTCTAATACAACTAAATTTTCCCCTCTGTACAATTTCAGAAGCAGTTCTTTTATTTTAATGCTTCAATCACTTTTCGTACCTTCACAGAGGAAGAACAATTAATACCTGGCTTATCCCTTGTGTCATGCTGTCTGGCCACTTCTACTGTTAGGCACCTCTACTCTTCTGCCTTTTAAGGCCTTCAGCCTATTCTGTGAGACTCTGCCTAGCTAAGGGAGGTAGCGGGATGTTAGCTTTCTTAGTCTTCTGATTGGGGGGATACCCATGAGAAACAGAACTTATTAAATAATTACATAAATAAATCAAATGTACATTCGCCCACTGCTCTCTGACACGTAAGATACTAAAGAAAGGACATTTTTCATACTACTGATCTAAGGGAATTTATACATTGACTAGATGGACCCCTTTAAGCCAATAAAGCTCACTCTAGCCATCCCTTACATACATTCTTATGAAGAAACGCAAGAGACCTGTACTCTCTTTTATTATATTCTTCCCTGAAAAAAACTACCCAAAACTTAAAACGCTCTGTCAGTAAAACCATCAACATTTATTAAAAAAAAAATAAATCCAAAGCAGATGATTCATCCTGCCTAAACCCCATATAGGTTCTTGGACCTCAGTTCCCTGTGGCTGCCCCAGGCAATTCCCCACTGAGGGCTCAGAGTCCTTCTATAGGGGCCATCAGCCACGTGTGTCTGAACCCGGACAAGAATAGCGATGGGATCCCTGGGGATTATATATCTCACCAGTGCAGTAGTGAGTTCCGACTGGTTTGTCCGGTAAGGGCTTTTGCACCCAGTTGGTATGGGCAGTCGGGTTATTATTTAGCTGAGTAGTATTGTGGAGCCATGGGTGTGGGTGCGGGTGTGGGTTTGTGTTTGTCAGGGGCAGGCGAGAGTTGGCAGTATCATTAGTGAGGGATTATTTATAAAATACAGCTCGTGCGATCATGCTGTGGATGCTGTGTACATCACCGGCAGGAGTGGGAGACCTAGGACACTGTGTCATAAAACAAACGACTCTTTTTGCAGGGAGTAAAGAGCAGCCTTGCTTCCACAGATTTCCACTGATGCCACGGACAGAGGTCCCCTTTGAATTAACTCACAACTCGTGCACCCTCCTCTACCAAATGCAAGCAAATATCCTTTTCGGAGAACGAGAAGGTCCAGAAAACCCCTACGGATTGGGCTATCTGGAAGAAGGCACAAAATTAACTTCTGGGTTTCAGCCTGAGAGGGTAGAACAGAAGAACAGGAGCTGGTTTTACCAAAGCCAAATGAAATGCCTCCAGCCTAGATCTGGGGAGCTTCCTCAGCATGAGGTTTGCATAGGCTCCTAGAGCAACCTGTCTGCTCCTGCTTCTGGCGTGAGCACCATGTTCACATGAGCCATGATGGAAGAGCTGCTGCACAGCCATGAGGGCTTCTCCCTCCTCTGCTGCCCTGTGACACCGGTATGGACACTTCCTCTGGGAACGGCTTGAGTCTCCTATATATTTTTAAAGGGCCAAAGATTATAGGATCTGGAGCACGAAAATTCATACACAGCACTTAAAACAGTTCTTTAAACATTCAAAGCACTATATAAACATTAGTGAAGCCTCATAAGATGAGGTAGGTAAGCATTACCTCTCCCTCTCGAGGTGTGGTGAAGTGACTTGGCTGAGGCCGTAGGCTGAGTCACTGGCAGAGCAGGGTTTACCATCCACATCTTTTTGAAACGGTGTCTCCTGGGCTGGCTGGCAAGAGCAGCGTGCGGTCAGGCAACGCAGGCAGCCCGGCACCGCCGCCGACCAGCATCCCTGCTGCCACCACGGCCATGAGGTGGCATGAGCCTCGTCCCGAGGTGGCAGGGTGTGACGGCCTTTCAGCTCACCCCGACACCACGGCTCGGAAGCCTCGGTGAATTAGGTTTCATTGCTCTTCTGTCGATGAAGAGAGTAAAATCGAGAGGAATTAACTGAAGAAGCCCAAACTCTGAAATGGTTCCTCCCTGAGTCACGGCTAAGGGCGTGACAATGAGCAAGCAGCCTGATTTTTGGGAGTTCAGGGCGTCCTCCCCGCTGGCTGCCCAACACCTCTGAAAATCAGGCCCTTCTTCACAGCTCTCGGCCCTGGTTTCTTAGTCCTGCCTTTCCGAAACCAAGAAGCGTGATCTTCTCGAGGTTGGGAACAGTCAGCCGCAGAGAGCGAGCTCTGAAAAGGCGACTCCTCAGACGCCTCACCTGGGGCAACAGCAGCAGAGCTGTGGGGAGAGGGAGGGAAGATGGGGCAAACCCGGTTCCACGCAGACAGCAGGGGGTTTCTCACGCCATTTCTGAGGGAAAAAAAAAAAAAAAAAAAAAACACGAAACAAAAAAACCCCAAAACACACTCAGGAGAGGAAAGCTGGCAGTGAACACTTCCAGGCTGGGGAAGGGTACGCTGTGCTACCCTCATGGAGGGCAAGGCAGCAGGTGGCAACGCCGCCAGCCCACGCAGGGATGTCGGGGGGGCTTTGGCAGATTGCCTTCTGCAGGCAACACACACACACACACCACACACACACACCCCGCCGCCCCCCAGAGAACCGTGTCCGGTGGGGACGGAGGAGACGCCCGGCTGCCCGCCCCGGGGACGGCAGGCAGGGGACGGGCCCTCTCCGCCTCAGGCCTGCCCCGGGGCCAGGCCGGGCGGGAAGCGGCCTTCCCTTCCTCAGCAGGCGCGACGCCGCGGCGAGGAGCACGGAGCCGGGGTGTTCACGCCGCGGCGACGAAATCCCCTGGAGAACGTGACGGGCCGGTTTAGGGCTTTTTTTTGTTTGTTTGTTTTGGTTTGCTGGTTGTTTTTTTTGTTGTTGTTGGGGGGTGGGTGTGTGTGTTGTTTTTTTTTTTTATTTTTTATTTTTCACGGCCGGCAGCCAGGCGAGGGGAGCCGGGAGGGTGCCGAGGGCAGGCGGCCCGTCAGCGGCGGCTCCTGTCAGGAGGGCGCAGGGTGGAGACTCTTACTCACCTCGCGGAGCCACCTCCAGCTTCGGCGAAACCTGTCGAGCAGTTCGCCCCCCCCACCCCCTTTTCCCCCGGGTGACAGGGCGGGCGGGCGGGCGGGAGGAAACGCGCCGCCTTGGAACAGGTTTGTCCTTTTTCTACCTGCTGACGTTTGGCCGCCCCGAGATGATGATGATGGCTGGAAACAAAAACCGCCCCGTCAGTGCGAAGGCAGCCTGGAAAAACTGGTCGTGTCAGGGGCGAGGGCTGCATTCCTGGCTGCCGCGGCAGGGGACGGCTCATCCACCGCGAGGTACCCGCGCGGGTATAAAAGGGCCCCGCACGGCCAGACGCGGCAGAGGGGCGGCCGCGAAGGGGTGGCGGGGGGCGGAGGGGGGGGTGAACCGGCGGCGGGGCGGCCGCCTGCCTGCCCGGCCCGGCCCGGCCCGGCCCGGGCTGCCTGCGAGCTGAGTCCCCTGAGGAGAATGGCTTTTTTTTTTTTTTTTTAAATTTATTTTGCTCTTTGTAGACTTTGTTTTTTTGTTTGTTTGTTTCATTATTATTATGCTCTCCTTTTAAAGAAAGCTTGTTGCCTCCAAGCTTTCAAAGCCCCAGCGCAAGGCCACGGGGGATGTTCGCGGGACGGTGGCCATGAGTAAGTGGCGGCGCTTGAGTGAGGAGCGGGCGGGGGGCGGCGGGACGGACCGGGCCGGGCTGGGCGCTCTCCCCGCGGCGCTGGAGCCGCCTGCCCGCCAGTTCCCCTGTGTTTTATCTCGTCCCCAGGTCCGCCGTGGCGAAAGGAAGAGCCAAGCCCGGGCCAGGAGCGAGCGGGAAGCGCGTCCGTCCCGTCCCGTCCCGTCCCCCCCCCTCTCCGCGCCCGCCCCGCTCCCCCCCCCCCCCCCCCCCCCCCCGCCCTTTCCCCGGCGGACCGCGGCTCCTCAGCCTCCTTGGTGCAGTGGTTCTTAACAGTTCAACAGTTCTCTATCATAATTGTGAAATGTTTAGGACCACTTGACCAGCGAGGCCCGGGCATCGGGCCGGCAGCGGCGGACGAGCGAGCTCCCTGGCGCCGCCGGAGACCTGCAGCGCCGGCGGCAGAGACGGGCACGGCGCCCCCCTCCCGGGCAAGGCCGGAGCCACCCGCCGGAGCGGGGGCAGCCGTCGCGCCGCGCCGGGCCGGGCCGGCGGCGGGGACAGGGGGCGGCCCCGGGGGAGGTGGAGCCGGACGGACGGACGGGGGCCGGCGGGAACGGCCCGGCCCGGCAGCGCCGGGGGCCCGGAGCAGCTGGGACGGGTGGCGGGGAGAGGGAGGCGGCGGGCCCGGTGTGTCAGGAGGAGCGGGGCCGGGCCGGGCAGTGCTGTGCTGTACGGCGCCGAGCCGCAAGAGCCGCCGCTCGCCGCCGTGGTCCCCGCTCTGGCGATGGCAGAAAGAGTAATGTCAGTGCAAGCGCTTAAAAACAACAAAAAAGTTACCGCGTGTACTGTGGGAACTGAGGCGTTGAATGTCTGAGAAGGAACAGGTAGGATAAATCCTGCTGCTGCAACAGCGGGCTCTGGTAGAGGCTGTTACTGCATAACCATTTATTCTCTCCTCTATTCCCCCCCCCATTCAGACACACAGATTAAAAAAAAAAACGGATTGCCTTTACTGCTCTCCAGGCTGCATTCTTCAGAGGCTTCTCACCTTTCCCCTGGTAATATGTGCAACGTGTATTTGGTGATGGCACCCTTTTTTTTTTTTTTTTTCTTTCTTTGGGTGCCCTTTTATTTAGGGCAGTGTAGCCTTTATGCTGTGGTGCTTTTTACTGTATTTTCCATTTATACACTTACTGCAGGCTGTTACAGGGTTATCTGGACTTTCTGTCCTACCTTTGTCAAAAAGACTTGAGTGAGTGAGTGGTTTTAAGACTGTTGCATTGATAGCCTGGTTTAAAGGTCCATGGACTTAATCGAGTTGGATGAACCTTAGCTAAAGCACTGGATCTTTCAAAATATAGCTGAAGAATTTTGAGGTTTTAAAAAGAAGAGGAAAAAAAATCTGCCAACAATTTATTTTTCTTGTGAAGGGGTAGCTTTGTAAATGAGAAGTTCTTGCTACCTTGTGTTCATTTTTCTCACTCTTATCCCAAGTATCAAATGGAACTAGGTATGTGTTAGACGACTTTTTTTTTTAAACTTGCATCTTAATAAAACAGGCAACAGACTTCTTCATAAAACGGAATTTTACTGCTTTAAATTTGATCAAGGAAACTTGGTGAGCCTGCCTATGCATATGTTTTAAACCTTAAAAACTAAGAAGGTGTATATGTGTGTTCTCACCATCACTTCTGTGGTATTGTGTTTGCTTCAAAAATACGCCACCTGGCACGAACATGAGGTGCACAAGTATAATTGCAGGTGATTCTGGATTCACTGAAGTCAAGAAGAGTTCTGATGTTGCCTGCAGTCGAGCTGTGATCTTCAGAAGAAGAGCTTCCAGGAGAAGCTGGAAATATTTGAAGAGTAGGCAAGCCTGATATGTAAAAATGCTTCTCAGGGACAGCCTAGAAAAAGCATGATTTTTACCTAGTGCTGTAACTCAGAACAAGTTAGGCGAGGTTAATTACAGCATAATAGGGTTTAATTTAGCTGGGAATGAGGGTATGGTGGCTGCTAGCAGTGTTTCTCAAACTGCGAGGCTGGCCTCCTTAGGCAAGCTTACACAAGCCCAAGGCAAATGGAAAAACACACTTTGTCTGGGACTTGGCAAAGGTAGAACCCCCACATCTATTAATGATGATTCCTCATTTGCCAAAGCAAAAATTGAAATGCTCTCCCAAGGAAAAGATTAACGACCTGTCCCACTTAAGGGTCTGATGATTCAATACCATTCTGTCTGGGTTCTAATATATGGCACTCATTATCACAGTCTCTGAGTACCTCCCAAATATTTAAAAAGAAATAACACTAGTGTTCTGCACACACAGTTCTCATTAATTTCAGTGGGTGTTGTGAATGTTTAAACACAGCAGAGCGGAGCCCTGAAGAGTTGAAAATAGACTTGCAAAACACACTGTGGGTGAGATCCATAGCTGGCTTGAATCGGCACAACCCTGTTAACTTGAGGGGAGTTACGCTGATTTACACCAGCTGGGTTTTGACCCAGTGTTTTTTTCTCCTGCCGCATCTCCAGTTGATTGATAAGTGATCCTCTCAGCTGGCTGTATCCAAGCTGTCCACTGGCTTCAGTGGGAATATGAACTGCATGAAGCTGGGTTTCCTGTTTGCAGGGAATTCTCTTTGCTCTTAGTACAGTTCAAGATAACGTAAGTGTTGGTTTTTTTCGTGTGTTTGAGTGCAGCATGCCCTGAAAAAGTTTGAAAGAAACCTGTCTGATAGGAGTAAGAAAATAGTTTTGTTTTTTTAAGGGCAGTGTCAGTGATTCTGGAAGAGCAAACCTGTGGGGGAGGTTCTGCTTATACAAAGACAAGACCTTGATGTTCTTGTACTGGGTCGTCCATGCCAAGACAAGCCTCTACTGATTACTTATAGAAACCGATGTTTCATTATAATCTGTGGCTGAAATTGGGGAGCGTCACAACGTTACTGGAAGGTGTCTTTTATGAGTGTTTGATTCTGTGACATTTTAAAGGTGTGGAGTCAGGTTGACTTCTAACCATTGTTTTTCCTCTCTCAGACTGGGTGAACTCCTGATGACAGGCTTGTAGTTTTCATAAGCTGGCAGTTAGCCGTGTGGATGAACAAACAAACAAACAAAAATCCCCAACAAATACGCAGTGAAAACCTCTGGGCAAACAGCCCTTCCTTGTGATATTGTCTAAGCTAAGCAAAAGCCTGAGGGGATGAAGGGAGGAGACTCTTCTGCCAAACTTAGTAAAATGTTGCCCCGCAGTTGCAGAGCATGTCTTTAGCACTTATTATTAACATCTCAGACAATATTCCAGTTTCTTATCGCTGGAATCTTGGTCTTTGGATAATAACATTTAATTTTTTTTTACTGCCTTTTAAAATGAATAGCAAAGGTATTATGGCCAGACTGGAAGCATAGGTGGATTAAACCTTCTGGTTCTGGACTAAGTCCTGGACTGAGGAGGTGTTGCTCATTGTCTGCTCTGCCCAAGAACAGGAAGCAGAAGCACATTCATCCCTCCCCGCCCTTTTCTGTAGGCTGCTTAATGCTTTGGCAGCATCTCCTAGTTTCAGTATACACACGAATACGTTGGGTGGGATGCTGATTGGTCAGAGATTCGGGTGGCAACACCTAGTAAAGTATGCATTCAAATCAAATTCACATTTGAATTGAGAAAGGTGTCTTTCGGGTTGCTGTTTTTTTGTCATCTACTGTATAATGCCCCTTAGCGTAGGAGCAATCTAAGTATTGGTGCTTCTCAGCTATTGAGTAATGCTGTAATCGGGGCATCCTAGACATCGTACTTAGACATCATACTTAGGTTCTTGAAGAAGAGGTAGTCGCATCTCTCGAAGTCCTTAAAAATAACAGTAAAAAGCTGTTTTATGAAAAGCTAATACCAAAAAACCAGTATTTCTAATCATCAGTAATCAACATTCACAAAGGGTTTATGCTTAGCTTCTGGGATGGTACTTGCAGTGTTGTTCACACAATAGTTTCCATGCCGAGAGACCAGACATCCACCACTGCGAGCATCAGAAATTCTTAGGCCTGATCTGACCATTTGCTTTATTGGCCTAGCGGGGAGAAGGGGCTCACCCACTCTGCTGGCAGCTTCCAATCCTATAGACATGAATGAATGGCCATACTTTCAGCCCACATAAACTGGCGTATGGTCTTGCATTTCTGTGTAGCTATACCAGTTTACCCCAACTCAGGTGCAGGTCTTGAAATGATTTCTCCCTGGAAGGGATTTTGGGCTCAAAACTGATGATGGAGAATGCAGATAATTTTTGAAAAATGTATTTTCCAAATACAGTTAATTGTCCGTATCAGCAGTAACAGCATCCCCATAAGATGAATGGGGTGACAAAGTCAGTGCTTGATAGCAATGAAGGCGTGATTTTTTTGCTAGCTGATTTGTTTCTGGTTCCCTTCTTTGACAAAAATTTATCTGACAACCTGTGATTTTGGAATTTGGGTGACTTTCATTTTAAAGGTGGTGTATCCAGCAAATTATACTAGTAGCTGATGAATGCTGGTGATCATTTCACTAACTCGGTTTTTTTTTTCTATCTCTGTCTGATACAGAGACCAGTGATTTACGTCTCCCTTTAGCTTACATGGCTTCATGTCATCCTTTTGATGTTCTTAGACAGACCCAGCTCTCAGATAATGTTTTTCTTACTGGTACCTGGGAATACCAGTGAAGGAAATACTTTTTGAAAGCACTGATTTCTACAAGCATGTCTGGCAAGTTTGTAATATCTACTGTTTGAACTTGTTTCTTTCCCTCCTTTTTTGTGATAAATTTAGGTCCCAGGGGCTGGGGATGTAGCAGTATTTGAAGCTGGAGTAGTGTTCTGCCAATTTACCAATTTTATTGGACACTTGGATATGATTCAGCTGAAAAACTGTGAATATCCAGTTGCCTGAACTAACTTTATGGTTAGTGCAGACAAATGGCTGTTCTCAGGTGTGATTCATCTCATCATCTTAACCTGGATGGATGAAGTAAGTGAGACTGATTCTACCCTAAAAGTACCTGTTTCTCTTAGTTTTCTAGAAAGTGGGGCAACGTCATTAAATCAGCCACAAGACTTACACATTGCGGACTATGGTGACCTGAAACCCCTTGTGAGTCTCCCTGCAGTCTTAGTCCAATACAAACCTTGTAGCCATATGTAGCTGCTCAGCTCCATCAGTTAGAGCGATATTGTTCCTCAGCTGCAAGGTTTATGTGAATCACCTTTTTTCTTGCTTCCTGGAGTGCAGCGGGAAGCAATTTTTAGAATAACGGGCA
The DNA here is from genome assembly GCA_017639485.1 of Pluvialis apricaria. Taxonomy (NCBI): domain Eukaryota; kingdom Metazoa; phylum Chordata; class Aves; order Charadriiformes; family Charadriidae; genus Pluvialis; species Pluvialis apricaria. The sequence goes on from CM030012.1 coordinate 13,950,865, forward strand.
CTAAAATTAGAAATAATTCAGTGACACTTTTATAGTAACCGAATGCAGGAGTACTTCTTCCGTAGTAGTTTAACCTTCACAGTATCATAAAACAGCTGTAGAGCTGGTTTTGGTGTCAAAATGAAATAAATTTATACTAATGTTTAGTTACCACATTTCATGAGTCTTACATAGAGCTATTTTTGCCGGTAGCTTTTTTCCTGACTCCATAAGAAATCGGGACTGGGAGAACTGGCCTCAAACCAAAAGCCCTAACTGTTTTTTTGGGTGTGGGATTTTGTTTGGTTGTTTTTTTCCCAGGAACATTGTGCATAGTTGATCTGGATTAATACGCAGAGTGGAGTATATTTGCCCTTTTTTCATTTTAGGCAGTTTTAAACTGTTCTAGCAAATGTTATCTTTTCTGGGTCTTGAGCATAGCGAACCTTATGAACCTGTTGGGTATCAATGGTTCGTTAATTGCTGGTATTTTCATCCCGAGTCCCTTCGTAGCTGGTTTTGTTCCTTGTTAGCTTGGTTTTTTAGGTGTTTTTTTGCCCCAAGGCTCCAGCTTCAGGATTCATGTGATTTAAGGATAACTGAGAATCTTTATTTAAGACAGTTCCTAGCTCTCATTGTGGCAGAAGGGTTTGAAATAGTAATCTGACGACACAGAAATGCTCAGAAACTGGTAAACAAATGGAATCAAAGCCATTTTTACTCTCGTGATTTTTGTTGTAGGGTGGGGATGAATGATTCATTATGTCCTCTTTTTTTTCCTTCATTTTCTTAATGCTTGGAATTGGCAATATTGCGTTGTAATAAGCCTCTAAAGATGTTCTCTATTACTATTATGACATCCAAACAGAAAGCCAAATCTTTTCTCTTTCACATGGGCTTAAAACCAGGAAAACACCAGTTATTTGTGTACACTGATGGAACAGAATAAACAAACAGAAAATACTAAAACTGCTACAATGATGTGTGTGTTTGGCATTTCAGGTAAAAGCAGTGATTCCCAATCCCAAATGCTGTCTGGCCCAACCCGTGTTTTGCTGATCTTATTACCAGGTCAGAAGGCTTGTGAAGCTGTATTGGTGCATGGAAAAATTATTTTTGGTGGATTGTTGAGAAGGACAGTTTAAATTTGAGCAGCAAGAGATCTGGAAAGAGGTTTGCTTGATGCCTCTGTTGCCTGGGAGGACAGAATTCATAAGCACCTGGCTCCGGGCAAAGGACAATCTGGAGTATGAAGAAGTGGCTGTCTACACCATAGCCTTTCTCTTTGCAGTGTCTGGAGCTTCCTCCTGATTTTTTTCTCTCAGAATACGCAGTTTCCTGTGGAGTATGCTGACTTTTGTGGATCATGTTCCTGGGTGCCTTAATCTCCCCCATGGATGGATGGGATCTAAAAGGTGATTTAGAATTAGGAGAAACTGTGACAGGATATTTATTCCAGCTTGATCCTTCCACTCGTGCTGCAGCCTGTATGTAAACTTGCCTCATCAGGCCGTGCATACCCTGCCAGGCTCGCTCAGCAGAGTTGTGCAGGTTTCTTTGGGGACCACTGTTGGCTTCATACCTCATCAGCACATTGCCAAATACTAAAGGTCAAAGTGGTGGCATCCCAGGCTCCCTCTAACCAGATTCAGATGTAAAATTGTAAAAGGCAGTTTTGTGCTCATGTCAAATTAAAGAATAGTGTTTTATTGTTTTCATAGACTCAAAGTTTGTAAGGCCAGAAGAGGATATTCACATGACACTAATTTTAGAAGGCATGTGTGAGAGGCTTATCTTCCCGGGCATCTCCAAAGGGAGAACAGAAGACTGTAGTGAGGCTCCTGGACAGGATCCCCTTTGCTACAGAGGCAGTGTAGAAGACAGGCTTAAATCAAATGCATGTCAGGAGGCAGTGTGAATGCCTTCCGTTGGGATAAGCTAGTTCCCTCTCTTGCATAACACTTCTAATAGGATGTCCCTGGAATATTTATGGTTTGGAGTGGAACACATCTTTTACAAAGACATGTGGTCCAACTGAAAAAAATAAGGCAATTTCCAGACTCTCTAAAATAAACAGGAGATTCATCACATATAATAATGTTGTCCATGTCTTCCCTCCCTATTTTTCTTTCCCTAGTAAATACAAACATATTTTTCCTGGCTCTTCTTATGCATTCCATTTTGTAATAAGGGTTTAAAGAAAAAACAGAGTGACCACACTACTTTAAAAACAGGCACTGGATTTTTATGTTTGTGCAGACTATGTATTAAACATCTAATATCCCAGAAGAGGGCATCTTGCAAAGTCATGCCTTTCCAGCCCCAAAGCCTAAACTTAGCTCCAAAATCCATATTTAGACTTAATTGTAAGTGTAGTAGAAAGTCAACATGTGAGATACTGCATCTTTCAGCCTGTCGGTATCCAGGAACACTGGCGTTGCGAGTATTCACTTGCTGTCCAATACTCATCACATCTGGGCTGGTGTCAGTCTGAACCCATACAGCCGTGACTTCAGATGCTATTTAGTAAAACTGTAGTGATCAGTGAACAGTGTTTCTGTCACAGAAGTTTCAGCCTGTGGATATGGCTCCATGAAGCTATGAATTATTATTACTTGCTCTTTAGTGATCAATAAAAACAAATACAGATGTGTTTGCATAAGATAAAATATGTGTTTGCGTAAAACTATTTTTTTGGCAGAAAGAGAGATAACTAACCTGGCTTCAGGTGGCTTCCTACTGAGAGCAACTATCAATAGTCTCCCACCTGTCATGTATTCCAGAAAGAGCATAGATTAAGATTATAGTTAGCTTTTTATATAGTGTCTCTTGAGAAGTTTTCTGAGTGTAATAGTAATAATGAAAAAGTTGTTGCCCATCTTCCTTTAAGAGCTGACTTTTCAGCACGGCTAAGCATTGAACAAGAGATATCCTTTACTGCTGGTAGCGACTGCTCTGTCCTGGGACAGAAGATCATTCAGAGACATGAGGAGACACCTTTGAGACCTGTGTTCCTCTAACTGTTTTGCCACATTTAGCTATACCAGCATTAATATAACTGAGGCAGTTAAGAAAAAATAGTACTATGAGCTGACTTAATTGTAATGGCAAACCATCCATTGCTGTGCCCCTCCTTCTCATGGAGGGTTGTTAGCTAAAAAAAAAAGAAAAAAGCAAAGGGCCATTTGTTTGGTGGCAGCATGTGCCATGTCACCCTATGTGTCCAAGCTGTAGAGAGTACAGAACTGTTGAAGTCCCGGTGGCTTAGTCTCTCAGCCTGGTGCCTTAGCTCTTTCATTTGGGTGCTTTCAATCACAACTTTTGGGTAACTGGTGTTGACAAAATGGAAACTGTCTGCAAAGGTAAGTTCATCTGAAGACTTTTCTACTGCTGTCACCATCCCTGTAGCTGTGAATTTGACTTCTGAGTGGTTGGGAGTCTGGGGTGAGTACGTGCAGCCTTGTATAAACGGGTTATCGCTGACCGTGTGCTGGAAACTGAGATCCGTTAAGGAGCTGAAAATAATAGGCTGTTGTGGGGGCAGAAGAGCTGCCGCGTTGCCAGAGGAGCTGGGAGCTCTTGCTGTTCATGAAGTAGAGAAATGGTGGATTGGAGTGGGTGGGTGGCTGTGTGGGGTATCTCGCTGCAGGATCAGCGCGATGAGGCGCTGGCCTAGGAGAGCAGCCAGCCTGTGTGTTTGTTGTGCGGTGCTAAGAACATACTTCTGGGTGGGTTTGATAAGAGGTGAGTTGAAATGAAGGCAAGAAGGGGATGGGTGCCCTGGTGGGGGAAGTAGAAGGATGAGGATGAATGTGTTAGGAAAAAGATAGAAGAGAGAGTGTCTTAAGTATTCATTTGCTTTGGGGTCTTTTTCAATGAAGTTTTGACTCCTTACCTCTCTCCCAGTGGGGTGTCTGCCTCTGTGTGGGAATGCTACTTTTTCTGGCCTTTTCTTAGCCTTCCCTTGCTGTCTCTGTTTCCCTCTCTTTTCCCTCTTGTCTCCTTTCATCTTCATGAATCTTCTTCCTGACTGCATTTCCAAAATCCTGTTTCACTGTGACCTCTTCCTTCAGTCCCACCTGCCAGAGGGATCATCAGAGGAGAAAGTAACCCTTGTTGCTCAAAATGTTGCTAATTTTTTCCAGGTAAGTCCCTGTTAAGGTTTAGTTAGAATCAGTGAACCAGGGAGATTGCCTCTCCCAGTTATTGTTTTAGTCTTCTGAAGATGTTTCTGAATTCTTTCCTCCCCCACTGGAAACAAACTTTTCCTTTGTTTGAGTGATCAGTTTGCATCTGGTATGTGATGGACTGTTTTGGCTTGATGTGTTCAGCAGAGCTGGCTGAAGGCTTCTCAGCTATGCAGGCAAAGCAGCCAAAAGTTGATATGTTGCCCTATAAATAAGGGTATAAGCCAGGTGTCTTCTGCAATTAGAAGGGAAAATATTGGGGGAGAGATTCTGGCGTGGTGTCCCTATTATTGGGGGGGGGGGGGGGGGGGGGGCGGGGGGAGGAATGTGCCTGTATAAGAGAGCCAAAGAGACCTTCCCTTTTTCCACAGCAGGGTCCATAGCTTCCAGACTGACTTTCTAGAGCTCTGGCAGAGGGAATAGAAGCACTGGTGCTCATGGTCATGCTATGCCTAGTTGCCTGCTGCTCTAAACAACTGCTTACTTTGCCAGTAGCTGGAGCTGGTCCTGCTTTTCATTTCCTCCGTGTTTGTTGCCTGCTGGTCCTGCTCTTCATTTCCTCCATGTTTGTTGCCTGCTGGTTTAGGATGGCCCAGAGATACAAATGCAAGAACATTGGTAAGCTCATAGGAGCCTCATGTACCAGTGAAGTATTTGTAGCTTGAAAATGTCTGGGTATGAGTGGGTACAGAGGGAGTGCTTTTCCAGTTTAGTGAACCATTTGTAGTTTTAAGTGTCATGTTATGCAAGAACCTGTCATCACTTTTTGTGTCATAGGCTCTCCAGCAATGTTTTCCATGTGCAAGACTGATGCTCTCACACCCCCTTTTTGCCTTGTTTCACAGAAAACTGCATTCATTCTCCTTTGCCTTCTCAGGCTGTCAGTGCTCTGACACTGGTTCAGGTCTTGATCCTTTCTGTCCTAGGACAGAGAATAAACAATATGCAGCCAAACTTCAGTGCAAAAGTTGAAGAACTCGAAAAATAAGGTTTTCTGAAGAAGACCACTGGATGAATTGGTTGGTCTAGCCACTTGATTTTAAAACTTCCTTTACAAAACATCCTCATGGGATGGGGGGGCAGAGGAGGTCGGGGAGAAAGAAAGGAGAACCATCGATGGTCCGCTGATTCACTTGTTCATTGTGATACGTGTTTTATTGGGACTTTTTCAAACGTGCAAAAGGCATGGCGAGATTCCAGCAGTTGCCATGCAGGTATTCCCGGGTCCACTCGACTTCAGTCCTTCTTGTCAGCTGTCTTTACTTTGGTGGCTCTCTTAACCCCTGAGTTTGGGGTTTTGGTAGGCCTTCTGGCAGCGTCAGCAGGGCCGGGCAGGGTGCGGGTTCGCAGGGCGGTTCCTGGCGGAGCAGTGCCATCTGCTGAGAGTGGGAAGCACCGACCGTGAGCTGCTGCTGCGCTGTGTGGCAGGGCTCCAGGCGGCTCTGCAACCGCTGCTGCTTGAAGGCTGATAAATACTCTTTGTTTTGTGTTTACTTGAGGTTTGGGATTCAAGCTCCTCTGGTGTAGTTCTCGGGATTACCAGTATTTTTCAATCCAAAAGTTCCTGCCTGTTGCTGCGAGTGAAATCTGCTCTGAAGAGCCACTAGCCTGTTGAAAAATAATCACCTGCTCTGTTCTTTGTCTCTTACTGACAGAGCAGCCCCATTTTAGTTGAGATGCACAATTTTCTCTCTTCAATCAAATACATTTAAAAATTGAATTTAGAAAATGTAGTCTTCCTGCTTGGTTAAAGGATTAATAAAGCACTCGGCTTTGGCCTGGGCATTAAGAAAAATGCACTCAAGATCCAATGTGGTGAAGGAAATAAAAGAGCAGCTTCTCCAGTAAGACAAGGCACCGGATGAGCTGAGAGGAGGTACAAGAGGAGGCAACACCGAGCTCTCAGGCTCACATTTGTTGATTTTTTTCCTTATAATATAATCTTCATTCTGTAGGGAGGGATGAGGGAGAGGAGGAGGCTGTATTTCCAGAGCTGTGCTTGCTATGTTCTCAGGTCACAAAAGCTGTAGATGCTTCTGCTGTGCATGGCCAGCAAAGCCTATTCTTTTTGCTTCAACTTCTTGGGTATTTTCCTGTTTGTTGCAATGCTGTTTTACCTTTCATGAAAATATGGTTGTGTAGAATATGATGTTTGCTTTTTAAACAAGTAGTTTGTCACAAAGCAGAGTGTCCCTTGGAATTCCTCCATGTACACCGTACTGGGAAGATGGGGAAACTGTTTGATGAAGGCTAGCAGCTAGGGCTGGTTTGTTCCCTCTCTCTTTGCCCTCCCCCATGCACAAAGTCTCCCCTAGATCCCGTTTGCTGCCCAGGGTGCTTGCAGCCCCACGAGAGGGTTTTCCCACCATCCAGAGTCACTCCACTAGCACAAGGAAGAGGAGGAAATCCCAGTTTGCAGCTCTGCCGCGGAGTGAAGATTTGCCTATGGCACCCCCTGGCCACAGTGGGCAGTATAAACAAATAAACAAGCTGCTACCTTGTGATTAATCTTTTTTCTTTTCACGCTGTTTGTTGGGTCTCGGTAACACAAACCTGTCACGGGAGAGAGCAGAACAGTCCCCAGAGCACCCGCTCCTGCGGGAGCATCCCTCACCACCCATGCCTTGCAGCCCGTGGGATCCCTCTGCCGAAGTAAAAAGGAGACTAAAACACAGCCCTCCAGCTGCTGCCAGAAGCTCTTTTTTTTTTCTTTTTTTTTCTTTTTTTTTTAACATCTGCCCCCCAGGTGCGCTGGGGCAGGGCCGTGCGCGCACCGTCTGCCGGGCGCTGTCTCCCCGCAGAGGGAGCGGCCGCCGGGCGGCGGGAGGCGGCAGCGGCGCCGCTCTCCAGGGTGCTGAACCGCCACTCCGCCGCCCTCCTCGGGCCGCGGCGGCCCCGGCAGGCGCCGTGGGGGTCCCCGTCCCCCGGCAGCACGGAAAGGGGACCAGGCTTTGTGCCCCTCCTCTCCTCCCCGGCACTGCACAGCCTTGCGAAGGAATCCCCGGGTGCCTGTCCCCGCTGTCCTGGTTTGAGCGACACAGGACTAATTTCTCTTCTAGTACTTGGGAAAACTGCACTTTTAGGAGACTCCGGTGTCGGAATTTGTGAAAAAAATTTACTTTATAGCCACCTATGGTATGCGGGTTTCAAGGTCTCCATGTCTTCGAGTCAGCCAGGTGCAGGGACAAGGAGGAACAAGACCCAGGCACCTGACCCAAGCTGGCCAACAGGGTTATTTCATACCATGAATGTCACATTCAATACAAATTTGAAAGTCTGCTGAGAAGTTGTCTCTCTCCCTTGATGGCTGCCATCCTGAGAACTTCTTGCCCCGGTGCTGGACCCCTGAGGCCTTCCCTTCCTCCCGAAGCGGTAGCGCTCATAGTGTCCAACATTTGCTGTCCACTGCTGGGAGTGTACTGATAGAATTGGCTGAGTATAATCCTTGTATACTTTGTATTGGTATCAGTATCAATATTGGTTCTTTAGCATTATTAATGTTAATTATTTAGTCTTATTATATTAAATCTGTTTATATTTCAACCTTCGGATTTCCTTGTTTTTTCCCGATTCCCCTTCCTGGATAGGGAGGGTTAATCGGGTGATAGAATAATTGTCTAAATGACAATGAGTTGTTGTGGGTTCCTCAAACCATAACACCTGCACCAAGGCAAAAGGTGGTTCTAACCAGGTGAGCAGAGCTTGGAAAAATTAATCCTCACTCCCACCACCCCCTTTAAAAAAATCCAATCAAACATTAAAAAGGAGGCAGATTTTTGGTTTGGTTTGGGTTGGTTTTTTTTGCCGCTCTTCCTATGGGCTGCAGCTCCTCAAATGCGTCTGGGCAGAGGTCACTAAAATAGTATTAGAACCACAGATCTATAGTGCAAGCAGGAATAAATGTGTCTGGGTAGGCTGTTCCACAGAGGAAACGGTAGCTAGGGCTGAGCAAAAGAAGCACGTAGGCAAGTGAGTGAGGGTTAAACTGGCATGATTAGGGTGACAAGAAATTAAACGGGAGACCATGGACTGCATACTGTCTCTCTTTATGACTTGCAAATTAGAATGGAAATTAAAAAGCTTGAACACAGAGATCCCCACGCCTCCCAGACACGGACAACTGAGCAAAAGATTGTCTGCAACTGTCTTTCATTAAGTGGTGTCAGGCTTTCCTTTCCCTGACCTTCACCAGTTGTTTACAGGAGGGCTTTCGATCTCCCCTTGGAGAGCAGGGTCATGAAGAGCCAGAGCAGGCCTGAGATCAGCTCTGAGCTGCCAAGCCTAGGCAGTGACAGGAGAGCCCTTGCATCAATCTCTTTTATCCATCCCTCCCCTGTGAGGCAGGTCGTGACCTGGGGCTTGCTTAAACCCCCGCTTTGCTCCAGACTTGTGAGATCCACTCTGTGGCTTGAATTGCCCCAAGTTCAGGTGGGACATGGTCTTGTCATGGCAGGGAGCCCCATTACTGTGGTGGGAAGGGAAAAGTGATCCTGCAGGCTGGGCTGGACCGCCCAGGACCGCAGGGGTGGCAAGGAAGCACCAGTGAAGTGAGGAGAGGGCAGGGCCCCAGTGTTGCGGGGAAGAGGCACCCACGTGCAGAGCTGGAAGGAGAGCTGCCTGGAGGTAGAACAGAGTTGGCCAGCCCAGCTCACCTTGGGGACAGAGAGGAAATCTGCCTTGGGAGGTGAATTTGGCCACTCTTCTCCATGTGTCCTTTCTGGCCCTTCTGGTACAAGCACATCCCACCTGCAGAGCCACCGCAGAGCCGGTGTCTTCCCTCTTGCAGCCTTCAGCCTGCAGCTGGTGACTGGGAGAGGGATGGGGGCTCCTGTGGACACCCCCGGGGGTGTCCCAGGTGGGCAGTTTGGCCCTGCAGCTTCACTCAGGCACCCCCAGGTCTCCAAGGTGGCCACATCCCCATCTGCGTGTGAACATGCAAATTCAGGTTGGATGGGGCTCTGAGCAACCCGATCCATCTGAAGATGTCCCTCCTTATTGTAGTGGAGGTTGGACTAGTTGACTTTTTAAGGACCCTTCCGACCCAAACTATTCTATGATTCTATGATTCTATGATTCTATGTGTGTGGGGAGTCTGTGTTTGCTTTTCACGCCGGTTTCACTGATACGATCGTTATTTTCTCCGCAGACTGCAAGGGCTGAAGTTTCCCTTGATGGTCTCAACTGCCCGCCCTGCAAATCAATTAAACCCACCGCCGGCAACCGGGCCTGATCAAAATAAAGGAGAGGCCACACAGCAAACAAACAAACAAACCCCAAACAAACAGGCGCCCCCGCGGCTCCCAGGCCACCCCCTCCCCACCGCGCCCCCCCTATCCCCGCCGCACAGCCCGGGCTGGGGAGCGCCGGGGAACGCCCCGAAACCTGCAGCGCCCCGGGGGGAAACCAGCTTCCCTCCACCGGGCCCCAGGGAGCGGGTCCGGACCACCCCCCCCCCCCGGCTTCCCACCGCCGCTGTGCGCTGCCCCGGGGGCTCCCCGGGCGGGACGGGGTCGGGGTCGGGGGAAGCCGCCCGCCGGGGCGGCGGGGAGGAGGAGGAGGATGGAGGGGGGGGGTGGTGGTGGTGGTGGTGGAGGGCGTCTCCGCGGGGTCCTGCCGAGCGGCGCCCCCGGGGCTTTCCCGTTCCCCCACCTCCGAGGTCTGGGCTGCGCTTGGGTTGGCCTCGGGGCCGGCTTTGAATCGGGACCTGCTCGCCTCCCCTGGCCCCGCTCCCAGCCCGCTCTGCCGTCTCTCTCTTTAAAGAACCACTAATTTATCGCGTTTTCCTAATTATGTTTTATTTAGCTATTCATGAGCTATTTGGTGTTCCAGTGTCTAGGGCTATTCCTGCTCTGCTTTCCTTTCTCTCCCTCCCCCTCTTCCCTCGCTTTGATGTCCTTTTGCATATTATACAAACAAGATCAAAAGCTACTTTTACCACCTCCGCCCACCTCACGCAATATTTGTTACGGGAGAAAGTGTGTTTCGGGTCGAAACGCTGCCTTGTTAGAGAGAGCTACTACCTAGCTGAAACCTGGTCTGTGTGTGTGTGGGGGGGAATAACAGGGAGGGGGGGACACGACACCAAGTACATGAACTTTAAAGTGAGCCCTATTACCACGTTATTTAAAGGTCTGATCGTGTCAGGTATAATACTGAAGAAAAATGTTATGTCGGACAAAATGCTTATATTTTTCCTGCGGTATTAATGAGAAGCTTGCCCTGGGCTATTTCCCCATCTCAGAGGGCAGCAGATGAGGAAAGTCCTTGGGGAGTAGATCTTTGAAATTTCATCAGCATTCATGGGTGACCTAGCCTTTTCAAACACAATGATAGACATGATAAATCATCTTTACAACGAATTCTAATTATCCTTTATATGGCCGGGTTGCCTCTTGAAAAGCAGAAATCTAACACTTTTCCATATTGCTTCCAGATTTCGGTGAGGGTGTCAAAAGTCTTGTGCCGTCCTTCTTCCCCGCTGCAGACCGCATTGTGTGACATTAGCCCTAAACCCCTGAGTGTGCAGGAGTCAAACTCCTCTATTAAGTTACATGCTTGCTTGTATTGAACTAAATTTAATTCCTTTCGTCTCTTACCCAATGAAATTATGTGGTGCAGTGTAAGATAGGATTAGAAGTATATCATTATAGCAATTAATACTATAATGCCTCCATGATTAGTGTGCTACATTGAATTTCATGGATTTTTGCTCACTGTTGCCTAGATTTCCCTTGGGTCCTCTAGCCCAAACCATTGTATTCTTAGTAAATTAAATGTGAAATCACTGCAATATACTTAATAAATCCACTATCACCTGTATGGTGTATTAATAAAGGAGTCCAGTGCAACCTGTACAGCCTGGGATGCATACACTGGGAAGGCCTTTTCCCCCGAGGAGATGGCAGCTGCCTGCTGTGTCCCTGCTCTCCTGCCCAACCTTCTCTCCGCTTGCAGAGCAGGTCCAGGGGAGTTGGGCTGTGGGAGCCCAGCACTGCTCGAGCCCAGCGCCACTCATCCCAATGCAAGGCATGGCGGGAAGGTGGATTTAGGCTTTTGGCTGGCAGAGGGAATGCCTCACTCCATGGTTACTTATGGAAGGGAATGCATTGCGATGCAGGAACCCCCCTACCCTGCCTGGGGACTTGGATGAAATCCCCTGTCCCTTGCTGGCTCTCCCCCTGCCCAGGGAGGTTCAAGCCTCCCCCACCTCCTCTCAGGGAGGGAGGGGGGTTCTTTAAAGAGGAGCCTGTTTGAAGTGGCCCTGATGGAAATGGGGTTATTTCAGAGGTACGGTAATGGCTGTCTGGTTATCTGCAGCCAGGGCTGTGTGGCGAGGAGATAAGATATTTATTAAGAGACCCGTTTTAATGCTCGGGGATCGCTTTCAGAGGGCCCAAGAAAAATGGACTTTATCTAGTCTATTATTATGTACAGTCACCCCGTTGATGTTTTACTTTAGTTTAGACACCATGAATAAAGGCTAATAACTTTCCCTTCAGCTTGTTTATCGGCAAGACACCTGAGGGCAGTGGGGTGGGGAGATACTTGCTTTAATAGGGGTGATTGAAGGGAGACTTTCCAGGATTAGGGGTGAGGTTGGGGTTGCACAGGGACACTCAGTGCCTGACATTCAGAGCATATTTTAGACCCAGACTTTCCTAGGATCCCTGCCAAAAGCCTGGGAAGAGGGGCAAACCGTAGTGGGGAAGAGAGACCTGGTGGGCTGGAGGTGGCCTGGGGACAGGGAAGAGCTGGGATCTCCTTGGGGCCAGACCTGTGTGATGTGAGTGCTTAAACTTGAGTTGGGCTGAAGATGTGGGGGATGGAGACAGGTGCCTCAGGCCATCTACAAAGCGGGCAATGGGCCTCCTTGGCCTAGCCATGTTTGTCTCTGCCCTTGGATGTTTCCAAGCATCTTTCCCTAATGCGCAGGGAAATAACATTTGATGTGCTGGGTTTTGGTAAAGGGCACTGTTCTACCTCATGCTGAGCACCTGGGCTGAGGGCCTGTGTGGGACACCCTTTGCCTGTACAGCTGATGTTCATACCACCATTTTGCTTGAATTATTGTTCCCTTCACCCTGTTCTTCCCACCCCATTGGTAATGTGGCACCTTCCAAGCATGGAGATCTTCCAGGGCAGGGGAATGACCCACATGTGCAGGGGAGGGTGGTGGAAGACACTGCGTGCAGAGCGGTGCACAGAAAGGCAGGAGGCTGGGATGGGGTCGGTGGGGGGTGAGATGATGAGTCTATGCAAGGTGGCACAGGGGCTGGGTCCCTGCAGGCTCCGTTCCCAGGTGGGTTCAGGGACCAGCTGACATTGTTGGCACATCTCTGGTCTGAGATATCTACATCAGGAAGGGACACAATAAGGAGCCAAAAAAAAAGCCTTGCCCCTTTGCTGTAAGCATCTCACCACTCCCTTCCTTCTCTCCTCCATCCCAGCACCCCTCCTGTGCCTGCCTGAGATACCTGTATTCCACCTCCATTGTACAAAGCCACCCATTAACCCACCTCCCTCATCTCACACACAGGCTCATCATTAGCTGGAAGCCCAGAACAGGTGACCTAGTAAATTCAGAGTAAAGAGAAGCTATGGTGTCCTTTTGTGGCCATAGAGACTTAAGACCCCTTCCCCCTTCCCTTCCCTTCCCTTCCCTTCCCTTCCCTTCCCTTCCCTTCCCTTCCCTTCCCTTCCCTTCCCTTCCCTTCCCTTCCCTTCCCTTCCCTTCCCTTCCCTTCCCTTCCCTTCCCTTCCCTTCCCTTCCCTTCCCTTCCCTTCCCTTCCCTTCCCTTCCCTTCCCTTCCCTTCCCTTCCCTTCCCTTCCCTTCCCTTCCCTCTTCCTCTTCTCTGTTACGTTTCCTTCCTTCCTTCCTTCCTTCCTCCCACCCTCCCTTCCTTCCTCCCTTCCTTCCTTCCAAGGTTGGACTTGATGATCTTAAAGGCCCCTTCCAACCTAGACAATTCTACCCTCCCTCCCTCCCTCCCTCCCTCCCTCCCCTCCCTTCCTTCCTTCCTTCCTTCCTTCCTTCCTTCCTTCCTTCCTTCCCTCCCTCCCTCCCTCCCTCCTCTTTCCCTCCTCCTTCCCCATCTCCATCCCTCCCCGCCCCCCCGCAGCACCCAGGGCCCGCAGCTCCCCCCGACGTGCCGCCCCCGGGCAGGCCCGGGCCCTCAGCCCTGCCCCGGCCGCAGCTGCGGGTGGGAAGCGCGGGGCCGACGGGCGCGGAGCCCGCGGGGGAGAGCGGGGGGGGCCCGGGACGCGCTCCCCCGCGGAGCCCGGCTAAACAGATTATTCGACTCACTTTCACTGCCGGCGCCACGAAGCGGGATAATGCTTTTGTCGGGGTGTGAGTGATTTGTTTAGCGGGAAACTACACGGGGAAGGGATTAACGCTCTGCCCAGAGCCCCCTTCCCCGCTGCAGCGGGGAGCCCGATCCAGCCCGTCCGCCCCGACGGGACGGGCCGCGCCCCGGCGGAGCCCCGCCGATGCAGGAGCTCTGCCCCGACCCCCAGGCTGGGACACGCGTGGGGACACGCGTACGTGTGTGTGTGTGTGTGTGGGGGAAGCAGCAGTGCGGCGGCGGAGGGGCCGCCTGCAGGGAGGGCTGCCCTCTCCCCGGGGCAGCCGTCGGGGATCTGTTTCTCGGCCCCTTGGCTGAGGAGGAGCTCGCTCTCTCGCTGCCGTCCTCACCCACGGCAAATAAAATTAAGCGCGGGAGGAGGGGGAGCTTTTCAGAGGCGTGAAAAGCTCCGGAAAGTGCTTCACTTCTGCTCCCTCAGGCTTTCCTTTTTTTTTTTTTCTTTTTCTCCTTCTCTTTTTCCTTTCTTTTTTCCTTCCTCTTTTTTCTTAATTTTTTTTTTTTGTGCGTGTCTTTTTCCCCTCTTAAACGCACTTCACTGGCAGCTTTTTCCCTCCTTGCGCTCACCCCGGAGGAGGAGGAGAAGGAGGAGGGAAAAAAAAAAAAAAGAAAAAAAAAACCAACAGCACAAACCCACCACCACAACCCCACCAACCCAGCCGCTAAACCCACCCAGCAGTGCATGGGGGGAGGCAGGAGGCTCGCAGTGCGGGCTCCTGGCCAGCGGGCGGTGGGAGCCCCCTCGCTCGGCGAGCTGATGGCCGGCGGCGGGGGAGCAGGGCGCTGCCGGCCCCCCGCACCCAGCCAAGCGGCGGCCCCGGCCCCGGCGCCGGCGGGGCGCTGAGCGGGGCCCGCACCCGCGCTCGCTCGTCAGGCAAGGTGCGCTGGGGAGGGAGGGGGGGGGTAAAACGGGAGGGAGGGAGGGAGGGAGAGCGGCGGGGAGAGGCAGAGAGAGAGGCAGGGAGGCTGGTGGGTCTGCCCGGCTGCTGGCTACCTCGCCCCGGCAGCGCGCATCCTGGCAGATGGAGGAGTAACTCACCCGCGCCTGGCTTTTTTTCTTTTCTTTTTTTTTTTTTTTTCCCCCTTTCTTTTTTAAGGGGTGGGAGGTGTTTTCTATTTTATCCTTTCTTTTTTCTTTTTTCTTTTTTTTTTCTTTCTTTCTCTCTCTCTGTGTGTATATACAAATACATCGCCTCCGCTCAGGGAGCCGGATATTTCCAGCCCCAAACTATGGCTTTTCAAAAATCTCCCGATGCCTCCAACGCCACGAGGAAAAACCCCAGCCTGCTGGAGATCGGAGCCTTGTGCTTGGACTCGGAGATCATCTTCGGCTTCACCAGCCACCTCCTGCGGAGGAAAGCCAAGGTAAGGAGACCTTGCCCCTGCCCCGGCGGGCATGGGGGGGAGACCGAGGGCGGGGAGGGGTGTCCGGCTGCCTGCCCTGCTCCGGGCCGGCTCAGGGGAAGGGGATGGGGAAGTTGGCGGTGCGAAGTTGGCGGCGGCCGTGCCGGGGCGGGTTTCAGCACCACGAACAGTCCGGGCGGCTCCGCGGAGCGGCGCGGAGCGGCGCGGAGGGACAGCGGAGCGGCGGCGGGGGGGACACCGCGCTGCCCGGCCGGCTGCCGGGGGCGGCCCCGCGGCACCTTGTGTGCCCCCCCCCCCCCGGCTTCAAATGGGGCGTGGGGGCACCGCGTCCCGGTATTTCCAGGAGGGTTTGGTTGTGTTTGGTTTTTTTTTTACTTAATAAGAAAAGGAGGGGGCTCAGCCCAGCGGCGCGGCTCAGCCCTCAGCCCCGGCGCCGGCCGGGGAGCACACCCCGTTACCCCCCCCGCCCCGTCCAACCTGAGACGTGGAGCCGAGGGAGGGTTTTGCAGCCGTTATTCGGACACATTAAATTTCGGAGCAAGTGCCCGGACACTTGCAGAGCCCCGGGAAAGCGACAGAAGAGGGACCGGGGCGCAACGACCCGGCTGCATGTGTCTGTGCCGCTTCCCCCGCCCGCCCCACGAGAGGGGCACACGGCAGCACCCGGGCAACAGCCCACGCTCCCCGCGTCTCTCCTCTTCACCTCCCCACCCAAACTTTTCCCGGGGTGCGGGGCGGGGGCAGCGGCCGCAGCGCCCCGAGGGGCTCTGCCCGCGGTGCGGGGGCGCCTCAGAGCTGTGCCGGGGGCGCACATGGTCCCAGCACCCCCCCCTCCCCGCCCCCCCGGGGCATGCACCCATTTTTTTGGGGGGGGACACACGCCACACGCTTCAGACACGTGCTCGGGAGAGGCAGGAAAGTTTAAGCGGCCGCGAAAGGTGCCTTTTGGCGGAGTGGATTCCTCCCCTCGCCCCCCTCCCCGTGTTTTTCTCTACTCTTTGTGCTCGGCTCTGCTCACATCCCCGCTGACCCCCCCTTCCCCCCTCCCCCGCCACCGTCCAGTGCCACCAGCACCCACCCGCGCGGTGGCGGGGAAGGAGACAATGAACGGCGTTTGGCATCGCCCGGGGGAAGCCGCCGCCACCGCCGCCGCCGCCTCCCCCGCCGGGTGCCGGGTGCCGGCTCCGTCCCGGGTGGGACCGGGGGCTGCCGTGTGCGGCCCCGCGGCGGCGCCGGCAGGTGGCGCTCTGGTCACAGGGACGGCGGCGGCAGCGGCGCTGCGCCCCGCGGGGCCGCTCCGCAGAGCCCGGCCCCGGCCCGGCCCCTGCCCACCGCCGCCCCGGGGGCAACGGGACCGGGCGGCCGGGGGGGGGGGGTGGTAATGACAGACAGCGGCGCATACTCCTCTCTCGGGGGGGAAAAAAACCAACCCACCAAAACCCTACAAAAAAAGTGCTACATATACAAGCCGGAGCGGCAGCCAAGTAGACAATTAGCTGCGAACGTTAATTTCTCCATCTGTCAGGTCAATTTTCGCGTGTAGGAACATCCCATCGCGCCCGCCGAGCGGCCTGGGGAGCCGGCCCCGGGGGTGCCTCTGCCCCGCGGCACCGCGCATCTGCCCGCGGAGCGGGGGGGGGGACACCGGGCACCCTCCTCGAGCTGGAGAGCACCAGCGGAGGGAGGGGGGGAGCGGGCCCCGGCCGGTGCCCCGACACCCGGTTGTCAGCGGCACCGGCACCCCCAGCACGGCCCGTTTTTCACCCACTCCCGAGGAACTTGGAGTGTGAAGGAGGCAACCGCGGGAGTGCCCACGCTTTAGTCACACCGGTTTGGGACTATCCCATAGGGTCACTATGAAATGCCATCTTTGCCCCCCCCCCCCGCCCAAAACCCTAAACCCCAGCCCGCCCTGGCCGAGCCCCCCCCCCCCGCATACCCCACCCCCCGCCCCCGCCCAGCCCCTCCTCCCCTGCCCTCCGAGCACTTTTCCAGCTTTTTTTTCCGACGTGCTCCCGTGCTCCGGGTCCTTCCCGGTGCCGCCGTGGGGAGCTCACTCCGCCTCCCTCTCCCAACCCAAACTTCACTCCCTTCTCAACATGGGAGGGAACATCACCTAGCGCGGCAGCCCGGACGGCGGGGAACCGGCGAGATCACTGTTGGCATCCCCGCACCCTCGCACCCCCCCACCCCCCCGACCCCCGCCCCGCCATGGGCGCCGCGGGCCGGCCGCGCCGCCGGGCACCGCTCCGCCCGCACTAGCGGAGCGGGGCGCGGAGCAGGGGCGCATCCCCCGCTGTCATGATCGCGGCCGCCGGCAGGAAGGGTCTGGGACCTGAGCCCCGGGCGGCGGGGGTAAGTTACAACACTTCCCCGCGTTTGGGCTTCTTTTTTCTTTCTTTTTTTTTTTTATATTTTTCCCTCTTCCCCCTCTCCCCCCCCCCCGCGGTGGGGTGGAGGGGCGGGCGGGTGGGAGCCGCGTTGCCTCCGCGCCGATCCGCGGCGCTGAGCTCTCCTCTCTCCGCAGGTGGCGGAGGGGAGCGCGGTGCGGGAGCTCTCCCCGCGGAAGAGGCCGCCGGCCGCCGCCGAGGAGGAGCGCTGCGCCAGCCGCCCGCCGCCCGAGGGAGCGGGGGCCGCCGCGGGGGCCGAGCCGCGGCCGCTGGAGCGGGCGGCGGCCGGGGGCTGGTGCCGGAGCTGCCAGGCCCAGCTGGCCGAGCTGAGGAGGCAGGCGGCGAGGCTGGCCGCCGGCGGCTGCCCGCCCAACGCCCCGCCGGTAAGTGCGCCCAACGCCGCCCGTACAGCGCCGAGCACCGCCCGGCGGTGGCGGGAGGCGGCGGGAGGTTTGGGGGGGGGGGGGGGTGATGGAGGGGGGTATGGGGGACGTGGGAGCCTGGCGCCCAGCCCGGGCGGGGTCAGGTGTCCATCCCCGCGGATTTCGGAGGAGAGCCTAACGGCAAAGCCGGTGATTTCCAACCCGGGAGGGTTCTTCAGAAGTTCAAGGATTTCCCGGCCCGGGCTTTAGCAAAAAGCGAAACCGTGCGGCGGGACGCTCACCCTCTTGTTACAGTCGCCGGCTGCCAGAAACAGTTAAAAAAAAAAAAGAGAGTGACTTTGTCGGGAGGAGCGGGCGGGAGGCTGCGCGGTGCCGCCCGGGACGCCGCTCGGTCGAGCCCCGGTGGCGGAGGAGCGCCCCGTCCCCGCTCGGCGGGGGGCTGGAGCGGTGCCCTCCGGCCCGGGTGACACCGTTGCCGGGATGCCGGCTGGGCTTTGCTGCGCCTTCATCCTTCCGACGAGAAGCTGCCGGTAGCAGCGGGTCAGGCTCCTCCTTCCGAGGAGCCCGTAAAACGCAGCCGAAGAGCCCACGCTCGGGTTTGTGGCGCTGGAGGAAAAGTTTGAGCGGGATGGTTTTGCTGGGATTTCGCTGTCTGGGTGCCTGAGTGTCCCTCCCTGGCTGATGGGCTCATTCCTGTCCCCGGGGCAAGCCGGGGCTGTATCATTTGCCTCCAGTTTGCGCCTCGCGGTGGCCCTTCATGTCTGGTAGTGAATGGAGAAAGCGCATGAGCACGCCAGAGGTTTCCTCTGCCACATGTGCAGCTTTATTCGTGTGTATTGTAGTTGCCTGCACAGTTTTTCTTTCCGTGTTCGTTTTCTGTGTGTCAGAGGTCTTTATTGTCGTCGCTTTTCCTTTAGTGAGGGCATGTGAAACAAAACTTTTTGAGAGGTGAGACAGGTGAAAAAATACAGAGTCTCAACACAGAGTCCTGCCTGGGCACCTGAAGAGATCTAAGGATTAGCTGACGGGGCAAAATGCAACAGAAGACCCTGAGATTCTGTTTCAGGGCACACAAAACGTGTGTTGGGTTTTTGATAACATTTGGAAGTAACGTATTGTTTTCTAAACAATGCTTATCTGGATGTTTGCAAGAATAGGGGGGAGGGTCTGAAGAGGAAGCCAAACCCTACTGACCTTCATTTTCATTCAAAGAGTTCCTGTATGATCTACAGAATTCCCATTGAATCTAAATATAGTTTTGTTTGGGAGTGCATTGTGGAGCAGTGTCCGAATGTGCAGCGAGGTTTGTATTTTCAGGCCGGATCCAAAGCCCTTTGAAATCAACAGGAGTCCCTCTATTGACTTGCTAGGTTTGGAGCGGGCTCTTATTTCTGCGGTGTAAAAGGTCACGTATCTTATCTCATCGCATTCAGGACTGCTGGACCTTTTGTTTTCTGGATTGCTGCGAACGGTGGCAAGAAGTTTAATTTCCCCTTGTGAAGTGCATGCGATACAGGCTGCTTTAGCGAGGAGCGCAGAAACCCCCGCTCCCGCTGTTGGAGTGGGCCTCAGCCCTAAAGAATAGTGTCCTATCTGGGAGCGGATCTCTGTCATGGGAAAAGAAAAGCTGCCGGTGCGGGAGATTCGGGGGGCCTCGGCCAGGTGTTCAGGTGAGGAGACCTGTGAGCAAAGGCCTGTTTGTGTGGTCTCGTTCCTGCAGGTCTCGGGGGGACTTCCTTGATAAGCACTCGATGATGGGTAAATTAATCCCCCTTTTCTGCCGGGTTTCAAAGCATGCCTAGGAACGTAATAAAATAGTAGTCATCACAGTGTCAGAACCTTGACAGACCCGATCCCAGAGTAACCGATACCTGGAGTTTACTTACTGAGTAGCATACGGTAGTGTTACATGTTTAAAATTTAAAAAAATAATAATAAAATGTTTTCTAACGCTTGTGGGACCTCCAGCCTAACTGCAAGCTCAAACCCCCACTAACCCTGGTGTAGTGAGCAGCTCCTCAGGAAGGAAGATGCAATAAACACTCCTACTTACTGCCTTCGGAGTGCGAAGTAGGTTAGCCGGAGATAACAGCCAGGGGTTCGGCTACTCAGCTGCCGTGAATTGGCCTTGCAGTGGGAATCTGATGCAATATGCTGGCAGGTTGAGCACTCTGTAATGTTTGTGCCAGAAAGGCAGCTTTCTCCCCCCCCCCCCCCCCCCCCCCTTTCTTGTTTAATTATATAACAAGGCATCTGAAAAAGCAGCTCCTCTCCATAAGAGGAGCCCGTACAGTAAAAGTCCAAAGAGTTTCTTACAAGCTCCTCTAACGTACCGTCAAACCAAGCAACTGCTGGATGAGTAAACACCAGAAGGTTACCGCTTGGAGCACGCTGCTCTCAAAGGATTTACCTCCTTTGCCCTAATAATTAAGGGATCTTTCAGCGCAGATTCAGAAAGATTTCCACACCTGGTTGAAAACCCTTTGGAAAGGTGGGTGGGTGCCTCAGAGATGAAAGAAGGGCTAGTTTCCTGCTGTTGATACCTTTCCTGATGAAAGAGCGGAGGTGTATTCTCATGCGTGGGGCAGCTGACAAGGGATTGACTTCACATTAGAATAAAAAACCAACTCACTGTTTGCAGTCGGCAGGGATAACAAATCTAATTGCTTGAGAGGGCTATGATTCATACAGTTTATGTGTTGCTGCCCTTTCAATTAGACGTATTTAAAATATATAAATAATTTAAAGTTTCGGTGCTCAGATGATGTGCATTGATTACAGAATACTGTTAGTTGTTTGTGTCTCTTCAAAGTCCTCCAAATCTCTGTCTCTTTAAAGTCCTCCAAATCTCTGTGGACAGCTGATAAAAAGATACACCTCTTTGCTTGTGTTAAAACTCTTTAAACAGTTCTCCTCAGTACAAGATTTACGGCACCCCACGCTGTCAATTCCCTTCTTTTTACTGCTGCTGCCTTTACAGTTTGCCGCCACAGCGGGGCCTGTGTGTGAATCAAAATGTGATTTTCCATCAAGCAAGGATGGAAACGAGCAAAGTTTAAGATGAAATTATTCCAGATTAGCATTTTGGTATTGCAGTATCAGCATCAGTTGGCGGGTCATGGCCTGAACTAGTGGAGGATGAAAAAAAAAACACCCAAAACCCCAACCAAAAAAAAAAAGGTGCCTTGGTTTATCCCTAATTAAAAGTTTTGTATGTGCCTTGCAGGCTGTGTCCCTGGGGAGCTGGTAATGGGATCCGGGATCTCCTACCTCCAGGGTTCTGGCTGGAGCGGAGAGCAGGCTGTTGTGCCTGGAAGTCGTTGCTGTTGGCAGCTGTGGGGCAATCCACGGGAAATGAGTTGGTGGTCTCTGTCTCACTCCCACTTGGCAAATAGCCCTGTCACAAAACCACCGCAACAATTACCGCTAATTGGCATCACTGTTGGCAGTTTCACAGGAGAGGCTGAGGACTGAATGGGGATGCAGATTAAATTAGTAATAATAATACTTAGCACCTAAAAATCTTCACAGTGCTTCACAAATGCTAATTAATTAATTTGTGTGGTGCTCCTGTTCTGTAAACCCAAACGTGCTGTCGTTTCTTAAAGCGGTGTATGTCAGAGTGAGGTGTGTGTCTCCGAAGGGAAGGGGACAGGCGGGGACTGTCCAACATGAGAGATGTGGTCCTGCAGCTGCATCGCTGGAACTAAACTGCGCTCCCTCCAGCTCAGGCAGTAGCCTTAAGGATGTACAACTACTGTGAAATGGTTTTAGCTAATCCCTTACGAGCAGAGGAAGAAAGCTCTCTTGGGATGAAGAACACGCACACTGGCACAACTACATCCATGGAAGGCTTTTATACTGGTATAAATATTTTGGGTATAGAAAAGTAATAATCTTATCCAGTTATACTGGAATAAAAGATTATTTTTTTTTTAATCAGTACTGAAAGGAGGCCAAGGTCAGGGGAAGTTCGCTTTGGAAGTGATTAGCATTGAGGACTGGGTTTCTCCCAGCCCAGGGATTCGGACACCCCATTTCCCCTCTCCCCACCCATACTCACCCTGACCCCCTGCGTCTGAGCAGTTTATAATGTACCCACTGCCCGTGCAGGCGGGGGTCGGAGGCAGCGTTAAGAGGAGCAGAAACACGCATATTGTATGGTAGCTTGAGTTCAGCCAAGTCCTTGCTGGCCTAGTTTTTGAGCGCTTCTTTTCTTCCCTGTTTATTTTTCCCTGTTGCGTTATCCGCAGTGCACGTTACATGAGGCACACCACTGAACGGCTTCCCGGGAGTTTGAGGGAC
This sequence comes from Pluvialis apricaria, assembly GCA_017639485.1. Classification (NCBI taxonomy): domain Eukaryota; kingdom Metazoa; phylum Chordata; class Aves; order Charadriiformes; family Charadriidae; genus Pluvialis; species Pluvialis apricaria. The sequence goes on from CM030012.1 coordinate 13,972,837, forward strand.
AAAGGAGCGAGTGTGGGCTCTTTATTGCGGGTGGGATGGGCAACACTTTTTCTCCGTTACCTAAAAAAACCCGAGTATTGTCTGTATTCTCAGTTGACCGGGTAGGCTGTGGTTGGGTACCAAGAGGCATGCTGCCAGCCTTGGTCTGCAGAGTCTTGGTGACCAGGACAGGTCATGCCTTTGGTTGCTAACGTACCATGAATCATTTGAGGGAGCTAAGCAAGTCCTTGCCTGCCGTGTCCTTGGCAGGGTTGTGTGTTGCACCAGCTAGAGTTGGAGGAAGCCCGGCTTCTCCCGAAAAACGGGGGAGGATAGCAGTGGCCTGAGACACAGTTTGCACTGACGTGTCTCAGCTGTGCAGATGTCAGGCAGTGCTGCTGGATTGAACTCCCACCGCACCCGCTACTGATCAAAGGGATGGTCTTTTGGTACACCTGTATGTGCTGCTGATTGCATCACCTGAAGGGGAGATGAAGAACAAAGTTCTGGGAGGAGCATGCTCTTTCCTGTGGGTTTCTCCTGTATGCTGAATAATCCCCACAAGTTTCCACGAGCAGCAGAACTAAGGAAGGATGGTTTGGTAGGACGGATGCTTTGCTCACCTCATTTGCTCTCCCCATCCCTCTGTGTTAATCCCAGCTGTTCCTTCCTTGTCCCATGACTCGGTAAGAGGCAGCACCTTCTCTGCATCTGTGGAGCTGCACACACACTGTTTAGTTGACAGTAAACTAGTGCTCCCTGGCCATCTGGCTGCTGTCAAACAATTAATAACAAGTGGGTTCTGCCCAACTTCTCTCACTGGCAGTTTGTGGCAGTTGTAAGGGGTTTGCTCTAAGCCTTTTACCTCAATTTCAGTTTGTCTGACAGGTTCAAAAGCTGTTTAGGAGAGCTGGCAGCAAGAAGGACGGAGAGAAGGGCAGTGCAGCAGTTCTCATTGCTCTGGAAAACCAGGCTAAGAGGACAGGCATGGGATCGAGGACTGTGGTCTTGATGCATGAGGGCCAGCTGCTCCTTGTTATTCCCACTGTGGCCACTCTGACAGGGTGGTATCAGCAGGGCTAGTAGCAAGGAGAGCTTGTGTGATCCCTGGCTGCCGGTACCTGTCTCCTCAGGGTTGTGGGTACTGTTGGGCGCTTGGGGAGCCTTTGCTGCACACAGAGGAGCCTGGGAGAGGGCTCTGTGTCCTCAGCGTTTGCCTGCAGGCTCAGGCTTCCCTGAAAGAACAGGGCTTTGGAGCACGTGGGGACTTCTCTCAACATCTGAGGTGCATGTGGAATAGGTCTAAGCTTTTAGAAGCAGCTCCTGATGTTTTGTGGAGTTTTTCTTCCCATGTCTGTTGTTTTCTATTAATGTGTCAGCCCCTTCTACTGAGTGGCATGGTCACCTGGAATTTGATAGTCCTGGTGATTGTTTAGAAACCCGGTGCTGCATCTTTATTAACTTTGGGTCCTCTGTTACTGAGGGGCTGATTTTCTCTTCATGGGAGGCCCTTCTGCAACTGGGTTGAGGTAGATAAGGGGAATTGAGTGGGAGAACTGTGTCTTCTACAGATTTCTCTCTAGAGGAAACCGGTTTCCAGGGCTCTTTACAAGCACTAAATGCACCTTAAAATGTTCTATATTTAACATTTCAAAAATGCGTAAGTGGAAAAGTAATGTCGTAGTTAATAAATATGAAACTACGGGGCATTTTTTTTTGAGATGCACTTTTAATATTTAATTTTGTGAGAGAGACTCTTGCAGAGGCTTGGCTGTGGAATGCTTCAGGCTATGAGCTCAGATGTGGGTTTCAGGTACGTGTGCAGTCTAATAATGGGGTTAGTGACAACACTGTGTCAAATGTGTTGACATGAGCACTTCCCTTGTTTCAGTCAGTGCAGTAGCCCCCATGCTATATGATAGGCCGTGGAAACTAATTGTAATGAGTTTGCTTTAGACATTAAGGATTTTTAAGCATGCCCTTTTAAAATACAGGTGAGCGGGATTATCTTGCAGTTCAGATGCCGGAGGCAAGAGACCTTCTCACTGGGGGATCTGAAGTGGGGGAGCGGGGATTGCGCAATTAGCTGAAGGCACTGCGGTCTCCCGGGTAGCTGAGGGTAATTAGTATTGCTCCGTCTCTTTCTCTAGCTAATTCCTTCAGCACCCTGCCCTATTAGGGAAAAGGGAGGAAACACATAAACCATTTCATAATCCCAGGGGGTGGAAAAGAGCATCTGCTCCTAACATCTGAGGTTACTTTGAACCTGTTGAAATATGTAGTAGCTGCTTTATTGTTTTTGCCAAGAGTTTCCACCTACAGTGATCCCAACCTCTGACTTGTTAACAGCGAGGTTGTAGGAGGCAGTAGTCATCCTCCTCTCCCCCGGCCCACAGCAGCTGATAGTGGGTGCTGCTCTGGACCTGACACCGCAGGGTATTGGAGCGGGGATGGCTGAAACCACCGAGAGATTTTTCTTTCCCAAGACCAGGATTGCCTACGGTGTACACAGTTGCTGCATGAGTCTCCTGCTGCTCGGGGACCCCGCGATAACTGCACTCTGTGGGTCTGAATCCTTCTTCCCACAGTGAGGATGCTGACGTAGAGAAGAGCCAGTTAGTCCGGGGGTTTTCAGCTGGCTGATGAACATTTTGTTGTGACAAGTGAGTGGAGATTTTGCTTCACCCTGGCTAGAGGAGAAGAATCTATCTGGAAATCTGTGCGTGTCTTGTGGAAGATTTTTCCATGACGATGCTCTTGCCTTTCTCAAAATTGGATTACCTTCAGGAACTAGATCTATTGGAATATTCCTCACATTGAGTGTGGCAGGCAGCTGTCCATTTGGGAGCATTGTATCCTCATTTTTTTATTTACTGGAAATCTATGGAATTTGCTTTGTCTGGATTTGTCTCCTTGTTCTCTGACTTCAGACCTGCAGCTCTGTGGAATAACTATTTTTGTACTTAACGTGTTCAGTGTATCCCCAAATGGAAAGCATCTTCAGGAAGGTGGGAGTCTTGTCTCTGCTGCTGGCTGTGCTTGTGATCAGGAACAGGCTGATTTCTTTTACGGGTGTCTACTGATTTTGTGTAGTCTTTCAGATCCATGGCTAACGGGAGAACGCTTGGGCTTTACTTTCAGGAGAACCATGGCTCTGGCTGCCTTTGTTAACAGGAGGATCTGTGTCCCGTTTAGACATGGGGCAGGGATGCAAGATCTCAATCTAATCTGTAGCTCTTTCACTGACTTTGTGAATTTGAACATGCTGCTTAATAACCATGTGCTTAATTTCTCCTTTGCCCAGCAGAGAGAAAAACGCTTCCATCTTTTCTCCATTTCCAGTAATATTTTTTTGTTGTTGTTGGGGGGCACCTCTCTTGCTGTTGGCTTGTATGGATGGCATCGAGCATCATCAACTGCTGTTCTTAATAGGGCTGACTGCTCCTGTAATATGCATAGTAAGGAAGAATGTATAATACCACAGGGGCACAGAAACCGGTGGAGTCTGACTGGCAAATGAACTTTCAGGTCGGGTGTCTCTTTGTTGGGGATAGGGGAGAGGATTCAGGGGCTGGGGTCTCTGCTACAGAAAATACAGAGAAAAAACAAAGCCAGGGACTTCAGGTAACCATGAAGACAGTAACAGATAGTGCTGAAAATCTGCCAGTTCACCAGGAGGGGAGTGGTGAGGCTGCGTAAGGGGACTGATGGTGCTGTGGTGTATGTGCAGGCAGAGGGGGGCTTGCTTAAGTAGCAGGTATCAGCTCAGCTCAGGGAGCATGGATTAGAGCTGTACCAATGCTATCTAAAAGGGGTTTATCTGCATACTGCTCTGTGCCTCCCTGTGATGAAACTAGAAAGCTGTCTTGTGGAAATGTGGTGTGGCCTCGTAGTAAACCGGGAACTCTGTAGTTGCTTCAGTCCCTCATACTGCTGTTGAAGTTTATGCCAGTGTTACTTACGGTTTTTCTTTTTCTTTTTCTTTTTTTTTTTTTTATTTTTAAACGGAAAAAAGGAAAACTTTGTAGAGGAACCCAAGAACAAAGCTTCAAATGATTATTCCAAGCAAGGGTGGTGGTGGGGATATGTCACTGCAGGAGTAGTGTATTCTTCTCTAGGATAAGTTAAAGCGAGTGTAAACTTTTGGTGTATAGGTCTTTCAACTGACTTCTTTGCTTTGAAGCTGCATGAGCTTTTAAGGCGTAGCTGGCAGAAGTTCATTTTCATGTTGGAGAAAGAATGTTTAACTGGTATAAATATATCCACCTGTTTTAGGCAGCATAATGCCATTGTTGCATGTTTGTTTTATCACTAAGAGTCTGACTGTTGTGTGCATCACCCTAACATACAGTGAATCAGCAAAATCTCAGCACTTGCTCACAAAAAAAGGCTTAGGTGCACACAATTATCCTTCTTTCTGAGTAAAGCCTTAAAATCAGTCTTTGATCAGCGTTCCTGGAGTTTGGCAAGCTGCTCTGAGTTTTGGCTGGGGCTGGGCCGGCATTACCATACGTCAATGCCTGTGCAGAATTGATTGGAACGCTGGACGGCTGTGGGAAAATGATCAATTTTCATTTAGCTCTTAGCAAATCTTCCCCTAATGTTGCTGAGGGATTTTACACTGCCTGGTGAATGAGATGGGAAGCCTTCTGTACAAAACTGAAATGTGATACTTCTGGCTACGCTGGGCATTGACTGGCTTTCAGCATTAACTGTGAAAGTGAAGCATTAGTCCGAGTTCTCCCAGCATTCAAAAGATTATGTTTAAATGTGTTTCCTGTTTTACCACAACATGCAATTTGTTAGAGCATGGTTTGTGTTGCTGTCGGTGTGTATATATTGATCAGTGCTGATTATACTGTAAATGGGCAGCATTTGGCTTTGTGTTTTAAGTCATTTGGGAAGTTAGATGTACTCAGTTTGTATTGTACTCCTTTTTTTTTGTTATTATTATTGCTTTGTGTTGTTCTTACTGTATTGTGTCTTGTAGCATGTATTTACTCCTTTTGGCATTGTTTTTATTCTCCTGGACTTCAGAGTACAGCAGTACAGCTTTGCCTGCAGCTTTAGCAAGTAAAATTTTTTTTGCAGGGATCGCCTGCTGCTTTTGCGTCTTATGTAGCTCCTGAGCAGTTCAGAGGTGGTGGTTGTGCCCAGGTACTCAGAGCAGAACTGCTGAGCGTTTTGGAGGAGGTGAGCCTGGTGGGGTGGTTGAGGTCAATGGCACCATGCTGGATTGGTGGTACACGTCTGATTCCCATCCTGAAACAGGGCACCAGGAGCTGTTGTCATCCCCAGAGTGCGATGTGTCTCCAGGGATTCTGGGATGTGGCAGTTTCAACAGCTGTCGGAATTATCATGCAAGTGGCTTGTACAGTTAAGAAATCTGGCCATCCTCATTTCAATTGCTTTACTACTTTTGGGTCATCTGTAGCGGCTCCCTATACTGCTTGGTGTGGAGTCGTGAAAGGATTCACCTCTTTCCTTGGTAGCTGTGGAGTCTTCTTTGAGTGCCTCTGGACAAAACATGCCGGTGTTGTGACAGACCCACTCTTTAACACCAAATTGTCTACTGTGTAATGTAAAAGCGACTGCTTGTATCTACTGCCCAACTGCAGCCAGGCTATCGTGAACAATGGCACAGTTCCCAGGAGGGTTAAGAAGCTGAGAACCAAACCTTAAAATGTTCTCTGTGCTTTGTCTGTGGAGTGCTGGGTAGATGTTGGTGTGGAACTGTCTCCAGAAGCCAAGACCACTTCTAGGCCTAGGTGACCAGTCACCAGCCCAGACTGGGAGCATCCCACGTGGCCTGTTCCATGAAAGGAAATGATTTTCAGCTGCAGTGAATAGTCAGCAAAAGTTGGACAGATCTGGCCTGTGTTCAGCAGGTGAAGCTTGACTAATGATGCCAGAGCACCTGATGTCCAAATGATCGAAGGAAGTGTAGGCAGCCAGGGCAAGGAGGATTTGGCTTCCCATGTGGTACGTACGCTTAGGACAAGTGTAAAGAACCTGCCAGCCTCTGCCAGTGTTGGACTGTGTGTTGCATTGAAAGAGCAGCAGGGTGGTGTTAGTGTTTTGGCCTGGATTTAGTGAAAGTGGTTGCTGAGCATTTGAAAAAGGGGTGTTTGGCTGACTTTGGTGTTACCTGAGAAACGTTAGACATGTTGTGATAGTGCATCGGTTTTGTGTGGAACACGTGTACGTGTGTTTGTTTGTATAGGGACCCGCCTGCTCCACTTGTGAGAAGGAGTGCTCCAGTAACAGAGAGGAATTGGACCTCAACCCTTGATGAAAATGTCACATAATCCCCACGTGTATGCCCTAATGCCAGGTGCGTTGTGAGGAAGAGAGGTGTTTCCATGCTGCTGCCTGGTCCTGGGCCATCTGGACCCAAGGAAACAGTCATTAGTGATAAGAAACAAGTTTGCTTTTCAAAATTTGGCCTTTGAAGGATGGAGGCGAAGCACAAGTGTCTTTGCTACTGTCATTTCTGGGCAATGCTGGTGCTCCTTTTCTGGTAGGTGGGCAGAAGATGGAAGGGCTGGTTTGTCCCATATACCACTTTCAGAAGAAATGCCTTAGCCTTAATATGAACTACAGGTGCTGCAGAGCTTTTGTAAGCTAAGATATCTTGAAAACTATGCTGTGGGTGAAACACGGGCCAGGATTTGACCTGTAACTATTTTGCCTGTAGCTTGTAATTAAATATAAAGTTAAACCCAGAATCTCCAGTTAAACTGTTCAGGTGTTAGTGTAGCTTGTGTAACTGTGAAGGCAGCAGTGAGCTATTTTGCCGTCTTCCTCTGAAGATTTTGTTGCAAAGAAAGGCAAGTACATTTGACATTCCTCCAACAAGCTCTCACACGGGTAATTTTGTGTAGATGATTGAGTGGCATGGAAACACTGTAAGATATTGTCCTTTTGTGGGTTTTGTAAAGAGGAGGTACAGTTGAAGTAATTTATAATATGCACAGAGTCTCAGCAGTCTGCTGAGAGAGCTTCTTTCAGGAATTACCTGTAAGAATAAAGTAAAAAGCACTTATTATTGATATTCACATTCCACATATTAAGAAATATTTCTTCTGATATTGTTAATTTTTTATTTGTAGGCTCCAAAGAAGTGTAGATTAAGACAAATGTGGTTGGGGAAGAAAAATATATGAGTTAATGTATTAAGTTTACATATTTTTTGTTTGATGGATTTATGGTTTTTAATTACACCTTCATGTCTTGCATTGGGATCCCTGGGGGCCCTTTCTGAATTTCATACTTACACTCTTATAAATACGAGATGCTTTAACCTGCAACCTTGTGCAGTCTTACTGCCACTTGGCTGACCTCTGGTAAAGTTACTTTTTATTCAAGTTTAAAATTTGAGACCTCCACAAAGAGCTAAATGATTAGAAAAAATAATTGTGTGATTTGGAGAGTTTCTCTGCCTGCCATGTTGTACCTGTGAAACACAGACTGTGAACGGACAGTTCTCCGATGTTTGCATGGAATGGTGGACTTTGTGCTCGGCGTTTGCCAGTTTGATCATGAGTAGCAACACCCTGGCCTCAGCTTATGGCCTTACTGGCTCCCAGTGGGGTGTTTGGCAGTGGAAAGTTGACTTTGGTAACAACCCTTTGGGGAGCCATGACTGGGTTTAGGGAAGAGTATTTTCAGCAATATGTCGTCCTGAATCTGGCTGTACATCTCTTTCCTTCTGTCTTCAGTTACATGCAGCACTGGATTTTCATTTTGTAACAGTTTGCATCGTGGTTCTTTTATTGACAGTGGAATCGAAAACCTGTGTTAACAGGTGGAAAATGAAGCCTGTTGGCGCTGTGTAGTTTCTGTTGATTTATACTGGTGAAATGAAGAGGAAGCCAGACTGCAGAACTAGGTCAATGTCTGTATTCCAAATCCATCTCGCTGTGTGGGTATCATTACCTCTGTCTGCTTTTTTTCCAGCACATCCTCTTCGTTTTTCTGTTCAGGGGGAACATAACTACCTGTATATATGCGTGTGTAAATAGTGCTAGGATCTGTTTGGTATAACTAAGACATAGCTTATCCAAGAGGCAAAAAACCCAGGCTGATAGTATTCAGACTTTCCAAAAGAAATTTGCCTTGGGACTGACACTGTGCGTGAATATTCAGCCACAACCTGAGACCCTTTTCTCAGCTTTGTGCTGTGTACCCTTTTATTATTCTGGTCATGGCTACTCCTAAGCACACGCAGCTCAAGAGCAAAATAACTGATTTGTGCTGTAAGAATTTAGTTGGGTTTCAGCTTCTTATTGCCAAGTCTTTTGATGACATGAAAGATACGTTATATGCAGGGCTGGCTTTTCTGACCCACCCTCAGTTCTTTGCTGAGCTTTTTATTGCTGTGGGAGGGCTTGACTCTTGCAGGACTGGATGCAATGAAAAGTGTGGAGTAGATAGTTAAGGAACTGCAATGCAGAATAAACACTTGACCCTGGGAAGTGAACACAAGTGAGAACACAAAGACATTGTTCTCTGAGGTGATGCACTGGAAGACCTCTACTTTCCCGTGTTTTCTTTTTGTAGTTTCCATTTTCCTCGTGCTGGTCCAGGTTCAATCTGATTTTTCTTTCTTCTTGCCACTGGAGCAACAGTCCTGTTTGCCAGTGTTGTAGTCCAGGGCATCCCCTCCTTACTAAAGGCTGTACTTCTGCTTTCTTTGGAAGTGGTGAACGGTCTGGTACAGAAGGTTGTCTCACTAAGCGTAACCGTACAGAAGCGGTTCACCTGCATCTAAAGGAGTGACCTGAAAAATGTCTTGTTCAACAAGAAAAAAATGTAGATCTACTGTGTGAAATATCTGCTTCTTTCTGCACGTCGACTGGATTCCTGAAGTCTGTGCAAGAGCAAAGAGTTAAGGTAATCCTGATTTTACAGAGGAGTTAGTTAACCCAGGAGTCTTGTAGCTCAGCTGAGTACAACACAGGAGTGACATCAGTGAGAGATTAGAATAAGCTTCAAAGACTGTTTACTTAATGGTTGGGGAATCGCTGTGTTTGTAGGTAGAGGTAGGAAATGTCCTCAGGCAGGCAGGAGCTGATAGCATTAAACAGAGCAGTAGTGTTTCTCCTCAAGCATCCTTACATTGCTTGTGTGCTTCTCCCAGCCTGCTGGCTGCCTCTGCTTTTTTGTGTACACCACCCGTACAGGGAGGTCTTTAAGAGATTGCCAAGGTAATTTTGGATGCTAAGCACTGAACCCAAGCAGTATCCTTGTAGCTTTTGGGTTATTTCTTCCATGTCCTACCGACTTTGGCCCTATATAGGGTAATTTTATGGACAGTCTGTAGCCTCTGGCTTGTTGTTTTTCATTGTTTGCCTATAATTTTCCTCCAAATCCCTGTTAATTTTCAGGGTAGACATGCTGACAGGGTAGCTTCTGGAAGCATACCCTGAGTTAGCATGTCTGTCTGTAGAATGGTGGGGAGGGAGGGAGAAGGGAGCAGGGTGTGCTGCTTTTCAGTGCTGGGCTGTGGGTGGCGTGTCCTGTGGTGGGATGGGGTCAGGACGCGTGTTGCTGCGCTGCGCTGGCTTTGCTGGGAAGCATGTTCTGACAGGGGAACGAGTCCATCTGATGAATGTCCCGATCTGACTCCCAAATGGTATCAACAACCTGAGGAACCAACTTCTACAAATCCTGGGGGAGTATCGCTTGTATTTTTCTTACATATATACATCTATAAGTTTTCTTTAAAATATTGTTTAGGGGTATTTTAAAATCTCAGATTTGAGCAGTGTTACCTACCCTTGGATATTTCACCTATTGCTTGTAATCACATGGAAGACAATATGTAGGTGGTTTAGGTTTTTGGAGGATTCTCATGCAGAACTCAGATCTTTTCTTCAGGGTTCCTTTTGACAGCAGTGAAATTACTTCTGATCTTCAGTAAAAAGGGCAATCTGATTTGCAGGTTGCTGTGTAAAAGCTGCAGTAAACTTAATTTGGTTACCACTGGGATGCATGTCCCACATGCAAGTGTTTAGTTCTTCCATTTTTCTCATGAAAACATTCCTGTAAAAGTGGTATTTAAAGCCAATTTGTGCCTCATCGGCATTTTTTTTAAGACAAAATAGAGATGCAGTGTTCCAGGCAGATATATTTTTGTTCCCAGCTGTTTTGAATGCTTATTTGATGTTAAGTCTTTGTTCAATCCAGTCCTATGTCATTAATGACTTTAGAGTAAGTAGGTATGCAGAGCTGGAGGAAATCCTGTTTTATATGTTCCTATTCCAGGAGAGCCTCAGAAACACTAACAATAATGCTTGATGAGGTAATGGGTAAACATAGTAAGAAATAAAAACGTGCTTACTCCTTACTGAAGCAGAAAAATAGCTTATGAAGCATAATGTTGTCTTTGATACGTGTAGATAATCTGACCTGCTTCAGTCTGTGGATTAAGGCATTAGCTGGGGCAGCCGAAACAGCTTCTTATAAAGAACCTGTCACTCTGGTTGTAAAGGAGTTGTCAGCAAATGCTAACGAGAATTAAAAAGTGGGAGGCCCGTCATAACCCAGCGAAGACACTTGAAAGGCTTGCCTTGACTTCAGCGGTCAGTTAATTCCCGTCTTGAGGTGGAGGGTTGTGTTGCACAGCTCAGCGTTATCACGAGTCCCATGTGGGCACCAGTTCCAGGCAAGGGGGTGAATGGAGCCTTAGGTTTGTACCTATCCTCTTCATGGTCCTTTCAAGACGCTATGGGAAAGAGAAAATGGGGCATCCCCCAGCGTTTCCTTCCCTTTGCTGAATCAGTGAAGTTTAGTAGGATAGAAGTACTTGTTTTCAAGAAGAACCAGTGTTCTCGTCGGAGGTCTAATTTCTTCCTCAGGTTCTTGAGGAAGTCAAGGCTGGATTTAAAGCTTTTGATGGACAGCAGGTAGAAAAACAGGATGTAATTTTGGTAGCAGTTTTAGGAAACTGTTGACTTTTTTTTTTTTGAGAAGAAAATGTAAAATTGTGTAATTTTTCCATCAGCCAGCTTCCATAGCAGCATGTGTGAGTACAGTTAAACAGCCTAACTCCAGCCTACTTGCACTGTCTGTGCTACAGGCTTCCTTAGGGACCTAGGGCAAGTCAGCTAGCATTACATTTTTAGGTATACTTACTGCATTTAGCATATGCATTTTGCTCAGCATGCGATTACAGATGAGTGAGTTGCATGCGTATATACCAGAGCCCTCCTATTGGTGTTCTTTATGTATGCACCATTTTTTATGTGCATTACCCTGGTGCATATACTTCAACTATATTGCTAAACTCTCTGTAGCTTCATATTTTTGACTGTGAAACAACAATGATCCCTTTTCTTTGAGTAAGTAGGCAGAGTCATGCTTGTGACATATTTTAAGACCACTTAGAAGGTATAAACTTATTTAAGTGCTTGTGATTTATCTTGTTTTGCTTTATTTGATTTCTTAAATGTCAGCCACTCTGAACAGTCCCTAGGATTTGCCCTCTTTATTTGGTGTCAGCTGATGAGAAGGCAGCTGGTGTGCTGAAAGCATTGCTCCTATAAGAATTTGGTGTGTGATGTGTTTACCTGGGGAGAAAGCCCAGTGACAGTTGCCCTTTTGGTGTTTTTTTTTTTTTCCTTTTCCGCTAAAAGTTACCATCTTGCTCTGTTGGTTTAAGGGTGCAAGAACGCTGCGACATGTTTAGCTGTGCAATACTTTTCAGGTACTGAGAGATACCTGAGGAATGAGAGATCCCATGTGCATAATTGGCTGGCACTTGGTTGACCTAAGCTGACGGGTCTATACATAGTCCTGATTCCTGCCCGCCAAAAGAGCATCTGATGCAGACAGCTGCTGGGTGTGTGACCCCTTTTGGCACGTGGGGCATGCGTAGGCATGTGCCTTCCTACCTGTTTGGTGGGTGTGGCTACCTCCAACGCTTTCTGCTCTCCTTTTGTGCTTTTGGAGAGGACAGTCTCACCAGGAGCCCTCGTCCGAGGTGGAGGGAGCTGCTGGACCCCTGACGGCAGGAGGGAGCTGGGATACCTATGCTTATCGTCGGTAGAGGAAGAGGTGATTGCATCTCCCTTATGCACACAGTGCTTCTTGGTGGACTATTTAGGGTTAGGGGGTGAAGGGGTGAATATATGCGTTGGGCATCACAAGCTTGTAACTGCCTGGTGGAAAGTGCAAAGGGGAGGTTGCTTGAAGCATCTCCTTCTCCTAGACCCCAATAACTGTGTTATTGTCTCCAAGATGTAGGAGGGAGGGAAACTATCCATTAACAGCTGCTTTCCAGAAACACTTGAGATCAGAGTCTAATGAGTATGTATCACCTCTAGTGTATCTTGCTTGTTTCAGGTTATGTTGTGATGGCAGTCCTGATCATTATCTTATATTAATTTTCTAGAGTGTGATGTATGTGGATACACCTACTGCACTCAGAGATTTCACTGCAAGATTAGAGACATGTTTAGGAAATTAGTAATGAGAGAAAAACGCGTAATTAAAAATGATATCAGTTTGGAAGCTCATCCATCTTCAGCCAGCTTGCTGGAAGAGAAAGGAGTCTTACACAATGCTTAGTGGTGGGAAAATACATTTGGCTTTCTACATTTTAAACAGGAAGGAACTATTTAAATGACAGACTTACAATAGTAATCAGGGCATTTACTTGGGAACGTTGGATCACATATTGTAGCCACACAATGTCGTGGTAACTGAGACTGGATAAAGTTAAGGCAGATCTCATTATATTTTTTTTCTTTTAATGATGCCTTCAGACTTTTTTTTTTTTACTTTATTTGGACCCTTTATAAAGTAATTGGGTCTTTGTACTGAAAATAGCGTTCATATTTTGTGGTATTCAGATTTACATATGCTGAATATTGGCTGTAATGTTATGAGGGTGCATGCTTAACAATTTATTTGTTTCCTGAGATATGCAATTTTATGTGAAATGTCTTAAATTCAGAGTCTGCAACACAATTTTAGCTCTTCATCCCCAATGACCATTATAAAATTGCCATATGCCTAAAAACGTGCTCAGCACAACTGCAATTGTTCAGACTGTGAATTTCCTCTCATTTTATGATGGGATCCTTAGTTCAGAATAAAATTATTCTTCAGCAGTAGGAGAAACATCATTTGATTGTATATGGTTCATTATAAAAATGTGGTAACTTTGAAGCGTTTCAAACAGTACACATGCTTTATTTGAGTTTTTATGCCATTTTTCATGAACAGTTAACAGTATCTTCTTGTCATTTTTGTCATGATATGTCCATAAACTCAATTATCTTTCTCTTTGGTCCAACTTACAAACACATAGAAAACCTAAGCAGATGTCAGAGCAATAACCAGGTGTACATTGCAGTACTTTGCAAAGTTTTAATTGCTGCAGGGATGTTTCCTAGTTAATGGATCTGTTTATTAAGTGCTTCTATCTGTTGTGTCTTGTTCAGGACCATACCTTACATATGGTATTTTCAGGCTGAGTCTGGCTATTTTACCTAGCGACAGGCTCAGAGTAACCTCGAGGAGGGATGTGCTTTTTTGGTTACGATGTCCATAGCATAGTTAGCAAAACTGCTGAATTGCTTGTTGAGTAGAGTACTGGGTAATTTGTGATTTTTGGTAAAATGATTAAATGCTTTAGAGTTGTGAGTTTGACATGGGGGTGCCTAGACCCAGCTGAGTCTGTGGATGTGACCAGTGTGTAAATATTTACCCCTTATTGGCTCTGTAAGCACTCTGGGGTAAGGCTGAGCATGGGCCATGAAAAATGGTCTGAGGGCTGGAGCACCTCTCCAGTGAAGGAAGGCTGAAAGAGTTGGGTTTTTTCAGCTTGGAGAAGAGAAGGCTCTGGGGATACCTTATTGCGGCCTTCCAGTACTTAAAGGGGGCTTATAAGAAAGATAAAGAGAGACTTTTTAACAGGGCCTATAGTGATAGGACAAGGGGTAATGGTTTTAAACTGAAAGAGTGTTGATTTAGACTGTATATAAGGAAGAAATTCTTTACAAAGAGGTGGTGAGATAGTGGAACAGGTTGCCCAGAGAAGTTGTGGATGTCCCACCATTGGATGTGTTCAAGGTCAAGTTGGCTTTGAGCAACCTGATCTAGTGGAAGATGTCCCTGCCCATGGCAGGGGTGGTGGAATTAGATGATCTTTAATGGTCCCTTCCAACCGAAACTATTCTGTGATCTTTGTTGGCCTGCTGATGGCGGCTGTTGGGTGTCCACCTGTTGAGAGATAATGACTGTTGTTATCTAGGAGGAGGGACAAAGGGTGAAGAGAGTATGGCCAAAATGACTCATCAAAGATCATCAGTTCTTGATGGTGCTTGGAGCAGGGAGCCGTTAGGTTGGTGACCAAGGGAGCCTTGGGCGTTGGAGGTCAGCCGCTGTGATGGAGAGTGTGGACAGCTCCCAGGCATTCCCTATTGTACTTACCCATGGAAAACCGGCCTTCCCGGAGACGCGCCAGGGGAAGCACAGTCTCTCTTGGCAGCCACCTTGGGGTCTGTGCTGTTGTGCATGAATGGGGAGATGTGGATACAGTCTGAGGATGTCTCCAGTTGTGCTGTGCTCACTGCCCAGAAGCAACTGCACAGTGGGGAAAGGAGACCCTTAGTTCATGCCCCTGTGCGATACTGCAGATTTGTACCCAGACCAGGCCATGGAGCCAGGACTGGGTCTTTTATGAGTGGTATTATGTATTGATGATACAATGAGAGAGAAAGTCCTTTCCCAGGAATTAAATAATTGCTTCCTTGATGAAAGGACCCAACATCTGGCTCTTGTGTTTTATGTATTTTGTCATGTACATGTAACTATTTGCTTTGTTCCTGGTAGTAACGTTAACTTATTAATGTATGAAGCTGTTTCCAGGTCAGTGGAAAACTGCATATAAATCTTTATTACATGTACTTGATTGTCTTTAACTCTTTATAAGATATAATTAGCATCCAGTAATCATATTGTGGTGCTGTGTCTGTGATTACGCTGGTAGTTAGTGTGCAGTGCAATTCTGGTTTTATAGACTGCAGCTAATGTTAGTTTGATTAAAATAAAGGATAAACACTGGCCTGTGTTGTTGGCCAGTTAATTTTCTCACCTTTCTGCTGCCCAGTTTCATTGCCTCCTGCAGTTCTGAGATGCGACCGCCTGCCACTGAGTGGCTTCTGATTTAAAAAGCCGTGATTTTTAATATGTGGTGCTTCAGGTTGAAGTGGAGCCACTTTCAGTAATGGTGTCTGCGATGGGAGGGAAGAAGTGGATTGCGGCAGGGTCTTCAAGGACAGTGACTTGGCGGAGTACTAGTGCCTAGAAATGTTTTGATCCTATTGTAATGAATAACTGCTAGTTCCTGTTGTTGTTTCTGTTTTGATTGAGTGCCCAGCTGGTGTATGGTGGAGATAGGATGTTGGGGCAGGGAAAGGAAGTGACTGTCAAAAGTGCATCTCCCTTAGGAAAGCAAGAATGTGGAGGCACGGTAGAATTGGGGTTTAAATAGCACTTATTTTTCCTTGGTTTTCATAGTGCACTGACCACATGCAATTTTCCACATGCTGGGTAATGGAAAGTTGGCCCCAGAGGAAGTCACTTTGTAAGTCAAGTTTGGGATTATAAAATCAATCACTGTTGGGTCACTAATTGGTGTGGAAGATAGGAATTTCCTATACAGTATGATAAGTTCATTGGTTTTCTGGCAGTGTGTGCACAGTGAGCTGTTTAGCCAATGATATTCTTTCCTGGTTCTGTTGTTAACTCAGGAAAAGCATCAGGTCATTTATAGCTACACCCAAATAGTTGGTTTGTTCCTGAGTAGTAAGGGGAGGGCGGGGGGAGTTTGATGTCATGTAGAATCTACATGTGTTTTATGAAGTTTGTTTTCATCTCTTTGTGGCATAATAGTGAAGCTTGGCAGGCACGTGGGAATCGTGAAGATTGATTGCTCTTGGTGTTAAGCATCTCGCATCTCCGAGTTTATATCAACACAAGCCTTCTTCCAGCAGCAGCATCTGGCTCGTTGGCAAGATCTGTGGACAGTTGTTCTGATCGCTCTGGAGATGCCTCTGGCTGTCATGTGGCTGCTGCCTTGGCCGTGCTGCTTTGTTATTCTAGCTGGTCCCATTTTCATTTATTTATTTTTTGGCTTACCTTTGATTCTGATGAATTGCTCCCGAGATTGTGGTCTTGAATAAATCTTGCCTAACTTCCTCATGCAGGGACTTCCGTGAGATGCTGATGTTAATTTATTTCGGTGACTACTTGCTGGTTGGAGCTGGAGCAGTAATATCCCAGTCTGTGCCTTCTGTGCAGGTTTTCCCTGTGAATCACAGCATCAGTCTTGTGAAGTAAAACACACATCTTTGAGTGTATCGTGCACAATGGGTTTCTCTGAGACTAGAGCTGCAAGCGTAAATCAAACATTACCAGTACACAGTCCATGTCCAGCACGGTGCTGAGAGTCCTGGTATCAACCACTTGGATTTCTCAAGTTGACCATAGGGAGTAAAGTTTCTGGCCCAGCTGATATCAACTGGCACAGGAGCAAAGAACAGTGTGTGTCAGCTCTGGATTTACGTCACCTCAGTCTGTTTGATTGTATGTTTTTTATTCATATACCTTGTACTTTAAAAACACGATTCTTTCAGAAGTACTGCGGCTTTGGAAGACATGTGGGCTCAAATGAAAGTGAGTGTTTCTTAAAATACTAGAGCATCTATTTTCATTAAATAAGCCTATCAGGGTCACTGCCTCTTCTGGCTGAAATTAGCAGGGCTGTGATGTGCAGGAGGCTGGACAAGATGGTTATCTTCACTGGCCTTTAACTCTAATGATCTGTGGAACTGCTTTGGCACTGTCCACAACAGGAGCTGTTTGACGAGCTGTCAGATTTTGTAAGGATGTTAGCAAGGCATGGTTACACACAGTCTTCTGGTTTTAAATGTGTATTTACATCTGTAATAATAACAAGGCAACTTGGGTGGCCTTTTTTTTTTGTTGTGATTTACTGCAAATCTGACACAACATTATCTACTGCTATAAAACTTTGTTTTAAAATGAAGGGGGAAATTTGCACTCCGACATGTAACTTAAGTCATTACCCAACAACTACAAACATGCATTTCATAGGTATTTTATGAAAAGGAGAGGCAGGTTGGTGAAAGAGTTCACTGCTGATTTGAAGTTAGGAACAGGGATGCTTGAACTTAGAGGAGGAAATACTGACTTGGCATTCAGTATGAATGTTGTCATGGATTTCTTTAGAGCCCAGGTCTCACTCTGGGGCTGTAATTTCCCTTCTTAAAAGAACCCTTTCGTCCTCTGTACCTGTTTTTTTCCAGCAGGTGATGAGCAGCTTGTTTTCCAATGTCCCAGAACACAAATTAAAGTAAATACATCCTTTTATGTAGTAGCTTCAACTGAATGGAAACATAAATGTATCCTCTGATATTAGGCATTGTCTACGTTTGTGGAATTTCTATAGAAGCAATGTTAGATACTGTAAATGTTTAAGAGCCCTTTAAGTGTGACTGGTAGGACGAGCTAGAGCCTTTCATCTTTTAGTTGCTGGTTTTAATAGGATCTGGCTTGAAGGGTTTTGAAAAATTGTTGCTTGCCAGGTATTTGATTGCTTCTGTGTCTCAGGAGATAAGGCTTTTTTTTTTTTTTTTTTTTTTTTGTGGGGAGCCTGAAAGAGTTTACAGAGGTATTTTAGCCAGCCATCTGTGGGCTTGTCTACATGTATGTTTTATAGGCAGATAAGCTCACTCTGCCTGTGTGTTTAATGTGTTTATATCCTGTGTTATAGCAGAGTTTATAAACCTTATTAACATGGCTTTCAAGATGCTCTGAGCATGGGTGGAGTGGGTTTTTGTCTGCCTGTGGGCATAACCACACTGATCTATGTTTGTAGAAGAGAGACCTTAGGCAAAGGGAGAAGGGAGTTGCTCCTCTTTGATTACACCAGCCCTTTGGATGGGGAGAGGTTGCAGAGCTTGCAGGTTTCACAGGACCACTGCAGGGCTTCTCATCATTGATGCCATAAGGGTTACAGGTGGGTATTAATCACAGGACTGTTGTTGGCCGACTCAGGCAAGTGTGATTTGCTGGGCTAACAGAGGAGAGCAGGTTAAAAGAGGCAATTATTTCTTATTATTTAGGTCACGTAGAAAATGTACAATGCCTTTTGGTGCCCAGTCAGGTATTTTCAGGGTTCAAGGCTGGATACATGGCTTATTGTTCACAATACAGTATAGCCATTGAAGGGCTTATTACAAGACCGTACAATCAAAGGGTAGCAGTTACCTTGTAAAAAGTGGTGTTCTCCTGGGAAGCCAGAGTATTCTCGTGCAAAGAAATTGATTGATCTGACATAGGACTATTAGAAATAAGTTGGTTTGTAGATAAAGATTATATAATACTGTTCAGGCAACTGTTGAAGACCAGTAGGATCAACAAAACCAGCAACAAGAATATCTTACTATTAGTAATAATAATAATAAACTTGTTCTTAGTATGTTTTTACTTAGTATGATACTGCTACTAGTTTATGGTCCATGATGATGTGGTGCTAGGTGCTGAACTTCTTTTCAAAGAACTGTTGAAATAGGAGAAGTGTATAGTAAAGTATAGCCATTGCACACACTGGTCTAATTTAAGCTTTCAGGAGCTCTTTGAGCAACTAGTCCTTATTGCTCGTTTTCACTGTATGCATTCAGGTTTTTGATATCTCTGTCCATCTGTGTGAGTGATTATTTGTTGCTTCTGAAAACCTGATAGAAATGTCTCAGGGTCAGAGGAGCAACAGTTCTACTGAGAAAACTTGTGAAGATTCTGTGAAATATGTTGATGACAGAGCCTCTAGAAACATCTGGGCAGATAAGCTGGCAGATAGCTGTGGATTCACCTTCCTCATGCCATCCTCTTACCAACATTTCTAGTGTACCATCAGCAAACCTGAGATGTCTTCCATTTGTAATCTGGAATAGCTAATTTGCATTCCTTCACAGCTCCTTTTAGTGGGCTTTGCAATGAGTTTTTTTAAACCTTTACAAGGAGGTAGTCTAGTTGCTGTAATGCAGCTACTACTCGCTGGTGGCTTTTTTCCAAATTTATTTCTGAGGTTTTAATCAATCTTGATTATTACGTTTATTTCCAGAATGTTATGGACAGATAGGAGAGGTTGGACTTACACCATCTAATTTAGGTGTATCATCTGGATTCCTAAAATTATCCTCTGAACATTTAGGGAATGAAACGTAACAATTCTGTTCTTTTTATCTGTAAGGGTAGATTGAAAGTGGAATATCTATGTAGTATAGTTAATGATGAAGAATATTTCAGGTAACATGGTGATGGGCTTGTGAGTGTTTGGCAAAAGAAGAATTATTCAAGGTGATACAGAGGGTCACAATTAGGACAAGAGGCATGGAATTAATGGAGAAGTGATGCAAATTGGAAAACTTGGCTGTGAGCAAGATAGTGTAGGTTACTGAATAGTCATCTAAGGAGAATAGTATTTTGAAGTCTATATTCCTTGTCTGGCTGTGGCACTGAACCCAAGCAACAAGTCTGTCAACAGATGCATTACTCATCTTTCCAAAACTAGGATCATAAGAACGTAGGGCTGGAAAAAGATCTTCAGATCTTTAAAAAGTAGTCCAGCTTCCTCCACTGAAATGGGATGGCCTATCTCTTGATCACCTCCTGTGGATATTTCTCACCTGCTCTTCAGAACCTCCCACGACGGGAGGAGATTTCTCAACATCGTTCTAACCACTTACCAGTATTCACTCACCTTTAACAGTTTTTCCTTAAGGCGTCTTTGCTGAAAAGTAGGATTATTTCTTATTTTCCTTTGCCAGGTGGGCATGGAAAGTAACTGGTGACCAGTCTCTTTGTAACTACTTTTTGTGTACTGGAGGACTGTGCTCAGTTTTCTCTCTTCTAAACTAAATAAACCACACTCCTTCAAACTTCCTACAACACTCTTGTTTTCTAAACTGCTTTTTGTCCTATAGACACTCTCCAAGTGGTCTGTCTCCGTCTGCTGTTTATATGGCTGAGATAATACTAATGAAATTCCACAGGAGGATCATTTGATTCTTTGGGCAATGTACCCCACCTGCAGATGTCCCTTAGCATCTGCATATTTATTTTTCCTTTCTTATGCAAGATGGGGCCAGCAGAATGGGGTCAACTACTTCTGTGCAACAGCATCTTAACTGAAAACAAGGGACAACCATATAACTTACTTCCATCCAAGTCCAGAGATACTGGAGGTGCCAAGACCCCACTTTCCAACTGGTAGATGATGGCAAATTTGTAAATTTACTTGCTGAAGTTCCTCTACTGGAGAGTGGGATTAAAAAAAAAAAACCACCGCACCCTAGAATCCATTTTAAAGAACTGCCGTGGGATGGACAGATTGGAGAGGGAGGTGGTGTCTCACACGTGTGCCACTGAGTAAGCAAAGGAACTAGAGCAGACTCTAAAAACAGCGTGTGGCCGGCTTGTCGTTGAGGAATTAGAAATACACTTCATCATTCCTTTTCCATTTATCCCTGCTTAGAAGTTGGTTTGTTTTTTTTTTCTTTCTTTTTTTCTCCTCGATTAAGTCCAAGCAAGGAGAAGAAAGAAAAACTCTAACCCACCACAGTACTGCTCAAATTCAGATGTAAACCCAAGATTTCGGAGCCAACAAGACAGTTTTTGGTGAAACAGTTAAACTGAGGCAGTGGCACTTTAATTAAGATGAAGAATAAGTGTAATCCACTTTGTTTCTGGAGACAGACTGCCTGGTGTGCTAACTGTGCGCTATGTGCAGCAATTTGTAGCTTGCAAGAGGAGTGCGCAATGGGCAGCCCTTCGGTTGTGAAAGCTAAATCGTTTCTGTATGGTTCTCAAGTATTCATTTACCAAACAAATAATTGATAAAATGAGAATGTGAAAGAGACACTAAGAGGGTGTGATCCAATGCCAAGTACTGTTTTTCATAGTTGATTTTAAATCTGCATTATGCTAATGATGTTCAATTGGAAAATGTGTCCACTCCCTAACTTCTGCTGCTGAGCGTTCTTTTAATTGGATTCAGATGGTTGGACTGAAACAGTTGCAGGGTTTGTATACAGATGTCCTGAGTGCTCCAAGCACTTTTTTTCCTATCCAGTTTTTCTAAGCCAAAGTCGCTTTCACTGCAGCCGGTGTCCAGGCGTTCTTGAACTCCCTCATTAAAGGTCTGTCTGATACAAATGGGCACGGTTCTGTTGGGACAAATGTGGCTAAGATCACTTAAACATGCTGGAGAGCTCATCTGGGGCGTTACTCCTCCCCAAGTCCACCGGGCTCTTTGGGCTGGGCTGCTGGTCTCTAGCCAGAGTTCATCAGTGAAGGAGTCCATCTCACAAGGCTTACCATTGCAATTTGTCATTCTGAAAACATGGGCTGTTGCCTAAATAATTGTAGTAGTGGAAATAGCCTTTTGTTTCCAATAAAATGATATTAAGAGTTGATGTTTCTGAGGCATTTTAACAAGGCAGCGTGCTTTCTGTGTAGCGGTGCTGCTCTCTGATTTTTCATCCCTATGCTGAAATTCAGAGCTACCTTATTATCTGATGGAACTCAAACTGTATGTGGAGTAGGTAGCATTCAATGTGATGAAGGTATCAGAGAGTATCAGTTTCCTGAGTAGTTGTTCTAACACTTTCCATAAGCACTCAGTTTGCTTTTAAGAGGAAGAGAAGTTGTGACTTTTTATGCAGACTAATAAGCAGAGTTTCTGTAATCTGACTTACCATGCTCATTGGCTAACCAAAATTTACTTTCTGGTTTTGAGGAATAAATAATTAAGGATGGAAAGCTATTTATCGTTTAAATAAAAGTGTCTAATTTCTATCAAAAGTTTGTGTCTGAATTTCTGAAAGGCAGCTTTGCCTCAGTGGCTGTTTCTGAAAGTAATAGTCAAACAAAGGCTTTTCAGACACCAGAGTATTGTGTGGTGATGGGTATGCAACTATTTCCCCAAACATTTTCTGCTGTTCAAAATGATAATACTTTGATGAAGGTTTAAAAAAAGAAAAAAAAATAAAAGGAGTAAGAAAAAAAGACACAATGGATGTTGGAAGACAGTGTTTTCATATGAGCAAAATCAGTACTGAATTTGCATTGTGAAGTTACAGTAAGCCACAGACCCAAGAGGGAAAATTAAAGGATTACTTAAACCCAACAATAAACATGCAAATTAAAAGTCATCATTTTTAAATGAAGTCATACACTATTAAAAATAAGAACAAAATTACATACTAGTTTGGATGTGTAGTTTATAGAATACACCAAATGTTAAAACTGAATGAAATTAAGAAAAACATTTTCCAAAGGCAAGTAAAATATCTGTTTAATTAGATCGTAAAGAAAGGAGATTAAAAGTAATATTTTGTGATACAGTAATTACTGTTTTTCAGAAGTAGTCAGGTTCTTGTGTGTTGATCTAAATTTAACGGTGATAGCAGATCTCTTTGGGGTCTTTTGTTTTGTTTGCGTCTTTAATTACTTTAAATCGCAACCACTACCTTTATTTTGTTTTCTGTGCACGGAACGCACTGCGTGGCTGTTTGCTCCAATACTCTGCCAGCTCACGAAGGCAAATCTGGGAGATCAGCTCATACCCTCTGGTTCTGCGAGGTTAAAAGCCAAATCATTGCAGGGGACTATACAGCAAGATAACAGGAAAGGCGGCTGAAACCATTGGGAGGTGGGTTGAGGTGCTGATGGGAGCCTCAGATGTAAATAAACCAGATTGCTCTCATTTCCTCTTTCCACTGTATTATGCATTCCAATAGTACTATTCATCTTTATGACAGACACCTATTGCTTTAACTTTACTGCGGGCCACTGAAGTACATTAAAGTGGGCAGGAAATGGAAATAAATAGAGTTCAGTGGAGGCTGCAGAATAACTAAACACGCCGCAGTCATTTTTAGTGTGGGGTCATGCGTTTTTTAGCAGATTTATCGTATTACTTGACTTTTGTTAGAAAGATGGACGCTGTTTAAAAGAGATGTAGTATACTTACAAAGTAAGTAAGAAAATGTGCTCGGATTTTTTTTTTTCAAACTCTTTGGGATGGCAAAGATGAAAAGAAATTAGGTTGAGTCTCAGCTGGGTAGAGTCAGTGGGATATGTCTGTGTGCAGTACCTGAGGTTGTGGATAGAAACAGAATAATGGGATTGGAGATTGGAAGAAATCCTGCTAGCGGACAGCATGGGAGGAGGACCACAGTCCGTTGGCTTAAATTAATCTTCTGCCTAAAGGTAGTGAGACATTCAGGTAGAGAGGCCGGCTGGAATTTAGCCTTAAAAAGGCATCTATTTGTTTTTTAACGCGTGAGCTTTTTGGTCACTCTGGAAATGTGGATTGCTCTCCTGCTTATTCAGAGGGCTGTTTTCAAGGACAACAAAGTTACACTGCAAGCTCCAGAAACCCTTAACCCTCAGGAGATGGGACTTCTGGTGAATTCTGTTTTTGTGAAAGCTTTATGTGTTTGTTTTTCCTTGATTGTTTATATTCTGATAAGATTAAGTCAGTAATTGAATGATTTCACAACATGGGTTACTTGAAGACTTACAGCTCGTATTTTCACTCCCTTGAGATAGTCAGCTACTCGGAAACTTTTCTTTAAAAAAAAATAAAAATTAACCATTAGCACTGTTTTTTTCCTTGATTACATTGAACAGCCTCTGGTTTTGCTGAGTATAGTGTTCTCTTTTTCTTTTCTTTTTCTGAAAAAAAAAAAACCCTGCTATATAGTTGAAAGCAAGCATCAGCCTTCAAAGTATTTGTCAATATAGAAGATATTAGTAGATATTTCACAATGTCATGTAAGATAAAAACTAATTTGTAAGCAGCACGGCAGAAATCTGGAAAGACAATTAAGACAAAAAATCATTAACATTGATTCTTCTGCACTGGGAAAGTACATTCCATTCTCCCAAAGCATCCTTTAAAAATGTTGTTTACCTAGGTCTGTATTTAAGTATATATTTCAGTGTGACATTCAGTGATTCTTATTCTTTCTTTTTAATTATCTTTATATCAAGAATTTAATTTAATTCAGAATACTGCTCCAGATACACTTGCGTTGCAGAAACTAGTGCCAGGCAGAATTGCAGGTAATTACTGAGGACGGTTGTTGGCAATTTGACTTTTCATCATTTGTTCGTCATCGTTTGTTCGCACTCAGTGGATAGTTCCTCGCTGAAAGGATTAGGTTACAGATGGGTGGGTATTACTTCAGGGACTTCTTAAGTGAGAATCCAGATGCTTTTCTGCGTCCTCTCCTCTTGCTTAGTTTGGGAGTTACAAGTCAGTAGCTGCAGGTAAGATTTAAAGCGTGTATCTTTGTTTCTCTTTGGCAGTGGAAAAGCTCTCTATTACTCCTTGTTAACTAAACAAATGATCTACCTGCAAACTTTAAATACTTGGGAAATTACGGATTGAGCTAAAATTTTGAAAGAATCTAATTTTTTTAAGTGCAACCTCACTGACAAACTGCTTCAGGTTTCCAAAAGAGTTCAGCTCCAGCAAGGTCATTTGGTGTTGCGTGCTTTTGAAAACCTGGCTATGATTTGGGTGCCTGAGCTGTAGCGGGGCTTTTCAGAGCTGCTGCCCTTTGGCCCGATCCCCGTTGCGTTGAGTATGTCTGTGGTTTCAAGGGCAACAGTCTCGGGCCGTAGTGTGTTACAGCTATGAGGTGTGGGTTTTGTTTGTGTGCCCCATGTGCAGCACATCGGTGTTACCTGCGTGGCTGAAAACCTGCTTGGTCCTCGCTGGATTTTGTAGGGGGGCAGTGCAGCAATTGGGGCATACAGCAGAGAGGGAAGCGTGAGTTAAAATCCTAGAATCATAGAAATGACTGTTTCTTTCCTCCTGTTACATGTTGCTGGATGTGTTTTCAAATCTGAGCTCGTTTTACCTACTCCTGGTTTCAGAGATAAAGCCTGAAGGCAGACTCCAGGCTAAATGCAGCTGGTGTTGAACTAAACGGGTGTTTTGCCGTGTGTTCTGGTGGGAGCACAATCCCGGTTTTCCAAGTTTACCATCAGGCCTGGTTGAGCTTGGAAGGACTTGCAGACCAGGTCCGCGTGCTCTTCCTCGTGTGGGCAATTTGCGTGTGTGTGTTTAATCTCCCAGCAGCGGTCTGCAAGCTTGCTTGTGTCTGTAAGAACCACTTGCTGAAAAGCACTGGTAAATTCAGGCATTTCAGAAAATTCTTGCTCGTATAAGTACATGTAATTATCTTGTACCTTGACCTTGCTGGCAGCTGCTGGGGTCCCCAGTGCAGTTGTCGCTAGTGGGACCATTTATTTTACCCTTCTAACAGTCTGCAGTGTTTAAATATCTCAAATTCATATACAAAAGTTAACAAGCTGTGACTGAAATTAGGGTTTTGGTTTCTGTAGCGGGAGGGGAAGCTATAAACGCGACAGCATCACAGTGCTGTTCTTATCCTGCTTGTTCAGAAGGCAAGAAAAGTATTTGGAAAGTAGGTGTGACAAAGACAGCATAGTTTATTTATGCTGTGGACGGATAAAGGAGTCATCTTCTTTGTTGCACGGCAGACTAAAGTGGTTTTGGAGCACTGTTTGGGGCAGAGGCTTGTATGTTTAATTTTTGTGCCATTCCCCCCAGCGACTTGCACACCCTCTTTGTCTGGCTTGCCTCTCTGCTGGCGGAGCTGCAACAAGGATGGCTCTAACTGCTTCCCCCCCTGCTCCACGTGTGCGTCTCACATTTGGTCACTCAGGTTTTATTTCTTCCCTCTGTAAAACATGAGACTGTAACTTCCACCCCAGCCTTGTTAGGGTGCGAGCTGCCGAAGCAGGGGCTCCCTGGGACCGGGCCTTGTCACCGGGCAGTAAAACCTCTTTAATGGGGCTGGCTTAACTTTTAAGTTATGCTTAATGTTTTTAACAGTAATGTGTGTTTCCTCTGCCCTTCACGCCCAACCATTAGCCAGGTGTTTTTGTCGCACAGAGTGGAAAAATAAAAGTAATCTAACCGCACAGCTGGGCCCTCGGTGAGGTGCTGGAGGA
The DNA here is from genome assembly GCA_017639485.1 of Pluvialis apricaria. NCBI lineage: Eukaryota > Metazoa > Chordata > Aves > Charadriiformes > Charadriidae > Pluvialis > Pluvialis apricaria. Next base: position 13,998,907 of record CM030012.1, read on the forward strand.
GGATGGCCACAGATGCAAACTGGGGATCACAGAGCCTGGATGAGTGGGTTAAAAGGCTCCTTGTAAATGCTGGGCAAAATACAAGCACTGGAAAGGAATTTTTTTTTTTTTTTTACTATAAATAAATTAGAAGGTTTAAATTTAGTATATTGTATGCTTACATGATTTGCTCTGTGTAATTTTCTAAATAATTCAAATTTTTTTTTTTATTTTATGTTTTTTTTCTGTTCTCCCCTTTAATATGGCATCCACTGGATTTCCTTGTAACTGCAATATGGGCCTGACTCTGATCTGCTTTACACTGGAAACTGTGTTTATGGAGCTAGAATTGGGGTCATTAATTTTCTTTACATCAAAAGAAGTCGTTTCTTTTAAATGAGAAGCCTGTTTCACCTAGTAATTCGCTTTAATTGCTTATTTGAAACTTTTGACATTTGATAGCAATTTTAAACATTGCCAGATGAGGCTCACGCAGTCGGGACCTGCAGGTGCTTCCTTGTGTGCCCAACTTGGATCAAAGGAGCGAGCCCGGGGATGTGCCTGGCCATGGATGGGGCACCCGGCGCTGGAAGGTGCTGTTTTCTGGGGCTGTTTGAATAGATGCTGTGTGTCGGCCTCGGCAAGAATTTGCTCAGAGGTCTCTCCCTTGGAAAGGTTTCTGCAGAGCGCCGCGCTGTTTGTTTTTCTTGGGAGATAGACTTCGTGGCCTTTGTTTTGCCTGAGGCTTAATAGTGCTCGCGGCACTGTCTTTATATTTTAAGTCTAACCAATACTACTTTCTGCTCAAGGGTTAGAAAAAAGTTTCTAAAATATTAATTACTTTTTTTTTCCTGACTAATATCTGTTAATTTAGTATTATGGTCTTCTGGGAGGTTTGGAGGCAAAGAATTTTCTTGCTCATGAGGGTAAGCAAATGATGCAACTTCAAAGGCATTTTTACCAGGATGTAAACCTCAATAAAGAGAAAAGAGACAAAAATGAAACAGCGTCTTTCACTTGATTTTGTAAACTGGTTCACTATGTGAATGCAATTTATTGTTCAGTCAGCAGCAGGAGTAGCTTTCCTTAGCTTTTTTTTTTTTTCAAGTCAGTAAATAAACAATAATTTAGCTTATGGTGGAAAAAGCAACTTTGGTTAATGGCTTTTGGCTGTGGAATGATGGGATGCTAGATAGACTCACAATGGTTTCTATCAACATCGTACTGTGTAATGTGAGATAGATTAAAAACTATTGCAGGAGTAGTCCAGCAGCTGACAACGAGATAAATTCTGGGCTGCTGCTGCAGAAGTTAGGCAGTGTTTTAGGACTTTGTGAATTCAGAGAAAAGGGAAATAGCACAGTTGAAAGAGAATAATGAGCAAAGCCAAAGTACCAGTGCCAAGACTTCTTAAAAGACTTTTATTGATGTGTGTTGTAATTAAAACCAGAATTAGTTAGTTTTCTAATAGGACATTCATTTCCTGGAGAGCAATTGCAGCTTGGCATAAAGTAATACATTTTTAAAAATGAGTACTGATCTGGGGATACCCCTAGCATATGTTGGATGGCTAACTTACTAGCTTTGTGTGCCCTCATTATTAACAAGCAAATTAAATATTTTCACTTAAAATAATTATACAAATAAACCTTTGGCTGTGCTGTGATTTCATTAAAACCTTAATTGTTTAGAGAGCTCAACGAGAGTGTGTGAAGTTGGGTCAGTTTTACTGCACGGCATTACTCTTGATAGCAGGTTTACAGCAGGGCTGGATTTAATCTCTTGACTAATCTTTACGGTAGCAGGCTTGGGATGGGAAGGTGTTTGTGTGTTTCAGGAGATAGAGTTACCTATCTCTGAACTGGAAACACAGAGCTGGGTTTTAAAATGTCTGAGCAGCCTTTAAATGAACTAGCGAGGGGGAGGAGAGGGAAAATTGCTCTGTGGAAACAAAATAGGTGTTGCTTTTAAATCAGCTTCTTAGTGTGCACATTGTCACACCTTCACACATGGCTGTAGGCTCAAATCTATTTCTCATCAAAGCAACTGTAGCGTAAGGGAATATTGCGACCATCTGGGTTGCAAAGATCAGAAATAACGGTCCTCGCTAGCAGAGGAGCCAGCTGTGGGCAGCACCATGTAAACTGTTTTTTATGTCACTTGATTAATCATTTCTGAGGGTGAGGACAACAAAACATTTACCAGGTCACGCACTAATTTTTTGAAATACTTTAAAGTCTGATTTTCCTAGGTTTAAGGTGATGGTATGCCTTTGAAACACACTGTGATATTTGTAGGTTCAGCATCTCAACTAACATTGTTCCTGAGCGTGGAAAACCCAGGCACATTAGATGTCTCCAAAGGAGAGTTAATTAGAAGAATGAGTAGTTATCAAGTACACCGTAGCTCCACTGTTTAATTCTGATGATAATTTTCATGCTGGATCTAATACAAATGAACTCATTTATGGTTTATTAATCTGCTGTGACCTGTGAGTCTTCTAGAGTATTTTGGGGGGAAAGAAGGCTGAGAGTTACCAGAATAGATTTAAAGTACTTCCATGGGTGGGGAGCAAATCACAGAGAACTTTTGTCTTTTTCTTCCTCTTTCTCTTTCTGCGTTGTTTTAACTCAGTATGTTTTTTCTGCCTTCCCCCCTCTTCTTTAGGACCCACGATTATCAGCTTTAATTTTTGACAAGCTTCAAGTGCCTGACTATTTACAGAAAAACAGGAATGAAGGAGAGAGCAGATGCGAAACTTGTGCCACTCACTTGAATCAGCTGAAGCAGGAAGCCATTCAGATGATGCACACCCTCAATCAAGCCAGCTACCCAGAGATGCCCGACCTCCCGCCCGGCGCCGGGGCAGTGACCAGCATGGTACCTAGGATGGTCACGGTTTCCTCCCAGAGAGACCTGCCGCTCATTGCTGGGCAGGTGGGCAGGCAGCCTGGAAAGTCACCAAATCTCTTCTCTGGGGCAGAGCGGAAGAAGGGACTTGGATGGTCTCAAGGTGCGGGCGGTTTTCCGAACTCCAGCGTTCAAGTCACGGTGGCCCCCAGCGGTCTCAGTGGTGCTCTGAGCTCGGTAACCATCCAAGCTCAGCAGTACCTCGAGGGCATGTGGAGTATCTCCAGAGTGAACAGCTTCCTGCCTCAGGCTTGTCTAGTAAGTAGCGATCATTCAGATCCTTGAGTTTTGTTTACATGTGTGTGGATATACAGAGAGATAAAGACAAAATTTGAGATGTATACATATTTATCTTAGAGGGGATCAGCTAATAATGTTCTAAACCATGTTTCAAGAGCTGAAAAATAGCTTTGAACGATGTTCTGTCAGATGTCACAAGGAATTTGCTTTCTTATCTCAGATGGTGAGGTCCTTTCCTCAGATGTTTTTGCACCTATTTTAGCTTCACGTATGCAGGTGATGTTATTTGGCTGCCACATACCTGGTGACCCCTCTAGAAAAACATAAAAGGCCAAGTTTGTTACATGTGAAACTTTGGGAGCTTTGCGGGATTATCTCAAAGATTAACTTGACCCTCAAGTCTAGCGCTGAACTTCTCAGGCTGTGTTCAGTTCAGCAGATGCTGTTGGTAGACTGATGGAGAGCATTAATCTTCAGGTTAAATGTGCTGCAAAGCAGTTTGCTGTAAAGGAGGGTGTTCAGAGGGTTGCTTCAGAGCCACATGCCTGTAAATGTCATTGCACTTGGATTTTAAGCATTGATGTTGATGTCCTGTATTCTGCGTATATTTTAAGAACTCTTGCGGGAAATGAAGACGCTTTATAGAGGTGCATGTTACCTTTAAAAGCAAGTTTATTACAGATTTGTGACTATCTATGGAACCATGTTAAGAAGGATATAGTGACTGATTTTAACTAAGATTTATTCCTAAAATGTTTTCGCATGGTAGTGAGCAGAGGAGTGTGAGTAATGATGAAATGTGTATGAATAGAAGTCGTGGTTTTCACTTAAAGATGTTGTAGCAGATCTCGCAAGACCAGGTATGTTGGTGCTAGGCAGCTTTAAATTTAACATAATGCCTTATGTGCGGTTGTATATAAACACTACCTAATATTGCTTGGTAGCTTCAGCTGTTTGAGCTCCAAGATTGTCAGAGATAAATATTTAAGAGTCCTGCTGTATAACGTTACTTTCACAGGGTGGCTGTTGTGTTTCCTTCAAGAAAAAACTCGGAGGCGTGTTTCCTTCCTCCCATACTTCTCTCTCATATGGAAATTTGTGAATGGACACACATCCCACTTCTGAAGGGTCCCCATTTAAATCCAGTGAATCTTCACTGATGTCAGATCTTTCTCTGATGATTTTACCCTGAGAAAAGGGAAACAAATGGTCCATTCAGCTCTTCATAGTTTATGAGGAACTACTGCTGTGAGTGCTTTCTCTGAAATGCTGCTGTCCATGCGTTAGGGATCAGTTTTGACAATGTAAGGCATAGGATGTTACCTTTTAATTATCTTTTAAATTCTGCGTATATCACAGAAATGTAGAAAAAAATGGGAAAGCTACAGGGTTAAGAAGCCTGCACTCTTTGGAAGCCGAAGTATTTCCATTTCTCTTCTCATTCCTTGTCTGACCTTATTCTTGTCGTAAATAATTCATTAACAGCCAGCTCCAGATTTCTTCCTGCTTAACCATGCTGACTGATAGATGTGGTTTTCCCTAACCACTGCATTATTCTAAGATAAAACTAAGTTTCCTCATTTAACCTCTGTGAAAGAAAAATGTGTATAATGCAACAGAGCTTAAGTGTGATCTAGAAATGTGCAAAGAAACTCAGTAGCCTGGAAAACAGTGACCTTTAATGAAAGGACAAACACTGTTAGACTGTGAGTGTTGGAGGCAGCTTGGATGTGATCCAGTCATCTGCAACGACAGTTTAGATTTAGAAGCAGTTTTTGGAGAGAAGCTAGGCTTTGGTTGTTTCCTTTCTTTCTTTCTTTAAAAAAAAAAATAAAATTTTTAAATTAATTTAAGGCCAAATGACTCTGTTGTGCTTCTCTGCCCAGATTGTGCTTTCTGTGTCAGTATGACTTCTCCTACTGCCTTTTGTATTATTAAGAGCCGTGTGTCTGATGAAGCTATTTGGGTGGGTGAGGCAGAAAGTGCTTCCCCTATGCTTTTCCCCAGAGGAATCACAGGTGTCGGAGGAAACAGGATTGGAGGCATTTCAGGAGCTGGTTAGTCTAGCCTTTGCCTTGGACAGCATCCACTGCAGGACATTCTTGTCTAACGATCATCTCACTTCATCTTACAGTTTTGCAAAGACTAGGATTCCCCGACTTCTATTGATTGTCAAGTCTGAACTTCCTTTCCCATTAAAAAAGTCTTCTTGATTTGTTTAGTTATTTTTTTTTATTTTGGCTATTCTTTCCTGAAGCTGGAGACAGGGTTTAGGTTTAGGATTAACCCAGGAGAGAGCTGTGGGTATACATGCTTTTTGGAGATGTCTGGCTTTAGTAACTTTTCCCATCTTCCTGTGGGGCGAAGCTGGGGTGGCTAGGGGAATTCTGGAGCAAAAAGAATTGCAGTAGAAAGGACAGCATTGAATGTATTATTTATTATGTGTAATGTGACTGCATCTTGGAGTTGACAGCCCCCATCCAGGCAAGATACCACACAAATGCAGAAGAAAAAGATGGTTCCTTCCCCTGAGAGTTTACACTCTCGGTAGTGATGTGAGTTATTTTGACCACTCTGTAAATACCCCCCTTTCACTCGGAATCGCTAATTTTGCCTTGTTTTCTTACCAAAAGGTAGTGCTTGAAACAAGTGCTCAACTCCCTGATAGGAAACTGTTACCCAAGTGCTTTACATCCCAGTGATTTAACTTGGTGCTCCATCCAAAGTGAACGTGAATAGTTTCCTAGACGAGAAGACAGTCATAGATAAAGGCTGGGTTTTGTCTCAACTATTTTTAGCTGCCAAAAAGACAGGTGTTTATTCTAAGCTAATTACTGAGGCTTCCTTTATAGTTGTGGGAGAGCAACAGGCACCTCCAAGAGGTGGTTTGTCCTTCTCATCTCTTGGGTGTCTGTCTTGGCTTGCCTTGTCTGCTGAAGACGCCTGCTGCAGAGCCTGGGTGGGTGACATGGAGCAAACCCTTGCTCGGGTGGTGCCGTGTGCCCAGTGCCTTGCAGGGGTGAAAATACATCCCAGTGTATAGCTGCCAAACTGCTGGACACCTTGTACCTACAAACATTTCTCTAGGTTCAATGTTTTTTATTTATGATTAGTTTTAATAGGAGTGGTAGCAGAATTGTCGGTGGGGGGAAAAAAAATGACTTGATTTGTGCTCTTCTCATCTCTCTCCCCAAATTCGCATGTATTACCTTGTAATGTCACTTATGGTTGCGAAAACACTTCTGGGCTGAATGTTGGGGGTCAGAAGTGCAGGACATCGTAAATTTTTAATACATGTTTGGAGTTCAAGTGTGAAAATCCATTATATAGATTATAAATTTTTTGAACGGGAATGTGTCTTTGAAGCATAGCGTGGGTGCTGCTCAAACCAAAATAATAACTGTGGGCTTTGGGAGCCGTGAAGAGGAACAGTAATTAAGGATCCAGAGGAAGGTCTGGGGAGGGGAAGACTGGGATTGCAACCGAAGTGCAAAAGGTGAAGCTGTAATCAGCTGCTTTACCCAAGTGGCCTGTTGTGAAAAATTACAAAAAATAATCACCAGTAGCAGTGATAAGTAGTCTGACCAGACAGCGAGTACTGTGGAGGGGAGGGAGCTGGTATAGCGCTGGGAAAGACAGCTGATTTGTGGTGGACGACTGAAAACTTTAATTAATAAATAGTTTTATATTGACGTTTTTAATTCTAGACCTGACAAGTGAATATAAGGTTACTACTCAAATGAAAAAACATGTTAGAACATGTTAGCAGTGCTCAGCATTGCCACTCGGTTTAACACAGAAGCAGAGGAGCAAGGGCACTTTAGGCTTCCTAGATGTGTTGAAATCTGACTGAGAGGTAGAAAATTAAAACCACTGTAAATACTTTGTACACCTATTAGAAGTGTCTGCATGTATTGTGGAAAAAAAAAAGGTCTTACTGTATGCTTTCAATTGGCTGTGTTATTAGTATGCAGTGTTATGTACTGCATAAAAGTGCTAAAGTAGCCATGCCATGTGCTATAAAGACATCACAGTGAAATAGAGCTTGTTTTGCAAATAGCTTTTTCTTTCATCTTATGCAAAATGAAATCCTTGCCACACTATATTTCTGATTCATATATATATATGAATGGTACTGGTTATAAAGCAAAATATTGTGGCTCCTTGAATCCTTATCAGTTTCTAAGTTGCTTTAAAAATATTTTTAAAAAAATGCCTCATTAGGAAATCTAAAAAGTTGGAGCACTGGAAAATTGAAAGTGACTTAAGTAAAACTTTTAAAGCATGTGTATACGAAATTGTAAATTTAGCAATAGACCAATGTGTGTCCCTGTGAGTATTCACAAATTTAAAGTTAGGTATAAGTTTATCATAGAATCATATGATAGGTTGGAAGGGACCTTAAGGTCATTGAGTCCAACCACTAACCTAACACTGGCAAAACCACCACTAAACCACGTCCCTAAGTACTACTTCTACCCATCTTTTAAATCCCTCCAGGGATGGTGATTCCACCACTTCCCTGGGCAGCCTGTTCCAGTGCTTGGCAACCCTCTCTGAAGAAATTTTTCCTAATATCCAATCTAAACCTCCCCTGGCATAACTTGAGGCCCTCTCCTCTCATCCTATCACATGTTACTTGAGAGAAGAGACCAGCCCCCACCGCGCTACAACCTCCTTTCCGGTGGTTGTAGGGAGTGATAAGGTCTCCCCTCAGCCTCCTTTTCTCCAGGCTGAACAACCCCAGTTCCCTCAGCAGCTCCTCATAAGACTTGTGCTCCAGACCCCTCACCAGCTTTGTTGTCCTTCTGGCTTGATTCAGTGAGGTTCAGAGGGGGAGGGTTCATCCGTAGCATATGTAAATGGGTGCATGTACTCGAACGTTAAAGGAGTTGTGTTCATTTGTTTTATATGAAAAATCTCTGAAAGTTATTTTAGTCACAATTCAAGCTTTCCTGTAGTTCTTAGGAATAAGCCTCCTGCTTAGCCTAATGTAAACTAGATGGATTCATCTGAGGGTAGTTCAGCCTCTGTTTACTTTCCTTAAATCATCTTTGTTTGTTTATAGTAAGGATGACTTACATTTTGCTTAGAAGATGCAGTAAGAAGCTGACTGTGGAAAACAGAAGAATGACAAGATTTACTTTCCAGCATTTACTTTTTTACTTTGATAAATGTCATACCAAATGGATTTTTAAATTAATTTTTAAAATCCTTCTTGATAGCTTTCTCAGTGACCTTTTATTAATACAATGCGTGAAATATGTTTTGTAACGAAACAATTAAAATATAGTGCTTTGACCATAAATCTTGTCTGTGAGACATCGGAACGACTTTGAGCCTTGGGACATTTCTCAGACTCTACATACAACATTTTGGCTCTGCAGAAGTCAATAGCAAACCCCAGACAGGTGGTGGGGCTGGGGTTGCATAGTGACTTTTCTGTTTTCCCTTTAGCTTTAGTGCTGTTGGTGCTTTTTGGTAATTTTGTAGAGGAAGTACATAAAGGAAAGGGGGTGGCAAAAAAAAAAAAATAAATCTTCAGAGCTAGTGTTGGTCACTCTTTGTAGCAAGTCTGAACAGCAGAAGGAAACCTTTTGATCCGAGTCACTAAATACTTTTCTCATATTAACCTAATTTATAGCCCCCATGGAAAAAATCTTTTCCTGTGATGGTTGTGTCTCGGCTGGGCAGTATTGCCTTGCATTGCACTCTGCTGCATCGGCAAATGTTGAGGCAAGGATGTGATGTGGGAGGATGATGCTGCTACTGGTGCTTGCATTCAGAGACAGTGAGACCCTGCTGCAGCAGCTGGGTAGCCGACCAGCTTAGAAAGTATGGGTTGGAAATTCAGCCTTGAACACGCAGATAAAAATATAGCCCTCTGTTTTGTGTAGTTGCCAAGGTCTTCATGCTCTTTTTTTCTTGATTGCCCCCAGTGTAGGATGGTGAAGGTGAAAATGAGGTTACTTTTTAAAGTATCCCCAGGTATCAGAGTGACTTAGGAAAAATGTTAAAGAGTTGACAGAAAGGGTACTGGCTACCAGATGGGAATGAGCATTTTCTTAGGTGAGGGTGTGGATGGCATCTCTTTATATTGTGTATTTGACACTTCTGCCATACTGTTGGTTTTACAGTGTGGGACAGGGTAACTATTCTCAGGACTCAGACCCTCTTGTGGCTCAAATTACCACCTGAAAACAGTTCTTTTGATCCTTCACCCCTCTAGGCTAAGCAGTTGTTATTACAGCTCTCACAGGGAAACAAGTCCATACTCGCCTTTGTTGACAATTGAAGTCAACAAGCAGTAATAAAGAATGTTGGCCCAGACTTCACCTGAACTCATCAGGAGTAGATTGAAGACAAGCAGACTTTAGAGACTATGTGCAAATGATAATCCACAGGATTTACCTTTGGCCCACAGGTCATTCTCTCATCCAGCAAGTTGTATCATAAGCTACACTAAGATAAAAAATCCTCTCCTTTTTTTACCCAAAATATTGAAACTTTCTGCTCTTGCCTTTCAACTAGTTTCTTTGGGATGGCGTTTTCTGTTTGCTCAATTTACTTTCAGCTTCTTTAGCTTCCTGATGGTCCATTTATACTGTGCATGTGTTCCCCTATGAACTTACCAGTGAACTGATTGTTAATCAATGCATCCCATGCCACCCCAACATTAGAAATAGCCTTAGCACAAAAGGCTCATACTTTTTGGCTGCAACTCAGAAGTGTCATCCAACATTTGAGAAAGACTCTATATCGCTGGCGTAGAAGTGCTTTTATGAGGCAGCCATTGCTCTGCACTGCCTACATTGGTTGTTAAGGGCAGGCTGCAGCTGAATAATGCCCCTTGGCTTCAGAAGTTAATGCAGCAGAGAAACCAGATAAATTCAGGCTGAGCTTAGACCTTGGTTGTGTGCGGGCTGGTGGAGAGAAAGTCTTTTACAGTTGTCTCTGTATACCACATGGAAGGAACTGATTTGCACAGCTGGATGCAAGTGTGGATTGCCCAGTCATCCTGCTTGTGTAAAATAGGATTGAACATCGTACATTTTTTGGAAAGCGCCTTGACTGCAACATTTGCTCCATAGACTGTATACTGGAATGATGGCATGTTGAGGTTGTGGGATTCCAGGTAGTCAAGCTGTGCACAGTGTGAACGTTGCTGAAAGCATCTCCTATGCTTTTGCGGCATGAGCGGCTGAGCATGTGGCAAATATTCATGCTCTTTGTTACTTGCAACTGGTGGTAGCTTCTGAAAGGAGGTTTAAAAAGCATCAATAGAAAATGTATCTACTTTTCTGTTTCACCACTTGGGAGAGAATTTATGATGTATAGATGGAGTTCATAGATGTTTCAAGCATTTCATATGTGTGTGTTTAATGGAATGGATTGCCACTTTACTGAATGTAGCATCAAATCAGCTCTGTTAATTGAAAAAGATTTTTCACATTATTGCTAATGATGTGACACAGTTTTGTTAGAGATGGTGCATAAAATAGTGCTACTTGAAATGACATTAATGTATGCATTTAAATTCCTTTTTTCCCATTTACGTGCATTATTGATTTTATTTCATTGTTGAGGAGATAATGGATTTATAATTAGAATACAGTCACCGTAATCAATGATGAGATTATTAGACTTATAAATAGAACTTTAAAACTACGATGAGGTAATTTCCCAGTGTAACGAAGGATCAATAATTAGAGGTTTGCTTTGAATCTGAAAGTAGTACTTGTAAGATTCAAGCGTGAAACTCTTCTAGGCAAGTGAGTCCATATAAATTGTTATACAAACTGACGTGGTTAGGCATTTTCCAGAGTGACCTATTATTATTATTATTACTTTTGTTTGGTGCCCAAGTGCTTATGAATTAACTCCTCTGGGTTTGCATAGCTGCCACTATCTCAAAATCGGACGATTTTTTTTCTTTTCTTACAGCTGAGTTGAAGGAAGCATTTGCAAGGTGCCATAGGCAGGAGTCCGTTGCTGTGGTTTTGGTGATAGGCGGAGATAATGGATCTACCATTCAGAACCTCCCCCTCCTGCTTCTCAAAAGTGAAGGTGGTAAAGTTGGGCAAGGCAATTGGCTGTTGTAGGGGGGCAGATGGCAGTGGAAGGATGAAGAAGGGGGGAGTGGTCCTTGTGATGCCTGGCTTGGGAAGGGTCTGGGTTTAGTTCGTCTATGCAGAGTAGCTGTGTAGATATGCCCTTGAGCCTCATCAACATCTCCTGATGACTCTGAAGTACGCATGGGGGCCTATGGGAATAGCACAACCTCCTGTTACTGGTTAAGCTAAGAAAGGCTCTAGTGGAAAGATTGTATGGGAATGATAAGAACGTAAGAAATATCCTACTGGGGCTGAGCTGCAGCCCATCTAGCCCAGGGCTGTTTCCAGCAGCAGAGCTGGAAGTGGTGCTTAGGGAGAGCCATGGAGCCTGTCTGCTTTCTGCAGTCTGCACATACTCCCCATCAAGCACAGTTGGGGAAGTCTCAGGGACACATCCCTGTCTGTTCCCTTTAGTATCTGTTTCTGGACCTGCTGTCCAGGAATTTATCTAATCCCTCTCTGACCCTGCTGACACTCTGTCTCCACAGCCTCCTGTGGCAGCAGGTTCCACAGGTTCACGATCCCAGTGCAAAGAAGTACTCTCTTTCTTTCAGCTTAGCCACCATCTCCATGACTTTGCAAACCTCAGTCAGATCCCCCTCAGATTTCCCCTCTACAAACCAGAGTCCCAGCATCTTTCGTCTCTCCTTCTAAGGCAGCTGCTCCATCCTTTGGACCGTTTACTTGCTTGGCTCTGTCATTTCCCTTACTCCACTACCGTTGTGTTGAGATGCAGGACTAGGACTGCACCAGGTACTCAGTATGTGGACCTCCTCCTTCTTGTTCTCAGTGCCCTGCCTTGTGATGTCCAAAATTTGTTTGGTGGTTTTTTGTTTGGTGTGTTGTTTTTGGGTTTTTTTTTTTTGTTTTTGGCTGCTGCTACATCTTGAAGCAATGATTTCAGAGAAACTGTCAATGACGTTTAGATCTTCTGAGTTGTAACTGCTAGTTTTGAGTTCAGCATTGTTTAGGTGTCGTTTAGGTGATTTTTCCCTAAATACATGTTCTTATCTATGTCAAATCTCACCTAGCGCTTCTTTGCCCACTCACATTTGGGAAGTTCTTCTGGAGTTCCTCATCACTGGCATAGCATTGGGCCAGTTCAAAGAGCTTTGGGACATCTGCAGACTTGGAGATTTCACTCCAGTCATGGTGAGCCATGACTGTCTCTGCGTCTGGGTTACATGGTTTCCGTGTGGGGAGTAAACAGCAGGTCAGCAGGGAACAGCCACAAGGAAAAAAAAGCAGCATGTGCACAGCTCCATCCCTAATCTGGAAGCTCGGTGTCCTTCAGCAATGATCATATAGCCTGAGCTGTCCCCATGTTTGCGAACTTAATGCTGCTTCATAAGCTTGCCTGTAATTGAACCTCGTTCTCTAGATTTGGGTGTACTAAAGACCCAGTTTTCTATTCATATGATGAGGGCTTGTTCCTCTCAAGCAAGATCCTAGTCAATGGGTGCTTTGCGTGTGGTAGCTGTCAGGCAAATTGGTCCCAAGGGATGTTCTCTTTAAAGTAGTTACATCTAATATATAAGCAGTTCAAGCATGATTGAAATAGAAATTAGGTATGACAGTCTCTGTCCACCTTTGCCTTTATTTGCTGACACTTTATGTCAATCATTATAACAATATAATGATTATAATAAAATTGTAAGACCTGTAATTCTTGGGAACACGCTTATTCCATTTTGCTGAATAGAGAGTAATCAAAGCACAGTGAGATTTTGGTTGAGTTGCCTGAAGTCATTGAGAAATTTTGTTGCGGAGTCAGGAAGGTGACACAAGCTCTCCCCATTCAAAGCTCTGTACGTGTCCTGTGTTTTGCTGCTGTTAGAGACGCATCTGGCCTGTGGAAGTCAGTCCTAATGGAAAAGCATTTGTCTTCTTGTAGGAAACCCAATCCTAAACTGACAGAAATTTGCATTATTATGAGCTTGTTAATGAATTCCTTTGCTTGCTCATATCAGCCTCTGACAAAAAGCAGGGATTCAACTGTATATTTGTCCACTTGAATAATCAGTTCATTTTTAATTTTGACCACAATGGTAAATTAAAACACCCTGAGCAGTATACAACTATATTTTTTGGCTTTGGAGGCTGTAACTATTGTAATACATGTCAGCAGGGAGGGCTCTGGCCAACACTTTCTGATGCTTGCCTGGAGGTGTTAGAAGAAACAGTTCCTCTAGTCTGGCTGTTTTAAACCCATTGCATGTGGAAAGTCCCAGTTTGAGAGTGTTTATATGCGCCAAGATCTATGTCCTTCTTGATAGCCCTTTTTCATGCCCTCCTGACTTTCCAAGTGGTGGGTTTACACGTGCAGATAGGAGGGTGAAGTTTGACTGGTGGTGAGATAGCTGTGAAGAGGGGAAGAAAAAAAGCATCTCTTGCTGCCTTTTTCAGGACCACTGTCCCAGGTGGCTCAAATGTGAAGTAATTGGTCCATCGCTGCCCAGTAGCATCTATGTGCTACCAGAGCCCTGGCTGCAGAGACCGTCTAGCCTGAGAACATGGGCAGGCTGAAGGAAGGAACGAGCATTTCATAGACGGAGACCTGCCCAAGATCTCCCCAAAACCTTAATAAATTTCTCAGGGACCAAGTAACATGGTTTAGGAGAGATCTTGGGTGAAGGTGAGATCAGGAGCCCCTGGTCAGAGGGCAATAAGCTGCCTCTTCTCCTTCCTTGTTCTGCCAAAGGCATCAGGCCTGGATGCAGCTGGGTGCACGTGCCCTGCAGTTGAAAGATGAGGTCCTTTCTGTGCATGAAGCACGGACTGGTAGTGGTTTTTGGTGCTGAAGATCCAAACCCTTAACCTGTTTTAGTAATTCAGATACTAATCCAAAAAGCAAGGGCCCTGAGGTTGTCTTTGGATCGCCTATATTACTTTCCAGTCTGTGACAGCAGACGAGCCCTCCTATTTCTATTTAATTCTACTTCTCTGTGATTTTTCTCCTTCTGCCTCATCTTCAGAGATCAATGATAAGCCAGGCATTAGCAGCTCTTGTAGCTGAAAACCTGTTTTGGGGGAAGGAATGTTATGCTCTGCATTTGATTCACACTGAACATGAGATGCACGCAGAAGTCTGAAACTACAGGCTCAGGCATTCTTGTTACCCCATTGCAGCTGCAGGTTATAAAATGACTACAGTAGTCTATTGTAGTTATAAAATGCTCTAGTTATTTTATAATAAGCCCGGGCAGAAACATTATCAAAAGACAGTAAAAAGTTTATCCAGAACATGTTTCACTTGAACCTGGCGTATACTGCACAGTTAACTTTACATAAAGCTAGGCAGTGTGAGGAGACATTTCACATAGAAGACGTATGCAGGACTTATCCATGCTTACGGGAAGGGAGGGTTTATAGTATGAGCATTATCCAGATAGAGATTTACGTCACATTTGTTCCAGTTAGCGGTAGTAGGTCGTAAGAGCCTTAGCATGACTCATTTAGGGGGAAAATTATTGTTTTATCATATACAAACAGTAGATTTAATATATTCCAAAATCATTAGCTCAAGCAGTCTTTACAATTTAATTGGCTGTGACGTTCCAGTCTGAAAGGGGAATATAGTAAGTTAAAGCAAATACTCAGAATTCTGTATGCCTGCCTGGTAGTCAGAAGTGGGGTAAAACCAACTTAAAAACAGAACAACAACAACAAAAAAGCCCCAGTACAGACTTGGGCTTGATCTTGCTAGAGCTTCACCTGCAATTCACTGTTGAAGCCCTGCTGAATGCTTTCATTATGGGACCAATTTTTTGAAATAAAGTAAATGGTATTGAGTTCTGACTCTGATTACACAGATGTGTATCAGACTTGTTGGTGCTTTTGTAATTTTCTCCATTCCCTCTTCTGTGAATCTGTTCTTGATACTTATATTTAGACATCATATCTGATTACTTTCTGTTACAGCTCTATCCAGCCTTCTGGTTTTCTTTTACCATTGCAGAGCAATCCCAGGATTGATCTATTTTTCTCTAGATTTTTATATTCCCATGTTTTTCTTGCCTGTCACCAGGCATATATTTTGCATGAGTTACAGAGACAAAGTGACAGCAGCTAACTTGGCTTTTTTGGATTCCTGGACAAAGGTCGATGTTCAGAGAATGGAAATATTCAGGAAACTGGAAACATCATGGTTTGGTTTTTGGCTTTGCACTTCAAACATGTAAAGAGCTTGTTACGATTGTAATTGTCCTTTAGATGGTAATGGCCTGGCAGTGTACTGCGTACCTGGAAATTTAATCTATGGCCAGCTTCTCTACAGTGTAATTTTGGACTTGTCTGACTTGTTTAAACCTGGGCAGATGTTTCCTGCCATCTGGTCACAGCGGAGAACCTGTGTGCTGGGAATCGAGGACGGGGCAGGGGATGCCCCTGCTCTGCCCAGCACACCTCCACAGCTCGAGGATGTCAGATCACCTCCGTCTCTTCCTGCCCTCTCCCCCAGCCTTTGGCCACCCTAACTGGGAACAACTCATGTTGTCACTGCTTGTTGTGGCCCTGCCAACCACAGCTGCGTGTGCGGATGCTGCCAGCCAAAACGCAGCATGTCTAGCTCTGCTCCCACATCCTCAGGATGGGCGCTGAGACCTGGTACCGAAACTCTCCCATCCATGATGCAGGCACTGATACGAAGCACCGAGACATCGGTCATTCCTGCATGTGCAAAACACCTGGTGTGACATTTTCAAGAATTGTCCTTGCTGTGCTCTTACTGGTACCAATTTTCATGTGGCTTTGGGAAGGGGAAGAGGGAAGGTGTCCTTTAGAGCAGTTTTGGAAATCCTTCCTTTGAGGATTAGCTGGTTTCCAGAGGGTTAATGTCTTTTGTCCCCCAAACCTTTTCGTAGAAAATTAAAACAAACATTAATCTCTGGATGTGGAGGCTTATGACACTTTAAATATTCAGTGCAGTCAGTAACACTTTATAGTGATAAGGTTGTGATTTCTGTGTTTGATCATGAATGATTTATGAAAATTTAGTAAACGGTGAAGTGTAGTTCCCGCTCAGCTGCAGACTGGAGTCTTCTCCCTGTGCAGACTTGTGTGCTTAAAAAAAGTCATGCAAAGTTGCTCCCATTCCTCTAGATATTTTCCACACACAGTCCCCAGAAGAGCATGGGTTGAGATGAGAGAGATGCATGAAGTATTTAGTTTAAAAACAAAGCCTCCTTATCTTATTCCTACCCCTTCAGCAGCTGTAAGCAACACAAGCCAAAACCTTGGTGTGACAAACTGGAGTGCCCAGGAGGGTTTCTTTACTTGTCTTTAGTTTTCCTGCCTCAGGGCAAGTGGCTCAGACCTGACAAATTTCCTCATACCTGAGCCCTCCTCATCAGCTGGGAGAGCTGAACACGGTTGTGCTGGAAAATGCTTGCACTTCAGATGGTGCAAGCAGTCCTTGACATGAATCCTAAACTTGGAAGAACTTGTTTTGTGCTTTTTCAGCTTCTCACCATGCAGCAAAACTGATGTTACCTCTGTGTTTAAGAATACTAATTGGGTAATTGAAGACTTATTGAAAAAGATATGGGTTGTGTTCTGCAGTAGTCTTCTGATAATTTTATCTTGCATGTCTGTATTCACTCTTTCCCCCTTTACAAGAATCAATGCCTTCTCCTTGGCTTCCGTTCATTCTTTCACGCATGCACAGAACTGAGAATAAAACTTCCAAATTTACCCAGAAATTACAGTTTGATTTTTCAAAAGTGGTAATGGCAATTTACAGACATCCAACTTGGACGTGTTGGTTTAGAAAGTATTGCAACCATCTGCTATCTGAAATGTCAGGTTTGATTTGGATATTTCAAGTTAGATGCTATGTCCGCAATCATTGGTGTCTTTTAGAAATGTAGGTTTCTAAGTTCTTGTAGAAATGAAAATAACGATGAAAAAAGCGTGCATGTTATACATTGCTCATATTTTTGTTAAATGTGAATAGCTTTTATGGGAATTGACCTCTCAGAAGATGAATAGAGCGTTCACAAAGAAAAAAAAAACCCATCTGGTTAACAGATTCCAGTCAGTTCTTACAAATTTGTTACACTTTGCTGTAAAATTCACTGGAGTTTCAATCTAACTCTACAGATTTCATCTTTAGGTTTAGATTACGCCATCATTTAGACTATGCATTAGTTGAGGTACGAGTGATTAGAAACAGGTTGCTGCTTCTGCCTTCTTTTTTCAATATTTTGCTTAAACGTGATTTTCTTTGTTTCAAAGTCCTGTTGTCTAATATAGTCCCTGTTGAAATTGAATGGAAAAATATGTCTTGGGAATTCATCTTGACCCTGTAATTTTGAGTCTGAGACAACAGCGCACATGACAGAGGGTTATGGTTGTCTTCCTGGCAGAACATATGGGAGTATTCAAACACTAATGTTAGCCTGCCAGTGGCTGCTGGGAGGCTCTCTTGCTGGCCATCATGCCACTGGCCTCTGTGTATGGCAGCCCCTTGGCGTGCCAATTTTTGAGCCTTGTGTACTGGCTCCAGAGCTTCTGATGTAGGTTTCTTAGTCTGTAAATTGCTAAGTCCATAGTAAGCACCACTTATTATTAGTGCATCAGTGCCCATAACTCAGAAGTTTAGATGTCACATTTGGATCTTTCCCAGTCTGCACTGTTTTCCCCATGCCATATACTTTCCATGGATGGCATAGGTCGAGATCACACATTTGTTGCTTCAGTTTGTTAATGCTCAAGTACCTGCTCATGTTGCTGGCATACCATTTTTTGTGCTGGTCTCGGCCTCTAGCAGTGCTTGGTCACTGCCTTTTTGCCTGCATCACTAAGTCTCCTGAGACTTCTGTATTACAGAGTGGAGAGTTTTGCAGAGGGTTAATCCAAGTTTCCAGTTAGGCTTCTAGTGCGAGTACCTTTGCTAGAATTAAGTTAATCTGCATGAATATTCTTCTGTGTCTCAGCCTCAGCTCTCTTAAGTCAGCTCTATAAAAGTACTTTTTTGTGTAACAGTCTATGGTAAAGCATTAGTCAGCCACTCCATAATACTGATAATAGTATTAACCTTTAAAGAACAGACCTTCAAAAGAGCTGGGAGCACTTTCTTCTTGTTGATTTTGCTGGGAACTGGGAATTCAGCACTCAGCCTTTGGGAATGAGTCCAGATGAAACTCCAGACGGCCTTTCATGGACTAGTGCAGCACTGCTTGTCTGGTGGAGTTTTCTTTTACTTGGTACCTAATAAGCGATTGCCTCAGTTCTCATGAGAAAAACTCTGTTTGGGTTGTCAGCGTATGAGAAAATTGAGGGTGTGTATGTAACTGGGAAGGCCTATTACCATGTCTGCATACCTAAAGTTGTAAAACATGATCTATGGTAGCACAAAATTTAAAATTTGGTGGCATCCCAGGAAGTGCTTAATTGCGTTTGTGCTTCATTACAAGGCTGTCTCCTTTTCTGGAATTTATTTTAGCTAATTAGTTGGAAATGTCAAAGTAGTATTTCAGATGACAGAAACATCATATATTATCATACATGAAGCAATTAACTCTTTTTGACAAATATTTATTGTGGTGTCGTCTTTAATTAAATCTTCAGTACTTCTAGACATAGAGCAGGTTCTTCCGAAAAGGAGGCCTTCCCAGCACTGTCAATGAGCATTTGACTGATGGGGCTTAATTGAACTTGGTACTGAAAGACTTGGTGGCCTAAGCATGAAGATATTGGCATGACACAATTTCACAATACAGATGTCTGATATTTTGGCAAAATCCCAAAACAATCGGGCCATCCCCCTCCAAACTCTGTCTCAGATACTGCAGATGCATTATGCTGGAAAAGATGCATCTCCAGTCACTCCTGTTCTTCCACTGGAACAGTTTGCAGGAGAAAAAAATGTGGTGCACTTGTGCTGCTAAGATAAATAATGCTGAAAAGCAGGGCTGTATATATGTTTTAAAAAATCAATTTTTTTTTATTTAGTTCTTGGGGTTATTCATGTGGAAACATGTTACAAATGCGACTGTTTGGTTAGTTCCTCTTAAACAGATAGGTCTTGTAGATGATGTGGCACTGAGAAATAATTCCTGACAGTTATAACTGAACCAGATAAACAGTTCTGCCAGCTCCCAAATAACACTGTAAAACAAAAGGGTTCTGCTTATCGTTTTCCATTTCTTCATGCCTGTCAAACTATTTAACTGTGCATTACCCATCACAAAGGGTCTCTGTGTTATTCTGCTTGTCTGCTCTGGTCATGGTTTTTCTTCACTGTTGCAGGACCTACTGCGGTACTCTTGTCTGGCTTTATCGCTCCTCAGCCCCTGTTGATCTTCACCTTTGCCCTTGCAAAGACACTCTTTGGAAGCGCTGCATGAGATTTCTCCCTGTCATGGCCATTCAGCAAGTTTATTAACCTGTATATATGTTTTTATTTTTTTCAGGCAGAAACAGCACCAGAAAGTGGCCGGGATTGTCCCAGTGTTCAGATCAGCTCAGGGCAGAACAACTCCGACCCCATGGGAGTAGGCAGCTCGGCAGCCTCCCAGAGCCTGGTTGCTCCAGCCGGGGTCTCGGCAGGTACCTCAGCTGCAGCTTCATTCTTCATCAGGTAGTTTTTCACCTTTCTGGTTTCTGTAACTGCTCACAGACCTTCAAATGTTTGCGAAATGCTGCTGAGTGTTTGCTATGGGTAGAGGGTGTAGCGTTTGGTGCTGGTTGCTGAGAGGTGCAGTTGGTCACCTGGTCATGACTGTGGCTTTCCACTGCCACTGGGGAGCAGGGATGAGATCGTGATGCCCTGTTTTTCTCTCTGGAGACCTGAGCAAGAACTCTGTTGACCAAAACCCAGGAAAATGTGTGTTGGTCTTTGTCTAGTCCATACTGGCCTTTTCCACCTGTAGCAAGTCTGTTATTCTGTAGGTTTCCTTGGAACAGAAGCTGAAGTAACAGGGTTTTTTCACTCAGATCTAAATAAAAAAAAGTTAAACTTTTATTCAGTAGCATGGCCTATGTGTCCAAATAAAAGTCTTTCCATAGTTGATAGCAACAGTTAAAATGGTTTAAGACATTCTTTTTTTAGCGGTAGCCCAGAACAACCTTTTTTTTCCATTCTTGGGTCTTATAACAAAAATGATATGTTAGTTTTATTTGTGAAATGTTTGTTGTAATTAGCAATGTTGATTAAATGCAATACGCTGTCAAGCAGATGGTATTTAAAACAACAAAATTCAAGGCTTTGTACTTGCATTCCAAACTCCTTTTTTAATTCAGAACTGAACATGTTTTGAGACAATATTGAAAAACGTATGTCTGCGAATGGCATTAAAGTCAAATTTATGCACTGAGTAAGGATCCTTCTTGTCATGTAATCATGATGGTAATTGTATTGTTTCCTTTTCCTTGAGCTCTAAAATGTTGTACCCCATTAAAAAAATGACGTTTACTATAAGTTACAGTCTGACCTCAGAAGGAGCTCAACTTCCCGCATCTTGTTTTTTTAGAAGAAACATAGTACGATAAGTCTTAAGTGTTATGTGCCTATATATCACAGTCTCTGTACACAAGGGGTTGGGAAATGATTGCCCCAGGAGTGGTGTGTGTAAGTTGGTGTTTTGTGTCTGTGCTAAGTGCTGCAGGTTTAAAGTCAACAAAGAGAAATAGTTGCCTACAGAAGATGATTTGTTTCATTTTAAGATAGGTGTCTGAAATCAGTGGGAGTGGAGAGGAACAGTAAGGGGAAAAGCTCAGACATCTCTTTTCTTGTTTAGTTACCTAAATAAGGACAGATGAATCCTCTCCAAAGTACCTAGACTGGACAGCAGTACAGCTTTCATTACTGTATTTCATATTGTGGGTATGAACAGTCTGATTTAGCTTAATCTACTTTGGATTTATTTCAGTGTGAATCTGTATGTAATAAGCAAATGTAAAGACTTACTTTCACTGGGGAATCTGGAAAATAAAATACCCCCTTTGAAACTGAGAGAAAGAAATCAGTGCCTAATGATCTGAAATAAGATCCAAAATCTTTTCTCCCACTGATGTTTCTGTCACTGGTCAGCAAAACTTGGTTCTGGTTTTATTGCAAAGCGACAGATCCTTACTAATGATTGTCGTTGGCTGGATTCGAAGATTCTTGAAGTCAACAGCAAGACTGCAAATGACATCATTGTACATTGGATCAGGCCCTAATTGCTTCTCATGAATCTGTCTTTGCCTTGAGTGAATCAGAGTTTTTTATAGCTTCAGCAGCTATGTGCTAGCTAAAACATTTTAAAACCCATTAGTACATTGCTTATTCCCTACCCGTGTTTCCTGTGTTCAAAATTGATTCTTTTCAATTTTTTAACCAACGAACAGGACTGGTTGAAATTTTTTTGCACAGCACTTAGGTTTCTTTTTTTGTGGTTGTTGTTGGGGAGAGAGACTTAAGTGAGAAATAAATTTTTTCCTTTAACAATTATCGGTTATCTGAATTAGTTTTGTAGCATTTTCATGATCTTTCATCACATTGCTGATTAATGCATTTTAGCATTCATTTCTCAGTATTCCAGAACCTGTCTAAGAATCTTGGGTTCCCTAAAAGCAAGCATTCAAGAAACAAGTTCGGATATGACTGTGATTAAAAATACAAATTTAAAATGTCACAAAGGCTGAGGGAGAGAGATCGATTATTGATCCCTGGCAGTCACAAATATGTTGAGCAGGTCCTCAGCTGGGTACCGTTGCATAGTCCTGGCCAGGCTGCTTCACCACCATTGACATTAACCCCAGGAGCCCTCTCCCACTGGTCCTTCTTCTCTTCCAACTCCTGGCACGGGGACCTTATGGATCAAAGTTTCCATGCTGAGACTTCCTCCTGCCATTGAGCCATGCAGTCCACAGCAGGAGGGGAGAGGAAGAGGAGGAAGTCTTCAAGGATAAGTGAGACATGCTGGCAGAAGCTGGGGTGGAAGTGGCTTATCCAGGGACCACAAGTGTTGGGATATCAACCGTGTTGGCTGTTTTTGTTCAGTATGGGTGGGACATCAGGCTTCTTTGCTTCAACCTTTCTAGTCCTGTCTCCTCTTTCCCTTTGCACCATCCAGCCTAGAGCACATTGAGAAAGAAGGTCATCCCTGCCTTGAGTCCTTTGCAGCAGCATCCACTTCTCTGTCCTTTGTCTCTCTCTTCAGCTAATCCTCTCTCAGCAAGCACCTAGAGACGAAAGAGGAGCCATGGCACTAGTGTTACGATGCAGTCCCTGTGCATTGGATTTGCTGAGTCTTTCCTTACTGTGTTTCTCTCCTCAGACACTTTAAATTCTGAACTTCATAGCAGGCCCAGTGTGTTACTCGTGTTACGCAGAACCTGGCACGTTTTGTTTCTTGTTCTCTACTGGAATAAATACAATATAAATAAATAAATTGATAATTACACACACGTATTTATTTTTTTCGAATCATTGCCCTCTCTTTGACCAAATCTACTGAGTAACTTCATCTTTTTACAAGAGCCCTTTTGTAAAAGGGGCTGTGGTTGGGACTTTAGCTTGGGAAAAGGGCTGTTTTGACATAGAAATAAAGTAGCTAGGCAAAAATATGCATGTATGTTAACATTCAGTGTGTTGGGGTGCAGGGTTAGTTACTTTGGAAGACAAAGCCTTCGTAGGGTCCTTGTGGAAACTGCATCTGTGATTTCCTTAGCGGCAACAACACTACATACAGATTCTTTTCACATGCATAAAGGATTCCAGTCTTGTTCCTCATGAAACAGAATTAACTGTGTTTGTACAGGTCCTAGCACAATTAGCTTTTGGGCTGTGGCATGGTTTTCTGGCAGGAAATAAATGTCTTTTTCACATTAAAACTCGAGTCTCTGTTCAGTGAAATAACACCCTTTGACTCTTGCTTGTGGGCTGTCTTGTGCCTGAGAAGGGAGGAGGTCTGTGCAGGTTTTTTTGGTCGGTTTGTTTTTCACTCCAGTTTGTTCCTTGGTGAGAGTCATAGCTTTGTGTTTGTAAGGTCACAAACTCAAAAGACCATACAGAGAGTTCATGTCCTCACCTTGAAAATAATAACTAAGAGCTGCAGCAAAACATTTACCTAGTGATAAGAAGTAGCCACGGTTAAAATGAGTATCTTTAAGATAGTCTTTGCAGTGAATGCATTGATTTTGTTAAGCGTATGTGCAGCCCAAATCTACATATTCATCCAAAGCTCTTTCTCATTTGAATGTCATATTTAATTTCTTCAAGCTTAATTATATTCTGCTTTTCAAAAAAAAAAAAAAGAAAAGTATTTTATTCATAACCTAGAAATGCAGAGTGTCTAGCATGGAAGTGCTAAGTATTCAAAATCAAAGCCAAATATTAGAGCCAGCAGACAGAAGCATATTAAGAAATTAAATCAGTTTTAAGCTTTTTTCCTCACTCTGATCTGTCATAGAAGGAGGAAAGCTTTGATTAACATCTGACTGTGTCACACAAGCAAATTGCCAGACATTACTCAACGGTCATGTTACTGAAGGACCAGAGGATTTAGCAGAAAATACAGCTTCTCAGTAGGTCACTGACAAAATAGGAAAGCCAGAGCAAAAAGTGCAGCTCATGGGCATGGATGGCTGTGAAAAGGCTCCCAGTTTACCCTTAAAATGCAGGAGAAGTTGTTTAATCTTGCATTCTTCAGATTTAAGAGGAATGCAGCTGGGCTTTGTCCCTTGGCGTGGAGTGAGCCATGCCTTGCTTAGTGCTCCACACTTTATACCTGTTTCCATGTGGGTTTTTTTTGTTGTTTTTGGGTTGTTTTTTTTAATGTATAAGGAACCTGAACAAACTTTATATTACTAAGTGAAAATACATGAGCTAGTTGTAGGACCCTTCTGTGGGCTATGCTTGCAACTAAGTAAATATTGGCTTATTGTGGTATAAAGCTGTATAAGCTGTTGGGTTTTTTGTCAACCGGACAGCTGGGGAAGAGATGAAATGACGGTTCCAAGAACAGGCAGGAGGAGGGCAGTGAGAAGGAGGAGGAGAATGGTCATGCACTTGCAAAGAGGTTAATGGGCTGTCTGCCAAAAAAGAAAATACCACTCCTGTGGGAGGAGAATCAGGGCCCCCCAAGAAATCGAAGCCATCACCATTAAGGTGACATTTCTGCCTGTTGGTGGCTGGTGACAGCGGTGGCAGGCACCGCCTGTGCTGCTGGGTGGGGGTACGGTGTTTCAGTGAGAGCATGGGTGTCGGGCCTCAGTGCGCAAGGGCGAGCTGGAAGGAAGGTTTGAGCAGTGACAGTGCAGCAAGGAGCAATCAAAGCCATTTAGAAGAAATAATAATGTATAAAACCAAGCAACCCTGAGCAACGTTGAGTAGAAGACAAACGGTGTTAAGTCTCCCTTCTTAAATTTTAATCTTGCCTTATGTTGGGTTATTTTCACATCTTTTCAAACTGGTTTGGTCACAGGGTTGCACTTGCTGCCATGGGACTGCTCCCTTTGCAGCAGGGAAATAGCTGTGTAGTTGCGGCTGCTTTCCCTTGCATCCGCCTGCTTTTGTTTGACAAATTAGTCTTCCAAACATAGCACTCACCATGCACTCACTAGTTTTCAGGTTTCTAAATTATTTGCAGTGTTGCTGGGCTTTGCTAGATTAAAACCATTTAAGTTAATAAATCTGGAGAATCGCAGTGGTGAATCGTACCCATTATCTTTCCACTCTCGTCATATTCCTGCATGTTTGGGGAAGCTGTGTCAATTTAGACATGACATTAAACATTACACATGATATGCTTTTTGCAAGCAGCTTTTCTTAACAAGATATAACATATAATCTCTGAGTAATGTAATTGAACATCTTAAGAGTTAAAATAAGCGTAGTCGTCTTTTTCCAGATTCAGGATATTCCATCATATTTTAATGCCTGTGAGTTGTGGATTAAAGAATCTAATTATTCACTAATGAGCAGTAATGGTACATATAAACTAAGGGTCACTATCCTATTACAGGCACCTGATGGTTCACTGATAAGCATTTGGTCATTAGATTGACCATAAAATATAGTCAATAATTGAGGTTACTCATAGAGCAGACACCTTATCAGCTTTAGGCATGGTGGGACAGCTTGTCAGTACTCTGTGTACTGATTGTGCTGTGACTGAGCATATGATTAGGGTATTGAAGCAGTCTGTATCTAATGAAACTGCAGGAAAGGCATAGCAATATTAGCACAACCACTAAATGACTAATGTGTTTTTGTTCCAAGCCTCAGACACTTCAATTAGTTCCAATAAACTCTGATCTAGTGTAGCGGTAGGCAGAGAATTCAGATACTTTGTGTACAAGCTTTCATTAGACTAGTCAAAATTTGTAACATTTCGGGGACAGATAAAGTCTGCGTGGCTTTGAATGAAAAATGATGGAAATAATAAAGGCTGTCATTACCATTTTTAGTTCATTTTTTCAGTTTTACTTTTGCAATTTTAGATGTAAAATACTTTCTGAGACAATGCCTAGTGCCGGATGTAAAAGATGAAGCTGACAGTAGCAAATTAGATGTCTACATATTCTGCTTTAAGGTCCATTCATGCAGTTCATATAGGCTTGTGCATATAGATCTAAACTTAGTATGTGTTCTTCAGTACCATATGGAACATTAGTCAAATAGTCTGGTTCTTGAAGGCTATTGTAAAGATATTGATTTTATTGTGCTTCAAACTGTTGCTGAGAAAATAACCTCAGAACCTATTCTTTTATGATTTTTTTTTCCATGAGGATGCCTTAACTTTCATAAATTATTGAATATGGTGAAGGATGCAAAATGCCTTTTGTCTTTCTGAACTGCTGTTCAGGCTTCTGTGATGCGACCTTGAAAAGTAACCATAGAAACATGTTAAAAGCATCAACCGAAAATCAGTAGTTCGGTTTGACAGTGATGCAAATTCTGTGAAAGAAGATTATGATGTATTAGGAACACTTGAGGCATATATTACTGCTAACCTGTTAAACCTGATTATTCCATGACTATCAGTACTTTCAGAATTTAATTCAGGAGAAAAAAGCACAAAAAAAATGAAACATACTTTTTTTTTTTTTTAAGTTGCCATGTTTAAGATGTTTCTAGCTAAATCACTTCAGCCTGTCATTCTCTGTCATGTTAAAAGCAAGAATTATATTTCTGCTAAGCTCATAACGTAGTTCACAAGTTCTTTGTATTTAATAGCTGTAAACTTTTGCCCTGTACCCTGCTGTGATGCACTGGTATCCTGGCTTTGTGCAGAGCTGGCACAATTTAAATCTCTTTGACAGATAAAGTGGATAACTGGGTTATGAATAAGTAGTAGTTCACCAAAAGGTGAAGAAAATGTGTGACTCATTGGATCCTGAGTTAGACCTTTTTGTGCTGACCTGTGGTAGTTGAGCTAGTTTGTGAGGTTGAAACAGAAGCGCTTGCTATAGTTATGGGTAAATTCCTGGTGAATGACAGGTCAAGGGAAGAAGTGGAGTCAGTTGTAAAGCTTTCTCATTAAGCTCAACCCACGCCCAAGAAATCCTATGTTGAGGTGATGTGGGAAAATTAAGTTTGGATTAATTACCAAGGAGAGTGGGGTACAAGCTCTTCCCAATTAAGACTGCCTTGCTGGCAGATATATCCAAAACCCATGCGTGGTTTGTCCCTACTTCGCAGTGTTGTAGCAGTATCACGGGAGCTGAGGGGTTTTTCAGGGATGTGATAGCTCCCTGGCATTAACACAGCTCAACAGTTCCTTGGTGCATCAACCCTTCTTCGTTAAATGCCCCGCAATGCCCCAGTTTCTCTTGCTACCATTTGATCGCTGTTGCAAGTCGGGCTGGAAAGGTGGCTGAGCAATCTGTGACTTGGGGGAGAGCTACAGATGTGCAGATGAAGTGGAGCATCCAGCTGTTTCGGGGGAGCCAGCTGTATAGTTAGCCTTTTCCCCTTAATGAATCCCTCTTCTGAATCTAGTGGGTTGGAGCAGCCTGGTCCCTGCAGAGGGTCATCCCCACTGCACGGTGCTGGAGAAGGAGATGCCTTCCTGGCCCCCTTTTCCTCTCCGTGTGGAGCTGGGGGGAGCAGGAAAGCCCTCATGCAGATGTGGAAGCGGAGACGGAGCGGGTGCCACTGGATGGCTTGCCTCGTCTTGCTGGTGCCATGCCACGGCTGCTGGAATGTGGTTGCTAGCTGTCCCCGGAGAGTAAACATGACCCGTGCGTAGCATGGCGCTGTGCGTGGACAGGAGACAGGGCAGGGTGTGCAGCATTGTGCAGTATCTTGTATCGTCTTAGAGCAGCTTTAGTTTTCCCAGTTGCTGTGGCAGCATAATACTGCCTATAATTAAGGACAAACAAACCCGGGTATACTTTAGTTATATCCCATTTTGCATTAACCCATAAGGAGGATAAATTAGAAGATAAGCCTGAATTTAGTAGGCTTTGTTCTTGGAGACAGAAATGACTCTCAGGACAGCGTGTTTAAGAGCAGAACATCATTACTGGTATCATTGCTAATACTGCATCATACATTTACACAGTGCTTTATCAGCAAACGGTAGGCCAGGCTCCCTGCTATGAAGAGCTCATCCGTGATGACGATGAGACTGATGGGGCAAGCGGAGATGAGACACAGAGCTGTAGTTCAGCAAAGGGAGGAGGTAAATAAATTGGAGTAGCTGAGAGGAGAGGGACGGCAGAGTTTTGGACATCGGCACTGCTGAGTTAGAACGCTGCTGAAAGCATGGAAAATGTTCCAAAGGCCAATAGATCTGTGATCAGGATATGTTTGTTTGATTAGAGGGGGGAGGCAGTGAATAATCAGCCAAGGTGGAGAGCCTTTGGGGAGGATTTGAGGGTGCCTTGAAGGCAATTGGCTGAGAAAGTGAGGGTGGTGGTGACCAGATGAACCAGCATTGGGCATTTAGGAGGCATTGCCTGGGAAAATTCATCTCCCCAGTGCAGAGGGTTAGGGATCAGGGTATGAACCAAGGCGAGATTGTGCAAGGCATCAGTATCAAGGAGATGTTTGGAAGAAGTCTCACCTGGATAGCACAGGCCACAGGGTTTGAGTGGGAGCAGGTTGGGGTAGGCTGGAGGTGGCAAAATGAAGCAAGGAAGGAGCCTGGTGCCAACTGGATTGGCAGGAAATATGAAAAAGAGGAGACAGTGAAAGAGGGGAAAAACCCCATTAGATTTAGTGATGTGGGAATCTCACGGTGAGTTTGGGATTTTGGAGAGGATGTTCAAGGTCTTTACTCCAGTTTTATAGCAAAAGCAGAACTGGGGCACAATAAAGCACTTGCAGTGTTTCCTGCTGACCAGGTGTCCAAAGGTCTTTACCGTGCGGGGCTGTCCCTGGGGAGGGCTGATTGTTGTCAGCTTCCGAGTGCTGTGATGGATAATATAAGAGGTTCTGGAGCACCAGAGGCAGCCCCCCCCAGGAGATGTGGTGACTTTTTGAGTGGCTCTAGGTGGTTCAGTGCAGACTGCTGTTGCAGCAGTTGGATCTTGGGTTAGCTCTATATTCTGAGACATTCATGACGCCCGGGAGGAAGAGCCAAGCAGAATGATTTAAAACATATGTGGTCACAGATATGTTGGAGGGGAGAATCTGTGCCTTCAGAGCCACCCAAGTTTGAATTTGGGGGGGTAAACGACAGTCAGTGGAAGGGATTTTAAACTAGGGAAAAATCTGAAGTATTTATGGATAATCTTGACTGGAGTCATGCAAATTATTTCTTCTTACTTTGTTCTCTCTCTGATCTTCTACTTTCCTGAACTTAATATTTTCTTAATATTTTAAGGATTTTTCATATGAGCCTTTCTGTATTTTCTTGTTCATCCATAGCTGAATGCACCTGATTATTCTGTTTTCCTGAATATATGGAAACACTGTTGTCGAGCTGCCAGTCTCTTTTTCCCTTTGGCTTCTTCCCTCCTTTGTGCCCTTCCTAGCTTTTTAAGGGGAGCACTTCTCCCACCTCCCCCCGACCCCAGCCCTCCCAGTCTGCCTGCTTTTTTTGGTTCCTGGACTCCTGAAACGCCAGTGCTTGCTCTGACTCCGTTATTTGGGGCTCCTCAGCTTGGTGGCAGTGGCAGCTGCACTGGTGGTTTTGCTGCAGTGGGAACGGAGCATTCCATAGGTAAAATGATAATGGTGACTTTCCTGTGGGGATGTAATTTGACAGTTTGCACCTGTTTTGCAACTTTATTAGCGACTTTCAGGCTCTTCCAATAATGTGTTTAACTATTTTAATACTTCATTAAGACAGACAGACTTAGCAGGCAAAACAGTAAAATCGGACTGATAGTTAATTGAATATTTAGTTCTCATGGCTGACTTGCAGTCACTCTAACACTCAGTTTACTGTGTGCAGGATGTAGTTTGCAGGGCAGATGGACTCTCAAGAGGCACTGTCTCTACTCTCAGCTAGGCTTCTTTGCTTGCTTGTGCTCGTGGCAAAATAAAACATCCCACGTTATCATTTATAACAAAAATGAAATGTCAAGCCAAAATAATGCACCAGCACTATAGCTGCAGTGCTTGATCAACGGCAGGATTACTCTGAAGATACTTTTATCTGTGAAATAGCAGTGAATTTTGGCTGTCTAAAACTTCCCTCATCCTTCCTGCTGGAAGATGGAAGATGTTTCTTTTGGCAGGACGTTTCAAAGCGTTTAGCCAGTACCTCACTCAGCATCAGTTAGTGCTGCTTTGCCGGTCATCACAGAGTGACGCTCAGGGTTGCTTTCTGCTGGGTTGGGCTTTTTGTGTCCTCAGTGGTGGAGCTCACTTATTAAGAAGCACTGCCTTACGGAGTTTTTACTGGGAGGAAATGACTCAGTGGAAGTTAATCAGCATAAAATGAATCTAATCTAAACGTTATTAGTGAAGCTAGTTGGAGTTCAGGGTAAGCTTCAGATTGTTCTTTGATAATGTGTCTCGAGCAGGTCTTCAGGAGTTCCTTATTTCTGCTGAAATTTGAAGTTATCGTCTTTGGGTCAGAAGTAGTCAAATCTCTCCATCTGCAGTGATGGAAGAACGTGCATCTCACATTTTCCTGCTCAGTGCTATTTCAAATGGTGCTGCACTTTCGGCCTATTATACCTCTGAGAAGTATCGTTTCAGAACTGATGTCAATTAAATAAATCACAGGAACGCTGGGCTATAAGAAGCCCATGTGTCCCTCCGCTGTTTAAAAATACTCATTATGTGGGCATACGACTTCTGTACTTGGGTGATTTCCACTGCAGCATTTAGTGCTGTCAGTGACCATTTAACTCACTAGCAGTAGGAATAAGTAAATGCCCCCCCAAGAAGTTATTTGTTTGGCAGTATAGGTGTCAAGCCTTTGACTAAGCATCTGAAATAAAACCCAGCTGAAGCAGGAACAGATCCTCTGTGGATTTTCTAGATAGGCACTAAAATGTGGAACTGAGGGAGCTGGAGGTGATGGGAAAGGTATGTCTGTGGGGATGGTGTGTTGAGGCAAAGGAAGGTAACCTGAAGGTAACCAGAGCTTTTGTGATAAAGGAGCCTTTACAGTCAGAGATGCTAACTTGTGTTCAGACTGCTATATGTGACCAGGAATGTGAAAATACTGGATATCCCCCTCGTTCTGTCCCCCTCTTTCCTGTCTGATGTTTGCCTGAACCTTGTGCTTCAGATGAACCCCTCGTTAGTCATGTCCTGTATTTTATCTCATCGTTTCCGATCACAAATGTGCCCGTTTCTTCCCTGGAGCAGCCTGAATGAGCAGAATGCTTTTGCTTTTCATACCAGATTGTTTTTGATGAACAACATGGAGTGTAATATGCTTTGTAACAAAAATAATTTATTGCCTAGTAAGTCATTTTGATACTGGCTTCTTTCTGTATACCTGGAGCTGATATTGCAGGACAAAATTTTAAATGATCTATTTAAGTAATTACTTTAATAATGAAGGGCTAGTTAGCACCATTGTTTCTGTTTCATTACTTTGTAGTTTTAAAAATGTCTTTATTACTTTTTCTTGATAGAATACAAATGAGACTAGAATTTTATTTTCCTCAACCTGACTGTTTCATGAGTCTATGTCTCGCTGGCAAACAAGTCCAACTTTTTTTGCCTAAGAAACATGCTTAGATTGATGTGTTCTGCCTGCTTTAGCTCAGTTAGTTCATGACACAGAGGGAGGAGGTATTGCTGGCATTCAGGTAGCTGGATTTTTCGATATGTAGCTATGTATGCTGTGTGCAGCCCAGGAACTGACATATTTCTATATTAGGTGTTGACAGTCTTGCTTACATAAAGATTAACCTACACAGGTTTTCAGCAGTTTGTCATATGGTACAATTGTAAACAGCGAGTATGGAAAGTACAGCAATATGTTCATCTGCTCTTGCTTTGTTTAACATCATTAGTGAACAGAGCTGGAAATGGTATGTGGCAGGCTGCGGTGACTAGCTGTTATTCTGGTATATATATATATATATATATAAAAGTCAGTTCCTGAACCATAGTCCTGGCTGCTGAAGCAATGTTCTTTGGCCAGAAAAGTGTCTTAAATCTGCAAACTGAGGAGGATATGGAACTGACATCACTCACGACAGTTTTGTAGCAGTGACCTCAGAAACCACTGGTTTGGGATAGCCAAATGGTTGGAGTGTAACAGTCAATGCTCTTGCAGATCTGCCCTTTGGTGTTTCTTAAACCTGGGAAAAAATTACAGAGAAGAGCTGTGAAAATTCCTTCTTGGATTCCTGCATGCAAATAGCTTGAATGCTTGAAAATGGGCTTGCTTGGTTGCTTGTGTTTAAAGAATAATGTGTAGCTGAGAGGAGGGATCAGCTCTTGGGTCTGTAGAGCATGAGGAAGCTCTTCTGATGTCAGGGGTACCCTGCAGGTTTATTTTAACTCGCTGTCTTCCAGAGGTCTTTTTGAGTTTATCCCGAAGTGGCTTTGCCTGGTCTTTCTGTGTGGTGCCTGAATTCAGGTGAGTCTTGACTGTTGCTCACCGATGTACGAAGCCTTGATTCCATACTTTGTGAAGATGTGAATAGAGCAGGGGTAAAGCAACATGAATGGTCAGAAATCAAGGAAACAACCTTTGAAGAAAGGTTGGAAGCATTGGGACTTTTTCATTTGTAAAAGAGAAGAGTGAGGTATGGTAGTGGTCTTGATACAGGTAACAGTTGCTGAAGCAGAAGGAAATAAGCTCTTCTGCATGTCTGCTGAGGAGGTGAGAGAAAATAAGGAACATAAATTCCAGCAAGGTAGATTTATATGAGACATGAGGTGTGAATTTTCTAACAGTAAGAACAGTTAAAAACTGAAATTGATTGCCTCGGGAGGCTGTGGATTTGCTTTCACTGGAGGTTTCTAAGAATGAGTTGGACGAATATATGTTGGAATGTATTAAGTAAAGTTCATCGTACCATGGAGTATTGGGAAAGTGTAGATAACTTCTTAAAATCCCTTCTGGACCTGTATTCTCTGATCAGCTCAGAGCAGATGATGTTCCTAATATGTCAACATAGCTGATTTTTATTTCTGCCTTGCTGATTTTAATAAGAGATAGTAAGAGAAAATTAAGAGGTCACTCAAAGTGAGAGGCTGAAATTCAAGCCTGGATTGCAAGATTATGCTATGTGCAAGAGGCAAGGCATGAACTTAATCTCATACTGGAAATACTTTCTCTCATAATGTTGGCTTGGTAATACCCCTACAATGTTAGATGTGGTTTCACATTTTGGAATGTTTGAGAATAATAGTTTTCTATTGAAACTTTATTACCATCACCCATTATAAAAATGCTATTGTTTGAGGCTGTGCATTGTGATCCAGATGAACTAATTATTTATTGAGGAAGTTGAACCACTGAAATAAGGAACATTAATTGTTTGTTCTTCCTGGCAGCGCTTCTCGACAGCATTGCTGGGACAGCTAAGCAAACAAAGGTTTGGTGCTGTACTTGTGTAACAGTACTAAAGCGAGGAAAGCCTCTATATCCTCCTGAGGCTATATATGCATCACAGGAACCTAGTAAGCTTGTTCTAGGGGGAAGAAAAGACCATAACCTCAAAATTTAACATATACTTTATAAGTAATTCCTTGGACAAAATTTATTGTGGGAATACAGATGGTGCCTGTCCTTTCCAAACCTTCATGACAGATTTAGACATTCTTAGTTTTCTCTTTAAAAATGGCTCTTTCTGAAGCAGATTTTATTTTCCAGATTGAATGGTGTTAGTGGAAATGGATACCTTGTTTATTTTTAAGTTTGCTTGGGATTTTGTGTAGCAACTGCACTCTTTCATTGTGCTACCTTTCTAATTTTAGAACCACAAATCAAACAGTAATAGCAATAATAAAAGTAATAATGCCAACCAAGTTTATTCTGTGAGCTGCGGAAGGCTCAGGACAGAGTGCTGGAGGGTGTATTGTAGGACATCCGTCTATTTGTTGTCTGTATTGACGAGTAATTAAGGAAACAATAACTGGAACTCCAGATACAATGACAGACTGTGACTTTCCCACTGCTTCCTTTGGAGCTGGTTTGCAGTGGGAAAGGCTTGGGATATTGGTTATGCGGTGGAGGAGTGATTCCTTGGGCTGGGAACTGGGAAAGTTTGGAAGTCTTGCATTAGAGTAGACTGATTCCCTGTAAATTCCCAGTAAACCTGTTTCCAGAATTCTGCGAGCTTTGCAGAGTGTTTAGAATCAGGAGAAAAAATTGCTCTTGTGATGGCTGTCAAGGTCAAACCAAAACTCATGAGTAAGTGTACTCTTGAGTAAACTCCAAAGTTCAGGATATTTAAGGCTTGGACTGTACAATTCTTTGGCCTTGACCCTCTTCGTGAAGCCCTTAAGCATTCTCACAATATGAATAATAACTACAGTGATCTCTGAAAGATAAGGCTGGCTAATAACACTAAAACTGTTAATATGTAATGAGTCATGCTGAAATAAATGTGCAGAAGTTTTCTTTTATTATTTTTGTTGGTGGAGCTTAATAATGGGAAGCAGGATTCCCAGTTCCATTTCTGACTTGTGGCAGTTTGTCTGTAAACCCACCATGTCAATTAAATCCTCTGTGTGTCCCCCAGTTGACCCATTTCTAGTATGTGTCCCAGAGTATATTTCACATAACTCTTCCTTCTGAAGCTTAATAAATTCCACAGTTTTTAGCAAAAAATCTTATAATTTTGCATAGTTATAAAAGTTTCAAATCTAGTTTCTTTTTCATGGAGGAGCTCCCAGAAGGAACACTGTTCTTCAGGGATTTAAATTGTGCTGTTTACTTTCACAGCTATAATGTGCAGAACGTGTACAGTGTAAGTAAGCTAGAAGCTTACTGCTGTTCATCAGAATAGCTGAAATGTCATGTTAACCACATGGACAGAATTTAAAATAAATGTATGGTTCTTTAAATAAATGTATGGTTCTTTAAATGGGGAGGCTTTGTAGCTACTGTTGTTGCAGTCTTATTCCCTAGATGCTGAGCATTATGTAATTGATATGACCGTGCTTTTCCTCACTGGTCTCATCCATGCATGGCAGAAAACCTAGTAATCTGTAAATTTTGTAGGGGAAGGAGCAGGTTAGAGACTGTCCCTTGTCATTTGATATTTGAGTGCCCCTGCATGTGCCATATATTAGTTTTATTTTCTACTGTGACACTGAGCTATGAGAAAAGAACTCTCCAGAGCATCTTAAAAGACATCTTCTATTAAAGATGGAAAGAGTTAAGCAAAATGCAGATAGTGGATCTCACAGCCAGAGGTAAAAATAATATACATGGGTGTCTCTCATGCTTTAACTGGAAAAGAGGCATAAGACTGTGGAGCTTAGTTTCCCTTGCAAGAATATTTTGTAGAAGAGTGCTTGGTGGAGGTTGAATGAGGAACGCGAAGGTAGGTGGAAAGCATACATCTGTGTCAAAGCTGTGACAAAATGCTTGGAAAATGCCCAGAAAAACAAATGACTGTAACACTTAAGTTTTGCATCGTATTCCCTAGAGGTCATAATTTTCCCTGTGAGGAAACAGAAGTTGATATTGGAGAAGGTCAGACAACCACTGTGGTGCTGAAGATGGATGTGAGGGCCTCCTGTGCAAGACTGAATTTGCGAAAAAGAAGCAAATCAGGAAATAGGCATGGCACCTAATTAGGCTCCTGCAGAAAGTGATCTGGTGTGAGCCTGTCTTCTGTCTTTCTGGCAGTAGGCAAAAAGGGTGCGGTTTTCAAGAACTTTGCCTTCCTTGTCTTCATGGGACAAATTCCACCTGAGGAAAGGAATACTAGAGAAAAAAAGCACTGGAAACTTAGGTGTAAATTCACTAATGGGTTGTTGGATAAGGACTGCAGAAAATCCTGCACTGTGGAGCGTCCTCGGAAGTGGCTCCCTGTAAATACATACTCTCATGAATTTTACTGAAGTAGGGAGTTTTGTGAAGTTGGATTTTGTTCAATTTAGTTGGACCCATGTCCAAACCAGCCTGGCCTACATTTTGGCCTAATGAGTATTTGGCTGGGGTGCCACCAAGTATATTGCTGGTCCTGCAAGAAGTGCTCAAGGATTGATGAATCCTTATGTGGCACTCTTTGCCTGGACCAGTCCAGGAGCCCAAGCAAAGCATATGAAGGTGGCTGCCCAGCTGACTTTTGTAGTAGTTAAAGAACTAACTCTGCTTTTTGTAGGAGCTGAGGATGACAATTACTTAAATTCATATTCAGAGTCTACGGTTTGAAAGGGATGTTTTGTTTTGCCTAAATTGCCCTATTCTTTCCATTAGATCCTTAACTTTTCCCCTTTAGAAAGAGAAAAACAACAACAAAACCCAACAAACCCAACAAGCTGTTTGATACTGCTGGTACAAGATGTCTATGATGTTCCAACTCCAGAAACAACCTCATTTTAATGTTGGGCAAAGTAATTCTTGCATTCAAACACAGAGAGGTTGTAATTAAGCTTTGTGCACTGCTACCTGAGAAGAGATGCTTTCTAAATGTGAACCACATACATCATTATTAGTGCAGTTGGCCTGTTGCCCATCAAAGCACTGATTATTTTCTACAACAGCTACTCCAGTTCCTCTGCTGTTCAGTTTCCTGTTATCTCGCATGGACATCAGCAGTCTCTTTGCCAAATTTCTTAGTAAAATTGTGGCACTCCAGACTCATAGGAAGAGGATTTATCAGCATTGTAGCCATTAATTGCTTTAGCTAGCATATGGCACTGTCCTTTGAACAGTGGAGATGCAGAAAGTGTGTGAATACTGTTGGAAGTGAATCACTTTGAAAGTTGTTCTGTCTTGGTGGGGAAGTTAGTAATGGATTTGATATCTTCGATCTGCTTTTTCAAATGGTCCAAAACTGTGTTACTGAGCTATTCTGCGAGATGCTACACTTTAAAAAGGCTGACTTTTCTGTTTATTTGTTTATATATTTGCTTAGCTTGGCCTTTTTGGGTGCATTTACTTATTGAGTTGTTAGCGCTTAGTTAGATGCTTGAATACACAATTCCTGAGTAAATTTGTCCTTTGAATCTCATTCTCTTTCACATATGTTTCCCAGAGGAGCTCCTTCAGCCAGATCTATTGAAGGAATAATTATTTCATCAGGACTTAATGTATATCTTGACTGCACTTCGAACACATTCTCCTGAGGAGTTTTTATCATTTCAACAAGGGATCATAGCATGTAAACAAGGAAATAAACATTATCTTTCATATTAATCAACAAGATGATTAAATAATAACCACAATTGTTAATTGGTACTTGGAGATAGAAGGTAATAGCTGTCTTGAGTTCAGCAATGAGAGTACCAACAGGTAGAGACTCTTTTCTGCACAATAAAGCTGCATATAATTTAGGAGGCATTATGGTTTTAATGTCCAGCTGCAACCATAGTGAAGTTGTGCAACTGTTTGCCTGGTGTCCTATTTCAGGCATATGTTTTCATACTTAATGAGGTATTAGCAAGGGAATTTGAGATTTAAGCAGTTAAATCAGTTCTCATTGCCACCAAAACCCCGAGGTTCTGTATAAACCCATGCTTGCAGTGTTTTGCTTCACTGGGGGATGTGGTTCCTGCTGGTTTCAGGATGCTGCAGGAGTCAAAAGCTGCTTCTTTCCTCAGAGGCAAAAGTCCAACTTGTCCCTCACAAGGCAGTGGCTTCTGGCTCCCTCTGAGTTTGGAACTAGAGCCTCATTTTTTCATCACATGAGTCTTCGTCTTTTTCTAAATACTACAGTGTTTGTAGAGGGAGAAGGAAGCACACAGGGGGTCTGCATCTCTAGAATTTGATGAAGTAAAAATGTTCAGGAGTTTAACACATGAGTTTGGCAATATAGAGCATAGGACTGGGAATTTTGGAGATCTGTATTGAGAGTCCTGCCCCTCGTACTGACTAGCTGTCTAATCTTGACCCAACTGAGTAATTTTGCTCCTCAGCCACAGCCAGTTCTTTGTACTGTAACACATTTGAAGCAAATAGTGCTGCTGGAAGAAACTGTGCAGCCGTCCTGCTCTCAGTGTTCATTTTTGCTTCTAACCTACCATAAATATAAACAAAGGAAGAGTTTCCTTCTCTGATCACCTTACTAAGCCAACTCAGCCTGAGGCTGCCTGATGACTAGATTTGTGGCAAAGTTATGGGTCTAGATTTACCCTGAATTAGGTATGACAGCAAAGCACTGCCTTAGTTTCTCCGTATGTCTGTTGCTTATAGTACTTCACAGATGCTAGTGCCAGTCTGATCTCACTGAAAAGTACTTGGAGATCCTGGGCTGAAAGGCATGATGAAAATATAAAGTAGCCATTGGATACAGAGACTTTTTGTCATCACATATTTGTAAACTAATTTGTCCAAAGTGCCTTTATATTGCAAGCATGGACCAGAATAGTACTTTGTCCACAGAATATCTGTTGGCATCAGTAGCGTGGTCTCAGATTGCCCACAGATTCTGGCAGTGTAACACTTAGCATTTTTTCCGGCTTAACAGTCATTCAGAGTAATGTTAAAAGATAGTATGTTGGATAGTTTTATGATATGTATCTGAGGGTGGGCTGTCTACTGACAGTCTCAGGATCAGATCACACACATCTTATTCAGATAGCAAAGCTCTCCTTGGCTTTGACAGAGCTGAGGTTTCACTCTCACTGCCACCCCCAGTTGCCCAGCGTGTGCTTGCTAACACAGATATTTGTTCTACTTAATTCTGCAGGGTGATTTTTTTTTTTTTCCTCATGTGGGTTTTGATGTAGAGTCGAGTTTCTGGTTTTGTTTCTTCCTATACTGTTTGGTGTTGCTGATGGGGAATAGCAGAAAAACTGATTACGTTCCTATTCTTATTCACAAGGAAGAATGTTACAATTTTAATTGTATGTTTTAATTTTTCCTTCTTCTTCATCTTTTATGTTTTGAAATTCTGCATTTCAAAAGCAGGATCATTATCATTCGGAACATTAAAGCATGTCTTTTTAATAGCTTTCCCTTTTAATGTGAAAGAATGGAATTGAGGAGGAAAAAACAATCTGTCTTGAAGGAAATTCTCTGTTATCTAAGGATTTTCAGTGCAGCCAACAAGAGAGGATCTTGAGCTCAGCTGACTTGGAGTGTTATCCTCTGCCTTGAGTAACTTGTTGAGTACAAAGAACCACTTTCATAATGTTATCACCAGCAAAGTCCATCTGGTCCTGCCAGTGACAAGGGGATTATTTCAGCTTTTTATTACGTCAGTGAGATTTTAGCATTTTAGGATTCAGCTGTCAAGCTGTTGGGGGAAAGAGGGGAAAGTTAGATTATAATTGAAACTCTGTTGGGGGAGAAATTAACTGAATATTTTGCCAGTAATTTTTCTACCCGTATTTCCTTTTATTAGTCTCCTGATGATTTGTCCTTGTGAAATCAGATTAGAACGCAATGACTTGATTTGTTAAGCAGGCAGTGATGACAATGAGCATCTGTTTGTCTGGTCCAGATTCCCATTAACACCTAGTAACATTGTCCTTTCTTGCTATTACTTTTATACAGAGCAGCACAGAAGCTTAACCTGTCTTCGAAGAGAAAGAAATACCATCCGCCCCTGCCACACACACACGACTTCTCTATTTATGCTACTAACTTTAGTGGCATCCTGCAGCTCTGTCCTCCCCCAGCACCACCATGCCTTCTGAGAGCTGTGTCCAAAATCAAGGACAACCCTGGCATTGGAAAGGTAACTTTGGATTTCGATTTTTTAAAGTAGTTTTCTAGATGAATTTAACATGGCTGGAAGCTTTCAGCCTAGTACAGGGCTGGATAGGCTCAAGGGAAGGGTCTTGGGATAGAGAAATAGCCACAGCCATTTGAAGATGCCTGAGAGCTGTTATCACCTGTTGACTTTAGGAAGAGTTGGCAGCCTCAGAGCATATTCAGTGCTAGAGTGTTGGCTTCTTGAAGCCAGTTAACATCACTGACAACAACATTGGCAAAGGTTTTTTTGTCTTTCCCTCTATTAAAGCAAGACACAAATTTTCCTTTGGCATCATTGATTGAAAACCAACGCATATAGAGGCTTCACCTTTGGCAGACAGAAGTTGTCTCTGCATTGCCAGCAAGGCTCAGCTGCTGGTGCTGTCTGTCTGCTTGAGGTTAAGGAGGTACACTGAGGGGTTTTTGTTTCCCTCTGCCTCACGTGTCACTGTAAACCAGGAGTATGGAAATGAAGTAGCAGGAGAGAAATAGATGTCTCTCCAATTTAGGAAACACAGCACCTTTCAAATTGTAAAATTTGTGCTAATTTTATTTAAAATTAATTAAAATACAACCCAATTATATAGAACTTTATTCATATTTATAACTGTTTAATCACCCACACAGCAGAGTCTGAATACTTATTTACATAGGTTACAAGAGATTAGCGTTTGAAGATAAAATTGGAGTATGTAATGTGCACAGGAGAGCTAAAATATGCACCTTGAGTAACCATACAAATCAGCATTAACATAAAGAGATTGTCAGCCTAAATACCTATAGCTGACACTGGTGCTCACAGAGAATACTCTGTATTTCTTAAGCCAGTGAGTTTGTGCTAAATGGAAAACAAAGGAGTAATTGCAGCTATTTTAAGCAGGTGGAAACTCACAGCTGAAAATGTGGTTTCTTCTCCTGTTTTTCCCGTGTGTTAGAAAAGAGGACGTAGTATTAAATGGTAGAATACAGCAAACCTGTCACAGTAATTTAGAGATTCCCAGGTGGAGGAGGGTTTGCTAAGGAACACCCTTTCTACGTGCTACGTGTGTGTTTTAGCAGAGCCCATGTGTTATGTCTGCCCTGCCTCTGTGAGGCTTAGCACTTGGCTCTGGCACCAGGAATAACAGGGAGCACAGCATTTCTGAGGCTCTTTGCCTTAGGAAGACCTTTAAAGCATGGTTGTATCTCCTTGTGCCTGCAGCTCAGTAAAACTGTCTTTGCACCTCATTGTACTTGTGTGCTGTCCTGGTGTAGCCAAGAGACTTCAGCCTTTTTCCTATGCTTTGAGCGTGGCTGGTGGAGCTTACCAGCGTGAATTTGTGCCTTGAGGAAGGCTCTGGTTTATCTGGTGTCTTCAAACAGATCAACAAAGTCTAATAAAGATCAAGTGCGTGATCCCAGATGGCAGGAGATTATATGCCTTGGGTCATGTGATCTACCTAGTTTCTTCATTAGTGAGCACAGCAGAGGGGAAGAGCTCTCCCAGAATGCCAGGGTGCACGGTGGGACCTTGAGCAGCTATGCGAGCTTCTCCTCCAACATGGGATATGTATGTATCCTGTATGCATGCTGGCAATGCGGGTGGTATTTCTCTCCTGCCTGGCACACTGCACCAAGAATTTCCAGACTTTGTGGGTCAACAAGCTGCTGTTGAACCTCAAATGTCTGTGTTGTTTAGCTCTCAGCTGAAAACGTTATTGAAAATAATGTTTGTTTGGGCCCAGGGTTCCATCTGCGTTCTTCTCACCAGGTACTTGTTGACCACAATTTGGAAGAATCCTGTGCTGTGCTGGAGAGGATAAGAGCCCTTTAGTTTATGAGTTAAGATCTAGACCATCCAAATGGTGATGGGGTGTGCTAGTTACTAGTTTTAATGCTGCTCAAAAAATAAAGTAACTAGGCATCTTCTCTGATCCACAGTTTAAAATATGCAATACCTGTTAAACGTCTCTCTTAATCCATTGCTCTTTTGCAACTTTATAAATTACAGCGTTTGCCCATAGAAAAAAACCTCCAGCAATGTAGCTTTTCGTAAAAATTATGAGTGAGCACATATGAAATCTCGTGTATCCTAATTCTTAGAACTTGTGGTCAAAGGAAAAGTGTCAGTCCTATATAGGTGTTCTTTTAGTACTAAACACTGATAGTTTCACCTTCTCTGAGCAATGTCAGGAAGCTTTTGGTAGCATTTAGCACACTGTGCAGTAACATTGTTCATTATAATTTCGTCTTCACCAGCTTCTGCTGATCAAGATTTAGTCGGCTATTATCTCATTATGAGGATGATGGGAATATCATAGCAATTGAGAGAAGAATCCTTAAATGCTGGCAGATGTGCTGTGGTCCTCTGTTAACTTCAGTCCCTCTCCTTCTAACAGCTTTTTACTTTACGCTCCTCCTGGTTATCTTTTTCCGTGGCTTTTTCTTGCAGCCTGTACAATAATAACTACAAGATACACATAGGGGACAGAATCAGTGATGCATTCTGGAGTCACTTTTTCCTACTGTAGCATCTGTGGCTGTGGCTGGTGCTCTCCTTGGTTCCCAGGTCAGCAGTGTCCCTCGCCCTATTATTACTGTGTGGTTACAGTGGGTGAAGCAGCTGGTGGGGCATCCTTTTCCTTCCTCACCTCCTGGCTTGCTGCGGTTTTGTCTTGCATGGTTAGTTATGATGTGGAGGACTAGTTCCTTGCTGGTTTCTGCTGCGTGGGTAAGAATATAGCAGTGCTGACGGGCTGCCTAATCCCCACCTAACCTCACCTTAGTAAGCTGAGAATGACCCACTGAGGACCAATCCTTATTGTCCTCAAAGGGGTGAGTTCTCTGAGGATGGATAGCTTGACAAGTTTTAATTCCCTTCTTATCAAATGGCTTCTTTCAGAGCAGGACAGGTTTCCATAGAGAAATGTGCCTTTTCTTACTGTGAAGAGGCTGAAGAGATAGATTTAAGGAGAAGAGTATTAAGTTGTGTGAGAATAAAAAATAGAATAATGAACTGGGAACCCATGAAGGATCAGAGATACTTCAATGGGAGCAATGTGGCTCCCTTTATGAAAGGCTGAAGAGGTGAATGATACGACAGCTGTGTGGAAATTCCGTTTATTGTGAGTGAGTAAGGCCTGAATACTACAGCGACTATTTATTATCTGTAATGACATGCTCTAGGTAGTCCCATTTCTTTTGCAAATCTGCTGAAAGCTTAGAGCAAAGTGCATGTTGAAATATTTACAATGACCAATATGATTGGCTTTCTGTATTTCCCCTGTGATAGTAATTCTTAATATTTTCCCAGCCCACTGATGCTCAAGGTTGTCGTTTAGCTGGTATTTAATACATTACAAGAGACACAGGAACAGAATATGGAAAATGCGATGTCACTTTGGGGCCAAAAGGGAAAAAAGGGTGAATCTACAAGTATAGTGTCGTAAGGCTGACTTTCAGACCAGGGAACCAGTTGTTGAAACAATAATAAAGATGGAAATTAGCAGGCAGGGATTAATGTGTTATAGTAGGGATCAGTTGATGAAGCTTTTACAGGT
This sequence comes from Pluvialis apricaria, assembly GCA_017639485.1. Taxonomy (NCBI): domain Eukaryota; kingdom Metazoa; phylum Chordata; class Aves; order Charadriiformes; family Charadriidae; genus Pluvialis; species Pluvialis apricaria. Next base: position 14,041,867 of record CM030012.1, read on the forward strand.
GAAACACATATGTTAGCCTTCTGTGGAAGAGTCAGCAAGCATTTGCATAGGGTTGGTCTGGTTGATAAAGTGTATTTGGATTTTGAAAAAGCTTTTGACAAGTGCCCTGACCTAGGTTTCTTAAAAAAACCCTAAGCTGTCATGTACTCTCTAGTGGTTTAATAACTGGGAGGAATCAAGAGGGCAGATTTCACACTGGAGCAAAGTTAGCAATGGTGTCATATGGAGGTCCATGCTGTTTGGTGTCTTCCTAAATGGTTTGGATGAAGCGGTGAAGCTGCGTATTCAGAGTAGCCGAAGCTAAAACTGACTGTGAAGACTTGCAAAAAGATCTCATGACACTGAAGTTACTGGGTGGATAAAGAGGCAGATGAACTTTAGTATTGATTAACACAGGGTAATGTGCCTAAGAAAAGGAGCTCTAACTATGCTTGCACAAACGATAAGCTGTAAGGAAATCAGGCATGACCGTAACCCATTTTACTGTCCATCATGGAAGCTACAGCATTATGTTTGTTATCATGAGTCTGAGCTTCTAAAGAAATGCTTTATTGACTGTTCAGGAGGCAAAAAGATTAAACATCTTTGGTTTTAGGAGGTATCTAACAGTATGTGATACAAATACATGTTCCTCTTCAGGCTCATAATGCTTAACTAACGGTTACTCATTGATGTTTTGTTCTTTACTGGACTTCTTCCTTAAGGTAATATCTTTAAAGAAGTTTAATAGAGGATGGTAACAACTGAAGAAATGTAAAGATTTCACCTCCTCCCCCATGTATTTATCTCTAAGTTACCTTCTCAGAGGGGAGCTATTGCTGCAGCTGAGCGAGGGAAGAGCTGGATCCATGCAGAAGCAGCAGCTATATGTGTTTTACTACTGGTACTGAGTTGGACCCCAGTAAGCCTAAACCTTTGGAAAAAAGACCTCACCAAACAAATTAACCTACGTACCTGGAATTTTAACTTCCTTATTTGATGTGCGCTTTCAAAGCCGCCCTACCAGGACTATTGTCTTTTCCTGCCAAAGAAACCTCCTTTGGCCAAAGCACCAATTCAGTGGAGAGCTTCCTCGTGCATTAAGTCCTTTTCATTGGTTTCAAAGTTAAACACATGAGTAAGAATTCTGAATTGGGTAAGGGACAGTTGAATCTAAGGAACTGATTTAGTTGGGCACGGGCAGGATCAGGGTTATCTTGGGTGTTTCTATGGTGACTAGAATTGTAATTAGTCAGTCTGGCTGACAGGTCCTGTCACTGTTGGTGGTACCTTGTCTTGAACTTGTGAGCTCGATGGACATTTGGGGAAGGGTAGAGGCTTGAATTCTTGCTTTTTGTAAGCTGTATGACTATAGCAAAGGCAGTAACTGTGCATTGTCAGAACTACTGCAGGAGTCAGGAGTGTGAAGAGACTGTGATGACCAGTTCTTGCACTTGAACTCAATTATTGGTTATTTGAGCCTGAAATCAAAATTTGTTCTTAGTCTCACATCATCATCTCCATACATATCATACGGTTCTGCTGTGGTGAAATTACTATATGGCTTTTTATGGTTGAATACATTTGTTTTTAGAGACTTACTACAGCAGAAAGCCTATATGTATCTTTTGTGATTTCTATTTATAATTTCTCATTGTTTCAAATACTCTCTTGGAAGGTGAGAAATAAATGTCTTATTAATTTATTTTACATTTCACAAATACCAATTTTTCTTCTTACAATAGTTTTAGCAGGAGTGTGTGGACTTTTTGTGGGATACAAATCTTTAATTAAGCCTTTTGCTTGATTTTCTTTACTAAGAGTGCAAAATGTTATACACTCTTACAGGTGCTTGCAGGGTTTGTCCATGTTCAGGAATACCAAGCAGGAAAAAGTTTGTTGTTTTGTTTTTGGTTTTTTTTTTTTTTTAATAAATAAATTTAGAACTGTAGGTCTATCCAGGACTGTTTTTTCATATAATCAACAATAATCAAACTTTCACGCACAAAGGAAAATCCCACTGCTAATGCAAACTGGATACTGAAAGGTATTTTGCTCACTACTGATAACTGTTATGTAGCAAATTTCATACCTTTCTCTTGAATGTGCCAAAACCATCAGAGTCCAAATCATTTAGCTGAAACCTACTTAAAAGGCAATGATCCAGTACAGTATGATTCTTGTAACTGAATCATTTTTGTGGTCTCTCTGGGTGTTATTAAATTTAATGTCAGAATAGTAGGAAAGACGTCTGAAAGCCATTTAATATTGTCACTGGAAAGAAGTTAGATTACGCTCAATTTCTGACATTAATGTGCTACTTAAGATAATTTATCATATTGTGGTATTAAAAAAGACATCCTTTTTACAGTGGCTGCTGTGTAGCATTCTAATTTGCTATTTTTCTTTGGCATGGTAGGAAGCCTTTTTCATGCAAAATGTTTTTTCTGGGTTTCTATTCAGCTCATTCTTTATAATACTGCATCACTTACAACAGCAACTTTAAGTGCTTGTCTCTTCCAAGGATCCTGTCAATTTTTTATGTTAGATTGACAGAATCCTCCTATGTGAGACAATTGAAGTGGAGCATTTAAAGAGAACCTGAATTGTCAGACATGTTTCTTGGACAGGTATATACATACCGGTTTCCATTTACGTGTTTCAGACATTTACTGTCGTTTATGCTTTACCAAGCCATAGCTAAGGTACTGCTAATATGATTTACTGATCATGCAGGGTTTTCTTAAGTGTGCTGTATGTCCCATTCACTGGTTCTTACGATCGTTTGATGATGGATAACAAATAGGTACTTAATTTTGTCATCTTTATTGCTGCTTGTTTCCTAATGACTAGAGTGTTATTTCTGATATAAATCATGTATCATACTAAGTGCTCTTCTATCCATGTATGTAGTCCCGTATCATCCAAGGTACATACATCCCTGCTGAAATGCCTTGAACTGCTTAAACAAAAATATGGAAAAATTAGATAAAAATACACAATTTCTTCCACTTTGTTTTCACCTTTAAGAATGAAATAGTTTTCTTCATGTCTCCTGGGAGCAGAGAATCAATTCTTCTTTAATAGAGTACAATACAGAAGTGATTTTTTTTTTTTAGGTTCTCCCAGGGGAGCTAGATGGTCTATGCAAGCATGGCAATTTTGCATATAAATTTGCCATCCATTGGTAGTGGCAGTATATGAAAGGCTTGTAAGAACTATCCACAGTAAACCAATTTAGCAAGGGTTATATATCTGTCAGTTACAATTAAACCCATGAAAAATATTGGCTCTGAACTAGGACTTTTGTAATTTGATTTACACTGTAGTTGAAAAATAAGTGATTTCATAGGAAAATGGTCTTTATTCAACTGAATATGAATTCTTCGTAATTTTTTGCTGAGAAATCTTAATTCAGAATGGTGGATGTCCAAACATAGTTATTTAATTAACCTGTTGTTATGTGCCATTTTGTGAACATTGGACAAAATTAAGTTCCTGGCTTCACGATGCCTGTCAAAGATGTGTGTTTCCAGGGAATATTTAGTGTCCATTCAAATTTGATACAATGACATATATTGCTAAAGACCAAATTGCTTGTTCATTTAGGGATTATGATACTGCTGTAATGCAGAATATGACCAGCATTTTTAGAATGGATTCCAGTATAGTGCCAGCACTTTCCCGAAATATAAACAGATAGTCAGAATTTATTTTAGTGAAAAAGGTTTGAGTGCATGTATTTTAAAATTTTACATGCTTTTTAATTCATTTCTTGTATTTTTTCCTTCTCATTCTGTCTAATTTGAAACTTGACAACTACATAAGCATCAAATGCTAACAAAGTGTCACTATAAACACGTGATCACTGCACATCCATTGATTTCAAAGGAGGTACCATATGTTGCAGTTATGCCTTTGCTAACATACTTGGCTGGGTCAGGGTCTTAATTTCCTCAGCATTCAAAATGCCATGGAGTCTAGTCATTACTTAGTGAATTAGCGGAGTCTTCTCTGTCTACATGTCTGCCCCAAATTAAACTGCATAGAGTATTTGGCACCCTTCACTCCATGGAAAGATGAATGACCAACTTTCTGAGAGATATATAGGGTCTTTTGTATTCATTGTCTAAAACGTGTAGTGGAGGTTCATGATAGTCTTAGGAACAGAATCCAAATCATCTGTTTCTTTAAGTGTGAGACTGTCCTTCCCCCTTGTCTGATCTCACAGTTGATAGCCCTTCCATCTCCTTTAATTACAGAGTAATAATCAATGTGAACCTGACTGTCTCAGTCTCCTGGATGTTTCTGTCTAAAATTGTGTAGGATTGTGTCATTCTCTCTGTTATCACTGGCTCTTTTCTCTGCAAATTCAGCCTTGGACGTGATTTCTTCTGGGACAATGCATGGCTCACTGGTCTTGGAGGAGTTTAGTGTTCATTGATGCGTGGCCTTGCCGTAGCTCCATTCGATTCAGCATATCCAAAATATATGGGCTGTATTAGAAAAAACTGCTAGCTCGCCTCTGGCCATCAGTCTCACATTCATGTCAGAGAGTTGCTTTGAGATTTGGGTTTCACGGCTTTTAGGTCTGTCTCTTACTTTTTCCAAACCTGCTTTCTGACACTGACATATACTTGATGTTTTGCACTGTCTGGACCAATCCTGCAGCCAGCCCATTATTTTGGTTGCTGTGACTCCCCTGTCCTGTTCTCCTCAACTCAGAATGCAGGGGGAGGTCTGGAAATTACAAGTCCCCACAAAGGGGGCACGTGGGGATGGCACTGCTGGAGGAGGTCACAGCATGGGAACAGCAACTGCCATGTGGCAATGGGGCAGAAGGTCTCTGCTTGTGACCCTTAGGTGTGAAATGGGGTAGACAGTAGCAATGGAGGAGGAGGGCTAGAAGACGAGGAAGGGCCCGTACCAGCCAGGATGTACATCCCTCAGTTTCTGAGATGTTTCATTGTTTAGGTCAGAATTGTTAAATATGCATCTATATTTGACTTTCATAAGGGTCCAAGATGTCAAGGTCTAGAGTTTTGGCTCAGGGCTCCAACAAGCCACTGATATTCGAGTGTACTGTATGGTTCTGTTGTTCTGTAGTGGTCTTATCTGATGTTTCTGAAAACTGTATGGGCTTTAGCCCCATAGTCCTCCACATAGCTATTGTCCTACACACAGGGGACTTTTTTTTTCCTCTCTCATTTTATTCAGAAATCTGCCCTTTGCCGGTGTGTCTCCCTTAAAATTCTTTATGCATACATAAAACTGTGGTATGACTTTTGGTTTTATGCTGCAGCATCCATCCACTGGGTTTGCTCTTACATAGCTGGAGCAAATGAGTTCTAGCTTGCAGACTTTTGCTTTTATAGCCTTTCTTTTCCCTGACTTCCGCTGTAGGCTGACAGACAAACTTTTTTTTCTTTTTTTTAAAAAAAGTAATAATTCCTTGATTGCTATGAGTCTCTCTCCCATCCTTGGCAGTGAAGGTTAAAGTTACACCCATTGTTGTGCTGGTTGGGTGGGCCTCTGACCTTATGTCACCCATTTCTAGGGCTTTTCCAAATTATGTGCTTGTTTATTCATTTTTTATATTCTTTATCTTTTAATGGCATATTCAGGATGTATTTGCCATCTTCTTTTCCCAAACCCTTTTGATTTTAATAGGGTTTCCTTCAGCAATTTTGCTGACCTCTTGGTTCCTGCAGAAACATGAATTTGGAAAGTTCAGCAGCTGAGTGTTAACCCCCAGTATACAAAACCCACCCAGATTAGAGTCCGTTAATTAATGAGATACTTCAGTGGTTGGCATGATTTAGGCTGTCTTCAGGCACTGAGAAAAATGTTAATAATGTGGAAGTGTTGTGATGTTTGTGTTTCTTTTATTTTTATTTGCAGAAATTGAACTCAAATACAAACCTATCTTTTTTTTTCTATCGACACCCTCATTAAAATGGAGCCTCTATCCAATGTTCAATGTCTGTATTAATGTCTATGTACAAATCCTAGTATCTTTGATACTGATAAAATTCCACTTGTAATTCTTTTTCTTACTCTGCATCTTCCTGTGATGTTGAAGAAGAAATACACAAAAGCCGGGGGGGGGGGGGGGGGGGGGGGGGGCGGGGCGGGGAGGATTTACTAAAAAACCCCAGTTTTAGCAGGAAGGGTGACCCCCATCACAGGAAGGATGTGTCATCTTAGCGCTCCTTAAGGAGTGTAAAAGTGGTCAGGGCAGAGGTGCCCTGAGCCTGAGATGACTTTTCTGGAATTGCCATATTTGTATTGTCTTTCATTTTTTTTGCGTTCTTTCTTCTCCCCCTGCCCTCCTGCCATTCCTCTTAGCGCTCTCTCTTCCCCCACCCCCCCGCCCCCCCAGTCCTGTTCTTATTCTTTCAGACCTGCCTTATTCTTCCATTTCTTCATCCATTCTCCTCTAAATTCCTTATCTTGTGTTTTCTTTTCTTTGTACAAGTGTTACCAGTAGCTGCCACCACTGCAGTTGGAACTGACCACCAGAAAGCTGGCCATATTGTTGAGTAACTGCCCACAGAGGGTGTGATCCTGAGTGGGCCTGAAATTAATGTTATTGCACTTAATTCTAGTCATTTATTTTCATAAGCAAACAAAAGCGTTACAGTGCAGTGCAGGTATTGCTGCTACACTCCCTAGTTACAGGCCAAAGCTACTTTAAAATTTGCAGGTTCCCATGTTTTCTTGAATCCTTCCCTCACTGCAAGCCCTTGTAGCTGGATGATTTCCTGCACTGCACGTTGCTATCGCTACAGGTGAGCATGCCTTTTGTGTGAGAACTAGATAAAGAGACCCAGGAGAAGATGCAGTTAAGTTGATCCTTAAGGCAGGAACTATGCTGGCTCTGTAGTACACTGCTTTTTCTGTAGTACTCGTCCCAGAAGAGTACTGGGATGAACTTCAGAGCTGAGAATAAAACCCTGTCACTTAAGATTGTTCCTGAAACACAGGAGAGCGAGAAGTGTAAGAAGAATAAATAGTGTAACACCAAACCTTTCTTATACATACTTGGAAGGGTGTGCATGCACCCAGTATCTGCCTGCACTTAGATTTTGCTGTTGCAAAGGGATAAGTTTGAGTAATCTTCACGCTTGTTGGTACTTTCATGAGCATTTCTGCTTCATTTCCATGAGAAGTCAGAGTCTGGCTCAGCATAGTGAATGAGTGTGACACATTATTACCCTACAGTTTCTGGTAGGCATCACTTATGGATAGATTTAGTGGGCAGAGAAACTAAATTTGAAATCAGTGGGTTTTTTGCTCTGCAAAACAGCTTTTATACACAAAACACTAAAAGAGGGACTCCTTCAAGCTGCTTTTCTCTTCCCCTTCCCATTTGTCTTGAAAGCTCACTTCCTCTGTAAAAATGAAGATGACCCTTGAGGCCTGTTAAGTTTGGGATCTGATCCATTGTGGGAAGCTATTTTAGTATCTTTCTGCTTCAGAGAGGTGGTCTCAAAAAGCTGACCTGACACACAAGGTTTTTCTGGGGGTGAAGCCATCTTTGTGTTAGGGGGAGCAATGCTCTGGTGGAGGTAACTTACTGTTTAGGTCAGGAGCAAACCAATTTTCCTCTTAATCCAAGCTCTGGCTGCTATAATCTAATAATAGGTGGAAGAGACAACAGAAAGGACTGTTTAGAGAAGTGCTTTGAAAACAGGATATGTTTTAAAATTCATTTTAATCAAGTGACCCTGAAGTGGGCATTTGTACTTACATATATATTTAGGTTTGGTTTTGTTTTTTTTTCCCCCTGAGGGAGGTTATTTTTCTGAGCACCTTGGTAGTATGTCAAGGTTGAGCTAGCAGGCTAATGCACAAAGCTGGCTTCATGGAGCTTTTATGGGGAAACAGCCTTGAGTGTGTCACCTCTGATGCACTTGGCTTTTGAAGCAGCTGTTTCATTTATTCTAAGGTTCACTTATTTTCTGGGACTGTATTTTCATATTCATATCATTATGAAAGGGGAAAGAAAAGAAAGTGTTGAAATTGGGGGACTGCTTGAGTCAATAGGTGGAAGAATTTGCTACTACCTTTGCTGGAGTCTTCTGCAGTGTTTACTGGAGGAGCCGGTTGTTTCTTAACCCTTTGTTTGGAAAAAATGTTGGGGAGAAGCTTTTATAGTTGCTGTCTGGAAAATATTTTCTGTGAGGATGCTTGAGTAACTGTTCAGGGATGCCTGTGTGCAGCTTAGCCCCCGTAGAAAGTAAGAGCTGGAAAAATGAAACAGTTGAGAACCTAAATGAAATCTTCAAATTACCCACCCTCCCCAGCTGACAAAGGCAGGGGCAGTTTGGCATGGCGCTTACTGCTGCACCCACCCGTATGCTATGGATGATCCTGGCTTGGACACTACATTTCGCTTGAACCCACTGGTTCCAGGATATTTCCAAGTGCATTTCTAAGGTATTTCCAAATGGGAAATTCCAAGTGCATTTCGCTTGCACCCACTGGTTCCAATACCATCTTGTCTGGTGTGAAGGGCAGTTGTAGAGGGTGGCTCAGCCTGCTCTGGTCTCTGTTCGTTGCCTGCATTTCCCATGCTGTGCTTTGCTGAAGTAGGTTGGGGTTTTTTTTTGGTTCTTTCTTTGCCATTATTTCCCTGGATTATGGGAGTGATGGGGAAGTGCTGACCACAAAGCGTGTTTTTTTGTAAAGACACAAAGAATGTGTCAGTGTAACAAGTGCACACTATTTTAATGAAAAAATGTTCTCAGAATGTAGTAAATAGGATTCAAATTGTTCTGGCTGATTTAAAGTTAAATTTAGCAACAAAAAGTTACTGAAAAGGAGGATCATACTTTATCAGAGATGGATGCTTTCCAACCTGGCTTCTCCATGCAACATCTAGCACAGAGCTAGAGGTGGGCCTGACTCAGATCAGCAGGCGACTGTGTCCTCTGTGTTTGGAGGGTTCATCTGGTGATTCGTCTGGGCAGTGCAGAATTGAAGATCGGCAGAATGATTCACTGCACCTGTAATAGTCGTTTACTTCAGTGCAAGGTGTATGAAACACGCTCGTTCTGACCTGGGAGCATTTCAGAGGAATAAATGGTCATAAGTGGGTGTGAGGCAATATTTCAGTTTTTCAAAGCAAGGGGATGATTTCCAGGAAGCTTAAAAGAAGCAGGTGTGCAGCCTTTGCTGAACTTTAGTGAGACCCAGTCACTTGGCTCCCATAAGCTGCTTTGGAAATCACAGCCAACATGTCTGAGCTCTCTAAAAATGCTGTCTTAAAATGTCATGTGTAAGAAATTGGCATTTGCAGTGCTGCAATAGAAATGTACTTTGTAAGTGGTTTCTTTTCAAGCTTTTCGACCTTTTAATGCTTTTTTTTCTTCCCTCCTTTCCCATTAAATCTGCAACTAACCACTGAAGAGCCTAACAATGACAGCATAAAGGCGTCTGCCTGGCAAAGCTATAAGAGAAGCACCTTTTTATTAGAAGAACGTGAACCAGGAATTGAAAGTTTCTAGATTTAGTTCAGTTTGAATGCACTAGCTGTTTGAGCCTTGTGTTCTTCAGACTGATTTTCAGAGTGGATCACTTTGTGCTTTCGGTCACATTAAGTACTTAAAAGGTAGGAGACTATAGTTTCCTTTTCTTTAGGCGTGGTGTTACACCTACAATGGATTATACCTGCAGATGAGACATTTATAAATTGAAATGGTGAAACTGGAACAGAGTCAACTGAAGGGACAAAGTGCACCTTTAAAAGCTAGTTCAGTGAAGACCCCGGGGTGGAAATCAGGCTGGAAAATCTGGCTCTGGTTTTGTCCCACGGTTGTTCTGACACACCTAAATATTACAAATGAATGTGTCATGGGAGGGGGAGTGGGTTTGGGAGGAATGCTTTGTATGCGTTTATCTGTAGCTGGAAACTCAAGTTGTTGCTTTCTTCTGAATTCTTGCAGGTGAAAGTGATGGTAAGGATTTGTCCCTCTCAAGGAGCACATGAAACATCTGAATCCATGTCCTTCCTAAAGGTAGACCCGCGAAAAAAGCAAATCACGTTTTATGATCCAGCAGCAAGTGGGCCTTCCAATGCAGGTCACAGGAGGGGTGTTGTTGCTGTCCCAAAGATGTTCGCCTTTGATGCGGTTTTCCCCCAGGATGCTTCGCAGGTACTGGAGTCGCTTGCATAAACCTCCTGAGTCTTCTCATGGCCACTGCATTTGATTGCCTTAAGAGTTCTTTCTGTTTCTGGGGAATTTTATTTGAATGAGTTGCCTTAATGCCTGGAAAAAAAACATGGTAATTAATAGATAAGTGGGTAAATTCTTACATTTTCAGTTTAGTCAAGATGTAAAATTAAGGAGTAATAGCTGGGGAGATGGATTTGTCGACTAAATTATCTTCTTGCATTTGCTCTTGTTAAAGGAAGACACACAGCCAATTTGAAACTCACTTTTCCATCCAGTTAGGTTTTAACCTGTTTGATGTCATTGAAATAAAGCCCTTCCCCACTGCTTTCAATGGGAAATGAACATGTGCTTAACGTTAAACTAAATGCTGTTGTTAGGAGAAGAGATACAGCTAACCCCATGGGATTGCTATACTGAAACAGTTAGGGAGCTTTTATATTTTCCTCGCCTTTTCCAGTTTGTTTGTACTGTGGTTTTGTCTGATTAGTTTATCTCGATGGTGGTGCTGATGGTGCATGCCATTCTCTTGCCCTGCAAAAGGATGTATTATTGCAGTAGTAGCCCCAGACCTGAAAACTGATACACAGATAGGATGGCTGGTATTTGAGAGGACTGTGGGCCGCAGTATATTTGGTGAGACTGGACACCTGAATTTCCTTCTGGGAAAAGTCTTGGGTTCAGCAAAAAAATCCTAGAACAACTTTAAAAAGAGGAAAAAAATTAAGCAGAGTATGAAGAACTACTTCAAGTTTGAATTGCCTGAAAAAAATTAGGGTCCAATGAAAGAAAAATAAAACCCCAAAACATCCAAGGTGAAAATGGTATATTAATGTTGAGAAAACATGACAAGATCTAGTTCAGAATCCCACCTTCAGATCTTCTCCTGGGATTTTGTTTAATTTTTTGGGTTGCAAACTAGAAATATGAAAATATGTATTAGGTCCAAGTTCTAGCCAAGCACTTACAGATGGAGAATTAACCTCCCACACGGATCAGTGCCTAAAGCAGTGGTAGCCATGCCAGGAGGCTGGTTTTAAGATTCTGCATAAGCTCAAATGGCATCTTTGTGCAGAAATATGCAACAGTGAGCTCAACATTAGTCCAGAACTGGAAGTGGCTTTTTCTTATTTGCGTTGCCAGCCCTGCTACAAGGTGGCAGCCTGCTTCTCTGCTGGTTTTGGCACCAGTCCTTCAGGTTATTGACCCCTAGTTTGGGCTAGGCTCTTTGAAGTCCTTGTGGTGGGCCTGTTGGGTGGCCTGTTTCTGGTGTTTCTGGGTGACATTGGCCAGCACAGTCACTTCTGTGCAGGCACCGTTGCTCGAGGCAAGCTTGCTGCCATGCACCTGCAAACAGAACCTTATCATTTCACCGTAGTTACATATTTACACCAACCCTTTCCCCTGCCCACAGTTGCCGTACTTAATAGATCATCTTATAGTGTATTTGAAACCTTCACTGACGTGGATAAACTGGTTTTAGTACACTCAAATATCTTAGCAAGTTCTCTTCATTGATGATGATGTTTCCCCTGGAAGAGGAAAATGTGATACTATGAAATCTTATTCAGGGATCTTAATGCATTTTCTCCAGTATAACTGTCTTTTTAATTCCTGTGAGCACTCTTGAGTAGCTTGATTTCAGTGGAGTTGCTACTATTGCTGAATAGCCTTGGCTGAGCTATTATACCAGCAGGAAGCCTGGTTGGATAGCATTCCGTTTGCTACATTAGTCATAGAATCAATATTCCAAGAGAATTGGTTTAATAGAACTGAGAACTATTTTAGGCTGTAGTAGCATATTTTAATATTTTTTAAGATAGCACAGTTACTAAAATAATAGGACTGATGCCATAAAAATGGGGAGAATATTATGCCTCAAAAATATTGAGTCATTCATTTCATTACAGAGGAAGAGGAAAAACCATAGCAGTATATGCTCTTTTACTTATTTGTCTAATCTTTCTTTCAGGCTGAGGTATGCTCTGGAACAGTAGCAGAAGTAATCCAGTCTGTTGTGAATGGTGCAGATGGTTGCATATTTTGCTTTGGTCATGTCAAGCTTGGTGAGCTCCCAAATTCGTTACAGTTAATTACTATGTCAGTCTGGTAATTACATGCTGTCAGCTCCTGGAACAATAAACCTGGAGTATATGAATAGATTAGAATTTCTTTTTAATTAGCTTTGCAAACTTATCATGGTTTATTTCTACACTGGGATTGTAAGTTTTAATTTGAAAAGGTAAAATGTAACATCAGATTAGCTTATTCAAGAACAAGTTTATATAGGTACATTGTGATGAAAATCAAAAGATCAGAGATGTTTTTAACGTTAGTTTGCTGTGGGTCTGAGTTACAAAAATTCAAAACTGATTGAATTAATAGTAATGGATTAATAATTAAATACTTCGCATTTTTGCATCTGTTCTTTCCTATTATCTGCGCAGCACATGGCATTGCATGTAGTGTACAGGGGTGATACGAAGAGGATGCTGTCTTGTACAAGAAAGGTGAATTAAGTTCATGTTTGTCTTTTCATTCTAGGAAAATCTTTTACCATGATTGGGAAAGATAACTCCACGCAAAGCCTTGGTATCATCCCCTGTGCAATTTCTTGGCTCTTCAAATTAATCAATGAACGTAAAGAAAAAACTGGGACTCGTTTCTCTATTAGAGTATCTGCTGTGGAGATCAGTGGCAAAGATGAAAACCTTAAGGATTTGTTAGCTGAAGTAGCCACTGGCAGCCTTCAGGATGGCCAGTCTCCCGGGGTTTATCTGAGAGAAGATCCAATATGTGGAACTCAGGTATAATGGATATCACAACATAGATTTTTCTGAGCCTTTCTTCTGCTTTTTATTTCCTTTTATCTGACAACAACTTTGACAACTTTTAAGACAGTAAAAAAAAATTAACACTTTTAATTTATAAGCCCTTCTCCCATGGTGTACATATTTGTTTCTTGTAGTGCCCTAGAAATTTAACCAGTTTGGGGGGGAAAAAAAATAAAAATTGCCCCTGTCCTAATTAGTCATTTTCTTGTTTATATTCAAGCTTCAAAACCAAAGTGAGCTAAGGGCCCCGACAGCAGAGAAAGCTGCCTTTTTCCTTGATGCTGCAATTGCTGCCAGAAGTACCAGCAAACCTGAATGCGAGGAAGAAGATAGGAGGAATTCACATATGCTCTTTACTCTTCACATATACCAGTATCGCATGGAGAAGAGTGGCAAAGGAGGAAGTATGAATCTTCTTACCATATTGTTTATTTTTAAATTATGTGGTTTGGGCTTAGTTTAAACAGTAATTTGCAATACACTTAAAAAGAAAAAATGAAGTGAACCCTCCAGCCAGTCGTGTCACCTTTAACTTTGGTAGCTGTGGCTAATATCTGGTTTCCTTACTATTAATATTTAATTTGGTCATTATCCCATGCTGTATTCATTATTTTCCTCATTTGAATACATTTTGAATACCAAGTTTGGCTTGAGTCCATGCAAGAATGTGATGTACAACTGTTTTTCCCTTTTTTGTTTTAGTGTCTGGAGGACGCAGCCGTTTGCATCTCATTGATCTAGGGAGCTGTGAAAAAGTGCTGAGCAAGAGCCGAGATGGAGGAGGCTCTCTGTGTCTGTCTCTCTCTGCCCTGGGCAATGTAATTTTGGCCTTAATAAATGGTGCTAAGCACGTGCCATATAAGTAAGTGAATTATTATCTGCATTATCTTAAATTTGTGGCTGGTGTTACCTTAGCAATGAATTGCATCAACTATTTACTCTTTGCCTAAGATGAAGTTAAAGGAAGTTCTCTCAAAGAGGGGTCTGTCTTCTTTTAAAGTCACTTCTACATTACAGGTACATATGTCTATTCATCTACCTGTCTATATGTATATATACATACACACAACTTTTAAAATGTCACACGGTATCATGAAATTCCTAATTACGTGGCCAAAAATTATATGTGTATTGGTATATACTTAAGTTGGGTGAAATGTTGGGCAGGGTTTGATTGTTGAAAAAAGCAGGGGAAAACAGCCAAAATGTTTTCTTTCCTTCTATCTCCTCTTTGTTTCCTGGGTTTGGAATTTAGACCGATCTCAGCCAGCTGGACATTAGTGAACAATTTCATCAAAATTTCATACAATTTTCTCTCCTTTTTCCAAATTTAAAAATTGTATTGAAATTTCAGAAAATACTAGCGAGTTTGTCGGGTGGTCATAAAAGGTTATTATTTCTGCATGCCTTTTTGAATGATACATCTTTTCAATTAAAAAAAAGATGACCACCATGTTGCACATTTGTTTAGCAGAAGTGAACATTTAGGTGTGTTCCTTTGTGGAGTGTACTTGACAATAATAGTATGTCAAACACACCTGTGGGGAGCCCCGCTTAAAGACAGCAGCCACATCGTAAATACCCTTACCAGAACTTGGCCTTCAGTCCTTAAATTTAATTGCTGCTTGTCTTCACGCGTTATAACTTTGTGCCGTTGTTATCAATCATGTCATTTCACATATTTATCTAGTGCTGCATCTCAAACAGGTGTTCTTTCTTTCTGTATTAGGCAGGAAGATAATTTCCTCAGGCTAGTTGCTAGGTTTGTGGATTGAATAGAGGATGGATGGGTTAGAATAGGGAAGGGCAGATCCTGACCTTTGTCACCACCATGGTTTAGTGAGCAGACATGATGGTAGTTCCCACATGTTGGGCAAGCTCAGGGGGGGTGATAGGAAGCAGCCTTCAGGGAGCCCTGGGAAGATGTCTCGGAGACCAGTGGAGGACAAAATGTCACCTGTCTTGTTAGCTTTGCTGTCCATGTCCATGGCGGTGGACTCGCATCACCAGGAAAGCCTTCAGAGAGAAATTCTGCTTCCCATTTGCTATGTCAGAGCAGAGCATAGAAGGCAGAATGGAAGCTAGATTAGTTGGGGTGGTGCTGATGATATATTGCTGATATCCAGCACTGTTATATTTATTTAGAGATTCCTTACCATTTCTGTTGACTTATTTTTTTCTTACTATCAAAATTGTTTGCATAGAGCTTACAGAGCTTAGCTATCCAGGTACTAAATCTGCTTGACTAAATATACAGCACGCGTGAGCTTTTTAGGTAATATGAGCTAAACCTGAAATAACTAAACTGCTTATCAATCAATTGTTTTACAATTGTCTAAGTAACAAATAAAATGACTTATCATACTGCAAATACACAGGCAGATAAATAGTTAAAATATTGGTATCTTTGCATGTGTACATTTAGACCCATTTTAAGTGTGGTCAAATAACAGGAACATATTTCTTATCTACATGTACCATACATGCATATATCCTATGAGAGTGAAAGCACAGCTTGTGGTGTAAAAATCTGCAAAAAAAGATTGTGATTTCTTCAAACCATCCTAGTGTTCTCATTTCTTACACAGGGACAACAAGTTGACAATGTTGTTGAGGGAATCACTTGGGAACATCAACTGCAGAACTACTATGATTGCGCATATTTCTGACTCCCCAGCCAATTATGCAGAAACTCTTACCACCATTCAGCTTGCATCGCGAATCCACCGAATGAGAAAGAAGAAATCCAAGGTTGGTTCACAAACAAGCAGAAATTAATTCATTTGAAAATTAGTTTTCCTAACCTCTTGGTGGGGGAACATGGGATTTCTCGGCGGTAAGAAGTAATACAAAATGCGTAAAAGCTCAGGAGAGGAACTGACAAATGACTTGGCACTGAGCCATCATCCTGCCCCCAGTCCTTAATCCTGAAATTCCCTTCTTTTTGTTCCAAACACGTATTCTTTCTTTGCTTATGTGTGGAACTATCTCAAAAGCTTCTATTTGTATTAATTAAAAAACAATAAGAAAGGAAAAGAAAACTGTTGAGGAGAAAGACAATGCATAATATTTAATAGAAATTATCTGAAAATGTGTGATTGTTCAATTACTCCTAATACAGTAAAATCTATGTAGTGTGACCTTGTTATTTTAATTCACACTCTTAACATTTTTCCACTAGGTGCAGTTGTGATAGTATACACAAAGCACAGAGTATATACAAACCTGACCTTTTAATCAATTATATGTACATGTATATACTTATATATCAATCAATATTAATAACTTTTCCCTTATTGATCGTTTGCAGTATGCATCCAGCTCGTCTGGAGGTGAGAGTTCATGTGAAGAAGGACATGTCCGACGACCGCCCCATTTGCGACCATTCCACCCACGAACTGTTGCCCTTGACCCTGACCTTCCTGTCCTGAGTATATCTAGTGATCCTGATTATTCCTCCAGCAGTGAACAGTCTTGTGATACTGTCATCTATGTTGGTCCCAATGGTGCAGCTTTGTCTGACAGGGAATTGACAGATAATGAAGGTCCTCCAGAGTTTGTTCCCATAATCCCATCCCTAAACAAGAAGAGAAGTAAAGACAATTCTGCTATTGGTAGGAGTTCTGACAAGGACCATTTTAAATGCAACACTTTTGCTGAACTGCAAGAAAGGTTAGAATGCATTGATGGAAGTGAGGAACCCATCAAATTTGCTTGTGGAGAAATCTCTGTTGTGTCCAATTGTAGTACAGTCCCTGGAGGTACAGAAAATGCACAGTCTAAGCTGATAAAGGAAAAAATATCTTCTCCTTCTGGAGGATTTAAGAAACCAGTTCCACAAGAAGCTGCATCTCCGAAAAAAGGACATAACCTTCCTTTCCAGGCTGTTGCACCAAGGAGTGGCAATGGCAATTGTCACGAAAAGAGCACACCTCACTTGAAAACAGAGCTTTCCAAGCCGCAGAGCAGAGCTGACAACAAAATAACGGACTCAATACTGGAGGGAGAGAGAGAGACAATCACCGATTCCCTGCAGTCCTCAAGATACAGCCCTTCAAGGAATCCGGAGCAGAATAAGGCCACAGCTGAATGTGTCATTAAGGAAAAGTCCTTGTATGTGAAGAGACCCTTGCCAAGCCCAGCACCTCCACCTCCACAGCAGAAAGAGCACATACCAAGCTCCAAAGCTGAGAATTTGGAGCTGGACAATGGCAATGCAGTTCGGACTCCTCCTGTGGGAATGAGCAAGCAAATGGGAAACAAACCTGAGCAAAACCCTGTAGGAAGCACGTTCCTGCTTGGTGGCAATGCCCAGAATCAGTCAGGTGCGATAGAGGTACACAGCTTCAGGTCGGCATTCAGAGGGAAATGTTTTGATCGGGATATACTAACTACCACGGTGACTTTGCAGCAGCCTGTTGAGCTGAATGGAGAGGATGAGCTCGTTTTCACTGTGGTGGAAGAACTATCCATTAGCGGGATTATGGATAATGGAAGACCTTCCAGTATCATTAGCTTTAACAGTGACTGCTCCCTTCAGGCCCTTGCATCGGGTTCGAGGCCGGTCAGTATTATCAGCAGCATAAATGATGAGTTTGATGCTTATACCTCACAGGAGACTTCTACTGGTGTAAATATTGATATTGTTGTGCCCTTTGCTAAGGATCCCTTTACCAGCAGCAGACGTTCCTCCATCAGTTCGTGGCTTAGTGAAGTCAGCATCTGTACAATCGAAAGTGATGGAGCCCAGTCTAGTGACAGTTTTGTCGCACAGTCATCTTACAGCTGTAATAAGTCCGAGGAACCCTTCAACTTGGATTCATCCCATTTATCTGTCCCCCTAAAAAGCGCTCTGAACGACAGTGGATTTTGTTTCTCTGAACTGGAGAGTGAGAGCTTGAGCTCCAGCAAGCTCTCCTCGGGCATCAGCAAAAGCCCTCAAACCTCTGAAACTACCAAAGCATCTCAGATAAAAAGTGCTTTTTGTGTCACTGATCAGCCCGTAAAAATAAAATTTAGTAATTCTCGTGATATGCCTGTGATAGAAACAATACATTCTAGTCTTCCTAGGAAAACAAAAACTACCTCGTCTCCAATCCACAATAATAATGTCCTCAGCTATAAAGAGCTGCAGAATCCACATGGTATATTTGAAGATCCCTGGCTGTTGCGCACTGATTATCAGTTGGAAGCAAAACCTGCAGACTCACTGCTGTCTCCAAAATCTCACGCATTTGGTACTGAGAAGCAGCCAGGAAAAGCTGCCCAGTATTTTGGTGCAGCATCCAGGCCAACCAAGTCGCAGACTATGCTTGCCTGTTCGCAGAGGGTTGTGGATGGTTGTGAGATGGCCTGCAGATCCTCCAGCGGAGCTACAAAGAAGTCAGAAGTTCCGATGAAGATGCCACAGCTGAAGAGAGGAGCCACCACGCTGGGAGTGATGCCAGTGTCGCATGCTAACACGACTTTGTCGGAGGCCATGCCCCGAGGGAATTTGGATGCTTCCTTAGCCACTGGCAGCTTGAAATCATCACTGGGAAGGAAGAGTGCACCACAGAAATTGACCATGTTGCCCAGGCCAGGGGGGCCAACACCTCCAACACCTCCTGTACGCAAATCGAGCCTGGAACAGAAACCTGTTGGTCTGGGTAATGGTGGGGGGAAAGCCTCCAGCCTGGACTTTGCCAGAGCTGCCACGCCAAAGGCTGAAGACGAAGCAGATTTGAGGTTTAAAGCTGGGTCATACTTCAGCGAAAGTGCCAGCAGCAAAATGAACCTGAAGGGCGACCACTCGTTGCCCAAGATGACGTCAAGCTTAAAGGCGAAGGCATCGAAGAGCGAAGCGGTGCACCGTTATGGGAGCCACATGTCCCTGGAGAGGTGTGACAGCCTGACGTCAGTTGGATCCAAAGCAAGCATGGCGAGGGAGAATGGGAGCAACAGCCGGGCAGGGCGCTCTGTCCCCAGGCTGGGGGTACCCCCTGTTGCCTCCAGTGTGGGCTTACCACTGCCCTTCACTGCCACTGCACCCGGTAAAAACAGCCAGGCAAAACCCACAGCTAACCAGAAGGGGCAAGCAACCGGGAATAAAACCCGGGGCCTCTCTGCCAGCGGGTCGAAGTCTCTCAGTTCCTCTGTGAAGTCCCTGGCACAGCCTGCAGGGAAGGGCTCTGGCATGGCCCCCGGCGGGAAGGCAGCCCCCCGCTCCGTGCAGCCTGTCAGTGGCAAACCCGGCCGAGGGACCATCATGGGGACCAAGCAGGCCATGAGGGCGGCCAACAGCCGCGTGAACGAGCTGGTGTCGGGCGGCTCTGTCAAGGTGGGCCACTTCCGAGGCTCCACCGACTCTGACAGCGGCAACGACAGCGGCATTAACCTCAGCGACGAGAAGTCGCAAATCCCGGTGCTGCCTTCTCCATACAGCAAGATAACGGCGCCCCGGCGGCCTCAGCGGTACAGCAGCGGCCACGGCAGTGACAACAGCAGTGTCCTAAGTGGGGAGCTGCCGCCGGCCATGGGGAGGACAGCTCTGTTTTACCACAGCGGGGGCAGCAGCGGCTATGAGAGCATGATTCGGGACAGCGAGGCCACCGGCAGTGCCTCCTCAGCGCACGACTCCATGAGCGAAAGCGGGATGTCGTCACCAGGCCGGATGAGGAGTCTCAAGTCCCCCAAGAAACGATCGACAGGTAAGAAAAGGGGAAGGAGGCCAGGTGTCCACTGCTGCTCCACTGCATCCCTGAGGATGGGGGAATTGTCATGGCGTCTCTGACAGAGAGGGAGAGGAGGTACGGGGGGATACTGAAAGCGGGGAGGTGGACTGCTTGCATGCGCTTGCGTGTGCACGCGTCTTGCTGTGACAGCAGCTACCTGTCATTTATTTCACTTCAAAGCTGCAGGTGTGACACAGGTGCTGTGGAGGAGAGGGCAGGAGAGGCGCCGGGCGCCCCAGGGCACCAGAAGCCTCCCTGCGAGGGAGGAGGCAGCAGATGGCCGACGGCAGAGAGGGGAGGATGTTTCTTCCTCCCTCAGCAGGGTCAGCAGCGAGCGTGGCAGCAGGGTGGCCCCAAAAAATAGGAGGGTGTTACAGGTGGGTTGGGATGAGTGAGGGTGCTGGGTGGGTGCTGATGAGTTTTTGTGAGGATCGAGTGGGTGTCAGGGAAGATGGGTGAGAGAAGGGCGGTGAGGAGAGGAGGAGCGCTGCTGCCAGGCATCTGTGGGGGAATTTCAGTGAGATGGGCTGGGACTGTAGTTTGGAAACAAGAGAATAGGCCTGGAGAGGAGAAGAGTGTGAATTAATGAGGATTGCTGAATGTGTGTTAGACTACCTAAAGGTAAGGCTTAGGGGCAGAGCAGTACTGTAGTGCGCATGTAAGATGCGGCGACTCTTACATTAATTCTGCCAGCTAATTGCAAAATTATTGTATTGCATTGTAATAGCGTTTTTATAAAGAAATTTCAGAGTGTACATGTGGATACTATAAGCAATAGGAAACTGACTGGGGGAGTCGCCCAGAAGATGTGGCTCTGGCTTATGTACTGTGCCAAGGCAGACATGTCTGACCATGACATGCAAAGGTGGGCGTACGAGAGCCAGGTCCCCTTTCCTACTCTCCAGTGCCTTTCCTTATTGCTTTCGCAGGTGGTGCTCATGTAAGTGCTGCTAGTTGTAGACAGCTTCAAAATCAGGCTCATATGACTGCTGTTACAGTGTTTGTTTTTACTGATCTAGGTTGAAGTCCTGTAGTATCATAAAGAAGCTGTGGCAATCGGTGCTATGTACCTAATGACCAGCAGCCTCATTCAGCAACTTAAGCATACTGACTGTTGGAAATATAGTAGAAAATAGTATCAGCAATGTGCTGAATCCAAGCTTTTGGTTGGAAAGCAGTAATTATTGCAATCCCTGTAGACACCCATGATGCTCGATTCTGGCGGTAAAACCAAATGAGTTCAACTGACATAGATCTCATGGTGCTTTCTGGTCAAAGCAACTGAGTTGCTTCAGCAGGTGATAAATCATTTTGGAACTTAGTGCAACATTTGCTGCAGTTCTCTTTCCATAGCATATCAACCTCTTAAACCTTTCCTACAAATCAATATTAACAGCTGTATAAGTTGCACACATATTGAGAAGGCATTACCCACTGACGGGTTTGTATTTGTTTTTGCCCCAGGAAATGCTTATAAGGTCTTTGAAAATGTTGAACTATTTATTTTTCCATTTGAAATTGCTCTATATCAATAAATTATGTATTACTTTTTTTGGAGTGCTGTAGACTTTGAGACAATTATGTGTTTTATACATGAAATGAGGTTTCCTAGGAAGTTCATGAAATATTTCTTACAAGAAATGTTTGGTGCAGACTCATTACTGGCCTAAAATATATCGTAATCTTTGCAAAGTGTTAGAGATTCTTGGAGTACCTTATGTTGCTCCAAACTGTGTTGGAGTTATGCAGTCTCTGGATTTAAGGACAGATCCTATTCCCATATACATCACTGGAAACCTTGTCCCTTTATCCTTTAACTTCATCCTTGGAGAAATGACATTGACCCTGGCTGGTAGAGTGGAGGGATATGAAGTTTGTCTGCTTAGTATATGTGTTTGATTGCATGTGTTCAGTGTACTCCTCAGAGGGATCCTGCTGTCACCAAAGTGGGTACAGATCAGAGTTACAGCGGGTGATTTCAGCAAGTAGGACTATAGTGGTGATTCAGGCTAAATGAACTGGGGTTGTGAGAATGATGAACAGGTGTTGTAAAAGTAGAATCAAGTCTTCCCCTTTCCAAACCATTACCATTGTGATTGTTCTTGTTGCTTAGAAATTAGCAAGGATGCAATTAAGAATTAGGGATGTTTTTCTTAAGAATACGTAAAGTGGGTAACTCTTCAGGTATCTGTGCAGGTGTGTTGCTTTGAGGATTTTGTCTCCATTTCATGTTAAAGTTTGTGACAGGGCTTACCTGACAGCCTTAACTTGCACTTAACTCTCCTGTAGAGGTCTCAGCCCAGAAGTTATTTTGGCAACACTGTCCTCTGAACAGAACTGTCTTGTCTGTTCGATATGCTCCCTTTTGTAAGATGACCAGAAGACATAAGGCTCCTTACCTCTGAGTTGGTTTTCAGTAACAGGAGGAAATTAGGGACTAAATTTATTGTCACCAGTCTCCCAAAAGCTGCTTATACTTATTGCTATCATGTGATGTTTCAGCTTGTTTCTGGTGGCCTTCAGCCCTCCTATTTAGCTAGGGATTGGACTGCAGCTTTGTTAACATTGTCTGACCAGCTGTATACATGTACTCATCCTTGACACATAGAGTGTAAAGGTCAGCCTTTTAGAGAATGAAGAGAGACTTACAATAACAAAAAAATGCTGTACACCAAACTGCCAACTCTTATACACAAAAATACCAGCATTTTTGAAGGACATAAGTCAGTCTCTGTTTCATGAAACTTGAGCCCTAGCAGATGCATCAAGGTGGCAGTATGCTGTTTGTAAATCTGCTAGCCCTCCCGTTGAGAAGTTGGTGAATTTTGTCATGCTCTGAGCTTCTGAGTGCTGGTGCAAGCGCGTGGTGATAGGCCTCAACATCAGACGTGGCTCAAGTTGCAGCTTGGTTGGTTGGTTGGTTGCTGCCTTCTGAACACCTCTTAATCCCACAAAGTCATTGAAAAGTGCTGATATTTAGCACCTTGTGGTGGTTTGACCCTGGCTGGGTGCCAGGTGCCCACTGAAGCTACTCTATTGCTCCCCCTTCTCAGCTGCATAGGGGAGAGAAAATTTAATGAGTCTTGTGGGTCAAGATAAGGACAGGGAGAGATCACCCAGCAATTACCATCATGGGCAAAACAGACTCAACTTGGGGGAAACCAATCAAATCAGAGTAGGGTAATGAGAAATAAAAACTAAAACTTAAAACACCTTCCCTTCCCCTCACCCCTCCCTTCTTCCAAGGCTCAACTGCACTCCCGATTTCTCTACCTCCTCCCCTGCAGTGGTGCAGGGGGACGGGTGTGATGGAGGTTGTGGTCAGTTCATCACATGTTGTTCCTGCTGCTCCTTCCTCCTCAGGGGGAGGACTCCTCACACTCTTCCCCTGTTCCAGTGTGGGGTCCCTCCCATGGGAGACAGTTCTGCACAAACTTCTCCAACCTGCGTCCTTCCCCTGGTATGCAGTTCTTCACAAACTGCTCTGGTGTGGGTCCTTTCCATGGGGTGCAGTTATTCAGGAGCAGACTGCTCTAGTGGGGGTTCCCCATGGGGTCACAAATCCTGCCAGCAAACCTGCTCCAGTGTGGGGTCCTCTCTCCATGAGGCCACAGGTCCTGCTGGGAGCCTGCTTTAGTGTGGGCTCTCCACAGGGTCACAGCCTCCTTCGGGCATCCATCTGCTCTGGCATGGGGTCCTGCATGGGCTGCAGGTGGCTATTTGCTCCACTGTTAACCTCTATGGGCTGCAGGGGAACAGCAAACATGGTCTTCACCACGGGCTGCAGGGGAATCTCTGCTCCAGTGCCTGGAGCACCTCCTCCCCGTTCTTCACTGACCTTGGTGTCTGCAGAGTTATTCATAGAATCATAGAATGGTTTAGGTTGGAAGGGACCTTGAAGATCATCGAGTTCCAACCCCCCTACCATAGGCAGGGATACCTCTCACTAGACCAGGTTGCCCAAGGCCACGTCCAGCCTGGCCTTGAACACCTCCAGGGACGGGGCTTCAACAACTTCTCTGGGCAACCTGTTCCAGTGCCTCACCACCCTTAAAGTGAAAAACTTCTTCCTAATGTTTAATCTAAACCTGCCCTCTTCCAGCTTGAAGCCATTCCCCCTCGTCCTATCACTGCATGCCCTAGTAAAAAGTCCTTCCCCAGCTCTCCTGTAGGCCCCCTTTAGGTACTGGAAGGCCGCAATAAGATCTCCCCAGAGCCTTCTCTTCTCCAGGCTGAACAGCCCCAACTCTCTCAGCCTCTCCTCATAGAAGAGGTGCTCCAGCCCTCTGATCATCCTCGTGGCTCTCCTCTGGACACACTCCAGCAGGTCCATGTCCTTCTTATGTTGGGGACTCCAGAGCTGGATGCAGTACTCCAGGTGGGGTCTCACGAGAGCGGAGTAGAGGGCCAGAATCACCTCCCTTGACCTGCTGGCCACACTTCTTTTGATGCAGCCCAGGATACAGTTGGCCTTCTGGGCTGCGATCGCACATTGCTGGCTCATGTCGAGCTTCTCATCAATCATCACCCCCAGGTCCTTCTCCACAGGGCTGCTCTCCAGCCATTCCCCGCCGAGCCTGTATTTGTGCTTGGGATTGCCCTGACCCAGATGTAGGACCTTGCACTTGGCCTTGTTGAACTGCATGAGGTTGGCTTGGGCCCACCTCTCCAGCCTGTCCAGGTCCCTCTGGATGGCATCCCTCCCCTCCAGCGTGTCTGCCTCGCCAAACAGCTTGGTATCATCAGCAAACTTGCTGAGGGTGCACTCTACCCCACTGCCCATGTCGCTAACAAAGATGTTGAACAGTACGGGTCCCAGTACCGACCCCTGAGGAACGCCACTCGTCACTGCTCTCCACTTGGACACCGAGCCGTTGACCGCAACCCTTTCAGTGCGACCATCCAGCCAGTTCTTTATCCACCGAGTGGTCCATTTATCAAATCCATGTCTCTTCAATTTAGAGACCAGGATATCGTGTGGGACAGTGTCAAACGCTTTGCACAAGTCCAGGTAGATGACATCAGCAGATCTTCCCTTCTCCACTGCCGTTGTAACCCCTTTGTAGAAGGCCACCAAATTTGTCAGGCATGACTTGCCCTTGGTGAAGCCATGTTGGCTCTCACCAATCACCTCCTTGTTTTCTGTGTGCATCAGCAGAGTTTCCAGGAGGATCTGCTCCATGACCTTGCCAGGCACAGAGGTGAGACTGACTGGCCTGTAGTTCCCCGGGTCTTCCTTGTTTCCCTTTTTGAAAATAGGGGTTATGTTTCCCCTTTTCCAGTCGGCAGGAACCTCGCCAGACTGCCACGACTTCTCAAATATGATGGCTAGTGGCTTCGCGACTTGATCTGCCAGTTCCCTCAGGACCCGCGGATGTATCTCATCAGGTCCCATGGACTTGTGCACCTTCAGGTTCCTCAGGTGGTCTCTCACTTTATCTTCATCTACAGTGGGCGGTGCTCCGTTTTCCCAATCCTCTCCTTTGCAATCTGTGTCTTGGGCAGTGTGGCTGCTGTCCTTGTCTGTGAAGACTGAGGCAAAAAAGTCATTGAGTACCTCAGCTCTGTCGCTGTCCCAGGTAACCAGTTCTTGCGTATCCTTCCAGAGAGGGCCTACATATTCCCTAGTCTTTCTTTTCTCGCTGATATACCTATAGAAGGATTTTTTGTTTGTCTTAATGTCCCTGGCCAGATTTAGTTCTAGCTGGGCTTTAGCTTGCCTAACCCGCTCTCTAGCTGCTCGAACGATTCCTCTGTAATCCTCCCAGGCTACCCGCCCCTGTCTCCACTCCCTGTAGGCCTCCTTTTTTCTTTTGGTCAGTTCCAGGAGCTCCTTGTTCATCCACGCAGGCCTCCTGGCTTTTCTGCCTGCCTTCCTCTTTGTAGGAATGCATTGCTGCTGTGCTTGGAGGAGGTGGTCCTTGAATATTAACCAACTTTCTTGGACCCCTCTTCCTTCCAGCGCTTCATCCCACGGCACCATACCAAGCAGATTCTTCAAGAGGCCAAAGTTGGCTCTCCTGAAGTCCAGGGTCATCAGCCTGCTGCGCACCTTCTTCATTGCCTTGAGGATTTCAAACTCAACCATTTCATGGTCACTACAGCCCAGGCTACCCTTGAGTTTGACCCTGTCAACCAGCCCCTCCTTGTTGGTAAGAACAAGGTCCAGCATGGCTCCTCTCCTCGTCGGCTCCTCAACCACAGAAGGAAGTTGTCCTCAATGCAATCCAGGAACCTCCTGGATTGCCTGTGCCTGGCTGTGTTATCCTTCCAACTGATGTCAGGGTGGTTGAAGTTGGTGATTCCTCTCACATATTCTCACTCCTCTCTCTGGCTGCAATTGCCCAGTTCCTCCCCCCCGTTCTTAAATAAGTTATCCCAGAGGCTCTATCGTGGCCACTGGTGGGCTTGGCCTTGGCCAGCAGTGGGTCTGTCTTGGAGCCGGCTGGCATTGGCTCTATCGGATGTAGGGGAAACTTATAGCAGCTTCTCGCAGAAGTCACCCCCGTAGAGCCGCTGCTACCAAAACCTGGCCATGCAAACCCAATACACACCTTAAAGCACTGGTAGTAGTTCTGGAGGGAACCTCTTTGCTCTTTTCAAAGAGGTGAGAGGGTCTTATATAGCCTTGCTTGGCTTTAACTGAAGGAGCAGGAGATTTCCAGACTCATCTGCGATTATCAGTATCGGATTGAAATTACTCACTATCTTATTGCCATTGCAAGGTAATGAATACCATTGTAGCCCACCAAAGAAAAAATAATCCAGGGAAACTATTTTTGCAAGGAGAGAATAAAGAACTGATGCTCAGACATTTGCTTTACTCCAATCCATGAACCAAGTGGAACTTACTTTGTCAAGGCAGTAACTCAATTAGCAGCCTGAGGGCATTTTACTAAAAGGAAAAGATCAAGAAAAGCACTTCTTCCTAAGTATCCTGAGAACCTAGATCTTTCTTTAATTTACTGCAGTGTGTTCTGTAGTCTCTTAGTCTCTTAGAGTCTGAGGAATGCTTGTCTTTTGTATTTTAGGTCTCCAGCGTCGCCGACTGATTCCTGCTCCGTTGCCAGATGCTGCCTCCCTAGGAAGAAAACCCAGCATTACTGGCCAATGGGTTGATCTGCCACCTTTGCCAGGCACTTTAAAAGAGCCATTTGAAATTAAAGTTTATGAGATTGATGATGTGGAACGATTACAGCGACACAGACAAGACGAAACTGAGGTCAGCACATATTTTACAACAACTGTAGACAACTTAAATTACAGTATACAGGCAGAATCCTTGCTTGAATGCCGGAATGGTGTTCAGGAAATTGATTGCAATTAAAGCACTATAATTATTAATTTTACAATTCATATGTTGGGGTACCCTTAACACAGAAAATGAAAATGATTACTGTCTAAAATTAATTGTGTCTAACATGACTGATGGTGTAAATGGAAGTTACCAATGAATACATTATGAGAAGACTTTATAATCTTAGACCGGCTGATGAAACATTACAGCATCCCTCAACTATAGGGTCATTAACTCTTTATGTAAATGACAGGATTCTATTAAATCAGGGATACACTGAGTTTAATTTACTTGTAATTGGAAAACACTTCAGCTAATTCTATTTTGGAGACCAGAATTCTATATTCTTCTGATGCCTTTTTCCCATTTCTTTCATAATAGCCTTTCCAGGATGTTGAGAAGGTAGGAATGCTTTTAAGAACATAAGAATTCATATGTTTCAGGAGTAAATATAACTTACATTATTAGTAGGCTGGGTTTATAATTTGCACTGCTGGGAAAAAAAATCCTTTACAAACATTAGCAATTTCAGAATGTATTAGAGATGTTTGCTAATTCAGAGAAGTGCAACAAATGCTCGAGTGAGCTAGCATGCTGTTCCTCTAGATTAGAATCCATTAATATAAACTTCAAATAAAAAAACCCCAACAATAACAACAAAAAAAAACCCACCAACCCCACAGCCAAACAAAACAACTCACCTGCTAACTCTAAGAAGTAATGAGCTGGGAGCAATTTGTGTCAAGCTGTTGGAGGTCAGCTCATAGCAGGCAAATTCATGGAATGGTCTTTCTGTGTCTTAAAAGGGTCTGATGTATTTTCATACCAAGCTGAAGATACTAGAAAGGCGCCAGCAGCGAATCAGAGAAGTAAAGGCAAAGCATGAATTTTTGAAGGAAGAGTTGGAAGAGACAAAGTGCAGGTTGATGATGGATCCAAATAAGTGGAAAGAAGACTGTAAGTATTTTGCAAAACTGGCAGTATGGTCAACATGTAACAAATTTTCAGCATGTGAGCAGTCCCACTGAAAAAGTTAAGCACTTGCTAAGATATTTTGCTGAATTGAGCCCTAAAATACTCTGTGGCTCCATTTGTATTTCTGTGATAGAGGATTTGTTCAGTTCTGAGTAGTACTGGAAATGAACAAAAAAAACCTTTCCAACCAGAAGAGAATGTCAAAACAACGTAGACACTCACTGTGATGCTTCTTAATATTACTTATATAACCTTTTATTATTCTTCTTTCCAAAGAAGGAAAAGATGTTTTGCATCTGCTGAACAAAGTGAAAAAAATTCCTTAGTTCAAGAGAAATAAAATTCTCCTCTACATTATTGGCTCCCTTGTGATAGAATAATTTTTTGCTATGAGCTGTTTCTCTTACTCACTGTTTTTTTTGTCTGACAGTTGAAGTGGATCCTGATCTCGATAAGGAGTCGCAGGAGTACCTGGAGGCACTGGAACAAGTGACAGAGGAACTGGAGCAGTGTGTTAATCTGTGCAAGTCACATATCATGATAGTGACGTGTTTTGATATTGGAATAACAGATGCACAAGATGGAGTAAGGGAAGTGGAGGTTTGAAGAGAGGTTTTTCAAGGGACTGAAGGAAGTGAAGCTGGATTGTACGACATGAAGAAGTAAAGATATTAAGTAGCTGGGAAGTGAAGGAGGAAAGGTGAAGACGAAAAAGCAACAATGAATGTTGTAAGAGAAAGAAACGGCTGAGGGATGGGAATGTTCATAAATCATTTGGTGCCTCAACGTGACTTGAACTGTACAAAGATAAAAGTAGGATCAAGTATTGCTTCTACCAGAGGGAAGCAAAGAAATTTAGTACAAACCGAGATGTTAATCAACAAACAAACAAACATACAATGGAAGTGCCTTTAAAGTTAATTTGATTTTCATTTTTGTATTCGGTGCTAGAATTAAAGCCAGCAAACCTAAGCAGACCACAAAATGTATTCCTACGAAATATTTTATACTGTATAGTGTATTTATGACTATATGTAAAAAAAACAAACAACGTTGTAGCAAAAGCAATAAGTAAATTATGTTTTCATACCTGAACTTGCCTTCTTATTTCATAGAAAAGCTGTTTTATGTAGCAGAATTAAAATTGTATTATAATTGTTTTTTTGGTTAGGGTTCAAGATATTTTTATGAACATTTATCTATTGAAAAGGTGTATTATGGCATTTTGAGATGATTGTTTTACCTTCAGGTTTTGTATTATTACTTTTTCAGATCAAAATAAATGTTTGTTTTCCATTTTATATATACATATATAGATATATATTAACTGCTTACCTACTTCCTTGGTTACTAACCTCACTTATCACAGACCTGGTCTTTTTGGAGTGGTAAACTTAATGTGAGGAAGTCTACAAAGGGCACTGTGGTTTGTTTTGGTTTTCTTTTTTCCTCTCTGACTGCAGGAATTGAGAATTATGTTTATTACCAAAACCATAAAACAAACAAAAAAAAGGAACAAAAAGTTTTTGTAAATGTTAAGTTAGGTCCATATTTTTATATAGTTTTGACTATAAATATAGCATTTGCATTTTGAACTTTTAAGACAAATAGTATATCTTTTTACAGTTTTTCTAAGGAAGGCAAACCCTCAGGATCAAGTTTATACATGCTGCATGAGATTTGTGCTTTTTTGAAGGAGGCCACTTAAGTGTGGGAACTATTGATAAATTGTTGCCAAACAAATACTTTTGAAAAGGTTTAATAGTGTATGTAATGCCACATTTCATAATGAATCATATTTTCTAATCATCTTCCTTTTTATGGTTTTTTCAAATCCTTTGTACAAATATGTATTATAACAGCTTGCTTCAGTTTTTATCTGTGAATAAAAGATACATCTATTGTTACTATTGCTTCTTGCTCTGTACATGATTTTAATGTTTGGAAGAGAGAGGATGGCCTGTGGTACACTATTAAATGTCATATATTATCTCTTTGCCCAAGAGAGATAACTGGGACTAGAGTTTTGACATTAGTCATCCTAAACCAATCAGGAAAGAGACAAAACACCAAAGGGTAAAATAAATAGCGATGATAACACTTATATTCTCTTAGCACTTCATAGTTTACAGAACAAAGACCTGCGGCTCATATATTTGTTTTCCCTGATGAGACAAAGCAATTAAAAATGGGTTTAAAAACACAAGGAAACTTTAGGAACTGGAATTGAGCCCTGGGCCCTGTAGGTCCATCATAGCAAACGACTACATTCATTTCTCTCTGACACTGCTGCATTTGCTCTCTGGTCAGACAGTAGCTGTGCCTGGTCCTCGTCTCCCACTGATGCTGGTTGGAGTAACTCCAGACAGATTTAATGTAAAACTACTGCTTCTAATGACACCATCTCAAGGATTTTCCAGCTGTTTGGCCAAGCAGCCTGTAATGTGTGAAATTTTCCCCTCCCTCTTTTTCTCTCCTTGTGCAGCCCTGACAGCATGGCATCCAATAACCAAGTTCTCTTCCTCTCACAAGAGGCCTGTGATAGGGGGGTAAATGCTTTCCTCCTTGTTCTGCAGCTGGAGAAGTGGGAGAATGAGAGCAAGAGTTTGATGCTTAAATATCTTTGTGACTTTGCATAGGTTACAAAGGATGCCCTGCTCTTATCTGCCTCCCTGTGATTTATCCCTGGAAAAGGGCACACCGTGTTTGCCTACTGACATTTGGCACTACCTTGGGTTGTATGTGGGGGAATGTGGCATCCACAATTTCTAGTGAATCCCCTTGCTGATATCCTTGAATATCAGATATATTTATCAAGTTATAAATTTCTGCTATATTTACTTTCTGTATGTGTGCAGAAAGTCACAGGTCTTCCAAAGATGGAATCAAAACCATGTCTTGATTCAATACATTGTGTTTTTTTTTCAGAGCAAAGATCAGATAAATCAATACAATCAAAATAAAAAAAGGCAGCAGCATGCTGACGGACAAGTATTTTTAGCAGAGGGGAAAACCTCCAAACAAGAGGGCCAAAGAAGAATACATTCATGGGGAGGTCCACACTGTGGTGTTAGGTTTTGTGTTGGTGCCATTACACTGTCCTCTGGAGATGCACACCTTAATGGTGCTGCGGCAAGCTGGGTTGACCTGCAGAAGCCTCTGAGCCCTGGGCACAGCAGGGCTGGGCTCACAGTCTGATTTTTCAAGGTAGCCCAAAATGCCCTTTTGAATGGACACAAGAGTTTTTGTTTCTTTTATTTGCCAGCCGCTTCATCCTCTCCTCAGAGGTCTTCATTGTTTCTCCCCAACTCTGGCAATATTATAACCCTCTGAAATAAAAGTCAAGCCACCAATCATCCATCCCAATTTTTATAAACCTGACAATTTGTTTAGCTATTCCACTGTATAGTGTTTGCTGATCAGGCCTGAATCCTTCGATATTTTCTCCTTAATTTCTAACTATGGTTACATTTGCCACAAAGCAAAACAGACATGTCGGGGCTGCTTAGTTCCATGTCAACATGGCAATAGCATGCATATTAAACACATTTAGCCTCTGGCTCGTTGACACAAAACAAGCCTGTGATGCAAAATAAGGTGAGGCACTGATGGATGAAATAGCAGACTTTTCCCTGTGCAAATGCTGATCTTTATTGGTAGTTGTGGATCGTAAATTATCTTTCACATCTCAAGACTTCAGAGTCTGTAATAGTCCTTTCTTTTTGGTTATTTTTGCAGTTCTGTCCAGTTGAAATTCATATAAATATTTGCTTAGTTTATGATTCAAGCCTATTCTGCAAAAGGCTTAATTATATAAGGTTACAAATGATAATTGCAAAATTAAGCTGGATGCTTTATTTCATTAATTTTCTATTGAGATTTAATGATTTCAAACAGCCATTAAATTGCATACTTAAAGATGTGATCTTGTTGAGTTTGTTACGGTATCAAATAAAACCTTAGGAACCCACTGGTGCTGGGGAACTCCCTGAGTTAGTTTTGGCAGGGCTAATTCACACTAGAATTCTCTCTCGCTTGGTTGCAGCTCTTTCCATGAAATCCCTCACCTCCTCCTTGCCGGAGCAACCCTTTCTAGGTCCCTTGATGGCCCAGTTTACCAAGCAGCTCACATCACATTTATTTCCCTGCAACAGGAAAAAGTGTATAGACAGCTGCTGTTTTTTTTTTAAACCAATGAAATGGTGACTCTAAGTAAAGCCTGAAGATTAAATTTCAGGAAGTAAGTGGGACATGAATTCCCTCCTCCTCAAACCCCACCTCTCACCAGGTTTCATGAACCAGGAGACCAGAGGTGAGCTTGCCTGTGTGTGAGGGGCAGGGAGAGGAGAGGTCCCCACCGCCTCAGTCACACGGTCAGGCATCTTTCAGGAAGAGATGAAGTACGGACTGGAACAGAAATCAAGTGAGAAAGCAGGACTCTTATCCCGTGACCAGGGGCTCAGGAAAGGGGGACAACTTTGCATTCTGGATGTGGCCTCCAAGCTTACTTTTGCATTTTCCCATCCAATGGTCATGGGTCCAATACAGAAACCTACTCCTGGGAGGTGGGATTTCAACTCACTTGTCAGAATTTACACATTGTTTGGATAAGTTGGAGGAGTCAGTACCCAGTCCTGTAAGCTGGGCTGTTGCTAACCATGTACTAAGCAGTGCACATCTACGGGGACATTACTACATTGCTGTGTTGGAAAATGCAGTTATTACAAACACACAGTCCCTATCGAGAAATCAGATGGTGTGTAGGCAAAAATTATTTAATGTATGTGTGAAGCCTTTTTCCTTACAGTTCTTCTGGTCTAACCAGTTCCAGCTAAGGCATTTCTAGGAAATTCTAACTGCAGTATTGAAACATCAGTACTAAAAGAGAATGCAATAGAAATATGAGATTATTTGTTCTTTTCTCGGCATGCAGAAAGTGTTTCATTTATTTCTATTTCAAGGTACTCATGTATTCTGTTTCTAGTTATAAACCCATGTTTTCCAGTCACTTGCATTTTATTTTTAAAGTTATGTGTGGAACATAACTCCACAGGCAGCTGTTCTATATTGTGGCTATAGGCAGGGTTTAAGGCAAAAATGTTAGCTATAAGATGACCTCTGTATCAGATGTCCAAGCTCGCAGAAGTGGACACAAATAAAAAATGGTGCTGTATTTGGACCCCCGTTCACTAGAGCACTTAGGCACCTGTTTAAGCAAACAAGTAAATCTGGTTTGTATCCAGCAAAACACTCCAATTTTGGCTTATATCCCATTGACTTGGATTTTTTTTTGCTCCAGGGCTTCAGATGGTGTAAATTGCTATAGCGGTGGCTCAGTGGAGCTATGCTGACTTTCACCAGATGAAGATCCTGCTGAAAATATTTTACTTATCAGTTGTATTTGGGAGAAAGTAAAGAATGATTCTGTTGATGTACAATGATATCACAAGTGCAGCTTAGAAAGCAGAAACTGCCTCCCAGGCTGCTCCTGTATGTAGCATCTCATGGCTTCATGCAGAGTTTGACTTGCAGAAATCTGTTAGTGGAATATGTGGAATATGACATAACTCTTAACGGTGTAGATGTTCAGAGAGATTTATTACCAGATCTGCAGGAGACCTGCCTGATGATGGGGAGCTGTTGGCATGACAGTAACCTTACACCAGCTTACATAGGAGCCCATTTCTTCTCTCGTTGTTTCCTTTCCCAAGACACTCCCCACAAGCTGCAGGGGGAGGAACAACAGGAGCATGGTGGCAAAAGGAAGGGAATCTTGCAGAGCAACCAACTCAGGGACTCCAGGTGATGCACACCTCCTCAGTGGCCTGGTTTTTACCTTTTTTATATGTCTTTTGCTTCTGACTGTTGCATTCAGCAACAGTCATTTCTGGGTATATTCCTCTGTCCCCCAGGTGAGAGGGAAGGGCAGCTGTCACTTGGCTACATCTCACTGGGGATGGACAGTAAAGGGATACTCTTACAGAAGAACAAATAACATTTCTGCCTTCTCTCCACTGCATAAAGGCTTATTTAGAAGCATAATTCATTTGCTGTATTTTTATATTAACATATTCTATAGAGATTAGGACCTTACTCAAATCTTGGTGGTAAGGAGGTCTCTCTGAGACAGCTTTTGTTTAGTTGATTTGTCTTCCAAGCGGACAGCCCAGGCCCTGGCGTGAGCCAGTACAGCTTCATTCTGTAAAGGTTTTGCGTCATTTTCTTCTTTAATGTATATGTTTCTGTGGGAGCTTCCTATCAGTTCTGGCAAAGGAAGGCAGCAGCGCACAGTGCTGCCTGGTCTCCCTGGGACATCTGAAAGAGCTTGTCCTGACTTTTGGAAGACTTGCTTTTCAAGCTTTGCTGTTGACTTCAGTAGGAGAAGAGCCAGGTCATTAGTTAACTCCTGGCATTGCTGATATTATGTGGCCAGAAGGAGCAAAGCCTTCAGTCCCAGGGTAGTGAAAAAGCAGGTTCATGCCTCCTTGTTATCTGGCTCTCCTGGCTGAGGTCAGCGGATTGCCTTAGATTCTGCCCTTCAGAGTGTCAGGGACCTAATCAGGGCTGCAGAGCTCCCGACACAGCTCACGTGACTGTATTTAAAGCTTGTTTTAATTGATCTGACCTTGTATGGGAAATACCTTTGGAGTCCTAATGTGCTGCTCTCTGGGAGGCGAGCGCAGGGCCCCAGGGCACAGGCAGTAGAGAAAGAAGCAGACATTTTAGTTTGGCCTTTGACTGGAAAAACTGACTTTTAAATATTGGCTCACCGAGACCTTTCCCTGCGTCTGTAACAATGACCCTCCATTTGTCAGCACCTGGCACAGATATACTTACAAATGCCGCTTGTTTTGAAGGGTGCCACTCATTTTGTTGTACATTACCATTTAAATGAGTTACATTTGTACCTGAAGGCTTTAGTCTCATGGGGCTAAGTGCTGTACAAACACAATTTTTTAGCCTAAATAGGGTATGAGGGGGAAGGACAAAGTGGACTACTGTGTTTCCCTCCAAATTGAGCATGTAACAGTTCTTAAAAATATGTCTCTCACAATGTCCTTTGCTGAGTATGGAGCAAAACCTTCAGTCATGGCAGCTGAAACAGACTGCAGACAGGCTCCAATGGGATCCCATTTTCAAACTGCTCAGTTTTCAAAGTGGAGACATGTTATTTACTTGTATGACAGGGAATGATGGAAAGCAAAGCGTTCCTTTCAGCTTTTGGGAAGAGAAACAGAAGGAGGAAAATGTAATTATGTATATGGATACATCCATGACAGAAGAAAATGCCGGTGCCCGGGCTGTGCACTTCTTTGCAAAAGCTGTGCATTCTGGGCAGGCACCAAGGGGTGGAGAAGACTGAGGGCAGCCACATGCTGCTTGTCCCCATTTATATCCTTGGTCACATTTCTGCTAGGGCTTCTGCCAACCAAATAATTTGCAAAACCCCTATGTATAGCTTGGATATAGCAATTTTATAAAACATTTTCACAAACACAAGGTTTTTCTGTCTTCTCCTTTTCCCAGGTCTTAGTGTTCTGTAGGGCATCGTCTATTCTTCCTGCTGTTACCTCTTCAGATGCCTCGCTTGGTCACTGATATGCTCTTTGATATCTAAAGTATCTCCACCTTTTCTTCCAGCTCTTCTTCACTAATATTCCAGCTGTAAATGCAGTTTGCCATTGGGTGTTGTGCAATGGGAGCTGGCCCCTGCCAGGAGAGGATACAGCAGAAGGAGAGAAGGGTTGGTAAAGGAAAGCTGCCTGGTAGAAAAACTGGGAACACAGTTCAAGTCTAGAATCAAACACTCAGCTGTGTTGGGGCCAGTGAGGTTATGTTTAGAATTGGACCAGCAGTATCAATATGCACAGCAGAGACATTTATTAGTCATCTTCGTATATACTATGTCAGAATGTCTTTCTGCCTGAAGTTCGCTGCGCTATGCCTGTGTTTGAAATGCACTTGAGAACGGCTCAGTTTTGTGTCATAATTTTATTGCACTGTTGGGTATAGACATTAAGCCATGATAATTACTAAATCCAAGTTCAAAAGATAGAACTTCACACTGCTAGGATTTTTTTAAGATTATTTTTAGGCAACTAGTGAAATAATGCATATGCACCACATATCCATACTCCAAAGAGCTCCAGCAAGACAGCTACCACTTGCATGGGATTTCTCTACAAAAAATACAGTAGGCTGCTGAGGGAAGTGCTGAATGTGGAAATCAATTATTCTTCTTGGTTTACATGTTCAGAGCTTATTATGTTGCCTTATTAATCTACTGTTTGGAAAAAACAAAATGCAGTGGATCAGCAAGCTAAGGTCTGGTATATTCTTGGGGTGCCCTGGGGCTCTCTTCAAAGGTCCTGTGACTTTGGAGAAAGTCCCTTCTCCAGTTTGGATGTTAAGAAGTTACTTGATGGGGTTGTCCTTGGTGGAGAGCTGACCCAACACAAACTGAGCTCTGAAATAGCATTGAAGTATTAAACTTCAATGACACATCTCATTTACTTTTTCTTTAAAATCAGAAACTACGGAAGCTACTCTGATAACTCTGTCAGGGGGGACTTCCACATGTATTGACAACACACCGACTGGTTTGCCATAGGGGCTAAAGATCCCTTTTCAGGTGTGTAAAATTGTTAATGTAAGTTTGAAAGCTTCATAAAATTTACCTCTCTGTGGTGCTCATGGCACGGATGTGATATTTGAGTCATTGATGTTATATGATCAGTTAATATAACAGATAGGTCTGAATACGTTGGGAATATGGCCAGGAATTCTGGCTCCATATGCACCAGGCATGCAGCTGTGCAGTCTTTGCCCTCAAAGGCCTTTCCCCATTAGCAGTGTTAATAATCAGGCTGGAAACGAGCACAGCGGTCTGACAGCACCATATGCAAACTAACTGGGAACCTTTGGAAATGCTAGCGCCCTGCCTTCCCTTCTCTGGCAAAAGCCTCTCTCTGCCCCTTGCATATACGCAGCTAGTTAATAATTTCCCCGGAACTGAGAAGATGTGTGGCTGCTGCCGGCACTCTAGGACCCATGCAAGTTGTTGCATGCATTTCAAGTGGCTTCCACTGTGTTGCTATTTACACAGAGCTCCCGATGCTTTGCAAGGGGTAATTTAACTGTAGTCTCCCACAACAAGCTGCACAGGCAGTAGTTCTGCTATTTGTACATAAGTTTAAAATGTGGCAATACTTCAACAAAGCCGGCGTGGCTTTGTGTTTACAAACGTGTTGCATCAGCCTTGCCTTTGTTGTGCTATCATCTTATCAGAGTGAATGACTGATGTGTTTTGCCAGCCTGCAGCGCGTTGGCACATACTCTTCTGAGGGAACCTGTTGCTGCTTTTTGTTTCTGGAGTGCACACCTGTAGGCTGGGGAGAGGGTCAACGCATGACTGAGCAGCTCCACTGGCTGACAGAAGTATCTGTGTCAATTCAGGCTCTCCTGCTCATTCCCGGTCTTTGAAAAGCCCCAGGTCTAGTTTTAGCAATGTCACAGTGTCAGTGCCAGTGTGGTAGGGCCCTGTGGGCCACCTGGAACATGTCCAGTTTTTGTTCTTATTGCACTGCAGTGGCTGCTTCTTGAACTTTAAGTTTTAAACAACTTAATGTCAAGATGGGAGTTTTGTTAGCATTTACATGCGTCAGATTACGATCACTCCCATTGCCCAGAGGGATGCGAGATGGATGAAGAAATAACAGATTTCACCGTGCATTTGGAACAAGGAGTAAAAAGGCTGTAGTCTTTTTTTTTTGCAGCTCTTCTGCACACAGAGAGGGGAGCGGTGACCATGTGGAAGGACTCAGCTTTGTACTGTAGCCAACCCGAGTGACGACTGACAGCCCCGGCAGTGCGCCGGTGACTCACCACACCTAGCAATCCAACAAGAGATTTGCTCTGTATAAAGAGAAATTGCTCTTTTTATGTGCTTTATATTGATTTTTGCCTTTTCTAAGATGCGTGATGAACCAAGGACAGCGGTAAGATATTTCATACCTTAGCAAACAGGGTTTTTTTCCCCATTTTGTCCAAACTTGAACTTGTCCAGAGGCCTTTGAATAGAAACGAGGTTTGCTTTTTATATTGGGTGTTTCAGACATGTTCTGACTGCATCATGTAATGACAATAGGAAAACTGCAGAACAACTATAGCAGAAGAGAACCTGCGGCTGTTAGTAACTGAGTTTATTGTTCTCCCTTAGACCAGTACCATTCCCACCCACATCAGTAATAGACTGTATTAATGCAAGAGAGCTTTGCCCCAGGGTTTACACTTCAGGCTGTGCATGAGATCTGGCAGGACAAGCAGAGAAGCATGGTTTCTTACAGACTTAGGAATACCTCCCCTCCATCCCTTGCCACTAAAGTCAAGCTCCTGCCACATTTGCAGCAACAAATCCAGCAGACAAAAGGCAGCGTGTGCTGCGGCTAGTGTAGAGCAATTCGTGTGCTGGCTGCCTGGACAATTGCTGCCACGGGGACTGCATGATGCCTGACTTGCGTCCGCCCTTCCCTTGGTGGAGGAGTTAATTTCCTCCTCTATCTCACTGCCAGTTTTCATGAAGCCCCGTGGGAATGTAATTATCACTGAGATTTCTGCCCTTGGTCAGATTTGTTTGATGTTGGCCAACCCTCCACCCAGTTACTGAGGACAAGGGGGGAGAGTGGTGAGATGTACAGTGCTATTGAATAAAAATGTCTCAGCAGTTAGAGAAGTTCCTATGTGCAGTATGAATCTAAATAATTTGCTTTCAAAGGCAAGCATGGTATTAAGCCAGGAAAATATGCAATGAAGCAACACACTCCTGAGTGATTCAGTGACTTCTAGTCCTAAACCTGAGGTCATCTCCCGTAATGAGATACCTCTGAAATAGGGTTTTACTTTTCTCAGTAAATAACGCCGTTCTCTGCTTCCAGGAATGAATTGTTAAGTAGATGAGAAGAGAGGATATCAGTGTAGCCGGTCGATCTGTGTTCAGTGGGGTTAGAAAAGCCGAAAACAACTCTGTCCTGGAATTTGCTTACGAGGATTTCTTACAGTTCGAGATTCGGATACAGATTACATGGGCACAGCTTTACCTGAGAGTACACTCAGGTAAACTTAATTTGTTTGATCTTACATCAGTATTGATGAAAAGAGAATTTGGTCCTTAGGCTGTCATTCAGGAACACACCTGTGTTCAGAAAGGATGCTTATACACTGGCTTAACTCGCTGCCATGCTTCAGAAAGCACTTTCCTAATTTACGGGCTTCGTGTGCGTTATTGAATGGAAGCGAATTAACTGGAGGTGAAAACAATTCTAGCACATTTCTTCAGCTGCTGGCAATACATGTAACTCCATTGTCTTTAATAACAAGTGCTAATTTTACACCTGTTAAGGACTTGATAAAGAGCAGTGTTGGCAGTGCTGTGCCTTCTGGGGTGGATAATGAGCCATTTTGTGTTTCAGTCCTGGCTTTCTCACTTGCTTGTGCTGGCTGGAGTGTTATGAGGGTGAGATGTGGATTTTTAGTTGCTGCTGAGCCTCCTATATTACTATTCTGCCTCTCATGCTGCTGGTAGCCATATGGGTGGCTCTTTTGTGAACATGCAAGCACTGTATTTTGACTTGTACCCCTGTGTAAATGGTTTGAATTGCTTTCTTGACCTGTATGATCAGTCTTAATATGAGGACAACATTTGAAAATAGTCTTGGCTTGTGTGTACCTTTGTCTCTAGAAGTGAGGGCAGTCATGTCTTGGCTTTGGAAGAGTTCTAGTGAGAATTTTTTGAAGTCGCTAATTGTATGGGCCATCTGCTGGGAGGGGGGGAGGGCTGAAAAATGGTAGGTATTGTCTTAAGTGTGCATAATCCAATTTTTTTTTTGTGAATGCAGCCTTTAATCACTAGTCTTGCAAAGTGAGGCATCTGTTTCTGAGTTTAAGTAGCTGAGACTAATCAGACTAATTCAAGTCTTTCTGCAATAGGCCTAATTGATCAACCTAATATCTTTAAAAAAAATTATTTATTTTTGTTACTTTACAGTAAGGAAGATGATGAGTCTTTTAATCACTTTGCATGGTAATCTTGCAAGTTGATGTAGAAATTTGTTTACAAAATACACCTGTTCTCATTTGTTGCTACTTCAAAGCCTGCCCTGTGCTTAATGGGAGAAGAAACTGCTGATGTGTGTATTTCCTACCAGAGTTCTTTATTCTCATAGTAGGACAAAAAGTTATGTTAGTTTGAAATACACCTTAGCCTGAAGTGAATGTGAATTCTTCCAATGTAAATTGACAGTCTGTCCTGAAGCATTTAGTCTGAGAAGAGGTTCTGAGTTAAGCCTTTTCTCATATTCTTATGACATGCCAAAATATTTTGGTTTTGAGCTGAGAGCCCTGCTGTGAAGAGAAATCTTTAGTATATGTATTTAGGTGCACAGTGCTTAGCACTCAGTATATTTTGCAAACACTGAAGCAAGCTATTATTAGAAGAGTGCTATTGAGGGTAAACTGAGGAAGACCAAACCCACACAAGTCAGTAGGGCTAGCAGGTAGTAGACTTGGCTCCCTGTTCCTCATTCTGGCTGTTGGAAAATACACCACATCCCAGAGCTACCAGTCTAATATTGCCTGGACCTGCACAAACACCTTGAATCAAATGCAGAAATGTTATTTACAGGACAAAAATGTGCTTCTGAGAAAAGGATACTCATCTTGTCACTGTAAAACTAGCAAATCTGAATTCTGCTAAACTTGCCTCAGGTAGGAATTCACTGATATTTTTACAATTGGATATTGTCACATTCTTGGGTAAAGCTGAAGTGGACTAAATGATTCATTTTATTATATGCACAGGCACACATTCAGGCAGAAAACTGTGGTAGCAACAAAATAACATTGCTTTGCTTTGTGAACTTGTTAAAATAAGGTGTTTTATTTGCTGGTGTTGAAAGCTAGAACACATCTTCCTTACAGCTTCAGATAAACCCTGACATTTCACACAGGCCTCAACCCTGGGCAGATTATTAACCCTTGAGTGAAGTTACCCTTGACATCAGTCTAACATTTAGTGAAAGTTATTCATACACCTAAGTCTTTATCTTAATTATCGTTTGCCTGCCATATTAGGGAACGGATTAATGTGCCAAGGGCAAAAAAACCTCTACATATCTATTCAGCAAGTGCCTATGGGGCCAGACCTTTTTCTTAAAAGGTATAGGGAATTGTCCTCCTTCTACTGTTCTTGTGATGGTAACATAAGAAGACAGGAAAATATAGTATTGAATATAGTAATGAAATAATGCCTACTGTTTCATAAGGCTGTAGTGGAAAATAACCAAGGGGAATGCCAAGAGTAAGCCAGTGAGAGTTAGTTTACAAAAATCTGGCATTACACAAAGTCAGAAACACATGGCAACTTCCAACTCATTTTATTTCACTTAGTTAATATTTTGCAGAGTGTTTGCATGTGTAGTGCTGATTAGTACCAAGATCTAGTCTGCCTAAGCCTTTTACCAGGTAAATAAACCAACACCCTCCAAATAACGTTTATGGATAAGTAGTCATCTTTACTTAACCTGTCACGAACACTTGTTACAAATGTTCTCATTCTTTCCACTTCTGTCTTTTACAAAGACAGTACCATGAGCATAGGACATATCTGGGATGTTTCTTAGCTCCCAGACAACATTGTAGCATAAATAATTTTACTAAATATTACTTGAACACTCCCTTTGTACTTGTTTTTTCCTATCATGTAACCAGGATAGGGCCTTGCTATCATTGCAGTGGTGGAATGAGATATCTTGGTATTGCAGATGTTGCCACAGCCTGAGATAAGTTTTGTCACTTTTAGAAAAATTAAGTACTGGGGCAATCTTGGACGTAGCCATGGTGCTTTCATGTGGTTTGCTGTTCTATTGATGGTGATGCTGGAAGTATATTATAATGTAATACCAGGAGGAATTGTTACTATCAGGTGTTTGATGTATAAGCAAGTAGTGATCCAGTTCTGTTAAATATCTTTATCAATGATCCAGATGAGGGGATTGAGTGCACCCTCACTAAGTTTACAGATGACACCAAGCTAGGCGGGTGTGTTGATCTGCTTGAGGGTAGGAAGGCTCTACAGAGGGATCTGGACAGGCTGGATCGATGGGCTGAGGCCAATGATATGAGGTTCAAGAAGGCCTAGTGCCAGGTCCTGCACTTGGGTCACAACAACCCCATGCAGCGCTACAGGCCTGGGGAAGAGTGGCTGGAAAGCTGCCTGGCAGAAAAGGACCTGGGGGTGTTGGTCGACAGCTGACTGAATATGAGCCAGCAGTGTGCCCAGGTGGCCAAGAAGACCAATAGCATCCTGGCTTCTATCAGAAACAGTGTGGCCAGCAGGACTAGGGAACTGGTCATCTCCCTGGACTCAGCAATGGTGAGGCCACACCTTGAATACTGTGTTCAGTTTTGGGCCCCTTATGACAAGAAATACATTGAGGTACTGGAGCATGTTCAGAGAAGGGGAACAAAGCTGGTGAGGGGTCTGGAGCACAAGTCTTATGAGGAGCGGCTGAGGGAACTGGGGTTGTTTAGGCTGAAGAAAAGGAGGCTGAGGGGAGACCTCATTGCTCTCTACAACTACCTGAAAGGAGGTTGTAGCACGGTGGGGATTGGTCTCTTCTCCCAAGTAACATGTGATAGCATGAGAGGAAAGGGCCTCAAGTTGTACCAGGGGAGGTTTAGATTGGGTATTAGGAAAAATTTCTTCAGAGAGGGTTGCCAAGCACTGGAACAGGCTGCCCAGGGAAGTGGTTGAGTTGCCATTCCTGGAGGTATTTAAAAGACGTGTAACTGTGGCACTTAGCGACATGGTCCAGTGGTGGACTTGGCGGTGCTAGGTTACTGGTTGGACTTGATCATCTTAAAGGTCTCTTCCAACCTAAATGATTCTATGATCTCATGAAATTTGTTAAATAAAGTGTCTGTAGCATTCTGTTACTGGAGCTGAAATAATAGGGGGCTGCTTGGTCACTGGGCACTGGGTTGCTTGGTAAATTCAAGCAGGGGGCTCCTTATGAGCTGAGAGGCTCAGAGGGGCTTTTCTGGAAAACACAGGGCCTGGACAACTGGTAAATTGTTGGCTTTGTTTTGCATATGCAGTGTCAGAAAGGTAAAGAAGCTGTTGTGGGGGTGGAGGAAACAGAAGGAGCATTTGGGGAGACAAAGTGAGACATGCACACTTGTATTTTGTAGCAAAGTAATTGCCTGCTGCTGCTTGTTCCTCTGGTGCTTTGGTGGCCGGACTTGGCTTGTGTCTTCTGTCACTAGGCAGGACTGCACTAAAAATGTTCCTGACAAGTAGTGGGCTTGCAGTGATAGCAACTAATAGGAGCACTGTCTGTCTTGTTATTTGGTTGCAGTCTTTGCCATGATTGACTTTTACTGGAGTGTGGGTATGAACAGGACTTTTAAACATGTGAGAAGACCTCTTCCACCCTCAAACAGTCTGATACTATTGTCCATCCTGCAAAGGAGAGGCAAGATCATTGTGTTTTCCTCAACTCAAATGTCCGCAAGAGCACAAGGTAAGAATTTTTTTTCACTCTTGGTAAATTATGATGCATGTTTTGAAACTCAGCTCTAACTAAATTTGCCATTTCCTATCTGTCTTCTGGTATGCAGCCACTTGCTGAAAACTAACAGCTTTTGTGACACAGGAAGTATGAGACTGCCTAGCAAGAGCGTGTAATATAGTCCTCATCCTACTACTTTTAATACTTGTTTAATAATCTCTCAAGGACCAGTTGGGATCTCTGACTCAGAGCTGCCAAGATTGGGATAATCTTGGTGTCTGAGAATAGAAGCAGCTTTATACTAAAATTCTTGTCCTCTTGGGATTTTTGCGGTCTCCCTTACCTATGGAGTTGCTATGTGTGTATAGAAGAGGGGAGCTTAAATTTAAAATAAAGTTAAGCTTTTATTTTTGTGAAAAATAAAGCCTTTGGTAAAAAATCTAGGCTTTTATGGTTGATTCAGCCTTATTCATATGCAAACACTTAAAGTGCTATAACTTAACTTATACAGCAAGGCTATTGCGTTTACTCTGTATCCTGTATTGAGGAGGGATGTGATTTACTTGAGAGTCTTTCTCTCCCTGCTCCCCACTCCAAGTTCAGATCTTCTAGCCGAATCAGGCATAACAGATTTGAAAGCAGCATTTCACACCCTGCTCTACTAAATTCCTTTTTAAGGAAGCTCTGATCTGCGTATTGCTTCATGAATCTAATACTCTCTGTAAGAGCTAAGTTTCATGAGGCTTTTCTTGCATATGCTTTTGCTCACGTGTCATAAATTTAAATCCTGGCATTTAGTTAGGGGCTTCCAAAACCTGCATACCTGCATGGTTGTTTAAAACATGCTGTGTAACACACACACTTCTGCACACATCTTACTATTTCCCTTGCTGGTCCTCTGTGCTACAAGTTCAAGTCTATAAAGATTAGAGTAGCGCATGTGTGCTTAAAGTCAGGAT
Organism: Pluvialis apricaria; assembly: GCA_017639485.1. Taxonomy (NCBI): domain Eukaryota; kingdom Metazoa; phylum Chordata; class Aves; order Charadriiformes; family Charadriidae; genus Pluvialis; species Pluvialis apricaria. Next base: position 14,086,368 of record CM030012.1, read on the forward strand.
TGCTTCTTTTGCATTCTATCCAGGTTAATACATTTCAGCCAAATTTGTTAGCCCAGGCATTTGGGATCCTTCCCACATACAGCCTCAGTAGATTCTGCAATCATCTTTTTCTAAGGATGCTGACAGATGAGTATCTGGTTAAGGGCTAAGTGGAAGAGAGGATGTCCTTAAGACATTTTGGGCACTCCTTGTGTTGGAATAGTTCTGGTGCTGAAAAGCTTTGAGAGCAGTTAGACCAACTGGGGAAGAATTGGCATTTGGGGATACCCAATTATGTCTTTTTCTTTGAATACAGACACTTCTTCAGATTTCCTGTTATGGGAGAAATGTCGATTCGTGGGCTGTAACCTTAGTGGAGGTAAAGCAGCATGGCTTTACTTAAGTCAGACTGATACTGCTTCTACAAGATCTGTCTTTAAGCTTTTTCATCACTTTGCAGAGCAAAACAGGTGTGCTTTCCTCTAAAGGACATTGTGTTCTCTGTAGAGCTTCAGTGATGAGTAAAGAGAAATCTTTCCATTTAAATAACTGTAATTTATATTGATGATAATATGCTGAATTCTATAACCACTTCCATCTCTCAGAAGGATCTTAATACATCCTTGAGTTTTGGGACACTGTTTCATCTGGATGTAGTAGATGGATGTAGATGTCATGGGGTCTTTAATTTTCACTCCTTAGATTCATTCTCCTTCTTTCTGATTAATTTCTCTATGGGGTGTCTGCCTTTTACATCATGGCAAATGGAGTGCCAGGGGGAGGGAGATGTAATGTTTTATTAGCAGCCTCTGTTTAATGTAACTGTGCTAGTCCTGTGAACTAAATATGCTATCAAATGTAATTCCCCTGGGAGGAACAGACTTACTGATACTGGGAGAGCTGTAGAAGAACATATACAGGCTATAGAGGAATGCTTGAAAAGCCAAATCTTTTCTGTACCTTTTTTCTAAGCCTGACCCAGGTTTTTTTCCCGTTAATCTTAAATTTTGCTTTCTTGTAGAGAAGGAAAGATATTTCAATGTATAGTATGTATTTGACAGCTGATTGAATTAAAAGATTGAAGCTAATGTGTGATATGAATTGTGCTGCACTGGCCCTGGGAACATATCAAAGAAAGGCTGAAATCAACAGAGTATACTAGGAGCCCATGTGCATGAGGAGTCTTCTCTTATTAAGCAAGTTTTTGAATAAGTCTATTGAAGCACAGAACTGAAGGAATTAAAGTCCAAGCCAAAATCGCTCTGTTATGTCTCTGCTTTTACATCTTTAATTCCGTAGAACTGAGAACCCTCTTGCTGCTTCTGTAAATTGCAGGTTGCTGTTTCCCACAGTCAGTGTGAGATGGGGTGGTGCCCACATTCTTGGGGCTCCAAGGCTGCCTTGATGTGAAGTCATTTTATACTTTGAAAGGAAAGGTGGAATAAACTGCCTTGTGTAAGGTGGGTCTGCACTGAGCGTGATGTGTAATCTCGTTGGATTAACATGTGCTTTAGTTCCTACTGTCTAAGACTAAGCAGTTGACAATTTAGAGATGAGTTATTTTTCCCTTCTTTCATATGGAAAACAACATTACTACACAAGCAGTACTTGCTCGTGCTGTGTGCGACTGGGTTACTTTGACACTTTCTGTCCTTGTCGAAGGAGTCCCAGATCTTGCTCCTGTCTAATTAGTTCCACTCACTTGTAGTAGGGATGAACCTGGAGATATTTGGAAGCATGCCAGCCACAAAAAAAGTGTATAGGAAAGAAGTGACTTCAGATCTCCCAATATCAATCTGGTGCTTAGCTACTAAGCAGTCTTCCTTTTCATTACTAAAAAGAACACTTTGAATCTGCCACAGACTATTTAAGGGATCTGAGGGGAAGACACTTGGCTTTTCAATCTCTGTTTACTTCTGCAATGTATGGTACAGTAAATACATATAACTGGAATATTGTGAAGCTTATGGTGATTAGTGAGCCTCCTTGAGAAACCTGGATGCAATATACCATAGAATGATGTTACAATGTTGTCTTTACTGATCAAAAAGTGGTTATTTTTAGAGGAGTCTAATTGTACGTGAAAAATTTGTCGCCAGTAGCAGCAGACTTCATTGCCCAGGGACCTTGCTGTTTCATAAATCAACAATTTGAATGCTTTATTGACAAGTCAAATTTATATTGACCAGATGTATAGCCAAGGACTTAGCACATCCTTAGTCACGTGTAAATAAGTGCTTTTAAAAGAAAGGCGGTTTTCTAAAAAGAACTAGGGATCTTCTTAGTATGTCTTTTCTAATTAGAAGAAGGGGAAAGGTAATGCATACAACTGCAACTTCCAACTGAAATTTTGAAATGTGGGTTCTGCATGTGACATTGAACCTGAACCAGTGCCCTCTCCATGCATGCGTACTGGTCTTGTCAAATGCTGCACTGAAAAAAACCCACCCTGCTCCACACATTAATTTCTTTAATGCTGTGGCTTCCATTGATTTGTGCTTTCCTGAACCACCTGCTGTGATGGTATCGTGGCCTGTGGGGAAGCATATCACCGATTGGTACAGTTTTATTACAAAAAGGCCTGATTCTTAAATGGCATTTTGCTGGGGGTGTTCCAGGCGCTCCGCCAATTAGCTACTGCCATGCAGAGGTAGAGACATCTGTGATCACTGATGCTTTCACTACTTGCTTTTTGCCATGTATCAGTTTTTCATCCTTGAAATTCTTGTCTGCATTCAGTGTCTCAGCCTTTACAGCAAAGAGCCAGGAAAAACTTCTCAGGAAGAGCTGTTCTTGCTTCTCAAATGTTGAGATTTCTTTCTCAGTGGATACTAGTGGTTCTTAGCCTCTCATATATTCATCCAAGTCTTCACAGAACTCACTTATTGTTGATCCTCCTGGAAACGTAAAGTGATCTTCCGTCCTCTTGATGCTTGACTTCTAGTACGTCTACAGCTGAGTTTAAGCAATGAGTGCACCTTCTCCTGCAGTCAGACTGCTGTGCTGTTTTCTTGGGGAGGAATTAATTTATCTTCTCCAATACCTTTGCTTGTGACAACACTTGTGCAGGAAATACATGGGGTTGCTGTGGTTGAAGCACAGCTACTCCTGCAGCACACTTAGGAGCGATATAGAGTTATTGTCTCTAGCCAACTCTGAATCATGGTCCAAGTGACCAGATCCTGCTTAAAGTGCCATGGATTGGAACAATCTTTGGCACAAGTTTGGACAGAAGTCTAGAGTAAGGCTTTTTAACTGCGTACTTTGCACTACCACCTCCTGACACTCTGACCAGGCAGTGCTTATTCCACATGAAAATGTCCACCCAGTCTGGGGGGGAATTTGACCCTTGGTTCTTCCACATCATTGAAGCCACAAGCTAGTGGACTACTTTATCTCCCTGTTGTGACAGTGTGAAGGACACAAGTCACCAGGTTTAAGCAGTGGGGTCTTGCAGTGATGACCTGTTTGAGTAGGCCATGAACTGCTCTGTGCTGGTCACCACTGCTGCCAGCCAGCTCTAAGGCAGTTGGAAACAAACAGTGGCAACCCATCATGGCCACAACCTCAGACGGAGTGCCTGGTATCCCTGCTTAAACATATTAAATAAGAAATATTTCTTCACGAAGAAACTGCTTCTGCCACCTAGACCTCCTGTGCTGCCCATCACCTCAGTGGGGTAATTTTGACTGACTGAGTGTAACTCACTGAAAATAAGGCAAAAAGCCCCACCACATTATGTTTGTGTGTCTGTGTCCTTTTTCTCAATGCCCAAATTAGTGATAAGAAATGTGTGTTATTTAGTAACAGATGAAGGAAAATTCCCTGACTTGAGAGTGTTTTTTCTGATGACAGGCAGAAAGGTTAAAGCTGGTAAACTTATTTTAAAAGCATGCTCCCAGATCACAAGCCTCTGAAAATGAGTGTTGGGTGCTTAGAAGAGCTTTATGAGCATGCTTTTGTTAAATAGCTGCTCTGATCTTGCTTATTCAGTCTTTAAATTAATGTGTAAAAGATGCCCATAAGCAACCAGCAGCTGAATTGACTGTGATTAGATGGATTATTACTATTACTCAGCCCAACAAGTTGCTATATGTTTTGTGTACTCAAGCAAATTTTGCTGTGCAGGCAAGTGGAATGATATGCACATGGGCTAACATAAAATCCCTCAAAATATCCCTGGATTAGACAAACACAGACTTATGGAGTTGAAATAGAAATGAATTGCCTGTGTTTCTAAATTGGAGGCTTTCTGGCATTTACATATACAAATAGCTTCTATCTCAAAATATTCTGTTTCCAACAAGCATCGACTTAGTTGCTCCTTTTCTCCCCATGCTAGGAAATAGAAGCTGATTTATCAGAGCATCAAACTGATTAAGAAGAGATTATCTGCTGTAGGGGCTCATTTAAAGAGGTCTGGGGATTCCACTGGGTTGCTGTGTTCGGTTGAATTCATTTCACACAGTAAAAATCCAATCTCTTGGCTTTAAATTTCTTTAACTCTTTCTCTTGGGTTGAAATAATTAGGAAGTTCTTAAAACTTTGAAGCCATGCAAATTGCAGAAGGTTGTAAGCATCCCTGGTGACAAAGTAACCCTGGAGTGTCTTCATCATATGACAAAGAAAAGGCTTTGCAATGTGGACCATGAACCAGGTCCTGTAACCCAACAATCCTCCTGTGGTTGACTGCTCTGAGCTCGCACTCTCCTTAGGAAAGATTGAGTGCTGTTGCTGATGGATGGAGCTGAAACATGCTCAGCCCTGCCTGCTTTAAACAGTTCCCCAAAGGGTGGTGGTTGGGTTAAGGTGGCAAAACTTTCTTTTGCAATTTTTGTAGAGCTCTGGAGCTCAAGTTGAGGTAGCAGTTGAACACTTTAAGAATAGCAGGTAAACCTGGCTTTGAAAAAGGGTGTAGAACCAGGGATTTGTCAGCTGAGATACAGTTGCATTACCACCCAGGGAATCAAAAAAGAAAGACCAGGAATATACTGGGAATGAGAGGGGAACTAGGAGGCCCTGTGGTCCTCTCTGCTCCCTCAGATCCCATGGGGACTTCATGTTCAGTTCCTTTCCAGACCTTGGGTTAAGATGACAGTTCTAGATCTTATTTCTGCTCTACAGAATGTTTTAATATATGACTGAATTTTTTTAGATAACAATTTATTGTTCGTTGTCTAGGAGGAAACAGATAATTGATGCCCTTACTGCAAGAATGGAAATGGCCATTAAGACAAATCCTTATTTCATCATTTCCAGGTGTTCTTTGGGGAAACTTTATAAGGCAGGAAATTCAAGCCATGAGTCAAATAGTTACAACACAAACAGTATTATTTCAATCAAGGGACCTTTTTCCGAAATAAACTATAAAAATACAGGAGAATACTTTATTTCCTCTTTAAGCTGTTATTCAGGAAAGCACTTAATTATTTTAAGGCTCACTGACTGCAATGTGACTTACACATATGTTTAAGTGCTTTATTGACTACAGGTATATTCCCAGTGAGAGGCAAGCGCTTATGGACTATATGCCTTGCTCTACATGTCTCCTATCTGGTCCAGATTTGTATTTGCTACTAAAACACAGCAACTTTTCATAATTTTTGATTGGTGTTGTGCTGGATCCTGGTGTACTGCTGCTCTGACTGCTGGGTTTGGGCAAGGGAAGGAAACTCGTAACCAATGCAGCAGCACTTTCCCTAATCTCCCTGGGTCTGGGAGAAAGTATTTGCTGGTGGCAATTCCTTGGATAGGTGATAGCTGGGGATAAAGAAGGCATAAATTCTGTGCAAGCATGATAGCAATGCACTGAAATGCTGTGGTATTTTTTGTACAACTTCATAGCAAGGCTGGATCACATTGTTATTAAAGCTGATTTGAATGGGTATGGGAGGGCACCAGTGTAATGGTGACTTTGTCCTTTTGCAGTGATTTCTGAACAACAGCTTACAAAGGAAATAAAGCATTCTCCTGTATTTCTATAGTCCCGTAAATCCCTTCCAGAGTTGTTTGTTTTCACATTATGCTGTGTTTGGGGAGCCCCTTGAGGCTGAGGCCTCCCTGGCCTATTGTGAGCAGCCCCAGCTAAGTGTTTATAATCAAAATAGAGCAGGCAGAGAAATGTTTGGAGATCAAAGACACATGGAATGACATCTCGAGGGTGACAGGTCATTTCTACCTCTTCTTTTAGCACCGGGCTCAGGCCTCCCTGCACACACTCGTGTGCCTCCTGCACAAGCTCTTTCCTGCATATTTCAAATGCACATTCCCCTGCATAGAATCATAGAATCATAGAATGGTTTAGGTTGGAAGGGACCTTGAAGATCATAGAGTTCCAACCCCCCTACCATAGGCAGGGATACCTCCCACTAGACCAGGTTGCCCAAGGCCACGTCCAGCCTGGCCTTGAACACCTCCAGGGACGGGGCTTCAACAACCTCTCTGGGCAACCTGTTCCAGTGCCTCACCACCCTTAAAGTGAAAAACTTCTTCCTAATGTTTAATCTAAACCTGCCCTCTTCCAGCTTAAAGCCATTCCCCCTCGTCCTATCACTACATGCCCTAGTAAAAAGTCCTTCCCCAGCTCTCCTGTAGGCCCCCTTTAGGTACTGGAAGGCCGTAATAAGATCTCCTTGGAGCCTTCTCTTCTCCAGGCTGAACAGCCCCAACTCCTTCAGCCTTTCCTCATAGGAGAGGTGCTCCAGCCCTCTGATCATCCTCGTGGCTCTCCTCTGGACACGCTCCAGCAGGTCCATGTCCTTCTTATGTTGGGGGCTCCAGAGCTGGATGCAGTACTCCAGGTGGGGTCTCACGAGAGCAGAGTAGAGGGGCAGAATCACCTCCCTTGACCTGCTGGCTACACATCTTTTGATGCAGCCCAGGATATGGTTGGCCTTCTGGGCTGCGATCGCACATTGCTGGCTCATGTCGAGCTTCTCATCAATCATCACCCCCAGGTCCTTCTCCACAGGGCTGCTCTCCAGCCATTCCCCGCCGAGCCTGTATTTGTGCTTGGGATTGCCCCGACCCAGACGTAGGACCTTGCACTTGGCCTTGTTGAACTGCATGAGGTTGGCTTGGGCCCACCTCTCCAGCCTGTCCAGGTCCCTCTGGATGGCATCCCTCCCCTCAAGCGTGTCTGCCTCGCCAAACAGCTTGGTATCATCAGCAAACTTGCTGAGGGTGCACTCTACCCCACTGTCCATGTCGCTAACAAAGATGTTGAACAGTACGGGTCCCAGTACCGACCCCTGAGGAACGCCACTCGTCACTGCTCTCCACTTGGACACCGAGCCGTTGACCGCAACCCTTTGAGTGCGACCATCCAGCCAGTTCTTTATCCACCGAGTGGTCCATTTATCGAATCCATGTCTCTTCAATTTAGAGACCAGGATATCGTGTGGGACAGTGCTGCACAAATGTGAAACCAAAGTCTAGGCAAAAGCTTCAGACTTTTTGGCCCTGAAGAGGGTGTGGCAAGTTGAAAGTGGGACTTTCTTGCTTGAGTTTTTGTCCTTTAACACCTTATCGTGGTTTGCATGTTGATAAAGATACTGAGCCAAAAGACAGCATTTGGCTCTTATGCAGGCTGAAGAATATCCACTCAGTGGGTAAAATCTAGCTAAGTGGGTCTCATGTCTAAGTTAATCTTCAATCATCTGTTTAAAGCTTGCAGATCAATGTATTTTAAACATATTGTATGCTATCAGTCAAATGTAAAAACAAACTTCCTTTTAAATGATTAATTTACTTCACTTGCAAAAAACATACAATTAATGTACAGGAATTTTCATTTTTTTTCTGAGCGCTCTCTGAATGTTCATTGAAGTAAGATTTCCATTTATATTCCATTAGAGTTGGGGGGGGGGAATGAATAGCCATCTGCTAATCAGTTTATTTCTCATAATGAAAACAAATCTGCAATTTCCCTAATCTGAAGGCCATAGAGCACTAACTTTCCAGGGAGCCGGTTACTTGCTGTCCAGGGAGTCTGCTTTCATCTTGCAGAAAATAACTGTTTGTGGAAGACCTTGATTGTGAAATGCTCCTGGTAAACTCACCATGACACTGTTCTGCCTGAAGTCAAAAGTAGCCCTTGGTAGATACTGCAATGTGCAAAGCCTATAAAAATAGGTATCAATTAATATGGTCAGATTCATAAGGCTTTGTATCCATGTCCCAAGCCTGCTCCTCTTTAAAAGCCATGCAGTTGTTAGTGAACCTAATCCAATAAACTCTGTTGAGAAGCATTGTGCAGAACACTTAAGGGGTGTGGTAATGTGAATGTGGAGTTTCTGGAGCTGTGGGTAGGCATCAAGAGCCTTGGTTTCTACGTGTAAGATGAGAAAAGCTGTAGGCTAGTTCTCTCTTCCACTGCAACTTATCTAATGCTGCAGAAAGTATGTACTATAAACTAGAAGCTGTGCCTGTTGCGCCAGGTGATGTCTGAGGAGTGTGAGAGTGGGCTCTTGCAAATCCTCCTTTATTTAAAGAGCGATGTGAGGTGGAGGCTGTTTCTCTCTGAACCTAGTGGTTTATAGCATGTTAGTAGCAAAACTGAGGACACTCCTGCTTCAAAATTGAGGTTGTGATCTGGATTGGTGAAGAAAGGTGGTGTGGACAGACAGCACATGTCAGTGACAGACCCTGTACACAATTAGTCTCTCTGCATAAGCACAATACAAAACCTATGCTCCTTTAGCTATCTCTTAACCTCATGGTAAAACAGCTCATATACCTAAAAACCTGTCTGTATGAAGGTGCTAGTGAGGGAGATGAAAATGTATGTATTGAAAGTAACCCTTATGGATGTCTAACTCAGTAAATGAAGCTGGTGTTGAAAGATTTCAGTGATACTGTTAGGCAGTTAAAAGATGTCATCTTTAAGATGCTTGTGGGCTGTTAGACTGGCCAGCATCCTGATGCAAGGAAAATTTCCAATCTGAAAGCTCTGGTGTGTGGGGGGGGAGGTGGGGAAAAGGAGGAAAAAAAAAATAGTCCTTGCCAACATGTTGGTAGAGCGAATAATTTTCCTTGCATCCTGGAATCCTGGAGCAAGGAGCTTTTTTCTATCTGCTCTAACTCTTGCAAAAACTGTTTCAGCATGCAAAATGTGCATGCTGAACAGTGACAGCCATGACCTTCTTTGCTGCTGCTCTCCTCAGGCAGAATCAAGTGCAGGAGCTGGCAAGGTATTTGCAGATGAATCAGTCCATGAGTTGTAGCTTAGATCCTGGAGAGCAGCTGTAAAACTTAGTCTGTATGGAACTGGTGCTCGTGAGACCTGTGTTTTTCCAGGGTTGACTTCCAAGCTTCACACAGGCTTGAGCAGATGGAAGGGAGCAGCTCACCGAGGTCGGAGAGGGGAGCTGAGAGGGAGGTAAGATGAGGCAACTGTCTATAAAGTTTTGGGTGAAGAAGTTACATGCTGCTCTTGAATTGTACATTGTGCTGCTTTTGAATCTTTCTGCTGTGAGTATAAATCAGCAATCCCCATTTTCTGTCAATTTAGCATGATGATGACAGTGATTGCCCCAATAAATAAATGCTGAGGTGATGAATCCAGAGGAGTGGAAAAAAACCCCTTACAAGCAGACTGCTGCCCTGTTTGTTTGTTTTTGTTTTGTTTTTTTTTTCCCTGCTGCTCAGGCAGAAAGCAAGTCTGTGAAGCAGGGACAGTAACTCATGTCAGAGTAAGTAGCTTAGTGCATCAAGCCTGTGTGAGTACAGCAGTGCTAGTTGGACTGGGTCTGCTGTGAAACTGTGGATGAGACTCATCTTTTGATGCAAATGGAGAAAATAACTGTCAAATTGGCATAGAAATACGAAAGCTCATTTCTGTGTTGAAAGCTTTTGGAGAGCTGCAGCTTTGACATGGGCCCCTCACTACAAGAAGGACATTGAGGTGTTGGAGCGTGTCCAGAGAAGGGCTACAAAGCTGGTGAGGGGTCTGGAGGACAAATCTTACAAGGAACAACTCAGGGAACTGGGGTTGTTTAGCCTAGAGAAGAGGAGGCTGAGGGGAGACCTTATCACCCTCTACAACTACCTGAAAGGAGGTTGTAGAGAGGTGGGGGCTGACCTCTTCTTCTGGGTGACAAGTGATAGGACAAGAGGAAATGGGTTTAAGTTATGTCGGGGGGGGGGGGGTTTAGACTGGATATTAGGAAACATTTTTTCACTGAAAGGTTTATTAAACATTGGAATAGGCTGCCCAGGGAGGTGGTGGATTCACCATCTCTGGAGGTGTTTAAAAAAAGGGTAGATGTGGTACTTAGGGACATGGTTTAGAAGTGGGTTTTGTCAGGGTAGGTTAATGGTTGGACTTGATGATCTTAAAGGTCCCTTCCAACCTCAGCGATTCTATGACATGCCTCCTTCCCTGATTAGCCCAGTTTTTGGGCTGTGGTGGTGCTTCCTACATGGGAATCTGCAGTGAGGAAGCAAGGAAACACATTTCTCACAATGAGCATGCAGGTTCTCACAGCACTTTTTAAGGAAAATTTGTAGATAAGCAGAAAGCTGTGGGCTTTGGAGAATAATTTTATAAGCTATAGCTTTTGAGTATTGAGCACCAAAGAAATTGCTCAGTCCATGGAAGGATAGGGGACTTATTATAGACCTTGTTAGAAAGATGGCAGCATATTTTCGTATGTGACTTATCCATGTTGACATGGAGATTACATGGACTGATCAACAATATGACATGGTGTTAAAATCACAGAACACTTCTTTTTATATGTCGCTTTTCAGAAGTTTGCTTCCTTTTGAAGTAACTTCTCAGATTCTTCAGCTCTAGAAAAAAATATTCCTCATTCACAGTAAGCATCAGTTGCTTTACGTTTGGAAGGGTGTAGAAGAGTATTTGAAGGTTATTGTAGATCATCCATTCAAACATGCCAGGGTTTGTTCAGCCTCTTGGAGCCAGTGTATTTTTATATGTACCCTCTACTTTAAGTGCTATATAAGCAGAAAAATGGGCTCGTGTCAGTTCATACAGGAACAAAACTGGCTAGGACATTATGAACTAAAATATTGTGATGTACCATGGCTTCATGCTTTGGCCTGTCTGGACAGGAGTGCTTTCCGTTCTTTCTCCTTTGATACCTAATTTAAAGACTTCTCTCATGGTTGCCCTTGATGTAACATGAATGCAGCCATTCTCATGATCCCTGTCACCCAGGGGTTTCTCTCCCTTTCCTGTACTTCAGGAAAGAGCTGATGAAGGAACTATCACAGAAAAGAGGTTTCTTTGGAGCAAAGCTAAATTAGATTGTCTCCAAATAGCTGTTAATTTTAGAGAGAAATCTTTCAAAGAACCTGGAATGCATGGCTTTCCTCTCTTCCCCTCAGTGAATGCAACAAGTGCTCGACTTGTGTGCAGTCTGCCTGTAGCTTTTGATTTGAGCGGCTCAGCTGATGCCTGTCACTGATATCTTATTTTCCCATAGTCTACAACATACTAATGCTCATGGATCTGTATTTCATCATGAAGCTCATGGGTAAGGACACAGACAGGGATGCAGTAAACCTTGCCATAGAGGAACAGACCAGCAACTACTGGCTGAGAAGTGACCCATGTAGATTAACTGCATAGACAGGAATTCAAAGTTCTGCATGCAATTCTGGCTCTAACACATACCCTGTGTACATGTGCTTAGTGATTATTTTTTAAGGTTTATTTTGGCCTAGTTTTACCAACACTGTTTAGAATAAGCTGGTAGGTGAAGTTTTGGAGGTCTTTGAATTGCAGCTCCAAGAGATTTCATTTCCACACCAATTAAGATCTGGTAATATCTTTAGCTAGTAAAAAGGAACCTTGTAAGGAGAGGAGTGCATCAGTTTAATGTTCATGTGGTAATTACCTATTTTGGGGTGACATTTAATAGACTGAAGTTCACTGCTGTTCATTTTATCCTTTTGTGTGGGGATTGCTGGAAAAGAACATGTACTTAACATTTTGGGATATGACAAAGGAGGAGAAAATTATACCCCTTGGCTATGCTCTTTTGATCTTGTATTTTTACCAAGGTGAAAATGCAGTATACGTCAGATGCTAGCTACAAAGTACACCTAGACTATTTTTGTTTTGGACTTGCAGAGAAATTGGTCATTCAGATTGCAGAAGCATTTCTTTTGAGGAGGAGAATTTTTTTGGCACCTATCAGTCCTTTCTTTGAATGTCTGTGGCTATTTAGACTATGCAGTTACTTTGCAGCAGCCAGTAATCCAGCTGAGTTTGGTGATATTGGAGGTAGAGCAGAAATATTCAATCTGTGTTAAATCCTGTTATACCTGGATTTCAATTTAATCTGTAGACAAATTAAAGGATTTGTGACTTGTTTTATTTTACTGTTTCATATGAAAGCCTTATCAACACAACTGTGATTTTTTAAATGGGAATAATTAAGATGTGTCCAAAGAATTATAATGGGGGGTATAAGCCTCCATTTTAACCAGTGAAAACTAAGACCAGCGGGATTTACCTGCATTTTTTATCCCTCTTCATTTTAGCATTTGAAAGGGGATGGTGAGTGGGTGTTAATAACAAAACCTAAGGTTTCTGGCACCTTGGGAGGATATGGTATGTATAAGACACAGACTAAATGCGTCTCAGGGCTTCATGGGGACCTAGCAGTAGGGAGGGGAATTACATGCAGCCCTAGTCCAATACCATGAGTAAAATGAACATGTAGATATACGGGAGAAAAGTGAATCCATTGTGTCTTGAAGTTACACTAACATATGTAAAACCTCAGACAATTTTTCTCTGAATTTTTTTCTACCTCTGAAAACCTCATGAGGCAGGTAGGTCTTCATTTTTAAAAAGCAAGAAATTTATGCCTGAGGAAATATAAATAGCAAAAGGTGAGGGGAAAATGAGCGAAGAAAGAACTTGGATGCTGATAACAATGGAGCCTGAGAGGCATGGTTAACAGCAATTCCCCTTCTTTTCAGACACCCTGCAGGATAGCAGGAAGCTCTTCAGGGAGGCTTTCTTATGTTGCTGAGAGAAAGGAAGAACTGTTTCCTTCGAAAAAGGCCCTTTCTTGGATGGCCCTGTGAGAAGTGAAGCTTTACTGTTAGCTCTCCAGTATATTGCCAATAAAGATGCCCAAATAATTTTAAAAAGTCTCTTAAAAGTTAGACTCTTAAAATGCATCATAGGTCAGGATTTGCATGGAGGAAAAGAGGAAAGAATAAGGTTATTGGGCCAAATTATTATCTGAGCCAAACTGATGGTGCAGGGGAGGGTGTCTCCTAATCCTGCTGCTAATTATGGGTCTGGACCATTTGTCACTGCTTATGCTTGAGTCCCTAGTATGTAATGAGGACCATGCACTTGCTGATGAAAATGACTTGGTTTATTACACTTGGAAGAATGACATCAGATAATTATAGCTGTATTTTTTTAAACAAGTGTTGTATACTATTCACAGAATATATTTTCTGAGCTAATCATAACAGCAATGCAAGCTGCTGAAATGAAGCGCCTGAATCTGTCTAGCATAAATCTACCAGCCAGAGAAGTTCCTTCAACTTATACCAGCCTAGGGGGCTGTCTCAAAGTTTTGCTCTAACAGGTTTTATGTGAAAAGAACAGAGGCCAGTAAAAGTGGCTGCAGGTTGAAGCAAAGTCTGCAAACAAGTCTTTATGAAGAGCTGCATTAAGTGGACTGATTTGCTTTTGAAAACCATCAAACCTACTGGAAATCCTACCAAATTAACTAAAACTGACACAGATTTGGATCATATTCAGTGATTTCATCTAGCTGAGATTTTTTTATACTTTTTTTTTAATTTTTCTAAAACTGGAGTTTTCAGTTTAAAAATTAACAAAAATAAAAAGAATAGCTTTACAGGGTTACATCCAAATTAAGTAGAAAAGTTTGCTTTGAAATTGAACCATAAGTTGTTTTTTAACTTGTTCTTCCTCTAATATTATGGGATAGGTTTTTTGAGACAATTTAAGCTTTTGTCTTGATTTTTTTTTTTTCTATTATGAAAAGGAGCATCAGTTTCTTACTAGATTTAACATACCTGTCATAGTAACATTCAGGAAGAACTTTCTTTCAGACTTAGACAGACCTATTAACTAAAGAGCAGTAGTGTAATACAAAGTACCCAATACCTATTTCAACTGAAAGGAACATTGTCAAACAAATGTGCTGCATTCTCATCTCTAAACAAACTACTGTAGCAGAAGGGGAAGATCAGACTTTTCCCCTCCCTCAGATGAGGAATTTTGTTATTAATGTTTCTTCTGAGTGTCAGAAATCAAAGGTCATAAAGGTAGAAGGCAGGGTTTATTTCTACCCTGCTGCTCTAATTAAAGGGTCAGAAGCAACCAGAGAGTCACAGTTCCATTTGGTTCTCAGTAAGCCTCTACAATTTATTCTAGAAGGGGTGGAGAGAAGGGAGGATAAAATAGCCGTGTCCTTCTGACTGCTGATCTCTTAAAGTCTTTGATCACTATTTGCTTGATTTTTATCTGCTTTGCAAGAGGAAGGAGCAGTGTATGGCTAAATTAAATAAATGCATTTAAATAACGATGCATCTGATTTAGAGAGAAGGGCAGGAAGGAGTGCTGATGATGATGTGAGTTGCAGAAAGAACCAAGTAGCAGTCTTAGCTCATAATTTCCTGCCCGTTGTTGCTTTAATGTTTAAGTTGTTTTTAACATTATTCAAATGCATGGATGCTTTTGAATGTCTTTGTTCTTGTTTTTCTATTTAAAAAATGTATTGAAGAAATATAAACTCAGCAGGCGTTTAAGTCAGCGAGTGTAACTGCAACTGCCCTCTGGGCTCTGCACGGAAGTGGTTGATTCTCAGGGGCCAAAGGGAGCGTTTATGGACAAGAAGTTGGTATGTGCTTTGTACTGATACATCTGGCCCAGGGTGTCATGGTCTTAGGGTGTCATTATGGGCTGATGTGCTACAGGAATCTTGGGGCTCTTCTAATGTGCTACAGCATCATGACTACCCTCTCATTGCACTGAGTTCTCAGTAATTTGTGGCTTATGATGGAAGCTGTGCCAATGTATTTCTGTATATATATATGCACATATTTACATACACATAAGCAAGACTAGCTATATGTGGTAGGTAATTGATTTACCTCACTCCTGCTGTTAATTTGCAAAACTCATTGCCCTAAGCACCGAGGCTAAGGGCTTAGAGATTCCTGAAACAATTATACTGTCATGGTTAAATCTCAATTTTGTATGGGTTGAGGTTAGGTAAAAGGCAAGACTTTACACACTTGGTTAATGGTGATGGTCTACTTGCTGGCTGCTGAGTTTGGATATTTTCTTACCCTGTTTGGTACTTGCTGTATGCATCTGGATGAATTGCCTGAAATGAAGGACAGAGTGGGAGTTAATACTTGAAGATTTGCCTCCTAATCAGATCCTTAGAGCATCAGGTGAAAACATGTTATTTGTTGACTGCAGAAATTGTAACATGGGTTATGTTTTCACTGGAGTCAGCTCTCACTCTCACAAGGAAGCACTGGTGTTTCCCACTTGTCAGCTTTCATCTTGAACCTTAATATTTCATGTTAATCTTAAAGCCCTATCACATTATTTGAAGCTAGTACCCAAGATTCTTGGTTTAGCTTTTTTGGTAAGCAGTTTGAAAAAGTGGTTGAACCACTCAAACATCTCCAAGTACATGTGAACAATGACGGCATTTCCAACTGCTTCATGATTGTTGGAAACATGACTCATAGGGTCTGTTTGAAGGTGGATGACACTATACTTATTGTACCAGCTGCAGAAGACCTGGCTTGCAGCCGTTGGTTAATTCATGAAGATTGTCTTATTTTGATTTGTTTAAAATTTAAAATAATTAGCTATTTCATGTGGTTTGAATAGTGTGAGCACAAAACTATACCATTAAATTAAAGTCTTTACACTACTTAGCATGGTCAGACCTCCCAAACCACTATTTGAAGGAAAAAAAGAGAAAAGGAAAAAAGTATGTAAAATCTGAGCTAAAGGGAAACTTTAATGGTGCCCTGAGAACAGGCTCATGTAATGAAGACCATTATGGTAGGAAATGATGCTCAATGTTGTTATATAATGCACAACAAATATTTACTGCCAGGCTGGTGGCTAGCAACAGCCTCCTTAAGACATTAGAAAATTTATCTTTTATCCTGCTCTAGAGGAACCATTTTAGACAAAATTGCTCAGAGGCAGTGACTGCAGCACCATGGAAGCAAATGGAGTGCTATCAGCCCGTGGCTAGGTAACTGAAGGGCAGGCATTGTATCTTGCCCATGATTTTAATTTGTGTGGAACTTATATGCTGGAACCCCCAAATAGCAGTGCTGACAAACATGAACTTCGCATGTGGTGTGGGGGAATGTACGTTGTTGTAAGTGGCATATTACAGAAAGGTAAATGGAAGTTCTTTCATAAGCAGTTTTTTTAAACCTTAAGTGCTGATGTTCCATCCTTTTAATTAAAACAAGCTGGGTTTTATGGCTGTGTGTAATCAAGAAATGGAAGATTTTATAACACCTTTTTATCCCCTGACATGTAGTGAGGGAAAATATCAGTCTGTCTTTATCTACACGCATCATCTGTCAGAGGGCAAAGTTTGTCTAGTTTTCTCATGCACGTAGACTTTCATTGCTTGTGTGTTTTCTGTGGACATCCACATTGCCTGTCTGTATCTGCTTTTGAAGTGAACCTAATCACACGTTGTTAGGTGATGAGTACTAATCTACTGGCCTGTGTATAGTAAAACAACTGTGCATGCATTGTAATGGCATATTTAGCTGAGTGGTCTTGCTTGTTTTGTTGTGCTTCTGCTGTTGCCAGCAGTTTCAGGATGCTATTACAATATACATTAGCCAGTACATGAATCACGCCTGTTCCCAGGCCCCATCTCTACTGCCAGCCTTTCTGTTGGGCTGGATGACAAGTTGTGGTGCTTTATGCATGATTAGTTACTCTAAATAACTTCTCATTCCTATTTAACTTCTATTCTGAAATTCTTTCCTCAATTTGTTACTGCGCTTTAGCTGTACACCTTAATCCTTGCCTCTTCTCCCCCCTATGTTTTATGTGCACATTTACGATCTTTGCAAACGATCAACTATAGCTCCCCTAAAATGCTAGAGACTCAGTGCTACTTGTACTCAAGGATTTGAAAGTTGAAAAATTGAATTGTGCTTTTTGATCTTTGGGCCAGTAGAGGTTTTAAACATCACAGAGGTGGCATGTTCAATCTCCAGGGATAAAGTTGTCCCACTACTAATTGTACATACCCAGTGCTGGTTATGAATGAACTCTTAACAGGACTGCTTTTTGACTAAACCAAGAATGAAATGTAAATGGGAGGAAAAAGGAGACTAGTTAAAACATGACAGGTAAAATGTCATCTTAGATCTTGTAGAGTAGATTTTAACCCATACTCTTAGGTGCACAGACCGGTTCCTTACAAGTTAAGGATAAATCTGACAATGCTGGGATTCAAAGCAGAAGGTCTCATTTTAAATTTGTAGAATTTCATGCTGATGAATTAGTAAAAGTGCATTTCCACTTGCTTTTCACATAAATGAAAAAGTGTATATAAATCTTTATTTGACTCTAATCTCCAGTTTTATTTTTAGGAATATGCAAAAAAGGTAGATACTCTAGACCTCCACTATCATCCCATTTTTATCTTTACCGGACTGACTGAAAGAGCTATTTGATTTCCTTTTAGGCTGGGACTGGCAAATGCAGATGTCTGCTTTAAATTTCGCTAGTTTCTGCTGCACAAGAGCTTCCCATGTTTGTTGTAGTCAGAAACTGTTAAAAATATATTTCTACATAAAAGTGCATTTTAATGGGGAACTAGAAAAGCATTAAAATACCAATAATGCCCCCAAGGGTGCTGTTCCCCAAATTCCTCTCAAAACAAAACCAACCTATGGATCCTGCAGGGATGCATCCCCTAAATTTGCAGTAATTATGATTATTTTTTGTTTTTACTCTTGAGGTAGGATAAGAGTTTAAAATATTTTCTAACACCCAGGCAACCAACTTAGGCAGAAATTTTCTTTGGTATTTGTCAGAAAACAATACTTTGTAAGCAATGCACTGGAATACAAACTTGCCAGTCATGTGTGCTGACTGGCATTTCAGATGTATACTGGAAAAAGAATTTCCCTTTAAGGGGAAATTGCAGTATTGATCTTGCCTAGTTGCTATTCCTTCCCCATACTTAGGCTAACATGGAATTCTAGGTGCATTGTAAAGTTCATTGTATCTGTTAGCATAGCTGTAAGAATATGCTATTAAACCAACTGACTAAATTTTTGTTTGCTGAAGCATCTTCATACATACATACATCTTAATTGCTTCAAGTTCTCTGAAATCTACTTCATGTTCTAGGAAAAAGTTTGAAATCCCTTTTTGACTACTTCACTGTTCTCTGAATTTAGGAATTCTGTATGGCTTATGTATCAGGCTCCATTTGAGTTGAATATGTAGGGGGAGATTGATATTGTAAAAGCAGTTTGTTTGGGATGCTCAGTTTTTCATTGCAAATATTAATTTGATTTTTTTATCTCTGTGTAAGAGTAATGCTTGGGAATGGCTCTCTCTCTGAGGGACTACTGTTTGGTCCTATGCAAAATGTCAATAAAGGCTGAAGTGCAATTTAAATCCTTAAATAGAAATCCTAATGAATTTAGGGGATTGAGGCTCTTATCCTCATAAGGCAAACCATGAGCATAAACTTTATGAAGACCTTTCAGCCTCTGCCTCTTCTGCACACATCACTAGCTATAGACAAGTCATATCTGGACTCTCCATATGACAGGAACCCCACCCAGTGTATCTCTTGTTGGAACAACCATGTCCAAATGCAAATCTGTTCAGAGCATGCTCAGGTTCAAGGGTTCCAGGAGACCATAAAGCTTTGGGGATGAGATGGTCTTTAAATGTGGATCTCTAGGCATTAGTCTTATTGTGAATTCGGATAAGGTGGGCTCAAATAGGTTTAATGTATTGTTTTCCCCTCTGCATGATCGCTGTGTTCAGGAACAGTGTTATAAGAAGACTGCCAGTCATGTTTTGGGGCTGAAAGTCTTGTAAAGGAACTGCATTTCTGTGAAGCAATATACCTTTCTCAGATAATGTAATAAACCATTACCATCTTATACCACTTAGCTACAAATGGTTTGGTTGCTTGTAGGGGTATCAACTGAAGGAATCCAAGAGTCATGACTACTGTTTACCCAGGGTTGTAAGTGAAAACACCATGTGAACGCTTTTGATGAGCTTTAGATATGTGACCCTTCTTGGCTGGATCTTGAAGGCCTTCTACTGAGATCTGTAGACTCCCACACTGGGAAAATCATCTCTCTTTTGTCAAGACTTTTTAAATTAGAGGTTTCTGATTTCAGCACACATGCTTCTATTTGGCCTTGAAATTATACAATGGTATTTTGCTTTCTTTTGGGCTTGAATTCTTGCCTGTTTATTCTTGCACAAAAACAAGAGGATGTAGTATTAAAGCCTAGTCAGTTCCTCAGCTGGCAAAATCAGTGTAGTTCCACTGACTGCCCTAATTTAAATCCAAATTTGATCAAATAATTTCAAATTGGGTTGCAGAATGAATTAAGTCTATACAAAAAAAATCCTTAGGTGCCTAAACCCCAAGTCTAATTTTCCAATAGAAGGGCATCAGCTGCTACCTTGTGTGTTCACAACCTCATATTAGCTGCTTATGGCTCAGTAACTGATATTGGCTGTGAAGCAGACACTTGGCTGCTCCTTTGGCCAGTGGAGAAGAAATGTTGGCTGCTGGCTCTCTTGAAAGAGCAGAGCTATAAAATGAGGAAATAATAAAACATGATGATTAGGTTAGGGTCACAAAAATATTGTAAATAGGAACATATTGGCCTTTCTGCTGTTTTTAAAGCTCTTTGTATGTTGGCTAGGCAGCTTCCTGGATGTCTGTGTTGCCTTAACTGTTTGGCTGTCTAAAGGTGATGTGTAAGGGGGGAAGATAAACTGTTGGTGACCTTTTGTGTATACTAAGGCCTGAAATAACTGTTTTCTTGAAAATGTTTCCTTTAAGACCTTTATCTTATTTTAACAATGGAGTCTCCTCTGTCCAGCTCTCACCCCCAGAAGTCTTGGTAGCATATAGGACAGTACAGGAGAATTGCAGTGACTAGTACTTGTGTTAATGTGTTTAGAGTGAGATTTTTAACTCATCTATTTTTGTACAGCTTCTGGTTCATCTGAGAATCAAAAGTGCCTGAGAAAAGCAAATATTAAGTAATAGTGTATTTTGTCAGAATGTGCCATGCCAGGAAATTTGAGCAATTGCCAGGAGTGATTCAGAGCTGTGACTTGGTCTTTACATGTGACTCTTGCTTCGCAGGGGCCAGCTGGCTTGGCTTTTTTTAAAGCCCTGAGCAGTCAGAAGATATGGGCTTGTCGTGGTTTGAGCTTGATTCAGTTTTGTATGTATTTCATTATTTCCTTTTTATTATTTTACTATTAGTATTTCATTGAAGTAGTTTAGTTCCTTCTAAACTCATAAGTCTCATTCTCTCCCCCCCTTCTCCTTGGAGGGGAAGGTGGGGGAGAACTGTTCACCTCAGTACCCAGTCTGCCCCAAACCATGACAGGGCTTCAGCAAGAGTACTGTTACCGATAATTTTGAATATGAGACTGTGTGTAAGCACTGAGGGCTGCTGGATGTCCCAGGCTGAGGATGAGGGGGAAGTAAGAACAAGTGTAAAACTGCAAGTCTGGCCCATTGCACTGTCTGTCATGCATATACGGGTTTCAAAGGAAGGTTGAATCAGAGTGTGTAGGGCTTTAATGCTGCGTCTTACATTAATTACCTTGTACTATGTGAAGGATTTGATTTCAAGCAAAAGCCTGGAAATGAGTTGTACTTTTATCCTCTCTGCCCCAAAGTACATTGTCATGGATTCCACAGTCATTGTTGCAGACTTTTCCTGAGCTTTTACAAGCTGGTCTTCTGTAATTATTTTTTTTTTGGGGGGGGGGGGGGAGAGAAATTAATCTTTTTTTTCTTTCCCTTTTGCTGCTGGAATGCAAACACAGGGTAATTATGGGAAGGTACAGACACCTGTGGCACATCAGAAATATTTGGTACATTTGGCTGGGAAGACTAAGCTGCTTTTGAGCTTGGTGCTCAACACCAGTCAGTACCTATACAGAAGAAGTGGTGAGAGAGGGGTAAAAATCTTTCTGTGGACACAGAGTGAAGGAACATGCTGTGTGAACCCTCATTAGCCTGTTATTGGGGCACAATAGCTTTACAAACCATGAGATGCTCTTTTGCCGATTCCCACCTAGGAATGTCCACCTGTATGCAATTTCACCAGGCCTGTGCCCTGACAGATGGTCTTAACTAATGAAAAGAGTTCTTTTAATTAGTCCGTCTAAAGGCATTTATTCACACTGGTGGGCGCTCCCAATAAAGTTTCAGTGGCTAGGAACTGTGTTGCTGGCTTCCAGCAGTCACCATCTGTTTGGTGGCAGAAACTGGCCATGGTATCACTGCATGTATTTCCCACTCCAGTGGGCTGGAAACAGGTTTAAAGTGTGGGGAAGGAGAGGGGGGGGAAAGGTCTACTGGTTACTGCCTACAGCAGTTTGAAAGATGCGGTATCCCTGCTTCCAGACCTAGGATTACAACAGCTTATCCTGCTATCTCTAGCAACAGTTTTGGAAAGCAGCTTTAGAAATCATGCTCATTTCCTCTGGCAGCAGTTTTTTCATATTTGAGAATACCGTTAGTGTATTTGCTAAGGCTCTTTTCTTTTTTTTTATGCTGTTGGCCTGTTTCTTAATTGAATATTGAAAATCCCTCTATTTTTAATGACTGTTACAAAATAATCTAAAATAATTAGAATTAAAAATGCCATGTCAGTAACACTTATTCTGGGAGTACAAGAGTTTGCATGCTAAAGAAACCTCATTGGCTGCATATTAAAGGGAACCACTTAATGGCAACATTCAATTAAAAATTAGGAGGGATGATAGGGAGTTGGAGCAGTACAATAGAAGATTTGTAAGGCTTTATCGCCCATGACTAGTTTTATTTATGTCCTCTGCATACTGACAAAGTAGTTTGGTTAAGGGGATAATTAAACCAGGGGGAAATTACAAAATTTCCTGGAGAAGAAACACAGGCTAGTGTTGAGACAGGAATTGCGGGAATTCAGTGTCCTTCAGGATCATTCTGACTATAAGTGTTGTTTACATACTCAACCCACTTACAGCCTTTCCCTGGACGACTCCTCGATCCTCCTGACTCCCAAACCCTCCCCGATCTTTAACTTTATTTTTCTTCAAGCTTTACTTTTCAGGTCTGTTTTTAATGAAAGCTCTTTGCAGGGAAAGGACAGTGGAACTATTAGATATTGTAGTTTTTATTAAAGACTTCCTGATAAGGTCTGATCTGGCAAAGTCAGAAGTCTGAACTGTTGAGAGACCTTACAAATCATTGTGCCTGTCACCTTCCTCCTCCCAGCAAATAAAGGTATATACCATTTATTTTCTGGTTTCTGTGTTTTCAGTTTCATGTCCTTAAACCTTTGCTGAAATGCTTTTTCTATGTAAAACCTAAGGTACTGATGCCAATAACATTTCTCTAGGAGGTATTAAAATAATCAGCAAAATCATGAAACATACTAAAATAACAAGATTTGGCAACATTGTCATAATGGTCAAAGACAAAGATCTGGTAGAAGCAGTGGTGCCCATTTTGGATCAGTACACTTATTTTGATTTCCTCCCTTCCCCCTGTGTTAATGTGATCAGATTTTCAGTGTTAAATTACCTGCCATTCTCAAATGGCCTGAAGGGCAGGCTTGAGGTCATATTCACTCCAGCTGTCAATATTACCTGTGGAACTCCTTCAAACCACATTTACCTGTTGTGTGGATAGTTGCCATTTTGTTGACACTGGGAGACTGACTTCTGGCAGATAAGTGTGCCTGACCTTTCCTTGGAAGGACCCAGAGTTTCCTTCTCCAAAGAAAAATTTTATGCAGTGCTGCATCATCTGCTGTTTAAGATACTACGCTAGACCAAGGGCTAGTGCATGAGCCAATCTCCATTTGCTCGTGGCCAGAAGACTGGGACAGAGTCGAAGGTGACAACATCTTAAATGGCTACAAGCAAGATTCATCAGAATGCATCTGTCTTGGGCCAAGTCCTTGAAGTGACCTCTGGCAGTCATGCAGAGTCCACCAAAGCCAGTCCTGCTGCTTCCACACAGTTAAGGTCTTCCAGAGGATATCATGGGGCATGATTGGGAAGGAGAATGCAAGCATAACTTGGACACAATCAAAGATGTCTTGTGAGGACCAGATTCAAGGGGTGTGTTGGGGGTGTTAGGCCTGACAGCTATCTTCAGGAAAGCTTTAGATAGGAAGAATTACCAGGGACTTCTTTGACTGGAGAGGAGCTGTAGGAGAGAAGTCTAGGTTAAAGCAAATAAATATTTTTTAGCATAGTTTTATGTTGAAAACATAACTGTTCATGACGCCATATTCATCCGAATGAAGTATTTAATCTGGAAGGTTTATCCCAGATCAAGATTAAATTTTTGGAGAAGGAATTAAAGTGGTGCTGGATTCCTATTATAGCCCTTAGCACAAATACATTAATCTGGGTGATGTTTTAAAAAAAAATTCTCCTGTTAATTAGGTAGACTGAGATTTTTCCCATATGCGTACCTTTGCAAGACTTATTGTCTGGCCTAAGGTAGACATCTCTGCCTCTGCTTTTAATAAAAATATCAAACAATGTCAGTTTTATCTTATTGTGAAACAGCAAAAAAAGCAATTAAAGCTCAGGGTCTTTCATGGCATGGGAGAACTGATTCACATCCAGTTCTACTTCAGGCAGACTAGACAACACAGTTAATGTTTTGAGATTTAAAAAAAAAAAAAGCTGGCAGCTGGTTAGTAAACTGAAGTAAAGAGTGGATTTTGTAAAGACCAGGAGCTTAAGATATAGGGTCAGACATTCATAAGAAGAGGAAAAACGAGGTGAAAATGGGCATGGGAGAGATGGGAGTTTACTGAGGAAGCAATGGGCTGAAAATCAGGAAGCCAAGAAAGATCTGTGAGGTGAGAGAAGGAATGGAAGGTGAGCTGCAGGTGAGGACTGATTTCGACAAGATCTTGTGAGAAGGGAGGTGTGATGGCAAGAGGAGATGCTTGTTCTAGGTATTAAAGATCTACAGCAGAAAACAATAAGTCTGGTTTGAAGACCTGGGAGTCCAAAGGTCATGATGGTGGGAGTTTTCAGATAGTCTTTGTCTCAAGCCTTTAAGTTTTCGTTTAAAATAGCTTTTGGTTTTGTGGGTTTTGGTTTTGTTCTGTTTTTTTGTTTTTTTGTTTTTTTTTTTTATTTTGGTGAAAGGCAATGAAGTTAGAAGACCTGTCATCAGTTACTTTTCATGGTATTGGACTGGCTAATATTCTTGTTATTGCTGCTGCATTGCTGTATTTTTTTGGACCTTATGTCCTTTTTGGGGTGTCTAGCTTATATGACCTTCCTTGGCTTTTCTAAAATTCCAAGTGAAGTTGGTGCTTTATTTCCTGAGCAGATTTATGCTCAAGATTAAGTGAAAATGACATATAGTTTGGGCTGGTCTCTCAGGCTTGAAGCTCCCTTTGCAAAATTCCCTGCTGAGAAGAGAATTTGTTTCTAAGCCACTTAAAAGACAAATCCTGTGTTGTTAAGGCAGAGTATCATTTTAACACTGATAGCAACTGACAACCCAGGAGGATCCTGTTTATCCAAAGGACAGGTGTAGCAACAACCCTGAGCTTCACTCATGCTCCCTCTGATGTGTTGGAATAATTTTGTAGACTTTTTTCCTAGAGTAAATTTGTTTCATTACCTCTGGCCATGGAGCTGGTTTCTATACAAGATATGCCTGGAAACCCTGACCAAGTTAATGCTCATGTTGCATATGCTCAGATTTTTTGTTGCTGTCAGTTGAGCTCTGAAGATTTTAGTGGCTTGGGGAGGTTTTAGTTGAAAATGCCTACAATTGAGGAAGATCTAAAGGTAAGAGGAGCATGCGGTCTTCTCAACAGATCTTCAGCAGGGGTGCAGCAGTGTACATTTGTTCAAGTTCATGGAGTATCAGGCAAGGATTCAACTCCGTTCTTTTAACTGCTTCAAATAGTAGAAGATGTAATCTCTGATACTCCTATGAACATAGGCGCCTACAACTTGAGCAGATATCTGAACAACTGCTCTTAGTAATGAAGGTTTCTAGATTTTCTTCTGATATTCACCGAAGTCCCGTCATGCTCAAGTACCAAAGTCTCTGCTTTTCAAAAAAACTGATTCTGGATTGGATAATAGAAATGGATCTCGGTCAGAGAACAAATTCTGATGTTTGAAAGCTTATTTTGCTTTACAGCAGAGCAAAATGTATCTTTTTCCTGTATGAACGGAAGCTGGATTGAAGCTTCAGTTTCCATTACAAGCTCCGCGTTCAATCTGAGACTCTGAAAATGTCATCATGGGCCTTGCCAAATCTACCATCAAAAATAGAATTAGTAACTTTCTATGGAACACCATCTTTTGGCAGAAATTGCATGGTCAGAACTTCTCTGAGCAGAGCTATTCATTACTATTCCAGCCTGTGCATTTCACTTTTTAGAGTTTTTGTGGTTTGAAGTTTTCCAAATGATTAAGTTCCTCTGTGAAGGAGCATAAATCAGCAACATACAAGAGAAAAAAAGAGGAAGGGAGAGAATGTGAAAATGTGTCGCTGAGAGCAATGGGAAAAAAAAAAAATCATAATTACAACCCAAATTAAAAACCAATGCAAGGATGCATTTTCCTATTTCATTAGCTGTCTTCATCTGGGTTACCTTTACCTTTTCTCTCATGCATGTTGTCCGAGTTTTAGTTATAAAGTATGCATGAGAGAACTTAATTTTAGCTCTTGTGAGTTATGGTTATGCCTTTCATTTTCCTGCATATGTTCTGCACAGCAAGAAGGGCTTGTTGGGTCTGTTGCATTCTGCCCACAGAACATTACTAACATGCAGCTGTGCGGAAACATCTGGATAGCTTCACTTGAAAGCATTTTGAACGTGTGCATGTGAATGTCTTTCTTTACCCGTGTAGTGCATTCCAAGGGCCACTGCTTCTCTGGTGTGAGCAGTGGAAGACTTTGATGTTTTCTTGTTTCTGTCTTACCTTTTTTTTTAGTCTCTGCTGCAACTTTTTTTTTTTTTAATACTTCTGGCCTCTTCCAGTAAGGCTGGAACACACATGAGCTTTTATTTCTGGGATGGAGCGTGGGGAGCAACGTGAATCTGCTTGTTCTCAGCTCAGGTACTGGGTGCCCTCTGACCAGCACGTTTAGGCTCACGCAATTGATGGTGTACTGAAATGATACAATGGACATTAAATGCATCCAGCTTATTATAGAAATGTGTCATGCACCTCCCTTGCTTTTTACGCCACCACCTTCTTTAAATATCCCCTTCTGCCCCTCAGCTCTTCCTCAGCCACCCTTAATCTGACCTTTTCTTAGCCTTAGTATTATTTCAGACTTTCTAGGCTTTTGAAGATTCTAGGTTGTTTGCCATTCCAATCAGTTCAGTACTGTAGCTCCTATGGTAACTTTAATAGAAACAGCAGTGGATCTGTATGCTTTAACCCTGCTAGGTGGAGTTGATTTGGATGCTTGATCCAGAATTCTGGGGGCCTATAATAATGTTTTTGGTTGCTTGCTTGCTGCACATGGTGTACACCATCCTTCATGAGTTTCTCTACACTGATTGTCATCTTTGTTTTGATGAGCTTCTTGGCTTAGCTTAGGCACAGATATGTTTCTTCAGGATCTGGCAGAGGATATGCCAGCAACGTATTTTTTCTACTCTGTTGAATAGCAATTTGACAATTTCTGATAATCTTGAATGGACATCTTCTAAGCAGATCATGAATATTATCGTCTTCTAATTGAATTTGATCCAGCTGCTACTAAGCTTGAGGGAAAGTTTCCTGCTGCTTAGGGAGAACTGTGCCTCTTCTGCTGGAGTGTGTTTTCTTTTGGTGTGGTTTTTTTTTTTTTCAGTTGCCCCCTGAATTCTAGTTTAATGATATACTATTGTGTAACTACTCATTTCCATTTTTTTTTTTGAGGTGGTTGTGGCTAATGGAAATCCTGAGGTTAGATTCCTGGCCATATTTCAATGTGGTATAACATCTTTTGCCTTTTCTGTCTTCTCTTTTCTCATCTGTTTCCAGGTCTTTAATAATCTCCTAATTACACAGCTTATCGTTGTGCTGGCTTGTGTGCTGGTAGTGAAATCTGGTGACTGAAAATTGGAAACCTTTAAAGGTTTCTTTTAAAGCACCTTCGAAGGTTTCTGGTTTTTTATTGCTGTTGTATGGCTGCAAAACCAAAAGTGACTAAAGCCACTGGCTTCCTGTTTAACTGTGTCCTGAGCTCTAAAATAGCTAATAACGTAATTAGGTAGGCAAAGAAGGAGCTATCTTTAGCAAAGTTTACTGGTACACCTATGCAGCAGAGCAGATGACAATATGCTTACTCTGCTTGCGGTTTTATTTGGCCAAATGTGAGCCAGATGTGAACAAGTATAGCTGTCTTGGTAAGATGTGCTAGTAAGCCTTTTCTCTCAACTAAAGCCAGTTTATTTTGGCTAGACAAAGAGTGGAGAATAAGGGAGCAGATGTGCAGGCTTACCTAGCTGCACTCAATGTCAGCTTTCCTACTGATGGAGAGAAGAAGTTAGCTTTGTCAAGGGATGACCTATAAAATGCAGCAGGCCGTGACTAGCTTTGGGGAGGTATGTGAAGGTCCGTCTTGAGCTTCTCTGTGGCTTTGCTTATCAACCATCAGTTTTCCCGTTTTCCATACCTGCATTTCTAGCAGTAATTGCTCTTTCAAGGGTTTCAAGATCTGGGGACTCTATAAAGGGCTATAAGAGAGATTTATTATTTATTATTATTGCCTCCTATGGATATATGTTCTGGCTCCATCTATCTCACAAGTCCCCAGCCATTGCTGTCCACGGGACAAGAGCACTAAGGAAGTTGTGTGGATAGGATGAGCTCCTACTTTGCTCCTCCTGTTGCTTCCCTTTTATTTTTTTGTGTGCACTGAACAATATTTAAGGCTTTACAGTAAATGCATAGGAAGATACTATTTTTCCAGAATTTGGATAGTTTAAATGTGAGAACTGCAGCCTCAAACACCAGTTTAGTCTTGCCTTGAATGATCAACCTAAATAATTGGAAAGAAAATATTTAATTCCTAAAATTCAGGCCTGTCCTTGTCAGTTTGATGTTTCCTGCCCACTAACATCACGATTAATTTACTGTGTTGGTACTCAGTTGCCCTTGTGAAGTGATCATTCTAATGACCCAGAAGCATCATAGAAAGGAAAACTCTTGTTCATTTCCTTATGACTTGCAGCTTAGTTTTATCTAAAAGAGCTGTACTGAACTGATTGCTACTTGGTTTTTAAGCTAATGTAGGAAAGGATAGGCAAGACAGATACTTCTTTCTTTTGTTTAGACCAGGAAACAGAAGAAGACCAGGAAATTTAAGAAAGCTGAGTGGGTGTTTTGCTATTTCTGTCAAGAAAATACTTTTCTTGTAATTACAATCCTTTTTTCATACTAACAAAGCAAAGTGCTGTCAGTCCAACCTTTATGAAATACATTCTAAGCTGTAGGAGAAATCTTAGAATAAATAAGGAGTTACTGACCTTGTTCTTTTGAAGGTAAGGCTGATGCTTCGTCACTTGCTTGGCTGGCTCTCAGAATGGTGGCAACCATGGCTTGTTGTGGAATCTTACTTAATCACTGCCTCTTATGTGTTCATTTTGAATACTTGTGTCTTAGTTTCCAACCTATTTTATTTTTTTGCGGACAGTCTGGTGAATACTGAGTTATGTAAGCAGGTATTAGGGTAGGGTCTTTCCTTTCTTCATTGTTTGCAATACAGTTGCTGAAGATGCACTTTAGATTGAGGTCTTGGCAGCATCTGGATAAGATACTGAACTGGATTCTGGCCTTTGGGTTTGGGCTAAACTCTGTCTTTTGTGAAGTGTTCTCAACTGAAGGAGGAGTGTCTTGTAAGCTCTTCTTGTGACAGCTGTAACTGGAGAAAACCTTAAGAATTCAGTAGTTCCTGAAGCTACTCCAGGTAATATCAAAACTGAATGTATAAACTTTTTTCCTTGGGTTTCCAGCTTGGATGTCCAACCAAACGCCAAAGGGCTGTGTTTTGGATCCAGAGATTTGAATCAGCACTCAGTCCTCTTGTCCCATATATCTTGGAGGGGAAGGTTCAATGTTAGTGTGAAGTTGTAGCTCGTGACTAATGTAATGCTTACTGTTCTCTGACAGTTTGTTATCAGTTACAGGGAAAGTTTATGTACATGGACAGGCCCTGGAGAAGACGTTCTGTGTTAGCAAGGTTATTATTTTGCAAATGTTTAGAGAAAGATGAGCTTTGTCTGTTTAAAGCAATTATATCATTGGCAGTCCAATATATATAAATTATTTCCTTGAACTCCTGTTGCAGGACAAGACACTGTTACCCATTCTGGACTCCTGTGCCTTTTTAGACAAAGACACTTGAAAAAGTCATAGAACAGTGTCTTTCTGTTTTATTAATGGAGCAGGGTTTAAATCCTGCTTGACCTGTGAAAATCTGAAGACAGTCTTACATGTGTTAATAGCATCCATATTGGATTAGTGTAATTCTTTGTTTGTAGTTCTGCCAGCATCATCATTCAGAAATTACTGCTTCAAAACATAGCAACGAGAATGATCTTTGGTGCTGCAGAAATAAGCAAGCTAAACAATCCAGACATCTCCCTTCAGAAGCTCCCAGCTCTAACAAAATTGGCTGGAACATCTGTTTTCTGTCTTAAACTCTTTAATGATTAGATTCCTAATTGTTTGACTGGGTGTCTGCGTAAGCACAGACCCAGGCATTTTTGAGTTAATGCCGGACTTCTGGCACTAAAAAGCAATACTGAATAGATAAAATACAATCAATTCATATGAAGCCCTTTTTTAATAACGCCTTCTTTGCTGTGAATTTTATGTGAACATTTTTGTTAAATTGGTTTCTTGTTGGTTGCAATTAGATGCTCAGCTAATAGTGTGTTGCAGATTTTAGGATTACTATTTCAAACAGTTGCAGTCCTACTTTGGGATACCTTCTTAGAGGTATTCATATACAGACTCAGTAGTCATTGAGGGTATGGTTTGGTGTTCCTTGCTGAGAGAGAACACATATGAAGACTAAAGCGTGTATCTATTTCTATTCTGTTCATTGCTTTGTAGTTCAGGAAAGAACAAAAGCAAATACTTAACTTTAACCACATGCTTCACTAGAACATAAGAAAATGTTCAAATGCTTCCCTATGTACTTTCCGGAATTATGTTGTATCAAGGCTTTTATGTTTTTCCAAGCTAAATGGGATTTCTGCATATTGTTCTGTGCAGCCCCCTCCTAATGGGAACTTTGTCTTGAGGAATGTTTTCTGGGTTTTCTCAGAGCCAGTGCATCTTTGCAGGTGAAGACTGAGTCTGGAAGGTTCCTGTTCTGAAAACATGGAAAAATCACCCACCAAGCAGAATATAATAGCATGTGCTTGTTTTCTGTGTCAGTTCCACCCCCACAAACTGACTTTCTCTCCATGATTGTCTTTTTAAACAACTGATGCCAGGGGGTAGATCAAGAGTAAGCTTATGGAAAACCTCATTTACTTTCAATAGTATCCTCTGTTTTGTTACTGATGTAATTCTGCATCTGTGTCATACAATAAAATAGGTCAGCAGAAGTTTTTAACCTTTCCAGATTTAAAATCGTGGGTGTTTGTAGTGAGCAATGCTAACATGCCCTGTTTGCTCTTAGACAAGAGGCAACAGAGGTGCATGACATGGGGAGCTTCCAAGAGATTATTTATTCCCTCTTGTTTGGGGTTTATGAAGCCACCAGTATGGTGGCAGTTACTAGTATAAGCACACTGCTACTTTCCTGTTTCCAAAACACAATTACAGCAGTGAAACTGGAAGAGTGTAATGCTGTGTGTGTGCTGCCACTTTTGATGTTGCTTCTGTAAGAATCTTTTTTGAAGACAAAACTACCAAATACTTCTCCTTTGTAGATCAATCTTCTACTGCCCAGTCTGGTCTCATTCATAAATTAATACTTAATTCTTTTCTGTAACTTTTCTGTGTAGGTCAGATAAGGATTTTTGTCAAACATTTTTAAAAAAAATTCTGATCTTCTAATAATGCGTAAGTGGTTTGCACAGAAAGACAAGTAATAGATTATTGGAAACTTGAGTAGCGAAGACAAAAGGACATTTCATCAACAAAATATGCTTTACCATTCTTTCAGTATCATCATGCTTTTAATTCAGCGTGATAGACTGCTGCACAGAAAAGCTAAGGATTTCTGTAAGATGCTTATCCTTAATGTCTACTTACAGAAGAAGCTTTTTAAATGCTTGAAATGTTTTGCCTTTAGGTGTGTTTGGAAATTTTGAATGAAATATTCTGATGTGTGAATTCAACAAAACAGGAAATTGTTCACAGAATAGACCAACTTCAGTGAAACTTCCCTTGCCAAAATGTTCTGGCATCTGGAATCAAGTCTAGGAATACAATAATTTCAGGGAAGGAACTAGAGCTCTATCATCCCCATAAATTATGATGGAGTAACAAGTACCTCAGCTAATTTACAGTAGTCCCCATGTGTATGTTTGTAGTGTACGGCAGATCTGAGTCAATTTGAATTTACTTAACCCAAAGGTTGAAACTGTAGATATTTCTAATAAGCTAATAGGTGGCTGTTTGTGGTTTGGGGAAGACTGAGGACATAGACCCAAGCAGGTTACTGAGCATACACCAGGCTACAGTAACTGCTTGTAACGCATGTCCCAGGACTGAAGTAAGCATGAACAAAATTAATTACAACAAATTCTACCAGGCCAAATTCTGCTTTTCACAAGAGGTTCCTCCAAAACACTATTTCCAGGAGGAATTCTGCACTTGACATCTGGTCTTGTACCCAGTGCAGGTGCCTGCGTTGCATGGATAGGTTGCTGATGATCACACAATAGTGAAACGTGCAATACACATCTCTGTTGCCAATGTGGGACACACTGAGTGGATGAGATGGAAGAAATCAAGACTTAGGACAATCTTACGAGGTCTTCTCTGAGATGGGAACTTGCTGAAGCACAAAATTGAGATAGATTTCCCATGGTGGTACAACATCATTCTGCCTCCCAGCATGGTGAAGTACTGTGAGTAAGCTACCATAAAGGGCAGAAAAGAGAGGTTAGAAAGAAGGTGAGTGGCTGGTATGAATGTGGCTTCACTGGACATTTTAAGCTCTTTATTTTGTGGCTGATTTTCTTTAAGCATGTGATACATGTTGC
This sequence comes from Pluvialis apricaria, assembly GCA_017639485.1. Classification (NCBI taxonomy): domain Eukaryota; kingdom Metazoa; phylum Chordata; class Aves; order Charadriiformes; family Charadriidae; genus Pluvialis; species Pluvialis apricaria. Next base: position 14,118,816 of record CM030012.1, read on the forward strand.
CAATCTTTACTTAAAATTCTATTCCCTTCAATGATGTTAAAATGTTGCAACAATTCAGCTGGGAAATGTACAGTACAATTTCTTTCCTTTTAAGGGTTGAGAGGTCCTTATCTAATGTTTCTAACAGTTCATCTGTTAGGTTCTTGCTACCTCAGACTGTGCCTTTTATTTCAAGAGAAATTGCAACAGATTTAATGAAGGGAACATTTTGAAACCAATTTTCAGTATTCTTTTCCTAAAGGGATTAAACTGCAAATGTAAATGCTCACAATAAAGCAATACTCACACATATGATGAAATTCAAGATTCAATCATTCTCTGGCATTCACACACTTGGAAAGAGTTGATTGAAATTAGTGCACCCTTCATGTGCCCCTGCCTTTTCACTTGATTTGTCACACTATTGAGAGCATTGAATAGAAATTCCATTGGATTTTAACTGATTTAACCCCTGCGGTAGGCAGGTTATAATGAACCTCAATTTGGGGAGTGTGGTGGGGGTCATACTGTAGACTTGTATCAAGGTGCAGGTTTGAATGACAGTATGTATTTTCATGGTATTTTGTTCTAGAAACACAAAAAGGAAAAACATGCATTTCTGCAAGTCAGGGAGGAAAGGGGATGGAATTTTTCTCTTTAATTATGGGGTGCAGAGACCATAGATTTTCTTCCCATTAGAAGTTTGAATTTATCAAAGTAAGGGAAAAGAAAAACCATACTCCTGGCTAGAGTCAGACTATACATTATTTTTTTTGGTGGGGAAAAAGCATTTCATTTTCAGAACTAAAATGTTCTGACGGAAATATTTAATATAGCACTGGATTTTGTTTCTTGCTTTTGATGTTTAAAAGGGAGATCTGTCCCACACAAACCACATAGGTGTCTGACAAGAACTAGTAAGGAGGCTTGTTCGTCTTCAGTAGCTTATCATTTTTGAATGAATAAATGTTTTAAGGGGTGTGATATCTGGACAACCAACCAGGGAAGATCTAGGCTTTTGAGATTTATAATACAAACCTGACTCTGATGGCAAGCATCAATACTGAAGGATGGTAAAGAATTTCCCCAAAGACATGTATTGTGTCCCATAAACCAGAGATAGTATGGGAAGAAGTTGATGAAAAGGTTAGTTGTTGTTATAGACCCTGAGGACGGTTCACAAAAATTATTTGTGAAATGTTTGTACTGATAAGAAAAACACCTAAAAGAAGCCTTGGAGATTGATCATGAGGGATTTGAATCACTCCAATATTGATTGGAAAAATAACCATGCAAAATCCAAGGAAGGCAGGCTTTTAGAGCTGCTCTAGTAGCTGCTTTCATAATGTAATTTGTTGAATGGTCAATATAGCCAGAGGATATTTTGGACCTAATCCTTGGAAATGAATCAAGTGCTTTATGATTTAATAAGGCTGGAAAATGGGTACTACTTGCATTTGAGTAAAACCTTCTAGTGCTATCATCCAATTTGAAATACTTGTTAAGAGAGAGCACTAGATGAAGCAACACGAAAGTGACTTCGAGAGACTGTAAAATGCCCTGAGGTATTTTGATTAGAATTCATCAGTTTGCAGCACAAGAGTGGGACAGCAGTTGGAGGGACTGCAGCTGACGTTCATCCCAATTGCACTGAATAAGTGTGTGGGCAAATGGGCAGCAGATACCCTTGTAGGAAAACGGCTCAAGGCAGGATGTAAGCAACAAGTGTGCAGCTTTCAACATACAGCTGGTTGTATAAACAAATCTGTTTTAAAGATAATTAAGAGTAAATGTGAATACTGAGCATGGAGAGCCATGCAGTACATTCTAACCTGAGGTCAAGGGTTTTCCAAATACACTAACAGTGGCGTGTAGGTATGTGGGAAACTGATTCCCTGGGGAGCTGGGAATGGAGCTGAAGATGGAGAATGAAGAAACAGCTGACACTTGTTTATTTGAAAAAGCAAAACCAAACTTGTTTACTTGTGGGTTTTTTTTTGTCTTTAAAAAGAAAGAAGAGAAGAAATGTGCTCTGTCAAGTAGGTGGGTGAATTTGCTAAAATTTGGCGCAGCAAACTAAGACAAATAAACAGATAAAGTAGCAGGGGACATGCTCAACAAAAATTAGATACTGTTCAGAGCTGGGTAGAGGGGAGGAAAAATCTCAGCATTAAAGGGAGAAAGGCAACAGATGAAGCCTTTAGCTGTGTCAGGTTAGTATATTTGTATTTTCTAAAATTAGAGAAGCAACTGAATTTAAATATCATACAAAAAATGTTTTTTGTCCTGAGTGAGGAGCAGGTCATATTGCACCACTTTTGAGCAAAGAATTTAATATTTTTTTTTCCCTTGAAAATAATTTAATGTTTTTCCCTTGGAAAGTTCCTGAGCCTTTGTCCATATTGGCTAAAGAATCTGCGTGTACCTCTATGTTTGTAGGGATAAAACTTTGTCCAGTCTTCCTGCTTTTCTCTTACACGACTCAGGAAAGAATAAAGTGTGATGCTGCCTATTCTTAGATGTGCAAACCCATGGCCCAAGCAGCCTAATTCTGGTCTAAGAGCATTTGTAATCCTTTGTGCAAATGTGTAGCAAACAGTAAGCACCAGAAATCACCTTGTTTAACATCTATTGTGTAATAAGTGAAAGAAATACCATGAGCTGTGGGGGGAGGAAGAAGGGCCACCCTGTAATGCAGAGTCATAGGTAGTCTGACATTGAGTTTAGGTGTATCTATCTTGTGTTTAGACTTTCATAAACGAGAAGTATCAGGGATGTTATGGCTTAGTCTATGAAAACTAATCTGATTGTAATATCTTTGAAGAAATGTTTTCCTTCTAACGTTTGTCAAACTTGCCTCACTCCTTTAGTATGATTTAAATAGACAGGATTTCTAGTCAGGTGAAATCCTGCTTATGTTAGCTGTCAATAGACTAAAACAAAACAATGTCAGAACAGTTGTTTGACGTGCTCAGTACCAAACAGTGTTTCGCTAGCAATGAGAGATAACTGGGTTACATGAATAGTAGTCTCCCTGATGGCACCCGTTACCTATGCATACTTCTGTACTTAGCAGACATTGGTACAGAGGAAAAAAGACTAAACCACTTTGAAATTCCAAACTTAAAACGCTTTTGCTTCAGATGGGAAGATAATGCTTCCAGTACTCACCCTGCAGCTTCTGAAATTCTTAAAAGTTTTTCCATTTCAGTGTCCCTTGGAAACGCTTTAATTTGCTTGCACTAACCCTTTAAATTTTGCGTACACATTAGAGAAGCGGTATCTTTTATTTGTTGAACATAAAAGGCTGGTTACATAAAGCATATTTTTCCATCAGATCTCATGACTGCTACCTGATTTTTATCTCAGGCTAGTGGAAAAAATGTGGTTTCTTGGGTAATGGAGCAAATTAGGGAGTATGTATTGAAAGGAACAGTCATGCTATACTGACCAGGAATAGTATTTGGTGGGCCAGCTCTAGAAATCTCCCTGAGGGCATCAGCCTAGTTTATGACTGTAGTTAAAAATAAAATAACTGGCAAAATGGATACTCACATCAATTTGTGGAGGCACAGAATATGGTTAAAAATATGATCATTTCTGTACCAAGTACAATTTCTCTATGTTTTTATATATTATCTTCAGATTGAATCATATTTTGTTGTAGAAAAATGCAATGATTTTTGGTGACAAAGCAATAATCAGCATGATACCCAATCTTGACTGTCTTTTAAGGGTAGATTACACTATGGATTTGGTTTATTTTTATTAACTGTAGCAGGAATTCGTGGTGTTTTTTTGTTGTTGCTTTCTTCGGTTTGCTTTGTTTTAAATGTATTATTGCATAACATTTGCGGTAGTTATCTGTGTTGGCTCTCATTTAAACAGCAAACTAATTCTTCCTTGTTTTAGTAAGACAGGTGACTAACTTGTTTTAAGCATACTTTCCTGTGCAACTGTGTTCACCAGGAATGAAAACTGCATTTACTATTACTCAGGAAGGTCTTTATTTGCAGTCGCAAAAAAGCAAGCACTGCTGATCAGTTAATCAAAAGGTACTGCAACGACCTCAGGAAACTGAAGTGTGTAGAGACCTCACACATGTCTTAATAATGGAAAATCACAGAGTGCTAAAGGAAAGCTCTGGTCCTGCAAGTATTAGTATTTTGACAGCACCCTATACTTATGCCAAGCCCTGTCAGCTTCAGCTGTATGAGTGCAACAGTCCATCAGTGTGCTTATAGAGCCAGGGTGCATATAAGCTGAGAATAATAGATATGTCAGGCTGGAAAGGACTTTGAGAAGTAGCTGAGTCCAACGCTCTACACTGACACAGTATGGATCTCTGCAGCTGTTAAAAACCTTCAGGCACATATAGGGAGAGTATAGGAGATTACATGACCTCTCTTGGCAGCCTTATTCTAGTGTGTCAGTAGCTTTGGTAGTAGAAGGTTTTTCCTAGACCTCAGACCGAGTCTTTTAGATGTAATCACAGAATAATAGCGATTGGAAGGGACCTCTGGAGATTATCTAGTCAAACCCCCCTGCCAGAGCAGTTGCCAGCAGTTGCACAGGACGGCATCCAGGCGGGTTTGGAATGTCTCCAGTGTGGGAGACTCCACAGCCTCTCTGGGCAGCCTGTGCCGGTGCTCTGCCACCCTCAGAGTAAAGAAGTCCCTCCTCATGTTAAGATGGAACTCCCTATCTTCAAGTTTGTGCCCGTTACCTCTTGTTCTAAATTAAGCTGATTCTTCCTGTTTACCCTAGTAAACACATGAAGATAATTTTGTAAATGACCCTTCTTTTATTTTTTTTTATAATTTGCTTGTCCCTGGAAAGCTTGGGAAAAGATTTGAGTTTGGTTAAAGGCCACAGATGAAATATGTCAGAGAGAAAAGCAGTGAAAGTAACTTAGTGACTGCAATTATTTTTTATTCCATAGTTGAAAATAGATGTTTTATCATGGTATTCTTAACGCTAGCAGTCCATTTCCCTAATGGAGCAAGGTAAAGTGGTCGTCTTGCATACAACTTTGTAATTACATATGGGAATATTATGTTGACAAACAAGAACTTATTGCTCCACCGGCATTTTGAAGTACCATCTACTTTTCACAATGAAGTATTTATAAAACAGACTCTATTTCCAGAGCATTTCATTTTGCATGACTAATTGCATGTTATAAGTTACAATGGCAATTTCTTTCCCTTGAAAGATGCTGCCCACATCTCTCACCCCACGTATTGATTTGTCTGGATACAGTTAATGAAAGGAGACCACTTGAGATACAGTTTTATTCCAAAGATCATCTGCAGGCATGGTGATAAAGATATAAATAATTGCAAGAGGATTTAAAAAAAAAAAAGGCAAATAAACCCCATTTTGTCAAAAGACAATCTGATAAACACACTCCCAACTCTGGCTTCTTCCAGGGCAGCTTTTTGCAAACAGACGTGTTTGCTAATAAAACTATGTTGATTCTTTTGCAGGTCTTATGAGTAATGATTTCTAAAACACTGGTTCCCAGCACCTGGGAGCAGTGTTCCATGAGAAGGACCATCTGTAGTTCCATTAATCCATATATTGTCTCCCTAAATATCTGCCAGGGAGATTTTTGGCCTGTCCCAGCATTGCCTCTGTAAGCTTTTTTTGGTCTTCATAGCACAAACTAATTATGCCCAAACTTCCCTAACAGCCAGATATTCACTTAAATGGGATTCACGGGTAACAAGAGCCATATAATTTTCTTAGCAGTGAATGGCTTGAAAATATTAAGATGAACTCATGATGGATAATATATAATAAAAAATGTATTTCTGGAGTTTTCAGAGACAGAATCTAGCCTACTAAAATTAATCAACTCTTCAGAGTTTCAAGACTGTTTTTCTTAATAGTAATTGGCCACTTGAACTCTCACAAATATCTTGATAATACAGTCTCACAGAAGAGCAATAGCTGTTTTGCAACTACACTCCTTTCTGAATGATTCCTCTCTTTCTCTCCTTATTTTTTTTTACTTTTCTGTTAGGTTCTGACCTTTACATTAGGTGTATTTTCCCTGCTGTAAGCATGACACCCTTTTTTGTTTGATTTGGAGCAGTAAAGTGCGATTGACTGGACATATTGCTTTATTATTGCGGAGATTACTAGCCCTCTCATATACACACACAAGGATATACAAGCCAAGAAGCAATATTTTAATGAAAATGGAGGCGATCTAAGAATCTGATTAAAAGTTTCATTCCCATAACAGTGTCCTATAGGTTAGTGTTAGTTTTATTGTCTGTTTAATCACAATTGAAAAAGGATTTGCACATCTAATTTCTCAAGAATTCCAGCTCAAAAGTCCAAGTCTGATATGTTTTTCTTGGCTGGGCACAGCAGGGATGGTTTCTAAGTGGTCTACTGAAGGAGCACACACTTTAAGATGTGATGTAGCATAAAGTGTGGAATATCCCTTTGACACTGTGTTTTAAGAAAGAGGTGACAAAACAGGAGATGAGAAGAGTCCATGGGAATCGACACAAAGAGTAAGTAAACATGGCTGATGAAGGAAGGCTGAATAATTTTCTTTAGTTTCTCTAAGGACAAGACTGAGATGAACTTTAATGTGCCATGGTGCACTTTGTTAGACTCTCTGGTTGGGGCAAGGCATGTCTGTGGGTGAAGTGAAATCATGTAAGAAGTAGTAAGTGTCAAATAAATATTGCATATAAGATGCCTCCCCACCCCAAGAAAAAATATTTGGCCTCTTCTCTGATGTGGATTAGCATAATCTAATCCAAGTAATCTGTTTCTGAGTTTGGGCTAAGACTTTGTTTCTGAGTTTGGGCTGAGAAATACCCTTTACTGTTTTTTTGTGAAACTTCATTTTGAACTCCTACCTGGAGGTCACAGCCTGGATAAAGCCATTGTGCTGGTCGTTGCACCTGTATAGTGAAACATGTGTCCCAAAGGTGATCCCAAAGACACAAGTGTGATGCTCAGGGCAGACAAGAAAACTGACTGATGTATCAGGTCACCGAGAGAAGGAACCTGAAATTGGGGGTCTATTATCGTTTGCCTTTCAAAGATTGTGGCAATTTTCGAACCAAAGGTTAATTTGGCACACAAATGCACGTATTGCATGTTGGAGGATCAAAAGCGTGGCTGTCTTGAGTGTGTGTTCAGTGTGAAGAGAACTCTGAAGCACAGAGGATCTGCTCTTGGTAGCAGTGGTGTAGGCTTCAGTCATAAGTGAGCTTAATCCCTTTCAAGAACAGAATGTAAATAATTCTCATTCTGACTTTACCTTGACAGTGCACAGCGTTAATTTATTTCTTGAGCTTGCTGTTTAGTTTTTATAAACTATAAACCTACATGAATATCATAAGCTGTGAGCTGATTGGATTAATGCACCAAAACATGAACTCTTGATCTTAGTCATTAATGGAAGTGCTAAATGTGAAAGAGAAAAGAGGTGATGCCTAAAAAATGAGCGTGTTGGAACAGACTAGAAAAAACAGCCATTTAAAGAGTTTTCCCTGAGCATCAGGGAATATAGTGATTCTCATAGGAGGCCATAGTAAGAAAGAACCAAAGATATGCCTGGAGCCATATTATGGTTATCCAGCCTTGTAAGGATTTGCATTTATTTTGTGAGCAGACGATAGGTCTTTTCTATTGAGTTCTAACACAAATCTCCAAAGAGATTCAGTGTTAAATATTTTAGGATGATTGTCAGAATTTAGAGCTTTGTTTTCAGAGCTACCATATGCTGTTCTGTTGAAGATGAATTGCTTTACTGCTTGAACTCTGAGTTATGTGTCTTGCTCTTGAAATCAGGATTTTTTACCATGCTGGTTTTAATATTGAAAAGACCAATCTAAATCTCATAGGTCTGAGTGAGTATTTGATTCTTTTCTGAGTAACAGGTTATCTAAAAGCTGGGTTACTTATGAAATAGAAATTAATTCTGGGAAAACAAAGCGCACTGTGTTTTGTGGAATGGAGAGGGAGGAAGGAAGAATTGTGTGTTCTTCAGTGACCTTGAGTACATCAAATTCAAATGTTTCCAACACTGTTTATAATTCTATATCGGCATATGTTTAGAGGGAAGGAAACATATAGGAATTGCTGTACTGGATTAGATTAATTGCCCATTTAGTTCAATATCCTGTTTTCAATATTGGACAGTACCAGATGGATTGAAAATACATGAGAAATCTCACAATGCAACGTGCCTAGCTTCTGTCAGTTAATAGGTTAAGCCTTGGAACATGAAGCTTTGTATTTATTATCAGTCGTCTTTTTTTTTTTTTTTAAATCATGCTTGATTGTGAATGTTTTCTCCAGACTCTTGTCTCAAAGAGGGAAGCAGACTGCAGTAATAGATTTATTCCCTTCAGACCAGGAGGCTGTCTTCTTGCTGAGACAGAGTGGCTCCCAACTCCCCCGTGGGAAGGCAGAACTCCCCCCCCTTTCCTGGTGACCGTCACAGCAGTGTGGTCTCATCCATACAGAGCTGCTGCTCATTGTGTCAGTCCTGTAGTCAGTATTTAGATGAAGCCCCATAGTGGATGACACACAAAAATCCAAGGCAGATAGAGAGGATATGTTATTTGTAATATCTGTGCATTGGCCTGGAATTTTGAGTAAGTTATTTGATGAATAGCAATTCTGGAGTTTCTGGCAAAAAGGAAAACAAAACTCCCAAAATGTGTGTGTCACATTTAACTATGTATTGAACAGAGGAAGACAGCTGAGCCTCCACTTGCATGGTGGTGAGTACCCAAATCAGCACAAATATAGAGGACTGAAGAACCTTGAATGGGTGGCCTCAGAGGTTTTTTGTTCCTTCTACATTAGACAAATCTAAGCTCTGTTTCTCACCTTCTCCAGTTAAATGGGATGCATTAGCTACACCTTTGGTGTACAAAGTTCACTTCCATGCTTGCTTTGTAGCAGAATTGGACACATTGACCTCAGTACTGTGATCTTTTCAAGGCCATTATAACTACAGTGAGCTTTTAAGGGACACTTGAGAATTGTTCAGTGGAGACAAAAAGCAAACTTAAAGTCCCATAGAAAAAGCTTTTCTTATCATACCGGAGCTGTGGAAAAAATGGAACTTTAATTTACCTTTTATTTTTTCAAGGTCTCTTAGCACCTCACTTAAATTCGCATATAACATAATACACTGGATTTTTATGGTAGCAATATTTATAGTTTAAATCATTAACATCCCTAGAGCAGACATAGTACCTAATTAAGGCTGAGCAATGTCATCTTTGGGGCCAGACTGACCAGAAATTTGAGCAGGGTGTGGTTGTGCCAGGGCAGGAGCAGAAGGGCAGGACTTTGCTGCTCCCATATTTTGTAGGGCAATTCACTGCTATGTTCTTAGATAATTTCTTAGTTCTTCTGTGGTCAGCACTAAGGCCAATTCAGATGACGACTGCAGGTAGAACTTCTTCACTTTTCATGGGCACTTCTGAGAGGAACACCCAGTTTCCTGTGACCTAGAAAACTGTAGTGAAGAGCCATGTCCCTTACTTCTGGTTTATCTTTACTATGCTGCAGAAGGAAGCCCTATGTGCTATTGTCACAAGGATTAGTTACAGAGAACTTTGCGTGGGTAGACATGGGAAGAGCTGGTTCATATAGAGGTCCTAAATAAGTGGTGGTAATTCCAAAATGTAGGAAGTATGCATCATCCAAAATGGAAAAGAGTAGCAACAAGCTTGTTATAAAAGAGAAATAATTAATGAGTTAAATTTCTTTTAATAGTCTGCTATTACAATACTAACAAAGGCAACACAAAAGCAGAAATGATATAAAAAAGAAGAAAAAAAGCAGATGAGTTAAGATTTGAACAGATTAAAGGAATCAAATTCTTTTCTGGGATTAACTATATGTGTTCAAGAATGAGTATGCCTTGAGGTGAGATTCAATTGAATAACAGCATTTATTTATTTTGTGGAGCATCCAGAATGCGCTTACAATGTGGTGCTGGAAAGCTCTTTTGTATAGCTCCAGACAACAAGGAACTGCAAATCAATGCAAAAAAAATGGAGGTTCTTACCACGGAGTCAAAGATAGTGATCCTAATATTCAGGTTTTCCTGAGATGCCATCAGGAAAGACTTCTTTTCTTCTGTTTTTCTTTTTGACAAGTGTTAACAACTTTGAAATGCAGCAGAGGAAAAGCCTTCTAGCTGTAGAAGTTGCTTGCCCTTGGTGCAGGAACTGTTGCTGAGGTTTGGTTAGAAATTGTTACATATATAATACGCAAGTGCTTTTTCTCCCCTATGTGTTCAGGAGAACAATGGTGATATTGCAAAATGTCCTGCAGAGTATTCTTTGCCCTGCACAGTGTACCAGGAGAGCTGTGTACCTACAGACATCCTGCAGAATGGAGGTAGTGGGAACAACTGGGAGATGCTAAAGTGGCAGTATTAGAGGAAGCTGTTGGGATGGGGAAGCTGTTGAGACAGGTAAATTGGCTTGGTCTGTCTTTCCTGTCTTTTTCTGTCTTCATAGCCTGGCATCAAATCTCTGCTGTCCAGCCTTCTTGTTAGCTATGCCATAGTGACTTTGTTAAACCTGTTAGGTGGCAGCCCAGGTCATTTCCCCATTGAGATCACATCTTATCCTGTCAAATAGTGTGACTTGTCCTGTGACTCAAGCAAAAGAAATTTCTGCTAGTGCTGGGGAAGTGTCATTACAATATTTTTTAAAGGAAATAACTAAACCACCAAGACTATAACATATGACTGTGGTGTGCTGTTTTAGGGCATGCAGGCAGTTGCTAAAGAGAATAACCCAAGTTTGTAGTAACATCACCAATTCTCTGGTGATTGTTGATATGTTAAATTCTCTGCCTTGTTCTGATGGGGGGCAAGGCACACTTTTTACAATGCTTGTAGGACTGTGGCTTTTCCAGGCATGGAGGTAAGGGCAGGTTACTGGTTTAGCTGGTTGGTACATAGTGCTCAAAAAAAAAAGAAATGGACAACAGCTGAAGGCCAAAAAAAACTCACAGGACCTTTTCAATCTTGCTTTGTGATAAAATTCAGTCTGAAATGTAGTGTTCTTGTGGCTTTGCTTAATAAGGTTTGTGAGATGTTATTTATCTGTTTGGTGATGTAGTACATACTCTATGCTTTGGAAGGTCTGCCAAGAAAGACTTACAATAATATATTGGTGGCATGACACAAGCATAGAGAGCAATACCTCTGAAGCATCATCCAGAATGATAGGCTGTTTCTCGGGTGTCAGCTGAGCAGTTTTAATAGTTGCTTTCATATGTTGTTCTGAAGTTGAATATGGATTCAGTTATTATAAATTGTAGTATTCTCCGGTTGCTGATTTGACTTCTCTGCTGTGTCACCCATTGGTAATGGAACCTACTTCTACTGTGATAACTGAGTCATGACTAAGACATACATACAGGTGTCACAAGCCTTAAGTTAAACCTAATCTTGCAGAACACTGAACGCTATTCCAAATGTCGTCTTGAAATACATGAGCTAGAGAGCAGAGGTATTAAGCCAGATTAGATACTGATGTCCAGATAAATTTAAGTGATCTCTAGCAGTTAAAAATGAAATGTGCCCACTGAAACTTCTGAAAAGATATTTCTAACTATGTTCTTATATTCTGTAACCATGGATTGAACAGTAAATCCAATAAAATTATTCCGAATTCAGAGTTGCCAGATCCTCTTTTTCCTCTATTTTAAGGACTTAAGTGTTAACTGATTGAACTCCTTTTCTGTTCATGAACAAGTGCCACAGGAGCTGTAATTATTCAAGTATGATTTCATAGTGTTTGTGTAAAACTGTTGCTTTTTTTTTTTTCTGGAGTGTACTGCATTATTCCTTCTTTGGGGTAGCAGAAAATGGATTCTTTTGATTAGGCAGATCAAATGTCTGCTGAGACCATATGAATATAATGCTGACTGCAGGCAGGATTTACCTTGGGAGCTAAGAGGATGAAACACCCCTACTACTACTAATTGGCATAACCTACCCACTCTGGGCTATACGAAATTATATTCACCACATGGCTCTGTAGTTCTTGCCCTTCAGACTGGGGCTGTTCCCAGCCTTGCGTACAGGAGGCTCTTGGGGCAAATGTATGCATTTATAATTCTTGTTCTATAACTGTTCTGTAATAAGCTGTGCTTTGGAGAACAGTCTTGTCAGTGAAGGTTGTAGAGGCAGAACGCTACAAGGAAGCGGACAAAGAAGGGCTATGAGAATGGTCAAAGCAAAATTAACTGAGAAAAACTAAAATCTCATCAGAAATGATTGGAGTTTGAAAGGCAGTGAGGAACACATAGCAAAATCCTCTCTGAAAGCTGGTGTTTTGGTTATCTTTTTTGTATCTTCAGTCTGCTGCTTCAGCATCAGGATATCTAGTGATGGTGGCTGATTTCATATCAATCACCACAGCTTTCTTGCAGCGGGGACAGTATGTGTCACTGTAGCTGTAAGAAATTCTTCCTACCAGGACAGAAATAATGGTTTACAGTACATCAACTTGGTTTCAGGATCACACAAGACATAATTTACCTGAGCTCTCATGACAGATAGAAAATGAACCATAGGTGCTGCTGTACTCATGGAAGCTGAGAGCAGACTGGAATATTTTTTTTAATGTGAAAAGGTTCCAATTTCTAGCGTTTCTTTGCAGCTTAGACCTGGCATTATTTACTTCAAAAAGCATTTTATAACTGGCCCATTTGATTAATAGTGTCTCAGATCCTCCTGTAAAGATTTAACCTTTGGCTGTCTGCAAGGGCAATTACAGCACATAGTGAGTTGGAAAGGTCTCAGGCTGCCCCAGCACCTCAGCCACAATGCAGAGAGATGCGATGGAATTAGAGGCATGTAAAGTGTAAACTGACTTTTTATTTCTGGCTGTTTCAGTAAACGCTATGGATCTGGTTGAGAAGTTTTCAGCAAGACACTGTAATAGGCTAATGCTGTTTTTCAGCTGAAAGTTATTACAAATTAACCTAGCCATGAAAGGAGAAGGCAGTGAGTGACAAAATTTTTATGAAAAATTTCTTCAAAAGGATCTGTACAGTCCAGGATTACATATGTTGAAAAGCACTGGCTCATAAAGACAGGATTGGTATTTGCACACCGTGGGCCTCAATAGAATCATAGAATGGTTTAGGTTGGAAGGGACCTTGAAGACCATCGAGTTCCAACCCCCCTGTCATAGGCAGGAACACCTCTCACTAGACCAGGTTGCCCAAGGCCACGTCCAGCCTGGCCTTGAACACCTCCAGGGACGGAGCTTCAACAACCTCTCTGGGCAACCTGTTCCAGTGCCTCACCACCCTTAAAGTGAAAAACTTCTTCCTAATGTTTAATCTAAACCTGCCCTCTTCCAGCTTGAAGCTATTCCCCCTCGTCCTATCACTACATGCCCTAGTAAAAAGTCCTTCCCCAGCTCTCCTGTAGGCCCCCTTTAGGTACTGGAAGGCCGCAATAAGATCTCCTTGGAGCCTTCTCTTCTCCAGGCTGAACAGCCCCAACTCTCTCAGCCTCTCCTCATAGGAGAGGTGCTCCATCCCTCTGATCATCCTTGTGGCTCTCCTCTGGACGTGCTCCAGCAGGTCCATGTCCTTCTTATGTTGGGGACTCCACAGCTGGATGCAGTACTCCAGGTAGGGTCTCACGAGAGCAGAGTAGAGGGGCAGAATCACCTCCCTTGACCTGCTGGCCACACATCTTTTGATGCAGCCCAGGATACGGTTGGCCTTCTGGGCTACGATTGCACATTGCTGGCTCATGTTGAGCTTGTCATCAATCATCACCCCCAGGTCCTTCTCCACAGGGCTGCTCTCGATCAATTCCCCGCCGAGCCTGTATTTGTGCTTGGGATTGCCCCGACCCAGACGTAGGACCCTGCACTTGGCCTTGTTGAACTGCATGAGATTGGCTTGGGCCCACCTCTCCAGCCTGTCCAGGTCCCTCTGGATGGCATCCCTCCCCTCCAGCGTGTCTGCCTCGCCAAACAGCTTGGTATCATCAGCAAACTTGCTGAGGGTGCACTCTATTTCACTGTCCATGTCACTGACAAAGATGTTGAATAGTACAGGCCTCAGTACCGACCCCTGAGGAACACCACTCGTCACTGCTCTCCACTTGGACACCGAGCCGTTGACTGCAACCCTTTGAGTGCGACCATCCAGCCATTTCTTTATCCACCAAGTGGTCCATTTATCGAATCCATGTCTCTTCAATTTAGAGACCAGGATATCGTGTGGGACAGTGTCAAACGCTTTGCACAAGTCCAGGTAGATGACATCAGTAGATCTTCCCTTAGAAGCCTGTTGAAGTCAGTTTTTAGTAAAATTCAGCTGGTTCTGACTAGGGGATCTAGAATCAGAGAAAACTGCACTTTTGGTGCTTCCTTCTGAAAATGGTGTAGAGAAACTAGGCCTAAAAGGCGCACAAGTAAAGATTCTGTGACAGTCACTTAGGAGAGAAGATTTAAAGACCAAAGAAAGATATTGATGTCTGAGGGGATTTGAGGTGCAAGGATCGTGCAGGGAAGCATATACGTACATATGGATACTTGAGCAGTTTCAGGAGGAAGAACCTTTCACTGCAGCACAGGAAAGTTTTCTGTAACTTGGAATAATGGAAGAAAAAAGATAAATGGAAACAGCAGCAAAAAAAAGGCTTCACAGTGAGCAAGATCAGAAACAGCCCCACAGTGTTTCAGGAGAAACACCAGTATCCTCATCCTAGGGGATATTTAAAACCTAAAAGCTCTTGGAAACAACAGTGGAGAAGGTTGCTGCTCTAACACAGAGTGAGAAGCTGAATAAATCCCTTTTATTTATCCTGCTTGGAAAAAACAAGCTGGATTTCTGCATCCCAAGCTGATAGCACAAAGCCAGAGGAGCAGGGAAAACACTGTCAGTGAATAAATTTGATTGGCACTTTGAGATTTGCTCAGTGTGAAACCAAATGATATCACATTTTAAAAAGAGATGTTTTAGAAAGGAATGGCTCGCATAGAAGAGCTCCTTAGATAAATATATGGATCTGCTTCATTTTTGAAGAATGTTTCAAAGACTGACAACTTGGACACGTGTTGTGGCTCCGTCTGCTGGAAATTTTGCTATTGTTGGAGTACCACAGTGCTGGACATAAGGTCACAGCAAAATCAGATTTGGTCTTAGCACTGTCAGTTATTATAAACCTCAGCAACAGATGAGATTCAAATGTGATTTCAGTGAACCTAGAGCTACGGTTTCCAGTAAACTTATTATTTGAAGTCTATTAGCTGGTCATTGAGAGCAGGAGTGTAGCACAAAATGTGATATTTGAAAACCTTATTAGAGAACCAGTTTTGTAATTCATGGTGAGAAATGCGTCTGTTCGAAAAGCGAGGAACTATTTTTAGCACCTGCACAAAATTCAAAAGGAAAAGAGATTGATACAGCATGTGCAATTAAACAATCAAATCTAGTGCTTAATTAAATTGTTCAGTTATAAGATGCCATGCTTCCTAAAATCGCAGAAATAATTATTGATCATCAAATACTCTGCCACTTCTGGGTTTGTCATCAGCTGAAACTGGTGAATTATTCATGGTTTTCAATTTAATACAGTAAATGTTCTCTCTGGTGATCAGTATCTGTGTCAAATGTCTAAATGTAAGTTTTATTTCTTGTCGTCTCGGTACAAGCCCTGGCTTGCTCACACTGCATGCTTGTCACTCCAGAGTAGGACAAGTTCTGCAGTCTTTTCCCAGATAAAATACACAATAGCTTTTGTGGAAGGTGGTGCATGAGAAAAGGTGGATTTAAGGTATCGAAATTACGGGATAAGGTATTTTTTTTACTTCAATAAGCTAAACAGAATGGAAAAATCCTTCACAATCAAGTTTCCTTGGGAGAGAAAAGCCAACAACTGCTTTAATTTACCACAATATTTGCATATTTTGCATTATAGTTGTGCAAACAGGAAAGATTTAATCCTGCCTGTAAGCATATCTTCATAGATGCATTATAAAAACTTCCAGAAACAATAAAATCAACTGAAAATATATAGCTCTTTGTAGGCATATCAAATTTATTACTTCTACTTCATTCAGTGAATATTTATAATCAGCATACATTTGCACTTTTTGGTAAGAGCATTTTAGCAAACTTTATATGTAAAGACCTTTTTTCTTCCTTGTGTCAATTGGGACTTTTATGTCTGAGCCAATACACATTGGTACCTTTGTGTCTCTATATGCATGAAGAATGAACACCAGTCAGAGAATGAACAAAGAAAGAGCAGGTTATTGGGTCAAAAACTAACTTTAAGTAAATTTGAAAATAGTTGATAGAGAAGTTTTTGTCAGTGCTTGGAATCAATATTAAGGTGGGACCTGCTCATATGCAATGACTGTAACAATAGTTTCTGTGGTGATGTAAAGCACGGTTTATTTTAGCTCTATGACATTACTCCTTGTACTAAAAGTGGCAAAGCAACTCTACTGAGACAGAGAAGGGACTCTCTTTTTATTTTTCCTTTCACTGTTTTCTCTATTGCAGCAATACCCCTGTGAATGATGTAACTCCTATAAAACTAAACTTCAGGGATAATATTATTCCTGTTAAGCAAGCCCTTTGATTTCTGGGAAGACAGATGAGGGTTTTGGCACATCCATGCAGCCTGCAGATACTTTATGTGGATGTTGAATTTGCGAAATTCCATCCACCTAGGGACTGTAATTATCTCTTTGTTAGAAGTTCTCTTCTCCCTGTGAAGAGACAGACATAGATGGGACACGTGAACCATTCTAAAACTGTTGGTTTTGAAGTGAAAGACTGCTGTCAGGAAAACATGGAAGACATTGCTATCTTCCCTGATTCCACTGGGTCTGTGTGAACCATTACAGAACTGTCTACCTCGATTTCAGCAAGGCTTTCGACACTGTCTCCCACATCATCCTCACAGGCAAGCTTAGGAATTGTGGGTTAGATGAATGGGCAGTGGGGTGGATTGAACAGTGGTTGACAGATAGAGCTCAGAGGGTTGTGGTTAGTGGTGCAGAGTCCAGTTGGAGGCCAGTAACAAGTGGAGTCCCTCAGGGGTCAGTACTGGGTCCAGTCCTGTTCAATATATGCATCAATGACCTGGATGAAGGCATAGAAATGTACCATCAGCAGGTTTGCTGATGACACAAAACTGGGAGGGGTGGCTGACACGCCGGAAGGCTGTGCCACCATACAGCATGACCTGGACAGGCTGGAGAGTTGGGCAGAGAGGAACTTTATGAAATTCAACAAGGGCAAGTGTAGGGTACTGCATCTGGGGAGGAATAACCCCATGCATCAGTACAGGTTGGGGGCTGACCTCCTGGAGAGCAGTGGTGTGGAAAGGGACCTGGGAGTCCTGGTGGACAACGGGATGACCATAAGCCAGAAATGTGTCCTGGTGGCCAAGAAAGCCAATGGCATCCTGGGGTGCATCAAGAAGAGTGTGGCCAGCAGGTCGAGGGAGGTCATCCTCCCCCTCTACTCTGCCCTGGTGAGGCCGCATCTGGAGTACTGTGTCCAATTCTGGGCTCCCTGGTTCAAGAATCATAGAATGGTTTAGGTTGGAAGGGACCTTGAAGATCGAGTTCCAACCCCCCTGCCATAGGCAGGGACACCTCCCACTAGACTAGGTTGCCCAAGGCCACGTCCAGCCTGGCCTTGAACACCTCCAGGGATGGGGCTTCAGCAACCTCTCTGGGCAACCTGTTCCAGTGCCTTACCACCCTTAAAGTGAAAAACTTCTTCCTAATGCTTAATCTAAACCTGCCCTCTTCCACCTTGAAGCCATTCCCCCTCATCCTATCACGACATGCCCAGCAAAAAGTCCTTCCCCAGCTCTCCTGTAGGCCCCCTTTAGGTACTGGAAAGCCGCAATAAGATCTCCTTGGAGCCTTCTCTTCTCCAGGCTGAACAGCCCCAACTCTCTCAGCCTCTCCTCATAGGAGAGGTGCTCCATCCCTCTGATCATCCTCGTGGCTCTCCTCTGGAAACGCTCCAGCAGGTCCATGTCCTTCTTATGTTGGGGGCTCCAGAGCTGGGTGCAGTACTCCAGGTGGGGTGTCACGAGAGCAGAGTACAGGGGCAGAATCACCTCCCTTGACCTGCTGGCCACACATCTTTTGATGCAGCCCAGGATACGGTTGGCCTTCTGGGCTACGATTGCACATTGCTGGCTCATGTTGAGCTTCTCGTCAATCGGCACCCCCAGGTCATTCTCCAGAGGGCTGCTCTCCATGAAGGACATGGAACTGTTGGAGAGGGTCCAGCAGAGGTCTACCAAGATGATTAGGGGATTGGAACATCTTTCTTATGAGGAAAGGCTGAGGCACTTAGGTCTTTTCAGTCTAGAAAAAAGAAAACTGAGGGGGGATCTTATCAATATTTCTAAATACTTAAAGGGAGGGTGCCAGGTAGATGGGAACGGTCTTTTTTCAGTCGTGCCCAGTGATAGAACAAAAGGTAATGGGCACAAACTTGAGCATAGGAAGTTCCATCTTAACATGAGGAGGGACTTCTTTACTTTGAGGGTGGCAGAGCACTGGCACAGGCTGCCCAGAGAGGTTGTGAAGTCTCCCACACTGGAGACATTCAAAACCCACCTGGACACCATCCTGTGCAACCTGCTGTAGGTGACCCTGCTGTGGCAGAGGGGTTGCACTAGATGATCTCCAGAGGTCTCTTCCAACCCTGACCATTCTGTGATTCTATGAAGTAAGGAGATGAAATGTAGGCATGAGGCATGCATCTAGGACTCCAAACCAAAGAGGGCCTGGGCTGAGTGGCAGGTTGTTGCTTTATTTCTGTCAGGGAGATTTGTGAGATGGTTTCTCCTTTGGTTGTACAGTCAGTTTTCATAGTTGCTCCCCACTGGCTGCTTCAGATAGTTGCCTGTCTGTTGTATACGCAGCTGTTGTATCTGTTGTCAGTCAAATGGCTGGACAGACGATCTGTGAGGGATCAGGTTGAGGACACCAGTATTGAGAAATGCCTTATTTTTGTCCAAATCTGTGAATGGCAATATTGCTCTTTGCAGAATGGAGCCACTTCACTCTGTGACTGCTGTCACAGACTTCCTGCAGCTGCTAGCGTGGGATACAGATGGCTTTCTTTACTGTAATCTCCAAAGAAATTTCACTTGTTTGGTCTACTGCATACACACCTGGTGTCTTTCCAGATACACCAGACCTACGAGGGCTGAGGGGACAAGAAGCTCACAACACTGTTGTGTGAGGAAGCCAGAGGAGAAAGTAGCAAAGCCAGCGCTTGCTGCTACACCATTAATGTGGACCATAAAACACAGCTTTGGGAGGTCCCATGCCTTTGTTTATATCCTGGAATTTCTGCAATATGCTGGCAAAGCAAGGTTTCTATGGGTATAGCCTTCCTGCTACTATAACCCTCAATTGCAATCAAGTTCTCATGAAATTTTGTGTTTGGAATAGTAAGTGATAGAGCTTAACTCTTCTCAAAATAGAAAGATGTGCCTTAAAAAAAAGAAAGCATCCAGTTGCTTTTTTGCTTTGTTTGAAAACCCTTGTTTTCTTTCTACAAGTGGGAAATGTGTTCATCACAAGTGAGAATGTGTCTAGACCAAGTTAAAGCATTTGACTTCAAAGTATCATTCCAAAACAGACAGCCACTTATATGTCTCCCTGTAAACAAATAGGCAGAAAACCAAGATTTTGAAAGAAAATCATCACAAAGGAGAAATGGCTTAGACATTGCAGTAATCCAGGGTGCTTTGTCTGCTCTTCCTGTGGAGAACTTTATAGCTTGTTTACTATGCTGAAATCTGTCTCTCACTTTACCAACTGCTTCCCAAGATGTTGACTTTGTCTAACCGTGTCCCCTTCATTCTTCACTGTTCTATTTCTTTTCCTGCCAGGATTCTAGAGTTTTGTTTGCATGTTTGCAATATGCCTCCTTTGTAATTTTTTTTCAGCACAGTTTTCTATTTCTGCCTTCTAGGCCATGTGGTCATTGCCAAAGATAGTAAGCTATGCAAAAATTTTGTGTGTCCCCCCCACCCCGTAAATAAGAGAAAGTAATTACGCCTAGATTTGGTTTAGTGGAGAGCAATTGTGCAGATATTCAAGCAGCCTTTTCTTTGTTGTGGTGTTTTATTTCTAGTATCAAATATTTGAGGCCTAATAGGTGATTTAGAGTTGGTGGATCTATGACAGTGATGAGTATTATGACCAGTGGAGTCATGAGATAGACATAAATGTGCTGTACCTGAAAGACACAAAATAACACATCGCAGAGTTATAAACTGGGAGCAAATCTCTGGTGAGGTCAGCAATGACTTTTGTTGTCTTCCAGCTGTTTTGCAGTTTTTTGTGGTGATGTTGGCCTGGCTGCTCTAGAGAAAGAAGGCTAGTCTTATCTTAAATGTATGGCTGGTAAATGGGTCCATGTGATAACAGACTTTGAGTAGATCTGTGTTGTTTCTAACCCCATCAGCCCTGAGGTAATGGAGCTGTGCTGGTTTTCAAAGGGATCCAGATTATTTTATGAACTGCAATCTTTTGTTCCTTATGATGCTTAGGAAAGGTAACAAATCTCCCTTATATTCATTCTTCTATGCCAAGGTGAACTTTAGTGGTTAATATTCACAAGAATTTAAATTGATTTCATTTTATGAACTATTGTTTGCACAATGATTATAGTGCATTTCACTAATCTATTTAAGAATGTATTCAAACTGAGGTCCCAGTGTTGTTGGCTCATCTTCGCTTACAAACCTGGTGTGCAGCAGTGACTGATGTGCTAGTTGCTTCCTGGAAATGCAGGCATAAGTTCAAAGGGATGAGTGTTGTATTGTTGTTTGAGGAATGAAGACTGCTGATGACTATAGAAACTACAGATAACACATTTAAAAGATATAAAATATCTGTGGTTGAATGTGATTTGTCTCTTGTGAATATAGTCAGGACTGCCTTATTTCAGGGGATCAAGATCTGAAAAGCGCGTGACCTCACTACTAACAGCAGAACAAGTCAGAGTTCAAGGGAGTATTTGAAATAAAATCAATACAACTGTAAACTGCAGACCTGTGAGCTCAGGTAGGTAAGGAGTTTTGTTTCTAAAGACCACTTTTCAGAGCAAATGTTATCTATAAAATAAAAAATGGACTTGTATCCACAGGAAATTCAGTTTTTCCTAGTGCTTTTTCATGCACACCCCTCTGATATGCCAGTAAACTTGCTAACGTGACAAAAAAGTTGAGGAGTATGAAATTATCCAAACCAAAATGAGGCAAAAAGCTCTGAATTCAATTACAAGAGACTGCAATCTGATGCCTGTCCCATTGAGATAGCATGGCCAAGCCATGTGACAGCTGCTGTCCCACATCTGGCTTCTGTTCTCCAGCTTGGCAATGCAGATGCTCCTTTATAGTTGCTTCCATGAGAGTTTTCCTCTGTCATGAATCCAGAATGAAGTGCAAATGTGCACCTTTGGCTTTCCAGTGAGATGCCTCAAGTATTCTGGCCCTGGAATACAAAAATTGCTATTGTGACTTTAACCCAGTGATGGCTTCAGGTTACTGTTATTTTCTCTGTATGTCTGGGTTTGGGAGTCAACTGCTGTTGCTTCCTCTCCACACCTCAGCCTCCTTAACTAGCCAGGGATGAGTGTTAGGAGCATGGGAATAGTAAAGTTATAGTTGCAGTACTCCTTTCCAAGAGTAGTGTGTGAGGGAATGGTGGGGACAGACTGTCCATAGCCTGACCCTGTGCATGAGAGCGGAGCTGGTTGAACCCTCCAGCAGTCCATGCTGTTTTATTAAGGACAGCATCTGCTTCCTTTCCTGGGAAACTGGAGGTTTAGAGGTACTGTGTATGGCACCCTGTTTTCTTAGTTCACCTCCTAGCATGGCACAAGTGAGTGCCGAGACAGGGATGTAAGCAGTGCTTAGTCCTTAGTGGTAGTATAAAAAAAGAGCTGTGGTGCCAACACTACCTCTTTTTAATTCTTCTTTCTGCATTCTTTTACTGATGTAAGCACTGTTCAGTCTACATGGTAGCATGGTTTTTCCTTTCCTCCCAAAACACCAAATCAAAGCAAAACCAAAAAAACCTTTCAGCAGGAATACTGTAAGGTTGAAAGCAGAAAAGTTTTGAATTTTCCCAAGTAAACTAAGAAAAAAACCCCAAACCTATTTCATGTTTGGTTTAATAGAATTAAGATATCTTAGGATCATAGAATAGTTTGGGTTGGAAGGGACCTTTAAAGGTCATCTAGTCCAACACCACCTGCAAAGACTAGGGACATCTTCAACTAGATCAGGTTGCTCAGAGCCCCGTCCAACATGATCTTGAATGTTTCCAGGGAAGGGAAACACTGTGCTGGTGTTTCACCACTCTTACTGTAAAAAACTTCCTTGTGTCTAGTCTAAATCTTCCCTCCTTTAGTTTAAAACCATTCCCCTTGTACTATTGCAACAGGCCCTGCTAAAAAGTCTGTCCCCATCTTTCTTATAAGCCATCTTTCTCATAAGCCTTTCTTAAGTACTGAAAGGCCACAATAAGGTCTCCATAGAGCCTTCGCTTCTCCAGACTGAACATCCCCAGCTCTCAGCCTTTCCTCATAGGAGAGGTGTTCCATCCCTCTGATCACTTTTGTGGCCCTCCTCTGGACTTACTCCAACAGCTCCATGTCTTTCCTGTGCTGAGGACTCCAAAGCTGGATGCAGTACTCCAGGTGGCATCTCACCAGGACGGAGTAGAGGGGCAGAATCACCTCCCTCGACCTGCTGCCCACGTTTCTTTTGATGCGGCCTAGGATGCGGTTGGCTTTCTGGGCTGTGAGCTCACATTGCCAACTCATGTTGAGTTTCCCACTGACCAACACCCCCAAGTCATCCTCCTCAGGGATGCTCTCAATCCATTGGTCCTCCAGCCTCTATTGATACTGGAGGTTGCCCCGACCCAGGTGCAGGACCTTGCACTTGGCCTTGTTGAACCTCATGAAGTTCACATGGTCCCACTTCTCAAGCCTGTCCAGGTCCCTCTGGATGGCATCCTATCCCTCAGGTGTCACCCACTCAGCTTGGTGTCGTCTGCAAATTTGCTGAGGGTGCACTTGATCCCACTGTGTCATTGATGAAGACATTAAAAAGTACTGGTCCCAATATGGACACCTGAGGGACACTGCTTGTCACCAATCTCCACCTGGACATTGAGCCATTGACCACTACCCTCTGGATGTGACCATCCAACCAATTCCTCATCCACTGAACAGACCACCCATCAAATCCATATCTCTCCAATTTAGAGATCAGGATGTTGTGGGGGACCATGTCAAAGGCCTTAGAGAGGTCCAGATAGATGACATATGTAGCTCTTCCCTTGTCCACTGATGTAGTCACTCCATCATAGAAGGCCACTAGGTTGGTCAGGAAGGACTTGCCCTTGGTGAAGCCATGCTGGCTGTCTCGAATGACCTCTGTCCTCCATGTGCCTTAGCATAGCTTCTAGGAGGATCTGTTCCATGATCTTCCCAGTCACAGAGGTGAGGCTGACAGGTCAGTAGTTGCCAGGGTCCTCCTTTCTACCCTTTCTAAAAATGGGTGCAATGTTTCCCTTTTCCAGTTACCAGGGACTTCACCTAACTGCCGTGACTTTTCAAATATCATGGAGAGGGTCTTGGCAACTACATCAGCCAATTCCCTCCGGACTCTGGGGTGCATCTCGTCAGGTCCTGTAGAGTTCTGTATGTTCAGGTTCCTCAGGTGGGTCATGAGCCCAATCTTCTCTTACAGTGGGAGAGACTTTGTTCCCCAAGTCCCCATCTTGCAGTCCATCCACTCGAGAGGTATGGGAAGAGAGGTTGTCAGTAAAGATGGAGTCAAAAAAAAAAGCTGAGTACTTCAGCCTTCTCCTTGTACGTTGTTACCAGTTTGCAGTCTTGCTTGTTGGGGGGGTATGCCTTCTTTGACCTTCCTTTTCTGGATGACATACATACCTGTAGAAGCCCTTCAGGAAGCCCTTTTGCTGTAGTTGGTCCAGTCAGAATGTGTCATATTTGTTCACTGTGCATTTGCATCCGCTCAGCCTCTGCGGTCTCATGTAGGAGTTTGTTTTTTGCATCTCATTTTGTTGTTCATTCCTGGGGCCCTTTCGTTAGCTGGATTATATTTCCTGTGATGCAGCATGAAGAACTTCTGCCAACTGTGACTTTGTAAGAATCCCATGGTTTCTGTAGATGGTTGGAGGCAGAGATAGGCTGGGCACTGTCTTGTCAGGAGGATTAAAGCCTGAGGCTCTGACGTTGTAGTTCCCAGAAGGCACTTAGGTGGATGTGGTTCACCATCAAGATAGACTTCCAAAAAATAAATATGTAGACATATTTAATTTATTTTGGGAGTGAGGGGAGCGTGGCACTTTCATTCTGTAAACTCTTCTATATTTTGGCTTTTTTGGTCCCATTTTAGAGAGTCTGCAAAATAAAAAACCCCATTTTTTAATCTGCTACCTACTAGTAATTTCAGTTAGCATGTAAAAATTTGAGGTCTCTACTTAAAGTCACAAGCTTGATTTTAATTAGCATTTCATTTATTAAATATTTTTCCTAAGGTGTATCTTTCCATTTAGAGATATTGCAAGGAATGGGAGAGGGAATTCTCAAAGCACTGATTAGCAGGCAGCAATGTCAAATCATAATTCTGGCATGACTTACTAAACCTATAGAGTCAGGGGTCTATTTGGATTTTCCCTATGCATTTTCCCCATTTATTTCCTGGTGGTAAAACTTGGCATGTATAGTTGCAGCTTGGGAGCAATGATGTAACAAATATTGTTTAGATTTTTTTTTGTGATCCTTTGCAGTTATATGAGCAAATCGCATGACTACTGCTGCCTTTGTGCTTTTTATAAGCTTTCTGGCAGTTCTATGGCAAAACATTTGTGGGTAAGTAATATTTATTGGGTTTATTTTTAATCAGAGGATAAGATTGTGGTGTTACAAACTTGCAAAAGCCCCTGCTGCTGGGTCTGGACCTCATTGCTGTATCTGGGCTCCACATACTTTCCTCTCCCAAGCTTCCCGAAATGAAGCAGGCTCCTGGCAGCTGCATCTCACTTTTGTGGGTGCCATCAGGAGGTGCAGGTCCTCTACTTAGGACTTTCTCATACAACTGAGACAGTGTCTTCCAACAGCTTGAATTAGTCTTACATTCTCTAGACTCCGGTAGTGTAAGCACGTTTTCCAGAGGACTATTTGAGTTGCAGCTCATTAATCTAGGACACTAGATATTGAAACAGGTCACCTACAAGCTTTACAAAGGCTTTACAGTCCTTCTGTACAGCATAAGAAATATCCTGTCTATATTTTGGATACCCAAATTGGTGCTCGCTGTGTTTACTCCCAGAAACACGTGAGCAATGTGCTGGAGATAGTGGAGCTGGCTGCTCAGCAGGGCAGGACTAGTCAGGACTAGTCTGAGATGGTAAATCTACACTGTAGCGTGCTGTGATGTATGGATTTACCAATTCAGGTTGGTTACTGGCTTTTAGGGGTCTTAATCCATTATGCAGCATAGGTGGACTCCCAGAGATCAGAGGAACAAGCTGAGTTCATTTTCCTGCCTCAGCTTTTTTTTTGTTACTCTTCAGTGTTTTGGGGTTTATGTCAGTGTCTCTGGAACAGTCTGGTTTTGACAAGGTTTCTTCAAGTTTTGGAGTCTGTCCCCAAACTGTGAATCTAAATTTACTAGCAGGCTTCCCCGTAACATGTTCCTTTTCGCTTTCTCGGATTATATAACGAGGCTGATAAACCGCTGGAGATTCCCAGCAGACCTGTATGGTTGCTTCTTCATGGAGTGTAGTCTGACAACCTGGTTTGCACTGGATGGCAGCTACCTTTTTCCCTGTAAGCTTTCCAACCCAGCTCACCATCATCAACAGCTAACAGACCTCCTTTGTTAGCCTTGCCTCAGATGCAATTGCCTCACTAGTCATCTCCTGGGAGTTTTATCTCAATATGGAAACACAAAATGCATTTGAAATGGAAAAAGAAGTTTCCAAAGCAGTTGGTAGTCTAACACAAGGGGGGGGAGAGACAATGCCCATGAACAGCCATAAGGCTTAGACATACAGACAGACGTAGACAGATTTACCACATTGGCACTAATACTTTCAATCTTTTTACAAAAAGAAAATATTGCCAAGATGCTAATGTATACACATGGTAGCAATATGTTCATGAGGAAGTGTAGTTAAGTTAATTACTGGAGCTGGGCTGTATGGACTGTGTGTTACACAGATGGACTGTATGATACACAGACACTTTTTAAGTATGCAGATTCCTACTGAAGTGGCACAGCTTAATGACTCACTTGGATTAAAGCTGCTACAACCTATTGTCCCAATAATCCAGGATTTAAGCATGCTGTAATTGTATGTATCATGCATGAAAGAGCAATTTGTAGCTGTGGAAAGTTTAACACTGCTCCTAGCTACTTGGTTTTCTGTTTTCTTTATGACCATGAACCGAAGTTTGAGTCTCAGCTGTGTTTGTCGCACACAAAGGCTGATTCCTTTCCTTACTCTTACTATTGCGAACTAGAAGTAACTCCACTGAAGTACATGAAAGGGGAGCAAGCTTGGGTCTCTTCAGCAATAAGATACTGCTTGTCAGCGGGGTCTGCTTAGTGTCTTGCACTGCAGGTTGCCACACATGAGCCTTGCTTGTTTTTATTCTCTGTCATAGAATGATTTGGGATAATAGGCAGACCCCATCTGTTCCCATTTTAGGACGCTTTGCTTTCTTTTTCAAAATCTGCCCATAAATAAACACACAGAGAAAAATACTGGGGTGTGAAGCATACACCATGGGGTTAGCACAGAAGGTCCTGCTTCATGTCTACCAGCACTGACATGCTTAGCTATTGCAGCATATATCATACCTGACATCCAACATCACCTATGTAACTCCTTCAGGCCTAAATTTGAGTGTTACTGGAACGAGCTGGGTGAATGGAAAATTAACCTTCTCCAGGAACTGCTCCCTTCCTCTCAGGTTAAGTCAGGGCATGTCTATAGCTGCACTATTTTGCTGTACCAGGTTCATACTGAGAGGCCGTGTGGGTCGTGCACAGATTATGGAGGTGACATGGGGGGTGAGAGGGTGTGTTAGGTATCTTCTGGCACACACATGGATGAGAAAGTAGAAATGCTTTCACAGAACTCAAGGGAAAACTCTGCTGCATCCTCATTTTTGGCTGTGGGAGGGCAGGGAGGGGACTTTCTGGGGTAGGGGGACAGTCCTCCATAGTGCAGCTGTCAGTGAAAAGGGTTTTATCAAGGCAGGGGACAGGGCACAACTCAGGAGGACGTATTTGCAGCTGCCTGCATGCCTGTAGCATTTCCTTTACTCCACTGTGAATTCCACTTTGTGGCATTTCAGGGTTTTCCTTATCCTGAGGTGAGGCTGATTATTGCAAAGAAGCTGCATGATAGTGTTTCTATCAAAGCCAGACTTCTCGTATCAGATTAGCATTCCCTGTAAGCACCGTGGAATGGGAGGCTGTGAACCCAACCCAGTGCGAGTGATTGTACATCAGTATTACCTAATTCTTATAGTATTAAGGTAATTAGGAAACATGAGACTTGACAAAAATAGACAGCTCTTTGTGCTGAGACTATCAAAGGCGTTTCTTCTCCCATGTCAATTTGAACAGTGCTCTTGGCTACTACATTACAGTAATCAGCTTAGCTAAATTTGTTTTGCATGTCTGATGTTAATGAATGACTGGTTGTTATTCTTTCAGGTTGAAATCCACTGCATCTGCATAAAACGGACAAGCTAGCAGTCAGACTCCAGAAGCTGCAAGGCAGAGGGGGTGCCAAGGAGTTGAAATCCACACTTGCAACAAGTGTGGGACTGCAGGAGAGCACCCCAGTGTGTGTCACTTTAGGCTAGTGCAGCAGCCACATGTCTATTGCATCAGGGTGTGAAGACCTTTGGGATCTGCACAAATGTGGATTATGGCTCCATTAATCCTTTGAAATTGTTCCTTGCTGGTTATGGCAACATTGGAGATGTAATGGTTGTACGTCATGGTCCCTATGTGAGTGTGCCATTCATTCCTGTCCCCTTTCCCTCTACTCCAGGGTGGGTCTTACTGTATGTGGGGCTTCTGTTGTCATCGCTTATGGGCGTTTTCCAAAGGTGGTAAAATGAAGAAATGATAAAAAAGTGAAGCCTCTGGTTAGAAACACGCTTCAGCTCGATTGAGACAGTTCACACAAGATGGAATTCTAGGCAGGCTTTTTTCAGATGCTTTTCTAGTTGATCCAATTTATAATCTGTCCCTGCAAACATGCCATTTCTAATGGGTTCCATATGCCTCTAAGCCTTCCTGTTATTTCCTACTTTAAGGATTGCTCTGTTCAACAAGAAGTCTGCCACTCTGCAGCTTGTCTAAGATTTTTTTTTTTTTTTTTAAAAAGAAACCCAAACAAAACCTGGAAGAGGGCCTAGGACTGGATGCCACTTTCACAGTCATTCTTCACAGCTAACCTCGACCTCCATTCTGATGCTGCTTGATGGCAAAACAAAGAGTCTGTTCAAAACATGTATGCTAATGTAAATAAGGGAGGTTTGGGGTGCTTTTGCAGCCAGAAGTGGCCATGGTAATGGAGACTGTTTGAGGAGCTCAAGGTGTCCACGTGCTGGTGCTACTATAGAGCTTATAGTTTTCCTCATCCATAATTAAATTTTTGTGTGTTTTTTTTTTTTGTTTGTTTGTTTTTTTTTTTTTTTTTACACTGACCCTCTAAACTGCTGTCATACTGAGTTATTTCATCCTGGTTCCAGAGAATGGTTCTGTAAATACTCCTCTCGGCCACTTTTTATGGTCTGTGACTGTGGAGGGGTTTTGAAAGCTCATTGCTACTTTACTGCCCACACGTTTCCCCATCTATTCCCTATCTTGCTGCTGCCTCCTTCTCCCTACATTAATCCTCCATTAACATCGTAAGGCACTGATGAAGGATGCCAAGGTCACTCCTGTGCCAGTAAGCTTTTGCAGCTATGGACAGTCGCATCTTAATGCTGAGTATGCCAGTTTTATTTTTCCTCAAGAGGAGATTACCAGGAAAAATACCACTGCCAGCTGAGCTCCTGAATGCCTATAATTTTCCTACTGAAATGAGGGAATTATGCAAAGCCAAACACCCTGGCCAAAGACTAAAGTCCTCTCCCTTATGTGCCATTTTCAGTGTCTAAGCAAAGAAGGTTCCTGTGTTAATAATCTGCTAAATTCCAAATTAACACAATTAATGTATGAGGTAGCTTGATAAGATGGAAGAAGCAGGGAGCTGAACTGCCTGTTTTCCCATTTCATGTGACCTCTCTTCCTCACTTCTCTCATTTAATACTGTTTAAAAGAAACACCTCTACTTAAGGCACCTACTCAGGCTTACGATGGGAAAAAATCAGTTAGTATGTTGACATATGAATTACTATTTTTACTGTGTATTGGAATAGCTGCTGCAGCTTGTAAAGTGCCACACTAGGCATTTTACAAACAAATTGTGAGAGGGAGTCCCTGCCAACATAGAGTTTATGATCCAGACAGACAAGATAGACCAAATGTGAGAGAAGGAAAATGTCACCTTTATTTTGTGTCTGCAGAAACTGACGCTCTGAGAGAGAGTTTCTTCAAGGTCATAGGCAGACACAGTGAGAGATGCATGGATTGAATCCCCACTTCCAGAGTCCTGGGACAATACTGTACTCATTAGACAAGCATTTCTCCTAAAACACTGTATAAGTTCCTCAAATTAAATTCCCCACAGAAAGCAGAAGTTTGAATAGGAGTTAGCTTTTTTTAAGTGACTTGCAAACTCAGAGCAAGCTACCTATTAAGGAGCCATTAAAAAAATTAAGTTAGTCTCCTGAGGAGGATAGTTTTTAATTAAAATAGAGCAATCTTGATTGGATTCAGTGGGCCCAACTTCTTACTGCATTTTCAGTTTGTATATTCTGAAATAACCAAGTTGTACAAGCTTATTACTGTCTAGAGCTGGATGAGCTTTCTTTCTGTGAAAATGTATTGTTAAAAAGCTGGGACATTAATAAGAGTGGAAGAAATGCAATTTTGTACTTTTAAAGAAAGAATCCTCTCCCCTGTAAGCCCAAGAATATTAGCATGAGATGCGGTTTGGTTTGGTTGAAATCTGACAAAGGGGAATCTAAGCTTCCATGAGCTACCTGTGAAAGCACTCATCCTCAGGCGTGTAAAATATAAGCCTGTCACTTTTCTTTGACCTGATTTGTGTTCAGAGGGGACAATAAAGGAACTTAATTGTATATTTTGCCACATTAACAACAGTTAGCTTGTCCAGACCTCAGAACTATCCAACTGTTGTGAACAGGGTGGGAGGGGAAGGATTCTTGTAAAAGGTCCCCACAGAGTCATATTTATAAATTCCACCTAATAGTTATTTTGTATCAACAAGAATATGTCAGTATCAACAAGTGACAAATTAATACTGGAATATAATGTGTTAAATTTTGCATAGCCATCACTGACTAATGAGGACTGACCTTTGCAGCAATATATACAGTCAGTTTATTAAGGCAGGGACAGAGCAATCTCTAGGCCTTTGGTCAATCTAGGTTGCTCAGGGCTGAGGAATTTCCATTTAAAATATCTCTTCAGGTGATAAAGACTGATTCAATAGAGATCGGCTAATAAAGAAAGTGCTGGAAGCTACTATTAAATTCTAGCTTCTGTCAGCTTAACAGCAAAAACTTTTAATGAGGAAACCATTAAAGTTGACCTAATGAATCAGAAATGCTTTTCCTTGCTGGCTAATTATAGAGTGCCTAGAATATCTTTTGACATATGTAATTTAGAAAATATGGATCTATTGAGTCCTGCTCTCGAAGGAAACCTGTTGTGTAGCAGAAAATGCTCCCCTGGGAGGATACAGCGTTTGACCTGGATTCACTAAGGAATCTCCATGGTCAGGTGGGCTGAGTGTAGAAGACATGCAAATAGGTGAAATTAGCAGTTGATATGTATAAATATTGCTTTGTGTAAAGTGCTGTGGTTGTGGAGGAACACAGTAGGACACGTAATGAGTAAGAATGATTGCTGCATGCATCTGGTTTGGAAAAGAGCATTATGATAATGCCCTAGTTAGTAAAGTAGTAAATATATCAAGATATCCCATTTACAGTTACAATGTGAGGTAAGGCATCAAAGGATGTCACTGAAGATGGTGTCTGCTGTTTGCTTCAGATTTTTCTTCTATTAGCAATATTTTCTGGCAGCAACATTTTTTTTTTCTTGTCACCTAAGGAAATTTCATCAATACTACAGTAACAACCAGAAATCCAAACCTTGATCAGATTGGGTGCTTAAGAACCCAGCTAAGAAAGAGTTTCCACCGGTGTTGTCACTTCTTGTTCTCCTCTCCACAAAATCTTAATTTCTAAATAGACAGGATAAATAAAAGAAGTAAACTATTTGTGTTTGGCAGAGATGAAGCACAGAGAAATGAAATCATTTATCAAAAGCTACAATGCAAATTTACATTGGAGTGAGGAATAGAACTCAGGTTTTGGAAGTCTTAATTTGGAAATTGAACCCTAGTCTGCATGTGGGGGTTGATTTATCATTGTTGTAATCTATTTCCATTTTCATATGAAACTTCCTCTGTTGTGATATGTCAAAATGTGGTTCACAGTAAAAATCACAACCGAGTTTATGGAAGTTGGCAGTTGAAGAGAAAACCCAGATGTGCAACATATTATAAATAGCGATCCCTGTGTCTGTAACTTGCACAATTCTAAGCTCCTTCCTTCTGTGATTCAGAAACAAAACCTTAAGTTAAAAAGTGAAAGGTGCCCAAGTTGTGGATATAAACAAAGTGAAATGAGGTGGAAAGGGCACTACAGTTTTAATCTGGAGCAAAATACAAGCAACCATTTGGAACAAGTCTCCTGTTTTCAATGCAGTGCTATGAACAGATTAGAAGGTCTTTAAAACCTTCATTTAAGAGGATAATATATAAAGTAACTTCTTTGATTTGTGGTAGATTACTGTGGTTTTAAAGCTTGACAGGAGATGCTAGAAGGTGAGAATTATTCTTTGTTGAAGTAACAGATTTGCTCTTTTTTTTTAGTAGAATAAAAAAGACACGTGTGAAGATTTCCTTTCAAATTTCTTCGAAGTTAGTCTCAAGTCAGCTAAACTGAGTAATGTGCAGTAACGTCCTGAGGGGTTGATGGTGTTGGGGTTAAGGCTTAAGATGGGTGAGTTCTTTAGAGCAATCATGTCGTCTTGTAGGAGTGAGTGGTATTATACCATGCACTGGTTCCAGTATTCTGTTGGTACTTGGAGTTGGAAATGGGATGTGCTGTGGTATGTCACCTACAGCGGCTCATCATGTCCCACAGGTGTCCCAAGGAGGTTGTCTTGCAGGGGAAGTGATGGCTGGAGGTGGAGATCAGAGAACCAGGTTACCCGTGAAGCCCGGGCTTGTGATGCGGCAGGCTGCTGCTGTGGGCAGTGCTGTAAGTGGAAGCAACTTTTGTGTAGGTCTAATGTCAACTGTTTATACTGTGGGCTGGTTTGGTCATACTATACTGACCATATTGATGTCCACTGGGGGCTGTTAATGTCTCTTATTGACTGTAGCACAGCTGATCTTGCAGCCTTATTGGTTTAGCCATTGACATCTAAGTGTCCAGTCCTCTGCCCCACCATGACAGTTCTGTTGACTGTGCTAGCTGCCCTGAACGCCAGCAGTTTTCCAGGCACTGAGTATTTGTCCATCGTTAGCCAGGTCTTGGTCGTCTTTGCAGGGCTGGCATTTGTAAATCAGATACTCCTTCATGTGCCCAGCCTGGAAAGACTTGGACTTACTGCTGTTGATGCTAAACTGCAGCTAGGGAGCTAACGAGCTTCATTAAGACCAGACCTTTTTAAAAGATATGCTTAATGCATGCTGCACTGCAGCTTCTCTCCTACTCCAGTAGATGCTTAGATCCTAGGATCTCCAGCTGATGTTATTTGTTAATATCTGTGGCTACCAGACTATAGGAACAGGCTGCTCTTCTGCGCGGGGCTGTGCTGTATGCCCCTAGCTGTGGGAGGGATGGGAAGCAGAGCCGACTGTGTCTGTCTCGCATCCCGTGCGTGAGACTTGACAGGCCAGGCTCCCTGCCAGCCTTCTGGAGACCCCCTTGGCAAGTACAGTCACAGGGATCCGTGATGGAGGGTGAAGAGGCTCCATTTTTACATTAAGGTAGGAGCCAGTGCCAAGTGACTAAGGTGGCAGTCCTGTGTCTTTTACTCAAGAGACTTGCCATTACAGTGGTAAAGATCCAGCTGTACTTAATATTTTCTTCATGCTTGCAAATGCCACATATCCAATAGAAATAACTTTCCTTTATCCTCCTCTCTTAAGAATTTGAATGATTCAAACTTGGGACACTCTTCCTTTGTTCTCTGCATTTTTAGCCTTGAGGATTACGCGTGTCCTGAGCTTCTTTGTCAGGAACTTTATTTCGTAATTGCATAATTCTCTATTATTAGGTCTAAATGTCATAAGGATTCACAATAGTATCCCAGATTTTTCTCATGTGGGGTTCAACTCTGAGGTAAATCTGCAGTGTGCTATTTTAGAAGCAACTTCTGTCTAGTCTTTCTGTGTGCAATTTGAACTTCAAGTGAATACATAATTGCACGTAGAAGTATTAAGAAGATTCTGTGTATTTCCTGTGTATTTAACATCCCAGAATTTTGCACTGGGCCTTCTGGTACTGTTTATTTACTTAGGGTTGGTTTTAGGCTATAGGCATTAATAATTTTATGACTGAGTGTTCCTAACAGATGGCTTTATGGGCTGTAACAGCCACCAAAGAGCAGTGCCAGGGAGCAAAATGAAACCATATATAATACAAACGGTTGTGTGCGGGCTTGCTGTAGGTTACAGAAATACCTCATTGATTGAATATCCTTCTGTAAAGGAGGGTTAGAAACACCAGCTAAGAATGGAGCCAAGGGGACTCCCTCTGGATAATATTAGTGGTATATTATTGTGACTTGGAGAAGTGCGTAATTGGTACCAGTCAAAGGGGCCCTCCGCCCTCTCCTTTTTGAGTGTCTCACTAGAAAAGGCCTATAGATTCATGGCTTGTTACAAGTTAGCGTGTGTGTTTGTGGACAGTATATGGTCTGTTACCCCTGAAAATAGAGTAGCTTATTGACTTTCAGGGGACTGTGTAGAGGAATGGAACATGTGTGATAGAAAGTGGTCTGCACTATTTGTTATGGAAGTCTATGGGGAGAGTGGTACTAGGCTGTTCTTCTGTGCCCTGTAAATCTGCAGGCAGTACACTGTAGTACCTGGTAGGTATTTTTTTCTTGTATGTTTTCTATGTTAACGTTCTTCTAGATCTGGGGGAAGAATCCAGATTTGCAGGCCAGTGAAAGCTGCGTGAGACACAGATTCACCTACCTTTTTTGACAATTGTTTTAAAAGATATCTTATGTATATTGACATGAAAGAAGTTTGTGTATATCATCATGAAAGAAGCATGTTATAGACTTCTAATCTAGAAACCCTTTTGGTCATATGCCCAACTCTTCTGGTGGAACTCAAAGGTCTTGTGACTCATTGGCAGCCTCTGATACACCAAATCAGGGACTTATCATTGCTCCCACAGAAGTAGTGCCAAGGCTTAGCTTATCTTGACAAGACTGGATTATATTCAGCTGCATCTCAGTAATTTAGAGAAATTACAGATATCTCCTGCATAAAGGGAGATGTAGTAACTTGTAGCATGATTAGGGGATCACAGACTATTGCCCACCCTTTTAAATGACTGCAGAGACCACAGGAGGCAGGAAAAGAGAAACCACTGGGTCTCCTAGATAATTTGACTGCCTTAGTAATCTTGGTATGAATTTATCATCTGTTTTTTTTTTTCATTTAAGTGGGGTAAAATAAATCTTAGCACTGAGATTAAGCCTTAGTAGTAGATGTCATTATGCATAAGAATGCACATGCAAAAGTGTTTAATAATATGCCATCAGTGCGGGGTCTAAATTTATCTTTTCATACTTCACTGTCACCAAGCTCTGGTGGCTCCCCCTTTATTTGATGGCTTGACCTCTTCTAAACCATTAAAAAGGATATCTTTTTCCTGCAGTAGCCTGGTTTTAAAATGTCACTCATTATGAAGCAGATTCAAATAAGATTCCTGGATAGTGGTTTTGCAGTGCTGTCTCTGAAACTTTGTGATGATTATGTCAGTAGACTGGAAGCTGATTTCTATGCAGATGTCAACAGAAGCCAAATCATAGCCCTACAGTAAGATTTGAAAGTCTGGTACACTTTAGATCATATGCTTTTAAACTTGCTCAGGACCAGAATAACTCTATAACGAAGTCACATTGTGCTCAAGTGTACTACTAAACAAACAAATCCTCAAAATACTTGTCTAGAGTTCATGAATGCAGCAACTGTATTGAGCAACTGATGATCATGGGGCAATGCATGAAAACTTGCAATGTGTAGAGTCATTCCGTGGTGGTGAAGATCATCCAAGGAGCATTGTTGATCTCTTAAACTAGCAAGGGAAGCTGGTTAGTGGCAATGCTGTGGAGCAGTTTCTTCTAAAAACCATTCTCTTATTGTCCTGGTAAACATGACGTCATCTTTGTGCAAAGTGGGGTACTGCACAATCTGCCACCAGATGATTCACTGCATGAAGTAGACAAACCTTGCTGGGAGGACAGCAGACTCAGGTTTGCATTTTGGTTTTACTGGGAGCACTTAATTAAGTCTTTCTACCTGGTGCTCCCCAGTACTTTGGGGTGTCTTAAAAGTGGCCAGCTATTTTGTAAGAGCTTGCCATGAAGGCAAGCCATGGAAGTTTTAAGCTTTTAGTTGCTTTCCTGGAAAGTTTTTGATGCCCTTCAGGGAAAACATCCAGCATTTACAAATTAACTACTTGCTGATTTATAGATGCCAATTTATAGTTGAATGCTACTTGCTTTTGAATCCTCTCTGTTTTTTCTCTTGATAGCAGGTGATAACAGAGTGGCCAAATAAAGTACATTAGCAATCCTGATGTGTCAGCTCTGGTATATGTTCCTATCAAATAATGCTGCGATCGTTTGGGATAAAAGCTAATAAGACTGCTTTCTCTGGGGGTCATTTCCGTGTTGCATATTAGTTTCTGCACACTCTAACTGACTCTTCTGAGGTATCTGGATGGGTATGTTATTTAGCCTCCTCCCCCCCCCGCCTCCCCACCGCCCCCACCTGCCCTGTCTCTAATCTGCATCTAGCAAGGGCCTTTTTCCAGCAGTTGTTAGCGGTAGGTAACTTGTTGCGTGCTGTGGGTGTTGGATTATAAGGTCCTGTTTGCCTCCTCCCTAGGTCGGATACCCAGAAGCCACTTTTATCTTTCTTTTTTCAACCTGCTGCTGTGTGGTCCCTTTGAATAACCTTATGTCTGAATTAAAAAGAGCGAGGGAGGGAGAGGGGATGCTTACAAGAAGGAAACGTTTTGCTGACGTTTGCAGGGTAAATGTAAACATGAATAGTAGTGCTATGTGTACGCCTTTCTAGTACAAAAAGCTCAACTTGCAGTATGACAGTTAGCATGAATATAAAATATTCATACCCTGTTCAAGTATGCAATGATGAGCTCAAAGAACATCACTCTTTCACGAGCTTGTCAGTGTATTATTCATGCTCTGTACAGTTGATATCTTTAGACAGTATTTTTAATGTGCACATTATATACTCAGAACTATGTCTTATTTACACTTAATTTTTGTGAGACTTGCATGAAAAATAGTGCTGATTTCACCTTGTATGCTGTGCATGAGAATTAAAAACTCCAGCCCTCTCTTTTTGGGATACTAGTATCTTGATTAAGGTTTTTTTTTAAGCTTCTTCCTGCTAGGGTGTTAATGAATGACCTTAGTCACTCAGCTCTTAGTGAAAAGGCAATGTTGTGGTGTTATGGGTGTTACTAATATTGTTTATTGCTTTTGTTATCATTTTCACAAAATTACCTGGGATTTTTCATGTGCAAAGCAGACCATAACCTCAGCTAGGGTAACTCTGCATGGTTCCAGTGACTCAGTATTGCTCTAACAACTTCCATTTGGCCACTTGGGACAAGTAAACCAATTTTTATCCAGTTTAATTATGGAAATGAGATGTCTGAAACCACCCTGTGAATACAAATGTGTATTCCCCCTATTCTGCCGTAAATATTGGAACCTGTTGTATAATTTCAACAAAATGCGACAGGGAAGTAAGAAGTAGCAAAATACTGAGTTCTTATGAAAATCAAGTCCCATATTCAGCCTCTAAAATAATTTTTTCAGCTTGCCACCAACTAAGAGATGGTAAATCATTTGCTATGTCCAGTCACTAACTGCTGGTGCCCAGCTGACCACTTGGGAGGTACACAGTGTTTAGCCTCTTGGACATGAATGTATGTGTAGTTTGGGGCAGACTGCAGCTCAAACCATCTCTTGCCCAAGGGGAAGGTTAAATAACAATAAGCTTCTGGTGGTAAAATGCAAGTGATGCGGTCTCAGACTGTTACCTTAGTTAAATTAATTTAAAAGAAATCAGTCAACCATGAGCAACAAATTAATTGAAAATAAAGCATAATTCATTTCAGTGCTCATGGAGCTGTTATTGCCACCCATTTTGCCTTTTCCACATCCTAGCTTTA
Source organism: Pluvialis apricaria (assembly GCA_017639485.1). Classification (NCBI taxonomy): domain Eukaryota; kingdom Metazoa; phylum Chordata; class Aves; order Charadriiformes; family Charadriidae; genus Pluvialis; species Pluvialis apricaria. The sequence continues at coordinate 14,156,565 of CM030012.1, forward strand.
TTTTGCAATAACTTCTTACATCATGGTCAGGAAGGAGTGTAATCCTAAAAAGCCCGATCCAGGTGAAATCAAATGCAGACCCCACACCGATTTCTATAAATGGCATGATTCTGTCACTTGTCTTTCACTATGTTTGCACAAGGCTTCACTCAATAGGGCTCTGATTTCTGACTCAGGCTTGTGCATACGTGATTAATGCATATTATGTTTCACTCCTGTCATATGGAAAAGAATTTCAAAGAGGCAGATTTTAAGTTAGTGGCATCTGTCTAAATAGGCATAATTACAAAGAACAACTTCACTTTCAGAGATGCGCAGTACCCTCATGTTCTCATAGTGCCAGAGCTATAAAAACAGAACACTTCTTCGGGGCTGAAATACGGACTTTTTTGCTGAGCTGAGATTCCTTCAGGATGGGAGCCAAATTTTATCCATGATTTTTTCTCCAAATACTTACTATTTTCATGCCCAGTTGAGTTTGCATAATAACCAGACAGAAATTGTCTCACTCGCACTGTTGTCCAAGATGCATTTTTATGCATATTCATTCTTCAGTAATCTTTATTCAATGTTAAATCCTCTTTGCAGTTTGGATCCAACAATAAGCAATATTTTATTAATAGTCTTTCACAAATGAACTGGAATAGGATGTTACCGTGATAAAGAAATCGTGACGTGCGATTGTGCAGTTTAAATTACTCTCTTGCAGTACAACTTTTGTAAGGCAAGCCTATTTAAAAATAATAATTAATGCAAAAGACAAATCAATTCCTTTGTTTTGGCTGTTACATGAAAACACTATGTGAAAAACTGGATGCCAAAAGCAATCATGCCCTCAAAAAACACCCCTGACATATCAAATGGCTCTGAAACTAGGTTAGCAGTCATCCGCTAGTGAAATTTCACAACTTTACGCCTGGATTCCTTAACATTAGAGAAATACAAGGTCTAGTCTTCCAGGCATCTTGGTAATGAGAAAGGAAGCTGTCTACGTTTACGGAACAAAAGTTCATAACTTCCGACTTGCAGAGGACACTAAGTGGAGACGGATTATTCCATCAACAGAAATCTAGGAGCCTTCTAAACAAAAGAGAATAAGGAAAGACATCTATGCAGTGAGAACACTAGAGCTAAAAGGTTTAGAGATGGCCTTAGAATTAAATGTATACTTGGCATTATTACTTAAAGGTCTTTGCTATCTATGATAACGTCGGGACACAGCACCTGGAAGGAAGAAGAACATTTTAGGGTGGAAATTAGTTTTCTAACAATCAAAATAATGAGGTTCTGGATCACTCTGCTGAACAGAGTAGCAAGGCAAAGGAAAGCCTTTTATCCTTTTAAAATGGAGGTGAATGAGATTATTCCCATACTATAGTCTGTTTTTCTTCAGTGAAGTTGTACTCTCCTGCTTGCAGCTAGGAAGAGGCTGAGGGTCCGTCCCAGGCCTCTTGCTCAGTAAGGTAAGCAGCTCTGCAACTGAGGGAGAACTTGCTGGGTCCTGGGAAGAACCTGGGATCTGCACAACCCCTGGGTGGACACTGTCTGATGGTTGTTATCATCTTTTTGCAAGTAACAGTACTGTAAAATGCCTTGTTTCTGCAAAACTTTATTCAGGACAGTTTCTTGAGTTTAGATTGGCTCTTATGCCAAAGAGAAATGGAAAAATATTGCAAGCAAAGAACAAGCATGAGGGTTTTTCATGATTGAAGTGACAGTCTTGGTCCTGGGCAGGCAGTTCTACATTTCTTTTTCTCTCATGCCATACAGTATTTTTAAAATAATAAAGCAACAGCAGTTTAATTATTGTTTCTCACTGCATGAAGCTACACTTGCATATATTAACATTTTTGTGGGGGTTTTTCAACCCTTTCTTTTTAAAATAAATACATATATGTTAAATGGAGTACATATGTGTTACACGGTGTTATGTTTAGCTTAGTACTTTTACATTTTTATTAGTACAGTATTATACAACACAGTGAATAATACTTTGTAAGCTTATTCTCTTGTTGACATTTTTGTTGACTGGTTTTATGAGAATTTTTCCTTTTTTTTCTTTTTGCCTTGTGTTTTAAAAACTGTCTATTCCAGTGAAATTTTCAGTTAATGCTTTTATTTGTAACCGGAATAAAATTCAGCAAAAAATAGGTAAAACCACCTCAAATGAAATATTTGATATATATTTGATAGCAACTGAATCACCCTTATTTACTCACCTGCTTATATGACTGAAAGTGTTCAAACTACTGGAAACTGCCTGTGATTAACCAGCAGGGAATCTCATGTAGGATGGGACTCCCACAAGTACAGATGTGCTAACTCGATATACTATGTTTATAATCTCTTTCAGCTAAAAATGCATGTATGTAGTAGGAGATGATGTCCTGAGAAAAGAGGTGTAGCACAATAAAGCAGCCTTGGATTCTCAGCTGTGTGATTTCAAAGTTTCCCATCAGTAGCTTTAAAGTATTTTGGGGATAGAAGTTGACTTGGGATGCAGCCTTTTCCAGAAGCCCATGGTTTATCCAGGCAGAACTGTAGCCTTGTACCACTTAGCAGACTTCAAAGTGGTTGTAAATCCAGTGGTGGGACTTTCTTTTTGAAGGCAGATACTTCTGTGTGTTTTTGAAAATATTTCCTTTTTCATAGCAAAACACCTCCATTCATTCCTGCAGAGTCCGCTGATTAATTTGACTGATGTCCAGTAATTTCTGTCAGTCTGTTCAGCTGGAAGAAGTTTGCCAAATATAGTGCTGTTGGGTTGGTCATGCTCTGCAGGTACTATCATCTTACATAGCAAAAAGCACAGCAGGTATCCAAAACATTGGGAGCAAAAAAACCCACCAAACCCTAAACAAACACTTCCCAGAATAATGTGGAGTTAATACATTTTAAGTCTTGGAAAAGTTCAAGGCAAAATGATCAGATTTTGACCCCATGTGTATAGACTACCATTTGAGTAGGCTTGGGTGATGGTAGAAACTTCAGTATTAGCTTCATTTCACGTTAAAAACCTCTTATGCTCATCACAATTCAGCACTTTCCTGTAGGTTTATGTGAGCTTCTTACAGTAATATCCAATATCTTGCTGCATTTCAAGAAATAATCCTGCACTAAATCAAAGTTGAGGAGTTGGTATGCAATACAGATCTATGTCCAGGTCTGGTAGGATGTATGACATGTGTGACACGTATTCTACACTGGAGCCTGTTTACTAATAGTTAAAATTAGAGTGTATGCGTGTTATTGATGCAATACTTTATATGATTTACTCTATTTAATTTACTTAAAAAGCAGGAAACCTTATTTTTTCTCAGAGTCTATGATATATGCCTATAAATTAGATCCTTGACTTACACTGGAATTTATGGCATTCCCTCAATCAGACAGGAACATTAGAATTATGATAAATCCGTGAAGTGTTATTATAATTTCTATTTCTGGCTTACGTTACCTGTGAAAGTGGGTAGCAGGATGGAAAAATGAACAGGTAAGCCTAAAATAGACCAAAATCTGATTTCAAGTGATTTCCTTTCTTCTGTTTTTATATACTAATTTCACCATCTCCTCCTAGTTGCTTTGTCCTTGTGCGTCAGTGTGATAGCACCTATGTCCCTGTGGTACTGCCCTTCCATTTTGGGTTACTGCTCCTGTGTTGCTTCACCCACTGAAGGAGGTCATTCCTACTGGCCCTGCAAGGGCTGAGTTAGGAACAGGGAAAACAGGTTTTGTCATTTGCTGCCAGATTTGCTTTTATGGTTCCACTTGTTTCCGCGTTGGGTTATTAACTCTCAATGCCAGCCTTTCGAGAGCTTCTTGTAATCCTTTTCACAGCAGTTTTGTGCCTTGTGTCAAACCTGCTTCCCTTTCCCCATGCTTGAGAGTGCTTATTGCATTCCTCTGTATTTCTGAGGCCTTGAGAAATTGCACAAGCGGTGTGCATGTGGCATAGACGTCCCAGCCTTGTTTTGGTTGTGTGGCGTTGCTGATGGAGGGTTGCTCCTCCTTGCTATATGGCAGCGGGGGCAGCCCTCCCACCACCTGGCAGTGTGCACACCATGGGAGGGCAATGCAATCTTCTCCCAGTAAATCCATATGTGGATGCTCTGCACCATCAAATCTCCTCACAGCATGTTCAGCAGGAGAGCAGTGGTACTGAAGTAGCTTCAGGAGGTAGTAGGTCCACAGCAGCTCACTCACTGGAGGTATTTTTTCTTTCCTGGCTCTTACACACCTCCTTGTTTTGTGCTCTGTCACTAAACCAAGTTCTGGCATCACAAGTTTTAGCCCAAAGGGATAAAATCATTAAAGCTAGCCTTGAAGAGAGAGGGGCACAGAAAATAACTTATCCTCCTTGTGTTAGTGATGATTTAAAAAAATTATTTAATTTTTGCATCAGAAATACTAGTTCTGCCACTGGCAAGCCAGTGAGAAGATAAAATTCCAGGATTTGAGGGAGTGAATGCTGAATCCTTGAAGGGGAATTCTGATGAAAAACCCTGGGGCTTAATCTCTACTCTTCGGAGATTATTTCTTGAAGAGCAGGAGCACTTCCTTCCTCAGCCTGCTCCTCATTAGAGGAAGGCTCCTCGATGATTATGGCACTGACTTTGCAGGGCCACTTTAAACTCTGTGTCACTGGCTCTTGTGGCACCCTGGGCAGCCCATGTGAAAATAGTGGAAATGCACTGCCTGGTATGACCTAAGGGGTGGTATGTTTCTCCACCACGTTGCAGGAGTCATGTTCCAATGAGACATGCCTCAAACTTGGCAAGATAGAGCTCTGATTGTGCACACAGCAGGCGTTTTGGGGAACATCGAACTTCATGTTTAGAGAAAACCTAGGTATTCTTCAAGTTTCTTTTAATAAAACCTTTAGGATGTTTTTTATCAAAAGGGTGTATAGCCACAATTTATGTAGCCTCTTAATATCATCTTTAGAAGGAATTGTGTCTCCACTAAATCTTTAGTGTTCCGAGCTAATTAAATTATTGAGTAGCTTTAGTCATCCTTGAAATATATTTTGGGTTTCAGGAATAAATCCCCCTTTCTTTGGGGGAAGATTTGTCCATCAGAGGCATTGGAAAGAGCTCATGATTTGCATTTAATTGCTCAGAAATGACTTTCATAATTGTAGACAAACTCCGTGCAGGAGCTGAGGCTTGGCCCTGCACCCCAACTCAGCCTAACAATGGAGTAAAGAAAAGGTGCTGGAGACCATCTCTCCTGAGAACCCTGAAGAGATGCTTGCCTGTGTTTGTTCACCGTAAGCTATCCAACTGATGGAGGAAGTTTTGATGGGGCTGGGGTGAAGTCTGAGAATCAGAGGCACAAGTGTCCTTCATTTCTGTGCTCTGAGGCTGTCACACAGTGAAATGCTTTGTATTCAGAGGTAAAGAGCACATCTCCTACAACCATAACACATCATGCTTTCTCTGTATTGTGCTATTAAAACAATTCTTAATGCTGTTGCTTAAGAAGCAAATCTCCCTTCTATGCATGAAATCCTGATCACTCAGTGAGATATGGCAGCCCTAATTCCCACAGAGATGGACAGACAGGTCTTTCTGAAGTGCTCCCTCAAAGCGAAATAAATAAGGACAATACAGCATTGAAAACCTGCAGTTTCAGAAAATAGATACCCATATTCTATTTGGTAAAATACTACAGATAAGCATTACAAAGTATAGCAAAGCCAACCTAATTATATTACCTTCCAATTCCAGTCTGATCTATTTCACTAATATTGATTTCACTTTGTATCCCATTTGAGCTTACAATGGCAACTGAATTAAGCCAATGTACTTAATTTTGATGTCTATCTGTGCGGAGAAAGAAGAATATATGCCTGGTGGAGATCATTACAAGGGACAAATCCTCCTGTAGATTTTTCTCGTGCTAGGGTGCAGCATTAGTCAACCTGTGTATGTGTCTGTGCAATTTAGGAAAAGAAAAATCAGAGATGATTCACAATAAAAGAATCTCAAAACAGCTTATTGAAGAGCTCATTAATTTTACAGCAGCATCCATATATTGATTTCACACTTTGTAGGTAGACTTTTGATAAGGATGGCATTTTGAAATTTGTCAGAAATTACACTCTCTGTTTCTTAGTATTATCTATTACTATTATTATTTTTTTAAACACCACCGTGTACATGGGTATAATCCATAAGCATCTACTTTAATTTGTTTAACAATCTTGTCTCTTGGCAGCAGCGTTCACTATGTCCTAAGTAGAACAGAATAATAAGTTGATCTGGTAGACAGAAAAATGTATATTTAGTAGGTAGTGGGAACTTAGAAAACAGATGATTTTGCTGAAATAGCAAAAAAGAAAAAGCTTATACTTACCACATGAACATGCAAGATTAAATATCATAGAATCAAGAATCTTTTAGGATTAGAGGTAGGCAAAGAAACTTTGAAGAGTAAATTCACTGAGAAGAGCAGTTTGGCAGCTCAAACTCAGGCCAAATTTAAACAGAATGCTTCAGCTATAAGAAAAAAGGTGTCCAATAAAAATACCTAGTTTCAATACTTTTAAAAGGAAACATTTTAGTTCTGTTTTGAAGGTATGCTTACACAGAACTCTTCAAGACTAATAAGTCAAATCTGAGGCGATATAAAATTTTTGGGACTAAATCGGCAGGGGAAAAAAGGGCTTAAGGTCACCTTGAAGCATTGGGTTTTTTTCCTTGTGCTGAACAAAAATCCATTATTCACACAGAAGCAGCCAGACTTTCCACTGATTGGATATTTATGGGCAACAAGAACATCGAGCTCTTTAACCCTCAGGCTCCAGGACACCTCCTGTAACTTCTAGCCATAGAGCTGTTAAAGGTATTTACTCCTGGGAATGGAGTACATGATTTCTGCCTTCGAAGCTTTGAATCTTGGTCTGCAGTAGAGACTAGATTTTGTATGACAAAGCAGGAGCCGCAGCTCAGTCACACAATTCTGGTTTTCACAGGAACATTAGACCCTGGTCTAGAGCCCTAGATGTGACTTTGCTGCAGGTAAACTGTGAAGGATGGTAACGAAGGCAGGATGCTGACAGGCACAGACTGCACCCCCATGCAGCCAGATCAGTGCTATACGGGCATTATTCGTCATGCTAAAATACAGAGTCATTGGACCTTTTACTTATGCAGACTCAGGTCTATCAGTGCAGTGCTGAACTGAAAGGAAAGTCAAAGAATCCACTGCAATGTTTAAATTTTACATATTCGTGAAACTTAACTAGTCACAGGGCAACTAGAGAATAGGTATGCACAGCTTTTGCATAGGCTTTTTTTATTGTTTGAAGGGAATGAACGGCAACACCCCAAGGCTTCCTATTTCACACTTGCCTTTTTATAAAGTAATAAAATTTTGCATGTTGTAATACAGGTGGGTGACTAATTGATATGAATGTGTGAGGGGCGGGCAGCCAACCTAGAGACCACCCAGAGTTGTTTGAGTTTGCCTCTGCCCTTGACAGCCATAGCTATGACTAATTAGGGTTACTGTCAAATGCTTAGCTTTTGTAGCGTAGGTGGAGCCGTGAACATCTGTATACATACAGTATACATGCTGCAATCTCGGTTCTATAGCTTTAATCCTTGCCTCTTTTTTCCCTTTTTTTTTTTTTTTTAATTTTAAGACAGATCAGGAACACTTAGGATATCATTGTCCTCATTATAAATTGAGTCTGCCCTTCAGTCTTGATAGATTTTATTCTCTACCTTATATCTCACAGGCTGTGGATACACTACTTTTTTGATAGGGACCTTATCCTTTTGTGTTAATTTGATATCTGACATTCAGAAAATGACCCTACTGCAACAAAGATGATGATGGCTTTTTACCAATTAAAATATACCCTGACACGGAGTATTTGGCCAGCTATTTATGTTAGCATTCTAAAAGTATCTGTCAGTCAATGCAAATTGTATGACTGGAAAAGGCAGGAGTTGAATAAACCAGTATGTGAATTCAGGCAATTAATTTTCAATTTTTCAGAGAGAAAATAGGCAGGGAGTCTTTGATCTTTGCCGTTTTCCAAGAGGGAGACCCCAAGCAGTGTGCACTCATTTATTTTATGGTATCCTTAGCCTCTGAAAGTATTAACTTGTGCAAATTAAACAATTCATCTGGACTTCCTGAAAAATCTCTAGATTAAAGTGTTTTCTTCCCCTGCTCATTGAGTTTCTTAATTTCCTAATTTCACACTGCTCGTCCTTCTCTGAAATTCCTCCTCCTCCTGCAGCAACTGCCCTGGGTTCTTTACCTCTTGTGAGCGGCAGGCTCCGATGTGCACTGCTGGTCCTTCTACACAGTTGTTGCTTGGGATGTTGAGTGGTACCTCGGGTGATGAATATGTAAGATGAGACACACAGCCTTGCAGTCTGGAGCTGTCAGCTTTCTCCCTGACAGGTTTCCTATGTGGTGGTCTTGACCTAATTTAGGCCAGTCAAGGATTACCATTTCTGTTCACCCCAACAAGTGATTCGAGGCTGTTATTCAGGAATTTCTGAGCACGGTGATTATATTTGGAGAGGAGCAAGTGCCTCTGCATTCTTGCCCTTTCTTATTACCATGACAGATAGAGACAGACACACACAATATGTTGTCCTAGAATTCACGCTGTTCCAAAGTCTCTCATGTCACTTTGAAACCCAAATCCTTCACGTGACATCTGGTATATAATAAACACTTCAAAATTGTTGAGAGATGGCAGTGACAAAATCACATTTATTATAATTTTTATAGGTTTACTGAAGAGGGCAAAGCTTGATATCTAAGTTTTCATGTAAACCAGTGCTCACGGTTTCATGTTTTTGAACGACTTACCACAGTCAGCAGGACAGAAATTTTAGCTGGAAGCACTGGGACAGCCCCTTTTCCTTTTTTCCTGTTTTTAAATGCCTCATAAGAGAAGCAAGATGCAAACACAGAATAAGGTCCAGCTTTGCCTTCTGGCTCAGTGTCACCCACCACAACTTTTTCTTTTTGGAGAGAGGACGCACTGAGTCTGTGTGTTAGCTGAGCTTCCATGAATTACAGCCTCCTCTTCTTCCATTGCTGGATATCAGACTATTCCTTCTTTGTGCACAGACACAGCGCTCTGTGGGCTTGCTGCCAGAACTAGCTTTGCTTCTTTTTACATATATTTGTCTATTTAGGAAGACAAAAGCTTTTGTAATAACTTTCTACTGTGTTGTTTTAGCCTACAGCTTCTCGGCATAGATGAATTTCAAATGCCTGTTTTCCAGTGCTTTTTTTAATGATATATTTCATGAAAAAATAATATCTTTATATACTCACTGTGAGTAACTGCAGACAGTGTGATAGGTTTAATGTAATACAAAGCTGGACCGGGGTGTGTGATTACCTGGTAATATAGTCAAAGGATTTTAAATTATGGTGTATTTATCCAAGATAGCAATGTTATTTTGTGCTGCTGGATTGCAATACATGTTTTAAAACAGACAACTTGTTTCCTTGGGACTGCTTTCACTGGAAGTGCTTCTTGCATGGATCTGTGAGAGAGACAGCTCAGGCCATTCACAGAGAATTTGTTGCAGGTTTCAGTGCTGGGTGGAAAGTTGCTGTTAGAGGTAAATACCTGGGAAAATATACATAGGTTTAGGTGGACCATCCTATAAATGTGAAGAAGATAAATATAAACAAGGCTCAGTTAATGGCCTGCCAAACAGTGCCGTCAACATGAGAGAATTTGTGCAATGAGAGAAAAATACGTAGCACTTTGCTGGCTGAATGCTAGAAGCTCAGAACTACGTGGCCTTTTGCAGTGAAATACGCGTACCACTGAGTTTCCAAAGCAGGTAAGCATACTTGTTAGCATTACAAGATTTAAATCTTTTTTTTTTTTTAAAGCAGTGTAGGCATGACAGTAGCAACTACCATCATTATTAAAGAAATCTAACCACTAGGTTACTGTTCCTTAGAAGATAAGGAGATGGGAAGGACCTTGCTTCCTGAATTTATTCACTCAGCATAGCTTGGCTCAAGAGGGAGATTTCCTCACTCACCAAGTGCTTAAATGGGAGATACGCGTATTCAAATTCATTTGTTGCACGGTCATTATTTTAAAAGCAAGTTTATGTCTGTTTTATGCTTAAAACTTTGTTGCCATTCCGAGCGACCTAGCTTTCTTACTTCTCTGCACAAGCCTCCTTGTGTTTATAGCCTGCAGAACTCCCTTCAAAGGAGAAAATAATCATGCAAATATATCTGGGAAAATAATTCCATAGTAAGTTGTAATCTTTCATCAATTTTGTCAAGAAAGTATAGAGAACAAATGCAAAAGCAGAGAGTCAGAATGGGAACTTAACCACTCTATCGGATTCATATTTTGCTGATGGAAGTTTTTTCTTGGATCAGTTAGCTTATAAGTTCCTCCACCAATAAAGTCCTGACTTGTTTTTTTGATAAATGGCAGGGATATTGCTGGAATCATTTTGCTACCACCACTTCATGAGGTGATAATGTTTTTAGCCTTGATGATTAATAGTAGATGATTTATCATATTTATATGGGTGGCAGAGGAGAACAGACACCCTAATAGAGTTTTGTCCTTGTTACAGTGGCTACTGTAAAATTATGCAGTGAGAGCTCCCCCCCAAAAAAGAGCACCTTGAATTCTGAGTAGATGAATCAGACAAAGGATATGATAAAAATATCATTAACCTCATTTTACATTCAGGGAGCTGAGTCAAAGAGGAAAGAAATTATTTCCCTAAGGTCTGTGGCAGAGGTGTGAACTGAAATCAAAGTTCCTAAGCCCTCGTCTCCTTTTATTACTTATTTGTATTGCAGCAAATAGGTATGTCTCTCCCAAGGACCAAGGACCTTCTCTGCTTGGTGAACTGTATGCTTGTGCAGTAAAAATCTTACTTGTGGTCCAAGTACAGGAAAGTCCACCACAAGGGTGTTGCCCTTCTTTCATTTGACTGTCTCGTCAGGAGGCCTGCCTTGGGAGATGCTGCCAGTGCAGTTTTATAGTAAGGGTGTGTGAACTCTTAATCAGAAGGAAGTTTTAATTTTGTGTATAAGAGCAAACAACACAATATGATCTCCGTTAGTGAGAAAGCCTGCATTGACAAATTAATGGCTTATATGTGTAAAGGAAGGCATCTGCTTCTCTCTAATGGCAAAAGAAAAGGTATCTCCTGAAAAAAGAGTAAGCCAGCATTTTCCAGGAATTAACTTCTCTTTTGAACACTGCATATTCCACTGAAAGAGAGGAACAGATATTTAACATTCAGTGATACTGTTGCATTAGATTTGCTTTTTTGGGAATCATCTATCTATTTGCAAAAGGGAATGTGCTTCCACACATAAGTATGTAAATTTGAGAAAGTTGTCGGGCGGCTGTTCTGTAATTCATTTTCTTCCTCAGGCAATTAGATACTTTTCTTGATATTTATATAGCTCTTGTTCATTATCTTGGCTTTAAAGAAAGTGGGTTCCCTAGGACTGACTATTGGTCAGATAGACCCAATGAACATTCAAGGTCAAGAGTATATTACATTATGAACGGTGCTGGTTGGATAGAAACATGCATTCCTCATTAAGGCAGCCATCGTAGCAAATGAAATTATAGTCCTATAAATCTGATTGTGTCTGTGCTTGAGTGAGGTAGTGTCTCACTGTTCAATTTCCCAACATACAAACTGCCACACGCTGCAGGAATTCAGGAACTTTTTCTGTGGCAAAGAGAAAGGAAGAGCCTAGGGCAGTAGACGTGACACTGAGTGAGAAAACTGTGAATATGTTGAAGGATGACAGAGGAATTTCTTTTGGCGACAAATCTACTTTTCCAGCCCATTTCTTTAAAAGAAATTGAACAGAGAGCGTCTGCCACCTTTTGCTGTCTATCAGCCTGAGTGTAACATTAATTTAGGAGAAGTCATCTCAGGAGCAGGTTTGGCTAGGAAAGGAAATGAAAGACTAGATCTCCTGAAAAATACCTCTTTATCTGCCCATGGTATCTGAGCAGTTAAAGAATTTCATCATTGCTCCCTTCGTTAATGCATTTTCCAGAGAGACAAGAAGGGTAGTTTAGAAAGATAAATACAATTGATGATGTAATGAAAAAAATCAGGAAAGAATTATAAAACCTTTTTTATGAAATGTTTTATGAGACTGTATTTGCATCTGGGGAATATTAGAGTAAATATTGTGCAGGGAAATTAGTTTTAATTTCATGCTAACGGAAAAATCAATTCGGTTCTAATTAGGTTATGATTTTTAAAATACAATCAGGCAGTCATTTCAGTGTTTTGATTAGATTGTTCTATCATTTGTTTGGGTTTTGATAAATACTACTTCAGAAAATGCCTTTCAACACAAAAGCCTATCTGCAGCAGAACTGGTTTGATTTGGGAGAATTATTCTAAAAGCAATAATGTAAAAATGCTTTAGGTGGGTCATTGGCTGAAAGCAACCTCAAGGTAGTGAGTAGAGCTATAGTCCTTTAGTCTATAGTACAATGTAATGCAGGTGTGGAGAGGATGGGTGAGAATTGTTGCCTCTTTAATTTCTAGCTGTTCAATAAGGTTTTGCAACTTCTCTGGCAGAAACAAAAAAAATCCCTTAATTAATATTTGTAGGGAAATGAGCTGAGGGCATTATTGCTTCCCGGACTTGCATTCTTAAGTGCTTCTTGACCTTGCAACATATGAGCTGGTAAGGCTTTCCACAACTTTTTATATAAAACATACCCTGAGGAGAACCAGAAAGTAAATCACGGCAGCATATTAAGACTGTGATCTTCAAGCTGCCTTTGAAAATCTCAGCCAAGATCATTATGTAAAGCTATCTCAAAGCATAAAATTGACAAATATGTGAATATTGTGTTTGTGTGTTCTGTCTATATAGTCTATGCTACATAAAATACAGTCTATCCAATGTGAAATGTACTTCACAGAACATTACAGCCTGTTTAAACTGCCACTAATTAAAAAATAAGGCTTAAAGAAAAAGGGCTGGGTACCATTGTCACCACTACATTCCTGCATAATTCCCTTTTGTGTCTTTGGTTTTTATTTCAAATAAATAGGCATTGCTGTTCTCTGAATGGCACGGCATTTGTTTTGCCAGCTCAGTTCCACAGCTTGGCCTCTGTGGTGATCCGTACTGGGAGATGAAATGCTGGTACTTTCTTTTCACTTCTCTGTATTCTCAGTACACCTACTCCATCTTTTTTGTGGGGTTTTCTGTCCTTTTGAGTGACAAGTGCCTTTACTGAACAGTATATTATAATCAAAATGTCTTGTGCAAGAGCTAAAACTGCAAATACTGGCATTAAAAATTAATATGGTTGTCAATCAGATGTCCACTTTTGCATGTGGTATTGCTTGAGGTAAAGTATGGCATTACTCTTAAGAGATCTATGATTTAGATTATTTCTTGGGATATGTCCAGACTTTTTTTTAGGTTGCTTGTAAGAAACGTCATATGGAGCTGATAAAAGAAAATAAAAGAAAAAAAAAGGCAAAAAAAGGGCCTTATATCATCAACAAGGAATATAAATCCATTTAAAAAATCACTATGAAGAAAAACAGAAATGGGGAAGATGTGAGGTTATGCCATTTCCTCATCAAAATTCTTGGTAAGAAATCTATGTAAACTTTAATGTAAAAATTAAAAATCCTACCCTGATTAAGATTCGATGTTTAGTAAAAAAAGATCAGTGATTTGCAAGTTTTATTTTTCCAATAAACTATTTCCTGGGGCTTTTTCTGAGGGATTTTTTTTTTTGAATATTTGAATTTTTTAAAGCTGTTTATGATGTATTTTTCATGTTATATGATTTATACTACGGCCAGTGATGAGAATGGGTGCTTGAATAATATATTCAGGTTGTGTCATATGCTCAGAATTTTTAATTTTACTTCCTGCAACTTCTGGATTAATGGGCATACATTCTTCATGGGTTATTAATAAGATTATTAAAATCATGGCAGTTAAATCCTTCTGAGACTTAAAGTTAGGCAGATCAGAATTTGTAGCCCCATTTCAGATTGCTTGGAGGGCTTCCAAACAGGGTGGTAAGTTAATTAGTAATGGCACACCAAGTCAATGCACTAAAAACGTGTGTTGGACTACAGGTGGAGAAAATGTTTTTTTGGATGTATTTCTAAAGCTATATGGGCACTAATGGGAATTTCTAAAGTCCTGTCTCTGTAGAATAGTAATATATTCATAAAAGACAATGTTGTCTGGGAGAACTTTCTGTTTTAGGCTCCATTCTACAGTGAATAGAGAAAAAGAAATTATTCTTGGAGACCTTTCCAAGAAGAAATTGAATCATGGTCTGTAAGAGTCTTCCTTGGCTTGAATTAGCTTTTTGAATATCTGACTTCAGTATGAATTAGGAACCACTTTAGCTCCTCAGTCTTCTGAAAGGTTGCAATGGATATGGTGGAGTACACCTTCCAGTAGAAGTGTAATGTGAAGGCCTGCTTGTGAAACTGTGTTGTAATGCATTGCCTCCTGTTACAACGCTGCACGTTCCATGATTGGCATGGTAGTCATGCAACAAAATACAGGAGAGTGCAATCCTCTGTCTCCCTTGCAAGAAAAGGTATCTTTTGCCCTAACTGTGGCTATATGGTCCTTGTCTCATCTCAACTGTTAAGAAAAAGATGAACTGAACATTTTGTTTTCTAGTCCTATTCTCAGAGCAAAAATAGATATGGATTTAGTCTTTTCACCTTTTAGAAAGAAGTGACAGTTTATAACATATTTTTCATTAGCTAAGGAACCTTTTAATATTTGTGTGATTGACACATGTTTTGGAGTGATTGGCACAGATGAAATATCTAACATGCTGAGAGTGAGAGAGACTATGCATGTGCGAGAGTGATTAGAAGTCTTTAATGTCATAAGGAGGTTTTTCAACTGAGATTCAAGCTCCGCTCATTTCTCTAACAATAAATTCAGGATCAAACCTGTTCACAGCTTTCAGATTTGTGTCATGTTGGTCCAAACCCTTGAGAAGCAATCCTTTTTTTCCAAGTCTGACTTAATATTTGGGCTTCGCAAACCAGTCCAAGGCAGCACATTCAGCTGTTGGATACTCTGCTCTGGTTAACCTGGGCTTGATTCAGGGCTGGTGATAAGTGGGCTACATAGTCCTCAGGCATTCCAGATCTGCAAAATGGCCTTGCTACGGGTTATGGTTTCCCTCAGGGGGTTGTTTTAGAGCCCATATTTAAATTTTGCAGTGCTGTAGCACTAAGCGATTAAATTCTGGAAGAGTTATCTCAAGTCTTGATGAGAAAACATAGAGCTCTGTGGACTTGTTTACCCTTCTGCTCGCACTTGCATGCAACGCTGGCTATTTTAGGTAGCCTGAACATTTCTAGGACAGAGTGAAGACTGAATTTTATGTTTCGAACACCATGTATCCTTTTCTCTGCTTGTGCCACTCAGAGATAAAGTGTTACAAGTCTGTGGGGTTGATACTCTGCTTCCTTGGGATTCCTCTGGTATCTTTTTTGCCACTGAAAACCTGCAAAAGTTTGGAACTTGGAGGAAAACTGGTCAAGAAGGACTCATTTTCTACTTTGCTACAGTGGGGTTACAACTGGTGTTACTGTCTTTAAGGATCAAAACATTACAGAGGGTGTAAAATCACGAAGGAGCAAGGAAACTTCCTAGATAGGTTTCTGCAGGCCATTCTGTACAACTGATTTCCTCAATGTTTTTGACAAGAAAGTAAAGTAGAAATGCCATGTGAGTCAATGCACACCTGTATTCCTGCTTCCCCACAGACTCCAAGCTGCAGACGAGAAGCTCCAGCGTGCTGGATTGGAAAAGGTTTCACCTAGGGGCAGGGCAGCAGACAAGAAGGGAGATGGAAGACCTGACCTTGCTAAACTTTTGTTGCTCCTTCCAAAATAAGCATAAAGACGAGATTATTTTTAGTTCCAAAATATACTCTTTCCATTCATACACTCAGGATTATTCTGTGCTGTTTAGATGATGCTACCAGCTTTAGATAAGATAAAGAATAAACTTTGTGGTGTTCCAGCTAATTCACAGTAACTGAATTCTTGAGCTAAATCTGGCAAATGTTAATGTATCTGCAGCCTACCCCTTCCAAAACTTTTCTATTCAATGCCACTAACAGGAAATGAACATATTTCTGGGAAACTTGGCTTTGGACTCTGCCTGAATCAATGGAAGTATGAATTCAGGGGTGAAATTTAGCTTCATTTTCCTATCACTTTAATTTTGTCACTTCTTGATGTAACTCTATGGTGAGTAACAGAGGTGTGAATTGATTTCCATGGAGTGGCTTGGAGCATAATCTCATGTAAATGACTGCATGCTTTGGCTGATAGAATTACATTACTTGGAGTTTGCACCTTTCCTCAACCAGTGGCCTGCAGAGCTCTGCTTACAGGGTAAGAAAATATTCAGCACAAGAAAAGGCTGCTTTAAATAGAGTGACAATACTCACAGCCAGGAGGATGCTGGAAATAAAGAAAATTAGTTGAAGACATAATATAGGGTTTACCAGAGTTATTGTCTGTGTCGTATCACCTGCATAGCAAGGCCTTTGCTTAATTGATTTATATTTCTAAATGTTGTGGTACCTGCGTTAATCCCATATTGGATCTTGCTACAAATGGCAAGGAACTTTGAGCTGAGAAATGAATGTTAAAAGGGATCACATGTTAAAAGTAAATGTTAAAAGTAGATGATATCCATAAGGCTCAGAGAGCGGAACAGAAGATTCACAAGCCTTGCAGGAAGTTGCTTTATTATTCTAACCTATAATCCCTGCTGTGAAGAACGCTTCCTTTCAAGCCCACGTATGGGATGTTTCTCTGTGATAAGAGGAAACTTTAACAGGTTGACTGTAAATATTTTGAAAGTACATTAAATAGCAGAGTCTTACATACAGTGTGGAGTAAAGACGGCAGTATGTTTCCCAACCTTGTTTCTAACGTGTAGGTTTTCCATCTTTTATTAGAGCTCAGTGTCTTTATGTTCTGTAATGTCTTGCACAAATTGATGTTAATATGACATTTTGAAAACTGCAGTCAGTGTTTTCAGCCTGAACCAAAGATTCAAGGCAAAACAATTAGTGACCTGTTGAAGCAAGCTTAGGAAGTGTGGGTTGGATGAATGGGCAGTGGGGTGGATTGAACAGTGGCTGACAGATAGAGCTCAGAGGGTTGTGGTTAGTGGTGCGGAGTCCAGTTGGAGGCCAGTAACAAGTGGAGTCCCTCAGGGGTCAGTACTGGGTCCAGTCCTGTTCAATATATTCATCAATGACCTGGATGAAGGCATAGAAATGTACCATCAGCAGGTTTGGTGATGGCACAAAACTGGGAGGGGTGGCTGACACGCCGGAAGGCTGTGCCACCATACAGCATGACCTGGACAGGCTGGAGAGTTGGGCAGAGAGGAACTTTATGAAATTCAACAAGGGCAAGTGTAGGGTACTGCATCTGGGGAGAAATAACCCCATGCATCAGTACAGGTTGGGGGCTGACCTCCTGGAGAGCAGCGGTGTGGAAAGGGACCTGGGAGTCCTGGTGGACAACGGGATGACCATAAGCCAGCAATGTGTCCTGGTGGCCAAGAAAGCCAATGGCATCCGGGGGTGCATCAAGAAGAGTGTGGCCAGCAGGTCGAGGGAGGTCATCCTCCCCCTCTACTCTGCCCTGGTGAGGCCGCATCTGGAGTACTGTGTCCAGTTCTGGGCTCCCTGGTTCAAGAAGGACAGGGAACTGCTGGAGAGAGTCCAGAAAAAGCTACTAAGATGATTAGGGGACTGGAAGATCTTTCTTATGAGGAAAGGCTCAGGGACTTGGGGCTTTTTAGTCTAGAGAAAAGAAGACTGAGTGGGGATCTTACCAATACTTATAAATACTTAAGGGGAGAGTGCCAGGTAGATGAGCAGAGTCTTTTTTCAGTGGTGCCCAGTGATAGGACAAGAGGTAACGGGCACAAACTGGAGCACAGGAAGTTCCATCTTAACATGAGGAGGAACTTCTTTCCTTTGAGGGTGGCAGAGCACTGGCAGAGGCTGCCCAGAGAGGTTGTGGAGTCTCCCACACTGGAGACATTCCAAACCCGCCTGGATGCCATCCTGTGCAATGTGCTGTAGGTGACCCTGCTGTGGCAGGGGGGTTGGACTTAGATGATCTCCAGAGGTCCCTTCCAACTCTGACGATTGTGTGATACTGTGAATCCTTAGGTCAGGCAAATTGTTACTTTGCTGGAAAGCTATTGAAGGACAGCAGTTTTCTTCATGACAGTCTCTAGCTCTGGATCCAATTGAAGGTGCAATGAATCTAACGAATATCAGTGGTGTGTGACCCGTGAAATTACATGTGCATGTATGTAGAGAGCTGTCAAGTAGTGTTGTCTACTGTAGTTTAAAAAAGAAAAAAGCAACCTCTGTGTAACTCAGGAAACCAAGTGGGAATTCGAGTCTATTTGAACCTGGTGCTCCATTCTTAGAGGTCGTCTTTCCACCAGCTGTCATTCTGGATCATTGTTTTCCTTCACCGTTTCATGAGTGTAGAAGTGTACGTCACTTGTGGTACCACCTGAGAGGTTCTAACTACTTTCACGTGCAGTTTGGGTATTCAGTTTCTGCCCTGCTCCTCTGTATCTACAAACAAAGATATTGAAGAGCCTTGCATTGTCAATAGGGACTAATCAGCCATTTTTCTCTTTTAAGGTGGTACATGTGTACCTGCTTGCCATGAGCCATTTTATCCATCTGATCTAGTGGAGGGCAGTGTAAGAGAATCCATGTAGGTGCAGCAATCCTGTGAAGTGTCAGTGGGAGAGGAGGTTTCCCAATATACTGGGGAGGAGGGAATCAAGATGTGACACTTCCTTTTCTTAGATAAAAAGTGACAAAAAGTGTTCATTAGAAGAGTCTGAGATGGGTTTTTAGTTTCTGGTTCAGGGGGGAGATATTTTACACAGCAAAAATAAAGATACACACTACATTCACACCAACTCAATCATGATTTCTTTTAAAAAAACACAGACAATTTCGCATGGCTAGTGTCTTACAGTAAGATTTCTCTTTAAATAGATTTTACAGGTTGCTTTTATAGCACAGCTCTGACAGCTGCAAGTCCATGTACAAGGTTGTGTACAGACTTAATTTACAATTTTATTTTTCCAAGAAATATGTACTTTTTTTTTATTTGTTCTGTCTCTAGCCATCATAGCTGTTCATGACAAAGTGGAAAATAGCCTTCTAGTGTAAAGAGAAAAGGAAAAATGTGAAATGTGTTTCTTCACTCAGAAAATTAAGATGTTTGTATTTTTTAGACTTCTGTTGCCGGTAAAAACGTTTTATTAAATACATTGCAAGAGTCCTTTAAGGATCATTTGTCAATTAAAAAAAAAGAATTTTTAAAAACCAAACACTCATTACTAAATTATCTTTCATGAGAACAGAAGGATCTCTGGATAATAGGCATTTGTTCCAAAACAAAACAGTTATTTGTTCAGGGTATGGAAATTATTAATTATTTACACCTATTCCTACCTCAGTTCTACCTCTAGTTAAAATTCATGGCCTAGGCACTCATCAAATATTGATTTTTACCAAAGTTGATGCTTTCCCTTTAACATTATTATAATGAGGGATAAAAATCAAATTGCCTTCACTGAAACTCAATCATTCTCACAAGCCATCTGCATTGATCTTTTTTCTAGGTTTTACCATAAATTATTCTATTCAATTAAGTAAACCCCACACATAATGACATTTTGTGAACTAAATAATTTATTGACTATTTTCAGCTAAACTTATCAGGCTCTGATGCACAGTTATTTTCATAACATTAATAGTAATATATATAACCCCCCGCAATTGAATGTGTGTCAGATTCTTTGTTTGGAAAGACGAATCACCTGGGAGGTAGAAATCTTCTCATTTACAAAGGAAACAATTTCTGTCATTGTCATATACGGAGTGACTCAGTGCCTTCTCATTAGCAAAACGAGGGGGCTTGCATGCAATGCTTTCTGGTGATAAAATAATTGCAAAATAATTTTCAGCTGAAAATGGTGCTATTAGCAACGAGGATTGTAATTAAATTGGTAACAATTGGTCTGTTTTACAGTTGACTGGTAAGATCTGATGAATATAGCAGCTCCTCAGTGGGATTCAGAGAGTTTTCCTCTCTGTAGTGCGATGGTTGCACTTCTGTCTGTGTGACACACGTTCTTGTCACCTCCTGACAGTTCCTCTGGAAATCTGCCCATTTCCTAAATGAGTTTTGTTTCACATTTGAAAAGTCATTCAGCTCCTGTAGACCGAGATTTTCAAGTGGAAAGGACAGTTCCTCCTTCAAGCAAGGAAAATGTTTGTTCCCCACGTGATATGTTTGTGATTTATGTGTGCTAGCTTTGGGCAGTAACTACGTCACAAAGTTTAGATACTGATCACAAAAGTTTTTTTAAATGCATGAATTTTAGGAGAACCTTATCATAGCTCTGAGGCATAGTTGGGTTACATTTAATCATATATGGAAAGTTTCTGTTCGGTGTATATAGGGAATGTCTGCTGTCTGGTGTACTTAGCAAACAGGCTGGATGCAACAAAATTTTCTCTTGAAAAGTGAAGAACAGAATGCACTTAGGCACTGTGGAGTATATATAGATCCACACCTTCATTGAAGACTCCACTGAATACAGAAGTGCTTGTAAATAAGTAGTGCCAACACTGTGGCCTAGGGAAAGTTTGGAATATGTGTTGCTGCTTTGATTTTAGCATGAGTTGTGCACTGTGAATCCTTGTTTCCTTTGCAAATCATGGCAATCCTTTTGAGAAGTAAGGTTCTAACCTGTATGCTCTGCTAAATTGAGAGAAATTCAAAATATGGTAATTGTATAGTTCAAAAGCTAGACAAACCGTACAAAAAATATCTGTGCAAGATAGCATGGAATTGCAAACTTACCTTAGGAGGCTGAGCTGTATGTTGTGTTGTTTTGTTTTACCTTGTTTTATTTTATTTGGGTAAGATCAGTGGTTCCAAAACACAAATCAGACTGTGGAGCTGGAGTAAGCACCCAGAAAATTGTGTAGTTTGTAAGTATTCCAGTGCCAGCATAGGAAAAGGTAATTGTTCTACACTCCTCTTTTAACATGTTCTATTTTATATGATGGAACAAGGAGTTGATCATATAATTCTATCTAGGCAGAGGGTTTCCATTTATTTCTTTCGCTGCTTTTCAGCCTCTTAAAAACTAAATGCTTTGGTGTCGTCATTTTGAAGGGTTGCTACTGCTGCTCACACTGTGCCTTGCAAAGTCGGAGTAAATAATGGATCTGCAGTTAATAGTAAACTTAAAAGTTTAAATGCAAAAGCTTGTATTGATTTAATTCCCCATTAAATCAGGTCATTTTGTGGTTCAATACCTATGCATTAAAACATGTAGCCCAAACAAAAAATATCACTTTGCCTTGCCCAGTATTTGGAGTTACTCTGGGAAGAAAATAAGCTCACTGTTGTTCTGCCTGTGTGTACTTATCTGTGCTATTGTCTTTATGTTTGGATATTGCTTAGGAATATAAAGCATCCAAATCTGCAGCCCTGACTACTTGCAAATTCAGGCTTTTCCTGCTGTGTTTTGCTGGTGAGCTGCTGTTCATGAAATTGGATCCTGAATGTTCTACAGTTTTGAGACTGCCAGAAGAGAATCCTGCTTTTAGTGTCCTGTGTTACTCTGTGTCGTGCTTGTCGAGCAATAATGTCACACCTTTCACAAAGAAAACCATGAATACAGTGCAGGACAGGTTCTGTCTCCTACCTCCCACCCCATGCTTTCATCTGTGAGGGGTAGGAGTCAAAGGCTTCACTGGCATCCTCTTTCTGTCTTTTGTGTAGCATGGTGTGCTCTTCGTAGAGAGGTGAGAGAAGGGGAATTAACCTGAGCATGAACTGATACATGAAAAGAGCATCTGAGGTTCTACCGCTGTCCAGTCCTTATTTAGCTGTGAAGTTAAGCAAATGTCCGGTTGCATAGTTGTGAAGAGGAACCTGTAGCATTTGGATCAAGCCCTTGTTACTTTGTCTTTTTTAGCTCCCTGATGGTGGTTGGCCATAAAGGTAATGCAGGGTTTGCTTTCTTGTGCTTTGGCTTTATTAGCACCAGCGGGATTTTAGGCTTTTTAGTTCTCATTGCACTTGAGATTCTTTCCTCTGAATTAATGGATATTTTGAATAAATCATTGTGAGGTGGAGCAACACATACTCTAGGAAAAAAAAAATAATTGCGCCAGCATATTTGAGCAGGTTTCATGTCTATTACTCACGTACCTTGCAAGGCCATCACACTTGTAACTTAATGAGGATTTTTCTTTGAACCACAGAAGGCATATGTGCCTAACTCACATGCCCAAGCGCTATACAAAGAGAAAGCAACTCAAGCACACTAAGTTTTTCTTTATGTTTGTATTATCCATAAAACACATAATATTAGCATTGCCAGGGTCGCATTGAAATACACTGTCTGGACCAATGTCCTCTTGTGTTGGGAAAAAGTATCAGCAAAGAAACTGATGTCATTGCTGCCCGTATTCTAGCTAACATGAAGGGTGTTATAGTTAACACTGAACAAGATGAATTCATGCTGGGGCATATTGTAAAATGTTAATTATAAGAAAAAACACCGTTGGATTGGCTCCCACTGCTCCTGATTCATGATAAAGAAATTCCTAGAGGCAAAAGAACAAAAACATCAACTGTGCTCTTCCTTTGTGATTTTTCTGGGGAATCACTGCAAAGGTAATGTTGTGTTGGATTTTTCTATATAGTGATACACCCTTACTCATTTTACCTAACTGGTAAGATGAAGGCATCACCAGAAGATGTATTACTCCCTCTGTCTTAGACTCTGCCTATACTGTCTCATGTGGAAGCATTTCCTAAGTCCTGAGACACCTCAGCCACATCCTGACCTCCACTAGGGTAGGACCTGGTCAAGTACCAACCCTTTCCTGGTTCCACCTAAGGGATGGCAAACACATGTACCTGGCAGGAGCCTTTGCAACCTCTGAGCAGACACAGATCTGAGTGGATAGAGGGGCGAGGAATGAGTGTGCAAGTAATCAAAGCCTTAAACTTATTTTAGGGTGAGATGAATCACTATAGGAATTGACTTACAGAGACAATTGCCTTTCAGATGTCTAAATTGGAGCAGATGAGCTCTTCCCTTCCAGGTTAATCTTGTTTTGTAGTGACCAGTGACTGAAGAGAGGACGTGAGAAGGATTGCCACGTGCCAGGTGAGCAGGATTAAGTGTAGCTCTGTCCCTTCTACATCAAGGCATGAGGAGCTGCTGGAGGGGATCTTCTTTTTCACCTAACTAGGTGTACACTGTTGTGGCCATGGCTAGCCAATTCAAGTGCCTCTGGCAGTGTCCTCTTTCCAGCCTAACTTTGGGAGTACTTGAAAACAGCTTGGGAAGAGACACTGCCCAGGTGTGAACAGCTGTGATGTGGAAAGACTTCAGTTGTGGTGCTTATGCAGATTTCAATTTGCATAGGTGCTGGCACACTATGTGGCTTGGGTCATTTTTACCTTCCCACAAATCACTTATCAATATGACTGATATCTTGCAAGCCACATGCTTTGATTTCATCAACCAGTGTTTTGACTCAGCTGACTCTGTTGTTACCGTAAAGACTAGAATTGACTGTGAAACGAGAAACAGTCCCTGTGAACTTGGAGCTATGGGAAACACAGTTGATTATTACAGGACAACACTAGATAATTCTTTAAATAATGTGGTGTACCTGGTTTTGATTTGCTCTGTCTTTAGTCACTCATTTTAGCTTGAAGTAGTGTGGATAAAGGCTAAATCCATAGGCTCACTGGCACTAACCCCAGTAACTTATTGGTTTATATTCCCTGGAGAAGATGAACTCTGATACAATTCATTGTCTTGATTTCCAAGTGGGAAGAGTCTGATGAAAGTCTAGCCATCAGCTGAGAAGCCGTACCTACTAAATTTGTCTTGGGCTCCCGTAGCCAAAGAAGTGGCTTGTTCGTTGGGTTTTGATTTAAGAAGTCGTATCTACCTTCTGCTTGGGTTTACTTTTAATTTTAATGTGGACATTAGAATTTATTGCTTCCTTTTCTAAGAATGGCATGGATTATTTCGTTGTTTGTGTTTTGTTTTTTTTTTTTAAAAAGAGTTGCCTAATGCCTCTATTTATAAATGAAAAAGCCTGCTGTGGACTCTAACTGTTCTTCAAATGTCCTCAAGCAGGCAGCCGAGCTAAAACTAAAACTATTTAAGTGGAAGACATATGGCAGGGAGTTAGTGAGAATGGTCTGGAACTAGGCTAGGCTCTTTACTTTCTGGTGTTCATAACAATTCTATGAGCAGTAAACTTGTATTCCCAGCAAATGCCCAGTGGTAACAAGACTTGCTGAGAGAGTTTGACTGTGGTGTCTGACTCTCTCTTCTTAATTTCCAGAAAAGTCTTCTGATCTTTCATGACTGGGAAGGAATGTGTAAGGATTAAAATACTGAGCTTGCCTCTATCCCATGTGGAGGAGGAAGGGAAATGACCTGTAGCTCCAAGTAGAAAACTGAAACTCTCATGCATGTGTGGAGGGGACAGATTTGTAAAAAAGGGACTTAGTCTTTGATGGTGTTGCTACCCCTTCACTTCTTTGCAGAAAAGAAAAGAAGGATGCTTGGTGTATATAACTTATTTTACATGTTTTTTTGACTCAGAAATCTCTTGCCTTAACCAAATACTAGTAATAAAAGTGAAGGAGTTCTGATAAAAAGTGACCTGTTTACTTCTAGTAACTAAAGATTTAGTACTTGAGTTACTCTATTCACTTCAAAGCAGCAGTTTCCTATTTACAGCCCTGAGATCTCAAAAAGTTATGTTTACAGGCTCTTACATACTTTCATAGAGAGATAACAATATTACACACACATGCTCATATACGTTGCTTGGAGATAGGTTACACTACATGACATACTATTCCAGAGCTGTCAAAGAGTCGGATTCTGCTGTCCTTTATCACTTTGTTTACATCTGAGTGTCTGCAGGTGACTGGAGGTGTCATTCCACTGAAAATCAGACAGCTGAGCCAGGAGTAAAATGTTACTCCTAGAGAATATGATTGCTGTAACCTTCTAGACAGGGGCATACAATTGTCTTCAGTCTTTGAAAGCCACCTTGCTGCAGGTTAACCTGTTGATTGCTATGCTTCAGGTGGCTCCGCACGTGCCGCTGCTTGGCGTTGGCAGTCACACAGCAAAAGGAAATGTTCTGTCAAACCATTGACTGCAGTGAGAACTATGGGTGAGTCACTCCAGGCTGGTGCTGATAGCATCCATTATTCCACTCCTTCCCCCCCTCACCATGCTGTAACATTATGTGCTGTAGATGTCACAGGAAATGCTAAAATCACATCTTTTCATCTGGGCCTTTCTTCAGTCCTTCCTATACGAAAAGCCATATGTCTCTGTCGTGGAAGTGTCGCATTTCACCCCGCTGATCCAATTTATTCAGTCTGAACATTTGGCCTAGTGCTTTTATACAAATACATTTTCCCTGCCCAGATTCTTATTTGTGTCATGGTCTGTTCCTGTTGAAGATGAATGAAGACTTGTCAACAAATAATCTGCCCACTAAATTAGAATCTGATCCAAAACCTCATTGACGTCAACAGAAAGACTCTTACAGACTTCAGTGGTCCTACAGTGTTCTTTTCATACTACTTTAGTGCCTGAAATATATCCATTTTAGAATTAAAATACTTTTTCCCCCAGTATTTAGGTTTTTCAAGTCTGTGAAAAGACAGGGAAATATTGAGCAAATGAAATGAGAATTGTGCAGTTTAGATGTAATTGGGCAGATGGCTGCTGCCCTGGAAAAGCAACTGTGTGCTTATTATTGTGACTACCTGTAGGTTTAACTTTAAATAGCCTGAAATCAGGCCAGTGGCCCTTTGAAAACTCCTTTGCTCGTCTTGCATGCTTGTGCCAGCGAGGCTCCAGCGCTGCCCTTTGTACTACGTGCCTGGACCCACGCGTGGTGCCGGCAGGCAGACAGGTCCACCCAGGATTCTGGCTGGGAACACCAGAGCTGGAGAGCCAGAGGAGGGCGAATGTGTGGGCGAATGTTTAAAAACAGACGAGCCCTTTTTTCTTTCTCAGAACGTAGCTATCTCTGGTGGTTCCTATGGATCTGTGTTAGCAAAGTGACGTTTATAGTACTTCCTCAAGAGAAAGTTTATCTTATAGAATATTAAATAATAAAGGAGGCGGAAAAAAAGGTTGCAAGTGGTGTGTTTCAGCAAAATAAGCAAGCAGACAAATTCCAGCGTGTAATTTCAGGACTTAGTTTGATCACATCTAAACAAATTAAAAATAAATGCTCTGCCTTGAAATGGAGAGAAAAGCTCAGACAATGAGTGCTCAGCTCATGTCTAAGAGGGGAAATGTTTGACTCGGAGCAGACTCTATGTGAACCAAGGGACTGAGCAATGGGAGAAGCACGCACTCTTCTCCCCTCAGTGCAAGCGGAAAATTAATGCTCTGGGAGGGGATAGCTGCCACAGAAAGAGCTAAGGAAATCTTGCTGCCAGAACTGTGCAGATGGTGAGGGGAAAACAAATCTTTTTGGGGAAGGCAGAGAGTTTTAGAAATCCACACAAACCTGATGAGCCTGGAACTGCTTGGGTTGTTACTCTGTCTTTCCTGTATTTTCATGTGATGAAAGGGAGAAAAGATGAATGAACATCCCTCTGTCCCCAGATGATGCATTGCACTTGAAGTCGTGTACTTCTTTTTAGAAAGGTTCAAGTGGCATGGGGAAACCTTACGTCCTGAAAGCCTGATGTTATTTAATAAGGACGGAAGGAGGTTATTGTATCGTTATTGTCTCAAAAGGTGAGACTCAATGTAAATATCACATTTGGGACAGATCTTAGCTGCAGGGAGGGCATGGTTCTTTAGATCTGTATGGAGTTAAGGTCAGTTATAACAGGCATGGATGAGGCCTTGCACTTATTTTTCTGCACATATATTTGTTACGAGCAATTAATAGGAAGTAGAGCCCATGACTCTGTTAAGATTTCAGTTTCTTGTTTTTGTTTTTGTTTGGGTTTTTTGAGTGTGTAAGTGCTTCCTCACCCTGGGCCGAAATGCTGAAACCTTTTCTCACACACTGCCCGCTGTATTTTTAGAAGGTGAGGTTTTGTTATTAATAGGTAGGCAGACAGCCTGCTATGAGACAATGACTTTAAATTAGGAGCATTAGGAAATGAATGTGAGGAAAAGCTCAATGAAGGGTCAAAAAAAAAAAAAAAAAGGAGAAAGAAGAAACGAACAAATTACACTTTCCCTCTGGTAGGGGAAGAAATAGATCCATCCCATCAAGCAAATAACAGTTAAGCAAATGATGAGACTGATATTTGCTTTTCGTATCAGTGCTTTAAATGTCACTGTTCTTTTTTCTTTTTTTTTTTCTCCCATATTAACCCAGAAATGCTGATGCACCAGCATGTCTCATTATGACAGCAAAAGATACTTCTCTTTGCTGAAGTGAATTCAGAAGAAAACAAATCCTGAGGGCAGTGCACATCGACTGTAGAGAAAAGCACGGTCTGAGGTGGCTGTTGGAGGCTGCCCGTGGCAATTTGTGGGTTTCTGGGCAGACAGGTAGAGCTGATGAGAGAACCTGAGTTGCTGGTAGGAACAGGCAGTGACAGCTAAATCTGGTTATTCTCAGGGAAGAAAAGAGAAGGAATTAGGGAAGTGAAAATACAAGGAAGCACGCTATTACTGTTTAAAACAAATACCCTGCGGCCACAGCATGAAGCATGCCACTGCTGACCGGTATATTAATGCAAAATAATCATGGCTGAGACTCAAGGCAGAGGTAATCCAGATGACGTGCAACAGTAAATACAAGCTTCAGAAAATTCAGGTTTCATCAGTTAGCAAAGGCAGATTTCCTCCCCTTCACTGCTTGGAAGAGGGTGGATCAATCCCTTTAACTCAGGAGAAACTGTATTTCCCTGACACCCTAGAATTCAAGTCTCCTTGGCCTTAACTTGTAAAACAGGTTTCATTGTAGGTTAAAACATACATTGCATGTCTACTGTATAATACCATTCACTCAAGTGAATTCATACTCTAGTTCATTAATATCCAGTGAAAATACTGGGAGCAGAGGGAGCAGCATTGGTAAAAGCGGTCTGCAAATACTGTCATATTTCTGACACTTTTCTTGGGTCTTCTCTTTCTCTAATAGAAGACAAGGTGATGGCTACAAAGATGTCCCTAAAACAACATGAAAATCACCCCTGGAAAATGTGTGAACTAATTTAATGGTAGGAATGAAATGAGTTCGAGGTCCCAGAGCATCTCCTCTTCCGGACAAGATGCAGAGGTGGCTGCAGCAGCAGCGGTGATATTACCACACGCTCCTTGATGAGGAATTTAATGCGTCCCACACAGCCTCAGTAATAGCCCCAGTGTGGAGCAGTGCCACAAAGGCCGCAGTTGAGAACGAGCAGGAAAGGAGCCTGAAATCTCACACTGCGAGGGGAATTTATTGGCATTACCAAAACTGAAAATTCAAAGTGAGCTCCTGTCAGGTTGATTGAGGAGTTGAAAGGAAAACAAGTCACAGCCCCCCACGGTGTCAGGCATTTTGCAAGCCTCCACTGCACAGGTGTCAGCTCCGGGGTGGCGTTGGCCCGTCACCCGCCTGTGATTTTGCAAGCCATTGAGGGCTCTGCAGTGCTCAAAGGGTCGCTCAAGCATACCGAGGGCTGCAAATCCACCTGTGTGGAGATGGTGCCTCTTGCTTGAGCTGGCATGAGGGGCAGGCTGCTTGGAAATGAGGCATCTTGCAGAGAGAGATGAGCACAGGGGGTGATTGCCCCAGAGCTTGGTGTATCTGCTTTTGGTAGCCCTGAGGTGTTCTTGATTACTATAATTTATAATGATGCGGCACATAGCTTCACTCCTGGGAATGGAGCCCTGTTTTGCCTTGTGTATAAATGCAAGGCAAAGGAGGGATTGTCATCCAAAGGTTGTGTCAACCCTGAAAACTTTCTAGTTCCAAAAATATCTATAGGATAAGGGGGAGCTGTGAACTATAAGAATGCCATGGGCTGGTTTGGTTGTGCATTTTAGACAATAGGCTCAACTTCAGTAAGGAGAATCAAGGACAGGTATGGCAACTCTTACTAGGAGATATTTATAGAAAGACTTCATTCTGGTTACAAATGGACAACCTTATTCAGGTCAGAGATGTCCTGCTGGTACTGCAGGGGCTGAATCCAGCTGGAGAACATTTGTGTCTGGTTCCAAAGTACTCTGACGGTTGTTTATAGTCTTTATGCACATGAAATCATCTAGCTTCATATATGGCTATCAAGCCACCACTACACCCAAATGGCTCTAGGTGATGCCCAGCAAGTCCATGCATATGTCCTGCTTGACTGATAGTGAGTTATGCGTGCATAGTGACCACAATACTGGGAATTGTCCCTCACCTTGTGTCTAGGTGTTATTGAAACATCACAAAATATGAGTTAATGTATAGGTGCTAGTGATGCAGAACCTTTTATTGCTTGTGCTTGAAATGCAAAGGCAGTTGGTGGTTGGTTTTAAAGCACTGATATTTTAATAGGATCTTATCCTTTAAGAAAAATATTATTTCTGATAGATACTTTGATTACTATTTATGATTCATTTCCAGAGTTTAGAAGATGAATTTTTAAATATAAGCCTCATAATGTTTCCATGTGACTGTTGCTTGGCCATGGCTTTTGCGTGGAAAACTAGTTTCCTTGCTCAGAAGATAAGATTTGGGGAAGGCAGCAAAGTCCGATGCCTGTGTACTGGATTTGCATCATCAAATGAAGCCAATACAATTCATAGTTTGAGCATAGGTCTGTCTGCCCTTCAACAGAGATAAATAACAGGTAAACAAGAAGGAATCCTAATTTTAAAATTATATAGCTGGTATTATAGAGGCAGTCAACAGTCCTTAGCATTTGAATGGGTATAGCTCACCTCAGGAAATATAAATGAAGGAGTTCCCTTTGGTGTGAAGTAGCAAGCCTACACAAAGGCTTAAGGATAAGTTAATTTTCTTCACTATGAGCCAAAAAAAAGGGTTGTAAGCACAGGAGCTGGGAGAGTCTACCTCCAGTAAGCTTTCTGGTGCTTGAGATTGCAGAATCTGCAGTTGCTAGAGGGAAGTGGATGGGGGTTTCATAAATAATAAATTGCTGTAATCCCATGAGGTCATCATAAAAATATGCATAAGAATCATAGAAAGAATATAATGGGTCACAACCTCAATAGACTCCAGAGCTGATAACAAACAGTGAGCTTGATAAAAATGTATTACAGACAGAAACCTCAGTCAGAGATATCGTCAAAATTATGTTATAGAAAATTATTACTTTGGGAAAGAGACAAATGTTATTACTAAAAAGCCCAAAATAAGTATGTGCGGGAAACTATAATTCCTGCAGAAAATTACTAAATCAACATCATTTAGCCTTTTCAATTTAGAAAGAGTCAGGGCCTCCAAAATTTGTCTCACATGGAAACTTTCTTGTAGACTAAACATTGTTACTGATGTTCTTCAGGCAACAGTGACTAGGTTTAGTTATTATATTTCCCCTTAAAAAAAAAGCTACATTTGAGTTATAAAAAAACCTGATGGATGCAGCACCCGGAGGCAAACACTAAAAGTATGAAGATCCAGAATAACACCTGGCTTGCCAGAAAAATAAGAAGATGGATTATTTTGAGTACTGCATTGATCTAAAAAAGCGTCATCAATAATATAAAAATCATTTGAACGCATGATACAGACTAAAGGAAAATGGGTTGACATACACCTGCAGGGGTATATATGGTGTCTGAATGCCAAAACCTAATATGAAGCTTGATTGAAATGTACCACGTAAGTTGTAAACTGAAAATATCATATACAGTGTGACAATTTCTTTCCAATTACTTTTGGTAAAAGTGGAAATTGAAGTCTTTAAAAGAACAGAAGTATCTCCACTGTCAGAAGGCTGCTTTGAGAAAGAGATAATTTAATGATGCTGTTGATAGCTAGAAGTAGCATGTGTTAAGCAGCTTCATAGGCTGGTGGTTTAAACTCCAACTCGGAAAAATGCCTCTTTCATTTAAGGCTTACAGATATTCCCCCTGGAAGTAATGGGGTTGTTCATGCTGGATCGGGGACCTAATGCACAGCAGGTTTGAAGCAAAGCCAC
Source organism: Pluvialis apricaria (assembly GCA_017639485.1). Lineage (NCBI taxonomy): Eukaryota > Metazoa > Chordata > Aves > Charadriiformes > Charadriidae > Pluvialis > Pluvialis apricaria. Next base: position 14,187,860 of record CM030012.1, read on the forward strand.
TTGGTGATTACTAAGGGAAATCTGAGGGACCATCTGACAGTCCAACATAATGCGTGGTTGTCAAAACAACATCTTGTAATACAAAAGGGATCTCCAGTACAGAGGGAATAGTGCAAGTATGGTCCTGTTATTACATCAGGGTGCAAATGCTTGGCTTTGGAGAAGGACCCTGTGGTGCCAGGCTTGATATAAGTATATATGGCTAATTTCTGTTTCTATATCAGCTGAGCTTTAGATAGGCTAGCTGTGGTCCCCAGAGCAGTCTAGCTGCCATGGCTTGGAGCTCCTAACATGTTAATGGAGCTGAAAATGAGAAGCACTCCTGAGCTTTTGCTAGAAGGCTGCTGGCCTTGGGTTCACGTGTGTGTGTTTTGTCCTGGAGCTTGGTGTGTAAATCACCTGGCTTCAGAGGACAGGCAAGCTCCTGGTCTGCCTGCTCATGCTTGTCAGGCAAATGCTGCAGAACAGCAAGAAAAACATGTTGCAAAGAGCTTAGCTCCCTTTAGTTTTGCCTCTGAGAGGTTTTTGGTTGAATCTCTGCATCTTTGGGACCCCTGCTGAACTCAAGGTGTCTTTGCCTCTTCTTGGCTGTTTTTCCTGTGGGATCGAAGGTCAGTTTAAAGGTGAGATGAAACTGTGTGGTGGAAGGAGGGAGGTCTAACAGATATATCGTGTAGAGTGCCTAGGTAGTTTTAAGTTTATGCATTTGATCTTTGAAAACAAACTACAGAGAATAAATAACCAACAAGATACACTTGGTTAACTGCTGTTTCCACCAGTGCGCTGCCTAGCTGTGTTCAGCAATACCCCCTAGGCAACATGGTAGAAATGGGTCAGTGTATATATATTTTCTCTCCTCTATTAACATTGCAGCAAATTCTATGCTTCGTATGCCCCCAATTTCAAGAGCTACTTTCCTGGCTACTCCGGCCTTTCTGCTCTGCCTCCGGTAGTTTGGGATCTATTGTTTAGCAAAGATGGCCTGAGATGAATGGAGACTATCACTGGAGAAAACAAAACTGCCATGGCTGCAGGCTGGGGAAAAGAGGATGTCAGATGGGAAACGAGCATTGGGGGTGGGGAGGAGAGACAGAAGAAAGGGGGAGTTTCTGTGTGTATTGGCACGTGGCAGGCAGCTTGCATGCTTGTATGGTATTAACTTCCTTCTCGTTACAGTGTGGAAGCCTCTGGCATCCTGACCCTTGCAAATATAAACAGATGTCCCCAGGCAGACCCAGCCCACTGCTGCTCCCTACAGCATCAACATCTTTTATGCACAGGGTTCTTTATCACAAATAGCTTTTTTTAATCATTTATGTATTTCAATCATCTTAAAATCTCTTCTGCCCCTATCCCCCTTCAACTCAGTCTCAGAGGAAGGGGGAGGATGGATTTAATGCACTTATCAGTTGAGCTTGGTGCTATAGATAACCACCTAAAGGCCAAGTTTTGCAGATTTTGTTTACAGCTTTGGAGTAGTTGGAGTGATATGCCAAAGCACTGGGCATCCAGCAGCTGCCTTGGAAATCAATGGTAGCTGTTCTGGTGCTTCTGGCTTTTGGAAAGCAAAGCATTTAGTCAGGTACTCACATATGGATTTAGGAAGTATAACTGTTGGCTCCAGTTTCTGAAATGGTTGGCCCAAATTCCCCAAACCAATACAAGTATGACAGTATACAGCCATACTAACAGCATTGAGGAAAAATAGTCAATTACAGCATTGAGGAAAAATAGTCAATTAGTCATCAGTAGCAGAAAGGGAATTAGAAAGCCCTGAGCTATTCAGAAGCCTTAGTCAAAAATGAAACCGGAATTTTAGTGCCTCAATCAAATAGGAAACTCATAAGAATCAGGATCTTTGGAAACCATTACCCAGTAATCTTGGTGTTAGTAACAAATCTTACTACTCTTCCACCACTCTTTGTCAAGAAGAATATTAAAATCCTTGACAGACTCCTTCAACAGATAGTTTTCTAGCCTACAGATGTATTTGACGGATGGCTACCAGCTCTAACTTGGAGAACAGAAGCCAAAACACAGAGAATTTCTTTTGGCAAGTGATAGAGTCACCTGAAAATGTTGTTTGAGAGAATCCCACGCCGTGATCTAAATTTTGCTCAAATTCACAAACCCTTTTAGCTGTTAGAAAACATCCTTATTTTTCTAGAAAAGCCTTTTTATTTTTCTCTTCAAGAACCATAAATAAATAAGAGACAACTCTCTCTGTTTTACTCTCTTGTCTTCCTCTAATGAGGAACTGAGTTGCCTTATGAGGTCTCTCGAGGACTGTGAGACTAGCCTTCTTCAAGTTCCAGGAACGATCTTTGGAAGCTGCAATGGTCTGAAAACAAGACATTCTTCTTTCCAAGTATTTGAAGGGAAAAGAGCAGGCACTGACTGAAGGGGAAATGGGAGAGGTGGTACTCCTGTTGAGTAATCCAGCGATACACCCTTTCCTCGCAGTTCCTTCCTACTTGGGTGAGATAAGTAATATTGGAAGTTAGTGGCTAAGACCAACAAAATAGGGTGGTGTCTTTATCTCAGAGAGGTGGGTGTCCCCATCTTGAGATTAATTAATGTTTAATCTCTTTGGAACATTTGTATATTTTGTCTCAGCATGTTCCCAAGCATATTTGTGGACCTTTTTGGAGCTTAGAAACAAAGTCATTTCCATAGCCAGTTGGCTGGCAGTCTCCTCTGGAGAGGAGCAGACAATTGGGCAATCATGGCATTTTCATGGGTCCTTTGCTAGTGAGCAGAGAACCGAGGATATTTTTTTAAAGTGTCTTCCTGAACAGTAGCATACAGCTTTGTAAGTCCTTTTCTACCTGGTATAGTAGCTTTTCTGTTTTGACAGTAGAGATTTCATTTGCATAGACTTTGAACACAATTATGGTGTTCGCTACCTATTGTTTAATACATGCAAAGATCAATATTCTTGCTATTGGTGATATCACAGTATTTCTGCTTCCCTTTCACTTTGGTGGTTAAGTAGGAGGAGAAAGTGAAACTATTCCAGCCTGACTGTGCATCTTTGTACCACAAAAGGTCAAAGTGTATTTTCCCCCAATAATCTATTACTTTGGATTGTTTTCCAAGTTGACATAATCAGGTCTTTGCATTTATTCCCTTCTACATGTATGACCTAGTGGATAATCTAAAAATCTCAGTGTAGTGCTAGATTTTGCTATGCTTTATTTTGTTGAGTAATACTTTTCAGCAGATTTTTTTTCTAACTGGTTTTGATTTGTGGGTACCTACCTTTCTTCCAGGAAAGATTTTGTATTTTCGTGTACATGGATTACTCTAGCACAAGCTCAAACCTGCTTTCTCTGGGCACCTTTCACAAGACTTCTTAGAAATAGCCCACAGGCTAATTCCCAAAGGCCCACAGAAGAGAGGCTGAAAATCACTTTATTAACAGTACCTCATTTTGTGTGGAGCACAATGTGAATGCAGAGAGAAGGGGCTGGTCATTAATATATATTAGTATTCAAGAAAACTAGTATTTTATGGTTTCTGTACACTGCAAAAGACTTAATTCAGCTCATATTGCTTACATAATTAGAATGAATAAAATAGGGGGACCACTCAGGAATAAGGAAAGCTGGTTTTAGCCTAGTCAAGGTTAATCAGTGTTCATATATATGGAACTGAAAGGATTTTTACTCTTTTATTAAACAGCTTTGAAAAATTAACATTTAATTTACTGGAGGCTGCAAGGAGGTAACATTAATAGTGATAGAAAATAGCAGATTTTAAATATTTCCATTTGTATTTTTCAATATAAGAGGAAAATTTTGTGCTGGACATAAGTAATTTTCCTAAAAATATAATGTCATTCCTGATAAACAGAGATACTCACTGAAAAGTTTTTTTTATTATACATGCTATGAACTCCTGTAAGAGTCGTTAAGAACATTCTCATTAATACAGCTTGCTTTGCTTTTGCTTCAATAGAATTGCTGTTAGAGCTGACTGGAAATCAGGAAAAAGTGGATCTCCTATATTGCAAGGATACTCACAAAAATGTTTTTCTCTTTTGGCATAGGTTTGGGAAATTCCCTAGGGACTCTAATGAAATCTCTGAGTAATAAGTAGTCCATCAGTGGTAAATGTGGTGGGGTGAATAATAAACGGTCAGTCTTCCATCATCTGCCAGATCTTTGAAAGACCAGATTTATTCAGTCACTGTGATTATGTTGTGATTGTACATGTCATGAAACCGTACTTAGGACTGAGAAATTTCATGAGAACTAAGTCAGTGCTGAATCTGGCCTCTTCTTGTTGTGGAATGGCTGTTGCGAAATCGCCCTCTCCCAAGCAGTTTTTGAACTTCAAGTGATAATGCGGTTGATGGTTAATGTCGCATACCTCCATAAGCAGATGGACTGAAAGAATTTTAATAACTCTCTGGATCTAAATGATCATTCCTTCCACATTCTTTGTGGCTTCATAGTGTTTATGATAATTCTTGCTCGGGATCCAATCTGTACAGTTTATCCAGCTGTGCCTTTGATGTCTGTACTGTGGTCTCAAGGGAGAGAAGTCGTGAACGAGCGGTTAGTGAGCGACACCCAAGGGGTTACGACATCTTTAACATAAACTCATCAGCATAAGGTTTTTCCTCTGAAATAGATTAAGCAATTTATTTAGCTATAAAAACAGAAAACTAGTTAAGTGAATTTTACTGGGGAATCAATAAAGTAATAATTGTGTGGTAATATAACTGGAGCTGAGGTAACCAGCTTTGGTCTTCTTTTCTTTGTTAATCCATTCCCCCTATTCTTTTTATCCCAGTATTTTTTGAACAGCCACAAGTTATTCTGATGAGAATTGAAAAAGCATCTTGAGAAATCTTTGAGCACATTAACTTTTGTACTGTGAAATCTTTCTTTCTTGCCTTTGCAATAGATGCAAACGAGAACCCATCCAGAATTCATTAACTAAAATTTTATCTCAAACTCATATTTTTGTAGTCTGTAACATTTTCTCCATTTATATTTCATAGAATGGTTTCCTAATCCTATCTGAGATATGCCTGTAAGCTAAAGATAAATATGTAAAACTTATCTTTGAATTGAATGGTGTCTAACTATTGCTGCTTTTAAAAAAATAATAGCAGGCCCCTTGACATTATCCTCAGCAGTGATTCAGAATTTGCACTTAGGCTGCAATTATTACAGCTACATAGGAAGTTTTTCCTTCTGGTAATTAGAAACAAATTAATTTGAAAGCAACTTCATTTGTTAGGCTGTTGTAAATAATAAGAAATGATAAATCATTAGAACAAAACAGGCCTTTATACACAAGTTATTTCACACTTGCATTTTAGGGTAGATTAGCTAGATTTAGCAATGTGCATATTCAAGGGCTTAAATCATTTTCAAAGGTCTTTTTCTCTAAAAAAATATGGAAAAAAACCTCCTCATCAGTTATGCGCTCTGAGTTATTTTTCACAGAAATATCCTCTCTTTGCAGCATTAAAAAAATACCAGATATTATATTATCAATGTATTTGCATTTAGGAATTCTGTTCATGTGTGAATAGAACACACACATCTGAACTATAGGAAAGTTAAAAAGGGTGGCACTGAAGGTCTTTTTAAAGATAAATTTCCTTCCTTTTTCTGCAATCTTAAATGTCTCCAGGAATCAAGTCTGTAGTCAGCAGGAATGAGACTGCAATTATATGTTGAATAATAAAAATGACTGCAGTAGTAGTAACATGAACTGGAGTGAGTCCCTGCCCTTTGTGAAAAGTAAGTTAGCTGGCAGTATCCAGGAGGACCAAGTAGATGGTGGTAAACACAAATACTGGGCTAGTATTTCTGAGTGGATCTGTTTATTTTGACTGTGGTCTGTGCCTCACACCAAGGTAGTTTTGGGCCATAGAAATTTAATAAGGGGAAACCAAAAAGCAGTGGGCATCCTGAAGAAACTGGTCACATGGGAAAAAATAGAGCTGGTTAGAGAAAGTGGATGTATTTTTCCATCAAAAATGTCAATGATAATGAAATAGAACTTCAACTTTTTCTATGGAGAATTCCAATTTACTGTCAGAAAGTTTAAAAAACAACCAACCAACGAACCACAAAAACCCCAAACCCAAGCAGAACCACCCTTAAAACTCTGAATAACTTTTATGAAACTGAAATATTTCAGCTGAAAAAGAATATCTGTCTTCAGAAAAGTTCTTTTAGTGTTTTGTGGTGGCTGTAGCTTTCAGTTTTTTTGTACTTTTCTCCCTTACTGGTGCCTGTAGACTACACCTGAGTGGCTTTCAGGAGCTGAGGCAGCTGCTTGGTGGGGTCATTTCAGGATCTCAGGAGTGCCTATCAGAGGTTGCTTAGCTCTTGGCTGGAGGTGGATGGGTCATTGTGGCATAGCAAATCAGCGGTGGACCCAGACTTAATGAACTTATTAGAAAAGATCAAAAAACACGCAGCTCTGACATGTTATTTTGGTATGTATTGGGAGATTTTTTTCATTTTCCAGCACCTGAGTAAGTCCTTGCCCCTGGAAGCTTGCATGGCATATCTTTCTCATAGTTAAGACAGGGACTTTGGGTAATATCACCTCGACTATTTAGCTTTCTGTATGTGAAAGAGAAGCTTGCTTACACAAGGCCAAACAGCAGCATAATAACCTATAAACCAGCTACAGTAGTAGGAGATACAACCTGGCTCTTGTATTCTTAACCCAAAAGTGCAAGACTGCCAAATCTCTATTTATTTATTTATGGACCTTTGTTTTCCTTCAAAGAAATGCAGAGAGGAGTTGGAAGTAGTTTTTTGCACAGCTCAAAGTGAGGAAGCAAATCTCAGACCCAGCAAATTATAGCACCAGCGTTAGCAAGTTTCCAGCTGGAGCCTTTCAATGGAGCATGCTCTGTGGGAAATGCTGGCCATCTAATGTGCCAAGAGCCCCCGTGTATGTAAATACTTCAGGGCTCGGTTCTGCCTGCGTTTATCCTGGAAAAGGGGAGCGGCTTGTGCGTAGCTTCATCAGCTCTGAAAGCTATGGCTGGGTACAAGTCTAACGCGTCTGTTGTTCAGATATCCTGAAAGGACTTGATTTCCCTCAAGGTGGAAGTTTTCTGTCCTGCGTGTCAGCAGTGCGTAGAAGTGCCACTGCAGACAAGTGTTGCTGTGACCCGTTTTATGAGTGCAAGATGCTCCACATCCTTGCCGGAATAAACAAGGCAGAGGAGCCTGCTCAGAGGTGCGGTCCCCTGGGAGCTGGCTGCCTAGCTGTGATTGTACACATCCAGCCATCTCGGACATCTGAATGTAAAATTCCACACTTAGGGATGTCACGTGGACCTTGTGCTCTTCTCTGGGGAATTCCAGGTCTATAAAACAATGAATGGATTATACAGTACTCATCCATATATATAGTTTTTTATCTGTGACAGGTGTGATATTTGATAATATCCTCTATAAAGTCCTCCAAGTATAATTTAGTGCCAGGTTACTAATCTCCGTTTGATTTAATTGTTTCAGGAGCCACTATGTGAAAAATTGGCAGCAGAGCACAATGGTGAGGAGGAACATGCTCATGGATCAGGCGCAAGGCTAGGACTGAGGAGGCTGTATGTAGCTCTGCCAAAGTCTTTGGGCCTGATTCTTCCCTAACTGCTTTCATATGAGTGTACATCTGCTAGTTCTCATTTCCTGGATGATTCCTTGTATTTTTTGTGTGGCTGGTTAGCTCAGAAACCTGCCCTCCCCCAGGGATACTGCATGGATTTGGTGCTCTTATCTGTGTCTGAAAAATGACGAGCTGAAAGGCAGCTTAAACTCTTTGTATATAACTGCGGAAGATTTGTCTGAACCTCCCATTTCTCTTGTATACTGTGCAGGTTGTGCTTTCCCACTGCTTTGAAGCTTCATTGGTCTGAGAAGCCCATCCTAGATTAGACTTGTAAAGCAAAGCTGTATACAGATAGGAAAGAAAAAATGCTGTGAGGGCACTTAAGATGAATCTTCTCTTCTCAGTTGGAGAAGAGAAGGCTCCGGGGAGACCTTATTGTGGCCTTGCAGTACCTAAAGGGGGCCTACAGGAGAGCTGGGGAAGGACTTTTGAAAAGGGCATGTAGTGATAGGACAAGGGGGAATGGCTTTAAACTGGAACAGGGTAGATTAAATTAAATATTAGGAAGAAATTTTTCACTTAAAGGGTGGTAAGGCACTGGAACAGGTTGCCCAGAGAAGTTGTTGAGGCCCCATCCCTGGAGGTGTTTAAGGCCAGGCTGAGATGAGAAAATGTTACTGCTCTGTGGGCATTCGCTGGCGTGATTTCACCAATGTCAGCAGAAAGGTTCTAATGGAATATTGGAATATGGATGGAGAGCAGCCCTGTGGAGAAGGACCTGGGGGTGATGATTGATGAGAAGCTCGACATGAGCCAGCAATGTGCGATCGCAGCCCAGAAGGCCAACTGTATCCTGGGCTGCATCAAAAGAAGTGTGGCCAGCAGGTCAAGGGAGGTGATTCTGCCCCTCTACTCTGCTCTCGTGAGACCCCACCTGGAGTACTGCATTCAGCTCTGGAGTCCCCAACATAAGAAGGACATGGACCTGCTGGAGCGTGTCCAGAGGAGAGCCACGAGGATGATCAGAGAGATGGAGCACCTCTCCTATGAGGAGAGGCTGAAGGAGTTGGGGCTGTTCAGCCTGGAGAAGAGAAGGCTCCGGGGAGATCTTATTGCGCCTTTCCAGTACCTAAAGGGGCTACAGGAGAGCTGGGGAAGGACTTTTTACTAGGGCATGTAGTGATAGGACGAGGGGGAACGGCTTTAAGCTGGAAGAGGGCAGGTTTAGATTAAACATTAGGAAGAAGTTTTTCACTTTAAGGGTAGTAAGGCACTGGAACAGGTTGCCCAGAGAGGTTGTTGAAGCCCCGTCCCTGGAGGTGTTCAAGGCCAGGCTGGACGTGGCCTTGGGCAACCTGGTCTAGTGAGAGGTGTCCCTGCCTATGGCAGGGGGGTTGGAACTCGATGATCTTCAAGGTCCCTTCCAACCTAAACCATTCTATGATATCTGCACTATAGCAGTCGAGGATTTGGCACAAGGTATCATAGCGAACTTATTCACAGGGACAGTCTTTCATACAGCTGTTCCAGCAAAGTGCCTGAGACATTTTAGATTATCTTGATTTGCCTTATTTCCATAGAAAATGCTCTGTGTCAAAAACAGGGTTATCATGTGAGCCTGTATGATTCAAGCTGTGTAAGAGGTGTGAATGGAAGCAGCCTCGCCCAAACCATTTATTTTGCTGGTTTTCCTTTTTTACCCTGATAGTTTAAGATTTTTTTAAAATGTCTTAGTATAATTTCAGTATTTTAAAAGTGCCTGAAACTTTACGTCATATCTCTATAAATTATGCACCTAATTTGGGGAAGGAGAGCGAGTGAGAAATGCTCATTCCTTTGTTGGCTGGAGGATGCTCAAATGAGATGGCAGCAGAATTGAGACTGTCAAAACAATAAAAGGAAGTGTTAACACTGATAATTATATTATTCAAACAATTTGAAATCCTTGGAGGGTGCATTTTTAATGATGCATTGTAAAACAAATTGTGTTTCATAGCTTGAGAGAGTCGTAAAACAATAAACTAATTAAGACACCTTTTGTCTGTCTGCTCCTGTGTGTCTATGTGTGTGGTCAGGGGAGTTTTGTGAATATTAACGGGATACTCTTACATTCCATTTTTAGTAATTGTTGCCACTGCCAGTGTGTTTTAAAGACTGAATATTCCCAGTCCAATAAAAAAAAAAAAACAAAACCAGTCTGAACCACAGTGTAGCTGTGCTGCTGCTCCAACAACTTGGTAGACCTCATCCCTTCAGACTTGCTCTTCTGTCTGCAAAATGAGGCTGCAAAGCCATCTTAAACTGGGCTGCAGCTGGTTTTGAGAGTCCTGGTGACAGGGAGTCCCAGCCAGTGTAAGCTGGCTTGAAGTTTGGATGCTTGAAGTTGGATGTCTCTGTGCATAGAAAGCAATTGAAAGCAAGAACTGTGATGACTGTGTCTTCCAGTTGCCTACTAAATGTGGCTACAGTATAAAATATTAGACTGGGCTAAGTGGTGATTACTTTGAGCACAAGAAGCATTAAAAGTCTGTGCCTCTTTACAGGGAGGCTTTTGGACTTGTTCTGAGATGTTTTGCTTTGCCAGAAAGTCAATTTGATTTTGGTGATTCTCTGAATTTTTGTGCTAAATAAGATTTTGATTCTGATGGCTGGATTCTCTTCTCTTTCCCATTGCAGGCTTTTCCCCCTCCGTGCTGTGCCTCTGTTTCTTTCAATGGGATTGCTCCCATGTAAGCGTAGTGTAAAACTGAGCCCTGTGTTAGACTTGCCTAATGCTGCGAGGAAGAAGGCGGTCACATTTCTAGAATTACTGGAAATAGTACAGGCAGATAACATCAGGGAATAAATCCTGGCAACCATCCTCATGTACAATGGATCTGTTTAAAAGAATACATAAAGAGTAGAATATGGCCCCAAATTATAGCAGTATGTGGCTGCTGATACTGAGTATCATTTCAGCCTTCAGACAAATCCCGTTTTCTGAAATTAATCTTACAGCTACTCTTTGAGCCAAATAACCTCTATCTTTTTCCCACTGGAAAAGTGGGAAAGAGGTCATCTTCCTACTATGTTGCTGTGTTTGTCTGCAGTCTGTTTGGGTCTTATCAATTAAAGCTTCTTTAAAAAGATGGGGACCTTCCCTTTCTATGAGCACCTGTGTACCCGCTAGGGACAGAACTGTATGGATTAGGGTTATGGGAATCTCTACGAAAGTATCTTTGTTCTGGGATCAGGCAGTAATAGGGTTTTATGTAGAAGGAACTGCAAAATTCCTAGGGGACTCATTCCAATTATATCCCCAATTAGGACAAGAGAGTTTTAGTGTAGTTTGGTAGGGTTTCTGCATCCTTAGCAGTTATAAACATTTGTTCCTTTATATGGAGGTGTTAATTAACATTGTTAAAATTTACTGTAGGCTTTCACATTCTCAGACAAACAAAGAGAGGTCATTAGCCACTTGCAATTAATAAAGGGAAAATATTTTTCAAAAGATATTTGAGCTTTTAAGAATCAATCTTAATATCAGAATTGGATAAAAAATGTGAGTCAATTCCTAACAATTTACTTTTAAAAAAATTAGTTATCATTTACAGAAATCTATTTTGAGTTTACACTAAATATTGTGTGTCCCTTCTGTCTTTATTTTGAGCTAAAACACGCTGCTAAGTTAGCTACGGAGATATTGTATTGGTCTTTATTAACTCTTCATTGAAGAATAGCCTTATATTGCTGCTCAGAGCTAAGAAATTCTCTCATAAGACCTCAGCATCTTTTTTTATCACTGTTCAAAATAATACGGTGCTCTGTTGCCCTTGTAACTTTGACAGATGATTAATTATAAATTTGAGGTACTGTGGTTCAGATAGAAACCTAATTGGGTATTTGTGAACCAAATGTGAAAGTGTTGAATGCAGGTCCATGCTTCGGTGCCACTTTGATATCTCTTTTCAGAGGTTAAATCCTCTGTTTTGAAATATATGAATACACACCGTCTGTTTCTCTCTAGTGGATGTATATATTTTCAGGCAAAACCATAATTCAGCTTTGCATGAGGTGATAAAGCTTTATCAGTAACTGTGGTGTAAAGCATATTTAAAAGAACGTGCGCATTCTCTTAAAAAATCTATGTATTAAAAATCCTGGGTTCTTAGGAAGGACCTTTCTTAAACTTTAGAAAATATGGAAATTCATGGGTAGAATGCCCTAAACAACAGGAACTCTGCTTTGCATCTCTGACCTTCCCTTCTGTGTTGCTACGAATAATGCATTGATAGAAGAGAGAGTGTCCGTGGCAATTTGGGGTTAAGTATCTTGAGAATCTTGGACCCTGGTACCACGTCTTTGGTTCCGGATCGCTTGAGCTAGCCTCTGGTCCTCATTTCATTATGCCAGAATGTATGGATGAACCTGGTAGCTTAGTTGCGTTAATTTGATTCTATTTGTATTTTGCCCACAGATAAAAAATTAGGCACATGTTTAAGGGTTTTGTTAAGGCATATCCTGACTTGTGAAGTTGTGGAGGTGTTCCTGTAAGTCTCGTTGGGGGTTCCAACACCAAATTGTTCACTTCAAACCATGTCTTAGTGATAGTGACTGCCATGAAAGATGAATGTTGAAATTCCTACTGAGGTGGGATTGAAACTGAAGTGATATTAAATTCTTCATCCAAGAGAAATACAGAGTTGAAAATAATTTCATGTACAGGAAATACAGAACTTCATTTTTAGATGAAGAATTGTGGGATACTGAACGCCAAGAAGTTACTGGACTTCTAGAGGATGAGATCAAACAATTATGGTCTTGTCCTGCTTTTATTGCCATCTGCAGTTTTGTGTGAAGCACATCCCTGATTCAAGGTCTGATGAGTGTGGTTGATCAGAGCACTGAGATGGGTATTTTGTTTAAGATTCCTCTACATCTGACTAAGGATCAAGTCTGTAGAAACTATTTAATGCCAGTGAGTTAAGTAAAACATGGGTCTTTGTGCTTACCTGCAGAGAAATGGATGATCTGATCCAAATCAGTTTTTCCTTGCTTCAGTCATATCTTTCCCCACTTTTTCTTTGTACACAGTTCAGAGGATCATGAGTTACAAGAGGGGCAATGAAAATTAATCTCTACCACAGGCATATTTATTTCTACCATCTCATCCTCATGTCCAAAGTCCACTTGCATGTGGTGGCAGGGAAAGTCTCAGGAGCCAGATGCCTCCCTCTGTCCTTAAGGAGTATCATGGCCTAAAGAATAATATAGAACACATAATGCTGTTTTCAGTTCACTATATTCATACTATTCTTGTATTTAGTGGATTGTGGGATGAAGTTTGCTGTGACTTCACAAATACATTGCCAAATGGTGTCCCACGATTCACTTGCTGAAGAAAAACAGCCAGGTCTGAAACTCTACAAAACCTGCACCTCCATTTCATTCATTAGGTGTTCTTGATTTATTTCTTTGCCCTGAGGGAAAGCAGTAAAACAACTGTTGTGTAGGGTTATTTTGGAAACTTGTTTCTAGTTTTCTAGAATAAATTCCAACTCCCTCCTTCGTACTGAAATATTTAAAAATTTAAAGGAGAGGAAAAAGAAAATGTGGCTCTGAAACATCATTCCTTCAGACACCTTTCACCATGTCCATGTTTAGCTTGCATTTTTTTGAAGTTGCATTGTAAGGAGAGAATATCAGAGCCCAATCTGAGGTAAGCTACCTTCAGTCATCTATGCCTCTGAGCATGTCAGTCATGCACTGAAGCTGCTGGCACAGCTGGTACTCTGTACACAACAGGGAGTATTTTTAACACTAAAAATATGAGTGTGACAGGTGCACATTTTATTGGAACTTTTTTTATTGTGCATTAGCAGAGAGAAGAAAGCTAGCAGCACTTTTTAACAAGTCTTCAAGTAAGTGGGAAAACAAATGAAGGTCTACAGTACATATTGACATTTGTTAGCCAAGTTATGGGTAGTTCACAGCAGCCTATTCTTTTATTTGTTTAAAAAAAAAAAAAAGCTAGATGAATTTTGAGCAGCTTGCACAGCCAGAACCACTCATTCTTTTTTATGAGCTTCATTTGCATTTATACTCTTCCCTGCTGTTGTTGAGTACGCCCCTTTCACTTGTCCTAAATCTACAACTGCACTGGGTACGCTTAAGTAGCTGTTTCCTACTGATATATTGATTATCTCACTAATTACATCCGGGGCCTGTATATGGGCTAACAGAACCAATTTGTTTGCACTTTTTATAGGGGGAAAACTCTCCACAACTAATTAGTTCTACAGGGATGGGTCTAACTCTTCTCTTTTCTCTCTTTTTGCTTCCTCCATCAAAGTTTTTGGTAGGTAAAGCTTGTGCTAAAACCACAAAATATGTGGGGACAAAACACGTGATGATTTTGTCTAGTAAATTTTCATTTTCTTCTCTTTTGACGGGATTTTTTTTTTTTTTAAATCTACTCGCTGTTTGACCGGATGCTTCTTTTTTTTCTGATGTGGTGTCGTACAGTGGGCCCTGGTTCTGCAATCAACTCCGTGTGTGCAGCCTGCTGTGCCTATTGAGGTCAGAGAGGTTGGCTACTTACCTGGAGCACACTGCAGAAATGGGCCATGGATATTAACTCATCAGTTTATAGCTTCAGCAAGAATCTTTTTTTTACAGCCTCCTCTGCGGGGTTATATGCCTGTGTTTCATTCAATTTGACATGGAATTGGACACCTTCAATAATTTTAAGTATGCAACGCAGCTGAACCTTTCAATAGGGCTTTCTTTAAATTGTGAAAAGTTCCAGATGCCTTTCTGACTAACTTTGTCTGAAATTATCTAATCTCAAATCTTAGGCACCTGTATGGTGCAACTTCTTTTGACAGGTAATTCACAGACTTTTTTCAGTGGATTAAAAGATATTTTAAAATGGCAACAAAATGGAGGTTTGGGTACAAGCTATCATGGGAAACTGGATAGTGCCCAGTGATAAATTCACAGTGTAATGAGACTTTAGCCTTTTACATGTAGACATTCTCTTTGAATCCAGGGTGTGGAGAGTTTGAAAGCTATTACCACTGGCTGGTGACTCTTTTGTGGTTTCTCTAAATTGATCTATTGGCCTCAGTTCTTGTGAAAATGCCCATTGCCAATGGATTTTGATAAGTCTGCAATGATAACTGTAGTACAGAAGTCAAGGACTGCGTATTACCATCATAGCCTTAATGAGGACCATACTTCTCACACCATGATAGGTCCTACGAGAGGTATTGATCTGGGGAATGTCCATTTTCTTTTTCTGGTGTTTTTAATAGTGTGCCTAAGCCAGGATGCTGGCTTTCCCATTTGTCAAGACTGTTGCTTCCATGAACACAGAATCTGACCTAAAAAAAGAAGTCAGGTGCAATTCCACTCATTTACCTTGAAATTTATTTCAGTGGTGTCTTGGAATAAGCAAACTTGCTTGACAAAGCATTTGAAAGAACAGGGCAAGTCCAGAGGCTTTCTTTTCCTGCAGCTCAAGTTTGTCAGGAAAATGAAAGTTATGAAGATGTTTAAATATCACAAAGAGAATTTAAAAATGAACACAAAAATGAAGGCAATTTAATGAGTGCAACACGGGAAAAAGTGTTCAGTGAGCTTGAGCCAAGCTCAGTGAGAGGCTTGGCAGCAGCATTCTGGATGCTGTGATCCATAATTTAAACTTGGGCGTTTTAGAAAGAATTACGTTAGTTTAGACTGGAAGGCATTAGAGTATAAATCAGAGAGTCTTCATCTCAGAGAAGCTTAAACAGCTCCAAAGGTTAAGTAGAAGATATAAAACTGTTATGATATGTTTGTTATGGGCCTTCAAAGAAAGTGGTGAAGCAAGCAGGATGGCAAGGTTACCTCAATACCAAAGGAAAAGATCCCAGGCAGACTGGGCTCAACTCAGGGGACTTGGGGCTGGGCAGCATGGGTGGGAGCATTCAGAAAAAGGAGTAAAGGAGTTTTAAAGCTCTTTGTTCAGCATATACTTATTGATGATATACAGAACAAAGACAGACATCTGCAGGAACCTGGAAAAACTGTGTAAAGTAAAATGTTTGAAAGCTATTTAAACTGTGATCTGGATGGTCGGCTGTGATGCTAGAAAAAGACAAACGGGGTGACTTTTGGCTTTTCTAAGGAAAAATCCAGTGAGTAGAAAAGACAAACATGGAAGGCTGTTTTTCCGAGGAGACTGCTGCAGACTTCACTCCTTCCCATGGGGAGAAAGAATACACAAAACCTGAAAAGCAATGTGCCCTGGTGGCCAAGAAGGCCAATGGCATCCTGGGGTGTATCAAGAAGAGTGTGGCCAGCAGGTCGAGGGAGGTCATCCTCCCCCTCTACTCTGCCCTGGTGAGGCCACATCTGGAGTATTGTGTCCAGTTCTGGGCTCCCTGGTTCAAGAAGAACAGGGAACTGCTGGAGAGGGTCCAGAAAAAGCTACTAAGATGATTAGGGGACAGGAGCATCTTTCTTATGAGGAAAGGCTCAGGGACTTGGGGCTTTTTAGTCTAGAGAAAAGAAGACTGAGGGGGGATCTTATCAATACTTAAGGGGAGGGTGCCAGGTAGATGGGAACAGTCTTTTTTCAGTGGTGCCCAGTGATAGGACAAGAGGTAACGGGCACAAACTGGAGCACAGGAAGTTCCATCTTAACATGAGGAGGAACTTCTTTACTCTGAGGGTGGCAGAGCACTGGAACAGGCTGCCCAGGGAGGTTGTGGAGTCTCCCTCACTGGAGACATTCAAAACCCGCCTGGACGCCGTCCTGTGCAACTGCTGTAGATGACCCTGCTGTGGCCGGGGGATTGGACTTAGATGATGTCCAGAGGTCCCTTCCAACCCTGACAATACTGTGATACTGTAATTTAATATCTGGCCTTCCTGTATAATTCCTGTGTAACTTTGAGCAAGGCATTTAGTCTTTGATTTTCAAAGGCAGCTAGTGAATGGAGGAGCTTGTGTGGACGCCTTTGAAAATCCCTTCTTCAGTCTCTGTGTACCTCACTTCTCATGGGCAGAATGGCAGAATACATCTGTTCTCTGCTTCTGTCTATCTGCTTGCTGCGAGCTCCTCGGATTTGGACTCAATTCACTTAATGGGTGCAAACAATATATAGTATAGGGGTTCACGAATGAGCTGGAGCAAATAACATACATTGTGATGGTTAGGTAACAGTTGTTATTGATGAGGGCTCCTTTGCTTTTTAAAGATGACACCTCAAGATGTGAAAACATACCTGTCCATCCACAATACACATGGTTCCATCCACACCTGAAGCAAATTGGAAGCATCCAGAATTACAGAGTAATGTGTATTCTGGATGAACAGGGACGTGGTTGCACGAGTTTCACTGAGGTTTTGGGAATCATGGTCGAATCTCGAGTTGTCATCATTGAAAAATAATCCATCCATGCAAGCTTCTCCTTTAGGGACAGATTCTGTCATCTCACACTAATTTAAAGTTTAACAGATTTACAGCAGCCCTCTGTATCTTATCCTGAACTCATTATAGTTGCCCCTTTTAGTCCTCCAAGCTATGTTTTTTCTTCCTGCATAGTTTTAGAGTTTCTCTGTTTAGAAACACTGACAGTCCTTCACAAATATGTCTCCCAGCACTAGTTCCCTTTCACTCTTGGGGTTGAAAAAGGTTTTTTGAAAACATTCATCTCCTTTTGGAGTAAGAAATTACACTCGGAGGAGCAATCCTATGAGGAAGGAGAGCTGCAGGAATAGTCAGCAAATAAATGGTCAGAAAAGTCAAAGCTCTGGGGGGGATGGTGTGATTTATGATGTTACCAAAGTAGAACTGGAGAGAGAAAAAAAGCCAAGAGGAGGGCTAGAAGGGAAAGAAGAAGCTAGAAACCCTATTTTTTAAAAATAAAGAAGGTGAAAATTGTTTATTTGGACTATTTAGATAGTGAATCCTGTGCTTCCTTGAGGACAGTTTGAGACTCTCTTATGTTGAACATCCAGTACAAACAATTAAAAGATCCTTGTTGGCTGACGGACCTTGCAATTGGAGATTATACTCCTAAATATTGAATTACCTTTCTCTAGTTAAAGGAACTGTCATGACCACAGATGACTGCAAAATGGGAACTCACTTTGTAGTGGACTTCAAAATGATGAAACCTGCTTTTGTGATTAAGCGTAGTGAAGACTGAAAAAAAAAATTCATCAACATTTTCCACAGAAGAACATTCAGGGAGAAAAAAATGCCTCTTTCTGGTTTGGATAGATAGATAATTTTCCTTTCACAGGGATGATACCTCATTTCATTTTTATTATATATAAAGATGCATAATTTTTAAAGTGTAAATAATAATATATAATGCATCTTTCCATAGGCAATGACATGAAAACCTTAACTGTGTCTTTCCAATACATTATGCCTTGTCTTTTACCTGGGTTGCAATCTTTTTCTGTCCTTCTTTCAGAGTAAAACTCTAGTATTTCATTTTTGCTGGAGTTGCATAGTCTGAGTAGCACGCAGTTCTCTGACCAGCTCCCTCTGGGATGATGTGATCACCGCAGTTCATAGAGCATGGAATAAAAAGAGCTTCCCTCACAAAATCAGAGGGACAGAGAAAAAGCATTGATGATTTATGTTGGCTGAGATTTTGACCCAGAAGCTTTGAACATGCAGTAGCTGTTATTTACTCTATGTCATCATCAATCCTAGGCAGGAAAGACTACTAAGAGCCTTCTCTTTGCAGGGCTGGCATTCTTTCACACAGTTCCCGTCTTGACTCCCTGACTTAGCTGCTTTAAACAGAAATGCTCTCCTGTGCTGAAATGGATGTCTTGTGTAGAAGGGCTTTTTAAATTATCTGGAGTGCATACGGAATCTGGGAAATTTATATTTTATGAGTTAGGTCCTATTACAGTTTTATGACAAGATGAGTTAAACAATAAAATATTCTTTGGATCATCTTTACACATCACTATTTTTTACTGTGATGGCTTAACAGGTTTCTGGTATACATTGCTTTTTCTACAGCCTGAGAAACTGGTGGTCAATAGCTGTCTGTGCGGGCTGGTCTGTAAGACAGGCTACTTGACAAACTCCAAGCTTAGGCAGTCATGTTGGCATCTGATTTTTGAGGGAAGGAAAGGCTAAAAAAAAAATAATGTTTGGATGACTTTGTGTGGCTGTTATTGTGCAAACTGAACTGGTCTTCCTTGTGTTACACATTTGCACTAGGAGGGTGACCGGTGGCTGCTGTAGGAGGTGAGGGCTTTTTCTATGGGGAAGGGTGGGTACCTGCAGCTGCCTGAAAGAGGTCCTGGGTGGAGGTGGTCAAATGTCCAGAAATCCCAAACAGTTGTGCGTAGTGACTGGATGGAGCCAAAGGGAGTGTTAAAGCTTTCTTGCCTTCCACCTTCTCATAAGAATCACAGAATCTCCTAGATTGGAAAAGACCTCTGAGATCATGTAGCTGAATCATTAACCTAACAGACTGAGACACACTAAGAAGTGCCTGCCTGGTCATATCAGGTGTAATAGGGGGTGAGGAGTGATAGGAGGTGAGATTTGGATAGCAAGGTATTGCTGCTATATTTTGCTTGTCATTTCTGCTAATTCTTGAAGGAATTTTATGTTTAAACAGGAACCTTCTCCCTTGAACTACCTCCCCTGTCATGGCAGATAGCTGAATCCCAGTTCAGGGAGCATCAGCACTGAAATCAAGGGCTGCACTTTGTTATTTAGTTAAGGGAGAGAAAAGTTTTTTTTTCCTTTTGCAAGTGACAGTAAAAAAGAATAACACTTATGTTTCCTGTACCAACCACTTATTTTTTAATTTTTTTTTTAATTATTTTTTTATTATTGTGGTAACACAAGTGATGTCTCATCACTGAAGGCTACCAAAAGACAAAGACGTCTGCTTGCTCTTAAAACCTAAGTACAGCTGTTGCTGTAAAATTAGTTCTGTATCTTCTTAGGGATTCACTGAACTCTGGAGATTCCTTTGCTGATCAGAGAGAAAGAAGATCCAGGGTGGCACTATTAGCTCTTGAACTATCATTCACCATTACAGCCCTTTTGATTTCGTAAAGGGATTTGCTGCCTGTGGAGATCATCCAATAAAAGTAGGACTTAGTGGGAAAGAGATCAACTGTGGTTTGCTACCAAGGGGGGGGGGGGGGATGTTGAAGAATTACCAATGAACTGAATGTGGGAATAGATTTTACAACCTTAAATGTATCCCTGAGACCATTTTTTTTTGATCTTGGATGCCTAAGTTGGCAGCAACATCAGATCTCTCAGAAAGAAGTGGATGCTGCTGTCATTTATGGCTGTGCAGAGGGGCCTGAAGCAGAATGATCTGGCAAACCTCTCTTTCTGCTTATTCACCAGCAGAAAAACTGCTTGTTTTGAGTCTGCTCCTGACAGACACTGAAATT
The DNA here is from genome assembly GCA_017639485.1 of Pluvialis apricaria. Classification (NCBI taxonomy): domain Eukaryota; kingdom Metazoa; phylum Chordata; class Aves; order Charadriiformes; family Charadriidae; genus Pluvialis; species Pluvialis apricaria. Next base: position 14,207,877 of record CM030012.1, read on the forward strand.
TTTACTCAGTGCCTCCCTATCACTTCAGTGGAGGAAAGACAGGGAAAGGAATTGCCAAAGGACCTTTGTCAGGTCCTTGTCAGTTGTCCCGTCCAGTCCTATGAAGAAATGACATCACTTGCCCTTAATACATAACCTGCTAGAAACTATCATCTTTACTTCAATGGCCTTTCAAACAACGAATCATATTTCAGCACAGAGGCCAATACTGATTTTTCACTGCTTCCCAGTAGCATGTAAGGGCCATAAATACAGTACAGATTAGCTGAGGGAAAAATGGGAGATGCGTAAGATTGTATGCAGGAAATAGCATAATTCCACTATTTTAGGCTTCCTTCTATGGAGAGGGGATGAATGGGACTGGAGGGGCAGGGGACGCTGCAGTTACAGAGACTTCCAGATTGCTCAGGGGAGAAATAGTCACCTGCCCTGGACTGAGCCTTGCTGAAACACAGAATCAGTCCCATTTGCAAAGATAATTTTTGCTTTGTTATTTTGTTGTGTACTGCTTGGGAACTGAAAACTATGTTTTTGCATAGCAGCTCAGTGGTGTGGGTTTTTTGATGCACTGTCCTAGCCTTATGGTGAGCTTGAAGGGATCCATGGTATTGTTACAGTATTTGAGGCAAATTGATTTACTGCTATAATCCTTGTGCAAACCACAGGCCAAGAGCCAAGAGCATTTGGCACTGCATATAAAAGGACAATGGAAATAGTATTTATCATTATAACACAAATGCTCACTGTGATGATAAATCTTTTGCAAAACCGCAAAAGTTAAGTTAAAGTAAGAAATGGTATTTCATGCCTTTTTTCTGAAGGACTTAAACCTTGAAAAATCTGCTCAGGAAATTACTTAATTCTTCTTGGAATGTACATTTAAGAGACTACTGAGGTGCCAGGTTACAACCCATTCTTCTGGAGTCACATTTCTATTAACTACAAATCAGAGGTGATAGGATTCCCATCTTTTTAACTTAAGGCAAATGTGTATCTGCTTGTATGTATTTGGAAATAAATATTTGTACGACTGTACACAGATTGATGAAAGCTTTGCAACTGACTTCGGTGGATTAAACCCGTTTTTGAGACATATCTCTCTGCTTTGATAATCTTTCAGGCTTTAGGCAGCAGCTCAGGTAGAGATAGCCAAACTTTCCTGCAAGGTTTTTTTTTTGTTGTTGTTGTTGTTGATAACACTTTTTGTCAACATTTCAAACTTGCACAAATGGAATGAGGAACGTGGACAAATCATGAAACCTGTGAAATACTTCCAACTGGCTTTGGTGAGTGATGATGAAAACCCTGGACTGAGATGCAGGAGATTGCACTGTTTGCTTTGCTTCCTGTATCTAATTCAGTTGCAGTTCAGAAGACCAGAGTTAGGAGCTTACAGCCATGGTTAAATATTAGACAACAGTGCTATGTAAGCTGGTTTTAGTGGTCTCTGCCCAGTGCCTCTCCGGTCTACTCTGCCAGCACAGCATTTGCATGCCTGTGCAGTGAAATGCATCAGGGCACTGATTCAGTTGAAAGATAACTTTGCAAAAAATAAAAGGAAAAATGATGAAAGAGTAGGTTATATTTCAGCTGGATCTGTTCCTGTTGCAGTTCACAGTGTTACCTTGTAGGCAGCTGAGCTGGCACAACCGAGAGAGCAACCTAGGGGCAGGGAATACCTGGTATTGCAACTGGGAAAAAAGGGGCTGGGTGCTGAGGTCTCAGTATAGTCTCTAGGAGAAGAGGTATGTCCAGAGAAGGCCAGCCAGTACACCCAAATGCGGGATCTATTGGAATACCCCTGCTCCCCTGAGGATGCTAAGCCAGGCATGTGCGCAAGTCTCTCTAGGATATGAAGCACAATTTCTCTTGTTTCCATACTTGAGCTAAAATACTGTAGGAATATCTGATGTACCACAAAGGGCAGAAGGATGTATGCCTGCTTTGGTGAGATTTCCAGCCTGTTTTTACAGATTCAGCTTGTTTAGATAGTTTTGATAAGATTCTGTAAAACTCTTAATGTTTTCAGTGCTTCTGACTTAAGTGAATTTGAGCCCTTTCAGTCTGTGTGGGTAAGAAACAAAATGACCTGGGGCAGGAAAAAGGTCTTTGGAAGAAGGGGGTGTCGTGTGGGGAGAAGAATAAAACACTTCTTGGCATGTCTTTTAACACTTGAGAATCTGTACGTGGACTCTGTTGTGCTTATGTTTCTGGAATTAAATCTGAACATTCTTAAACATTGACAAATAGTCAATGTAAATTTGAGGTGTTAATGAGAAACTTAAAAGCAGACCTTTGAAAAGCAGAAGCGTTGTCTATATTTTCCTAGTCTGACCTGAATGGCTCTGATGATTTTATGCTGGGTTTCCTGTTGTGGAGAGAATTATTGTCCCAAATGATGATAGCACTTCCGCTCCTCATCGGGGCATCTTGGGGGGAGATGCATTTAAGCTGTGAGGCTCTGAAATGCTGTGGTAATGGAAACCATGGAAGTACAATAGACAGACAGAGCTCCGTCCTTGCACACATCCGTCTCCCGCTGCCTTCTTCAGAGGGGAATGTTTGCTCTCATTAAGAGATGCCTGTCTCAGAGGAAGTGTTTCTTTGTCTTTTCAGCAGTCTCAGTGACTCCCATACTTGGAATGGTTTGAGTTTCTGTAGGACAGACCTCAGTAAAAGTTTTCTAGGTTTGTTATGCACCAGGGCCCCGGTGACTGACTGTGTGAATGGCATCTTTATAGACTCCTTTATAGCAAGAGTTTCCTGGGTGGATGGCAGTCAGGCTGCAAGTTTCCCAGACTTCAGACTTCTGTATGGCTTAGATCTGGTCATTAAATCACAGATGTTTCTTTGAAAAAGCTGAGTGTGCACGAAGTCACGCCTTTCAACGTAGCATGTCTAACAACTTGTGGAAAGCATAGACTGAATGGAACTGCTATTTGGTTTAAGTGTGTCTTTGGTCATTTAATATACAAAAGACCTGGCATGTGGCTGTGTTCCTGAAGACAAAGAGAATGATGCATAGTGTTTGCAGATATTTATGTAAATATTTTTTCATTTGCATGTCTACCTTTAATAAGTAACTGCTGAATCCACAATATTCATAATAATAAATGTGTGCTGGCTAACTAGTAAGTATAGATCTGAACATCAAAACAATCAAAAGCGTTCAATTTACAAAAATGTCATGTGTATGTACTTTGTACGTACATCTGTGTGTACATAAAGACCATTATATTGTGAAAATGGGCGCACAGAGCAATCTGCCCAATCTCAAATTAAGGATAGGAGTAGACAATCTGCTCTCAATCAAAATAAAACGCTTTCTGTACAAGCAATGTATATAGAAGATTTTTTTCATACATGCAGGAAGATTTTTTTTTTATACTTGTATTTTTTTTTACTTTAAGCACTTAAATGCCTAATTTCTAGGCATTTTAAAGCTAGCTGAGGAAAGGTGGGAAACTGTATTCATGGTGGCTGCAGATAGGAACTAAAACAATTTCCCTGTCACCAAAAATATATAAAATTGCTTTTCAGGTAAAATCTTCACCAAAGCAATGTGAACTTTTCCTTGCTTTCTTCCTTCCTGCACTATTGCAGTGAAAACTAAACTGCCCTCTTGCGTAGGTTATCATTTCCAGACCTCTACAATGCTTATCTAGCAGAGCAGCCAGACAAATAACGCAGCACTCAGCAGGATGAGGCACTGTATTTTAATATGGTGACGGCAACCATTTGAAAGAAGAGCAAAGTCAAATAATTTAAAACCATAGAAACAGCTTGTGGATCATTGAAAAGCAACACATTTGGAACACAGATGGCAGTTTTTCTCCCCAAAAATAACAAATGAAGGAAAAAACCCTCCCTTTGTTACTTTTATTTTTTATGCAGTATTTATACTGACTAGCTATTCAGAGCTCCTTATGGACAAACACAAATGAGATCTTTTCACTGATGAGCACCCGGTCTTAATTATTTTTAACAGAATAAGAGATGATGGTGAGGAAACTTTTGGAAAGGAGTTGAGTTTTTATTTCCTCTGCTCTGATGAAACTTCTTCATGTTAACAGAAATAATTCACTTAAATTTTGAAATATGAAAAATGGTGTGTGGCCCACTTAGGGACCCTCTGGCATCGGCTAATGCTGAGAGCAATAGGCGGCCTTCCTCATTAAGCCAGTGGCCTGCCAGGGGAACAGACCAAGCATTTGCAACTGCAGATGTTTGGATAAGAGAAATCGCTTCTTCAAGACTCGTCAGTGTTATGGTTTGAGAAAACGCACCATAGTTTACTGTTGTTTAGACAATTATTCTATCACCTGATGACCTCTCCCCACACGGGAAGGGGAATTGTGGAAAAAACAAGGAAACCTGGGGGCTGAAATATAAACAGATTTAATAGAATAAGAATAGATAATTAGCATTAATAACACGAAAGAAGCAATATTGATCCTGACATCAATATAAAATATACAAGGATTATACTCAACCAATTCTATCAGCAGGAAGGTATGCGCTCTCAGCAGTGGACAGCAAATGTCGGACGCTGTGAGTGCTATGGCTACGGGAGGAAGGCAAGGCCACAGGGGTCCTGCACTGGGGCAAGAAGTTCTCTGAATTGCCGCTATCAAGGGAGAGAGTGCACTTGGCATCAAACTTTCTAATTTCTATTGAATGTGACATTCATGGTATGAAATAATCCTGTTGGCCAGCTTGGGTCAAGTGCACAGGTCTTGCTCCTCCTCATCCCTGCACCTGGTGAGCTCAAAAAACACTGAGACCTTGAAACCCACAGACCGTAGCTGGCTATAAAGTAAATATTTTCACAAATTCAGACACTAGAGTCTTCTAAAAGTGCAATTTTCCCAAGTATTAGAAGATAAATTAGTCCTGTGTCACTCAAACCAGGACAGTCAGCCACTGACTACATCAGGCCTATCCCATTCCTGAAGTCTGTCATCAGTAGCAAGCCCAGGACTTGGGCAGACCTCTCAACCTACTCTTGTCTTAATGCATAAGACCTCCACTCTTCCTGTCATGAAAACATGTCAGGGGGTGGGTTACAGTACAGCCATGGGTCTTTGTCTGGGATCATGTCTTGGGCATGGGCCACAGTATGAGCCTGTGATTGTGGAATGAGACCTCCTTGGATGTGGGGTACTGTTAGGAGTCATACACTCAGTTAGGAAGTATTTAATCCAGCATAGTAATCTCTGCCTTCCTAGGAGTGAGGTCATGCCACTGCCTGGTAAATGATCCTTGTCTTGGGCTTGATGTGCAGGACTGGCAAGGTCAGATTAAGGGTGGATGTGGGCTAACGGTTGCCTGCTGGCCTTATGCACAATTCAGGAGGTCAAGTAAGGATTTTACCTGTCTTGTCCTGCTGCGTACAACAGCCTACAATGAACTACTGATATTTTCCTCCTTTAGAACACCAAATAGTAATCCCCATTAGATGCAGGGCACCTGAGGAACTAACATTGGAGAGTCTCGGGGAAACAAGTTATTTTATAAATGAGGAAATAATTAAGTCTGTGTAGGATTGTCTGTCCCAAAATCAAATAAGGGTGTAGACCTTCCACTCCCACCCCAGCCCATCCCAAACAGTATCAGCAAAAATATCCACAGTGTCTGCTTCGGCTGCTGGGCTTGTTTTATGGTGTGTTGTTGCCTCTGACAGCTGTGTGTGCACTGCGTGGCATGGGAACGCAAGCACCAAGGAAGATGCTGTTAGCAGTCATTGCTCCAGCAGAAGCTGGGAAAAAAGACTGAACTTTTTTGCTCTCCCTTTCTTTTCTCTACACTAGAGTGACTGCTTTAAAGAGTATTTAAATGAGGAATAAATAAGGAAAGATAAGGACTTTTAGAAAATGAGTTATTCTTGGCTTTCTTATGTTCCAGCATATTTCCTATTACACTGTAATGAAGGATTTTCTTTTCCAAATGGTATTTTTGGAGCCATACACCTAATCAGTACGTGCTCCACAGTCTTCCCATCTTGTACCTAGTGAAAAGGTCATGCAGTGTCTGACAGCAAACAGCATTTGCTCAGCAGTGGCTTTTTTCCTCCAGTGCTGCCTGCAATTCATGTAGCTTTGTTTTCTGAACCCCTCTGGTGCATATACCTATTTCACTAGCAGTCATGCTATTGCACATCCATGGCTCAACATAGTATCTGCAACTGTGTCCTTTTTTTCAGAAAAAAAGACTGCTTTCAGAAGGCTGGTGGCTGGGCAGCTTGGGGTGAGTTGGCATAGTAGTTAAGGCTGATGTCCCACTCTTGAAAGGTCCAACCAGTCTTCAACAGACTGGACTGCCTGTCTTCCAGCACTATGTCAGTACTGCAATGTGTGGGAAACTTGCCACCTACTTTAATTTACAAGTTCTCCCATGCAGAAGCTGGGTAGGTTTGAAAGGGGAATGGGTCAATTTGCAATTAGAACCATCGAAATAGACTCTTTATGTTCGGCAATGCTATGTAAAATGAAGGTGAGGAGAACATAGAATAGAAAAGTATTAACAGCGCAGTGTTAATTTGTGGGAACGTGTTTCCAGCTAAAGAGGCCAGAAGCAGGATGTGCAGTGCTCTGGTAAAATAGCTATATGAGATAATGTGAAGCAATCATGTCTTAGAAAGATACGTAAAGCACATTTTCTGAGATTGCTCAATCAGATTAAAAAAGTATGAAGGGAGACATAACACCATGGCTTCCAGCTCCTTTTAGAAGAAGCCTTTAATTACGCTTTATGTATATTTAAGTTTATGTGAAGCTCTTATGAGTAAGACAAGCATTTCTTTCTTTGTTTGCTTTTAACTTTTTTTTATTAGCAGTTGTCAAGACAGTCCCAAGCCAAACCCCTGCATCTGACAACTTTGATCTTTAGAAAAGTTCATACTGGCTTTAAGTTTTGTCTTATCCTTCATCAGTTTGATGGGTCTAGAACTCCCACTTTTATGGCATTAAAGAAAAAGAAAATATTAAGACTGGGTGAATTTATTCAGATAAAATAAGTGCCCGTGGAAATCTTAAATCAAATCTGAGCACTTTTGCAGGTTGCAAAATGTTTTGACAAACTCACTACAAGAAAAAAAAAGTCAGGTTTGCCAACAGCTTAGCACTTCTCCGCTGGAGCTGGAAGCACAGACACTGGAATACTGTGAAGAAGGATTTTTTTTTTTTTTATGGCCTCCATACTTAGAGGACTTTTGTTCATAAAATAAACAAAAAATATGTATCTGTTTTTAAAAGAAGCATTTGGATGTCTCAGGTTCTGGTACTGTTTCTGGTTGGAAGACTAATTTCACAGCTTCTTATTCCTTCTTAAAGTTATATTCTCAATAAACAGTGGATAGGACATTCTTTTTCTGCAGAATCTGTAGGAGCCTGGAGGTGACCACTGAGAGCAATAATGCTTAAGATCCAAATGGGCAAGGTTAAAGTGCTGATTTTTCCAGTCCCACTTCAATCACTGAAGTGACTAGCACCGCTGTAATGATGAGATGAGTAGATGCTCCCAAAGATAGGCGAATATTAAAGGTTGAAAATCCTCAGGGAATCACATGCCCTTCTTGTGAACTGCTGGAAATATGCTTCATCATCAACTGCGTACTATGGGTAGATGCCAATTATATGAAAGCCCGTCTCTCTAGATCTGTTAGTGTTATTTCTGTGCTTGGGGGCTGGAGCTTAATACAATATGCTCTTTTCTTCTCTGACTAGTAAAGCAGCACAAAATAGAATTATTAGGATAAATACACGTTGCCTCCAAAATGTAAATCCAGCAATTAGACTTTTCCCTGGTGGTGTGCTCTAATGAGTGTTACCATATTCTTTGTGTTGCTGTAGGGAAGCAGTGGGTGTAGCAGTGGGGCTTGGCTAATTTATGGGGGAATCCTCAGGATACAAAATTTTTCCTTGATAAGAGGAGAAACAGCTTGTATTCCAAGCAACATTTATCGCAGGCAAGCTTGCCTCCCAAAAGTACAGCACTGGAAGCATCACCATTTACAGCTTATGATATGATTTCTGAGGCCTTCTGACATGTGCGAGCTGGTGAAAACCTTTATGGAAGGAGTTACTTAATCCTCTTTTAGCCTGAGAAACACTGTGTAGGTGTAGGGAAAGCTCTGACAAACAAGAGGTGGCTGGGGAGGGTTATTGGATCCTTTGAGAAGTTTGCCATTCCCCTTTTGGGTTGAAAAATAAATTTGCACTTCCTCCTCTATGCACTGAGTTGAGTGTGTAAGACTGTTGATATTTTATGCCTTCATTTTCATAATTTATGACCCTGTGTTGTGTGCCCTGATTTGTATGTTGTGTAATGACTGTATTGTAATTATAGATGGTGAAACTTTGGGTAAAGCTACAGTGGAAAATGCTCCTAATCTGAAAGGAAAATGCTGAGATTGTCTTGTCAAGACAGCATCTTATACAGTTGTGTGACCTCTTTAGAAAAAAACCTGACCCATGGTAATCTAATTATTGTTTGTTGTGATGGGCAGATAACAAAGTAAATATTGGAGTAGACTGATTGCCATCTCCACTTTAGGAGAGGGATCTTGACAGCGTTATTTCACTGAGCCCAGCTGCTACTACTACTTTTTTTCTTTCTGTCTGATGTACTTTGTGTTGCTGGAGGAACTCTAGGGCAGCTGATAGTAACCCTGAATCAGATCTTGGGAGTGCTGAGTGATAACTGTTCCCTGTCTGCTTGTTTGGTTTTTTTTTTAACTCTCAAAGCTCTCTCTATTGATGGCAGACCCTGGCAAAACAGAAACTAATTGGCAATGTTGGTGCTCGGTGCCCCTCAACATCAGGCTTGATACCGAGGGTTTCAGGTTAGGGTCCTCAAATGTAAGCAACCTCAAATATAAACATTTATTAATAAATTGATATGGTACTTAAGTAATGACAGGAGATGTAAATGACATCAGGGTGAATATATGTGCTAAATAAGCTTGAATACTTTGGTTCATTATCAAATTTCTCTGTGGTTTTCATTATATATTCCTGTGGGTGAATCCAAGGCGTTTTCTGCAGGCAGGCAGAAACTAATTTTTCTTCTACTTTAAGCCGACCAAATGTTGTGTAACTATGTTAGATCTAAACGCAGCTTTACAGAAGGATACACCCTTAGTGGTAATATAATGTACCCTGGTGATTAAACCTACTAGTGTGGGACGTTTTCTTTGTGTGTTGCAAGACAGCCATGTAGTACAAAGTATGGTTGCTGAGATAGATCCATTCATTATGATGTTATAAAATTCAGCTCATCTTTCAGAAAAGAGCATAGCAATGGGAAACCTGAGCTTTAAGCAAGTCCGCGTCAAGTTTTGAAGCAGCTCAAGCAAAGATATTAAGTGAAAAACTTTTGGGACCCTAGGTCAGATGCTTGGCAAACGTGGGCGAAGGTTGGAATGAAGTCAGGAGGTCTCAAGCGCAGGAAATCTGAGAAGTTTTTTCCACAGTAATTTTGGATTCCTTCAGAATTTGTGCGGTAAGACTAAAGGAGTCTGTGATAAGGTCTTGTCCTGCCCCAATGAAGGCGGGGGTAACTTTAGTCTGAATATGAGGGGAGACAACTGGCTTTCAGGGCTTGTATCTGAGATGGAGCAGATGATAATTTCTTCACAGCATTGTGTTTCTGATACACAAAAGCCAAGGGTGTACTAAAATGGGACTTTCTTCTAAGTGGAAAAGGCTTTTTGTCCCCAATATATTTGTTCATTTGAGATAATGTCAGCACATTTTCAGCATTAAAAAAAAACCCCACATTTTCTTGTTTAAAGAACATTTTATTGTTAAAGATAAGCTAATTATATATAACTGAAAAACAAGTCAAAATAAAAATTAAATATTACAACATTAACAGAAGAAAATTCTGTAACTGACCAGAACTGTTTTTTTTTTCCTCTGGATATTTACTTAGGAAAATAACTTTGCTTTTGATGTTTTAACTTTATTTGAACAAAAAATATGGTGTATCAGATATTTTTGCAAGTTAGCCATTTTCTGACCATTTCAGCTTTAGGTCTGGCATCTTATCTGGACTGCCAGCTGAAAACCTGCTTGATGAGCCAAATCTAATCAGTAACTCCAAACAGTCCTAACTTTAGTGATACTTACATTGGAGCCTGTTTTGGTGTCTATTCTGATTCCAGAATTCCCTTTGAGAGCCAGAACACATGGTGCACTTTTGTCTTTGACAAAGCTATGAAAAGATTAAGGTATCTTGTTCCAGAGCATTAATCTAGATTTTCATTTGTGTATCTCTGAGACCAAAACTAAAGGGTTTCCCTCACCTCTTTTCTCATGAAAATTTTTCTTTTCCAATTTTTTCTCTCTAAGCTCCTATAGATACTCAGGTAATAGCAAAGATCCCCCTACATCTTTCAATGGCTAAGTGATCAAGAACTGTAGATGCACAGGAGTGTTAACAGCATTCAAAGACTTAATTTGCAGGAGCTACAGAGGAAGGGAAGAAAGGAAAAATGAATAGCAAACTTTAATGAGGTAGGACAGGCTGCAGTTGAGAGAGCACTGGTGCTCTGCTCTTTTGGGCTCTGATTTTGAACAAGTGGTTGTCTGAACTTCGCTGGATGACAGGCAAACGCTGGAGATGATGCATTCCCCAATTAAAAATTGCATTGTGCGATTGAGCAAACACCAGGAGAATTTGGACCCTTTCTCTATCTTTCCATCCTCTCTCTTGATTTCTGGAGTCCTGCAAGGAGCAGGAACATAGCAGGCAAATTAGAGTTAGTGCTTTGCTTTTAGAGAAAGGTACCCTGGTGGGAACAGAAGCTACTCAAATATCTTGGGCTGCCTCCCACAGTAGCTGCAGTCTTTTGCCTGCCTTGTGGCAACTACCCACCCTGATGATACCTTTAATCAGTAAAAATAAAATGGAGTTGATCTGCATTTGCCTTGCAGTGAATACCTACTGGGTTGGGAGACTGGGAGAGACATGAGAGGGATTGTATTCATTATTTATAGTCATTCCTATAGTGCTTATCACCACAGTGTCTATAAGTGAGCACCATCGACAAGGCTCTAAATGTGAGATAAAATTTAATAATGCATTAATAATAATGTGCACTTGTCTGTGGTGGCAGCAGTTGTGACTGAGATGACTTAAAATGGGAAGAAGAGAGAACTGCCGTAGCTCAGTGAAGGTGGAAATCTGCCGCAGAGGGGGAGGAAGAGGAGGAGGAAGCAGGGGAGGTGGGGAGAGCCAGCAGGCTTGGCAAGGGAAGAATCCAGCCCAGAAGTGCTGGGGTCTGCCATGGAGAAGCAAAAGACAGAGATCGGGGTTCAGCAGCTTTGCAAAAATGAATGTGTTTAAACAGCATATTCAGGAATAAACAGGAATGTACTTGAACTTAATTATTAAAGGCTTCCCATGCCGCCCTGCCACATACATATGAACACATGCAGAGGCCTGCGTGGCTCCTGCTCTGAGGTAATGACAGAAGATGACCAGCCCTGGAGTTTGCCTTGTTAAAAGGCTTCAGTTCAAAGCTGGGACCCCGGCTAATGAAACCTCTTTCTCCCTCCAGTTGTTTTATTGCGCTATCCTTCTCTCTTTTTCAGCTCTGTTCCCTTTTCCTGCCTCTAACCTGGAAAAAGTCAGTTCACATCCCTCTGGGTTAGCACTGGGCAGAAGAGCTGTGGAAAGCAGCTTTAACCTCCTGCCGAGGAGGCAGAGTGAAGGGAGGACAGTCACAAGCAAAGCCAGAAGCAGAGGCACCTGAAGAAGTGCTCCTTTCAGCCACACCTGCATCCAGATTAATTCATTTCTCATTAATCACTTTAGGAAGAGAGAAATATCTTCCATTACGATTACCTGCCTGTGACTTATCATTTGGTTGCGTGAACTCATATTGAAAAACCCTGCAATAATAGGCACAGCTTTAGCAATATAGGTTGGAAGGCACGAAAGGAGCTGAGAAACAAGAGAACAGTTTCTTCAGGTCAAGAAGTCTTATTTTCAGAGGCAAAACTGCAGTTTGTAGAGGTGGATGGTACCCCTGTGGCAGGGCAGATTGTGTGTTACTGACCACCACGCTCCAGTCATCTCTTTCCCCCATATGCAGACAGAGTTGATTAGGTGTTCCAGATAAAGAATCCATGTTTAAACCCATTTTCTAGCTGGAATACTTACTTCATAAGCACCTTCAGCAGTTTCAGTTAAAATATTCATGAAAAAGTTCAAATATTAATTTGTTGTAATAACCACATAAGAAATGCTTCTACAGAGACTTGGCTTCTGTTTCTTTCCTCTAGTGCTTTGCTGTCACCCTTAGACAGCATCTTCTTCCTAATAACCTCTGCTTTACTTCCTCACCAGGTCTTAGTCTACATACTCATTTTCCATGATGACACCAGAACACCTAACAGCCCTATCAGTTAAAAAACGGTTCTGAAGTCAACACAACGACACTTATTTACTGAGGGTGTTTAAGAAGAACAATGGACACGCTCAGTTGTCCCACCCAGAGAAAGCCACTGCTGGACTTGTAAATAAGGAAGACGTGTCTGAGCAACCACGGAAAAATCAGGTGCCAGGAACTGAGAATCCCATCAGCTATGTTGCCTATTTCTCTTCTGTACCAATTGATGTTATTCTAGTTGTACTGAATATTTCCCCTGGAAAGGTCCATGGCTGGGAGAATCCAGGATCTTCCTAGAGCGGGTGATAATCTTTAGAGAGGAGTTGTGTGACATTATGAATCTCGCCAGTCAGGTATTGCATATTTGTCAGCTTCCCACTTCTGGACAGATATTATGGGACTGCATTTCACTGAAGGTGTCCAGGATGTGACAAATCAGTAGCAGGAAAATCCTAGGGTGCTGAAAGCAAAATTTATTGTGAAGAATTCACAAAGTACTGTAGGTTTTACAAGTAGACTTTGCAGTCCATAAATCCCCCAGCTTTAAGGGAACAGATAAGCTGGTGCAATACATCCATAGTAGCTTTAGAGTGACAGATAGTATGGTGGTCAGAGCAGACAGGGTTTAGTCAGTGTGATGGTGTGTTGCAGCTACAGATGCTTTCTGAAACCATTAAGGCTGGAGTTTTCATTCACTGAATGTCTCAGTTTAATGTGAGAGTGGTACATGAAGTCCATAGTTAAAGCTGTCAGGATCCATAACTCCTTTAGAGGATAAATATAGTTTTTTATAACGGAGATTATAATATTATTATTCTGTTGCCCCAATTTGTGATATTTTAACCTAAAAAAAAATATTAAAAAAGTCCTGCCCCTAATTGTAAGAATGACCCTCTCAGTGGCTTCATGTGAGCATATATGGTTTTATTTCTTTGCTTGACTCAGGAAGCAAAAGGACTCTAGCATCTGGCTGTAAGAAACTAGTAATGAATTACTCTAGAGTAGGTGGCACTCAGTTGATATAGAGCCATCTGAACCAGCTCTTGTCCCAGCCGTCACATGTTGGCATAGGCTCTATGGGGAAGGGTGATGTGGAAGCAAGAAAACAGCAGCTATAGCATCATGCGCTCACTAGTCTGCTGAGTTTCAAGTAGAGGTTTGGTTTGGTTTTGGTTTTGTTTTTTTTGTTTGTTTGTTTCTTTCAAGTCTAGGTAGACTTGTATGAAGTTATAGCTTCCCTGTGAATGTGAACTTTCATGCAAAATTCTGCAGGGTGAGCCCCAGATGTGAGCATGGAAGCAGAAATGTATGAACCTTTTCCTCATGCTCAACTTTCTTTTTTCTCCTGGTCTGAGCAGTCCTTGCAGCATGCTGACATGTGCCAGACAGCATTTTTTCAAAAGTCCTGGCTTCCATAGCCACAGATTATTGGCTGGTGACCATGCACAGACGAGAGGATGTGTTGCAGTGAGAGAAGCACAAGAATTCCAAGGCTACCTCCTGGGAAAACAGAAAAAAAGGAAAAAGAATGAGTAAGAGCTACAGTAACAGAGGCAGGGCAACATCCACAGTATGCGTTGCTAGCTGATATGGGAGGGAAGTGCCCAATTTATGATTCCAAGCGACTGGCTCACCTTTTGGGTATTTTATAAGATGAGCTCAGTAGGATGATGCAAGCATTGGCAGCAGAAGATAATGTTTCATTTCTGTTGGCTCCATCCTATTGTCTGATTTTGCTAATTGCAATAGCTTTGGCCATCAAAGTCAAATTACAGAGACTATCCGCAAATACTGGAGAAGGAGCTTGGATATTTTTCACACACAAATGTTTTAAAAGTGGAATTTCATAAATAAAACTTTTACTTCTGTATACATACTGAGAAGGACATAAAGATCAGATGTCTGCATTTTGGATTAAATTCTAAAAGGCATTAAGCTTCAGAACTGCAATCATTAGAGCTGTTTTTTTGAACACTGTGTCTATATGACCCAATAGAGGGTAAAAGGCAGAGACAGACAGAAAGGCTAAATAGATTTGGCTTGAGCTCTTGTGTGCTTTAGCAAAGAAGAGAAGTGCCAATACCAGTGGTAGAGTTTTTTGGCAGCTTTTCTTTTCTGATAGCCGCCCCTAACCTTTCCCCGCAAAGACAGCATTAAGCACCTGTGTTCCAAACAGGCGCACGTGAGTGCGCGCGCCATTGCTGATCCACCTGCAAAACATGTCAAATGCCAGTAGGGGCATGCACAGCACATGGCATATGCCCAGTTGTAAAAAGCTTGAGCAAACAGTGCTACCTGCCATGAAGCGACAAGAAGAGATTCAAGAGCTGGCTTTTATCCTCTTAGGTTTTCCGAGACTAAACATCACTGAGAAGCACATGCCTGACCTAGGGGAAATCCATCTTCCTCTCAGGTGTTAGAACTGCTTATCCAGGTCCTTCTCTTCTCCAATTGGATTCAAGCATGGCAGGGAAAGAACTCTGATTCATTGGTTTAAAATAGAGTTGGTACTTTATGAACTACAAAAAGAGGAGTTCTCCTAAGCTAACACTATGCAGGAAGATAGGAAAATATGTTAGAGGATCATTGGAAGATGGTGGTAAGAGAAGGTGGGAATGTGTCTG
Organism: Pluvialis apricaria; assembly: GCA_017639485.1. Classification (NCBI taxonomy): domain Eukaryota; kingdom Metazoa; phylum Chordata; class Aves; order Charadriiformes; family Charadriidae; genus Pluvialis; species Pluvialis apricaria. The sequence goes on from CM030012.1 coordinate 14,222,898, forward strand.
AAATAGGCATGACATAGCAGTTAATTACCCTTTAATGTGACATATCAAATGCAGAGGGGCAGCAAAGCTGAGATGGGACAATGAATTGGGGTTATCAGGAGCCAGGCCATTTTGGCCACTTGGCCATCACTTGGCTGTTACCTCAGCATTGGTTCATCTATTAGTGTAGGTTAATAGGATCTCCTAAAGGGCTCGCAGGAGTCAACTAATATGCTGCTATACTCCCACAAACCAGTACGTTCATGACATTGCATGGTAGCGTACTGCTGGTCAAATAGTTTTCACTGCAGTTCCCTTGTGCTTGAGGGAAGCATAGTTCAGGTGCAGGTCTTCCAGGCTGCCTCACACCTTTAGACCTAGGGGCTGTCCCACATGCCTTTGTTGTGCAAATGGTATATCAGTGGCGTCTTTCCCTATCTAAGAGATGGAGAAGACCAAGCATGGCACCCTGGTTACAGCTATAGAAGGCAATATGTGCTCATCCATGGGACTGTAGGAGACATCACACGTCTGGGATTTTGGAAAGGTTTGAGGTTTTTTTGCCATGCCAAAACCCATGATCTGGTTTGTGACAGGAGTCTGTCATTTCAGTCTAGGGTTTAAAGACATGGATTCACTTTTCTTTCACAGATCATTAGCACATGACTCAGTCTTGCCATACCTCAAGTACTCCTCTGGCTAGGACTGGTCCTGGGTGTGCTGGAAGGATAAGTAGGTTGAAAGATGAGATGTTCAGATTTATACCGAGGAAGTCAGTGATGGCGTAATATCATAGCTAGATACTCTTTAAGTGCAGTTTTAAGTAGGGTGCACTACAGAATGTGTATTAATAAAATATGAGATGGTAAAAGTCTGTTTTCACTGATCCTGGGTGGTTTTCTTTCCTGGAATCCCTTTGAAATAGCAAGAATGCAGTCATTTTAGCCTCTTCATTAAGTGTATTATTTAATCCCACACACTGTAGTTCCTTAAGCATAGAAACAATCTACTTTACACTCAATGGGAACAATGAGATGCCCCAGAGCGTATTTAAAACAGAACTCCCAGACACAATTACTTAGCTTAAAAGGGTCTGAGCTACACTTATTATTATGGAAAAGCTCACCAAAATATGCAAACAAAACCTAGTAATTTCTATTCAATTTACCTTCCTTTCTTAGAACCTGAATAATATGACTAAACACTAGAAAAACTTGAATTCTTTTTATGATGACTAAAATCTCTTTTCCTCATGTATGACAAGTTAGCTCTAAGCCTGTTTTTTTTTCTTAAATTTTTTTCTTTTTCAGCTTTTCCCAAGTATCTATTCAGTAGTGTTTGCTGGCTAGATTTGGCTGTTCATTTTCTCAACATTGTTATTTCTGAAATGATGTACATTATCTTTAGAATCAGAGTCACATTACACATACACATGAATATACAGTGTATGTTGCTTGTAGTCTACTTATACCATGTACAGACACAAATACATGCACCTCATGTACTCACATTTGCAGATATGCTAAAGCTGTTTTTATTGCATGCATACTATATATACACTAATTAAAATATTAGAAATTTAAAGAAAATGTATTGTAGGGAGCAGCAGTTTCAGTAATGTTTGCTGAGTGCAAAGCAATAGACACTGTTAAAATGTAAAAGACTTGCAAATGAAATGCTGTCTCACTGCATTTCTCTTTTCTAAAATCTCTGTGTCTGGACTGAGAATGTATTTTTCATGCCTGGATTTAAAGAGAGACCTCTCAGGAGAGTTAAATAGAAACCAAATAAAACCACAGCATCTTTGTTTGAAAAAGTCTCTGGGAAAGATTATGCAGTGCTTAAATCCTGCTCTGCTTGTAGCAGGTTTTGTGGATGTCAGGTTGATGTGTTTAAATTTTTTTTTTCTAAAAAAGACCCAACAGTGAAATATTATTTTACCTGTAGTAAAGTGTAAAAATTTTAAAGTAAGAAAGATAATTCTGCTACTCTTTTTTTTTTTTTATCTCAGTGTCTGGTGCTAAAGTGATGTCTTAAAATATATGAAGCTAATACAGTTAGAAAGGTTCAAAATCTGCTCTGTGTGGGGAGAAGGTACAAGGGCTGGCACACAAGCTTCAACAGCCCTGAGACCCTTTGGTTAGAGGTGGGAGATGGCTGTGATATCCAGAAGGACCTGTCAACACGGAAGTGTAGTCATGGTAGAGGAGCAGCAGCAGGAGAAAAGTTGCTTCTTATAGTCTCTTGTCAAGTCTATGGTTTTTCAGTGTAGAAGGACAACTTCCTGTCTTCTGAGCAATCTAGTTTTAAAAGTTGTTCTGGGGGCTGTTGTGTAATTTAATGTTATCAGGAAGTTATCCTTAGAGAAAAAGGGGATGAAGAGCTGAGTGTGGGGAGAGCTTTCTGGTAGTGACGTGCCTGGGGTCACACGATGAGAGAGTGGCTCTCACCCCTCATCACACCCGTGACTGCACTCAGACTTCTCTCCTGCTGTTTAACCTAAATTTCCCTGTTCTTAACATCACGCTGTCGCTACTAATGATACCTCTGAGCTATGTACTAAATTATTCTTTCTCTGACTTTCAGTTCTTCCTTTCAAATACATGAGGAGTTCCTAGCAATGCTTTTAGCGTAGATGGGCTGGACTTACAACCAATTACTGTATTTAACTGAATCCCAAATGATCTTAAATCTGAGAGAACTTCACAAGTTCTCAGGGCTAGCTGAAGGAAAATGTTTTAAATTAGTTTTATCAATAATTTCAATGCTTTTCCTCATTTTAGCAGTTATATTCTATTGTAATCTGGAGAAAAGGAAGCCTTATTTTTTTGTTAGAAATTTTTGATATATGCTCACAAAGAAAAACCTCTTGTACTGAGGAAAAAACAAGACTAGGAAAAAATACAAAAAGAGAATGACAATGTGATTTCCCTTAATGAAAGCTAAATGAGAGACTTTGGAAAAAAGTTGCAAAAAAAAATTTACACAAATAACATACCTTCTCTTTGAAAAAATAAGCCCTGCTGGGTGAGAAGTCAGTTTGCATTAAAAGAATAAGGAAGAGGAAGACATCAGCCAGGTCTATTATACAAAACAATTGTTTGCATGTGCATGAGGAATTTGGTCAATAAGCTCAGCGCCAACTGAGAGCACTGTGCTGTCCTTGATCAAGGCAGTGAGGATGACTGAGGTCTCTCAGGAAGAAGCTGCCACTGGAGTCGCTTGGGTGAAGGATCCTGCCCCTTGCACGGGGGCTGCCCCAGAAACTCAGTTTTCTGCCACCCGATAAAAGATGGAGCTATGCCAAGGCTCAGGGACTCCCAGTATTCATGGGTAATCATGAGTATCCACAAGTACTGTGATTTTTGTCTTAAAAGAAATCTGCAAGCAGGGGGTTGTTTCCTTCACTAAGCTGAAGTCTTGTGTTTTTACTGCTGCTTCGACAGAACTGTAAAGTACACAAAACCTATCTCTGTAATATATAGTATTGCATTCATTCTAGTAGGAATCATCCCATAATTGTTTCATTACTTTGTAAGGGAAAGAACTTGGATTTGGGGCCGTTTTGGTATCTCTGAGAGTTACAGATTCACCCCTCCAACACTGTACGGGGGTTGGAGAGTCCAGCGGTGTTTGTAACAGCCAGAGGCTGGTCCTTGCCAGACTCTCTTTTTAGACCGAGACTTTAATACATAGTGCATTCCCTTGCGCTTTTGCGGATGCATCGTCTTAGATGTCTGTGACTTTTCACAAATAAATTCAACAGCTGAGTCTCTTATCTCCCTCTGGTCTAGCAGATTTCTGTATCAGCTATTCAGTTTGTGTCTTAAAGCCTCCCTTATTCGCCTTGATCCTTTCTACTAGCAGTAACTGGTCAACTTGTCCCTGGGAGCTTTAGCAATGTACACACAGTTCTGCTTGACTGTCTAATGATTTTCTAATCTGGGTTTTCTTTTCTCTTCCAGTCCTTAAGCAGCAGGAGCCATGTTCCTCTTGCCTGCTTGCGTTCTCCTATTCCAGTCCTAAAGATAGAAACATCTTGTAGAATTCTTATGTCTTCTAAATTGATCAGTTTCGTTGTGCCTCATATTACAGGCCACATTATGGTCTTCAGGTGACTGCTTCCAGAGATGTAAGGGGGTATTTAACACCAACATGTTGAGGAATTTAGCTGTTTCTTGCTGAGTAAGCAGAGGGAGGTTGCAAGTCTGAGAAGAAAGCCACATTTCGCTTCCATGGCAGTCACTGAATCCAGCTGTGTTAGACAGCAGCCCAGTTCCTCACTGCCGTGATACCATGTGAGGAGAGGTTTGGGGAGGGGAGAAGGGTTGTGTGCAAGCTACAGAGAGCATATGCCACTGAGTAATGTATTACTGCATGCACTGCTTCCTTCCTTCTGCTTCTGCCACAATAAGATCATAGACAGTTGGGTTTTACTATGGGTAGATGCTTCAGTGAATCAAGCACTGGTCAGAATGGAAAAAAGGACTGACAACTGGGAAAGGACATAACTGCTCTGCAACGCACCCTGTTTCTTGGGTATACGGATGAAAAGAAAATGCCACTCTGCAAAATGGATCATTGCTATATTTACCCTTCCTTTATCAGTGATGGAAAGTGGTTTTACACAAGGGAAATGTACATATGCAAGCATGTTAACACACAAGCATACACACACAGCCTCTAAGTCAGAGCCAGAGGGTGCACGGCTATTACTGAAGGTGTAGTGCTGCACGTATGTTATTGCTGACATGCTTCGTTCATGTTTCTTTTGAAATTGCATTAGTCTTTCTCACTTGTGGTGTGCTATAGTTTTGAGCACTGCTAGATACAGAACAAAGAAATGGTCCTTTCCTCTCAAATGCAGCCATATTCCCCTTATAACATTTTTTAAAAGTAACCAGATTTTATTGCTAGTACTGAATAATATAAAATAAAATAGAGAAATTAATGCCTTGGAGAGATTTTGAGTGGATGCTAGCTCTTTTGCTAATTTTAAGCTCTGACTATCCTTTCAAATATGTCTGAAAGTAAATTTTATTACCTCATCTTATTAGGATGAATCTGTTGGTTTTAAGATTTATGTTTTGCTTCAGTTTTCGTCTTCTCTGTTCTGTTCTTCCAGTTTTGGAAGTCCCTGAAATGAAATAGCTGAAGGTGGAAGACTCTTACAAAGGAGTGTTCCATCCACCTGTCTTGTTCTTATTCTTGTTCTTACTTGGGCCTTTGCTTATGGCTACTGCTGGAAGCAGAGTATGTCTAGGCATTCGTCTGGTGTGACCCAGTGTAGCCACTCTTATGTTCATATTTCATTTGACAGTGCTTTGAATTTACAGGAAATAATCCTGCAATAATTTCCTCTTTTCACTGAAAGACATATTTGGCAACAACTTAAAGTGGTTTAGGCTTATGAGTCCTTCACTACTCATTTCCTATGAGCTCTCCTAATGATGGGAAGGAGAAAATGCAAGTGTTTTATCCAAAATATACTCACAGGCTAGTCACATGCTTGAGTTTCCAAAGTACAGGGATGCTTTGTGGACTCGGATCTTTAAGGCAGTAAGAGAGCAACGCTCCATTTCTAGGAAGGAAAAATAAGAAAGGAACATATGCCCAAGCACTCTGTGGAAATAGTGCTGCAGTTTCTGAGAGCTGGAGACCACTGAACTGTGTGGGCAAAGTGGATGGGCACTGGAGGGACCAGGCACAGCAGTTCTGTGGGTGTTCACATGAGAACTCCTCTACCAGGTACTCAACAGGGTACTGAGCAGAAAGGCAAGAGACTTGATATCCAGCATGCTTGATATCTCACTACTCTGGTGCTATTTCTTATTCTTCCTTTACCTTTGTTGAGCAACCCAGGGTAGGGAGTGTCATTTGTCCATAGGAAGTCCCCATCATTGCTGCTTGCAGGGGAGGAGGCGAAATGACTTGCCAGTAATCTGCTGAGTAACCCAAGAGACCAATAGTGAAATTAGAAAAGAAACCTCAGGATCTTCAGCCTCAGGGCACATGTCCACAGACAGTCACGGAAATGTAAAGTCTGTTGCTCTTTCTCCACCCCTCCCACTAGCTGAGGGTGAGCCAGCTCTGATTGTGCAGCCCTGCAGTTATGTCTTAGCCCAGACTAATCGGTAAATCTGGGAAAGCAGGATATTTTAGCACAGGAATTAACGTACCTGCATAGCTTCAGGACCTGATCTGGGTTATGTCCTGCTAGTAAGTCTGAGCTACGCTGCAACTGCTGGATGTTCCCATGTCAATGTGCCCTCAGCCCAGTTATATTCAGGCCACCACTGATCCTCTTGAATACTCAACCTCCACTAAAGCCTCTGGGCACTATTGTAATGCAGATAACAACTGGGCAATTTGTTCACACGGAGAAGGATTCATTGGCTCAGACACTGTGTTTATGTGCAAATAAAGTATTACACTACACTGGAAAGGCCTTTCACAGATTTTCAATTCCTAAGATAGGTACCGGAGTACACAGTGTCCTACTGACCACAGGACTGAGTCAAACTTTAATACAGGGCTTTTAATAATACTTTTTTTTCTTTATCTTCCACTTTCATCCCTGTCTTACTTGATAGTCTTTTGATGGCTTGGAGTCAGTGACCAGGATGAAGTCAATTAAGCAATTATCTCGTGGGTGTTTCCAGTACTTTTGTGTGGCTTGTCGGTAAGGACTAGTTTGTGTGAGGTCTGCAAGTGTCTGTTATCTCATGAGGAATGCAGTGCTTATATAGGTACTAAGAAAGCAAGAAAATATGTTTCCTGGAGATCTGTGGTCACGTGAAGTCTCCCCTGTCATCTAATTAGCTCCAGTCTGTGTCAGCTCATTCTTCTGAACACCTGTTTGGTATTTATTCTTGCCTTTGACAAAATCATGTAAAAGTATTCCTCTTTTCCAGGACTGGGTAAGAATGAGAAACCCTAGAAATTCTGAAATGACACACATTTAAATCTTCTTTAATTCTTTCCATTAGCTTCAATGGGTGAAAATTTTCCTCCTCCTTTTCAGATAGAAACTCTGAACAAAATTCCCTTTTACATCAGTTGAGCTCTGTCCATCCAAGCACTCTGATTGGATCCATAGCCCATTAAAATCACTGTAAATCTTTCATAGATGCCCTTTACGAGACTGGCACAGGCCAAACCCAAAGTATGATGCATCCTGATTTTCATGTAATCTCTGTTACACCTGAAAGATGAGATTAAGGGATTTAAAATTGCAATAGAGGCATGAATTTGGATAATTTATTTTAATGATGTAGTATCCTTCCAGCCTCATTCCATGGCACATGCTGGTGCTGGAAGCAGCTCTGGCTTTGTTTTGAGTAGTGTTATGAGCTCTAAACCTTTGACCTTCTTTTTCCTTTCTGCATGCAGAAAGTCCTGGAAAATTCCCTAATGGCACAAATTATAGGAGGTGCCAGACTTGACTCTGGGAAATCTTGCACACAGTCCCTCTTTCCCTGTGCTTTTTTTCCCTACTGCACTTGTCAGATTGTGAGAAGAAGATAATCTTCGTTTTACACTGGGGAAATTGGATGCAGTGGAAATGTATCACAGCAGTGAAAAAAGAATCGACAAATAACCCCCCTCAACATGGTGTTCAGATGTAAGGATATTTATTCCTTCCCAGTCCTTGCTGTTCATGTTTCTGAGCGATGACGAGAGGAATAACACTACCTCTTCTATCTCAGAGCAGGAAATCAGTGAGTATAATACATGCATATGCATAAAATTCAGCAACAGGAGCTATTGCCAATTTAAACCATTGTTTTCCTAATTTGGAGAAAAAAGGCTGTCTCAGTGTCTTTATGGTAAAAGCCTCAAACAGATTAGGTCAAGTCTCTGCAGACAAAGTAATTCTGTGGTGCTTAAAATGATAGGAACTAATCTCCATGAAAGCTGAGTCCAGAGGTACAGGCTATTAAAGATATCTATATGCTATAGGCAGAGAAGAAGATAAGAGGTCCAGCTCATAATGAGAAACGATAACTCTACACACTTTGTTTACAGTTTACCCCAAAGACCACAGATTAACACAAATCTCAGAGCATCTTTATTATGGCACTGCATTGGAGAGGGGGCTGCCAACAGAGGATGGAATTGCTAAGTAGGCTGGGACCATCTGTCCTCTCAGGGAGGTGAAAACGTGCATGATTGAGTGACACCTGCTTGTCAAGTATGGCCTGCTGGGAAATTTTCTCTTGGATCACTGAGCTCAGAGTACATTACCTGCATTAAAATCAGACAAACAATCTCATCAACATTATGCATTTAAGCAACTCATGGAAATATCAAAATAAAACATATATTCAAGTTCTCCAGATCTTGCGAGATTAGGAGCTCATGTTTTATTTTCCGTATTGGCAAGCTTAGTCTCTGGTGGAAATTGAGCATTTAAAAAAGATATTTTCTGTTATTTTAAGGATCACTGGATATAAACCAACAGGCAATACAAGCTGGCTTTTTCTTTTTTTTTTTTTTTTTTTTTTTGTTTGCTTTAAAAGCATTGAGGTCTCACTATAAACCAGGTCTTTGCAGACTTTGTGTGGATAAAAGCATTGTCCCTCTGAAATGGAATAATTTTGATTGCACTCTGCCTTTTGATTACACTCTGCCTAATGCAAGGAATTGCCCCTTTTTAAATATTTAACCACGTTGGAACATATTTAAGCAATGTTTAAAAAAAACTATGTAAAGAAGGAAAGGAAAATATGGGATGACACTTCTATCTGAACTCATACTATTGAGAAGAAAGCTACTCCTTCCCCTCCCTTTCAAAAAGCACCACAGCATGAGTTAAGGTCACAGTGTCAGCTTGAATTTCCAGTACAGATCCTGATTTTCCTCTCTTGTGCGGTTATCAGCTTGATCATTAGACCTAAATCTGGATGCCACTGAAAATCATGGATGGTTTCATCAGTGGCTGTAATGAAGGGTGTGTTTGTGCCAGGATTTGACCTTTAATGTGATTTATATTTTATTTTTTTTCAAATTAAGGCTCATCTCCTTTTTATTAAATGGGAAATATTCTTATGCTTATCATTAAAATCTCAGTGTCTGATTCTAATTACTTTTTTCACTTGTTGAATTCCGGAGTTATAGGCACAAAAAAGACCTGTTTAAAACAAATATAAAAATAACAGAAGAGGAGGAAGATAGAACAAGAAAGTGGTTAGCAGTAAATGTGTACCCTGAGTAAATAGCACTGCCTGTCCTATTGCAAAATAGGTTGTAGTTCTGTCATTGATTTAATAAAGAAGTAATTCTATGAACCTGGGTTATTAAAGCTTATTAAAGACAACAAAAAAAACCTTCAGTGGATATTGAATCAGGTCCTTGCAGTATTAAGAGGGCTGGGTATGCTTCAGTTTTCCATTTTCCAGTAGATAGATAACATGTTTCTTCTGGACAGGACAACGAAGATTGTGTACATCACTTTGATTGTTGTGAGTGCTGAAACAGCCTGCTAGTGCTGTGATACAAGCGTCAATATATGTGCCTTTCTCTCTGACAAAGGGCACAGCAGAAATCTGGGTAAGAAGGGTAGCATCCACCATTTTCCTGCATGGTCCATAAGGCCTTCTCCTGTTGATGTCAATGAGAGTTCAGTCTGTCTATAAATGTTTAGCTCAGAGAGCTCTGGGATCACATGTCTTGCTGCTCCTAGGAGGTCTCACCTGAATCAGTTCCTCTGTCCTAGAAAGATCTCTTCTAATTCCCCATACTGCTGGTCCTGCTGGCTGCGGGTGGTGGAGTACCCGCAGGCAGGAGGCTGCCCTGGGAGCAGTGGGTGCTGCCCCAGCACTGCAGGGGCATAAAGCTTGGTCTGGCAGTGCTTCAGTAGTATCTTCCAGTGCAGCATGGATGCTGGAGACCAAGGCAGGAAGGGCCAACCCTATCTTTGTGACCATGGATGATCTGGAGATGTTGAAAGTCAGGGATTGGATCAACCGGATGCACCTTCCTCTTGGCAGCTGTGACTGGGGAAGGTGATAGAGCCTTCTTTCTCCTGGACGCACACTTCTTCAATCATCACTAACGATGGTGTAGATTTTATTGGGTCTTGGCATCACTGGGCTCCTGTCTGCCTCCAGAAATTTCCTTCAAACAATGCCAGAGAAATCAGCTGAGCTACGTTAGTGCAAAGCAAGCAGAAATGAAGAGAAGAGTGAGGTCCCTTGCTCTTAAACAAATATCTTGCCTCTTCAGTGTGTGCGGCCTTGCTGGCAAGACATACTGGATTTCAAAGGGATGAAATGATTACATTAACCTAAACGTTTCTTCAGTGACCTCACTCTGGCTGTTGCCATGCTTACCTGCAAATACAAAAACAAACAAATGGGCTGGTGCTCAGCCAAGGAGTCAAGAAAGGTCTCTTTGGGGGGAGGAATGTTCACACAGTAACTCTTTTTTGTAATTTTTTTTTATTTTTTAATTTGTGCTAGGTTGTTTAGACTGGAGTGCTAGAAAACTAACTGCGAAGCATCTTCTGCTTTTGCGGGGGCTAATGCATGACATCTCGGCTCCTATGCTGTGGCTTCTGACATCCTTGTCAGTAACCCAAACACAGCCTGCAGATGTGGGTCGACACCGATAATGCTTCTTGTTGGCTGCTAGGGTGAGATGAGAAAGTGTTTGATATGGGAGTGCTATTAAAGGTGATGCTAGCTATGTTCTGCTCTGTTCTCAAGAGCTTTGATTGTGGGCTTTAGGTAATTTTTCAAAGGAGATTGCAGGTGTGGCGTTACTGCTCTTTGAGCAGCATTTTGTCATTCCTGAACATACTTTTATTTTTTCTTTCCAAATGACTGACTTCAGAATATTAACTTAAAATTCATTGATGAAAGAATAGTTAATAATTATAAAAAAAAATATTAGGGAGACATGCTAGAGGGTTTTCTTCTGTGAAAAACACAGTTGAAAACAATTAATTTTATTCTGTATCAATTCTTCTGCCATCTCATCTCCAGCACACCTGGTGCTTGTGTATTAAGTGATGTGATTAATATCTGTCAGATATGGTTTGTTTTCTCACTAATTCTCTAGCAGTGTGGGAGTCCTGTGAAAGAAATGCATTTTCAGTAGTGTGTGTTCCTGTTTTCAGGTGTGTGTGATGCTGTGTGTTTGCTGGAGGTAGCTGCATGTCTTAAGGTGGGTGGAATTTGGGCTCAATTGGGCGTTTTCCAAGAGAATGCTATCCTCCCAAAAATTCCTGTTTGTCAAATCCAAAATAATGTATGGAGATGGAAGAGCACAGGAAGAGTTTTGATGAGTTTTCTTCCTCTGCTAGTGGGTGCTGAGGACACTGTGGGATCCATCTCCTTAGCTGACATATCACGTCTGTCTCAGAGACGGGCTCCTGAAAGATTTGGGAGCCTGAAAGCCCAGACTGCTAGCTACTGATCCTGTAGCTCCTGGTGCAGTTGGGCTTCCAGCCTCCATTTGGGCTGTCATGTTTCTAGTTAAGAAATTGTCAAAGCTCCGGGAATCTCCCAAGTTCATAAATCTTATCAGCGTTTTAGACAGATTGCTGTGAATTGAGTTTCCGAGGAGTCATGGTGCTCCTAGTTTTGAATTAGCTTCTCTGAGAGACCACCTCAGGGTAGGGGTTCCTAGTGGCTGCAGGACCTCTGGTGCTGTTGCAGGGCTCCCGGAATTTGACTGCCAACCATGCAGACAGTCTGGGATCTATCCGGTCTGCGGCTCTCATGTAGCCAGAGAAGTGCTCTCACCACTGCTGGAGTCGGTAGTACTTGGGCAACTGGTGGGACTGCCTGATTTGGGTTACACATCCAGAGCTTGTCTATTTTCTAGAAAGTTTGAAGGTTTTATTGCAAACTGAGATTAAATCCTTTTTTAAATGGAGTCACCTCTGCCCAAACAGATGTAGAGGTGAAGCGGGTGTGCTCCTTATTTCCTGTGGAGCCTGTTGCTTGGTGTATGACCAGCACCTGAAAAACCTAAACCTCCTGTAAAGCTAAACTACAAACTGGAAATTTATCTGGGAGATTTTATTTAAAACCATCTGGTTTTACAAATTGGTCATTAGCTATTGGTCAAACTAGCTATTAGTGTGGTCATTGCATTCTTCTGCTTTCAGAACTTAAGATCTGATTTCTATTGACGTGAAGGCTACTTTATGCCACTCTCACTATTCAAGGGGGTTGTTCAGTAGATGTAAATATAGTTTGCTCCTAACTTGAGGTCTGTTTGCATCACCAGAAATGTTTACAGTGACCTTTTTTCAAATGGGAATCAGGGTTTTTAACTGCAAATACATTCAGTATGGTAAAGAAACAAAGATACCTTGGGTTTATTCTGGGTTCATTAACAGATGAAGATACCATGACTTCAGTGGCTTTATTCTCAGTCTACAGAAGTGTAATGAAGAGGTCCTTTGTCTGTGTTTTTTCAGTTCTGACACAGCCAATATAGAAAAAAAAATAATTTCCTTGGTCACATTTAACAGCTTCTTTCTATTGTTTCCCACTTGCATTTAGCTTTTTTTCTTGTTTCTGTATGTTTTAATTTCTTTAAATAAATGGATTTAAAAAAAAAAAACAAAAGAAAGAAAGCAGTGTTCAAGCAAATGACTCTTGTTTGAAACACAGAAAATGAATAGGGCTCTGCAACTAAACAGGCTGTAACATGCTTTCAAAGCTGATTGTCTGAAATGCTGGGGCTCTACTCCGCCCCCTCTGTTCTGCAGTTGTGGGCTTGAAAGCACCTCCGGCAAGAGACTGTTGGAGCAGTGAGAGCTCTGAAATTTTTGTTTGCATAAATTCATAATTAAATACTCTGGTGTGAAAGAGATGGGGAAAAAAGATGTTTTCCTTGCTGCTTAGCAATTTTAAATTGGTTGGTTCTTTCTGTTAGTGGGGGCAGTGAAATACTGTCAAACCTAAAAAATGCTTCTGTTTATCTGGGAATGCAGCAATGCTTTTGCTCTTGTTTTACACGTACAGAATATACATTCAGAGAAGCACTGAGGGAGTGTATCATTCAGAGAATGGGAATCAGAGCAATTAATAATTCAGGTCTGTTTTACCCTGACATACACAATAGTATGGCATCAATCTTGAAATTGTACACAGGGATGTATAGTCCATCAATCACTTTGTTCTTCCATACAATTTTGAATAACTTTTTATTTCTATTTTTCTGATTTGGTCTGGAAAACCAACTTTTTCAAGCTCTCAGTGGAGTATTTTCCCTTGAGAAAGCATAACTCAAGTAAAATCTTTTCTCCCATAGTCTTAGCTGATGTAGAACAATACAAGATCTCAGAATATATTCAGTGTATGAATTAGAATATCTTTAGTAATTGCTTCTAGACTTTTTCCTAACAATGCAGGGATGTAACTGTTTCTAGGAATAGAATACTTGAGATTTTATAGTTAAAATTTTGTATATCCAAATATTTAGAAGATTTGAAGAAAAATATGATGGCGTTGAAGTATTTGTTTTCACATTGCAGATTGTCAGGAGAGTTGGTTGTGTTTGTAAAGTTGTGTTTGCATGCGGCAGGAGTAGAGAGAACACAAACAGGGCTGGGATTAGGTCCCTGGACCAAGCTACAACCAAGTTTTAAATTCCAGATTACTCTTACACTGACACAGTAGGATCCTGAACTTCGGCATGACAGATCCAAGATTTTATCTGGCCATCCCATTTAGGTGCATCATCCCCAGGTGTTGTCACCTCTCTGATATTTTGCTGACATTTATTGCTGTCTGCTTGTGTTGGAAATATCTTCCCTAGGACATACCTTTCTGTAACAAAACCAGTTGATAACATTAACAAAATAGACTGTTGCTTTTAAAAGTACACATCAGGATGGCATTCCTTGTTACAGGCACCTGCGTAACTGCCCACAGGGACACTGATGGCCCAGGGACCACAGCAGCAGACTGGAACCCATGAGATTTGAATTGTGCTTGCAGTCTTGCCACTAATCTGTTGTTATTTGCAGCAAGTCTTCCTACTTTTTCATGCCTTTGCTTGCTTTATCACTCTGTTTCTGTGTTGTCAGCTGCAGGCTATTAAGGGGAAAGAAAAGAAAGGCAAAGAAGTCATAGCCCTGTTCATCCCTGTCTCCTGGGCACTGCCTGGCGTGGTACATGGTTGGATGGTGTGGCAAAGGAGAAATCTGAGATCTTTCCCTGCTACCAGACAATCACTATCTCACATTCAGATCCTTGTATCTTCTCTGTTCGTGTGAGAATTGAAAGCTTTTTTGGGCAAAGATGAAGCCTACTATGGTTTTGTGCACTACTGATCTCCACTGGATGGGCTCATCCAGATCCTAAGTAAATTTAAATCATTATGGTGAGAATTTGAAGCTTATAGTTTGGCTGTCCTGTGAAGGAAGGCTCTGTTTCAAATCAGTGCAAGTCTGGAATGACATTTGTTGCGTTGGCATAGCCTCGTGACCTGCCTCTCGCTGTTTCCTAGATGAGATGCAGACACTCCAGGAATTTGCTTAACAGGGGCCTGATTGCACAGGAAGACTTCTTGCAGTCACATCTGCAGTGTTCCTGTCTGGAATTAGGCTTGATGGAGGTGTAGAAGCAACATCCTGCAGGTAAACCAGGTGTAACAGATTTCGGGTTTCAAATGGATGGTCAACATGGGTGCAACAATGCTCTGGTCCAGCTGCTTTGGGTTTTTTGTTGCTTACTCCCCTGAGGCATCAGACAGCACCCAAAAATTTGAGGAAGAGACAGAACAGAAAAAAGGAAGCCAAGGATGTGAATGTGAAGAAATTTCCATCATGAGGATGAAGGCACAGAAAGACAGCTAAAAGCTGTCACACATCAATCATGTAAAGGGTAGGAAGCATATGCAACACAGTTAATGCTCTGAGCAAAGGGGAAAGAAAAAACCTGGTCTCTCGGTATTAATTATACACTGAGCTGCTAATAAGTTGGAGACAGTGTGAGCATCAACTTCTGATATATACCAGCCTTGGAAAACAAATACAATGAAGGATAAGACAATTTAGAGTAGTACAACATTAACCAGGGCAGTCCAGGTAAAGTTAGTAAGGAACGCTGGCACTGCACCTGTACAAATACTCTTGCCCTTTTCAGGGCACTTGCTGGCAGTGATGCACAATAAAGGTGCATTGATCTCTTTTATCTTCAAACCAGTGGTAAGGTCTAAAATACTGAGTGAACCGAAAGACCTCATTAACTTCAGCTATCAACAACAGTCTAATGTAAAAAAAAAAAAGTTAAAAATCCCAAGCATCATCTCAAACAGTCCCTCTCTCATTATCTCAGCCCTTCCTGGAGAAGATCAATAAACAATTTGCATATTTTTTATCAATATTTAATGTCATGCAGCAGGATGCTTTTGATGGCTCGGGTCCTTCTGTGCACTCTTTTAACATGACAGAGACTAAGAGCCCAGCAGGTGCTCAGGTGCTGGGGTCAGTTCCTAGTTAAAAACATTAGGGATTGGTCTGGCTAAATAATCTACAGCTGCCCATCCAAGGGCAGGAGTGAGAGCTCACAGAGCATGGTGATGAATTTTAACGATCCAGGAAGACAAATGAGCCTGAGCTGCCATGCAATTAGTGGGCTGTGGAAAGATATGTTGGGTCTAAATGAGGGACATGATCTGCTCTTGACTCTCAGTGTGGTAGAAGCCCTCCCTCTGAAGGCCTAATGAGGAAGGTAGATGAGATCCCAAACAGGTTGACAGAACAATTAAGGGGAAAATGGGAGTTGATTCAAAACGCGGTATCGCCATCGATGGCACAGATACATACAGACCTTCCCACTTAAGAAGCGTGCGCTGCTCTTCAAAAGTGGGTATGTGCTCAGGGAATAACTTTCACTCCCTGTGTACTTAAAAATAAATGTATTTTAAAATTTTATCCCTGAATCAGCCTTTATTTAAATATAAAAATAGCTTGGAAGAAAAGGCCTGGTTCTGATCTCGCTTACCGAGACGTAAATGGAGAGTAACTCCTCTGAACTCTCTGCAATAAGAATGAATTTCAGGCTGGTGTATCCTGTGAAGATCCTCGATTTGAGCAATAGACAAAAGGCAATTTCCGTCCAGTGATCAGACTATTGTTCAAGGCTGCTTTATTGAGACTTTAAAGCTCTTTGATGAATGTGGGGGCTCAGAAGAGCTGTAGGAGAGGTTCCTGTGGTCTGCCTGAAGAAACCCTCCAGAGTTATTCCTCTGTCTCTGAAGAAATAAACATAGGTGTATTTTTAAAATGTGCCATAAGAAAAGCATATAGATGTTAAAAATAATTATTTTTATAAAGCAATCAAATTATGATTACTAGCTAGATGCCAGAAGACTGCAGACAAATTGAGATTTTACCTATTTAATTAGAAAAAAGGTAGCACTCAGGTACTACAAATAATGCACCAAGCAGGAATAATCTGTTCAATAAATCTAGTCTCACTTTTCTGACTCAAAAATATCAAAAAGAAGAAAGCAATTTCCTTGAAAAATGCTTGTTATTTGAACATATTCACTTAGGCTGATGATAGAAAATTGTTATAGACATGATGTCAGAGATGCATCAAACAGATCTGATTTTGTTGGTAGGACAGATTTGGCACTTCTACTTCATTAGAGAGAGATGACTTGTCACATAGATCACACAGTGTTGTTGCCTTTGTTGGACTGGACAATGTCACAACCAGTGTGGATACTTGCATGTGCAAATTGAAAATAGGTTTCTACAAATAGCGTTGCATGTTACGTTATCTTATTCCATTCATAGTCAGTACTGAGCTGATGAATGATGGCATGCAGTCAGTTTGGTTTTCATAAGTTTGTGAAATGCAGTGGAGGTAAACACAAAATAAGGAAAAGAACAGGACCGGGGAGAATTCATATTCAGAATCAAGGAAGAGAGAGGTTTTCACTGCATCTTCCCAGGGTTACTGATAAGCCATGAAAAGCAAGGAGGGTGAATGTTTTGTAAATAACAGAGCAGTAGGGCCCAGCCTGTTCTTAGGTATCAAGAGATGTTTATGTTAATGTTCAAATACGTTGGGAAAATCTAGAAATAAACTGGGGATTCTTCTTCTCCCTATACTGTCCAGAGAACCAGCTACAGGTTGATGGCACAGATACACAGCCTTTTGTAGCCACCTGGTGCAGCAAGCAGAAAAGAAGTCCAGGGAAATGGTGCCTTCTGGGAAAACACAGTATTTTCACTGTTTTGTTTTCTTCCATCATTGGCTTTGTCACCTATTACTCCATACAGAGGACTGAGCTATCTGTAAGCTGTATTTAAGCCCACAAAAGCCATTTAGGCTTTGAGCCGTATATTGGTATTGTGAACCACTACTTTGTTATACACAAAGACTTACAGCAGACAAGGACAAAATTATTGCTTTAGCTTTGCAATGCTTGGTGAAGAAAAACACTCAAACCTGGGAAAATGGAAATGTTTCACATTTTAATACCACTGTGGTAAACATATCATTTCAACTCTAGATTAATTTTCTAATTGACTAATTTGCTAGACCTTTTTGTTTAAAAAGTACCTGATTTTATTTTTCAATAAAAGGTTCACCTTAATGAACATATTTTCTAGCCATCTTTGTTTAGGTCAGCTAGTTAACAGAGTACTCTTGAACATATAATCTTATGCATACACACAGACCTATCTTTTAGAAATTTTTCATTTCCAAACTTTATATTCATGCAGAGCATTTGAAAATGCTGACAATGCTTGGGATATTTAGGTACCTGCTTTAATCTAGAAGGAGAAATAACATTAAAAAAAGAAGCACCACAAAACATAAAATTAACGTGTCAACTTAATTTCATGCACCCCTCGCCTCAGACTGATAAGTGCAAATTTAATTTTGTGCTAATCGACCAAAGCAGTTAGTGTTACACAGAAATCCATGATTTCTGTTTATCCTAGTTATTCATGCAATAATTTGCTTTTTGCTCGGTATGTGAACATGAGAAGGCATTTTTAACTAGTAACAGGAATAGATGACCATTGACTAAGAATAGTACCTTTTCTGCTAGAACTCTGCCCAGAGGCTAGCTGAGACTGGTTTAATGAACTTGCCTTTTCTTTTCTTTTTTCTTTTTTTTTTTTTCTGCCCCCAACAGTTTCCCTTCATATTTCTGCCTTTCTGGCAAAATCTCTAAATATTGAACCAAATCCCAGGTAATGGAAAACTTGGCCATTTATTGCCTGTAAATTTTGCTGCAGAGCAGAGAACACTGCTTAGAAGATGAAAGTTACAGAAAAGCCCAGAGCTGTGCACAGCTGAGGCTGGTGGCAAGCTCTGTAACTGGTAAAAATGCCAGATGATACTAGAGACCTCTGATGATTGGGATGTCCCCTCTAAATTATGGGGGCTATTGACCCATTCTGTCAAATTTAGTGGACACTACATTTTTTCCTGGGTCAAAGCAGGGCTGTTCAGTTCATGAATCCTTTGGAAGTATGATCCAGTTCAGGTGGTTGAATTCTTAAATAATGACAACAGTGAAAAATAGAGATGTCTACTGGACTTAATATCAAATTTCTTCTGCTGTCGATACACTCGGCCTTATTTTGACATTCACTGAGCTGTTCCATATTGTTCCATCGACAGCCAGATTATATTGCAAACTGTAAGTTTTCTAGTGTTTGGCCAATGGGTGACTATTTAACACTCTCCAGATGCTAGATAGAATAGGTCTCTTGCTATTTGGCAGAACTGAAACAAGCTGGGACACATCAGTAGAGGTACTTTTCATTGATCTTGGTGGATTTTGAATGAGGAACTCTCTTGCTAATGAGCACTTTTATAATACGTTTTGAGCTCTGCTGATGAAAATTGTTCAATGAGCGGGATAACAATGAGGTTTGCTAGCACTGAATATAGAGGAAATTAGAAAAAGAAGTCTAGTAAAGTTGGTACAATTTCTGAAATTATTTGAACTATGAATTATTGTACTTCTCCAAGATTACTGTTATTAATTATGGCCTAGGTATGTTTCAACTGGCTTTTCTTTGATCCTTTCCTTGACATTTTTTTACTATCTCTAAAATGACAATGAAAAGCACCGTTTTACTAATTCTTTGGGTTTTTCCATGTGCTACATCACACATTGTATTTTTACCTTTAACCATCAGGAGTCAAACTGTGACTGTTTTGCTGCTCTTAACAGCCAGATGCTCACCAGAAGAGATCCACTGACTGCACTGAAATGTCTACTGTGGGAGCAGAGAGTTCATCATATGGCCCTTAAAAATAAAGGTGAACTTGTGTTATTCACAGAGAGACACAGCTGCAGACCAGGACACTGGCTGTAATACATTAGGGTTGTGTTCAGATTCTGCTGTGGATATTGAGTAATATTTTAGCCAGCAAGACCCTTTGAAATCAACAGGAATAATTTTGAATAAGCAAGAGGGGTTGTGGAATCCCAATCCTTGGAGATACTAAAAAAAAATTGACTGGATGATCCCTTGAGCAACCTGATCCAAGTTGACCCTGTTCTAGTTGGGTCAGATAACATCCAAATGTCCCTTGTAAAACTAGTCTGTGATTCTAGGCAGGAAGATTGAGCCCTGCAGTGCTTATGGACAGGCGTTTTAAATACTCAGAGACTCTATGTAGGTTACACAGCCTCTGTGCATTTCATTGCTCAACAATTTTAAAATACAATAAAACTTCAGTGAAACAAAATATGTTCATATTTTCCATGCATGCATTCTTAGGGGGACATGAACATGTGCTAATAGATTCTGACTAAGAGCTTTGAAGTTATGCTTGCCCGTTAAGGTTGTTTTGTTTCTTGAAAATGAGCAGTATTTAACATACAATATTTAACATATGACAAAGGAGGCTTGGGAGATACCAGTGACATTAGAGCCATATGCTTGAATGTTGCAGCTTCTCCCTGAACCCAGCATAAGATTTTGCCTCTTGTTCACTTTCCTCTCTCTTGATCAGTTGTGGATCAGCTTTAGGTTACTAAAGCTCGTAAATGGAAGTGTAATGCAGAGATCCCAGACCAACTCCAAAACGCTGGCACCTTTACACAGCACAATGTGTTACTGTGCAGCTATTCCAGCGTGCTGAAAGGAACATGTCTGTGTTGGTATGGTGCCTCTCCAATGTACTAAGCTTTACCTCTTAGTGAAGCTGTTGGGGCTGGCTTGAAATCTACCTTTTTGCAAATTGCTCTTTGACCTGTGCCAAAGGCAGGCAAGCTGAACAGGAAAAGCCGACCTTAAAACACTAGCTTGTTTCCTAACTGTCTTTAAGAGCAAGAACATGGTGCAGCTTCTTCCTCTATGAAAGGGAATTGAGTGGTTTTGTTTGTCACCTGGAGATGCGTTTGGCTGGCTTTAGCCTGAGTACTTTGCTCATTTTTGTGCTCTGTGCTACAAGCAAGAAGGGCAGAAATTGGAATAAGTCCAGAGACCAGCAATTAGCAATCTAGATGGTATGATGAAAAATTGAATGAATAGGGATTGTTTAGTCTACAGAAAAAAAGTCTAATGGGAATAGGCTAGTCTTCAAATGCATAAAACTCCTGCTAGAGGGAGGGAGGAGGGCAATGATCTTTTCTCCTTGTCTGGTAGCAATAAACAAGAATAGATGCTTTTGAACTGAAATAAGGAAGTGAGTAAGGAAAATTTAGGCTACACATTAGAAACAACTTTTGAACAGTAATGCTATGAGTATTGTCATACGCTTATGTGGAGGATGTACATCTAACAAAAATATCCTATGATCCTTCTGTGGTCCCTTCCATTCCTGTAATTCACAGTTTCCATGAAAACTCTGATTTTGAACTTGTGTCTGAGAAGGAGGAATGCTCTGTGAGAAAGTGAGGAATGTGAAATGGGTTAAATCTCAGCTTCTCTGTAAATTTCATATGTCAAACTCAAAGAAATTCTAGATAGTTTCCATTTTCAAAATGAAGATAAAATTTTATTTCCTTTCTCCTTTTGCTTTGTCTAACTGGATGACAAAATACTGAGTAGGATCAAGGTCTCTTTTGCACAATTCTGAAAAGGTAGAGCTCTGTTCTCAGTCAGGGTTCCCAGTCAATAATGTTGTAGATATGATTATGCTATTAATAATTTCACATAGCTCCATTCTGATTTCTGCTCCTGCATGCATAGATTTTACGATTCTATGTTCCTTCCTTTGATTGTATTTCATTCTGGGAAGATCACAAGGTCTTCAGCATCTTTTCTTCAATTTTTCACTGCCTAATAATGATTACTTTTCTCACTATGTATCAAAGAATAGATCATCTCCACCTGGAATTAAATTGGCATATTTATCTGCACTGCATTCATAGAATCACAGAATCATGGAATGGTTTGGGTTGGAAAAGACCTGAAAGATCATCTAGTTCCAACCCCTGCTGCCATTGGCAGGGACACCTCCCACTAGACCAGGCTGCTCAAAGCCTCATCCAACCTGGCTTTGAACGCTTCCAGGGATGGGGCATCCACAACTTCTCTGGGCAACCTGTTCCAGTGCCTCACCACCCTCATAGTGAAAAATTTCTTCCTAATATCTAATCTAAATCTATCCTCTTCTAGTTTAAAACCGTTACCCCTCATCTATCACTATACTCCCTGATAGAGAGTCCCTCTCCACCTTTCTTGTAGGCCCCATTTAAGTACTGGAAGGCTGCTATAAGGTCTGCCCAGAGCCTTCTCTTCTCCAGGCTGAACAACCCCAAATCTCTCAGCCTGTCTCCACAGCAGAGGTGCTCCAGCCCTCTGATCAATCTTTGTGGCCCTTCTCTGGACCTGCTCTAACAGGTCCATGTCCTTCTTATGTTGGAGGCCCCAGAGCTGGACACAGTACTCCAGGTGGTGTCTCATGAGAGCCGAGTAGAGGGGCAGAATCACCTCTAGCATTATTTTAGTTCCTTTGGCTTCTCTCTGTTTTTGGAGTAGTTTTAAGTGGCATTTGTTTCATATAAGTTGAGGCTTTATAAGTAGATAAAAATAAATAACTGTTGATTAGCCCTGTGGTGGACCCAACTTTATAGTTGCTAACTGATCCAGGCCTCACTGGAGTCATTGCAAAGACTTCCACTGACCTCACTGTGTTATTCTAGCTTCTCATATTTGTGCTCATCAATCATGTTCCTTCAGTGTAGCCCCAAATCTATTTTCTCCTTTATAATTTTGACATAAAGTGTTGGCACTGCCTCTGCGATCAGGACTCAGCAAAATTCCATATGGGTCTCTCAATCTCTTTCAACTCCCCATACGACCCAGTCCACAGCCTTTCCCCCATATATTAACTTTGCAAAACCTGTGGAATTAGCTGTGGATCATACTTTGGCACCACACCAGTGAGCATTTGGCTGTTAATTCAGATTTGTTATCCTTAGTAGCTATAGCTGGTGCATCCTATGACTGACAGGTTTACTGCATCTCCTGTGAGGTGGATTAGCTAACTCTGGCTTTGCCTTGACTACACACCTTCTTGGATGAAGATGCATCCATGCATCATTACTTAAAATAAATGCCCTTTTTTGGAGAAACAAATCAGATCTGATCAAAAAATAGTGAATTCTTTGGTGCCAGCTGCATTTCTTTGGGCTTTAGTCCAGCCTGTGTCACCGCCACTTGCAGAAATCAAATTGTGATGTTCAAGGGACAGTCACCATGATAGTTTTGATGGAAAATTACCAGACAGACAGACTCCTCTCTGACCTCCCTTTGCCTAGGAAGAAAATGTTGGAGCTAGTTTTAGGCTTTTGATGCTCCTTATACTGTCAGTAAAGAGAAGCAACATTTGCAGGCAGCCTGGTGTTTAATGCAGTTACTTAAGAAGTGGAGGTTTAATGTAGTTAGTTCATTTGCCAGCATGAAAGGGGCCTCCCCTCCACAGAGAGGACTCCATTTACCACTTCATAGACCTGTCTGTGAGGTGGCCAACCTCTGCCCATCCTTTAGAAGCTGTGCAGAAAAGAGTTCAAGAATGAGAGGAAACAAAAGAGTCTGTTTCTGCAGGCAGTTTTTGAGGGCATTTTGGTGAGAAGGTTCAGGAAAGAAGTTGTGTTTTCCAGCCATAACACCTGAGCTTGCTCACATATTTTGAACGTAAAGAGTCTCCTGAGAAAAAATGAAAAGACGTAATCAGTGTTGAGATGCAGAGTTTTGTGTTGAACACAGCATTGCCAATGTTTGCTATCTTTGGTCTAAGCATGCCCAATGGATCAGGACCTTCCAAGGGTTTATCTACTCAACTCCCAACTTTATCTCTAAATTGTGATGCCTATTAGGCTAAACTAAAACATCTAGTTACTTGGATCTGGTTTTCTTTCCCAGTGCATGAAAACACCTGTGTTCAGATATGCAGGGATATCTGTAGTCCAAAATTCAGATGCTTATGGATGCAGGCACAGCCAGAGACTTTAGTTCCTAATTTATACTGAAGTCCAAGATTTAGGGGACTTCTGGTGGCCCAGATCTCACACTATACACTACTTCTTTGTGCTACAGTGCATAGAAACAGCAGCTTTCTGTATGACAGGGATAAGTGATCTTCACTTTATTTCATAATTTCATACAGATTGTTAAGGCCCGTAGGTTTTGAAGAAGGCAAGATAATGGTTCCAGGATCCCTTGGCAAGATACTGTTGTATCAGGCATCCAAAACCCAAAAAAATATTGAATGCAGATGGAGCCCTAACACAGTGTCTTCTGACTCCCTTAGATCTGGAAACTGGTGGCATCCTTTAAAGATCTGCACTTGGTTATGATTTTCATGACCCTATCTCAAACCAGTCCCAGCTGCAGTTTGCCCACTGCAGGAAAGAGAAGATTCTAGCCATACTGAAGGCACAGCTGGAAGAGTAACCAGTTATTAAATGGGCCTGGTTTGGGTTGGTTTTTGGTTGTTTGTTTTTTTTTGGTTTTTTTTTTTCCTCCTATTAGTAGATCACAGAATCATAGAATCATGGAATGGTTTGGGTTGGAAGAGACCTGAAAGATCATCTAGTTCCAACCCCCGCTGCCATCGGCAGGGACACCTCCCACTAGACCAGGCTGCTCAAAGCCTCATCCAACCTGGCTTTGAACGCTTCCAGGGATGGGGCATCCACAACTTCTCTGGGCAACCTGTTCCAGTGCCTCACTACTCTGATAGTAAAGGATTTCTTCCTAATATCTAATCTAAATCTATCCCTCATCTGATCGCTACACTCCCTGATAGAGAGTCCCTCTCCACCTTTCTTGTAGGCCCCATTTAAGTACTGGAAGGCTGCTATAAGGTCTGCCCAGAGCCTTCTCTTCTCCAGGCTGAACAACCCCAAATCTCTCAGCCTGTCTCCACAGCAGAGGTGCTCCAGCCCTCTGATCAATCTTTGTGGCCCTTCTCTGGACCTGCTCTAACAGGTCCATGTCCTTCTTATGTTGGAGACCCCAGAGCTGGACACAGTACTCCAGGTGGGGTCTCACAAGAGCAGAGGGGCAGAATTACCTCCCTCAACCTGCTGACCATGCTTCTTTTGTTGCAGCCCAGGATACGGTTGACTTTTTGGGCTCTGAATGCACATTGCTGGCTCATGTTGAGCTTCTCATCAACCAACAACCCCAAGTCCTTCTCCTCAGGGATGCTCTCAATCCATTCCCCACCCAGCCTGTATTTGTGCTTGGGATTGCCCTGATGCACTTGCAGGACCTTGCATTTGGCCTTGTTGAACGTCATGAGGTTTGCACAGGCCCACCTCTCAAGCCTGTCCAGGTCCCTCTGGATGGCATCCCTTCCCTCCAGTGTGTTGACTGCTCCACCCAGCTTGGTGTTGTCGGCCAGCTTGCTGAGGGTGCACTTGATCCTACTGTTCATGTCTCCAACAAAGATGCTCAACAGTGCCGGTCCGAGTACTGACCCCCGACGAATGCCACTTGTCACTGATTGCCACTCGGGCATCAAGCTGTTGACTGCAATCCCTTGAGTGTGGCCATCCAGCCAATTCCTTATCCACTGAGTGTTCCATCTGTCAAATCCATGTCTCCAATTTAGAGATAAGGATGTTGTGCGGGACAGTGTCAAATGCTTTTCACAAGTCCAGGTAGATGATATCAGTTGCTCTTCCCTATCCACCAACGCTGTAACCCCATTTTAGAAGGCCACAAAATTTGTCAGATACGATTTGTTTTTAGTGAAGCCACGTTGGCTTCAGTAAAGATTTACTCCCTTTGCTGATAGCCTTGTAAAGCGTTACTGATATCTTAATAACATGTATCTGAGAGCCTGTAGAAAACTGATACTTTGAATTGGTGATTTCAGGTTCTGCTTTTGTGGAGGGCAAGAAGAAATATTTCTGTTTGTCTCAGCAAAATAACCTTCCAAATTAAGAATAGCTGAAAAACTGCCTCTGAGATGTATTTCCGTTCTCAGAGACGAGGGACAAGGAGGGCTCTCCTAGCTCTCATTTTGTTTCCTGGGGCTGGTACCAAGCCCACTACTGACCCCCTGGCTGGAGTCACATGACCCCATCCTGAAGGAGTAACAAGGCAGATACAATAATGGAAGAAGACTTGCTGAACTGTCTCCCTTATGCAATGACAGACTTTCTTTAGACCATTTAAATCAGTAATTTCACTGTTTCTTGTGATTAGCAAAGCTTCGGGGAAATATTTCTGCTGCACATAAAGATGGACATGCATCTGTGCCTTTAAAGGATGAAGCAGACTCAAAATATTGCCATGTGGTTTGCAAGTTAAAGACTGCAACTTCTCCCTAGTGTGCTTGTGTTCACCAGATTCATCAAATCTAAAATAAATTATAATTTCCCAGGCTATTGTGTTTAACAAAGCTTTGGAGACATCAGTTGTCTTATTAACATTTATATTCCATTTTTTGGACTAATATTATCTCAGAGAAATTAAGAAAAGCTTATTAGTATTTGAAACGGTGGAAAGAGTATTTTTTGTCTTCTTAGCACTCAATGAATTCTATGATGTAGCTGAAGATTTGTATGTGTAATGAAATCACATATTTCCTCATGTTTTAAAAGATTTTTTTTTGGTGGGGTGGGAAGAAAAAATGCAGTGTTGGTACTTGGAGAGAATTTTTTTTTATTTTATTCTAAAGAAATACTGTCAAATGCCCAAGGAACTGAGAGCGATACCTGGATTCTGGATTATCTCTATTAACCTTCGTCTATAGAATGACATCCACTGACAGATTAACTGTTCTAAAGCAAGATTCATCCAATGTACAGGCAAACACACCTGCCTGAAAAAGCGGAATAGCAAAAATTATTTCCTCTGTTATCACATAGTATTTGCACATCTTTACTTATGTTCAGGATGGCCTGTCCATTACAGAAGATAATTGATTATTGTGAGTCATCAGTGTCAAGTACTATGTAAGAGTGACCAGACCAAACTTGGAACAACATCCATTCTTTCTTTAGCTCCCTCAGTCCACAGATTTTATTTATGGGTTTAAATATTTTTTTGGTTTTTTTCATTTTATTGACTTTTTTATTCTAGAAGCTGAGTTTTCTCATTTCTGCAGCTTCTGTGGTACAAAGAGGAAGGTGTGGACATGCAAACAGAGCAATTAGTATGTTTTTCTTGTGATTAAGCTGTCCTTTTAGAGGCTATAGAGTAAATAAATAGACTCTTGCCCATTTATGACAGGAATATTCTGAATATTCAGTAATATAAACCTGTAGTGCCAGTAAGACTTCGCAAAAGAATTCTTATTCCTAGAATTACAGCCTGTAATAAAACCATGTTGAGTCCCTAAGTGCATCCTAACTATGAAGAGCATTATCAGACATAGGCCTCAGTGGGAACTTTATGTGCCTGAGAATCATAGAAAGTAGCTGCTGTACCATAAATTCCTTCATGCAGGGATCATTCGGTCTCTCCTTGGTGATGCTCAGGAACAAATAATTATGTTAACTAAATATAATGCATATCGCATATCATGCAGCGATAATTGTTTCCAGTGGAGTTGTTATATCCCGTAGGTTTTAACATAATACTCTAGATTTCATGGTAAATGAACAAATAAATCATGTTGCCCCCATAAAATTTCTCTCTGACCCTATCTTTGATGCATGATTCTGCATGATGCATGTATGGATGGAGGAGGCATAAAAGACAAGAGCCCTGCTCTTGCTTTAGACTGGGTTGCGTTACTGGATATTGCATTTGAGATGAATGCGATAAACATCCTTTCCCTGAGCATGACTTGCATATAGATCACAGGGTACGATCAAAACTCAGCCACTGTAATGTTTACTCTGCAGGGTTTTTTTAATGTAAACAAAGCAGACAAAGCAGAATATTTGTATTCAGTGTGTAGTATTCCCATCTGATTGTGCATCTGCAAATTTGTACTTTTTGCTGCCTTTCCCAGAAGATATGTTGGGATGAACGGCAGCTATTTGTATATGGCACAGACATGTAATCACTTTGTTTCACTTTGCAAGATGCACATGGGGCTACACAATATTGAGCCTTTTGCAATCGCAACCCCAGTCGTGTCCACCTGTACCTCTGTATTACCCCACGACAGACTGGACTGTTAGCAGTTTCTCATGATAAGCTGGATCCTGCCCTGTCAGCTCTGCTATCTCCCCTTACAGTTGCACAAACTGCAGCAGTTGTATGTTACTTTGCTTAGGGCTGTGTTCAGGAGAAGTTCCCCTTTTGAAATCCCTTCTGCTAAATTGGGAAGCAACTGATGCTCCAAGGCAGCCAGACTTTGGTCTTTTTCTGGATGTTTTCTGAAACTTAGCAATAGCATCACCATAGTTCCTCAAACAGCCTAGTGTTTATCCTCAGTCTTACAATAAGATGAAGTATTTCTTGAGACGAACGTTAATCCTGGAGCTTTCAGACATTTGTGCTCACTTGACAGAAAATAGATGGGCTCAAAGTTAACACTTTCCCCATTTACCTGGCAGTCATTTCTTTATCAGATGTGGTTGAGAAAATCCTTAAGAAAAACAAGGAAAACCTCTCATCTGCGAGAGAAAAGTATGAAGTAGAATATAATCCTGTATTAGTATTTCTTAGCAAAGACTTTCCAAGTCCTTTTGTGCAGAAAGTCCAAATCTCCATTTAAATGGAGCCATTTTGAAAGTATGTTCTGCATGGGCATGCATGGATCAGTTCTTTTTGTAAGAACAATAGAGAAGGCAAAGTTTTATCATGCAGGATGATTGATACAGAGCAAATTAGACATTCAAACAGAGACAGATCATATGGTGAAAGACAGCATAAATCGCTGAATATCCTAATACTCTGCAGGAATTATGTATGGTATCTTTGCACGCTAAAACTGAGCTTACTGAATGTCTAGGGCTGGTTCCAGGTTTCAGTCACTCAAATGTGGCTGTATGGGAAGACTGAGATATTCTTGCAGCCGTGTGGCTGTGAAGTCAGCCTGTTCCTAGAGCAGCTTGTAAAGTGTTTGGCTTGGCATTACCTCACCTAATGTGCAGCCGGCATTAAGACTTCCCCTAAAGCAATACATTTAATTGCATGCTTTACTAGAAGAAAAAGAAGTCTAATTGGTCTCAGATTTATTCTATCAATAAAGACGAATTTTTTTTTTTTTTTTTTTTCTGGTCTAAATACAAAGTATTTAGAGAGATTTCTAGACAAATCAAAATCTTTGTTGAAAGAGAATACATCTTGTCTGAGTTATGCAAATTTTAACTGCTTATACAAAACAATGGCTTTTAATATGTCTAATCTGTTTTTCATAGGAAAATCTTAGTTAAATATTTCACATGCTATATTCTAATATGATTAAGTTGGCTGTTTCTATTATTGCCTTATCTTATTTATTATAATGTACTGTCAGGAGGAGCGCTAAATTCATCTGTGGCACTGTTCATTACCGTTTTAGCAAACAATGACAAGATTCTTTAAATTGTGCTATTGTGTTAATTGAGAGGGTGGAGTTCTATTCTCATGATTCAATCTTCTAATGAAAAAAACGCAATAAACAAAAAAACAACAAACAAAAACCAGCAAAAAAGCTGGGCGCCTTTCCCTTCCCATTCTGTTTAAAGACCTATAGCAGCATGAATGAAACATCACCAAACAATTGCATCGCCCCAGACCCCAGGGAGCTAACGTATTTTATCAGCATTTACAATGAAAAGAACAAATATCAGAATCTCAGTATTACTGTGGCTTCAATTCTCCTCCCCCTGCATTATTATTTTTTTTAGCTCATTTTAGAGAGCTGCATGTTGCAATTCCCAGCTCTGTGCAGGAGAAGCCCTAATAATGGGTCAGAATTCACATGCACACCCACCCCACGTACACGTACACATATTTTTTTTTTCTTTCATGGTACAGCAAAAGATATTATCTTGGTAATTCTCTATTCATTGTGTTACACCTCTTCCCACTAATCCAATGCAGAACCAGATTACCAACCGAGCCTTTTGAAGCCTTGATGTTATTTTGCTTGATAAATTGGGCACAAGACTAAAATTGAAAAGAAATCCTGTTTTTATTATTGGAGACAAATTTAGCAAGCAGGAAGCATATGTTGTGCTTTGGACCACATGCTGGGGAGAGGGAGCTAGAGGGCTCTCACACCAATCAGTTACTTCAAACAATACCCGGCGTCCACCTGGGACGGAGCCTGTGCCATTAGTCTTGACTGGAGCAGCCCTCTAATGCCACCAGGCAGCCCCAAGGAGCAGAGAAACCCACCTGACAAAATGTCACAAGGAAAAAAGAAAAAAAATAATCGATAGGTTGGATATTGACTTGCATTATTTTCTTTTTCTTACAATTTGATGCAGGAATATGCTGATCAAATAGGGGGGGAAGAGGCATGTTTTAGAAGCTAGCAAAAGGCTTATGTGAAAGCTTTCATGTTAGTAAGCTAATGCAAGGATCACAATAAATGCATGGACCAGCAAGCACTGTGTTTTTCAAAGGGCAGTGTTGAGTATTGATCTGTATTAGAAATGATAATGAGGTTATTTTGTGCCTCGGTGAAATACCTTAACTGTTTCAGTGCTTTAAATGCATCAGAGTTAAAGTGCTAGAGCCTATGAATTTTTAATGCCTCCAACTCCAGTTCCTAAATTTTTTCTATCTTTCCAATAGCTATTTCAGTTTTATACTCCTGGGCTGTTGCAGGTACTTCTCCAGACAGTTTCAGCTTCCCATTTCAATGTAACTGCTTGTGAAATAGTAGTTACTTAAATCCACCCCCACAGAAAGGAGCTTTCCTTTGCTAACATCTTGCAGAGTCTTTCCATTTAAAATATTTTAAGTAAACTGAAGGAATGAACCTTTCAACTTTTCCAAATAGAGGTGTAGATCAGTGCTTACAGATAACACAGCACATTTTTTGTAATTTATTATGGAATATCCTTGGCTTGCTTTGTTTTGATCAATAGAAAACATTTCCTAATTCTTCATGACCCTTCTGCTGATTTGTGTATGTGTAATTGTTGCTTGGTTAGTGAAGCGATGTGAATAAATTATTAATGTGAAGGCCAGATTCTTATTTATTACAACAGTATAACATTTGTAATTGGACTAACTGAGGCAGCATATAGCATGATGCAGAAAAGAAAGCTTTGCTGTTACAACTTTGTGCTGAAAGGTTAAAAGAAAATCTTACCATGTGATTCCCAGAATCTCTGGTTTCTGGTGAGTATCTTTTGTTTTTCAGTCTAACTTATTTCCAACAGTTGGTTGGAAGGCAAGATAGGGGAGTCAATTAAAGTTGACTTCACCTTTGGTGCTGTACATTAAAAGAGTTTTCATGGAGAACAACTTTTTTTCTTTTTGTACTGATACTGTTTAAGTATCGTAAGCCTATTTGCACAGCTAAAAATATAATCCCTGAGTAGCATTCCAGAATTCAAACTCTCATCACTCTTTTTTCTCTGTAACTGTTCAAATAAAAAGAAAAACCAACAGAAAACTATAAGCAGTCATTTCTAGGCTCTCCAAACTAAAGCCATCTCTCTTTCATTTAAAATTAATAACTGTCAAAAATAGTGTGATCTGATTCAAAAAAATGTGCTAAAGCCAAGACAGGAATATATTGCTATCCCTATTATTCTGAATAATGTGGTTAAATATTAAAAACATACTTTTCTTGATTTAATTAGATTAGAATTATCCCCAGTTTTATAGAAAAGCAGAGAAAATGCTTCAAAAACATGAATTTTTCACCGTTTTCAGATGCGGTGCTTTAGAACTGTAGTGAAGCAATAATGATTTACACTGACTGTTGACCCAGACTTGCGGGTTTAAGTGGGTCGTATTTTCTCTAGGAAGTGTTGTTTCTAAATAACAAGGACATTATAAATGATATCCCAAGGGCAAGATATTAGAAATGGTTGGTGGGAGCTGATGTTTTTATCACTGATGTAAACAGGAATTAGGCACCAGTAAGTGCTTCTGGGAATCCCCCTGTTAAAATTCTGTCGTTTCCCTTTGCCAATGAAATCAGAAGGCTGTGACCTGCTTCTGGTTTTTCTCTTGGTTATAGACTGATATATTTCACTGCTTCTAACTCAAATTAGTTTTCAGACTGATTGTGAGTTGATTTCTTCCTCTTGGTGCTTTTCCTTCTGTGATTGTACGTGTAGGGGTGGATGTGCTGAAGCAACCACATTTCTTTGGTGTTATTCTTGACAGGGCCTGTGACATCCGAGGTCATCCCTAGCTTGTCTTGCCCAGCTACTTTGCTCTTTCTACTCTAAAATTAGAGTACATGGAAACTTATTTGTGGCAAGCAGCTGTTCCAGCTTTTCAGTCTCTCTAGGGCAGAAGGTTGGGAAAAGCAGGAGGAGGGAATAAAGGAGGCTGGTGCCTTCAAAGGAGCTTTAGGTATGTGAAAGGAAAGTAAAAAATCAATTGCCTAAAGTGCTAGACAAGAACTGCTGTGTAGTATCTGGTTACCAAAGCCCTGCAGAGCACTGCCTTGCCATTGTCAGTGGGATCAGAAAAGAGAAACAAACAATTCTTTGTGATTTAAATAATCAATTCCTCATGCATTGAAAAGCAAACAAACACCCCCCCCCCCCCCAGCTCTTACTTTTCTTATGTTAAGTTTAATCATTGATCAAAGTTAGTTGTGTATAGTTATTGCATCATGTGTGTTGACGTAAAGCTCACATTGTGGTTTATAACATTTCAGCTATGCTTTCCCAAGCAACCATGACACCCCATTTATCACTGTATAGCCAGAGATATTTTGAAACACAGATAAGCTGTTAGCTATTAGACCAGCAGCATTCAGGAGCTCCTTTTACTGATTTACAGCCTGTCCCAGTATGACTAGCTATTTGCAGAGGTCTGAGAGTGGGAGCTGTTTTTTATGAACCATGATCATGCTTTGCCATTGATTTCACAGTGGGCTTTGGGGGGATAAAAAAAGGCAGCAGACAAGGTCCCAGGTTATTCTTGTCCCAGGCATATGCTGTGACCCCACAATCCTACTCCTTCTTTATTAATAACTATATTGAACCATAATAGTTTTTGCAATGCTTTGTGGGGTGTCCCGTTTTTAACTCCTCTTTATTCTGAGAAAAACCCATTAGTTACAACTCTTTGTTTCCTATTATTTAACTGGGATTTAATCCTTAACACGACATTGCTCTTTATCTTATGGTTATTTGTTCCCTTTGATAATCTCCAGTGAGAGACTCTGTCAAAAGCCCTTTGAAATTGCAAATAATTTACACCCACCACGTCCCCTTTGCCCACTATTTTATGAACCTTTGCAACACATTCTAGAAGGCAAAGGGGCTCGATTAACTCTTATGAGAGCTCTGCTGGTGTCATCCTATCAGTTGATATTTATCTACATGCAGTATTTCTCTGTTCGTAATTGCTCACTCCCATCTGTTTCCCCAGTAGTGAAGTGACCCCTCCAAATTGGCTGTCATATGCTTGCTGTAAAAGTCATTACTGGGGACTATCCAGTCTGGTTTTCAGTAGAGAGAGGAGATCTTGGAAAAGATCTTGACTCAGGTGCTCTCTGTGTGGCAGAAGTGGTAAGTCCTGCTATGCAAAAGATTACACGAGTGAAAATGTGTTCTGATTTATAGATCTGTGCTTGTCCAGGACCTGTCACTGCCTCTCGGGGTGCAGGATGGTGGATACCTGTATTGTTTGCCTGTGGTTTTAAATAATAGCTTTCTTTTCATTCCTGCTTTGTGCTCTTTTCTCAATATCCCATAGTTTAGCAAACTAGGAACCTCACACAGAAACCCAGCCTAGCCTGTAGAGCTGAAATGGAGGTGGTTTCCAGTTTGATGAGAAAAGGAATCACACTGGGGATGATGGATAATCACTATTCAAGCCATACTTCACCCTTTCATTCATCTATGGCTTATGGATGGCTCACTCCTTCTGTCCTTCCAGCCCTCTGGGTTGACTCCAGGCTCCTTGATGAGCTCCCCACTCAGCTTAGTGCAGTCGTTCTTACCTACGTCTCTCTCTCTCTGAGGCCTTTTTCCAAGTCTGACGCTTTCGATATTTTGTCCTTTTCCTGGCAACATGTCAGTATTTGCTTGGGCTACCTATTAACTCAACATTGCCAACACATACTGCCCTCCATCCCAGTCCTGCTACAGACACATGCTCCGTGGTGCCTGTGCAATTTACCTAGTGCCTAAACTCCTCAACTCCTGTCCCAAGCTTTGCTCACCTGCGGGTGGGCTCCGAGTGATGTTCATTGACTCAGCCATCACTTGGCTTCCTGCTACTGGCTTTGAAGTGTTTGCTGGGCTGAAACACCCACTGAGAGATCAGATACTCTTCTGCTGAAGGTCTGCAGTCATGTCAAACCTTCAAAGGGGGATGTTCTGGCACTGAGTAGCATTTTGAAGTGATGACAGCAGAGACGCTATTACTTTAAATGGAGGAGGGCACTAGCCTGGCATCACCGCTAATCACAGTGACTTTTGGAAAACAATGCTTTCTGCACTCCAGAGGAAACGCAGACAATATTTTAGCCTGTGACAGCTCCTAGTCTGGTGTAAAACAGGTCTAACAAGGTTACCTCCAACATAGCTGTAGCAGTTAACACCATATAAGCACTTGGACTTAAAGTAACTTTTCTCATAATTCTTCAGAGTCATACACGTGCTACATTTCCAAAGGGCTTTATGCTATAGTTAATCTCTCAAAGGTTGGACGAATTCAGGCAAGGATCCTACAGAATTTCCTATAAGCATTTGTACTAATTATCTTAAATTCAAATGGTTTCATAAAATCAAAGGGGAATTAAGATTTTAATTTCTTTCTCCCCTTTTGTTTTTCTTCATTATTTGACAAAGCCTAGAGACTAATCCCATCTTAAACATGAACATAAAATAGACCTAACAGATGTTCTGTCTGTTACAAAACTTTATTTAAGCGGGCATGGTCTGCATGCAATATGCATATGAAGGTCAAAGCTTGTGGTATAAAAACACAAAGCCTTGGCACTATTTAATTATTTTTATTCGCAATTTTTTAAAGTAAGTTTAGTGAATGATTAATGGTATTGGCTTAAAACAGCCATAGCGTTGGCAAGCACTGTGCAAACATCAACATTGCAAACGTACCTCCATCCTGACCTGCAGCACCTTTTCTATTCCCATTTCCCATACTTCTGGAACAGATCCTGCCAGCCCTGTGCCAAATTGACTCCTGTTTTTCCGAAGCACACAGCAGCTGGAATGAAGTTGGAAAGGACACTTGGACTCCACAGCCTGGGAGGTTTTGCTTCTGCTATTGTCCAGGGGAAGCAGCTGGATTTTGTGGTATGGCTGTTCTGCAGGTGAACCGTGTTTTACAAGGACTGTGTGTGTTTTACGTGTTACCACCAGGATTTTGCTGCAGTATGAAGCTGAATTAGGTCCTGAGGAGCTCTGCCTGTGCTGTTGTTCTAGAAGGGAATTCTTGAGCAGATGGCAGGTAGGAATTGGGATATGGACCCCACCTCTGCTGTCATAGGAAAGGAAATGTCCTTGGGGTTTTTTGATCAGAGGAGTGTTTGTGATTCCCCTCTCCACACCTGCCTTAGGGCAGTGTGTGCTGCGTGGTACAATGCGGGAACAAACAGGATACTGGAGCAGCAGCCTGTTCCCTGCCCCTCTGAACAGCTCGGCTGCCTTAGGCCCTGCAGGGCATCCAGACCCACTGCCCCTTTCCCTCCAGACCTAGTTTGGCTAAGAGCTGTGACCCTTTTGCTGAACACTAGCCAAATTTTGGAGGAACTGAAGCTGATTTGTGTAAATGCATGGCAACTGTGCAAAGCTCGGTGGCTTTTTGTGAACAGGAAAAGTATGTTGTTTTGAACAAAGTTGGTCTTTTTTCCATTCCTTCTTTTCTTCTGTGCTTTGTTTTTTGGTGTGTTTTTTTTTTGGGGGGGGGGGGGGCGTGTGTGTTTTCCTATTTTCCTCTTTAATTTCCTTTGGAAAAAGGAGACAAAAAACTCTGAAAAAAATCTTGCTTTTTAAAAAAGCTATTTCCATGTGGACACTTCTGAAAACTGGTGAGAAAAGCGGAGCAGAGAGAAGGGAGAAAGAACGTCCTAACCACTCTTTTACTACTTCCTGCCTGGAAGAAATGTAGAAAGTATTTAGAAAATGTGAAAATGCTGTGTTTATGTACGCATTTCTCACAGAAAGAGATTCTTATATTTTAACCAGCTGTACTTTTTTTCTGAACAGTTTGCTGTGTGGCTTCAGGATTTTCAGGTATCAAGAATTTGAAAAGACACGTCAGACTCCTTATAAATTGTGTTGAGCTTCAACTAGCTCAAGTAACAAGTCTGAGTACACATTGGTCACAGGAGTCAGATACATCCAGACCTAGATTTCAAACACTCTAGATTCAAGGTCGATCTTCAGTCTTTTGTTTTTGGCTCTAACTACGGAATTTAAATCCCTTTAATAGGACTTTAAAATCCGACGTTTCGGGCCATTCAATTTGTGTGTCCTCCTCTTTTCGTGGTGAGCACATCTCGGTGCATTGCGTAAGTTATTTTGAAGAATATCAATCAGCTTCCAAGGGTTTTGAACTTGACCTTTAACTAAACAGTTCTCAGCTGTTTCTCTTAACTAAGATTTTCATTAAAGTTTTACGTTCTTCTGTTTTTCACGTGCATGTAAGTATGAGTGTCCATTAATGGTATAATAATGTATTTCCTTTACTTTTTTGCCTTTTCATTTATGACAGAGTGGTTGTAGAAGATGATGTACACTCTTTCAAAAGAATTTCAGCTTCTTTATTGACTTTTTTCCATTTTTTTGCCAAATCTTTCTTAGCTGCCTTAACAATAGCAGGAGAGAACCTTTCAGACTACAAGGGAATCTGCAATCCGATCATGTACTGTATGTCTTTGAAATGAAGAAAATACAAAGACAAAGGCAGAATGTGATAGAATTTTATTTAATGCATTGGCATGAAGTGTAAATACATACTGCATACAGATACTAAACTTTGCTAGCTCTGATATGAAATAATTACCCTAGGGACCTCTGCGTAAATTAAGTCCCATATAACCATTCAAATATGGATGATGTGATTCAGGTGACCTCTTCTTAATACTAAAGGTCACTCACCAAGTGTAAATGTGAATGTTTACTTAGCAACAGATTTTCTTTTACCTTAGAAAAAGAAAAGAATATGTTTTTCCCCCAATGTTAATACAAATAACTATTAATTTTTGTGAAGCACAGAAGGTAACACGGCATATATAGTATCAGTCATCATTTTTCTGAGCCTGGCCTTTAATTTTTCTGACTGATTCCAGTCACAGACTTGGTGTCTTCCATGAAATAGGGGTCTCTTGCACAGATCTGTGGCCAATCAATTAGTGACATCAGAGGAGTTAGTATTCATATTTGGGCATCTAAAATACAATATACCACTCATGAGTTTCCATTGTACTCCCTGTCTCTATTCTTACATGGCATGGTTATCCCTTTTACATACGGAGAATGGTAACTAAGACTTGTGCTGTGTGCTCCAGAACCAACTTTTACATTCAACCTCTAAAATTTGCAAGGAGTAATTTGTAAAATATTGCTTCTGGCCAACCCTTTTCCTGTGAGCTCCCCCCCCCCCCCCAAATTTAGAAAGACCACATTTTTTTGTGGCAGGAGGTGTGTTATACACAGTTAAACTAGTTTTTCAGGAAGCTGTGATTTTCAGGAAGCTGTGATTTTCTCTTTGAAACTTCTGACATACAGAGAATCACTTTACCTTTCTGTGTCTTTCTGTCTCCACTGGTAAACAAAAGATGATAACATTTAATTGTCTCTAGAGAACATGCATATCAGTATACATTTATTTTTTCCAAAGAGTTTTGAGAGTGTAAAATGGGATATTGTGTGAGTACTGAAGAGCTATTATGAAATAGTGAAGAACTGAGGCATTTTTTCATGATTCACCAGAAGTTAAACTGTGGCCTTCTGGTATTGAAGCAGAGGTTTATCACCAACTTTGGCAGATATGGGTAGAGCAAAGTCCCATGCAATAGCCATCTGCGCCAGTTATGGCTAGCAGTGTGTTAAGCTGGAAGTGAAATGGATTTGCTGACTGTCCTCTCAGAGGCTTATCCTCTCTCCCAAAATGG
This sequence comes from Pluvialis apricaria, assembly GCA_017639485.1. Taxonomy (NCBI): domain Eukaryota; kingdom Metazoa; phylum Chordata; class Aves; order Charadriiformes; family Charadriidae; genus Pluvialis; species Pluvialis apricaria. Next base: position 14,260,463 of record CM030012.1, read on the forward strand.
TGCGCTAGAAAATATTATCATCCTTAACAGCAGCTCATTAAATGCCTTCTTTTTCCATTTTTGATACTTACTGTCTCCATGGCAAGTGGTGGGGGACCCCCCTGTCTGCGACTGAGCCAAGCAAGGTTTACTTCTAATCTCTCCGTAGGGTGGCAAACTGCATCTCTGAAATGCTGCACTTCCATGAAGGCTGTCCTGTTGCCAGCTGATTTGCTTTTCACTGTGGCAGCATCGTTTCCCATCTCTTAAGTAATTACCAGTGTGGCGGTAGCAAGCAATAGCACTGTATGTTATGTTTTAATGGAAGAAGGGATCTTAAACTACTGGCCTTACTGCAGTCCTCTGAGCACTTACATTACTGAAGGCAGGCAACCTTGGTTTTCTATTTTATTTTTCCCCCAGTCAAATCTGCTGGAGGTGCCACATTTTATTCCATTTCTAGACACTAAAATACCTCTGTTCTCTTTGTCTGTCTTCTCTGGCTACACAAATTCTCTTTTAATGGAAAAACACAGACTAAACTGATTGGGAAAGAGAAATGTTCAGAGGACAACCATGCATGCTTCTGTAATTCAAATTAATTTTTAGGGCTCATTCAAATTCAACTCAATCTTTGTATTATCTTGCAGTGACTCTGAGATGACATAAGCCCGTAGCAATGGTATAAACTTGAAGTTTTGATTAAAAAGGAACATAGGAAACCAGCACAATTTACAGATACCTTAAACAGGCTATTTCTGTGATTTGAATGAGCTCTAGAAGAAAAAAAAAAATCAGTGGGAATGGAAAGTTGTTAAAAGATTGTCAGAGCTAGAGGCAAAAGAAGGAAGGAAGAGATACAAACTTCAAGGAATTCTGAGGCCGTGCTTCAATTCTGTTCCATCAGGGTCAGCAAAGGGACAGGCCAGAAGTAAAACTACAATGGTCAGAAAAAAGAAATCAATGATAGGGAAAATGTAAGTCTGAAGAGTGGAAATGTCTTTGTGTTTTACAAGGAGGGGAGAAAGACATGCTAACCTGGCTTGGAATGGTAAACGAGACTTTTCTTAGGGCTTTGCAATGAGATTTGCCTTCCTGGACAGAAAAAAAGGACCAAGAAAGCATTTGGCCAACTTTACCTGCTTGTGAGAAACTCACTTACCCCAAACCCTGCAATTGGCAGGGGAGAAAAAACCAGCAAAACCCAGCATGAACCTCAGTTTCTGTCTGAAGTAATAACATGCGATAGGGAATAGAAAATGGACGATGGTGTCCTAGTGGGTACGTAAAAAAACAAAGGGCAAATGCATTGGTCCCTTTTCATAGGTGCAGGAAAAAAAACTAGGGCATGTAAGTTTGAAGGCTGAAATGTCAGAAGCCTAGGAGCCTATGAAAAATAAAATCAAACACACACAAATGGTAATGCATAAGGGGCATATTACCGCCTGATAGCACATACGTTAGACTCCGACAGGAAGCATGTGCGCAGCCTAAAATGAAAGTATGTGAGTTTCAGATTTCATGGAAAGTGACAGTACCATATGTAGCGGTTAATGAGTTTGTAGTTTGCTAACTATGCCTAAAAAATCTTATACAGCTGCTTAGTGAGATCAGCTAGAAAAAGCCCTTCCTGATTCCCTTGGTGGGTAGCTGGTTCAAAGAAGGAAGCACTTAAAATCTCTGAAGCTGTTATTATTTTTATTACTTGCCATAGCATCTAGAAACTTGAGTCTTTGACCCGTTGTGCTAGGTGTTTTATCTGCACAGAAATCACAGACTGCTCCAAGGTGTGTGTTTTCTGAGAATTTCTTTCTCAGTAACATACTATTGGGCCGGAGATCGGCTGCAGCTCCACTGCAGAGACCGGTAGGCAAAAAATAATATATACATTTGGTGTCTTCAGTGGAGTTTAGAAATTCACACCAGCGAATTGTCTTGCTGTATGCATTCAGTAGAGCTACTTTTGGCTTCAGTAGAGTCACGTTAGCATGAGTCAGAAGGGACAGGGATGTTAGGCTTTGACAGAGTTGTGAAGATTCAGTATTTTGGAAATCAGCTCTATTTGTTGTTAGAATCTGTGGTCTTTGCTTTTCACATTAGCGAGATTATTGTGAACCCCCTGTAAATATTCATTGCAAAAATCAAGTTGTCTGAAAATGGAAATGTGATCAGAAGAGCTTTCTGCAGAATATGACATCAAATTGCTGAAACAGCTGCAAGAAAGAGCAGAAAGATGTGTGATGTATTTGGATTGCAGGGAATTAACAAACAAGGTTTTGATTATCATAGGCAGGTGCAAGAGATGTGCTTTTCCACAGTTACTCTTCCACATATATATTGACCACATGGTGCATGAAAGTGGATCAAGTAAACTGCAGCAGCAGCGTAAAAAACACATAATGACTGTACAGAAGGAACAATCTAAGCAGGGAAGAATAGATTAAGGCAGTCTTATTTGCACATAATTTGTTCCTTTGTGAAAATGCTGAAGATCTTAAAAGCCTTGGTAAATGCCTTTAAGGGAATATGACAGAGAAAGGACCAAAAAAATCAATAGTCTTGATTCTTTTTCTCCTAGTTTGCATTAGTGTAACCTACTGGCTGAGTCTGTGTAATTTGGATGTCATCTAAATTTGCAGTTCAGACAGACTGCTAAATGTAGCTCAACAAGACAGAGCCTTGTCTGTCTGATTGTGACTAATGTAGAGAAAATGAGGTGTCTGATAGGGAGCTCAAAACTGCCATTCCTCATGTAAACTGGAGATTTCAATTTTTCATTCCTTTTCAGTTAGAAATTACATCAGGAAACAAAGCACACATGGAAAATGCACAGGAAATCTGGCTTTTGCATTGACCATTTTTTTGCAAATGCTGCAGCCTTCTTTGATGTCATAAAAGATTAACCAATTAGTGAATTAAAGAGAAAAATGATTTTTTTGGGTGTCATTAATCAAGATTATTTCCTTTACCCTGGGGGGAGGAAATACCATAGGCAACAAGCTGTAATAATGCTCAACGAGCTCTAATTTATTTGAACTCCTTTCCCGGCAGAAGCTGTGGAACTTCTTTCTGAGTGCATTCGCAGGACTGCTCTTTAAGCCGCTTAGGCCTGGCCGGAGAAATTGTAGAGGAAATTAGTTTCTGTCCCTTTAATGGCTGGGGTGGGAGATGAGAAAGCATGTCTTTAAAGCAGTGATGAAGAAATGGGTTGACACAATGACAGCCTCTTACACATCTCTTTTTATTGAATACAGGAAGACATAAGATCCTTTTAATTGCTCGTTTTCTACCTGCCATAGAGGACAACAGGAGGAACAAAAGAAAAAGAAACAACACTTGTCAAATGATCCGAAGGATCTAATTCTCACAGAAGCTTGTCCAAAGGGACTTTGTAGTTCTCTGACATGTTTTACTACAGACCCATCTTGTCTGCTGAATGTTAGAAGCAGATGAGGAAATGCTAATTCCTCAGACTGCTGTCTCACTAAAAACGGAGACTCTGATCTGAAAACATGTAGGGATACGCTTAACTTAACAGGCTTGCTGAAGTCAATAGTTAAGCAAAACCAAAATGGTAGGGTGATCATTTGATTAAATGGCTGACATGAATTTGGAAAAGTAACTGAACGAATAGTGGATTCTGTTTTAAATCTTTTGAAACCTCGGCTTAATAACTAGAAGAACAGTTTATTCTGTATATAATTAAAATGGCCACAAGAAAGGAAAGCTGATTGTAATGGAAAATGTGGTGTCACGTCTCAGAGCAAACTGAAGTGTTGCATTAACCACAGCATAGCTATGCTTGGAGACTGCTACAAAACCAAATGGTGCAAAGACTTTCGCTGGTTTTAATAAGCATTGCAGAAGGCATATAGAAAGCATCTGACTGAGTATTCAGTGTGTAGCAATGACCTAGGAGTAAGAAAGGGAGTTCACTCTAGTCTGAAAATGGCTGAGGGGAAGAGATTACCTGGCTTTGGAAACATCTGGTTATTCATTAACATGTTTTTTACTGGCTTTTTCCTTGGAATCCGTTACTTGGGCAAGTTTTGGAGAATCTTCCTCCTTCTCTTCCTACTTTCCTTTTTGTTACCTTCCAAGATGATGCAGGGTCTATTTCCATCCTTCTTCACTGCTTTTTTCATTGTGGTAAAAAACCCTTTGTTGACATGGATTTTATTTAATATTTGATTGTTTATAATGTCAGTTCATTGCCTATTGGAAAGCAGTGGATCTAGAAAGCATCCTATTTTAACAGAATTTTGGGATAAATTTTTCAAATTCATACAGTTACTTAAGTATGGCATTTTTAAAAAATAAAACAAGATGATCCAAATACCAAATCCTTGGACATACTTTGGTATTTTTTATTTGAAATGTCAATTTTTGCTCTGCTTTATGATTCTTTTTGTGTATATCTCTTCCCCAGGGTGGGAAAATTCTCCTCCCCCCACTGTCCCCCCACTGTATCCACATGTCCATGCAGAAATTTGAGCTTGTTTCTGACAAGTGAGGTGACGGATGTCACTTCAACGTTAACCAGAACATGGTACTGCCTTTCAGTTGGTCTTCAACTAACAAAGCACCATGAACTATGGGCTTGTTCCTTTTGGTTCAAATGACTAAGGGAAGAAAAAGATATTTCAGAAGGTCTGGCAGCTAGACAGAGGGAAAATTCAGTCAAAAGAGATTAGCACAAACACAATTCAGTCAAAAGAGATTAGCACAAACACATAAGACTTGATTGTGACAGAACCCAGAGCAAAAGCAGTATCAGCTCTAGCGGTTCAGCAGGCGGGAAGATGCTGGGGCCAACATCTCTAACTCAGTTTCACCACTCTTTCCTCCTCAGCCCCTGCAGGCAGGAGTTTTCCCCAACCACTCTGTTCTCCTTCCAGTCAGTGCCATTGGGCACAGCTGAGGACTGCCAAGGCTCTGCTTCCTTCATATACCAACAGTGTCCTTCTGTCCCAGTGGTCCCTAAAGGCAAGGAAGCAGCCTGAGTGGTGACAAGCTGTGGCCTGGAACCTATAAGAAGACAACGGTGAAAAGGGCTTTGTGTAGTATTATTTAGTATTAAAGCCACAGAGAGTCTTGCAGCTGACTTGAAACACAGGAGCTATTAAAATATCAGTCGTTTCAAGAGTGTTTTTGCTTTCTGGAAATGCGTACTGTGGTTAGCTCATGTTTCCAAAAGTTTCTTTCCAGTTGGGAGTGTGAAGAAGTTATTTAAAACATTTCACATTCTTACTGAAACACAGGTAGGAGTGTGATTATGAGAAGATAACATCCCCAAAATATTGCAACAGTTAAGATAAAGTGGCTAGATTTTGCAACATTAATTCTAAGACCAAACTCCATGCCCTAATATATTTTGCTTTGCACTGAACCTGAAAATATGTTAAATGCAGGTGCAGGATTTCAGCCACCATCCATCTTCACATGCCCCTATTTGCCAAGACCCAAACAGTGGCACACATGGCATGTATGGCACTCTGTCCCATGCTCTGATTTTATGATTGCAATCGCTTCCTCTCCTCATTGTAGGAAACTTAAGACACACTCAGACACTGAAAAGTTACTGTCTCTTGCTGTAGCTACACTGGACATGTAGAGCTGATTGTTACATCCCTTCTAAGGCCTCCTCCAAAGTGCTTTAAAGGCAAGAGAGAAAGTCTTATTGAATTCATTGCCTTTTTGGACAGGACCTTGGGGATACCATGCACAAGTTCTTATACAATATATATAAAACTCCACTAATGTGTATGGGTCTTCTGTTTCTTTGTGTATATATCTCAATGCAGCTTTAGATCAAGGATTTCATTTGAGATTTAGCTGAATTGGCCATCTGAGTATCAAACAGAAAATAATGAGGAACTTGGAGGTAGAAAAGGTAAAGCAGAGATGAACCTTAGCTGAAATCCCCCTCCTCATGCAGGAAGTGGGAGGTTTATTTTGTATGTGTGACTTCATCTAATATGAAAGCCACCCACTCCTGTCAGCCTCCTGTACCTCCTGCAGTTTTTGAAGGCTTCTTCATTTTCTCGTACATAATAAAACAGGCTTGTCCTTTATGGAGAAAAAAATTCTTTAAAGAATTACCTCATCCGTGAAGACGACTTTGGCTGTCTAATTCAGGGAGTGGAAGCTCAGAAATCCAGACTAGCTCTGTGACAGTAAGGAACAGTTGGAAAACCCCATCTGTCCCCAGCATTGAGCCCTTGAGTGAAGCAAAGATGAATGACAAATACCTGTGCCCAAAGTTAAATGCCTGCAATTTGGTTTCTTTGCTGGAGAGGGCAAGCAGAAAGCAGATTTAGATTCTATTCATTCCACAGTATTGGTATTTTTCTTTCTTTCTTTTTTGTTCTTGAGTGGGACTAAGGCTTAGCTCATGACCAGCCTGAAGTTAGAAAGCATTAAGTCATTTCCACCTTTGGGTGGGATCATTTTCACATAGAGTGGCTTGTGGTTGTCCCTCTCCTTTTCAGATAAGAGTTTGTGCAAGAAAGATATCCTCTTGGCGAATCCCAGCCAAAGGCATGCTGGCGGCAGCTGGACTGGGACTTGTTAGCAAAAAGTCCCATTTTTCTCACTACTGCAAGACACTGGCAAGTCTCCTCGCTGCCTAATGCCTCAGCTTGCCAATGAAAAACATGAATAATGTTCTTACTTCCCTTAGCACAGGACTTGCATGCTGGAGAAGGATGGTATTTTCTGGGCATGCTGCTTGTAACTTGACTTCCATTCCTTTTTAAAACTTGCTGGCTGTCTCTTTTTCTTTTTTTCTCCCCCAGTGATTTCAAGATTTTTAATGTTGAATTCTTGTTGGGGGTGGGAGTGTTGTCAGCCTTCATATAGTGCTTTGACTCTGTGTCTTCTATCTTATTCAAACCAGATTTTCTTCCTTTTTCTCCCTCCTTAGTGCTTTATCTCAGATTCTGAGTTCTGTTCTCTCTTTCTTCTTATCTCCAATTTATTATATCTATTTTTTTGTACATTTTCTCAGTATTTTGACTTCACTATATTTTCCTTACTTTTATTTTATTTTTCAGTTTTACCTTCTTTCCTCTGCCCCTAGCTTTATCGCAGTCTCTTCTCTTTTCCTTCTTGTTCAAAGCTCCATTTCATCAATAACTGTACTGAGAGAAGTAAAAAGAGTTTACATGAAACTCAGCTGAATTTTTCCAATAATTCATTTCACTGTAATAGTTATGCATGTTATACATCTGTAAACTATTTGCAGTGGAGGCTGGGACAATTCTTTACTTTATCTTTTTGCAATGGGTTTAATGGTCTTTATTCATTTCTCTGTGCACAGATTAGCTTGTTGTGTCGTTGTTCTGCTGTCACCGGTGTGTTCTTTAATCCATTGGCATATTTATAACTTGAGTTAAAATTATTTGACAAAAAACAGTTGATTATGTATGAAACAATACTATTTAATCTCTTGTTTTGGGGGGGAAGGTGAGGGAAGTAAATGGACTGTCATCGTTTAGGCTCCTCCCTGACATTGCAGAATAGTCTCTCTGAATGATGAACATAATTTCCTCAGCTTTCTATGTGGGCTCCATATCTCCACCACAGTGCCATTTAAAAGGCTCTGTAATGAATCCTGGAGTGTGAACTTGATGTGAAAGCTTGACTGGCTGTGCTGCTCTGTCTTTTTCTTGTATGGCACTGGCTGGTTTTACAATATACAGATTTCTGAACTAGCTGCTGCTTGGGAAAGGTGTATTTCTCTAGGAAAGGACTTTGCCATATATCACTTTTTTCAGCACATTCCTTGGTAACGTTTTTGTTTTAAAGTAGTGAATATTCTGGCTCCTCTGAAGCTTAAAATGAAAAGCTTGGTGATTCTTTAAAAATGAATTTTAAGTGTTTTAATTCTGCCTGCTGACAATGCAGGTCCCAAGAACATTCTGTTTGAGAAAGAAGCCCTAGACTGTGTCCTAGGCAATGCACCACAGCATGCTTTTGTTGTGTTTAAACTACCCCTTGCTCCCCGTTTTGCTCATTCCTTCTTGTGAGCCACCTAAGCCAGCTCCTCTCTTGCACATTCAGTGATCAGGGGGTGTTTGGGCTTTTCCTAGACTCCAGCTCCTCCAACCTCCTCAATGACACCACCACCACCAAGTCAACTGTTTTCTCCCTTTGTCTGCCTTATTCAAACACCCTTTATGATGGTAGTTTCCCCTGAGCACCCCTACTCACAGGAGAGGCAATTCGTGGAGCCCAGTGCTGACGTGTAAGATATTCTTAAAGAAACTCTGAAATACAGCCCCTCCTCCCGGCTGTCCAACTTTCACCACCAGGCATTTGCCATACAAAAAAAAATGGCTTAATTACCAAAGTCTTAATTTCATCTTAATTTTGACCTGGAATTTTCAACTGAAAACTGATCAGCAAAACATTCTCTTCCACTTTTTGCAAGCTACTTAAAGACACAGGCATACACTTATTCAGCTCTTTCTTTTTAAGTTCTGCTTCTTTGACAAGCTACTTTAGGAAGGTCTGACTGTATATGATAAGGCCGTAAATTTGATGCACAGATGGTCCAATCTTCTTTGTAATTATTGTATTGCACCATTAGGTACACAAGGGTTTCATTTGTTTAAGATATATTTTTCTTGTAATTGGAATCTGTCATGGCAGGTTGGCTTGTCTGTTTGCTGGTGGACAAAATGTTTGTGTAACAGGTTTACTGGGATAGGTTGAGCTCAGTGCGAGGATATTAGGATATCTTTTCCCCATCTTCCAATAAAGAATAAGTCATGTGTAATACATGGTACTGTTGGCTGACCTAGTGTTGTCATAAAGATAATACGTCCATTGAGAGAAGCATTCTGTGTGAGGTTAGTCATTTGTTTTTAGAACGAGTTTCCTATTAACATTAAATAGAGAAATAGTAATTATTTGTAAACTGTTCATTTAAATCCACAATGAAACATTCCTGCTTTCTCGGGGCAGAAAATAGCATGGCTTCTACAAAAAGATGATAAAAAATGCCGCTTAATCATTTGGCTAAACAAAAACCCATATCCATTTTTGTCAGTTCCTGAGATTTAATTAAAACACAGGGGTTGATTCCAAACCAAACCAACGCCTAATTATCACAAGTGTTAATTACAAGTCTTGCTTTAACTGAATGACTAATAGAACAGAATGGCAAACGCCTTCCCAACAGCAAGCAGATTTACTGACAAATGAAGCAGGATGCAAATTGAGGGCATCTTATAGCCTTTGAAATCCTGCTTTACCTCTGCTGTGAATAATAAGTGGGAATTGTTTTAACCCATGTTGGGGTTTGTTTATCATGAAATTCTGCTTTCTGTTTGAGGCCATGAAAATAGAAAATGAAAATAGGGTAAATACCTTAATCCATGAATCCTTTTCTCTCCAGTGGTGTATTTTAAATATGTGAATACAGCATTAAGTAGGAAGTCAGCCTGTTAGGTGTATACTTCCAGACAGCTACTGAAATCAAGTTGAACGTAAAATACAGTTTTCAGACGTGAGTACTCCTGGAAGACAGACATTTGTAAAGAGCTTATAACTGGAAGTGGGTTTGGACAGCTGTTAATGCCAAAACAGTGCCTGCCGTCAGAAACCATGTTCTCTTCACACTCAGGGAAACTCACTAAATTGCAGCCACAGTGATGACAAATTTTATAGGTTTTCATTTTTGAGCTATAGAGACGAGAGTTTTTGTTTCCATTCTTCCAGCTGGCTATATAGAAAGACGACCTACCATTTTGCTTCATTCCAGGGATTTGATGTGAAACATGGCATAAGATTTGAAATCATCCAGGAAACTTTAATTTAGGGACAAAGGAACCTAAACACAGAAATACTCTTAACGATAGCTGAGACATTTATTTGCAAAGGTGTGAAGGAATAAGGATGCTCAGAGACCGAAGAGGGTTTTAGTGGGTAACGGTTTCACACACTCAGTCCCCAAACTGGCAAATGTTAACTGTCTACCTAATTTTGTGTTCTTGGCATATTCTGTGAAGGTAACAGAACTGTGAACAACCAGAAAGTCAATCACAAACAAAACAGTTTTGTAAGGTTGGAGGTTATGATCCAAAGATCTTTTCTACTTCCCTAATTTGATTCATCTGTGCATGTCTGTACATATTTGTCTTTTCATCCATTTATTTTTTTTTCTTTTCTCAGATGATCAGAATATATTGCAAGTTTTAAGTTCTCTAAGTTTAAGTTACAGTTATTTTAATTTAAAATTACTCCCTAACATATTCACATAGTTATTCCTGTAGTATAGAATAAGGAAGAATTCTTGTATTTCCCCTTAGAAAAAATACATTTCCAGGTGAAGATGATGAATTTAAAGGTAACAGCCATAGTACAGTGGCATTTTACATTCATATTACTGCCTGAATTGCAGCACCTCTGAGTGTTTTGCAAACATTAGTAAGTTCAAACTCAAAATTCCCATGGAGCATGGATTGTTATCACCATTTTACAGACACAGTAAGATAGAGGGCTGCGTTACCCTAAATCTACACAGTAAATCAGCAAATAAATGTCTATAAATGAAACTTGTTGACTCAAAGTCCATTTACTCTAGATACAGGCTTTTAGAGCATCCTGTCCTGAGCTGTAAAATCGGTCCCGTTCTTTGCTGCAGTGGACTTGCTGGCATAGGTCAAATTGATGGTTTTGCTGGAAGTCAGCTGCCTGACCATCCACCAGAATCTGGAGGGCTTGTTTTGAAGGAAGGAAAAGCAACACTAGTGGTTTCATTTGCTTTTGATGATTACTAGCAACAACATCAGACCATGCTCACCTTAAGCTTCGAAAAATACAATTCTTTTGAGAAGAACTACCTCATGATTTGGTCAGGTTTGGGTCTGTGTTGGCTTCCTTGCACTCTTTGTTGCTTGTTTGCTGCTATGAGAATTAAAACATCAATTCCTTTCTGGGTGTTATCTCACCAGTGGCCTGGTACTCTGCATAGCGGATCTATGACGGTTGGTCATTGCCATTTCATGACAACTGTTGCAAAGAATAGCCTGCCTTTTCTCTTTCTTTTCTCTTCTTGTTTAATCTTGTGATATTAAATTCCAGATATTCTATGCTAAACATGCAATTTCAAGTCTTAATCGGAGAGGCACCACTGGGAATTGCAGAGTGCTCTCCTCGATGGGAGCGGGATTGGTACATCAGCCCCCTGGTGTGTTAGAGCATTACATCAGCTACTTATCGGCAGCATTTTTGTACTGTTTGTATTCAGATGAGATTAAGTCCCAGTATGATTTTATTCTGGCCTTCTCTAAATTAGATTAGTGCAAATCAATTGAATCTTTCTTTCAAAGAGGTAATTTGTTGCGGATATCTTGCAGGATCTACTATTGAAACAGGATCAGTTGATGCAGTATTCAACAAGGTTGATCAGCTGTGCTGAAATGAAGTGGTTTGGTATTCATTAAAAAAATGTATTGCTGTTGTGGCTGATGAAATTCCTTTCTGAGTAAGACACTATATCTGACAGGAGTAGTCCAAAGCAACACTTATTATTTACTGGTGTCGTGTATTCGTTTTGGAAAAGAGCTGAGTTGGAAATCATGCAGGCATCTGTTACATAGTTAGATTAGATAATGTAAATGTTTAGAAAATGCAAATGAAGCTCACGATAATTAGTAATGATGCTTTTCTACTTTTATTAATAAGGTAATGCTTCTGGCAATTACATTTAAATTTCATATGAAGGTTCAAAGCACTGGAACAATTTCCTGTTTAGAATAGCAGAATTCAGGGTGAACTTGCTTAGCGATCTGTACCATGGGCTTCTTACAGATCTGGAAACTACTTGTCTCCATTTCTCATCACAGAACCATTGCCTTTTCTTGATATGTCTGATTCTGGGAAGAAGGAGGACCATATGTAATTGTGAATGATTGTGTTAGAGTTTGTGTACAAAGGCTGTTGTAATAACATTTTGAAATGAAAGACAGCCTTACTTTTAGGATATGCAGAAATATAAAGCCACATCTGTCCTGTATAGGGGGAAAGAACTGAACAACTGACAATTTAAAGCTACCTTGATATGACATACTTAATTGAAACGTACATTTGCAAAAGAAATCCCTTTCTGAAATGTCTAGGACCTGCTTAGGGTTGACATCTAAGTATGTGTTGTTGGCATAAACCAGTCCAAAATCCTGGCAGAGACACAGAAGAGAAAGAACACTGACTGTTAACAAAGGCTTCATTAATATTGATGTGTAATTCACATGGCAGCGAAAAGCTGCATTATTAGCCACTATTGTTATGGTTCTGGCATTAATATTCAATGAGGATGTGTGGGTATTGAAATTCCCTGACTTCTGGGTACCCCAGTGGTCCAATAATAATAACAAAAACTATGCTAGAGTTAGTGGGAGCCTGGTTCTGTCTATGTGGTAATCAAGCTCTGCTTTGTTTTACGAAGGTTTCTGAGCTCATACTGATGTCTCTTGTGAAATGGAGGGCTCTCATACTTTGTTCTGCCTTCAGGAAGCTCCTGCGTCTACAGAGGAAGGTAGCACCCCTCCTCTACAGCTCCATGTTGGATCTCTGTCAGAAAGGACTTTCATATGAGGTAATTTTATACCTGGTTATTTGAAAAAAACCCACCCTCTTTTCTCCTAGGAAACCATTTATGTGCTACCAAACCAACTAGCAGTCCTTATTTCAACTTCAATTATAAATAAGTTGATTTTTTGAAGATGTGCACTAGCAAAACACCCCGTTCACACTAAGCTTTCCTTGAATCAAGTATTTGCTATCTAAGTATGTGAATCACTTTACCATTTGTATATATAAATGACATTGTGATGCAGTACTTGTGCATATGTGCAGGCTATGATCTGTTGAGACACATGGAATATAACTAACTTTATCCATGAAAATAGTTGCACTGGCACCAGTGGGACTAACTGCAGTCCATAAAGATGAGTATATACATGAAGTCCTTGCAGGCTGAAGGCCTCAGTGTGTAACTTAAAGGCTCCATTTTTTGAAGCCTTAACTGAGACTGTATTCTGACTGTATCAATACAGTGCTTTTCCACTGAATTCTCACCATCTTTCTAAAACAGAATTTCTTTTAAAAAACAAACAAACAGCTCTATGCATGTTGAAAAGCCCATTGTCCAGGAACAATCCATACATTCCTTAAGATCTTAATTTGTTTATGTATTTATTTACAAAATGCAAATCTAAGACCTTTCAAAGAAATCACCAGCTGCATTTAGCTTACAGCATGTTACAAATAGGTAGCTACAGTCCTATATATTTAGTTTTCCCCAAATATCATTGATAGCTACAGAAATTAAATAAATCCTTATTTCAAAAATTTATAGAAGCAAGGATTTCTTGTCTCCTCCCTGTGGCAATTGCCAACACAAAAGCAGACAGACCTCTCCCCCTCTTTGCACCCCCATTTTCACAGTTGAATGTCAACATTAGTGCATTCCAGTGAATCCCAAGGTACAAACCAAACCTCTACTGAAATCACAGTCTTAGAGATGGACGGTGACCCTACTGCAACCTGCGTGTCATCTCCCATGCCTGTTCCATGGGGCTGGTGGATTTAGATTTTTCTTTTCATCGTTCTCCAGGACCAGTGCTTCAAATTCTACCAGTGTTTCCCTACTAGGCCCATTTGTGTAGGGCAACTCCGAATGGTTCCCTTACTTGTTACAGCAGAATAGTCTAGCGACTCCACAGTTTTAGGTCCAGATCTCTCATACCACTTCTACCTACTCCCAGCCACGAGTGGGTGTGACACTAATAAAAAGGTCCAGTGTCATGCAGGCTAAGTGCGATGTACTGTCAAGCTTGGGCTTCAATGAACTGCTCAAGTGCCACGTACACACCCTGCGGTGAGGCATCCGAACCAAACCATAGCTCTTAGCTGGCCCCTTCCCTTGATTAGGCAGTGCTCAGAGATGAGTCAGCAGCTGGGAATGGGAGAAGAATTGGGACGCATTATCACATGTATTTTGAAAAGTTTTCTTTAGTGCTTCCATGACATTCATAATTCATGTTGAATAATACTTATTTGTACTGTGCCACCAGCTGCTCATTGTTTTATAGCACTGTCATTAGCTCATTGCTAGAAAATGACAATGAACAGCAAATACAGCTGGGGTGTTAGTGTAGTAACATAATGCATAGAAAGAGATTGAGATCAAGTGAATATGCAGAAGCACTTGCTCCAGGACATCCTAAACAATTAATGGCATCCTGGAGAGCCCTGGAGAGACTTATTCTACCCTTGACTAATAAAACACTTAAGCTTTGTTGCAAGCTCTGAACATTTAAGAAGGCAATCTGCATTTCTTCTCACCTTCAAGATCCTGTGTAGGCATTCAGTATTTACTTTTCTTGTCCAGCACCTCAGTCATAACCAATGCTTCTTCAGTAACAGGCTTATTTTTATTTTTTGCCCCAGCTCATATTGGTTGATGAATCTTCCCATGTTCACTTTCACCACCTGGAAGTCTCTATTCTGTCTCTGCAGATAATTGATTAAAAACATCTGAAAATGAAAAATGGGCAGAGAGTCCATTCACACTCATTATTAGTATGACCATGTCCTCCCTTAGTCTGCTTTGTGCCCAGCTGGTCCTCCACTCTGCTTTAGCCTCTAAGTCTAAGCTCTAACAAGGTATTTTCAAAGTCATGCCAAGACAGGACTTACCATGTCTTCCTGATTTTAGCCTCTCAGTACTGACTACACTTCTCAGTTTCCCATGTGTATTGTTATTTCCCCATCTCCAAGGTTATAAATAAAGCTGTCCTTACTGCTCTATGTCAATACTACCCTTAGTTTTATGTAGAGCACTTCCATTTGCATGAGGTGATTTTTCTTAAAAAAACAATTTTGCAATGCTTTACTGTAAATGTTGCAATGTGAGACCATATGCTAACATCTGGGTAGTGGCGGTCCCTAGTAGTTCGCTCTGAAATGAATGCTACCCAGCCTGGTAGTTTGTGCAAAATTTAGCTGATGATAAGTCCATTTATCCTTTTGCATTCCCAGCTGAGATTCTCAATGCCCTCTTTTAATCAGAATTTAAAGTGAGTGACATGCAATCAGGAAGGGTTTTTAGAGAACAGTAAGATGCTTGTCGTTTTACTTGTGCACTTAACATTTTTTTTCACAAAGTAACAATGGCACTCACAAGTGTAAGGAGCCACCAGGAAACACTCAGCTAGGCTGCCTAATGTCGAGCAGGACGTTTTGCTGGAGCAAATTTGCAGTACTTCTCTATAGCTGCAGATTGACTATAACTTGGTGTAGTCATCTGGCACTCTGGGGCCAACGAGAGCTCATTGCTATCCATATGTTTTTTGTTCCCAATAGTTAGAATATTAAAAGTATTTTACGGGCTAATGGCTACTTCTGTTGCCATTTCACTTTAGGAGTCTGATTTTTAAGCTCTTTTTGTATTCAACGTCAAGAAGTGGGTGGGTACTAAGACCCTGTACTTGAACTGTGAAAGGAATGTTATCCCTGGGGTGGAAAGAAAGGGTTTCAAGACTGTCATGGCAAAGTAACCAACCTTCAGAGGTAACCAGCCTTCAGAGCTGCATACCTAAATTGTCTGAAGGCTCATAGATGCAAATGTGTGTTACAGAGAGGAAAGGGAAAGGGGAGGTCTGGACAGAGGTTTCAGGAAAGAGATGCCAATGACTTGGCTGGGGTCTACTTCCCATGCTGCATGGGCTCCTCCATGGTAGTCAATGAGCAATAAGTATCAGCCATCATGGTCTTTACAGGTTTGTTTCATGCCAGGGGAGTTCAGTTTACCCAGAAATCCATATGGTGGCCCTGACATGGGAGCCGCATGGCACTTGTTGGGTAGCCTTAGCTTTGCCACCAGTGTGGTCTGCTTGTCCTTGCTGGGAGATGCCTAATGTGTATCAGAGATAAAAGCAACAAACAATGACAAACGCAAATTTTCAGTAGACAGCACAGCTCATATCATCGAGTCTGTCTTGAAAAAGGGCAGGCATCTCCTAGACTTTTAAAGATACAGTGCACAGTAAGGAAAATCACAACAATTTCATGCACCACATGAACTGGGGTCTGGATTTATGAAAGCAATTGCTGTCTTGTGCTTTCTTCAAAACTTCTTTTAAATGTGTTTCAAGAATACTGTATAATTTTAGTCTATGCAGTTCATTTTCCCCATCGACCAAACTGTAAATGCATAAAACAGCATATTACAAGGAATCATACTTAAACCTATCAATATTTCCCAATGAACCTGTAGATTAATTCAAATTAGACCTCCTACTGGTTTAATTCTGCAACCTAAGTAAAACACACTCCCAATACATCATGTTTTATAAAAGATACATACCCAAGATGCTGTTAAGCTAATAGCTATTATTTTTCACTTGACACACTGCATTTATATTTTTGATAAGACTTTGCATCATCTGCCTATTTTCTAGAGCTTTGAGAAATACATGAATGAGATACATAATATCTTAGGAATCTGCATTTTTCATGTATAATTTTAAACTTTTAAAATATTTCTATGTTCTGATTAACTTTTTGGGTCTTTTTGAATCTTGGCGTATCTGTGAAGATCTGGTAAGAAGAAAATTAAATAACTTACTAGAAACTAATACTTCTCCTTTAGATGTCTGGAGACTGAAATTATTTGAAAAATCATGTTTCCTTCCTGGAAAAAAGACAGTAGAACATACAGTTACTGATTTCTGTGTATAAAGGAAGAAATAGCCCTTTTCCTGTTTTTTTGAGTGACTTAGGAACTTAAAATATCACTTTAAATCAGTCAAATTTAGTGTTCAACAGGTAGTATATGCCTGTATATGCCAGATGCAGGTTTCCAAAGGGTTTAAGAGGGGTCAGTTAGTATTTGCCTAACTTTAACTCTTCTGCCTACAGTACATCTGGATGTCTCATAGCAGCTCTTTTTGAAAGATATGTCTGCTCAGTACACTTCTGTGGAAACCTTGGCTGCATCGGCATTTATAAGACTATGAGAGGAACACGATCCAGGTAAGGCCACTCAAGGAAGACAAAAAATCAAACAAAAACACATGCACATAATGCTGCATAAAACTTCCAACAGGATTTTTTTCAACGTTTCTCCCCCCTGGTAAAGACAATCTTTATCCTCTCTTTTCAATATTTTACCTCCCTCAGCTATTTATCTCCTTGCTCTCTCTGGTGTAGAAATCATTCCTTTCATTTTTCACGTGTTTAGAGTTTGGAAATATGCTAAGGATAGAACTGAGATCTGATCAGTCATAAGGCTGTGCCATACTCTTACAAGATCAGCTAATGAGCTAGTGAATAGTGTGGCTCGGAGCAAATATCTGCAATGATACCGGACAATACCATCCTGTGTTGTTACACTATGAGTTCTGTTAAACTATATAAAAAGGTTGTGGCAATGTCAGATATATATCACAGACTTTCTAAACTTGATGTGGCTTTCTGCCTTTAGATAAAGGAAAGTGGAGGATGAAGGGCCAAGGAGGACAAAAATGAAAGTGGATTTGAATTGCAGGCAGGAATTGAAAAGCCCATAAAAGCTGTTTAAAAATCCAAAGACAGAGAGGACAGCAACTGACAAGTTTTTAACAGTAGACAGATTTTATGGCAAAGAAGCAAAGCATTTCTGTGTTTAACTGTGCTTACAATTAATCAACTTTTAATTCTGTTCATTAAGCTTCATTATTATGAAGCAGTGTATTATAGTCACAAAGGAGTGGATTTGATTAAAATTTGAAGTGGAGCAATTCAGAAATAGTACTGCCACCTAACAGAGCTAAGCAAGATTCACACACAGGGGTTCTGCCACATTAAATCCAAGAGAGATGCTCCCCCTCTACCAGATCAGAATTTGGCTCTAGTTCCTAGGACCCTCTTATTTCTCTTACATATATGTGTGTGTGTGTTTATAAAACTACATAGCACAGTTTCATACACAGCTACAACATTGATTTTCCCTATTGCAAAGCAGCTCAGGTGGCAGTGTGATGGGTGTTACA
This sequence comes from Pluvialis apricaria, assembly GCA_017639485.1. Classification (NCBI taxonomy): domain Eukaryota; kingdom Metazoa; phylum Chordata; class Aves; order Charadriiformes; family Charadriidae; genus Pluvialis; species Pluvialis apricaria. Next base: position 14,278,486 of record CM030012.1, read on the forward strand.
TTCTTGTGATGTAAGAACAATTTTAGTTACCCTAACACAGACATGCAATGGGGGGCAGTTCTCTCAAGGGTTTTTTTGCAGCAGGAAATTTCCTGCTTCAAGGAGTAATTTCTGAAGCATTTCCCTTTAATTAAAGTCAGTCAGTATGTGGTTTTTCTTAATGCCTAATTCAGTCTTCACTAGAAAAAAAAACCCCAAGTATATGTGAGTATATGAGTATATGTGTTGACTTTGCTCACCCAAAGGTATGACTAGCCAGCTTTGAGCACTATTTCCAACCTATAATAAAGAATTTGCTGTAATGTTAAGGCAAGGCAAAGTATTTTTTTGATTCTGGATCCTATAATGAATCTGAATCCAAGATCAGCCAGCACCTCTTGACTAATTTCAGAGTTGTCCTACAGACTTGGTTCTTCTCATTGACAATGCCCTGATCATGAAAACACGTAGCGACTGCTTCCTCTCACAACACACACATTTATTTGTCTAATATCCAGATAAAATTGCACACGGTAAATCTCCAAAGGTGACCACTCTGGGATGGGCTTTTCCAGCACATGTTCAACATTGTGTAGGATGATAGACTGGACATTTTTTTAGGATTTGTTTCAAATCCTATTCACTTCCTGAGGAACTTTATGCCTTTCAAGTGAATGCCGCAATTAAGACTGTACTTGGATGTATGAAGTCAAGCATAGAGTCTGGCCTCAGGAAATCCATGGCTCTCGTTTCCTCTGGATCCCTTGGGAAAATGTGCCTGTTGTGAAATCTTAATGATGTCCTGCCTTTAGGAATTGCTCCTGCTGCCTTTCTCTCACTTATATAATTACATGTGCTCTGTTGCAATCTGTAATGAACAATATTCAGGACAGGCCAAAACTTGTTTGCCTTATTGACACAAACGGTCTGATGGAAAGCCCTGGGATTATTCATGCGAATGAACTCAGCAGGGTGTAGCCCACTCTCTCACTGCTGTAGCACTCGATTTTGGGGAATATTCACAGTGTTTCACAGATTTATGTGTGCCTAACTACTGAGTAGCATTCTCTGAGCGCACAGACATATTTCAGTTCAGTTTGCTGGCCAGAAAATGCTGTTATTTGCTAAAAAATCAAAACCTTAATTTGTATCATGTCTTCAGATGGTGGTAACAGCCTTTCAAATAGTGCTGAAGGGGCAGGATCAGTTGTCTGCTCTTTTAAGTTTGGAGTAAAGTCAAATGTGCATCTTTGCGGGCCCAGGTTGGTGCTGTCATGGCAAGGCAGTGGAGATAACTGCTACCCGTGAATTGCTGAATATTGAGATGTGTAATGAAGAGGACTGGCTCCAGGAAAAGCTCGGGAGGCAACTGCTCCGCCTAGTACAGTCACGCTCCTAACCCAGGGATGTTGCCATCTGTATTGTTTCGTTAATGCTTCACTGACTGGGCTATCCTAGTTTTGACAGGACTCTTTTTCCAGAGAATTTTGGTTCATGTCAAGAAAGTGTGATCAAAACTGGTTCATTTCTGAGAAATGGCAATTTTTGTGGTAATGTAGTAGCAAATACATCTTTCAACCAGTTTTACTACTTGCTGTACACTAGTTCTGTCAGTATGTTTTGAAACTAGTTCCTTAAAGCCCGATTTTTCTCCCAGTTCAACAACATTTAAGTGTTGGCTTTTTTTTGCTCAGTTAGGTCAAAGGTATGAGAACTTTTAAACTAGCTTAGGTTTTTTTCTGATTTTAGAAACCCACATTGTACTATATGTACTATATTATACTATAAGGGATTATGTATCTTTTATCCATGCTGGATGCAATGTAGGGGGGCACCGTACCTCCAAGACATCTGGGAAGAACTGGTTCTCAGGGAAATGCCTTTTCATATTGGACAACCAGGCAAGACTTCATGAGGGCTCTGGACCTCTAAGGGGCAGAGTGTAATACCTCATATGAGAAATAAGGAAGAGTATGAAGATTTAACAGCATGGCCATTAAAAGATCAACATTTTTTCATGACAAATTATAATTAAAAAATGGAGTTAAATTTGCACGTTAGCACTGATTACTGGTACAAACTTCATCTTTTTTTGAACAACAGGTAAAAAACCACACAAAAATAAAAACATAAAAATGATTGTTCATTGTGATGTATGGGATATTCAGTGTTCATGAAATCTCTTCCTTAGATTTGTAACATGAAAGTAGAAGCAGAAATTATAAACTATGAACACTTAGTTTATCCTTTGAGTTCAGGGTGGTAAAGTTAGGTAAAGCGTTGTTATGGAACAATCATCCCCCCCCCCCCCCCCCCCAATTACAGAAAAAAAAGGAACATGAGCACACAAAGAACAAAACATGGAATAAGATATCCCTATAACTCCTTTCCATCCTTCCCCCCAGGACAAAAATGAAAACCACTTTAGAGGAAATTCTTATATTTATATAAAATAAGGATTATTTTTTTTTCTGCTACCATCTAATTTCCAATGAATAAGAATTACTTTCATGCTATGTCAGAGTCAGACGGGATTTTAGTTGAATTTACCCTAAGCTATATGAGCATTAGAAAGTGAAACCTTTTTTCCATAGATATGAGTCTGTTCATGGCTTGTATATTACAGTTTGCCTTATTACATCTCATGGATTGAAGCCTAAGGCTCTGTGAGTTGCCCAAAACTGAAGGACCCTTACAAGCTTTGACAACCAACAACCTGCATTAACAAATGATGTGGATATTTCATTTGAAGTGGGAAGAATAAAGAACATTGCTTTAAGTCAGTGAGGAAAATGAAAGACTTAATATAGGTTGAGTACAAAAGATGAGTCCAAACCTGATTGCTTTCTGTAAGAATAATTAAAAGGAGGCACTCTGAAAAAGATACACTTTTTAACGAGTTCCTTCTCCAAGTGTTTTTCATTTATTTTCTCCATTTCTCCTCTCTCGGCCCACGCTAATCCATTGACTGCTACCTTCATTAGCAGTTAAATTAATGTAGTCTGTCCAGGACATTTTTGCTGAGAAAGAGATTTGTTAGACTGTGAGCTGGTTTTGCATGGTGGTCACTTGGAAAAATGATGTTCCTGTTTTCACGTACGATATTTGTACAGTGGGAGGTGTTCATAAACTGTAGCTGTTGAGACATAAGACTTTTAGAGAAGTTTTTGAGCACCTCCATTATTTGGCATGATTTTCACACAAGCTGAGTACCCTGCTCCTTGCTTACTTGCATTCTCTGCAGTCAGCATCTCTGAAAATTGCATGAGATTTTGATGCGTCCAGCTATAATCCTAGAGGTCTTTTGGTGCAAAACCTGAACTCCACTGTCAGTGACATTTAAAAGGTATGTTAGCTGTCATTTCAAAGAAGTGTATGATGTACTAATTTCTCAGGGAGAAAGCAGGGAGCTGGAATGGAAGGCTTTGTAAAATACAGAAATTTTGAGGAATGAGGTGTATCAATCATCAAAATGGACCAACACACAAGTAGAAGATGAGTAAGGTGCTCCCCTGAGATTATGGAATAATCAGGTTCAGTTCATATACCATGAGCTATGAAATGTGGTCACTGGTTGGTATTATCTGACAATTATTTTGATAAAATGGATGCTTTATATAAGGAAAAAAGTTGCACAGTGGGAAACATATATTATTCTTATTTTAAGGGATCCCATGATTCTGTTTTATATCAACTCTTTAATCACACCTGCTGGAATGAACTCCACTCTGCTAGCGCACAAGAGCTACAAGTCACTGGAGCTAGGGAAGAGTTTCTGATTTTTAAGTGGAGTGGCAGAGCTCTCTGTGTACTGATACAAGGCAGAGTTCTTCACAGCCCTTTGCGACAAAGCTCCACTTTGTCTTTGAGGTTTTTTCATGAGAAGCATGAGACATGAGGACAAGAGGTAACGGGCACAAACATAGGGAGTTCCATCTTAACATGAGGAGAGACTTCTTTCCTTTGAGGGTGGCAGAGCACTGGCACAGGCTGCCCAGAGAGGCTGTGGAATCTCCCACACTGGAGACATTCAAAACCCGCCTGGACACCGTCCTGTGCAACTGCTGTAGGTGTCCCTGCTGTGGCAGGGGGGTTGGACTAGATGATCTCCAGAGGTCCCTTCCAACCCTGACCATTCTGTGATTCTGAGATTCTTCTTGTGTAACATAAATAATTGTCAAAAGGTTATATTTTTTTTAAAAGGAGCTGACAAGCTGCCACAAACACAACTGGTCCCAGGCAATTACAGAGAGGGAGAGTTTTCAGGACAGAAGACCCTTGTCAGGCAGCAGAAGAGCTGGTTGTGTTTACCTATCGTTGCCCAGGATATGGAGAACTGTATGTAATGAATGTGTGCCAGGATTATAAACTCCTCTGAACATTCATTCTGAGGTATCATTTAATCTCTCCTTTTTTTTTTATTGGGCCAGGATTTTAAAAGACATTTAAAAACTTAAAGGTATAGATAACTGCTGAGAATGATATTCAGAAGCAGCCAGGTGCCAAACTCCTATTGAATATGGTAGGTGTTAAATACTGATGTGCTTTATTTAGGCTCCTAAGAACTACTGCAAATCTGACTTTTTGGATTAGGCTGTACACCAACTGAAGTCAACAACAGCATGGCTCCAGAACTGTACCCTCCTGGTTTAACCATAACCAGGAACCAGTGGATGGAAAAAGGCTAGTAGTAAAAAGTAATGTTCAAGCTTCAATCACCTAATTCCTGTGGTTTTCAATGACTTATAAAAGCTTACCCTAGTTTGCAGTGCAGTGAGAACCCAAATATGCAACAGCAAAATACGTTGCCCTCGCCTCATTCTCCATCATGCTCCTGAAAATAGCTTTTGACCCTCAGCATCTCAGGGACCTAGTCCAGTGTTTTCGCATGGTACAACTGCTTCTCATCTCGTGTTCCCTGCCTTTGGAGGACCTTGTGTATCTTCTTCCTCTACACTTTTTTTTCTGTCTATAAATTTGATGCCACTGGCTACTGTGGTTTCTAGTAGTGCTAATTTCTGTGTCTGAGTACTGGGGGAAGATGGGTTTTGGGATGATTTTGCCCATATGGCTTAGATATGCTTAGTTTGTTTTACTTTTAAGAGTGATGGTTTGGAATCAGCTTCTAGAGAAGAAATTCCTTGACACGTTTAGGTATGGATCTGAATCTCAAATTAAGAGCCATTGTCCTGCATAAATCTGGTGGAATTTTTCACTAGATATAAAATATGGCTATTGATACACTTAACATTTTGTATTTTTTTCCCCCTTGAAATGTCACAGCAATGAAAATGTTGTGACTTGTTTAATATTCAGGATTATTTTGCCAAGTGAGTAGGAAAAGCTTTTAGGCACTAGCTTGTTTTTTGTTCTAATCATATAATAAGTCACCTCAATTATCAACAGCAAAAATGTCTCTTTCTTTAAAAAGACATTTTTATATTTATCAGTTCCCATTGTGTAGTATTATTTCCCATTCTACACTGTAGTTTAAAGGTCAATGATGAAGTCATTGGATATTTAGTCATCCTAATGTTTTGGTAGTTTAATTTGACAAAATGATTAAGAATTTGAAGTTGTTGAAAAGTATGAGGAAAAAAAATTGCTTCTTGGTCTATTTTCATGTTCAGAACACAATTTGGGGTTTTGGTTTATGTTTTTTTGTTTGTTTGGGATTTTAGTGGCAAAAGGAATTTTGCAGAATTCTGAAAATTCAAAAAATACATTGATGGGACTTTTTCAAATTATTTTTTAAGCTTATCAGGGTTTAACAAAATCAACCTTCTGAACAGAACTGGTATTTCAAAAATAATAAGGAACTCAGGAGCTGCTGAAACAATATAAGATTCTGCACTCCTTGTTCATTTTAGATAATGCTAGAGTTCTTTTTCAGGCAAAATCACACTCTTGGGGGAAAAAAATACACTGAAAACTGGAAATACAGGATATTTCAACCATCTCCTTACTTTCTCACTGATGTTCATAGAAGGCACATACCTAAATTCCACACTGGAGACATTCAAAACCCACCTGGACGCTGTCCTGTGAAATGTGCTGTAGGTGTCCTTGCTGTGGCAGGGGGGTTGGACTTAGATGATCTCCAGAGGTCCCTTCCAACCCTGACGATACTGTGATACTATGATTTTTATATTGATCTTAAGCATTGTTCCTTTGTTCCCTTAGAACTTGTCCCTAACTATAACCATTTTACAACTATTCCATAGTAAAACATAGGTAAGGAACAGATGGCACAGGTTAGGGTAGAAAATTGAAAGAGAGAAAGCGAGAGGACTAGTAAGGAAGAGATTTGGACCAACCAGAAAAGTTAATTTGTTCCAAGAGGCCAAATGGATAGGAGGATTACTATTAAATTTCTGCCACTGATGCATTATTGTATTTTGCCTCAATCTCTTATTCAGAAAATGGAGAGAGTGTTACTTTCTTTTGCATAGCTAAAAAATAGTGTCAATTTAGTGCACAGACAGCTCGTCTTCAATGACAGTCATCAAAGGGAAGGTATGATAAGTGGGAGTTTTTAGGGATGTAGATATTGCTTGTAGGTCTAATTGCTATTAAACAATTCATCTGTAATTTGGGAGGAAATAGGAAAAATCTTTCTTTTAGTATTGTGGGTTACAGAAATTCCATTTTATTTTATAGTAGGAAAAAAATACCTGAATTCTGAAGACCTAACAATACACAGGTCTTGCTTCCAGTCAGCCCTATTTATAATCATAGATCTTCAAGAGCTCAATCTTATCAGAGTAGGATAAAGATGACTTCACTGCAGTATTTAAGAACCTTCACAAGAAGAAAATGAAGGTACTAAAGAACTCTTTAACCAATCTAAGAAAAGTTAGAGAGGAACAAATTGCTGGAAACTGAAGCTAGATGAATTTAGATTAAGTATAAAGTTTTTTAACTATCGGTATGATTAAATCTTGGAATATGCTCCTGGGACAGACTGATTCTCCATTTCCCAAGATTTCAGTCCAAGGTCAAAGACCTTCTGAGAATCTGTTTTAGCTAGGTACAAGCCATTTCTTAGACAATCACTGGGTATTTGGTTTGGTAACTGAATAAAATTTAATGTCAGGGATGGTCAAGCCATGTAATGATCCCTTCCAGCCTCAAACACTATGAGTCTTGGAAAAAAAAAGCGCTTTGAGCTGTGCAGATGAAAGCTCCTATGTAGCTTAGGACACATCTAAGTTTACAACTGTCTTTTGATTGTGTGTTACTAACTCTGGTAACAAGAGATGCTGCTGCCACATATTGGTCTCGAACAAGCATTTATATTGGTACAGCAACGGTTTTTATATTCTGTACAATGAGAAAAAAGCCTTTGGGTCTTTTTTCTTTATTTCCAAGGTTTCCTCTGTCTTGTGTTTCACTTAGAGGATTTTACCTCACTGTCCTCTGATCTCCCTGATGCTCCGAGCTGTGCTCCCATCACCCTTGATGCTGCTGATCTGTTCTCTGCTCTACACAGGCACCGCTGGCTCAGTGATAGGACCCTCAGAGGCTGCCTTCACCATTTCCTTCAATTGCACATTACTCAAAGGTGTCCGCAGATCCCAGAGTCCTACCTCACCTTCCCCAAAGTCTCAGCTATTCATGGAGTTACCCCAGGTAAGGACGAACAGTGCTAAAATTGGTAAGTTTACCCCAGTTTCTGTGCCCTGCCATCCTGCATTGTTTCTGTTCACTTGCGGTTGCTTGTTTTTAGGCTGTTACCATTGTCTATGCTTTTTGCTGACTGGGGGAACGAATCACTTGTAATTAACAGCAGTCTTTTTTCTCATCAGCTAAACATGGGGGAATAAGTGAATCAATGAGTGAGTTTGAATTTCTTTCCCAATCATTTCTATTTTTTTTATGATATTCTTCATTTAAAATCACTGTAATAATTGTTAAGGATTACTAGAGTGGCATGATTAAGAGAAAGTTAGAAGGACATTTTTTTTTCTTTACCTTGGTCATCTGCTACTTTAGATAGCTCAGCAGAACTCACTACCGTGCTCAGGTTTCCATGCCGGTTTTGTTACTGTAGAGTTGCTGGAGTGCCATGCCTTGGGGTAGGAGTAAGCAGTCTTTAGGCTTCACAGTTCTTTCAGCAACTGTCTGATACCACCCTGTGTTATTCCGAGAGGTTTGTTACACAAAACCGCATCACGTTTTTTAGGTCAGGTAAGGTAGAAAGCAAAACTTTAATTCCTTCTGCATGAGCTGGTAAAGGAGAAAGAAGAGATGATGTAGTTTGCTGAAACTCTGTCATTTAATTACGCTGGTAAGAACAGCTGTGTCACCCTGTTGTGCCACGAAATGAGAATGCTCTCTGCTAGGCAGTACTCTTCACACATGCCAGCCCAGCTTTTGATCTTCTTCATGCCAGTCTACACCAAGAGTCCCTTTCTTGGCTTTATTGATGTTCCCCAAATAAAGAGTAAGAGCTGAATTTCAGCCACTTCTGCATTTAGAAAGTAACTTTCAACCTGTGGTTTAAAAGTACAGATCTTTTCTTTTTAAAAGCATTATGGGTGTAATTCCTCTTGCCTAACTTCTGTCATTTACAAGCAAGTGTCTAGCAGAAAATGATTGCTAAGGATCTATTTTGAGATTGAGCTGCAGACACAGCACTCTGCTAACAATTGTATCACCCATTCAGTTTCCCTTACAGTTGTCAATGACTTTTACATCAGCCCATTTTCTCTATCACCAGTGTTAGCTCTCCTGCAACAGAAGGCATTAGCATATTCAAAGCATCTCTTTTTATTGTTTTGTGAGATGACCTTAACAAAACCTCCAAAGCTAAATATGAATCAACGGCTGAAAGAGCTTACCGAACAACTAAGGATCATTGCAAGAGATATTATAAATACTTTAAATCACTGTTTAGAGCTACTTTGTTGCCTTCAAATGTTTGGTTTCTAAGAGTACAATAGGTCTGACTATTTTCTGTTGATGGTTCTACATTGATAAACCATAACTGAATACAATTACTGATTTACTTAATGCGAGTGAGGAGAAAGCACAGGTTCTGTATATTTAAAACATGAGAATTCTTTTCATTCGTAAAGCTAAAATGAGTCTCCTATTTGACATGATTTATAGCAGTGAGGCCAGGTCTGATAACCACCCAGGTTCAGTCTATAGCTCCTAGAATGGATAGATTATTATCTTCTTTTATTAAATTCATGCATGGCTTGCTGTTGAAGCTGTATATTAAAGGGAAAACAAATACTGTATAGCTATATCCTGCTATCAATTCAATGAATAGACTTCCTACCATGCCTGATCAATGGGGAATTTGGTGTGAAATCAATGTCCAGCTCTGGCCCATAGCAGTCAGTTCTCCTGAGAACAGTATATCCATGTTAATGTCACATTCAAATAAGAGCAAATTCCTATTACCCTGGAAATCAGTGAACCCTTTACTGTTGATTTAAAGGTGGGGTGGCTGTGGGGGGTGAGGCCCTGACACTTTGAGTAGAGTTTAAAAGGCTGTTATTCTCTTTATCCTTAAAGGTATGACAATTGTAGTTTTGCAATTTGACAGAGAGCTGAAAACAGCTGCATAACAGATCTGTTCCTCTATGAAGTCAGGCAAAAGAAGTAGGCTTTCTACCCTGTTGGTAATTTTCTAGTATCTGCTTTACTTGCTGACTGTAAAAGATTTTTCCTTTTTTAGATCCATACATCTAACACCACCTTTGCTAATGTTATCTTTTATTAGGGGTTGGAGGGACTTGCTATGTTTGCATGTCAATATCTCCTTCATTTCTCTTCTGACCACATGCACCCAGCCTGAATAGAAACCATGGCACCAGATGCAAACTTTCAGCCCTGCATTTGTTTTGACAGGTTGCATCAGTGATAGATACATTACATCATTCCTTAGGACATTCTATTTCCTGCCCGGGAGGAGCAGAGCAGATAGGACTGTAGGGGAACGACTAACAGTCAGCTGGAGTATCTTCTGCACATCTTCTGTTTCAAGTGACATCCTAGGCAGGCTTGTACAGTTGTCATTCTTGAGACTGTAACAGTACAGGTCACAGGAATATTGGAAAGGCTGACACATAAGCAGTGAAAACTTGGCTTTCTAGACGTTTGGGTATAACATTAAATAGATTTCTTAGGCTCCTAAATTTAGTTAATTAGATATATGTGTGGCCTTTCCATTATTCTCTAGCACTCTGGTGTTCAAAGCACTTTTGTGTGGGTTGAGTTGATTATGGTCCTGCAGATTTTAAATGCTCTGCATTAGAATATATTTAAACAGCAGTAATCACGGGACTGTGTTCAGTGACTTGGAAATATGAAAACTTCATGGGGGGAATAAAGGGGAGAGACACAATGTTAAACTACTGCCTTCAGGGTGTTCAAAATAACTAACAATCAGCTTTAATGGCAAAAGCTTGAAACCCTGGTGGTATTATTCAATATTCCAGGTAACACAGGAGACAGCAGTGAAGCTTTAATTACCATCATTTAAAAATACAGCCAATATTCAACATATTGTGCTTTCTTTTTTAGCACTGTAAGCTTAAAGAATCTCCCCAGCAGATTCTCCACCTGTTTCTTTCCCTCTGTTTCTTGACATGTAAGTATGAAGGCTTAGGAAGGTCGTGACCAAAGCTGGATGTGGTGTTAGGTTGCTTTAGTGCATCTCTGCTTACCTCTGGATGCAGAAGCATTAGCGATAAAAAGGCGGAGTGGGGGCGGTTCAGGCAAAAGAGAAGAGAGAAAGAGGAAAAGCAAAAACACTGAATAGGCTTTGAGTGAAGAAACCCCTGAGACGGTACAACAGGGCAACAGTGAAATGGGCAGAGGAAAATACAATACAGGTTTTCAGTAAGCGTACTTGTGACCTTGGGTCTAGAAAAGCATACAATGCGATGTCCAGTGCCTTTGGCACCCCCCATCCACACCACGTGCTGCAGTCTCCTGCTAAGGAGCCGCATTTTAGGGTGCAATAAGTAGAGCCATTCAGAGCCTCATGCTTGATTAGTCAGTCACCTTTGACACTGCTGATCATGAGGTACTGCTGGCCTGATGGTGGGGACGTGCAAAATAATAGACAGCTGCTTGGGAAGTTTCCCCAAGGCCCCTGACATGAAAAATCCCACAGGACTTGCCACTCTTATTTGATGTCATGCTTAACAATTAAAGGACACTGAGAGCAAGGGACACGGCAAAGGAAGGGGTCTCTTGAGTCATCAGATCTGGTCCTTTGCTATTGCCGATCTCCTCCTTGTGTTATTCCTTTCACAGGCTGATCAAGGACCAGCTTAAAATTACTTGTTTTCTTCCTCCTGCTGCAAACAGAAAACCCTTCTAGAATCAAACTCTTCGGAAGATTAGTAAGTCCAGCCTGAGGACATTTCTGCTTAGTCTCTGCTCATTAGTTCTTGTGACAACATTTTCCTTTAGCTTAATTACCTCATCTTCCTCCTCTGACATTTTCCTCACTAATATGTTTATATAGAACAAATTATCTCTCCTCTCAGGCTTTCTTTGGCTGGGCTGACCAACACATACTTTTTTAGTTTCACTTCCTAATTTAGACTCTCTGTTGCACAGTGTACCCATTTAAGTTACTTTTTTTGACTAAGGTTGAGGAGAGCTGTAAGTACATCTCACCAGCGCTTCACATGGTAATATTGCATCTTCTGGAAATACTGTCCTTTATATGGGGATTCATATGCCCTACTACATTTGTGGCTGATATAGTAATCTTCAGCCCCAGCTGCTGCATTTTTAACTTCCATATTGTTTCTTTGTTGTTAGGAATAACAAGAACAGTTTGTTTTCCTCTGCATTTCTAGCTCTGACTCAGACTGACTTTGGAAGTTATCACTTCCTCCACAGTGGGATCAAACCAACATTACATTTTTATTTCTAAAACTAGTGTTCTTATGCCTTTTGAGTTGATTTTTAAGTACATAGGAAATAGAGCTGAGCTGCAGCTCATCTCGCCTGAGGCTGTGTCTCCAGCAGTGGAGGCTGGACATGCTGTTTAGGGTGAGCACTGGAGCCTGCCATCTTCTGCAGTCTGCCCCCCGCTCCCCTTCTTCCAGATTAATTGTTAGGGATGTTAGAAGGTGCGTCCTTGCCTAGACATTTTTGTATCCACTCGTGGACCTGTCTGTAGTCCATGAGTTCTTCTAATCCCTCTCTGACCCTGCTGATACCTCTGCATCCACAGCCTCCTGTGTAGCAGGTTCAATGAGTTCACTGCCCCGATGCAAAGATGTACTCACTGTCTTTTGTCTTTTTTATACTGATACCCTGTTAGTTTCACTAAACATTCCCTAGCCCTCATACTGCAGGTATGGGTGGATGGGTTCTGCATTCATCTTATCCACCATCTTCATGACTTTGAAATTCTTGATTACGCCCCCCTCAGCCTTCACCTCCCCAAACCCAGAGTCCCAGCCTTTTTCATCTCTACATTGACCATTTACCTGCCTGCCATTACCTTTTTCCTAAGTCCGTGACACCCTTCTGGAGATGCAGGACTACACCAGTTGTAGCACCCGGTACTCAGTATGAGGGCTCACCACAGGTTTCCGTAGCAGCAAAACGACTCCCTTTGTCATGTTCTCAGAAACTTGCTGCAGGATGCCCAAGATTTCCTTGGTATTTTTGGCTGCTGCTGCACACTGAGCTTATGATTTTGAAGATTAATCTTAAACTGATTCATTTGATCAATCAAGCCTGAAGACATCTATACATTTTTTCCTCTCTGCTTTGATTGCCTGTTCCAGGTAGCTTTTACAGATTTTATATATTCCCTCAGCCTGCAAATTCTTGAGCTCGCCTGTTTAATTAATTTCAGTCACTCTTTCCCTTTTTTCCTCAGTCTTAATCCTTTGGAAAATAAGAACTTGGCAGCTTTATTTGGTTTAGCTGTCCATTAATTTAAATTGACTTATAGTTATTCATGTGCCATTATGCACTTCTGTTATTTCCAGAGAAGAAAGTACTGTACCTGTCCATCTGATGGTTGTCTGGTATATTTTGTTTCTCTTATAATTTGGCACTAAATTGCTTCATGGGCAAAGCTAATAAGTGCTGAAGAAAACTTCAGAGTAAGAAAATGTATATCAAGAGAACAAGTACAAATGCGTATCAGAGTGTAAGTACCAAAGCCCCAGCATAAAATCAGCATACTACAGGCACAGAGTTCACCACGACAAACTCTAAATTTTGGAATATTCAAGGTCAATCAGGAAGCATCCTTCCTATTCGGCACTGACTTCATCCTACAGAGTAGATACATTTTTGGGCATGCAAGGGAGTATTCACAAAAACCCTCTCTTTCCTCCCATCAGCATTAGATCTCATCCACGTCTTTCCCTTCCTCAGGTCTTTCTCTTGCTTTTTGCAACCCCACTTTCTTCACCAGCAACATGAATGCCTGTCAGCATTACTGTTTTCCTACTGCCTCTAATTCCCAGAGCCAAGGTAGAGCCATTTGTGTGTTTGGCAGATCTCTGTGTATCTTTTTGCTTATTTAGCAAATAAATTTGACACAACACTAAGCGATAAAAAGGCCAGAATGGTGTGAGCTGTGCCTCAGAGGTGGTTTCCCTGTAGGTAAGGTAGTTACCCATGCAGATAAGGACAGAACCCAAGCAGAATAGTTGCCACTTTTGTACCAATTGTGCAGCCAATTCTAAACAATCTGGTCTGTACAATCTTCTTCCTTGCAAACAGGTCAACTGAATTTAAATGCACACCAGGAAGGTCTTGCAGGACTGGCCCTCAGGGCTTCATACAATCTTTGGTTATATAAAGTTGTTTTTATTCACTCTGGGTTAGAATAACAAGTCTGTAACTGAGATCAAATTAAGCTCCTTGTGTGCGTGCAAATTATGCATTTTAGCAACAAGCCTTGCTAACAATGTAGAGGCAGAACAAAATGATGGAGGGAGCAGAGAGTCCATTCTTCTGTCTCTTCAGAATTTCTTTAGAAAATGATTGTACAAGCCCTAGTCTTTGACCTCTGTGTTGAAGTGGCAATCTTTAATTACAATAAATTGGCCTGCATGAAGAAGTGTAAATCAGTCACTTAGTATAACATGTTATCATTTTCCTGATATTTCACTATTAGAAGCCCATTTTTGCTAGATAGAAGGATGACTAGTTGTTCTTCTTACATTAAAAAAACACCAAACCCACACAACAAAAGCACCTAATGATAACAATTTAAAACAGAAAGCTTAAACGCACAGGTGCAGAAAAATCAACCCACAAATTTTGAAAATTATTTCCAGATTTCAGTCTTTCTTGGAGCCAGTCTAATGTCCTTGTATTTATGCCAGAGATATAGGTTCTTCTTCAGTTAGTCTTTGTTGCCTAGCACAAGCAGGTTTAGCCTGCAAGCACAAGCTTCATTATTATAACAATGATCAATAGTGCCCTTCCCCTCCCTACCTTTTTAAACATAAATCTTATTTCTAGGCATCTCAAAATGAACCACAAAAGTTATTCTGGGGTGACATACTTGTTATGTAATGTGTTAGGACAGGAATATTATATACTATTACTAGATTTGGGTTCCTATTGTTGAATTTTTGGGAAGAAAAAACATCTTCCTCAAAAGAACCTTCCTGTTTTCTTGGTATAAATCCTGCTAAGAAGTATTTGAGTTGTGCAATTGTCAATTTGGTCCTTACATTTATTTGAACCATTGCCACCTATTGCTGGAGACAGAGGGAGGTAACTCTAGAGCTGATTGCTGCTCCCTATTTCACTGCATCTGTACAGGGGAACCTGTATCCCAGTCCTCAGTTTTTGGTCCTCAGTCTTTTACTGCCCCTTCCGTGGCCTTCCTAGTCTTTGCTTACGTTAGGGTTGAAGACCTCTGCAGTTCCTTTCTCTTCTTGGGCACCGGTAATCAAACTGATTGTTAGGAGCAGTGGAAGATGGAGGCAACTGGAAGGACAGCTTGGTAGAGGCCGCACATCTGGAGTTGCATTAATCCCTAGTGCTCCCTCACCAGTAGGCTCTGAGTATGGGAACAACTGGATCTGGATAGTGAGAACATAGGTGGAGCAACTCAGGGTACAAAAAAATAATTGGTGATGTAGAGGATGAAGAGAGGAGGTCTGAGGAGAAGGAGGAACCGGAGAGTGACTGGGAACAAGATTGGCTGGAAGGTCTGACATGCAACTGATATGGGGATGAGAGACACTGTTAAGGAACCGGAGGAAGAGGGGGAACTGGGAGAAAAGGCTTTACTGAGATTCTCAAAAGTCATTCCAGCGGGATCCAAGTTCATTCTTGACTACTTTTTTAGACAGGATGAACATGGACATATACTTAAGAGCTTTGCTGAATTTGGGATCATGTGGCCAAATAAAATAAATCAGGGCAAAGGAAGAAAGATAGTGAAAATGACAGAAACGAAAAGCTGGAAGGAACCTCAAGACATCTTCTCCAGCTTCCAGCCTGAGGCAGGACCAGACACATCCAGACTCCCCCAGGTGGTTGTTGCCATCTTGTCACACAGCCTGGCTGAAGGGAAAGTTTAATGAGCCTTAAAAAAAACAATGGATTAAGCAACAGGATAAAACCACTGAAAAAAAAAAAAAAAGATAAGATTCTTCAAGATATAACGTAGAAGGCAAGGAAAAGAAAAATGTGTCAGATGGGGAAGATTTTAAAACAATGGAAAACCAGGCATCTGTGTTGAATCAAAACTTGAGGAAACTGCACATAAGGAGTTGATTCTCAGTTGCTGCAAGAAGTTGTTGAGGAGAAACTAGGGTTTAGGACAGCCATCACCTTTGCCCTCAGGGAAAGATGCCAGGAGAAGCAGAGTGCAAAATATTTTCTATATACTTTTGCAGCAATGTGGGTTGCTCTTATTTGATTTTTTTGACTTTTTATTTTTCATCTTTGGGGTGGGTGGTTTTGTTGGTTTTCTTTTAATTGTCATTTTTAAAGCAAAAGAAGTCTTTACTACTAAGCACTGGCAGGTTAAGGACCTTCTGCTCATACCGTTTCATTAATTTTTTGCCAAATATCTCAAACTAAAGGTCTTGCTTAACGTAGACAAGTGGAGTTATATCCGTTTTTTTGAAGTTATGCAAGTTTACACCAAGGGGGGGCTATGGTAAGCTTTACATCTGGATACTGCAAGCCAACACTAAATCTAAAAACCAGTTTGTGAATAGCAGACTGTGGGTTTGTGTTTTCCAAGAGTGTGCTATTGTTTCAGTAGATGGAAACTTGCAAAATAATTCCCTTGTGCAATATTCTGAATTAGTTTAAGAAATTGAATATTTTGCTGGAGACCTTTATTTTAGACATATCTCTGAGTAGACAATAAGCAGTTCCTTGAGAAGAATTGATAAAGCATGGTTTCCTGCAGCTTTATGTTGGTTTCGCTGCTGTTTTTCAAGATGATCACCTAGAAAAACACCTTTTGTTGTAGGAAAATACCTAAAGCTATTTTCCTTTGAGGATTCTCTACTGTTTAGTAAGAATTTAATTCATATTTCTGTCATTTCTTCAGTGGAAGTGTAAAAGGGATCTTTCATTACCTGGCTACCTTTGGTCATCATACCTGTAGAAGCATACCTTTGAGATCCCTACGCCCTAGGCAATTCTGCTTGAAGATGTCTGGTAGGTTCCATGTGGGGAAAAGAGAAACAAATTTATGCACACGCATGCAGATGACATAATTAAATAAGCCTCCATTCTTATAGAAATCAGATGAAAACAATTCTCTGATTTCATTGTTATTTACTACATCTCTGTTTTAAAAGATTTTTCTACAGCGCTCCTTTATCTTCACCATCACGCACTGCATTAGAGATGAAAAAAAGCTGTCCTTATCAGAACACTCCGGCAAATTTTTCCTGTAATGGAAGTAAGTTTTCCTGGTGGATAAGTAGCTGAATAGACTATAGAAAGATAGTGAAGCCCAGTGTGCAGCCTAGCACATAGGGTGGTGCAAACTGGTATCTGGCTTGTACCAAATGCAACTAAGGCAATGGTGAGGACAGGTCCAGGAAGAGTATGTGTATGTGCGTGTATGTGTGTTCCACAATATAAACAAAAGCGTAGTGTAGAATAGTTTGTGAAATAGCTCTTGAATAGGGTATAGCCATGAAGAGGGCAGTCTCTTCTGCTGTGAAACGGAACGTGTAGCAAGTGGTGCTAATATGGGGTATATGTGGAGAAAGGGGGAGGAGAAGAAAATTTCTCGATGTGCCTTCATATAGCCCAGGAAATCTCAAACTTGAAGGGATGCACAATCCACACACAAATAATACTGTCTTGAGACCATTTAGCATAAGGGCCTATCGTGCACAGGCAGCAGAGTACAGAGCCTGCATGCACCATTGTTTTTTTTAAGTGTGCGCTGCTTTGCTGTATCAAGAGTCAGTGGAAGAAAGGTCTTTAGCAGCCACTGGTACTGCTCAGAGATGTTATTCTCTGTCCTGCCAATGGCCTGTGGTTTCTAAAATTGCCGCAAATACTTCTTCTGGTACTGTTTCCCCTTTCCTTAAAGCCCAAAGCCAAGCAAATACACAAAATCCCACAGATATTTAGAAGATAAATTAATTTTAGTGTGCCCTGAAATCATGTGAAGGATGTAACACTATTCAGCGGAACTAGAAACTTGTGGAAAGGTTTCTGCTCATTTCTTTCCTTGATGTGAAGGTACCTTACTGCCAGGCATTTGTGGATTTTAAATCAAACCATTCATGTTACTTTAATGTAGTTTGATGTGTGTTAATAATGTATACATGCCTAATTCAATGGGAACAGTACCATGTCTAAACTTGGAGAACATTAAATATGTGCATGTTATTAATTTCTGGTTTATGGGAACAAAGAACTAGCCATTTTTCTAATTTTTTTGACCTATCCCTAATATTCCATTTCTCTTTGTTCATTTTATAAACTGATTTTTAGGGATTTCAGTCCTCCTTTATTCCATTTCATGAAAACTTATTATTTCCCCCAGTTGTAAGGTGCTCTGATATTTTTCAATTTTTGTTCTAAATAAAACCAAGACACTTCTGTAAAGCCACAGCTTTACTGTTGGCAGAATGCCATGGTTATTTAGCCTGTAACTACAACCTAATTAAAACCCAAGTCTTCCAACAGCTTACAATGTACTGTTTGTTTCTTACTAGGTTTGTTTTCTGCTTCTTAATTCCTCAAACAATTCACATTTATGTTAACTGCTCCCATGTTTGAACACCGTATTTGGGGCAGCAAAGATTAATTAAAGCCAAAATGCTGATTTAGAAGCTTTGACCAGACTATCGGCTGCTCTAAACTAGCAGAGCTGAAAAGGGTTTGGCTTACAGCTGCTGAAGATCTGGTTTATTGGATCCAGAAATGGAAGGGAAAAAAGAAATGGTTGAAGGAAAACTGTTTTCTTTAGAGACAGCTCATCAAATTTTGGCATAAGTAGTACCTTTGGGATGTGGTGAGTTTCATGGGGAATCTCTTTAAACAACTGCCATTCTGTAAGGGATAGGATCCTGAGTACTGGGCAGATGATACTGCATAAGGATTTATTTCATCTGTACCTGGCTATCTAAAACTTAGACATCCAGAGTGGGACTGTTGACCAGACAAAAACACGCAGTGTTATCATAGGTGCCAGTGGCACCCTGCCTTGAAGTGGCCACTCAGAAGCATGCTGTGTGCCGTGGGTAGGCTGTCCTGGGTAGCGCTGATGCTCAAGTAAGTCTTAGCAGCACTCTACAGCCATGGCACCCGAATCCCACTCTAGGCTGAGCTAGTTGTCCAAGACTAACTGTGGCCAGTGGAGAGAGACAAACAAGCATATCCAGGAGGATAGGTGCATGAGATAAATGGATTAAGTCACCTGCGTACACCTGTTTTCTTTCAGTACAAGTAGCACAGATGAACTGCTTAGCAATGCTTCACTTTTAGACAGCTCAAGTTAGGTGAGATAAAATGTGTGATGTATGTAAGATGGGCCTGTTCCATCAAGATATTTGCTACCAGTTCTCAGTCATGAAGATCATGAGCTCTGATTTTAGTCTTACTGGTTATTTATGAGACTCAGTGGGAAATGAAATAAGTCTGTTTCATTCAACATGTTGCAGGAGGTATTTAGTAGTTTGTTGCATCAGGCTCAAATGGGTGGAGATTTGTTATATTAAACCCAAATTCTTGAAGTGGGGAAGGACCAGTAAAGAAGGTTTGTTAATTAAGATCTATGGATCCAAACTCACCATCAGGTGTGTTTGTGAACCCACTCAAGAGAAAGAGCTTGCCCATGCTTGGGCCTTATTGTGGATTCAGCTTACATCAGGCAGCCAGCAATGGGATTCATGGGTATCTGCATATTTCTTCTGACTCTCATGCCTCCTCTTTGTCTAGTTGTGTGTGAAGCACCTTGGATGCAACAGTGCAGGTTACTGTGTTTGGTACCAAAAGTCTAGCTTCTTTGACATACAACCCTTCTTCATCATAGGCGTTTCTAACAAATGTAAATTAAAAAGCCTGCCTCTTCAAGCAGAATGTG
Source organism: Pluvialis apricaria (assembly GCA_017639485.1). Taxonomy (NCBI): domain Eukaryota; kingdom Metazoa; phylum Chordata; class Aves; order Charadriiformes; family Charadriidae; genus Pluvialis; species Pluvialis apricaria. The sequence goes on from CM030012.1 coordinate 14,297,999, forward strand.
CTGTGCATAAAATGCATTTGCCAAATACTTTCAGCACTGCAATAATCCATTTCATGATTTAAAAGCCTTGTAAACATGTCAAAATGGTTGGTTGGTTCTACCATCTTTGTGCCATCTATTGCACTGAATAAATAAAGGGAAATGCAATTTATTCAGCGCTTTGGAAGCTCAACATTTCTCTCACTGATGTGTGACAACTATTATCATATTTATTGCCAGCATTACACTCCTAAGCATGCAGGTGATGCATTGTGAGTATTTCATACTGATAAAGCCATCAATAACTTCCTACTGGACCTTATTTGCTCAGTTGAATCTGCACAGCTGGCTGGGATGTCGGGAGGTAACTGATGAGACATTCAAACAAACCAGAATAAAGATAAACCAGGAAATGCCATGCTGCCTGCTAGAATATTAACTGAAAAACAAACAAGCAAATAAAAAGTTTGTTGGGGCTTTTGAGGGGATAGCCAGAGCCAAAGTTTGCAAGTCCTCCACCTTCTTTGCTGCATGGGAATTCAGCAGCCTCCAGAGAGATGACAAGATCAGGCCACAGACGGCACCGTGAGATTCCAAATAGGCTGTGAAAATATCTTGCAGCAGCTAATATAAACCATTTACCACCTAATCATTCTGACATATTTATATTTTCAAAGGCACCCCTGAAATGAAAATGAAATTAAAAAAGGCCTCTCTCACAGGGTATAGGCTAGTGGGGGGAGCAGCTCTGCAAAGTCCCAGAGGCTTACTAAGTCACCGTTCTCTGAGATGCTGAGGAAGAAGCTCTGCTTTTGCAGCCTGTCAGCTTTATGATGAGTGTTTGTACAGGAACTTTGATCTCTTATTTATACATATTTCTCCAGGTCAGGGAAGCAAGCAGAAAGAGAAATTCTATTTATATAAATCTTTCTATATCCCAGAGGTCAAGAACAGCAGCATTTTAAACAAAGTGGGGGAATTTATCTTTGCCTCCTAGTTTGCAGGAGAGATGCATATTTTAGATCATGCCTCCAGATGAGGCTCAGGCCTACCAAAATATGACTGAACATGTTTTGTGGGTGACACTGCTGTAATTTCTCTGGGTAAGCTCATGTGTATGCAACACTGGGACACATTTTGGGTTGTCTCCAGAGTCTCCTGGTTGCCTCAGCTGTCTTCAAGCAGGCTCCACCTGTTTTCTGACCTGGCAAGGAGATGAGCTAATGAACCGTATGTAGGGTGTTTAAAACTAGAGCTTAAATAGTCACTTTAGCTTCAGCATTCCTCTAGTCACTGTAACCAATTTGCAATTGGGATCAAGATCAACTGAAGTAAAGCTTCAGGAATTCCACAGGAATTTCATTGTTCTCTGAAAATAATTTCATTACTCTTTGAGGACGAAGTAGCCAAGCTGCAAAACCCCCCAAATTCTCTGTTTCCTACATAAGCCCAACCTGAAGTGTGCTTCTGACATGTCTTGCAAGTTGTCTGACTTTGCTAATTTTAAGCAGGCAGGGATACACCGTCCTGAAGGGTTATCTTACGAAAAAACCATAGCAGGCAGCCAGTAGCTCCTGTGGAAAATAACAATCCCCAAGACTGTTCCTCTTTTAAAAAAAAAAATGAAAGAAGGCTTTTGAAGAACTTTTAAAATAGAGAAATATAAAAATAGGCAGGTTTATTTTTAAGGTATTAGTAGATCTTAGAGAAGTTCTTGGGAAGTGTTCTTCCTTTTTTTAATTGCTATTAGAAATGTCTATATTGGTGTGCATTAACATTTTTTTTTAGTAGTGTCATATCTTCCCCCAAATTTTGACTCGAGACATTGCTTTACTGAAAAGTTAAAAAATGTTGATTTAGTTTTTCCTACAAAGGCTCTTCATGTTTTCTTGCAATCTGGATGTTTTAGTAAGATTCCTTTGTATTTGAAATTTAAAAAAAGAAGAATGTTTGGATGTTATTTTTTTAAGGCTGCCTAGCTTGTAGTGGAAATAGCTCATGGAGATGAGACAATATTCAATCCAAACAGTTATGATCACATGATGATAATTGAAGTGTCACATATACAAATATATAATAATTAGCAATTAATACAGTGAAAAATTGGCAATTAAAACAAAATGGACTAGCATTGCTGAAGACCATAAAAGACCTCATCACATGATGACATAATGCTTTTTTTTTAGACAATAAAATAAACCACAAAGAGCATATTTCTATCATTTGTGTGAAATCAAGTAGGTTAATCATTTCTGATTTTTATGCTTCAAAGCTTATGTGTGCTACATGCTGTAGAGAGATCTAAACCATTACTCTAAAGCCCAATGTACCATGCATGCTCCCTGCTGCTGCAGAGTCAGCCACATCAAATTGGGCTTTGTCTAAAAGATATTTTAAATATATTATTGGATGAAAGGTGCTGCTTGATTACGCAAAACCAGTATAAGAATGCTAGTTAGCAAAGGTAAATAGCTCTTGGCATTTATTTCCTCTGAGAGCTCACATAATCAAACCTGGGAATACATATACAGAGACGTGATGCAAACCAAGTATTCCAGACGAGATGTCACTGAGGTTCTGGGAAGATGAAACATGAAGCTGCACTAAACATTTCCACTCAGATTGCTCATCTGAAGCAATCACTAGCTGTTATATACACCCTTGTCTCTAGCTGCATAGCAAGACCAGGAAAAAATTCACAAAAGTGGAAGAGGAGAACGTAAACTGTATTAATGCACCAAACTTAACAAGGCAGGTAGAATAAGTAGAAATATTGGAAAAACATACAACACTTTCTTACATTTAGCTGAAGAATTCAGAAGAGTTTCCTTCACTGATCTGACAGTCAGGAATCTCCTGTAGGTGAGCATTGGTCCATGGCTTAGATTGAGCCAAATGGTGTCCCCATATGGAGTGGCTCATGTTCCACTGAACGGGGACCTCTCCTCTCTCTAATCATGTCTGTGTAAATGGGATCTAAATTATTCCTGACCAGTGTCTGTCTTACATTTTATTGATCTTCTGTGGTGGAAATGTCTTAGAGTTTGGGAGAAGTGTTCCATGATCAGTCTTCCCCTCTGATGGGAAGGCTTCCCATTTGCTTGATTAAGATTTGACAAAAAACATTAGGCAGAGTTTAATCCTCCATCAGCTCTATGCTCACTGTAGCTACCAGCAAAAGAAGAAGGACTTTTGCTTGGGTGGGGGAGTGGGAGGGAGAGGAGGCGGCTGGAATCAAGCATAAAACAATTGCAATGTCAAGTAAAACCAGGTAGTTATGGTTCTTTTCATGGTTACCTCTGGAGCAACCTATATACAGAATGCAACTGCATACAGTGACACACACATGCCATAAATAATAATGGATCTTAAAAATGTAATTTTCTATCAGGAGTTTGCATGCTTGCGAAAGCTCATAAATAACTGGTGTTTATTCTCTACACGGCACTTTTGCAGTAGCTGATAATAGCTGAGTAAATGGTGGATGGGATGAATTCCTCCACTGATTTCAAATAAACCTTATGAGTTGGAGCAATAAAGAATGTTAAACAGTGTGCACAAAATAACATGCTGTTAGGTACCATATATGCTGCTTCAGTAAACACTAAAGCATTTTAATCTTGGTTCCAACATAGTAAACAGCAAGATAATAAGCTAAGGAAGAATAATATTCTTTAAAACTCTTTCAAATGCTTGTGCATACTGTTGCCCTGTACTTGAGACTGCTGGCAGACGCTTCCGTCACTTTATTTCTGTGTCACTGCAATGAAATTGGCCTGAAGTTCAGATGAGCATATTCATTTGTGCTGAAATGTATTACTGTAACTTAAATCCTTGGTGAGTGAGCACAGTTGCAAGTGTAGCTCACAGCATGCTCAGGTCCTGTACAGAACAAATGATGAAGAGGACCATGTCAGCGGCTAGTATAAATTTTTGTTGACTCAGTTATGACACTTATTTTAAAAGAGTCCCCACACAAACAGCCTATAGACAAAACCACTCCCAAGCAGCAACAAACCATAGCAATTAGCCTGAAAAACCAATGCCCACCTAAAATGACCATCCCCGTTAGTCAGGCCACAGAATAATTAACTGAGAAATCACGCTGGCAGTTGAGGCAGACCTGGTTTCACCCAGCTGTAGAGATTTCAAAGTTAACATGGCAGTGCATGCCCTCGTTCCTGGTACATCCTTTCACAAAAACAGTCAGAAAAACTCAGGGCTCTGTCTTCACTATGGGCAAATTTCCATCACTTGAGTGAGGCCAGGGCAGGTGTTGGCTGTTGAGCTGGCAGAGCATCAAGCTGAAGAGAAAGAGCAGAAAGAGTTTCCTGGTTCCCTAGTTTGTTCTCAGGATTCTTCTTGCAGAAAGGGTTTCCTTGCAGATTTCTCCCTTTCTCACTCTGCCTCTATGCACATGCTAGAGTCACCCCCAAGTCTCTGTGCTCCTCTAACACCCACAGCATGAGTGTGATGTGAACAAGCCAATTCCTCCTCTCGGGTGAGGCTGAAGGCCTCTGAATATCATGCTGTTGCCTTGCTCTGTGGATTAGATCTATCTGCTTGGCACTGTACTAGAGGACTCATGCAGGGAATAGGACCTCCTGTTCTTCAGCCTTTATCTGATGCAGACTGAGATCCAAGCAAGCCAACAGCTTTGGCTCCAGCACAAGGACAGCAGGTAGCATTGCCATGATGTAGGAACAGGTATTATTGGGCAGCCTGAAAGGGAGGGTGAGCTTTGTAGTTAGAATACTGCTTTTGTAGGAAGAAGCCTGGGTCTTCTCTCTGTGATAAAATCCAGCATGGCAGCAAAGATCAGAGCTTCCCACAGGTAACCCCAAAGTTATAGCCCAGGGCCCTCTTGCTTGTGCTCTTTTAGCCCAGGAGTCCCACGCTGTGCTTGATGGCCCATCTGCAATGAGAAAATTTTTCTAGAGTCTGTGGTAGTCAAGTGTGGTCTTCTGAGGAGTCTGAATATTTAGCAGCCTAGTTCCCAGGTAAGTCCCCTAATCCCATGGACAGGGATACCAATGCTCCTGAAAAACGGCAGGAGTCCAGATTTTCCTATTGCCTAGCACCATGCAGCTCCAGCTCAGCACCTACCTCTGTTCCTTGTCCTTCTGATTTCCCACACACACTGCAAATCACACTGAGGAGACTTCAGGCTTTCCTTGTTGGCTTTATGATATGCTTCATGTACTGATCTCCACCCCCTTGAATCATCCTGTTGGGGTCAGCTGCCTCACTTTACATACTGTGCTAAGATACTTCTCTGACTCTCTTCCAGCTTCAGCCTATCCTTCTGAAATGCTGAAGAGCCATAGGAAGGTGGAGGAACCAAAAAGCTGGATGAAAGTCCCTTGACCTGACAAGAAAGTAGCTGGGAATGCTGTGCCTGCTGCAGCCTGTAAGATGTTCCTCGGGTCCCCATGTATTGATCAATACTCAGCTCCCCAGCCTGTGTGCTGTAGAAGGTAGTGAGAAAGAAGATGTTTTGCCCTCTGGGCTCCACTGGTAGCTCTGACTGAGCATGGAATGTGTCCTGCATGTGGAAGGTTAAATGGAAACCATTTGGACCATTACACAAAAGAAGCATGGATGGTGTTTGCTGCTGAAAGAAAAGCTGCTGCATGCTGTACTGTTTAATGTAGGAAGAAAACGGAGGAAGGGGAGGTGTTTAAGATGTTAAGTACTAGTGGCTCTAGAGGTTGTAATACTTAAAAATTTTAATGGAGTAGTGACACTATTAGCCTTGTAATATGATGTGAGCGAGGTTCAAAGAATCGAAAGTATTTTCTGGGTCTTTGCCATTCTCATTAGCAGAAGTTCTTGAAGGTACTTGTGTTAATAAAGTAGAAGTAGTGGTTGATGCAGAAGGTTAATGACCACTGTCTATCCATTGAAGTGAATGAATCAAAACTCTCGTAGAGTCAAAAGTACATAATAAATATATTAATCTCCAAGCAAAGTGGAATGCTTGAAAGCGTTAGTGTAACTTAAGGTGCAGTGCGAAAGGGCACCTCGAAAATAAGTGGGATGAGTCCTCCGCTACAAAATCTAGGAGATCTTGTACTTCATTGAGTTTATTGCAGAGTCTCAGCTCAGCTGGGCTTTACAACAGCATGGCTTGGCAGTGGGTTTAAAAATAACTTTAAAAGCAACTATGTGAGCTTTGTGCAGCATGCTACCAAGCAAATGCACTGACCTGCTGTGACATGCGTTGAAATCTGTTCCCCTCCTTGATTTCATTATGCTGCGTTGATGCAGCATGTTCCGGGGCCTGAACTGAGACATGTGGTGGCCCCTCGTTCACTGATGTGGTGAAGGGCTGCCCCCTATAGGGAAGGAAAAATACAATTCAGCCACCTTCTGTTTACGTCAGGTTTCTCCTGCTGATGTCTGGGTGGAGCTTGGCAGGGGCTGAGCTTGGGAGTCCCTGCAGTAGCCTGTTGTAGCACCATGCCTTCTAGGATCTACCAGGGACTGAGAACAGAGGGAAGAGATAGGAAAAAAAATTATTTCAATGCCCTAGATTTTTTTTTTATGGTCATCCATAATAAATAAGCAACTTTTTATTTATTTAAGGTGCATGCTAAATGCGTAGATTGAAGATGTTTGCTAAAGCAGTATAATACCTTCAGTCAGAATAGCATGACTTTACAAAAATCTGGACCTTGGATTTAAGGGACAAGTATGATAGTGAAGATTTGGTTTCAACTTCTGCAATGCTATATCTGACTTTAAAGAGGGTTGTCTCAAAGGAGTTGGTCTTTACAGTTCAACTATCCCTATTCATTTTTGCATGATATTTGGCCAGCAAAGGGTTTTGATGATCCACTTTCATGATAGTTCTTTGAGCAAACCAGTCTGCGGGAGCAATGTCTTTTTAATCCCCAACAGTAAGATGACCCTAAGTGTTTTAACCACATTCATGTGCTGCCAGCAGTTTTTATGTTATTGATACAGATGGTATGGATAAGACTCTCTTTATCCTTCCTTTAGAGCTAAAGCCTGTGCTGGTATCCACAGTGTTTGAATAGTCTGGTTTTAATAGAAACATGAAAACACCATATGGAGCCAGACAACCATTTCCTTCCTTCAGTGTGTTTGGTGAGTTTGAGTTTACTTTAACATGACATCTTATAAATCATGTATCATGTAGTGACCATATAAGGTTACCTTTTATTGAAAGGATATTGGTGTTGAGAGCTTGCTATGCTTGGGTATTTATTAAGGAAATGAAAGATCTCTAGAACATATGATACACCTTGCATTGCTAAACATTATTAGTTTACTAACAGAAAAGTGTTTCTTTCTGTTGCCCCTCTGAGCCTACAAGATAAAATACTGAAATAAAATTTGCCCTTGGATTAAAGTCTGATAGTATGTACATCCTGTTGGAGTCACACACTATTTGACAGTGTGTTTTGAAATCACTCCCAGGTTCATGTTTTATGCAGGAAGGAAACATACCTGTGGAGATAGCCTCAGGCAGTGGTAATTAAAATATGACCGTGTGCCACATGACCTTAAGGCATATTACTGCTTCAACCCTTCACCCTGCAGTTGTTAAAATACTGGGCTTGGCTTATTAACAAAGCACCATCTCTATGTAAGAAATGTGCTGGGGGAAACAGGTCTATCGTCTTCCCCTTTGTAGGAAGGAAGCAGTAAGCGATAGCTCAGTTAGTTCAGTGACAATGTAATATCTGTCCATTTTCTGCTGTGGCAGCTGCAGAATGCCTAAAGCAGGTGGTGCAGCATAATGAATCCATCAGCTTTGGAGAGAAAGCACAAATGTAAAGGTGGTGGCAGAATAGAAACATCAAAGTATAGGTTCCCGTGCACCCAGTCTCCTAGTCCCCACAATTTTCTCTGAGTTCTCACAATAATCAAATCTGAATAACACGTCCCTGGCATTTCCTATGTGTGGTGGGTTGTTAACTGGAGAGAACCACTGTTTCAGGAAGAAAATCCCGATTGTCTCCTGGGAGAACCTGCTGCCTTGCAGAAAGAGGGGCTACTTTCATGTGTGACCCTCTTGCCACCCATGAAACCATCTAGATACAGATCTCTCAACCTGTATCTCATCAGGGTGTGTAATGTAAAGTGACAAGGCTTTTGCAATATATTGGGATTGACTGTTCCATGGCAGCAATACCTGATTTCCTTGAGCTGCTTTTTAAGAAAACAGGATTTCCCAGCGCTTCTCACAGGCACTAAACTCACCACAAAAGCAGAAAAAAAAATGCCAACACAAATAAAAGAAGGCATTTCCTTTTGATACGACTTAGAAATGTTCTTTCTAAATCACTGCTGTGTACAAGTAATCCTCACAGTAGCTCCTAATGCTCAGGAGGTAATAAATATGGTCTCTCTTTACAAATGGGGAAGTGAAGGCTTGGAGAGCCCCCCAGGTACGTACCCCAACCATATCGGAGCCACATTGTCAGGCACTGAACCCAGACATTTCAAAAGACCCAAACACAGGACTTACAGATTTGCAGAACTTGGTAGCTCCCAGTGGGAGGGGTTTGGGCAGATCTTTCCAGATTCCCCATGCAGACACTAATGAGGAATGGTCTTAAATAAAACCTGGGCAAAGCAGGAGTTGGTGCTGGTGACGATCATCAACTGGAATTTGTCATCACTTGGTCTGCAGGGTTTGCACTGTGTGCCAGTGCTGGGGTGTCTTGTGTTCATTGCACAGATAGAGCACATTTGCTTATGAATGGGCATGCTCTGGGACAGTCCTTGCGTGGTTCCACATATATACACACACACTACATCACACTACATCCATAAAGAGTGTGAACAGACTTGACACAGCAGAAGGGTAGCCAGAGACAAAAGTGGAAGCAGAATAAATAAATCATCTACAACCGCAGCCTCTCTGTAGACAAATCCTTAGTGTTTGCAGACTCTTAGGCCAGCAAATAAAGGGCATTCAGAAGTACAAAGCATGGTTAATGACCGTATTACAAATGCTGACTGTGCTTTCCTTACACTCCTGTTTGTTTGCTTTGTCTTCTTTGTTTTCTTGCTATTTCATGGAAGCTCATCCTGTTTCATTTACATTTGATTTCCTATAAATAGCTGTGCTCTGTTTTATGTATTCATGTTTAAAGTCATGTTTACTTCAAAGGCAGAGGGATTTCAGATATTCTGTTTACTTTTGGCACGGTACTTCAGACATCTGGTTTGCTCTTGTCCCATGTACAGGGGAGGCAGCCATTAACTCAGGCCACTGAATGACCTGCTTGAAGCTCGCACCTCTTTTCTGAGATTGCTTTCCCCATCTATCCTTATCTCCTTCACTCTTGTTTCCTGTTAGTTATTGGTCTTTCTTCACCTGTGCTGCACCTTACAAGGACTGCAGTCTGTGCAAAGGCTCTGTGGTTAGACACAGAGGAGCTAGAAGTCCAGTCACTTCTTCTATAGAATCATTTGAACATCACTTCACCTGTAACGATTAAAGGTTTACCTTGTTCAAGAAGGGACAAAGCATGGATTTTCCTTGTGATTTCTGAGCTTTTAAAGCGTCCCAGTTGAGGCAGCTTCAACAGGCTATGTAAACTTGCACATCTTCTTAGCAGCTAATGAAATACCATACTTTAGCACCTGGGAAGCTGCTAAGTGATTGTAAGTGCAGGGTCCAATTTAGCCTTGGTGTAGTTGTCATACTTTTCAGTTTAAAATCACTTTCAGAAGTGATTTTAGGCTTCATTTGGACTGAAAACAAATCAAGCCATTTCCTGCAGAAGCTGAATTAAATGATGTGGTACTTCAATCAGTGTCATTTTTAAACACTTATTAGAACCAGTGACCATTGGAGGGCAATGGCCAGGGGTTATGGTCTAGAGCCGTGGTTAAATCTGGCCTGACATACAGGTATGTAAACCATAACTCAGGATTTCACAGTTAAGTAGATGCACACCAGCTGCGGATCTAGCCTCCTTCTTTTGTAACTGTCACAGCTGAAACATAGTAGATAACTCTAAAAAAATTTGGGAAGCAAAAATATCAGTCAATTCGTGCATCTGTCTATCAGATTTACTGTCTGTCATTCCAGCAGTATGATTTCTTGGCTTGCTCATGTGAGGTAGCAAGATCCCCATAGCCCTAGACAGAAGTCCAGGGGAAACAAAGTGTTAAATGTGCAAAAATTGTTTCCCTCTTACTCCTCATATTCTAATACAGCAAAAGGGCAGTGAGGAGAAGATTGAAAAATAAGAGCCAATCCTTAAAACAGAGTTGTGATCAGTAGAGCATAAACAGCAGTTCAGAGTAAATTTTATAGAATTACAGGCAAAAATTCCATTCAGATATGCATCACAGATTAAACAGAAAACAAAAAAAGCACACAATGAGTGCAGAGTTATATTTTCCAACGGAAAATCTATTACCACAGCTTAAAATGACAAAATATCAGAAAGATTTCCACTTCATGGTATATTATTTTATATTAGAAAACTTTAAAAGTGCTTTGGGCTGAGTTCAGAAGGGAAACACTTGGATTCATTATTTGATACCACCTTATATCCTGTGGTAGTAAAACAGGGCTTGCATTGTCCTCTTGGGACCGCTTTGAACAAATGTAGCTTGTGTGAACCCCATGAACTGCTGGGGGCAGACTTTTACAGGGGCGGTTTATTCTAACCTTATTTTCTCTGAAGCTCAGACTCATTGAGTGAATTGTTTAGTTTCATTCCAGACAGAAAGTAGTTGGTGGCTTTTGTTTCCCTCCACCAGGTTTTGCTCATGAAAATGAGCGAGAGGCCTCATTCCCCTATAACACCATAGTGAACCCAAGTGAAAAAGGATAAAACCTAGGCATTTATAGGAAAATGTATTATGGAATCTGCTTGGTGATGTAAAAAGAAAATTAAAACCCTGGTTGATAACTTGGATTGCTTTACTGGTGTGACATTTTAAAGCAATAATTATTCCTTTCTGTGAAGCTACACTTTCTTAGAAAGATTTTAATTAGAAAGTTTCTCTTTCTCTCTGTTGTACTCACGGTATCGAAAGGAAATCCCTCAGGGTCCCTTCCATCAACTTATAGATACAGTGCTTTCTTCTTTACGTAAAGTATGGATGTCTGACACTGAAGAATAGCACAGTTTTGTGTTGTTTTCTGATTAGCTGATGAGACCATATCACATCTTATCTGCATTGTCTTTGTCTTCATTCTGGTAGGAGGGTGTTTGAATGTTATAGTGAGAAGCAGTGAGTATAGAAATAGCATGAAAATAATTCAAAGTGTCCTTTAATAGTGGTCTGGAGTTGTGTTTTTGCTGTTCAAGACATATGAGTGTTTACAAGGAGGCATTCTGGAGACATATAGAACTCAGAAGATTTACCTAACCTGTATTTCTGATGCAACCGATTTGTTTCTATAAACATACCTCTTCCAGAATATGAATCAAAGAACCTGCCAGTGTGTTGGACTTACTTGACTGTTAGAGGAAGCTTCTGGTACGTTAGTCTTTGTGGCAATAAAACCTCTGCAGGGAATGAAAGCAAATTTATGGCCTATTACTACAACATGTTTAGTGTTTTCGTACCTAGCTCTTGGTCTAGGGGATTATTTTTCTCCTTTACAGTTTAATTTATTAAACACAGGTAGACTGTGGTATTCATAGAGTTCATGGGATTGTAGAAAAGTGGATTGGAAGAGAGTCCATTCCGCACTCCAGGACAAGATCAAGTTGTACATGGAACTTCTCTCAGTGATGGAGACTCCACAGCATCCCTAAGGAGTCTATTCCATTGTTCATCTATAATGCTGGAAATTTTTTCCTAATTCCTGAGTTTAAACTGTCTTCCTAAATTATAAACCATTTGTTTCTTGTCCTATTCACCATGGTCACAGAGAAGAAACCGTCCGCTTGCTCTTCACAACAATCACTTATAGATTCAAAGATCATTGCTGTGTTTTGCACCAGTCTTTTTCTCTCTAGACTATGCAGGCCCAGCTCTTTCTCCTACATGACTGGATTTTTGGTTGTTGCTCTCTGTTAGACCTCATTGACCCACATGTTCCTTAAAGTTAGGTGGCCCAAAACCTAGTCTGGATGCAATGTCTGAAGGTCTTACAAGTGTTGAGTAAAGGAAAAAAAAAATTATTTTACTTAAGCTTTTGTGTTTGTCTTCTGACCAAATGTAACACATAGATCCTTACTTACAAAGCTGTAGTACGAAGTCAGTTATTATTAACTTTTAATTTAAGCAGCAGACTACTGCTGGGTCATTGTATAATGTAACAGTCTCTTTGCTTGACTTGCACCCTATTTTTTTGCGACTATTTCAAGATGGTCAATATCCCCTGGATCACTAGTCCTTTCCTGCAGCATATGTGGAACCTCTCCCAGTAACGGGCAATGTGTGATTTAACAGCACCACAATGTCTTCTATCATCCAGTTCATTAGCAATGAATAGTACCAGGCCAAGAGAGACCTCTGTGGAATCCACTTGATGCAGCTGTTGACAGTGAACCATTGATAATTATTCTCTTCAATATGGCTTTCTAACCAGTTTTGCACTCACTGTCTAGTAGGTTTCCCCTAGTCCATGTTTTCTTCTCTGATTTATCAGAATGTTATACGAGACAGTGTCAGAAAACTTACTAGGCTCAAGATATATGACATCTACTGCTTCTTCCATGTCCGCAAGCTCTATTATCCTGTGGGGGAAGGAAATTTCATTAGTGTGACACAATTTGTTCTTGACAAATCCATGCTGGCTGTGACTCATCTCCTCGTTATCTTCCAGATGCTTACAAATAGTTTCTTTGATTATTTGTTCCAGCATTTAAAGTAATACAATTAGAAGAGTTCTCAATTAAACATCTTCTTTCTGTATCTTGTGGCACATTCATTACCTGAACTGCACTAAGATGTGAATTTTGTCAATTTGCCCTTGTCCTAATAATGGTAGAAATAAAGCTGCAGACCTCATTGCTCCTTGCCTGGAAAGACTGTGATCTGCGATGTAGTCCACGGTCTGGTTCCAGCCTCCTTTACTAGACACATTTCTCTTTTTCTTTCGTGTTTTGTTTTAATAGGGAAATTTAATCAGGGAAATTGAAACTCCACAGGATTAATTTTCTCTTTCAGGTCCAGCCACAGCAAGCCAGCTTTCGCCCTGTGGGGCAGAGTGTGCAAGTTCCTCTTCACCTGGCTGGTGGGACTGAGAGGACTTGCTCTGCTGTCCTCTCCTGGCACTGCTGCACACTCCCACTGGGAAAGCACCGATGCTCTGTGTGCGCTAACTGGAAGGGAGAAAAACGCATTGCTGCTGGTGGGGGACCTGGCAGCATGGTTCCAGGAACAGGGCTGCTGGGATTGCTGGAAGGGTCAGGAGGAATCAGAAGGGGGTGGAGAAGTACGGGCAGATAAAGCCCTTAATCATTTCAATTTCTTCGCAACCTGGCTAGGAATAAAACGTGAGATTTCATCTGGCAGAGTCATTCTTTCCTAACCCTGCTTTTCTTTAATCATCCAACAAGATACATACAAGCTGTAAGGCTTGTAAGAGCTCTTTGTTATTTATTTCTTTGCATTCAATAGTCATCTCCGGTTAATATTTATTGCATTATGTGGCAGGCAGAATAGAGTGACCTTCCTGCTTCCCCCTTTGCCCTCAGCCTCCCCTTGGAAGGAGGCAGGCGTGATACATCCCTTGACAAAGAACTTTCCTCCAGCCTCCAGCCAACTTCAAAAGCCACTTGCTGTGATCTAAGAGGTTAATACCAAAAACACAGTGCAACCCTCACCAATAAATCTCCACTAACTGGTCTTAATCAAGTACAGAAATGTTCTACCTTTTCTCTGCACAAAAAAAAAAAAAAAAAGAGGGGCAACACAGAAATTGTATAATATACAACTTTTTTGTTTTTCAGGGACTTTTATTGGGTGCTGTCCTATATACAAACTTCTAAATTGAATACACTGGTGTGCCTCCCAGCATCAGTTTCAAGGAGATGAGCATCAAGCCAATTACACATAATCCTTTTTGATAGGGCATATTAGGCTTTTTAAACACAAATATTCAGAGAAGAGTAAATGTAAATAAAAAGATAACCCATGTGGCCTACTGCACAGCCAGGCAAAGTGAATGAAGGTTTCTCTTCACCGACTCTCCCTTACACTTCCCAAACCCTCCCCCCAAATTAGATTCTAGATTGTGCAAGGTTTAAGATGTGCGCCTAGACAAAGGGAGGGTAAGGAGCATCCTACACTGTCATGTGTCTGAAGCTTTCTATTATTTAGCAGAAATCATTAACCATTCCTTTGTTAGACCATGCTGCCTGTGAAAGCAAGTTCAAGCAAATTCGTTGCTGCATCCAGCGTGTTTTACACAAGGGAACTACAGCTGTTTGTGCAGATGTCATTGTACAAGCACTGAATTGCTACTATTAAAGCTTTAGCCAGCTGTAAAAATAAGAAGAAACTGCATCTATTTAATTTTTTTTTAATTTGTGTGTGTAAATTAAATAATTCCTGTGCTTTTTTTGCTACTTCTTATAAAATTTATCTTCCTTTTCCTCCACATCCCCTAATTTTTTCCTCCAAGGCTTTGCAGGTTACATGAAGTAGAGCTGCTTCCATGTTCAGATATCTGAGGTGTCCCATTAACAGACTGTGAGCAAATAAAAATTTGGAGATGTATCAACTACTCTGCTCTTAATTTTTTTAAAAAAATACCTTTCCGTACAGGAAATCAAATATGTTTTCTTGAAGTTTATATTGAGCTGCAGATTTGTATCTTCTAAAGGAAGCTAATGAGCTTCCTGGTTTTCTCTGGAAAAATATGCCAAAGAGTTTTTAGGGCATAGATGGATTGCAATGAGAGTTTTGGATGAACATCAGAATGGAAAAGAATAAGCAGGCCAATACAATAGATGGTCAATTTGACATGTTTGCTGTTGTGTTTGGTTTTTCCATCCATGTTTAAATGGGACAAAGCAGCAGTTCTCTGCCACATCTTGTTGGTGTGTTGGACATTTGAGGGAATGGAGTAACATCTGGATCGGTCTTTGATATGTGTTGGTTTCAGTAGCTTGCTGTTTGGAAAGGACTTTAGATATAGCCCCTTGCAGTTGGTAAGAGGCTTTTGATGGCATAAGTGGGCTTTTTTTGCTTAGAGCTTGGTGCATGAGCAGCAAGGATCAATTCCCTGGAGAAAAATATTTCCTCTTACTTTGAAAGCAAGCTGCTGTGAGTAGATCACTATTTGAAAGTATTTGTTGTGTCACATTTTAAATACTTATTGCCTGCACATGACTTGTGAGGAGATAACAGGATCATTATCATCTAGAGCTCTTCTTGTTCAGTTAAACAGGACCTAACTCCACCTGAAGGCTAAGCTAGTATCTCTATCTTGGAGAATAGTACTCAGGACTACAGGTGGGATTTACACCACTCTTTTTCCCTGTACTCTGGTGTCTGAAATATGTTTGCATCTGGCCCAGACACACTGGTATGCCAAAGCTCAAGAGCAAAAAAAAAGGTGAGACATCCTTTGATGGGGTTGTCAACACTATTGTGTCCAGGTGCCATCTGGGCTTCTTCAGGGAGACGAAAATCTACTGACTGCCAAAAGCTGTGAAGATGCAGTTGGAAAAGACCATCCTTAACTTGTCTAGTGTTTTAGACATTAGTCTAATCTTCCTTAGTCATTGGGCTCTCTGGCACAGGAGAGGACCTCTCTCTCTGAATCTTCTACTCACTCAGGGTAGTGCAGTTCTCACTGGATATGAATCACCAAATATATGAGCTCAACCTTTCCTTCCTATAGGTATTCCCGTGAGCAATTCACAAGCTCGCCTGCATGCTTGTGGGAAGCCAGTGTTCCCTGGGCTAAAATGCATAGCAAAATTAAATCATTTTTAAATGGGAGTTAATGCGAGTAGGAATTTTTTCACCAAGCTCATCAGGTTCTGTTTCACATGCAAATCTCTCTCCTCAGTTCATGAAAAGCCGTTGTTTCTTTAACCTTCTTTTTAAGTAGGTGTTTTCTCTCATTTCCTGTATATCTGACATACCTGACCACAATTCCTTGTTATTACTAACATAACACTCATAATCATAGTAATAACCATCTTCTTCATTTACACAGCACCATTAGTCAAGCCTTCCAAGCAGTCAGGGAAGGAATTAGGTCTTTTCATTAGGAGGCTAACAAACTGAAGGCATGATAGGACACAGTATAATAACCAGAATATCACCAGCCTGGGAAGTGAATAGGTAAGCAGTGTATGGTGATTAGTCCTGGAGAGCTCATCCAGGGGGATTTTTCTGGAACTTCTCCCCAGGAAAAGAGAGAGGCCATAGGGAAATGTACTGTCTGACACAGAGCAGTGCATGCTTGTGTGTATGTCTTCAAAGAATAGCTAACTGGCCAGCACTCCTGAATTTCACTGAAAGTTAGATACCTGACTGCTCTTTGAACTGTTTTCAGGCTGCTTGCTTGGGGCGATTGAGGTACACAACCACTGCTCTGGCAGGTAAATTCAAGAGCCCGTGAAACAGTTATATTTATTTGTTTGGATTTTTATTAGTGCCCCAGGTACATTCAGTGTCCAGAAACGATAGTGCAGAAGCTTGATTCAATGAATATGAATGTTTCTCTCTGATTTCATTCCCTGCTCTGGTCAGGATGACCTCATTCTTTGTTTCTGCATGACACCTTGTGTACTCTTTCGTTGTTCAGCGATTACGTTACAGGCATTACATAGCCGAGCCTTTGTTACTGTCATTAAAAAAAAAAAAAAATTTCCATGCTGTTTTCTGCAATGCTTTAAGGCTGTTTGCAAATTAAAGTCA
Organism: Pluvialis apricaria; assembly: GCA_017639485.1. Lineage (NCBI taxonomy): Eukaryota > Metazoa > Chordata > Aves > Charadriiformes > Charadriidae > Pluvialis > Pluvialis apricaria. The sequence goes on from CM030012.1 coordinate 14,314,811, forward strand.
GTGGAGAATGCAACAGGCTGCTTGCTCAGCAGTGTTAGTGGTGGAGGGTGGAGCGGAGGCTTCCTCTGCACCATCCGTGCCTGCTCTGTACAAAGACGTTTCCCCGGGGTGCCATCGCGGGAGCCAGTGCATTTCCACATTTCCCCAGCCCTGCGTCTCCTCCTTCTCTGCTGTTGGCAACTCCGCTGGTGCTGTTGTATGCCCTTTGGGTGCATGTAATCATGGGACAGGGGCTATGAAGGCAATTAAGAATGACACTGTAAATGAGTATTTGGAGGAGTCACACGAAGGTTGAAGCTCTGCAGAGGTCAGCTCCTTGAGCATTAGCAACTCCTTCCTGCAGGGCTGTGAAGATCATCTTTGAATCTTTTTTTCATGCTGTGCCAAAGGTTGGGGACAGCTTCCTTCTGCTCTGCAATCTTTTTACCACCCAGAGAAACAACTGCAGCACTTTTGTCTTTCGTCCTCAAAGTCACCCCTTAGTGCTCCGTTCTTCCCTTGCCTTCCTGCACCCGGCTCTTTTCCAGAATTGCTGGCTCCCAGTTTTGCTTCCTGTCAGCATATTGCCTGCCTGTGCTTTTTGTCTAGCTAGAGCCAAACTTATTATTCAATCAAAACTCAGCAGGAGTTTTGCTGAATTATTGCAAACTCACTGGGGCAAAAGCTGTGCCTTCCTATTCGGCAGTGAGATACCATGCATATTGATTGTGGCTGAGAGAAAATAAAAATGAATACATTCATATTGATTACATGTGTTCTTACTCACTATTAGACTCACTGCATGGCCCCAGTAGATTTATGGTTTCCCTTTATGACTATTAGCAATAAATCCATTTCTTTTTTTTTTCCCTTCTCTTTTTCTCTTCCTTTTCCTTTAAGTGTTCTGTAGAATGAATTGGAATAAAGAGAGTAGATTATAAAATAACTTGTGGGAAAGTTCGATGAGCTGCCTTTAATTTCCCACTCACTTTGAAAAACCCCTCCTTGACACATGTGTGAAACCCAAACATTCCTCCCATGTGCAGTTCAGATGCTCTGGGTCACCAGATACAAGTTTTGTGCACCAATGCACTTTTTCTAATGAGCATGCGATTTCTTCTCCAATATAATTATGATAGATATTACGACTGGGGACCAGACATGCAGAGCAATGCTGCTCTTCCAACCTGAGAAACCACAGATATTTGCATAATTCCAGGAACATATTGGAAATTTCAGAATTTTAAGCAATACGACCTTGCTTTTTATTTTATTTTCCAAGGCTCTGTTCCATGTTGTAGATCTGCTGCAGTAAATGGCATTGTGAAGCTTAGGCACACCATGCAGACTTAATTTCCAGCCCTTTGGCAAGCAAGGCTTTGGTTCATGAGCAGGAATTAAACAGTCCAAGTGCATTATGCCTGTATTGCAATATCAAATTGATGGCATAGAGCTCTGAGCCCTAAGCAAGGCTGACATTTCTGTCTGTCAGCCACACACAGCAGATTTGAACTGAATTGGCAAACTGGAGGGAGGCAGAAAAGGGTGAGAAGGGTGCCCTCACAAAGCAGAACGGAGGCAAATGGAGTGACACCAAAGGTAGAATAAAAGGGCTACAGTTTATGAGAGTGGGAAATGGGTCTGGAGAAAGAAACAGAAATACTGAAGGGTGTGAATATTGGTAGAGGTACAGTAAGTGAAAAAGAACATAATGAAGAGGAATGGTGAAGGCAAAGAGAAAGTTCATGCCCAATATCACGCAAAAGATATCCTGCTGTTGACATCTGCTAGGCTCAGGAGGAGGCTCTCTCAGAAAGATGGTGAAATTCCCTCACTCAACACATTTAAAAATAGACTAAACAAACCCCAGTGATCCGGACTCTCATCTCCGTACTCACGTGGGGCTGTAACTCACTCCAGCACTCTGAGCAACTTCTGAAGCCTGGGAACACTTGCAGAATGAGAGGGTCTGAGCTGAACGCAAGGCAGAAATCTGGTCCCGGGTACTGCAAACAGTGATCCTACATTGTAGCAGACATGGGTTAGATGAATTATCAGCTCTTCATCACCAGGGCACTGACTGGGCACATTGCCTTGGTATATGCCTTCCTGCATAGGTGTGAACTCTAGGGAAAAACTTCAAGGAAAGCATATAGTAAAGGGCTTTGCAGGATCAGGACTTGGAGGGCTGCATACAGCAAAACACAGGAGCGCCTTGTCTCACTTCCATTCAACCTCAGTAGGTCTCTGATAAATGTATAAACTAACTTTCCTATGTCTTAGTTCTGAGTGATGACAGTATCTTTATGATCTTCAAGAGGAAGCAACCATTTGCCGATAAACATCTCCTCTCCAAATGTACTTAGTAAAAAGACACATTCTTTTGTATACATATAATTACAGGAGAACAGATTTTGGCCAAATAATTAGGTAATTTAAACCGTGCAGTCTTTCCCAAAGAACTATATTTAACCTTCATTTGAATTTAATTTACACATCACAGTGCCCCTTAAGCAGTTCTGTAAGCCAAAACACTGATCAAATATTTTTTAAATGTCAAATGTTGCTTAATTGTGGATAGCACCGAATTTGTTTTTAGAGATAACTGCTTTTGATCTGCTGCTATTTTTTGTCTTTCCCATTGTCATGTTCCTCTTCATCAGAGGTTTCCTTCAACTGTTTAATCCATACAACACCAGAGTTTCTAGACAACTGAAGAATTCAAAGAAGATATGTGGGGGAACCCTTCAAAAGTTTCACAGAGTATTAAACAGGATACAGATTAGTGTCTTGCCACTACAGACCCCAGGAGCTGGAAGGAAAAAAAAATATTTTAAAATTCAAGTATTATTAAAAGATCATAAAAATTTTGCATGAATTAAGAGGAGTGCTGTAAAGGATAATCTTACAGCACTAATATAAATCTGCATAGCTTCATTGGCTTTGATGCACCATGCACCTATTCTGATTTACACAACTCAGAATCTGGTTCTGTATATCTAAATGTATCTCACACTGCAGGGACATAGATAATTTTTCTCCTGACTTGCTCTTTCCTATTGTCTTGGACCTGTAAATTATATATATTAGGTTCACAAGCAGTGCAGTAAAAGTAAACAGCAAGAGATGGAGTCTCACAGTTTGAATGAATTATAACACAAACTACAGTAGGTCTGACCTACATTAAACTAGTTCAGTAGAACAAGCTTTGTATGAAGTGGCTTGTATTTCAAGGTTGTCTCTAAGGTTGATTCTTATTAAAAAAAAAAAGAAAAAAAAGGAATGATTCCAAACGATCACCAGAGTGTTCTCAGTCTCTTTGGAACAAACAAAAGCTAAAGTATGCTCCACAGCTCAGCCATAAAAACAATAGAGCAGGAAGACTCTCCTGTAGCAGCATCTCCCAGTGGGTGATAGCAGTTGAAAGTACTTATGACGATTATGATTAATTTCATTAGTGCTCGATTCACTTTAATACTTTTCTCCCTCTATCTCTGAATGCAGATAATTTTTCCCTGCAAGTAAATCCAGGGTGACAGTTTAATAGGCTCAGACAAGCTTAGATCTGAAATGAGACTGTAATATTAATATACTATTGACCAGTTATGGATTAAGCAAACTGAGGGCACACTTAAGTAAATGACTTCAGAGGGACAAGTTAATGTGCTAAGTGGTTCACAGGCAATGATTAAAAATATTTTTCATTTACTTGGAAATTAATAGGTTTCTTTAATTAATCTAATAAAGCCAGCCTATGGTATGTTACAAATTTGGTGCATGCTTCCTAGATGCCGAGTTGCTGAATCTGGAAATCCCTGTTTTCCTTATCAAAGAAAGGAAACAGTCATATATAAAGCCAGCCTTGCAGATGGCTGGAGTTTCCAACAGGCCATGTTCTTTTCCACAAGTATGATTGCATTTATCCAATGCATGAAGGGCATTATGCATCTAGAAGTTAAAAAATTGACAGCATCAACAATCCCATATATGAATTTAGGATTCATGCAAGTATCTTTGGGGATTAGTAGTGTATTTCACAGCCAGATTTAGTCCAATGAGCTTTTTTTTTTCTCCATCAGCCTTGCATCTTTCGAATTCAATCGATCAACTAATTAAAGAAATTAACTGCAACAAAATTTTTGCAACAGCAACCAAAAAGTGTTAAAGCCTTGCAAAGGGAAAAGAGACAGTGGGATGATGAAATCAGCTAAAAATATTGCATAAGTTTGATTTACCCAGAAGATGCTCAGATAATATAGTTATCTGAAATATATTAATAGTTCACCACCGCCAACTTTATACTGGAGAGATTAATTTAAAAGGTAGTGGCTTGTTAATAGTCTTATGATACAATAGTTTGAATTGCAAAGGCACTGAGAGGCTCTATCTGCTGAACATTGCTCATGTGTCAGAATGGGATCATCCTGACCCCCAGAGCTGTATAAACTCAGAAAATGGCTCTGTACATGCTCGTACCTGGCCGGTTGTCAGGGAGTCATGTAGAGCTCACTAAATGTTCAGAGATGCTCTGAATTTGTAGTAGAGTGTGGAGTAGCCAAAGTTTGTGGTCTTGGCCTGACCTCTTCATGGCATGTTCACCTCACCCAGCCCAACTGGAGTTCCTCTAGTGGAAAGCTGCACTGTTTCCAGAGTAAAGGTAGGTCCATCCAACTTTACTTCATCAAATCCCGCTTTGGTGACTACCTTTCCTTTAGCAAATCAAAACAGAGGCCTTTGTTACCTTTTGACCCCCTTTTCCAGCATCCTATCATGTGATCATTCCCACTTTAATGATGTTGTCTGATCTGACAGGGCTGCCATTATACAGTTCTGAAAATCAGAAGCTCTTTAATTTAACCACTTCAAGGCTCAAAGAAACTATGAAACAGGGTCCAAAGGTTCTAACGTCTCCATCTCCCTCTTTTTTTTCCCCTTGCCCTAATTACTGCAAGATAGGATCCTTTCTCTCTGGTTTTCCCAGCAGTTTTCACATTCCCATAGCAAAGCAGGAGATGCTTCTCTGGCGTGTCTTACCTGTTCCTCAGTGAACCACATGAACAGAGACAGTGACTATGTTCCCCCAACTCACTGGGGCAAAGTCATTATGAAAAATGTCAGAGCAGCACATTTCTACTTCCCTGGCAGAAGCTGCCATGCACTCAATGACCTGGCAGCCATCAGGAGTGTCTGATGGAGTGATGCACAAGCGTGGACAGTACACATTAGCCGTAGGAGGGAAAGAAGAGGAGGAGGAAAGGACATTTGACTTAGGACTCCACGTTAAAAGTTCTTGCAGAACCAAGCCCTAGCTATTGTTTACATTCAGCCCTCTTGCCCCAGGAACGTTTGCACTGGAAAGCTTTCAAAGTTTTCCTTCCAAGTTAGTTTGAAAAAAAATATAATAATGCTACCAGAGTTGAGAAAAGCTTTTTGGATTCATTCCATTTACCATGTATGTGGATGCGTGTGTGTATGTTTGCGTGGCAGGTGGGGAAGGAGGAGAGGGAAGTACTTTCAACTTGCAGACAGATTCTCCAGTGGGTGGAAAAGGTGTTTGAAATCCATGGGTAACAACTGCCGAGGATCTGGCCCAGGCAGCTGTAATGTTGTGCAGAGCTGTGGTTTGGAGAAACCTGAACAACATAGCTGTACAGAAGGAAAAGCTGAAAGAGATGTTTGGTAGCAGGACCTGTTTCTTTCATGTGTGGACAGCTGTGCAGCTGCAAGGAACGATGCCTGCAATCTCATCGGATATGTGCATTTTCTCTCTCTTTTGTGGGTCGTATCACAACAGTTAACTTCTCCAAATGTTTGTGGTGAGTTTAATCTGAGGCGTGTCTGCTTCTTTGCATTTGCAGCTGAGGGTGGCAAATAAAATGGCTAAATATTGCTGTAGGCCATTTTGTTTCTAAGCCTGGAATGAGGCAGCGTTCGAGAGGCCTTGAAAAGCCATTCTTCTGAGTAAACCATGGGTAGACAGGGCTTGCTGCAGGCAGGCTTTGCAAATGTGCCTTCCCTTTCAGAAGAAAAGAAAAAGAAAAAAGAAAGAATCACAGTATCGTGTTTACTTCATGTCTGAAATAAGCTGAAACAGGGCAGTTTTGCATTCCTGTGTTTACAAACATGGCTATAGTGAAAAGAGATTATCATTAGAGTTAGCTGCGTGGTAGTGATTCTTCAGGTCTTTTACTTCAAATGATTGCTTCCTGAATGCATTAGGGTTCCAAGGCATCATTTGATTGCAAGAGGCATGAAAGTCCATAAATCAATGGCTTTCAAAGGACACAGGAAGGGGAGGCAACTCTTATTCCAAGTTTTCTGGAATGGAGAAAATTCTGGATTAGAGTCCTAAGGACAGCTGTGGGTTTTCAGGGGACCAACAGAAAACAGTTAATGTGAAAACAGTGTTAAATACCATCTCTCATTCCTTGTCATCTCATTCACCTCTCTGCAAAGCCTTGGTGGTATAATGAGGAGGGAGAAAAAGTAACACTTCAGGTTTTGGTCGTAGCTCTGCTACTAACCTACTCATGGACTTCATCTCTTTGCCTAAGATAATGTTTGCATAGAATTGGTATCTCTGTAAGTCAGAGCTCTCCCTATTTAGTATGACATTTAGCTAGCATAATTTCTATATAACTATTCTTAGATACATCCCATTTCTTAGAATAAGTATTCTTCATTAAAGATATCACGACAGTTGTCACTGTCTTGTAAAAGAAGTATGCAGACAATGAAAGCTGCAAATTCGGTGTAATTTATTTTGGGTGATGATTTGGCTTTAACTGTAAATCGCATACCCTTTTTTTCTAATTTGGTCAAAAAGAAAAGACATTGCTTGTCCAGCACCATCTGAGATGGGAAGTGACTCAGTTCCTCACCAGCTCAGGAATCCAGGCTTTACTAATGCCTGGGATTTGATTATGCTCACATGGGTAGTTTCTGAGAGGAGCTGGTAAACTTCGTTTTGCTTCAGTTATTACTTTTTAAGGCTATAAAAGGTCAGGATAAACCATCCATAAATGCGGCAGCGATTAAAACCTCACTTAGCTTATTGCACAGTATGTAATTGTTCATCCTATGTCACATAATAAAATCTGATGGAGATAACTGCCTGGTGTTTCCTTTCATTTAAAGGAACAGGCATGCACTACACATACTGTTACTTACATGCACATCGGTACTGTTTCTGTTTAGATATCGCTGTGTATTAAAACGGGATATTTGAATTTGAATGCTGTAGTGGTCTGTCACTCTGCTATTGTTAAATTTGTCTTATAGTGCTCATGAGGATGAAATAGTAGAACTAATGTAATAATAGTCTGTCTGATGGTGATATTCTTAAAAGATGGCTGATGGCATTGCCTTTGAGGCTTACAGGTTCTCCTATTTGTGAGCAAAGTTGAGAAATGTCATCCAAGCGTTTAGAGCTCCCATTTTCTTAAGAGCTCAGCTTTCAATTACTGCCAAAAAGTAGGAGCCAATTTTCCAAAGAGCTCCATATACTGAGTGCTTCTGACATAACGTTGGCTTGAAAATGTGGCTAAGATAATTGTGTTAGGAGCTATGCTGAATGGGTTTAGAAAAGCTGGGTGTGCCCAGAGCACCCAGAGCTGTTAAAAATCTGCCACTGTGATGCTCCTGTGCCATGCCCTCCAAAGCACGTGTCACTACTGTATGATTCATTGCCTCTCTATGCCCTGTGTGCTTCCATTAGAAATTGGCACTGTATTTGCTATCCAAAGGCCCTCTGGTATCACCTGCCCTCTCCCAGGTGAACTGGAATCTGGCTTCCCTGAACCTCACATTGCTATGTAGATTATCACAGCCGTAATCTCTCTCTCCTCTTTGTGTCTTTAGCAAGACAGTCTGCAAATGCAGAATCTAAAAAGACTGCAGAAAGAAATCTGCCTCTTTTGTTCCCTGGGCTCCTGACTTAGTCTGCCACTCTGCCAAAGCTAGTTACCAGCGTGGCAGCTGATAAATAAAGAACAAGCTGCTGTTCTCTCCACACTGTAAGTACCCTGTAGCTGTTAATGTATCCCTTGCTACTGAGGCCCCTCTCTCTTAATAAGTTCTCTGAAATAGTCAGCTGCTAATGTGGCTGCTACTGAGTGCCCACCTTTTAAAAGTTAGTTTCCACTGCTTGCTTTGAAGTCACCACTTCTGCTGCCAAAAACCACAGGGCAAGGAAAGGAAGTCAAAAGGGAAGCCGCCAGCATTCCCAAAGGGGCTCTCAGCCAGCAGACAAACTGCTCTCCTTGCTGGGGGTTGGAGTAGGAAAGCAAACGTCATACCCTGTCTTGTGATGTTAGTAAGGGGCTGGTGACTTGTAGGGCAGGGGAGTTTTGTGGCTGATGTCTAGTTTGGTTTTCGTTAAGCAGTATTCTCCTCACAATGTGCCACCTTTTATTCAGCCTTCCCATGGAGATGTCTGCCTATGGCCCCCTTTCCTCCCTCCTCACAAGTGTGTACTATGTCTGATGTTCTTAGTGTGGAAGAAGACCAGAAGATCCTCACTCAAACCCAGAAGATCTCTACCTAAGCGTCTCGTTCAGAACCTGAGATACCCTAAAAGAGTGTAAATGTTCTAGCAAAGTCTTTTATAGGTTAGTTCTTCTATACTCCAGAGTAGGAGTACTACCATCTTGGCCAAGACGAGGGTGTCAACCTCCTACTTATGTTTGGTTGGATTTACAAAAATATAGGCTTCTCAGTTCCAAAATCCCCTGCCCTGCAGGTCTTAGTTCACTAAACATGCTCAGAACACACCTACCACTCTGCTACAGAGAGCTGACTTCATTCAAAACCGCCTTTTGCACAATATGCTGACACCAGGAAACTTCAGCCAGGTAGGAAACAGTTACGGGGCTACCTGAAGAGCAAGCAAAGGAGAGTGCAACTCTGGGCAAGTGAGTAAGGCTGTCATATGGGAGATGAAAGACTTCTGCCTTGGCCCTTGTCCTTTACATTAGAAAGTCTCTAGAAAATTTAGGGAGCAGGAGCTGAAAATTCAGCCCCTCCTCTTCTGAGTGGTTGCTGTAGCTCTAGGTACAGGGCCTGGGTTTCCTCTGGCTTGTCCTCCTGTACCATGGCTTAACCATGAGGTAGGCAATAGTGCAAAATATCCGTGCTGCTTACTCTGCCCCTAAATGCATGACTTGGGCATTCAAACAGGAGAAGGATTTAGCTCTGAGAGACATCCAAATGTCAGCTCTGGGATAGGTACTTCTGCCTGGGAGAAATGCAATGCCTTGCACACCCCTCAGCTGGACTTGCTAGCAGCAATGCACTGTTTTCCTGTAAATCCTATTTCTCCGTGTGTAACATGTAACAGCGTAGAGATGTAAATTAGATTTTTCTGTTCCATTCCTGAACCAGGTACCTAAATTCTGCATTTTATCATGAAGCGCAAGTTCCCTCCTTAGGTTTAACCCAAAGTTACTGTTTCATACTCACTCTTTGCCGTTAATCCCTCTTCATGAGTGCCAAGGTGAACAACAGCCGTTCACAGAGGACTGGGACAGCAGCTACAACTGCTATGATAAGGTAGTTCAGCTGAGTAGCTGATGGCAAAGAGTAGCAGAGCATCTTTGAACTACAGCTGGAGCCTGAAAAAAAGTCAGACCTGGAGTGGAAATGAAACCTGCAGCAGTGAAAGCACCTCAGAAAGAGAACCTGCAAGATCTAATTAAGCCTTAGGGGCCATAGAGAGATTTAGAGGGACAATGGTCATCTGGGGACAGGGCATGTCAAAAAAAGGAGATCAAGAAAATCATCAATCGTCAGGAAGCAGCCTTGGCACGTTAGATCAATTGCAACTGTAGGAGTTAATTCCCCCCCCCGCCCCAATGAGGGAACAATGAGGAAAACAGATGAGAGCGCCTAATATTTTGGCAGCACCTGCTGTCTTCTGAAGAGGCAGATGCTGCCAAAATGTCAGCCTCTTATCCTCTTTCCTTTATTTTTTCTCATGGATTGAATTAAATCTGGGGCTTAATACAGGGTGCCCATGCCAGGGCTCTCTGTTGACCGTTACAAACCTTGGGTTTGCAATCACATTTTTTACCAAACTCCCTATTGCATAACCTGGCAAATGTCTTTTTCTTTGACAACTGAGCTAAAGGACGTATATGAACAACATTTCTGGGGATGAAGTACAAACTGAGTTGAGGGACATGAACAAGAGACATGGGCAGAACGTACATGGTGGTAAACGATGATTTTTACTACAAACCCTCCTGACACAGTGTGGTGGTGGGGCCAGGATCTGCGTTCAGTAGCGTACATGAGCCCCTTCGTTTCTGGATATGGCCTTATATGACTCCCCCAGGACCACACAAAGATCCGGATCAGGGCTGATGTTTGACAGAGGTTCCCCAGACCGCCTGAGCTGAGCTTATTCTTCTGTGCTTGCTTCCCAGGCTTGAAATGGATGCCGAAAACATAAAGGCTGCTTTTTCAGGCTAATGTCATTGCTGAAAGCTTGAGTTAGAAATTTCTCAAATCCATGCCTATAAACATTTCATATCATGTTGCATTTATATGATATACAGCAGCAGAAATCATTTCTGTTTCTCCTGTGAATGGGGAGTACTCAGCTGGAGTAGGTGAACAGGCTATAGTTCAATACTTAACCTAAAATACTCCTTTCTGTTGAGCTGAGCTAAGCCCCCAGAATGACCTTTTATGCAATTCACAAATTTTCTGAAGTTTGGATTTGCCTTGAAAGAAACTGGGGTGTGGGCGGGAATATGTCATTTTCATTTTTTTTAGACGAAATAATTATTCTCTGTTGTTCTGCAAATAATAAGAAATTCCTTGTCCTTTTTAGGTACAAAAGAAATCCCACAGACACAATCTGAGGCACTGCGGTATCGTTTGAAACAGTGGACTCTGGAGCAGACATAATGTTTGCACTAGGCTGTGAAATAAATAGGCATTTGAAACTGTGTTAGGATGTGAATTTCCATAGTGCCTTGAGGGATGTAACTTTTGCATTATGTGAACAGTTTGGATGAGAAGACCACGCAGTGAAGCTGAACAGCTGTATCCTGCCCACACATTGTGAAGCGAGGGAGAGGCTGGGAGCCCGAGGGAATCCTTATAAGACACCGTGTCCCTGAAGTTTTTCAACAAAGAAGTTGTGCAAAGATGTGCTGTCTAGAAACAGAGCTGGTGGGACTATCCCCCCCTGCACCGCGCAGTGTGGCATAAACATCAACTTCTGTCTACATGCATTTGTTTATTTATTTTGACATAAAATACCGCCTGTTGCTTTGAAGTCCTGGGAGTGATGGGTTTCGTGCCTATTTTATATCCAGCTCGTGTTTTATTGCTAAGGGTGTAATGCCAGGCCAGGAGGCAGTAACATGTTGATGAAGCTGCATGGTGGCACTGGGTCCCTCCTGTCCCTCCTTAGGTGAGCTGAAGGGCTGATGGGGAACCGGCTCCCTGAGCCCCACTCCATCAAATGGACTTCTGCAGACTTTTCCATTTGGTGGAGCATGTAGGAAATCTCATGAAATGGGAAGCAAACTTTTAGCACTCCTGGCACCTCTTAGGGCTTGGGATAGATTTGTCACTATGCATCTGGTAGCTGATTTGGGTTTAAGACTCTGAGTGGACCATAGCACACTCATGTGAGTTTAATTGTTTAATTAGAGGGTCATTTTTAAACTAGGTGATAGATAAGCTTCCTGTCATTCACAAAAGCTACTTCTTTGCGAAAGAAACCTCCGCAACAACAACAACAACAATAAAAGATGAGATTCTCTGAATTATTTAGAGTTGCCATAGGTGTTGAGATAGGAGCTAATTAAAAAAAGCTATCTGCAATGCAACACTATAAAAGAATAATAAAATTCAAATCTCATTTGTTCCACTTCACGTTCCTCGTATGCATAAACCTCTATAAAAGGCAGCATCTGTGTTCACATTGTATACTGAAAAGATATCACACAACCACTAATTCAATTGACATTTTTAACTGTTCATTGTACCATATATTTCCATTTACTAGATTTTTTTAAGTCCTTTTAAGTGCATTGAGTATAGAACAGGATAAAATAAGATAGAGCCATTTACTTCCATAATGAGATTGGCAGTGGGAACTGACAGAGCATTGAGCTGTCAATTTGAGCACCAGCCATACTTGCAGGATTTAAAATAGTATTTGAAGCTTCTATACCAGCCAGTGATTGTATTTATACTGTGCTAGTTATGTGGATTTGTGTTGTAAAGGAAAGCATGATGGAGTATTATCTCATTTGAACCAACAATTTAGGGATCACTCATCTGTTATGATTTGAAATGAGATATATTATAACATCAGCAGTGCCCACAACTGATTTTTAAATAATAACATTTTTCAGTTTTGGTGACAAAACTGAGACTTTCTTTTAATTTTCAGTGGGAGGTGATCAAGGGTGATTTTAACATGCCAGGATGCTTACCTAATGCAAAAGAGAGTTCTGGGTTCCTTTTTTACTGTTGTTTTTTTGGTGGGGTTTTGGGGGGTTTTGTTTTTTTTCTGCTTATAGCTACAAGGCAACCTTTTCTTCTGACTGTTGTTCCACATGGCAAATTCAAAATAAAATCAATAGGAATGATTGGTTTTTAGATCCATGGCGGGATTGGCTCCAAGCATACAAATGAAGCTGGAGAACAAAGTCACCTGAGCTCTCTTACAGGGGCGTGATGCAAACACATAAGGCTCAGAAGTGGCCTCACTGGCTCCTTTGCTCTTTCTGTGTTGCCTCAAGGTGAAAGAAGGAAAAGCGTAGCAGAGACTGGCAATACCTGCAGCTCGGGGCCATGCCCAGGTTTTGCAGCTCAGGGTGCCAGCACCGAACAAAAGCTTTTCAAAGAAACCCTTTGTCACTCTTGGAAACAGAGGAGGCTTTATAGTAAACTCAATGATTTGATGGGGAGGAAGAAAATGGCGAAACATCTTTAGTGGTGAAAATAAAAGTGATTCTTTTTGTTTGTATGTTTACTTTTTTCCACTTATAAACAAGGGCAAATTTCCCAGCCGCTACTTTTTAAAAAGTCTTTTTCTTTTCCTCCAAAACAAGGACAGGTTTAGAAAACAAACAAACAACCCAAAAAGTAAATTTGAAATACGTTCACTCTCCTCTGTTTAAGCCTGAGGTGAACAGTGTAAGTTTGGTGTGGAAATAAAAATACCTGGAGCGTGTCTGGAGTGCCAGGGGAGGTGCCGGAGCCCAGGGGAGGGAAGAGTTCGCGTCCTATCTACCCATCTCTGCAGCGGGTAGCGTCTGAGGCAGCTTCCTACACAACCGCCTTTTGAAGCGCTTAACTTGCTCCGTGCTCCCTGCGAGGAGCCGCAGGTTGCAGCCAGACCACCCACCAGCACTATCTCACTTGGTTATCATGCGGCTGCTTGAAAGAGCTGTGAGAAGAGCCAGCCCAGCTGCTCTCCAGTCCCCCACAGCCGGCCGCTGGAGAGGCCGGCAGGGAGCAGAAATCGCATGGTCTGCATGGGACAATGACAGCAGCTGGCCCAGAGCAGCAGCAGCAGGCTCTGCTCGGCAGCAACTCATCCAAAACCCAGCCTGGAGCTGGGTGGGAGAGAGGAGAGGAGAATCCTGCAAGCTGCAGGAGGAGAGCTGAGATTTGACGAGGTGTTGTGCATCTGAAGCAAAGCACAGCTGTCACATACAAGGGAAGGTCACTCCTCTGGTCGTCCCCACGCCAGGGTTGGGGCAGTCCTGCAGAGCAGACCTCACTGCTTCAGGGAAGCTGTTGGACCTGATCATGAAATAACATCATGCCTCCAGACAAACTCTGCTCGCTTCTGTTGGAGAATTGAGAATTGGTAGGCAGATTTGTGTCTGGCTCGCTCACCTTTCTCTTAAGGACTTTGGGAAAGATCTTACAATTTGCTGTCTGCCTGGCAGAACAGGTCTCTCTATCTATTACTGAACCTGAATTATAATAAACTTAATCTAGGTGATCCTAATAGCCTTTTCTGGCCCTAGAATCTATTAAATGTATTAACCTCTGCTAGATGAAATAATACTTTCTGGACTAATATCATAATTATTATTTCTTTAAATATTTTAATACCTAAAACTGGCAGTCTCTGACACTTTTATTCCATTTTATCTTTCCCAGAATAAAAGAGTATATATTCAATTTACACAGAAAACCACCCTCAGGAATTTTTCTCTCTCCCCCTTTCTCTTCCACCCTCCTGGGACTCACCAGCTCAGCTGGCCATGATTTTTGATAGCTGTTTGATTCTATTAGCTAGCACTGCAGGCCTTCAAATCTTTGTGTGCATAAACTAGCTTCTCAGCCAGTTACTTAGCTTCTCATGGTTATTTTTGGGAGAAGGTGAATTGCTTCTTTCCAAAGCTGCAGCTGTTGGCCAAAGCATATTGCATTAAAGTTACTTTGCACAAAGCCATTACTACTGTCCTTGGCAAGGCTCTTTCCTTCCAAATCAGTTGTATTTGTCTTGTACAGTGAAACCATGAGGAATGAGCAAGCACATTTGCAATTCCCACCACCAGTGAAACCACCACAAGGTAAACACACATAAGCGTACATAAACACACACCCCACTTTTTGCCAAAACAAGGGAAGCTGGTCCTGAGTTGAATATAAAATCAGACTCAAAAAAGTTTTAGCTTCATTAATTCTGTCCCCTTGCTTATTGGGATTTGTGGGTCTCTGGCAGACCCGGACACAGATGATCTGAAGCCACAGGAAAGGCTGAGCTCATGTTATTACAGTCCAGTAAGAAGCTGGAAATAAGGACAATCTTGTCAGAAAACCTGTTTTTGTTGTACTTGCAGCTTAGTTTATGCAATCTTTAGAGGGCTGAATGACAGCCCTGGAATAAATAGTCCACATTTTGGGGTGATTTTTTGATCTTCCCACTGTTGGAAATGATGCACTTTGGCTTCCCAGTTCAAGCTGATCAGGGGACAACCAGCAATTCTTGAGGTTTTGAAACCTGTTTTCTTTCCACATTGGAGCAAAGAAAAGGCAAACAGAAGTAAGTTGGTGGAGGGCTGTGAATATGTCTGAACGACCTGAAGGGATCAGATGAAGGAAAGGAAAGCAGGTGGGAGGGAAGAACACCTGGAGTCCGAGTCCATGTCCTGCCCTGGCAAGAGCGGGTGGCCCCACATTAGGTCCTGGAGGAGAGACCCTTACCCTGGGTGTGTTGGTATCTGGCCTGCCAACAAGCAGTCCCCTCTGGACTTGACCACCTGCTGAGGGATGCTTTGGTGATAACATTTCACCAAATGTAGTTACAGTTCCTGTAGTGTGTGTGATGGATGCCACTATAAAACTTCAATAGCTTTCTGCTTCTTTTTTTTCATTGCTTTCTGTGTACTCCACCCTTCTGCAGTCCTGAGTGATACACTGTCATGCAGAGCTCAGTGGTGATTTTTCTCGGAAGCCATTACAATGACACACCACTCACCAGAGGATGACAGGCACTTTCATCTCACTCTTGTTCTTGGAAACATGGTGCACTTTTTTTTTTTTCCCCTTTAAGTTACTCCATGGAGTTGTATTCACTGAAGCGGGGTGCCAGACCTCCTCATCCTTGATGCTGTTGCTAGCAGGTAACACACACAGTTATACACTGTTTACATATGTAATGAATGTTTTTGTGTTCCATGACAAGTCAAATTGCTTCAGTAGGGGTGATAAAAGAATGCTCTTCCTCCCTTCTTCAAATTCCCTTCATCCTAGTTGCCCATCTGTAACTTGACGCCACAGGTTCCAATACTCTCAGACAAGAGAAAGCTTTGAACTTGTCTGCTCTATCTTGTGTTTTAGCTGAGGCTTTACCCTGTGAGTTGGAGAGCAAGAGGAGGATGGGACTTCTTCTCAACTAAGAGAAAGACTGAGTCACATTTGGGGAGAGGGGCCTTCCTGCAGGAAGAGTTGAGTCTGACCGATGTGCACGGGTGCAAGCCTTCCATCCAGAACCAAGCAAAGATCCCTCCAAAGGGTCTTTGCTTTCCATTCTTTCCCCAAAGATTTCTTTCTGTGGTCCCCACAGATGAATCTCGTTCACCTACTGCAACATGCTGCCTTTTGTAGTCCTCTTTTTCAGTGTGAATCTCCTTGTCCATTTTGTGAGGAGGTCTAGATGACACACATGAAGGGGGTAGGTCACTAAATGCTTCAACTGTGCCTTGTTTGCCACTGTGATTTGTCCAGTTCTTTGTTCAGAGCACACCAGACTGGGCTGGGGAAGGAGAGAGACTGGTCGGAGGGAGGGGGTCTCTCCCTCTGTCTGGGACAGCTGCACTTACCTTTTTCTGTAAATGAAGCCAAACAAAATAATACCAGGAGGGTCTGATTGGCATGTTCTTAATTGTAGACTGCAAGCACAGCAGTAGGGTTGACTGATCTCAAATTATTTAGAATACAGTTACACGTCTCCCCAGCAATCTAGAATACTGAAGAAAATATCATTAGTTACAACCAGATACAGCAGCGAGCAGATTATCTTTTGACAAACTATGATTTCATGCTTTGTTGAAGCAAAAGAGAAAAAAAAAGAAGTGAAAGCAGGAGGGGGAAGAACAAAAATGCCAAGTTAAGACTGAGGAAATGCTGTAAATTAACAAAATATTGATCCAAAGCATTAGTTACTGGCAGACTTGAGGAAGCCAGTACTACTTACAGGCTAGAAAATTGTGTTTTCAGGAGCTGCATGACAGCTAAGCTTTTCCAGATGTCAGGGAGTTCCCGTGCTTGGTGTGTACCGAAGGCTGGCTGGGCCCAAGGCGAGGCAGATGCAGAAGCATTTGCTTTTTTGGCTCTCATCCCCTCTTGGTGGTAGATAGACCAGTGATGGGTTTACTGGAGCTGCCCCATGACCTGGTGTGATGGGAGCCTCACATCTCAGGAGGGAAAAGCCCCCAGCACCAGGCTGGTGTTGTCTTCTTGCCAGGAGCAAACCAAGCCAAGGCAAGGTCAGACTTTGCCCAAATGACTGCCCTTTTCTGCCACACCAGGCTCAAGGGAGTTTGGGTCTAGCAGCTCACTGAGAGAGAACAGGATGGCTGTTTGCTGGGAAAAGCTTTTGAAATCTGAAAGTCAAAACCTGGCAGAGAAACTCCTGTTATTCCTGCCTGACTCGTGGTTCATGAGTAACTCAATGTCCCATCAAGCCCTTTTCAGCCCAGCTCAAAATAGCACAGGCAAGTCGGCTAATAGTTTTGATAACAGCAATTTTCAAAGCCTCAGCCACAATACAATCTGAGGGCCTGATCCAGAGATAATTGAAGTGTTTCCCTGTATTGAATCCAGGCCTAAAATGGCAGAGTGAGAAAGGGGAAAAATAAACGCCACAGAAGTGAATAAAAACATACTTGAAAATGGATTCTGCAGGCAGCTCAGCCCAGCTGCCTTCGTGTAACCAGCGGCTTTTCACTCCTGTTGACAATGTGGCTGCAAGGTGCCTAGTGCGCCAAGGCTGAGCATTATTATGGGAAGAGAGGTTTTCTCAAAGCTGCATCGTTTTCTTGTCAGAGGTGAGCATCAGCAGCGGCTTTGTGCTCCAGGCGCATTCACGCCGTCCTGTTTCAGTGACAGGTTTGAGTGAGATGGAGCCTTTGCTCTGAGAGCAGAAATGTATTTTGCGCCCCTTGTAAAATTGCTGCCCCCCTTAGCCTGTCTGCTTGCTAATGGGTTTTCTCCCCTACCATCAGGAGCAGGTACAGCAGAGAGCAAACTTTGGGGTTGCTGTATAATGCACATAGATTACCTGTTTGCTTTTCCCACCAGGCTCAGAAAGTTGATTAATTTTAGATGGACTAAGGCTGATTCAAAGCCTGCTGAAATCTGTAATAAATCACTAAAATGAAAATATAATTCCACTTACAACAGTGGCAAAATGCCCTTTGACATCTGTAGATGGGCCAAAATTCCACTTCGAGTACATGGATGCTGAACCACAGTTCAAATTCAGAAACAAATTCATTAGCAGCTAAAAAATACATCAAGGCGGGTGAAAACCCACCATAGAGATTTTGTGAAAATATGAAGCAGATGTCATTTGTGCCTGCATTTTATTTCTACTCTTTACACAGGACTTTTTCTCACTTACTTGGCACAAGAAAGAATCCCAGTGCATTTTATGACCTGGAGAGTTAAGTTTGCATATCATCAGCCTGGAAGCACAGGATTTTAGCATGCCACAGAAAACATGCAACGCAGCTGTTAGGTTTCTGCGACGGTAACATGTTCTTTGCTCCCAACATGAAACGAGTTTGCAATATTGAAGATACAGTTTGTAAGCAGGCTGGGGTGTGCGTGCATGTGTGTGGGGGGACACCTTTCTCCCATTTGTGCTTCCATTTATGCAGCAGATGATGAGTCACATTATATAATTACATAGATAGAAAGTTATTTGATGTTTAATTGTGCCTAGACAAATGTTGCTTCCTAAGCAGTATTTTCTCCCTATCAGTATCTTCCTAATAGCTGTGGATTTTTAATTACTGATAATTAGTATTTACATAGAGCCTTTAGCAAACAATTCCTGAAGTACTTGTAGTAATTACATATGTAAATTGTTATGAAAGAAAAATGTTTGCAGCTTAATGAAAGCAAAGCTGGGGAAGTAGGCAGCAAGCAGAGGTCAAGATTTAATGTTAAAAAATAAGGCAGAGGTAGGACAAAGACCTGTGTTTTTCTACACTGTCAGATGAAACAAAACCAAACAATCAGGAATTTCTGTGTAATTTTTTTTTTTCAGTAAGGACAGAACTGAGGACAATTTCTGTTGATTCTGATTTATTGATGCTGACAGAAACGGTTGAAAAATATTTATGAGATGCCTTTTCTTACATGGACTTAGTGGTCATATAGAAGGGTTGAAGGAAATGTCTTGCTGAGATATTGGACTCTGTGTGATACTGTCAGAGCGCAGAGGGATTTGTAAAACAAGACACAGATGAAACAGAACTGAAGAATTTCTGCAAACCTCTCGGTTAAGAGTCCCTGTGCAATGCTGAGCTCCCAAAGTCCTTTCTCAGATTTTGGACAGGACTAAGCATCAGAAATATCCATCACAAACACAGTTCAGATGGATAAAGGGAGATAACAGACTTACAGCACATGTGTGGAAAGAGATACCACCCTCCTTCTGTACAGACTGCATAATTCCTGCCTATCGCATCTCTTGCTTCAGCCACGTCTCTAAGACTCAGACCCACAGCAGCGTCTGTGACCCCTAAATCTCTGCACGCCTCTTGGAGCTGAGATTGCTGCTGGTACTGAGCTCTTCTGTGCTCATGCAAGAAATCTAATTATTTTTTTTTTTTTGTCAGAAAGGGAAATTAGGATTCATTACTTATTACAGAAATAAAAGCTTAAGTTTTTTCTTCTTGTGCGTGTTTTAGGAACCTGCTGAGCTGATCAGCTCTGCCATCTGATGAGTGCTCTGCAGCGACATGAGGAGTAGATGAATTAAAGGCTTTGTCTGCTGCTTGTTCTTACTCTCTCTTTTTACCATCCTACAAGTCCACCAGGGACAAGCAAATATGAGTCCAGCCCAGGTGTCCCCAGCCACATTCACGTTGTCAACAACTGCCCAGGAGCAACCCATGTGACCCTCCCTAGATCATATATTCCATTAGTATAAATTATTAAAATGAAATATTTTACAAGTGGCTACAGACCTATTCTAAATTAATCCTTTTATTCCATTATGAGGCAATAAACCTTCACATTTCTGAGAGCTCTTGTCAGCCATGCTGCTTCATTTGGGAATAAATATATTCAAGGGTTGAAGGCTCTTCCTCTATCCTACCGCATTCATATTAATCAGGCTCGCCAGTGTGTGACTCTGCAGATAGCAATCATCAGATGTGTCTTCCTGGAGAAATTTGGTTTACAACCCCACAGGCAGCACAGATCACATGAGGCTCAGGCGCTGGTCTTACCCAAGGAGGTCTAAGTGCTCTGGCAGCGCAAGCTGGACCCGTAGCTGAACTGTGGTGTAACTTCACAGAAAATAATTTGCTGTTGCCTGACTGGTGCCTGTTACATCTAGTGGGAGCTGGCTAATCCAAAAGGCATGCCAAGTTTTCCAAAGCTGCAATCAGGGACAGGCTAATTTCTCTCTGGCAAAAGCATGGCAGATAGAGACTGAGGACTGAGCTAATTCTGTGCATCTGGCTTCCCGATGTCACAGGATTATTTTCTTATTTTGCAATACTCTGATGGCCAGTATTGCTTGCTGCTGTAAAGGACCAGGAAAGTGATGAACCAGCTCTATTTCATTTTATACCTATAGACGAAGCTTTTTTCAAACATTTCATTCAAGTATTCGTATTTGCTTTTGGTACACAGCGTAGCGGCATTTACACAAGCAAGGTCTTAGAGTTGAAAACAGAAAGATATGGATTTAAAACAATTATCTGAGTGAGGGAGTTCCTGACTGGGGCTTTTCCAATACAAGTTTTCTGTGAAGTGTCATGCTGTGAGCGTGTGTGTGCATACTTGCTCAGAGCAGACCCTGGTGATAGGGCTCAGATTCATCAGGGATAAAGGGGTTCTCTCTCAAGCCTCCAAACCAGTTTTTGAGCACTGTGTCATGCTAGAACAGTAACCATTTTTTTTCTGGAGGAGGGAAGAGCAGAAGATGCTTCTGTCACCTCACCAGACACCCACGTTCAAATCCCCTGGCCAATTTCTGTCACCCTCTCATGATAATGCACCTACCATGGGAGGAGAGAAAAAGTTTAGCTGAGGTGGACTTCTTGCTTCAAGCCATGGCTTGGCCTTGCACCTGGACAGGGCACCTGGACCTGTCCATCCCACTTATGGAAAAGCAGCACTTTCCTCCTAGCAGTTAATTAGCTCCCATAATGCAAATGTGAGCAGCCTGTGCTGGAGGCAAAGGCTCAAACCCCCACTGACAGTACACAACAGGAAATGTATGAAAGAACCATAGGAACCATCACAAAACTCAAACGAAAATGCCCATTTTAAATGAACAGTTTAAAAGTTGCAAAATCAAAGGCTTTCAAATATTATTGTCCAGGCAGCTTTAACCTCGTGCTTGTTTTTAGATAATACACACTTTCAATAAGACTTTTTTATTCAGAAGAAAAAAATGAAAAAAATAGAAAATCTGACATTTTTTAATGTTTGAGTGCCATTTAAATGAATTCTCTTTAGCAAAATTCTGGGTATATGCCACTCTACATAGTTATTCCGGCTTTTTTAAGCAATGGGAGACTATTGCTTGTAACAATGTGAATGTAGTGAGCTAATGAACTTGGATGAAATATGAGCTGAATAAGGCTCTTTTTCTCTGTCGATTACAAAAGAAGCACAGGAAGACTGGATCACCAGTCTCCCCTTTTTCCTGGACTAAAGCTCCTGTCATCTCGGGGCCATGGGGAGACATCTCTGTAGTTCTGTTACTGTGCACACCTAGATGTACCACAGCTTGGATGAGAGGAAAATTTGGGCACTTGCCTCCTACTCAAGGGACTGTTAGGTGATACAATCTGCTCACGGCAGGCTAACGAGTTGCCGTGAGGCTTTAATCCAAGCCATAACCAAGCCATATCATGTCACCTGGTGGGGTTTTGCTGATGAGAGCACGGATGTCAATTGACTGCATTAGTTGCTGGAGTATGTCTACCTGTTTAACCATTTGCCTGCAGGCTGTGCTGTTCATTTATTTCCCTCCTACCCACCTCGTGAGCTGTGTGTGCTGGGCAGGGAGCAGCAGGAAGAGACCTGGAAGTCTTATTTGCAGACTTGAGAAAGCTATGAAAAGAGAAAACAAAATTATCAATTTCTTTCCTCCATTTTTTTTTCTCAGCTGGTGAAGGTCTAGCAATCAGACCGCACACAGCCCAGCTCTGCCATCCAAAGCACTGTCTCCTGTTTAAAAGTGTGGAGAAACTATAAAGAGGAACTTGCCTCATAAAATGCTGAGTAGAAGAGTTACCCTTAGAAGAAATGAGGAGCACTGTGAGTACCTCGTCAACATGTGTCATGACATTCCTGATGTATAAGAAATTATTTTATTGATTTAAACAGAATGGATCTATTGGTCATTTTCACCCTTGTCCCAGCAGTTATTTACTGCAGTTTGTCAGCTGCTAGCAAAATAAAAACATATGTAAACCTGTAATGTTCAGTGGCTTCTTGTCAGCCTGCCATCCTAGAATAGTTGTTTGTCTTACTGCACTTTACCGTTCTGTGGCAAAAGGAAAATGTTCCTGGATCTGACACCTTAAACAAACAGTACATGTGAAGACGGAGAACAAGTTCTCCATTCCTATAAAGTGTGCCTTAGACTCTTGCTCACCTAATTTTTAGAGACCGTGATATGTTTTTAATGTAGCACCTGATGTCAAAAGAGAGTACATAAAAATTTGCTTCATTAACAAACACTTAATTCTCTTCCCTTTCAGCAGGTTCTTGCTCTTGTGACTCTCTTCATCATAAATTTTCTCCATCCAGCCTACTCAGCTTCCAAGCTGTGACAGTATTTCTTTTTCTCCGATTAAAGTATTGATGATCAAATCAGCATTTAGATAATAAAGTCCTTAATGTTCTGAGGAATTTTAGACAGCTAAGGCAAATTTTGCAATCATAAGCTCTGATTCCTTTCTGTAGCAAACAATACATCTGGGTTTGAATTAAAGTGAGGCTTGTCTTTGGTGTGGTGTGGGAATGTAGGCAGCCAGCTAATGGAAATATCTTCCCATGGAAGGAAAGCAAGGTATTCTTTCCTGAAGAGTATTTAATTAAAAACAAAACAAAAAAGCAGAGGGAAAAACTCTGTGTGGGAGGGTGTTGGTGATACATTCAATCATTTTCCATGAATAGTTGGTATCTTGTCGTATTTACAGACAAGTGAAACTCAAATGCATGTTGGCTATTGAAGAGTAATCAACCGAGTAGTTCAGCTCTTTATACTGAAGCCTATAAATCTTACTATGTGCCATTATTGGTGTAAATGGAACAGATGTATTGATTATTTGCACCTTTGTTCCGACTCGGATATTTACTGCAGTCAGCTGGCTGCTGGCAAAAAAATGTATGTGATAAATTAAGATTACGGTACCATTCTATCTAGCAAGTGATTGCTTCTGTAGAAAACAGAAATAACCATCATAGCTATAAACAGATTATTATGGATGAGTCAAAATTACATTTAACTCATTTTTACTAGTCTGACAATAAAAAACTTCTTGGAGAAGAATTATTCCCCAATAGGACTATTCTATTCGTGATAAGACAGGCGTTGCCAATTAGTCTTTACCAGGATTCTTTTCCTCTTTAAAAAACAACCAGAGAAGGGTTCTGAAATGGTTTGACACAGAGTTAGGACATGGGGCTTGAGAGGTGTATTAAAGTGAATTTACAGCAATCCGTTTTACTAGCTGAAATACCCCATATATATATATAAGTATCTGTGTGTGTATGTATGTAATTGTGAATGAAAATGAACGTCATATTTTTTTACTCATATGTATATGCATATCAATTATCAGGATGCTCTTTACTTGATATACTGCACTTATATGACAAATTGGAAGCAGAATGACTGCATAGCTGAAGGCTTCCAAAGAGCATACAAAAAACTGAATTTGCAACTTGAGGTTAGAGCAGAGGATCTTGCCTCTTCTGCCAAGGGAGAAAGTGGGAAGACAAAGAGGGGAAGCAATGATGGAGAGCTATGGAGAACATCTAATGGTATTTATCTAAGGGTATCGCTGCTTTTGTGGGTGTTGAGAGAGTGAGGAGAGGAGCTGGTGACTATCCCCTCTTGGCTCTTGGAACAGTGGTTGCACCACACTTAGGGGCAGCCTGGCCCCACAGCTTCTTTGCCACCTCCAGCAATGAGATACTCCCAGCTCACTTGGCCTCTTCCTACAACTAGTCCAGGTGCAGAAGAGCTGTCAGTCTTTCATCTGTATCAAGTGATACCATCAAACCTTCTATGATCAGAAATAGACTGTCGACAGAGGAGGTTCGTAATAGTAAAACAGGAACTACTTGTACCTCTGGACCTAGGAGAATGCATGCATAAGGTGGTAATGGTCAGAGCAGCTAGTGTTATGTACAAAGAAAGTCTGGCTCTACAGCAGAAAAGTAGAAATAAATAAACATCACCAAACTAATACAACAAAATCAAAATTGCATTTCTGAATGAAGCCATACGCTTGACAAAGGCAGGTATTGGGAAGGGAGAGGCAGAGGGGATGGATATTCTCCATCCCACCCAGCAAACAGGAGTTGCTCATGCATGGCTTTCCTGTCTGGGGCAAGTAACCTGAACAAACCTGACAGATGTGGGGTGGTACCAGGTGACCACTACCAGCACCTACAGTGCTATTAGAGAGAGAGAATGGAAAATGACCTGGGTAAATTGAAACTGAATACTGGGTCGTAATTTTGAAACAGACTCTGAAAGAATCTAAAAGGAAGGTGTTAAAGAAAAATGGGATTATAATGCACCTTGATTTTGTCAAAAGAAGTCACAGAATCACAGAATCAGTGTCGTTCATATCAGACTAGCCAATGGCTTTCTCTAGTAAGATAATGGTAATGTAGGAATGCTATAAATCCTGTCTATCCAGAATCAGGGAAGATATCAGTTGCACCATCCTGTGGGAACTATGAATAGTATGGACATGATGGGGATTCACAGAGAAAACCTCAGGTAGGTAAGGACCTGGCTTCCAAGGAGATGGCAACAGATAGGGCTGAAGGGGAGATATTGGGCTGAAGAGAGGTCATTAGCAGAGTTCCTCAAGAATAAGATCTAGCACTGATTCTGTTCACCATTCTCATTAATGAGCTTCGCAAAACTATTAGGAAATGAACTAATACCAAATCAGTTTACTGATGACAAGGTGCTGGGAGGCACTGTTAGTGGAGAGGAGTGGACTGGGACTCGGAAGCTGGGCTGACATGAGAATTACATTCAAAAGGTTGAAATCCAGGTCGTGCATGAGGGAATAATAATTCTGCTACACATTAGAGGCTCATAATTTGGAAATTACTGGGGGGAGAAAAAAGGACTGCAGAATATTACCATAATGTGGCAGTAGGGTGGTCAAACCCACTCTCAAGATATAAGGACAAAAGTGTTTCTAGCAGTGAGAGGGAAGCACAAGCAGAGCTGTGCAAAGCTCTTCTATCTCTCCTCAGAACATTGTATGGTCACCATAAGGAGAGATGATTTCTGACCACAATAGGCACAGAGAAGGGCAAAGAGCAGGAGTGGGAAAAGCAGGACCTACTTTATAAGAGGAGACCAAAAACCTCGGATTGTTTAGCTTAGCGACACAAAGAATGATGATGACTGCTGTGCAGATGCATTTATGGGCTCAGCATGAGGAGGGAAAACATCTTTTCAAGGTGAAGGACCTTCTTGGTATAAGCCATATGGGGACACACTTATTTTGGGACCAGAGGACCTCATTTGACCAACTCAGTAACCAGATTCTGAAACAATTTCCTGATTACAGACAGAGGAGAGAGAAAAGCTGAGGTTGAGCTTGGCATGGTTTTGAAAGGGAGCACATGGTGTGGCATAGGTGGGCACTGGGTCCCTGGGGACCTTTTCAGTTTGGTGCGCCTGATTTCTGTGCTCTGCCAGGTCTGTATATAAAAATAATATGTTGCTTTCCAGGAGTTGTCCTTCAGGAATACCATATTTAATGCCACAAATCAAGAAAATGCTTGCCTTGGGAATTATTTTAAGCCAAGAACTGGGTCTGCTTCCAAGATTTTCCATAGGAAAAGACCAGTCTTGAAAGAACAGTGTCTTCAAAACGTATCTTGGACAGAGCAAGGGAAGAACACTTATGGCCATTGAACAGTGCCTCTTCTCCAAACCTCTGCCATCTTCAGATTGCTAGAAGCAGCAACGAACTTCCTCAGTGAAACCTAGTCCCTCTTCTCTGTTAAGAGAGAAGACTACACCATAAGCTAAAGCAGCTTTGAAATTCTTCTAACTCCCCTGAAGACCAGGTAGCTGCCTTAAAATAGGGGGATTCTGTTGCAGTACTTAATCTTTCCCCATGGAAAGCTATTAAAATGAGGTCTGTGGACTCCATGAGCAATTGAAGAGTTTGAAGGTGTTTGTTTGCAGTCGTGTGCACATCAGAAGTCAAATAAAAGTGTTTCTTTACACCGCCTCTGTAACTGTAAACTCCCTGAACATTGGCATCTACTTTGGTTCTTTAGCAGTAACAGCTATGAATATTGTAAGTGTCTCTGTTTAGACATACTTTGATGGGTTAACTTGGCTCAGGAACAGGTAAAGACCACATGCCAGGATATATTTCCTTGATGTACTGTCCAGGAATAAAAACAGAAAAGTGCCAGACATGTAAAGAATGCCAGGATGCTGCTAATACCACTCGTCCAAAGCAAACCAACTGTTAAGAACTTTAATAGAAACTTTATCTATTCCCTACCAGCCAGAGATCCCAATGTGCATGAGCTAACGATGTGAAAAATGTAAACCACATTATCGGTCACATTTAGAAATTATTACGATCCTCTTTCCGTCAACTGTGCAGACAGCCAAGTTCTGACAGCTCTGGCTAGTTAGCAGACTGAATCACTCATCATAATTATACGTTACTTACTCAGTAAACAGAGAGATATGTTATAGGCGAGGCTGGTAGCACAGCCTATTAAGGTTGCCTGGCACTTCCTCTTGTTAGATCCGGTTTTCAGATACTCACAACTTTGCCAATGTTTAATCTTTCCTACTGAAATTTCCCAGGCCAGGAGTTTCACATACAGAAGGCGTGAAAAAAAAAAAAAAGAGGAGTCTCTGGATGTGAACTCAGAGCAGCACTCACAAAGGTGCAGCTTCCCCACTTATACTGGAGCTGGAGCTCCGCAGCGGGCAGGGAGCAGGAGTGGTGAGGTTGCGGTGCCGTAGCAGCGCGCAGCAGTGGCTGTAAGGAGAGACCGGGAAGGACTGTAGCACATCCCATTGTGTGCTGTGCTCCCTAATGCCCCCATTTTTGTACTGTCTAGAAGGATTGTCACTAGAATGAGTAGTTTAATGGTTAGAAATGGCTTTGAGATCCTAAGACGTAGGGAATGCAGGGAAGGAGGAAATAAGTGGGGGTAGAAGGGAAGGGGTGTCCAGCTTTAGCACTAGGAGCATGCCACGGCAGAAGCACATCTGATACAGACATGGTGGGGAAGAGCTGGGTGGTTGTGCAGTCTCTCCTTTCCCATCAGCACTGAGGAGGAACCCAGCCTGAACGTGATGATTGAAATTATCAGGAAAGAGTTTGCTACCTCGATTCAGGAAGCTCTTCTGTTGGCTTGTGTTGAAAGGATCACAGCCTTCCAGTTTGAACTCTAAGCAAAGCAAACGAGTGAAAACTCACTGGGATCTGCAGGTGGTTAAAAGTCTGCTCTGCATTTAATGCCTTCTGTTTCCTTTTTTTTTTTGGATCCTGAGCATTACTGTTCTGCGATAATAAATGTTTGAATGATACTATAAATATTGATCTGGAAGGAAGCTGATAAAAATGAAGCATTGTTATGAGCATGTCACAGGGGTTTCAGAGTGAATGTATTGACTGATGTGCTTCATAGATTCAAATTACTGATATTCACTGGTTAGTTTTCAGGGATTTGTAATCATATCTTTGAAGCATAACAAATCAATTTGATACATAAAAGACTTCTAGGGGAAAAATCACAAGGATACATTGGAACAAAACATGTAAGCCCATGTAAAATTTTTCAGATTCAGAGTTACATTTAAGACAGACAATAATACATGTCTGTTCTTGAGACTATTGTGCCTCTGTGATGGAAAACTAGCTGTGTTTTAACTTTTTCTGATCAAGTGTTGAATGAGATACCCCCTGAAAAGGGAAAAAAAGTTTCTTGGCCAGAAAGCAAATAAAAAAGAGAAGCAAGAACTTGAAGGAAAAATTGAAAGAAAATAGGGAAAAATAGCAGAGATATCACAGTGCTGGGAAAGATGGAAATACCTAAGAATGTTCCTGACCCAAACTCCTTGAGATCTTTGAGAAGCATTTCTTGGAATCCATACTGAAAATAACCAAAATAATTCCACAGGATTGGTCTCCAGGTATTCTGATTGATTGTTTGTACCTACAAAGCAAACAGGCATCAATTTGCTATTTCTATTGGCACCAGATTGCAGGCACAGTGTCTAAAGATACAAAATCATGGCTGCAAAAAAGCAAGACTGTACCCAGCTGAAAAAAAATGGAGCCTTTATGACATTGCAATAATGAGTGCTCTTTAATACATTTTTTAAAGGTACATAGCCTTCTTCATGAAGAAAACTCACTTCTCTGTCTGTTGAATGATGTCTGTGTCTCTGGGAACACCTGAGTTGCTATCAGTACATGTCCTTTGGGGTGGAGTGAGTAGGGCATTGAGAATAAACTGTGCAGTCCTTTTTCATTTTGAGTACTGTGTAGCAGTCATCTTGACTGGTAGAGACTTTGTGACTTCCTTGAACCTGGGTTTTTATCAATTTCATTGCTGGATAAAAATACTGCTTAGTAATAAGGAAAGGCCTTCTGGACTTCATGCTTACAATGCAATTCTGACAAAGCACAAGCACAGTGAAAAGCTTGGATTTTTATTTGAGGTACATGGTCGTTGTGATATTTTCTTGATTTTGCCAAGCCATTATCCTTTAGCTGTGTGAGAACAATGTCTGGGGCATCCTGCCTAGGTCAGTGCAGGAACATGGTAAATCTAAGCTGTATGCAAAGAACAGTCTCTGCTCCAAGTTTAAATAAACAAAGCAGCTGACAAATAAAAGAAAAGGGTGTAATAGTGATACCGCCTAATGGGGATGGTGTAGGCAGGTGTCATTTGGTGGGTTTTACTGCATTAATATGTTGTGATTCCCAGTGTAACGACATCTGGGTATCTTTCTCAGGGTACAGTTCTTATGGTATTTCTGCGCAAAAGAACTGTCTAGCTGTCCATTCATTCCTGTGAGCCTTCCTGGTTTATGGCAGCTAGCTGTTCACATACTTTAAAAGCAAAACTGGTGTTGCTTACAGAAAAAAAAAGGCAGTGTTCCTCTAAATGGTTGTTGAACCCTCCAGCAGCTATTGCCGTGCTTTAAAGAGCACCCTGAGTAGGTGTGTGTCTGGGTGCACATAGGCGGTCTGTGTTCGCTGTTCTCACCTCCAATCCCTCTGTCACTTTTTATTTCCTGCTATATTTATTATAGGAAGAGCCAAGGCTGCCCAAATGGTTCAGTTTCTGGTAGGATTAAGGAGCCCTTTTCAGGTGCTCCCTGTCCTGGTTGAGAGACTCACCCCTTGCTAGGAATCCTGTCCCATCCTTTGCTCTACTCCTCTGCCAGCAAAGCATCAAAACATCTTCTAAAGATGCATTGTGTATCTTTTTGCTCGTGTATTTCTGTATTTTATGATTTTCAATGAAGTTTCCACTAACAGTTAACACATGTTTATTCTTGGAATTTTGGGAAAAAAGGTTAAAGAGCATTGATTCCCATTATTGGGAAGACGCAGTCTCCCCTTCCAGCATTCTCCCTTTGCTCTAGTATCTGAAAAGAGAATACCAATTTACTCGCCTAGGGATGAATATAACTTGGACAACACGTTGTCATCGTGGGTATAGCTTTACTTTTATCCATGCATCTCTGTAGCAGGTCAGTACAGATTAGTTTCCTAAGAAGCCTAGAGACATTCACGTCAACTGGATCATTCATGCAATTGGTTCTTCTCTTTTCATAAAGCTGCCTCTGAATATGATAATGGCATTCATTGAGGGCAAAGCTAAAAAATCTATGAGGTGTGACATATGTTGATGGATGTCTCAGAACTCTCCTATGTTCACATTTGAAAGCATGTTTTCAACCAACGCAACATTTATATTTCACACAACTTGTTTCCTGGTATCTGAAATAATAATAATTATTTATACTATTTCTAAAAACAGCAAAAAGAAAAAGTAGGAAGAAGGAGAGAGTTTGTGGATATGGTTTATGGAAGGAGTAATCAGAATAAATTGGCAGCATTATGAAAGCCTCATTACTTGGGATTCTTAAAACTAGATTAGTTAAAACCATGAAAACTATTCCTGTTGGAAATGATTCTGCCCTAGTGGAGAGATGAACTAGTTGACCTAAAAGGCTGTTTTGATCTCTGCCTTCCATAGTTTTACAAAAGTATCATGCCAACTCATTTATATGTTTTCTGTTCCTGACGACTCTATCTGCTTTCCTTCAGCCACAGGAAGCCTAAATCATCTGGTTTTCCTAACCGTTTAATTAACTCTCATGGAACTTGGAGGCAAACCAATGCTAGCTGATATGAAGGGTAGAAACTGTGGCAAGGAAAAGAAGATTAGCTATTTAAATGACAATAGAGAACGACAAAGAGGGATGTTGACAGGACTATGACTTGATTAAGATGGAGCTTTTCATTAATTTTCGTAGAGCAACTCTAATTGTTACAAAAACTATATTCAGCAGTTTTCCATCATTTTAATTCCATTTCAAGTGAGTTTAATTTAATTTACCCAATGAGTAATTTTTGGCCTTGAACAAGTTAATGAGTAGTCCGTTTTTTCCGAAGGGAAAAGTGGTTCTAACCCCTGAGACATGGACTGACATTCATTTGTATGTTTGAAAGCCTCTGCACATGTGTTCCATGTATAATTTCATCTTTCTCTATACATTTACTTCTAAAAACTCTGTCTGCCTCTTCAGCTTAAGATTATTGGAAAACATTACAATATCAATTTTGTGTTATAGCGTCCTATTGGTGTTCATCATTTCCCCAGTCAAGCCTTGCAGAAATATCAGCAACTACCAAATTCTCTGCGATGCTTAAGTAAGTCTGTCAGACAATGTCACATTCTTAAATTGCTTCATGAAATGCCAGGATGAACCTTGTTAAATTAAGATAGAACCACTAAGTTAAATTTGCACATATTCAGACCTCTATTTGTAATGTTCAGAGTTAATCTGAGAGTAATAAAACTTTGTGGAAAAGTCTCTCTGAGGGATTGATTATGGCCATTTGTTCCTGAGACTGATCTCTAAACAAACAGTGGACATCTTCCATGGATTGCACTAAGCCATTGAAGTGTTGCATAGGAAGAAGCATGCTTTCTTACTGCACTGTCCCCTCAAAAAGAACAAAAATTGAAGAAAAAGGAGGTGATTTGCGCTTTGCAGAAAGCCAACACTTTCCCTGGCTGACAAAAGATGCATGTTCTTTTTCCAGCTTCTTTGCTAAACTGCCCCATCTGGCTATCTGCATCTCAATACGAATTAGCTGCAGGAAGAGAAGAATCCCTTTCCCCATCTCAGCAGTGGCAGACTTCTGATTTTTTTTTTTCACGTTATGCAGAATACCTCAGTAGGGTTATTCTAGAAACTGGGCTCTACCTCTCTAATGCTTCCTGTGAATAAGGCAGTGGGAGGAACTAAAGGTACAGTGTGTTTTGCCACTGTAATTTCAGTGCATATGAATCATCTCATTTTTATTTGCAGTGAAGAAAGTTTCTACAGTTTTATATTCCAAGTTAATGTGAATATTGGGTAGAGAATAGGCTCCTAGGTAAATATGTTCTTTCTATATTTAGAAGACATTTCCATAAGAAAATTAAAAATATCTGTAAGTTTTTAGTATAGTGCTTTGCAAGTATTCTTTCACAAGGTATTGACCTAAAAATTGGTTGCCATAAATGTCTGATAATGAGAGTTTGAACTGTTTGTTCTGATAGGTCATATAATTTGTATAGTATTGATTCCATGTGTGGATTGGAGGAGCACGTGCAAGGAAAATAACTTTAATGAGCAAAGGCCCTCAATCTCTGAGGGAGGATAGGAAGTAAAGCAGGATTTGGGAATGGTAGCTCGCTTATTATCTTTTCCTTTTTGGTTTGAGAGGAAATGAAAATTAGGTGATATAAAGATTTATTATCTGACTAGCATTTACATGAAATTGGATTCCCTTATATTCCCTCATATAATATCTATATTATATATATACTAGATATATATTATAGTCCCTTATTTTCCTTGCATATAGCAAGTAACCACACATGCATGTGCAGCTATAATTTTGCTATGGACTTGTCTTTTTCTGGAGTTTGCTGAAGGATCCTGGAAACTATATTATGAAGAGATGCTAATCGTCATGGTTCCCCTCACCAACAATATACTGAAATCATTACTGCATTCAGTGGGCTGCAGTTCTCTTTCATCACGGTGGGCACAAATTGCTTGCCTCTGTGCTGGCTTCTCTGCGAGGGAGTCCAGTCAGCCTCGTCTGGCTCATTTTCTCACTCCACTCAGGACAGGAGTAACTTTACAGTATACGTAGTGCTTTTCCAGGACCAGACCCACAGTCACAATGCAACAGGGTGAATTTTGGCTAGGTCTACTTCATGAGAGGAGGAGCAAGGTGGGTGTAAGCACAGTGAGCTCCAAGAACCGAGCACTTTCATCCCACAGGTGGTTTGGGATTCATAGCATCTATGGGAGCTCAGGAGACATGAACAGTGGGCTGGGATCTCCCACTTTTGTCTTCCCAAACCCTACCTGCTCACGAAGAGGACGTAAGGTATTGCCCATGTTAAGGA
Source organism: Pluvialis apricaria (assembly GCA_017639485.1). Taxonomy (NCBI): domain Eukaryota; kingdom Metazoa; phylum Chordata; class Aves; order Charadriiformes; family Charadriidae; genus Pluvialis; species Pluvialis apricaria. The sequence continues at coordinate 14,347,424 of CM030012.1, forward strand.
CATTCGTGCCCTGTAGGTGCAGGAGCTGAGGCAGTTTCCTTGCAAAGCTGTGAGGGTTTGCAGCACTGAAAGAAGTGTCCCTGGCACTGAAAGCAGCCTTGCATCTACTGGGTAATATTTCTCATTTGCCATGTTGACTCTCTTTGTGACGGTGCCTGTGTGAATAGGGCTTTAACAATGGCATGTCTACAGAAAGCAACTGAGACAAAGAAAATGCCTGGTAAAACTCGAGTAAACCCCCAGACAAACAGTATGGGCTTGTTTCAGGGGTTATTTCCAGGTGCTTCTTTTCTTTCCTTGGAAATTTTGAAACGGTCATTTTGGTCAGGCAGAGTGAAGAAAATAAACAGGTAACACACTGCAGAGTTCTTGCCTGAGAAGAGAACACGCTGCTGGTTTTTGGCTGCTTTTTTCCTCACCCTCTTAAAGCTGCAAATTACATCTCATTTTACAATCTCTGCTGTGATGTGAAAGAGATATTAGACATTGCTGCTCAGAAAAGGCTGGGGCTAAAGTGGCCTCTGCCTGTGCCTCTCTGCCTAAAGCATTTTAAGGCGTCTCGGGGAAAGGCATGGTGGGTATTATTTTGTCTCATTTTCTCAAGGCCACTTAAACACTGTTTTGAAGGGGGGTGTGGGGTAGTGGGGGGCACAACGATACCAAGAATCCTATTTTAAGATGTCCATTAGTGCCCTGGAATTTGTAGAGAGAGCAACTCCTGGATTCCCCGACAGCTTGGGCTTCCCGGGTCTCCGAGGCATGGCTCAGCTCCCACCTTGCCTGCTCGTAAGCACCCCACATAATCCTCTGAGCTCAGGGGTGACAGCAGGTGGACTGCAATGAAGCAGCAGGAACAGAGTTCCCAAAGGGCTGTGCTCAGATTAAGATACTTTTTAGAAATTACGGTAAATGGAGGCTCTCAGGCACCGGCAATTTACGTGGTGCTGATGGGGATTGGAGGGGGCACCTAGGTGAGTGCGACACTGACACATGACCAGCTACTTGTTTTTAATATTTTCTGCTGTGCTGAAATCACTTTCTTCTGTAAAGCTACTTGAATGAATTGATTTACTTGTATGGAACACAGCATAATTGCTTACAGCACATAATGTGCACTCAGATAGATAAAACAAGCGATATAACCCAATGGGTGACTTAATGTGATGTCCAAGTCATGCATTTGGACACTCAAATTGGCACTTAGGTGCATAAAATTGACATTTACATGTCTAAGTGGCAATTTGGAGCATCCAGATTAGGGATTAAGTTTCCCATGTTTGAAAACTGAAACCCTGTGTCTTTACACATTGTTATCTGCTGGCTACAGAGCTTCAGTAAGCACAAGCAGAGTACTAGGGGATTAAATGAATGAACACATGCAAAGTTGTACATTATTACATCAAATGATGCAATTCTTGTTTGTGGTCTTGACTAGCTGGATAAAGAGAATACATACTTGCTTGTTTTAATGCAAGTATTTTAGGCACCTCAAATATAAGCTAAATATAGCTTACTGGAGAATGTTGTGACTAAAGTAGAAAGGAAAAAATGGTGTTTGTGTGGGTATGCCTTCCTATGCTGCCTATATTTAGCAAGTTGAAATGCTGCTTCAGTGTTCAAGTAGAAACAGTAGTGATACAGCTCTGTTTACAGCACTGAAAAATGTGTTTCTGAGAGGAAGCAAAGGACACCTCCTTTTCATTATGGGACTGATAGATATGATCAGCATTGTTAAGCCTCCTTATTGTACCAAAACAGTAAATTCTCAGTTTTATGGCTGTCATGTGAAGATCAGTCTCCACATCGCAATACAACTCCCCACCCACCAGTGTCATCAGCATCAGGCCAGGGGGTTATTTACACTTTTTTTAAGTAAGCAGAAGAAAGCATGATTAAGATTAGGAATATGTTTGATAAGCACGAGAAAGCAAGTGAGAGAACGGCAGGCAGAGGCTCACCCATGGATTAACGCCCTTAAATTAAATGATAAAATATGCCTGGAATAAAAAGAATTCTCACTGGGAACTTCTCCAAGCCCAAGCCCATATGTTACTGGCTAATCATTTCACACCTTCGTCTGCCAGAGTAATTAGACAAAAGTGAAGCAGTACTCTGCTTATTTTTCTTGCTACTGTTTCATAATACCAGCTAAGAAATGATGGGTTATTTTAAGATCATCCCAAATATAGGGGCCCACTGGGAGTAGCTCTTTGGTATTCTAGGAATTGGTTTTACTCACCAGTTACAACCAACACAATACTTTCTGTTAGGGGTGATTTGTTTGTTCTTTAACAGGAAAGAAAAAATATACAAATATATACCTGTAATTGAATTCAGGTCCTGTTGCAAACAAAAGAATTGGTTTTTGCTGTGTCACATGGACTCTATGTCAGTGTAATTCCACTGAAGCTACACTGGTGTAAAATTGGAGCAGAGAATCTAGTCCAAAATGCTTATTGGCAATTAAACAGAAAATGTCACGTAAACTCCTGGCATGAGCAGTGCTTCTAACCAGTACATTCTTACCTACATTAAATTCAGGTATGGCTCTAGCCAGCAGCTACACTTCTATACTTGTATTGCTGCCTTGGGCTTCTCAGCAAAACAGGTGAAGCGTGTAACCCAAAGTGCACAAAACAGCCATGAACTGATCCCTTTTAGAGACTGGATAAGACTTAAATTTTCACTCCCAAGCAGACAGATCCTTTTCACTTTTTTTTTTTTAAGATGAAAAAAACCTGTTCCTCCTTTATATCAGAAGTTAAAAGAAAATGCTTAAGAAATTTGGAAAAGGTGCAAAGGATTTACTGATTTTATGCAAAACACTCACTGTGGAAGCCTAAGATGGACTCAGATACCGCTCAATGCATGTAAGTCCAAGAGCCATGAGCAGTTCAGACTGGCTTCTGGACTCATTACACAGCTGATGGTGAGAAGGAGGGATTGCATTCGCCTCACAGGGACCTCTCCTGGACTGACTACCAACACCCACCTCCCCACTCCTTGTGTCGATCCTGAAAGGTTAGGGTTAAATAGGCACTCTTCATCCTCTATCACTGTCATAAGCTAGATGTCACAGTCTGTCTTAGGTGCTATTGCCTGACTAATTAAAAAATTTATATGCCTTCATTTTCTTCTTTCTCTTATGTGCATTTAATACCAGCTTCCCTCACCAAACAGCAACATCCAAGTGGATACACGACAGGGGCACACAGTGAACCAAAAAGCAAAACACTCCACAGACCTGCTCTGGAGAAGGCCAGGCACTCCCCTCCTCAGTATGGAAAGGGAAATAGGCTGACGTATCTTTGACCACAAACAACTCCTTGAAGACAGAATTAAAAGTCAAATGAGGAGTAGGTTCCATAGATGGCAATGGCATGCTTGGCTTTATTGTGGAGAAAGTTAACACTTTGGGCTGAATGCGTAAATGCAAAAAGCAGTTAGCACAGCTGCACCCCCAAGGGAGTATGGGGGTAGAAAATAAGGAAAAAAGATGAACTGCAACTGAGACATAATGGGGAAGCTTCGGAGCAGGAGATTTGGCAGCCAAGAGCTGACATAGTTCTGCTGTGAGGTCACATGAAGAAGGATTATGTCTGCACATATGAGCCCATCAAACCATTTGTATTTTAATCACATATGGGTTAAAAAAGAAGTGTAAAATTAACAATGCGTCACATGCTTAATTTGTATTGTCTGGAAGTCTTAAAAGAAAAAAGGGACACCTCCCCTCCCTGCCCCCCACGGAAGATATTGACTATCTGATCTCTGAAGATGGAATGTCCGGATTCACAAAAGCGCATAGCTTATGCATACATTTAAACTCTTGTTCTAGTTACAGTAAAGTTGTTGCATTAGGGCTTCATCTTACCTTGCAAGCAAGAGGAATCTGAGCAAGCTGAACACATGTCAATTTTTCTGCATCTTGGAAAGAGTCTGCTAGAAAGTTCAAATTGAGTATCTGTTCATTAACATCCAGGAATAACAACAGTAATGAAAAACTATAACTTACAGGAAAAAAAAAAAGCAACAATTGCAAACCAAATGTTATTTGATTATCTCATTTGCAAACAATAAATGTCAACACCATCCTAGACCCTTGTCAAAGGCTTTCTTAGAGAATGCAAATGTAGCCTTTATCTTCCCTTGCCCTTTATTAAAACAACTGTATAGACTTCACTGATAAACAAGACAATTAAATGTAAATGATGTCATCTCCTGGCATTCATTCACTTTAATGAGTCTAGCCAATCACCCAGTGTAAATAGTAATAGCTGGAAAGCAGTAATATTCAAAATCATATTAGCAGACAAAGAGAAAACAGTGACCTTTGTTTTTAACTAATGGTGCAGCCTCAGCATGCTGTGCACAGCAATCCAGACAACTGCCCTTGTCATTTTTAAAAGTTCTGATTAAATTTAAGCATCAGTGTTTATCGTATGAGCCCTAATGAGGTGACCATTTGTGGTGGTAGGTGATGGGTTTAGAGGTGAACAAGTAGCTTGCTCAGAAAGAAGCAACCCAGGAAGGCAAAACTGCTTCGCATTAAATCAGTTCCCCTCATCTCTGTTCCTTTTCCCCATGATGGATTTGCTCTCTTACAACTGCCATAAAAGGATATGTTCAATCTTGGGCCATTTTCTGCTGAATAGTTAGTAACTGTGGAACTCAATACCCCTCTTCTCCTTAAGCCGCGTCTCCCCTCCCAGGCATTGTTATCTCCTTAATACATTTTCCTCGGGCATTTCCAGACTTTTATTTTTAATATGGAAATAAGTTACTGACTTCTCACCTTGCTCTTCTTGTAAATGACTTTACCCCATAGAGCATCCTGTTCTGAGTGTTTTCAGTATTTGATGGGGGATACATGGGTTCTTATGACACTCAGTAAAGAATGCTTAGTGTTAAACAGAAATCAGACAAATACAGCACTTCCATCTTTTCCCTACACCTACAGAATAAAAATCAAATACCCTTAACAAATGAGTCACTGGAGAAATTAAATGTTGCTTTTTGTGATTTTTCTCTGTATGTTTAGTCTATGTTATTCACCTTGTGCCACCACTGGAGATGTAGAGAATCTTCAAAGAGCGAATAACCACAAGATCTAGATGGAGCTGTTCCATACATAAGCACTTGCAGTTTTAAGAAAACAGTTTCTGTGACAAGGGCACTGAAAAGAGGTTTCCCTTTGAAGCAATTGCACATAACTTTGCAGAGGATATGGCAACAGAAAGGGAAGAAACATTTACTGTATGCTTAGTTGAAATGGTTAGCATCTTCATTAGGGGTAGAAACACAGCTGATAAAGCCAACAAAGTTACACTGACTGATCGAGCTGAGGGTTGGGATCTCTGCTTTCAGTCTGACTGACTTCAGAATTTGAAGTTAAAAGCTCTTGCTTTGTCTTTTTTGCCATTGAATAGTTTTGATATACTGCTGTATGGTGCCAGCAAACTTCATCCACAGAATGGTGGCATTGAAAATTATGTGGGAGTTTGATGGCAATTTATTCTCACACACACATGCACACCAAGTGCACATTAACTGACACTCCATGAGATTTAAGTGATTTTGCTTAGGACTGCAAGTAGGGGAAGAATGGGCCAGTGTTCTTTAGGGTCACATACATAGAGCTCTTTGCTGTGGCCCAGACTTCAGTGAGGACTTAAACACATTAATTCACCATTCTGGGCTTTGTCTTAGTTTATGGTGTGATGATAACAGCATTCATGACTGGTCAGCTCTCAGGAAAGGGACTAAGAAGTACCACTGGTGTATAGGTACCAGACAGCTTCTATGCTTGTTTCCTTCCTTGGCAGGAAAGAGAGGACCTATAAAACAGAGTAGGGCTTGAAAGGAGTTTGCAATGCTGTGGCTTCTTCAGTGCTAGAGAAGTGTCAAGACTTTAGGAGAAATTTAGTCCCCCTGAATTTGTCCCCTGGTCACATGAGTATCAGGCTGAGGATGGGGGTACCAGGCCTTGACACGTGGACTCAAAGTTAGGAAACACTTTCCCTCAGTCAGAGATTTTGATTTGATTTCTTTTTTTTCTTTTTTTTTTTTCTTCCTGACATGTGTGCTGTGTAGATACAGAAAAAGCATGTAATTTATTGCATGCATGACAGTTGATTATCCAATTCAAAATCCCTTGCAATTGCTGTAGGGCTGTGCTCAGCCTGTCTACAGTAGGTGCCTTACTTAGTTATCTATGTCGAAGAGAGAGAAAGGGGAGTAATTTGTATCACCACTGCCCAGGGCTGCAAGAGCTCAGCCTTCTTCACACTTCTTACAGTAGTGGGGCTACCTAATTTAAGTATATAGCCTACATGCATTATATATACATATGCATTATATATACATACGCATGTACATACATAAATACAGATGCACACACATAAATAAAATACTTAAGTATATACATGTATAGTTATATACATATACCTCTAAAAAATTCTGGGACCTGGGCACCACATCTTTTTTACCATTGCTAGAGACACTTGTCATTATCAAAGGAACCCCAATCTTATCCCAGGTATGTGATAACGTTGAGTCTTGATTCCCAAGCAGATTCACACCCCTGAGGGGCAGAGACTGATGCCGATGTGTGCGAGCCCTCCATTATCATTGCTGAGTGTGCAGTGAGGATCAGGCCGAAATCTTTCTAAAGATAAGTAGTGGATAAATGCGAAGCCTGGAGCTGTCATTTCAGTCTTTTCATCTCTAGAATAATCACCTCTTCCAGAAACAGGACTCTGGGTAGAGTTTGCAATTGTTCCCTTGTAGCCGTCGATCTGTTTCGCTATTTTACAGCAAGTAAATTTTCTTCTCAGTGGGTGAACTGCATGACAAACCATAGGCAAACTTCTGAAAAACTGCAAACACTTACACTTTACTGCAAATGTAACCATAACAATTCAAAGTACTAATTTTCTACCTCATATAATATGTGTAAGTATGCCTTAGCAACACTCACGGGAAACATAATTTAACGGTGCCTCTATCTTCCTTACCTCAAGATGGGAAATTTCTGTCACATACTTAACAGAAGGCCGGCTGTCTGAGCTTCCCAAGTGCTTATCTGCATGGGTTTTTCAGGAACATCTTGAGAGGGTGTTTGTTTTTCTTTAACCCTTCACTAGCTATGCAGCAGCTTCACTCAGCTAATGAAAATATGATATCTTGGCTCCCAGTCTCTCCCTGGGTTAAAAAGAATGAGAGGAATGAGAAAATATGAGCTAGGCGCTTCACAGGAGAAGATCTGAAAATGAGGTCTTTATCAATAGCTGTCTGCTGTGCAGCTTATCCCACATCAGGGACCACTCACCACACCACGAAGAATCGGCAGCTGGGTGGCTGTTTCACACATATAAGAACATAAATACTCTAAGATGTTTCTTATTTTTAAAATGGAGAAATATGAAGCATGAGAAAAAGGAATTATTTCTACTGTAATTTATAGCTGACTATGTAAAAAACAGAGATTAAGGACTAGTGCAATTTAGGATTGACATTGATTCTTACCATTAAAATCACTAGCAGGTCTAGAATGGGTTATTTTATGAGTTAATTTGGATTCAAAAGAAAGACTAAAACTCAATGGTCTGTTTTTCCCTCATGCAGCCAGTGAATTCTGCATTATAATGTACCAAAATTTCATCATTCTGAGTCCAAGAGTTGATGCTGTTGTTACACACAGACAATGGTGCTCAGGAAAGGCGAAGTCTGTGGGAAAAGATGCTGCATTCTTTCTTAAAGTCAAGTAAGACTAATTTTAAGATATGATCCAGAAGAGCAGGAAATCTGGGAAATCAGTAAGTCAAAGGTCTGCCTAGTCTAAACTCCTGTCTCTATCAGTGAACCAAAGCAGATGCTTAGAAAAGTATGTAAGAACGAAGCAAGTATGCAGTGGCATGTTCCCAGTGCAGCACTACCATCGGGATCGGAGGTTGTATCTCTTTGCTCAGTGTCACCTAATTGATTTAATTCTATGAACTTGTCTTCCTGCATTTTAAATCCATACAAACTTTTGTCAGCTACAACAGCCTGTGTCAATGAATATCATGGTGACAAAGGACTTCCCTCTGTCTGTACCGAGCCCGTCTGTGGTAATTTCATTTGGTTATTGTTTTTTTCCTAGTCACCTTCTTCTTACCTATTATGAGGTTCCAGGTGTCCTTACTAACAAGTACAAAATGTCTGAAATCCAATGTTTCTCCAGGATTTGGATGACTTCATCTGGGCATGAATTCAAAATCTATCTAAAGCTGGGATGTATAACTCAGCCCCTTCTTCGTTTAGGTGCCAAGTTGGTTGTTTTGGGTGAATTGCTGGCTCTTCTTTTAAAGCGCTGCCAGAGAAAATGGAGGTGGCATTTAACTCTTTATACTGAAGCCTGCTGCTATGGGAGTTGCTAGAAAGTGAGACACGTTTTTTGTCTTCTTCGGCTGTATGGGATCTTTGTCTTTTTCAGGCATTTTTTGAATATGGGATTCAAATTCACTTCTCCTGTCTTGATGAGGTGCCCAAAATACCACACCGTAGGGAGCTGTGACAAAGATCAAGCCTTTCCTCTTACTAACAAAGCTGTGAGAAAGAGGAGGAGGGGGAGCAGCTTTGTCCTTCATTCTGCTAATAGTGACCTACTGTGCAGCACGCAGTTAAGGAGTAAGTAAGGAAGCCAGAGGGAACAAAGTGAGATTGGGGCATGCAGCTGGGAGGTTGGACCTGATCTCTGCTCCAGTGATGTGCATGTATTTCCCCCAAAAAAGGTCTTTGGAACAGGCACCAGGGAAGTTAAGGGTGAGTAACTCTCTGCATAGGGTGGGGGCTAGACAGGAATTTTGAGTACTGTCCTTTTTGACAGCTAAATCCTACTTAAGATTTGCTAAGAGCACTGAAGTCTCATCACCGACCAGAGCCCGAATCTTGGGATATGTCACTGCCTGATCACTGCTGTGCACTTGCCAGGGAACCCCTGACTCAGCTAGTCATGTCGTAGTGACTCAGAGGTGGCAGGATACCACCATGGGTATGCTTTTCTGGTAGCGGGTGCTCATGCTGAACCAGCCAGCCACCAGCTTTCCACAGCTGAGGAGACATCTTTGTTGATCAGAGCTGGCAGTCAAGATGTAAAAATTCCTAACTGTAATCCCTTAGCACCTGAGCTGCTAGAGCAGTATTGCAAACTTTGTAAGAGGAAAGGGCTTCACAATACATTAACTAATATATGAAGCTTTGACCTTCATTAATTACCCTTGTAATCTCACTAACATTCATCAGGGAGTTCATTGGTTTTCCTGGATATACTTTGCTGGCAAAGGTGCACTTTTTATGGGCATGAAAGTATTTGTAATATGAACTGTTTCTTGGACATATAGTTGGGCACAAACCCAGCTTCCCCTTTGAACAAAAGCTAAGATTAAAAACAGAATTCCAAACTCAAGGCAAGACAGACTGGAAATCTTGCAAATGTGCTTGAAATTGTGTCCCCAAACACAGATGTGACTCATTGAAACATTTTACATGAATGGTTTTGAGATATTTCACCTGCATTTCTAACTGATCTTTTTGACAGATTTTTTTTTCTTAAAAATGAACTTGCATTTGAAAATGCATCCATTTAAAGTGAGAATTCAAAAGAAAAAAGAACCCTTTGTTTTCCAAATTCCTAATGGACATCTCCTCTCCCTCTATCCTCATCCCCCACGATTCCCTCAGCTCCAGTAATTAGAAACAGAAATTTCATCTCAAAACTCCGATCTAAAAACTTTACCTCTCCTAAGGAGTTGCACTGGATGACATTTTTGCTGTGTCTAGCACTGCCCTCAAGGAAATGTACTTGCTCAGACGTTTAGTTTAAGCCAAGAACATTTTTGACACCCACAAGGAGCCTGCCAAGCGACTGTGAGCATCACGCATTAGACTGTCATTCCAGCCATAGGAAAACCTAAACCACATGAGCGGCTTAAACCACGATTTCCTCCCATCTAAGAAAAAAAGAAATTAATGTATGTATCACGGCATTTCAGTTTTAACTGAACTGCTTACGAGATGGCAAAATCCGGGAGGTTGAAGAGAGGAGCCTATTCACTACTGAGTAACGTTAAGCAAATATTCACCACAACATCGGATGCATGATAAAGCTTTAAACCTCCTGTGCTTTAGTGAACCTGAGGAACCTCTCATTTGAATGAGACACAACTCAGGCATTAGTCAGACAGGAGATGAGATACAGTCCTATAAAATAACCACATTAGTATGAAAAATGAGACATAAAGCAAACTGTCCCCATATGTTGCTATCCATATCTGAGAAAGATTTTTCTTGAAGTTTTACTGTAATGATCATCAAGGGAGTTTACATGCCCTGGCCTGGAATTGATATTAATCTAGAGGGGAGGAAAGGGGGACAAACTCAGACAAAGAGATATCCAGGAAACAGGGACAGATGGGACATAGCTGAGACAAAAAAGTATTGGCAGGGGAAACAGCAAATGCTTTCCAGTGAACTGCATTTGGGTACTGAGCTTGGTGTTCTCCTCATAAACACAAGGAGAACTGCTTGGGGTCCTGCCGCCAAACGCTGCTTACATGCAATGCAGTTGTCTATCCTGCGGCATTACTGATTACTCGCAACAGCTTTTTAATGTAGTTTGAGGGATACAGTATATGTATCATTTCTTTATTACAGTCTTTCAATCATCATCATGATACAAAGAAAAAACATTGTTTGGAGCAGATGCATTCTTTTATTTGCTAATATGTTCTTGGTTGACACTAATTTGCCACAGCAAAATTTAGCATCCGTCTTCAAAATGCTGCTCACTAATGCCATTCCAAAAACCAATGGGTATGCAATAAACAGCATCAAACAACCCATAATAAAGCAGTTTTACTACAGATGTTCATTATGCACATGAGTCTCTGTAGCAGCCTGTGTATTTTGGAGAAATGTTTGAAATTAGTTTGGAACAGCAGTAATTAAAATTAGTTATTTCTCATAAAATTCAGTAAGATCAGAACCACAGACGTGTCACAGTGCTTGGTTCCCAGGAGTGATTCTGCTCTCCCTGTCCTTCAAAGCGTGTTTACTAATTTTGTTGTAGACTTGGGTATCATAACCAAAGACACTCTGGATTCCAAAAGACATCATGCTGGTGAGTAGCAAATATTTGGACTTTAGAGATTTGGTGCTGTTCTCATTAATACTTCTGAACACGCTCCCAATTGCCATTTTCCCAAAGAGCCCATTGGATACATGTAATGAATGCACTGTTTGCTGGATTAATTGTCCTGTGAGTTTATGGCCCGCCTTTTGTACCCTAATTTCCTTACAGTGCTATGGAAAGCATTTGTCATGTGCTTTGGCTCTCCCCAGTGACTGGATGTATAAGTAGCTTCAGAGGACATGCAATGACTTGCACTCAGAGCCTCACCACGTGAGCACAACTGAATCCACCATGTGATGAGGCTTCATTTTACATTTTTTAATACAGTTTTTAAATTTATATTTTAGTGTACGTATTTGGTTGGGTGACTAGATGAAGGTCTCCTATCTGGAGTGCAAAGGTACCAACCTGTCTCCTGGAAGGCTGCATGGCCTGTCTAAAAAAGCAGGGATCATGGTCTAACTGTTCTCAGCATCTCTGTACTCAGGTCAATACTTATAGCAGTCATCAGCGGAAGAGAATAGGATTTTTATGAGATGATGAAAACTTTTTTTCAGCATTTAATACTTTCTCACCCCAAATGACAGAAAATTTTGTTGTGTTAAGGGAAAATAAAAATCATTAGTTAGATTTTTTTTCCAGACCTTTTCCTTTAATTTTAATTTTTGGCATACATTCAGATTGAATGTTATTTTAACTAAACTGGTTTTGTTTTTTGCTTTTTCCCCATGCTTTATCTGAATCCAGTAAATTTTTGCAGTGAACTGTTCTCTAGCATTATGTCTAGCAGTTTAATGTGTGTGGTCCTTTGTTCTTGATTTGCTCATATTGGATGAGCAAGCATTCAATATTCAGACAAAGCAAGCAGAGCATTAATCACCTCCGGTGGTATGTGGACCCTGACAGGCTCTTAGGTACCCTGAGCAAAGGAGAAATGTGTCAGAACAAAAGTGTCCAAGCAAACACCACTGAATTTGGGCAAAATTTAGATCTTAGATGTCAACTGTTTTATCTCTTGGACCCAACTTTGCAGGAGTGTGTGAGTAAAAGCTGGAATCCCCATTTCTTTGTGAGAGTGGAGTGTCAGGAATAGGTTCCCTTCCTTCACAGAGTACAGGGACTACAGAAGGAAACAGTGAGAAGATGGTATCAATCAGAGTTGAAGGTAACCACAAAATAGCTGCGGAATGAGTTCCCGACATTGCCTGTGAGTTTTACATGCAGATGTGGCATTCATCAATTCCCAATGACATCAGTCTGTGTGTTGCAATATCAGGACATGAGGCATGATTGATTAATCTGCAGCTCTGACTCCATTTCCTGACCTAATAATTCCCTGCTCTCCAATGCAGAATATGAAGGCTCAAACAAAAGAAAAAAAAAAGGAAATATGAGATCCCCTTACTTCATTCTTTTGAATAAGAAGATAAATGAGCTCCCTATTGAATAAGGCAGAGATTTGCTGAAAAGTGCTAACTATATTTGGGAGTACAGTGTGAATTTATATCCATGAAAAAAGACATCTCTCTGAGTCACTGATATGTGGCAAGAGAAACATTATGTGCAATTAAATCGCATGTTAAAAACTGGTTTTGGAGTATCTCCACTCCCTTACAAGGCAGTTTAGCTTCTGAAATGACCTTGTTTCTGAAACCTGTGCCTGCACCCTCAACCCATAAAGGCAACTTAATAAACCTTCCAGACCTGAAATGAACATTTTGATGACACTATGAATACAGTATATGCTAAAGATCTTCTATTCCATTTTCTATAACCATAAACAGATACGCTTTAATGGTCTGATGCCTTTACCTTAAAAAATTCCAATTTAGTTCCCTAGAGCTATAATAATAAAACCTGCTGACATTCTGTTTTTATTTTTCAGAGTAAGAAGAACCTGTCTTATAAGGGCTTTTCTGTATCTGTGGAGTGGTGAGATCAAGCCAGGTCTTAGACTCAGGCATCTTTGTTAAGAAGAAAGGCATCTGAGAGGGATGTGACATGTACTTTTAACACAGGTGACATCAAGTCTTTCAACACATGAAGTCTATTCATTTTTTGTCTTGAAAATAGCTTTGTAAATGTCAGAGCTTAAAACTAATTTGCTTCATCTTTGCCTTTTTTCAGTGGTATTTCTATCGTTCTGGTTTTGAAGAGAGGAGCCATCCATTTCTGTCAGGACAAACTCACCGTGCAGGCATGGAGTCCCTTTTTACCAGGCTGGCTGGGCCTGCTTCTGGCTTTGTTGGGTTACAGGAGTTCAGGTTCTGGTTTTTGAAAACCCCTACATGGCAGACAGAGAGAATAAGGCCTTAAAAATTTCTGTTTTCTTTGTTTTTTAAACTTAAATGAACATAAAATGCAAATGGGGGTTAGTAGGTTGTGTTATGCCTAAGAGGAAAAATAGTCTCTGTTGCAGAGATTATGTCCCTCTTCTGCAGCATGTCATAAAATGTCTTACATATTTGAACTCAAATCTGAAATGGCAATACAGAGTTAGACGTGGATGCAGCATTTTGCTGTCTATTACAGTAAGTGTTGACATTGTATTGAAAGCACATTTCTTATATTGATCTGACAGAATTCAATCTCCAGATATCTCAGAGCAACCAGCATGGGGTTATTCAGCATCTGCACAAACCATATTCTAATAGTTTTCACTAGGAATGATCATGGCAATCTTTCATGGGCCTGCATTTTTCTCTTTTTGCTGATTCTTCTGTTTTTTTAGTATTTCCTCATTTCCTCAAGAGTTTGTGTTCAAACTACATTCATAAAGCCTTTGCAGATTTTGATCTCTTTACAAAAGACATAATCCCATTCCTGGTTTGTTTTTGTTTCTTTGTTTGTTTGTTTGTTTGTTGTTGTTGTTGTTTTTTGCCTACCAGGAACACTTCTACCCTATTGATGTTGCAAGTTGTTTCTTCCCCCTCATACAGGAGCACAGGAACAAGCACTGTGGACAGCCCAGCTCTGTATCCTGTATTATACAGTGTCCAAAAGAAAGCAGGTGCCTAATGAGGAATGTAAGACTGAAGTACCTAGTGGCACTCCTCTAGAATATCCTCCCAGTGGTCTGTGGGAGAGGGCCTCCCAAGGCAGAGGGGATGTAGCTAATAACACAAACCAGGTTCTTCCACTGATTTGTCCTGTCACTTCTTGAACGCAGGCTACTACAAATGCAATTTTAAAATTCATTTTTAGAGAGGAATGTGTAGCACTGAGGCTACAGAAAAATCCCTAGTCAATTTGTAGGTTGACCAAAATCACACTTTGAGGTATCCTCTTCTGATCAATGTATTGGATAGCAATAACCCGAGGCTTGTCCTAAATGTTTGTGACAGCAGCGATTAGGTCTGAGCACTGGAAACCTTTGCAATGTGCTTATGATCTCCAGGGTCAGAGGTTTATATGGCTAAGAGAAAGGGAAAGAGAGCAGAAAGAACTGGGTAACCACTGAAATACAGGAACTGTAATGAAGTTGATCATGGCAGCACAGGTCCAACCTTCAAGGTCACTAAATCTAGCTGCTGGAGGCAGCCAGCTCTTGCTAGCATTCTCACGCTGTGTTGAGAATGTCAACTAGCAAGGTTTGAAAGCACAGGTATTAGCTTGCTGGAGAAAAACAACAACTGCTCTGTCAGGCACATGAGCCATATTTTATGTCTGATAAGAATGAAGCATAGTTTGAGAATAATATATGCTTGGACCACCACGGTTACAACACTTCTACCATTGCAATTCTGTCAGTTAATTATGTTTTACTGCTAAGAGCACCTGAGGAGGATGTCAATTTAAATTGCAAAGCACCAAGAGGAGCTTCACAAAGACTGACCCTCCCTTTATAAACCAGATTTTTTTTGCAAAGTTGTAGGAAAATTTCTTAACCAAACTCTATTATTTTTATATCCTATTTCAGACTAAGCTTCGGCTTAGTGTTAGAATGGAAGTTAGGGTTAGAAAGTCTGAAAGAAATCTCAGCTCATGTTTTTGAGCTGAGAACTGAAAAAATTGCTCGTCAACACCAAGCTTCTAAGATCTGGTGAACATCAGAGGTAGGCTGGCATTCAAAAATGGGGCAGGTCTCAAGGTGTTTCTTCATATTCTGTAGAAACTTTTCCTGCTGAACTGAAGCCCTGATCTGGCAAAATCTTTCCAGGCTGGGAGCTTGTTCTGTAGCCCCCTATTCATACTGTTCTCTAAGCAATGAGTCTTCTCCTCCTGAAGCAGAATGGACTTTCGCAGATTTTGGCAAAGCAAGTGTTTTCCCCTTTTTCATGTTCCCACCCTTCTCAGCAGAAGTCCTAAACCTTATTCTTCCAAGAAAAGGCATGTCAGAGGAGGAACCGCCTCCCCTTGGATTCAGCTTAGTTTCTCCAGCGCACAGCTCTGTGGCTGATTGTATGTACCAAAGGGTCAGGGACTTTTCTGCCTCACACAGGTGGCCAGGGAATAAAACTCATTATGGAATTTGGAAATGGGAAAATCGACCTTTCTACAGACGGGGAAGTGAGACTGAGCTGGAATTCAGAGACAAATTTAAAGGAAAACAGGGGCTGACCAGGGGCTGAAGCCCAGATCTCCCACGCTAGGTTTGGGCCTTATCTAAGAGGATATCTTACATCCTGGAATTCAAGGGGTGTGTTAAGGTGAATACCACATTTTGCCCATTTAATAAATTTACCTCCTGTGAGGGACTGTTAGGTGTGGATTCTGCAGTACATCTGTTGAGCAAACATTATAGATGACTGGTATTCAAATGAAGGGGAGACTTTACATTGCTGATTAAGTAAATATTTGCTTTTAAATATTTGCGTACCAATACTTATATTAATGAATGTGAACTCTCAAGATCCCTGTTTTTATGATCCCATTTCAACAAGGGCAATTAATTCCATTCTGTTAATGAGGAAAAGACATAACAAATATTAAGAGACCATGGGAATAGAGTAAGATCAAAGGTGCAGATTACCAACTGGAACATATTTTCTCTTTTATTACTGGATGCTACTTGCATAAGGAAGCATTTTTTTGGTTTAAGAGTTTTCTCTTTTTTTGCTACTGATTCTTACTTGAGGTCATAATCCTCTTCCTGTGACATCACAGTTGATTGCTGGGGAAAGTGCTGTCAAGTCGTACATCAGTGATCAGAGGTTCAGGTGAGAGAATGAGCAGCTCTTAAGTAGAAGGTCCTGTTTTCATACTCATGTCCCATGTATTAAAGTATTAATGCTGAAGGGAAACAGTCCTCCATGCAGAATTTTTCCACCATGTGACAGCAATTTATGAGGCATTTGGCATTATAAAGGCAGTCACCATGATCTGTCCTTCATGAGACTCTTAGGGCAGCACTACGAGACTTACAAGAAGGGAATTTAAACAGAAAATCAAAGCTATTAATAAAAGGCTTCAGCTGGATTTTCCAGCGCATGATGTCTCCTCTGTGTCTCTGTTAGACTGTAATCATTTGGGATCAGGGAACACTTTGATACTAACATGCCATATTTTTTGCACTAAATAAATACTAAATGCCCATGCACATCAATAGCTTTTTTAAAAATAGCCAATAATAAGTAATATATCCTCAGGAACATTTTTCTTTATCTTTTACTACTGTTATCCGCCCAGCACCCACATCAGCAGTTTAGGAGCAACCTGACACCAAAACGCTGATATGGTGTGGCTAATGAATTCTGTTCCATTACTTAATGGTTAAATGTAGGATTGGTTTATATGTGAAATAGATCCTTGGTGAATACATTGGAAAGACAAAAACCTTTACTTGTTAAGATCTAATAAAAGATTAGTCCAAATCAAATTGAAGGGGGATTTCCATTTGCATGAGTTTTCAGACCTGGATTAGGCTTTGTGTCCAAGTTTGAGCATCCTTCTACAGCAAGCTAAACTAAAATCATCTTACAAACTATGGTCCACAACTGGATGTGAACTTTGTAGTTGGTATCTTTTATTCATAAAGCTATATGATAAAATAATCCAGGGCTGGATATTCAGTTGCTTATATGATTTATTTAATTTATGTTTTTATAATTGAAATAACACAGTCCTTCTTGCTGCAGGGAAGAACAATAGAAATGACATCTCAAATGATCACTCTCATCCAGTCCTTTGCCTCATATTTTATGCCAGGTCTGACAGCTCTTGGCCCCCCACTCTTGTCTTCGGAGTGAAATGCACCCTCATGTAAGACCTGGGAATGGGTACCAAAGAGGGCTCACACGTTCATAGCAATAAAGGAGTTCAACAGATTAGTTATTCGTTTTCTTTTTGTCACCTGGGAGTTCCTCAGAACAGAGTGATTCTTTGCTGCCATATGCTACAGCTCCATAAAACAAATAATTTATTCACAAGTTATAAAGATCACAAAGAAGTAAGAGCGTGCAAGCAATGTAACACCAGCTTCATGCATAATCAGCACAAATGAGGAAACAGACCCTCTGTGGAAACACCTTTATTCGAGGTCCCTGCAGGACTCACACACCTCCCTGACAGGACAGGTAATGTTACAGCTGGGAAAGGGGATTTCCATGAACTGTGGAAGTGCACCAGGATGTGAGGCGGATGGGTCTCTGACTCAGGTCCAGTTCAGCAAAGCACTTAAGTCACATTGACTTTGCTTCAGTGAAACACATCTGTGTTTTGCAGAGTCCCTGTTGCTGGACTGCACCTGGGATTGAGCACGATGGTAGTTTTGATCTTTCAGGGGATGTTGTCAGTTTTAAACATATATTAAAAAATCAAAACAGCCCCCAAACACCGAGTTTATTTTCCAGTAATATAGATAATGAGTTATTCAATTACAACTCAAATGTGCTTTCCATTTCCATTACTTTCCATTCACTCTGCCAGATGACCACAGTTTGGTGTTTCTCTGTTTGGGAAATGAAAATAGATTAGTCTGTCTCGCTTCTGTTTACAGCCTGATCCTAATAAATTTCACTTGGAGGTTCTTGTCTGTCAGCCCAATACTTGAAGTCTCCAGCTATAGCTGACACAGAGACATTAACAAAGATCATTTCCACTGAGAATTAAAGAAATTGCTAGATTGCTTATTTTAATCCAAAATTTTCATTGTTTTATATATATATATAAAAGTATTTTGGTCATGTCTGACTTTTAATTGGTTAAAAAATATCCTGTACTAACTTTTAGAAAGATTTGCTGTTCTGTGCTCTAAACCTATTTACTTTACCCTGCCTCCAATTTGCCCTCCGCTTATAAAATCTGTAGCTATTACACTTTGCTCAATACAGTGTGTGTCTGACACACTATCAGCACCCTGCTGCTGGGCAGGCTCCCAGTCCCGGGTTGCAAAGGAACGAGCAAATACACGAGAGGGCCCCAATCTGATCTGGCACCATTCCCAGAGCAGAAATGGAAGATGCTCTGTGACTAATTCTGGTTCATTTTCCCTTCTGTAACGAAAGTACACTTTTTCACTTACTCCATCAGGAGGGATAAGCTGATTTCATTTCAGACCAGTATTACCATATTTCAATGTATCAATTCATTCCTCTACTATGGGCAAATGTCTGTGATAGACTGTATTTATAACTATAGTGTATAATCCCTTTTATCCACTGCACATGCCAGATTCTGTTTTGAAGTAGGCAACAGTTTCATTGTATCACAAGCATTATCATTTCAATAAAGTCTCTTCACAAAATGGCTCCAATTTACCCATGCAGAAGTTAGATATTTCTTGATTTGCCATCTAAGGAAACTGTTAAGATTGTTGCCATTTTTTCTTTCTTCCCTTCCCTTCCCTTCCCTTCCCTTCCCTTCCCTTCCCTTCCCTTCCCTTCCCTTCCCTTCCCTTCCCTTCCCTTCCCTTCCCTTCCCTTCCCTTCCCTTCCCTTCCCTTCCCTTCCCTTCCCTTCCCTTCCCTTCCCTTCCCTTCCCTTCCCTTCCCTTCCCTTCCCTTCCCTTCCCTTCCCTTCCCTTCCCTTCCCTTCCCTTCCCTTCCCTTCCCTTCTTTTTGCTTTTTCCCTAAAACTCTTCTCTGACTGAAATTAGGCTTACATTTGAAAAGTGAAATATTTCTTATAAAAAATTCATTAATATGAAAAGTTTTCTGTTATTTGCCATGAAAATTTTTGAAGTGTTCTTGAAAAGCTAAGTGTCCAAAGTCCCAAATAATTTGGCTACTTGGAAATTATTGCTGTCTTATACCATTAAATTTATCAGTTATTTGGTGATCCATTTGTGTCTCTGAGCTATGTTTCTTAATTAGAGCATGCACCCCATAATGCATCACTTTTCTTCCCCGAGAGAAAAGGCTTGGGTATAGCACAAACCATGTTGTCCAACAGGAAAGCAGGACAATGGAGGAAAATATCCAAATCAAATAGCCACCTCAGGCTGGAGTTCCCATCCAAATGACATCTGCTTCTGTCCAACATTATTGCCTTCTTTCTCTTACAGGGGAGGGATTATATTGTGACATATGAAGTATAGAGAAAGCCATGCTTAAACAAGAAGGCAGGAGCAAAAGGCCGGAGGACCACATTTCCAGAGAGGGACAGTCTTCCCTGAAAATGTTCAGTGTTTGAATTTAAGTCCAAGGTTGGGGGGCAAGTTATGGAGAAAGGATTGAAGAATTCCAGCAAAAGTGCATTTTTCGAGCAGCTTTAAAACCCTGTTTACAAATCTAACCTTAATGCTAGCTATTGACATCCTTCCCCAAGAGGACATTGATCCAGCAGATGCAGTGTTGGAAGCTTGCAGAAATCTTTAATTTACAACTAAATGCTTGACTGAGTTAGTGGGGGCTGTGTCAACGAGGGAAGACTAGACATTTGGGGAAGATGCTCCAGAAACTCATGTCTTAAGTTTGATTCTGCGGAGTGATGGACAGATAAATTTTGCTTTTAATTTCTGACAGAAAAAATTATGACATTTGCCAGGAATAGAAGCATACAGCTGGGGTAGAATTGCAAGGTATAGCCAATGTCAGGGCAGGACAGTCAGAGCAGCTGCTCTGTCTCAGAAACAGGGGAGGAATGTTGTCCAGCCTCGCCAATTGCCATTTGATCCTCTGTGTCCCCCTTGTTCAAGGAGTCAGAGGCATGGTTTCCTATATGCCCAAGCAAGGAATGTAAAAATGTTGCTGATAAATCGTCTCTCAGGCAGGTTTTGTTTTACAGATAGACACACCACAGAAACAGGACAGTTCCTGCCTGTAGAGCACAAGATCCGTTTGCTGTCCTTTGTGCAACCCCCAATGAGCTCAGGGGAAAATCCCACCTACTTTAGGAAAGTCTACTCTTAATTCATTCATTCTCCTTAAAAAAAAAAGTATTCCTCTGCACCTTACCTCCTTGCTTCATGCCGGGACCTTGCTCAGATCTATCAGCAAAGAAACTGGCCTCTTGGCTGCTTCCCAGCTCCCTGTACTGCTGTGTGGTGCCCTTATGGAGCCTGTAGGCACTGAGGCAAGATAGCCCATTGAACTATCATAGCTCAGGCACATCAATTTCTATAATTAAGTCACAGTGGATTTCCAGAGACCTCTGCTTCCCCTGGCTGACTGGTCAGGAGCATGTGTACATCTGGGTTCAGTAAGAAACTCTGCACTAGTCCAAGGCAAGGGTCAATACTTTAACTGGAATAAGGCATTTTAATCCCTCTGCTTTCATACTCCTGCACAAATTTTCACTGACATAAAGCTCCATCCAGGCTTTGCCCAGTGGTGGTTGAAGGGGAACTGAGGGCTACCACTCTCTTGTGACTCTTTTCATTTACCTATGTGAGCATTTTGCAATGCATGTGATAGACCACATTTTAAATTCTCAGTCACCAAGAACTGAGAAATATCATGCATCATGTACTGTCAGAGCAGTACAGTACTCCATGGAAGTGCAGCAGTGCAGGATCCAACGCACGTCTCCTTGTTCATCTGCCAGCACAACATCCTCCTGATCAAAGCTGCATTGTCCCAGCAAGTGCTGCTGAGCCACAGGACAAGCATGTCAGGCAAATCAATGTGACTCCTGTGACCCATGAGGGATCCACCACACCTTGCACCCTGCCCAGTGGACCCTAGGTCTGGTGTCATGTTTATGCCCTCAAATCCTCCTGGCGTTGCCTTGTTTTTCCATTTCCTCCACCACCCACAGTTTCCCTTCCGAGTCTCTCCCTGCTCACACCCCCATGAAACATGTGTCGAGCTGTGCTTATTTGGATGGTGCAAAGCATTTCAGCAAAAAATGTCTTCAACAGTGGAGCTGTATGGGGTCCATGAGAGGAAAGGCATGTGGATAAGGCACTAGGCAGGAAATCTGCTGTTTGGCTTTTGCACTGACCCTGCTGTCTGACCCAAGGCCAGCCCTATTTAAACTGTTCTCTCCCAGACAGATCCATGTGGATGACAAACCAGCCCTCTGCGGGGAGCAGGGTCCCCGTGCATACCCACACTGTGGGGCAGAGCTGTGCAGAAGTGGTGGCTGTGGCTGCGCTGAGCTGGTGGCCATCCATCGGAGGTTGCTTTCCCTTTCCTCTCAACCTGACCACAGAATCACAGGCTGGTAGGGGTTGGAAGGGATCTTTGGAGATCATCTAGTCCAACATGTCTGCCAAAGCAGGTTCACATAGAGCAGGCTGGACATGAACAGATCTAGGCAGGCTTGGAATGTGTCGAGAAGGAGACTCCACAACCTTTCTGGGCAGCCTGTTCCAGTGCTCTGCCACCCTCAAAGTAAAGAAGTTTTTCCTCATGTTGAGACAGAATTTCCTGTGTTCCAGTTTGTGCCTGTTGCCCCTTGTCCTGTCACTGGGCACCACTGAAAAGTGTCGGGTCCCATCCTCTTGACACCTCCCTTTAAATATTTATAAGCATTGATGAGATCCCCTCTCAGTGTTCTCTTCTGCAGGCTAAACAGACACAGGTCTCTCAGCCTTTCCTCATAAAAGAGGTGCTCCACTTCCTTGATCATCTTCGTAACCCTCCACTGGACTCTCTCCAGCAGTTCTCTGTGTTTCTTGAACGAGGGAGTCCAGAACTGGACACAGTACTCGAGATGTGGCCTCACAGGATTTGGTGAACGTGATCCTGGTTCCTCAGGCAGCTCGTTTAGAGCTAGCTCAGATATCCACAGGCTCACTGCAGTGTGCAGTGTAAATAGGAGTGTAAATAATCCCATTACAGGCCTGAGCGAGCCCACTGAGGCCAAGCATCTTGAGCTGGCTAAAATACAAAGCAAGTATTCATTACACCCTCTTCTCCAGCATGTGAGCGAGTTTGGATTGCTCCCTTCTTGAAATTGAAGCTGGTGGCATTTCACACCAGTTTTCACCAGTCGCAACAGGTGTGAACAACAGTGTGGAGTGTGGCAAAGAGCCAGCCCAGGATCACCTATGAGTTTGCCAAATTGCTGTGAGGATGTAGAGCAATTAAAAAGAAAGCCCTCACCCATGTCACTGATGAGTAACACTTGCAGTTACTAAAACAGAAAGGACTTTAAATGACTGATCTATTTTCCATTAGCTGGGTTGCCCTATATTCTTTGCAATTCTCTCAGGCTGGGCTGTAGAAATAAACCAGTCAGGTTCACTTTTATTCAGTGTTGGTTTCTAGTCAGGATGCTTTGCTAGGCTCTTGGGCTCAAATCAGCAATAACTGGGCTGTAAATGATGAAGGGAAAAACAAGGAGGAGAAGAAAGGGAGAGTGGGGAATGTTAAAATCCCCAAACTATTCCTGCTTTCCCTGTATTTTGCAAAGGGTTGTTTGGAGCCAGATTTTAGACCAAATTAGCTTCTTCCAGCACACTTTGATGATTTTTTTTCCTACACAAGACAGAAGGAAATAATTAAAAAATGCCAAACAGCAATGGTAAACTCCATATGCCCCAAGAGAGCTGCTGCTCCTCAGGTGAACTGATGTGCAACCAATTATACTAAAGAGACTGTAGGAGATTTACTTTTCCATGGTACAAAGGGAAGTTTGTCATGTTCTTCCCTTGCACTTTCTTTCTCCTCCAGAAAGAGATAATATTTGGCCAAAATGTCCTAACAGTAACGATCCTCTGACTACCATAAAAATGGTAAATGTGCAATTAGAAATGGCATTTACCCGGTCAGGTATGCTGCAGCTTGTCTTGCATTTTAAGGAAATCTGGCATCAGGTTGGCAGTCTCTGTGCTCTTGACTCTTATTTCTGAGTACATTTCCTTTTGAGGCAAAACAAGGAGGAATGCGGAGCAACCTTTTATCATGCAGTTATCTACATTCCTGGGAAGTGTCACTGTCTGGTGTGTGACTCATTCATGGTTTCTGCAAAGCTTTATGCTTCCATTAGAGGCCTCTTCTCATTCTGTTTTATTTTAGAAAAAATTAGGCTCCAATGAACTTTAGTTTTTAGAGGGAAACATGGCATAAATGGGAGGATGGCATACTGTGGGGCAAATGTGACAACATGTCCTGTCTGTCTGTAATTTTATTACTGAGGTATAGACCCCTGGAAAAACTAAACCTACTTACAAGACAATGAAGCTTAAATAGAGAAGAAAATCCTTGTTATTCATTACAAGTAGTGATACTTGCTGTGCGCTACAGCTACAGACGTACTCCGAATGACCACGGATACAGAAATATTCGTTGTGCTCAAATGAAGCAATAACTTGGAGTAGGTAAAGTAAAAATCATTTAACCTTTGCTTGTCTGACAAGCCAGCTCTAATTAGAGGGTCAAGTTAGCGGGGTGCCAATAAAATAACTAAACTGGTGAGGTATCCTGAGGAAGGCAAATTTCTGTTATTATGCTAGCCTATGTTATTTCTCCCTTATGCATCAAGTTACCAGATCAAACAGCTGTAACATCTAAGCATGCAGGAGGATAGATGGGAGATGGGTAGTCTCTGTAAGAGAAGGGTAGCGTTAAAGACGTGCAGGGTAAGGTAGTGTTTAGGTCTGTGTGTGTAGAGGGAACAATGGAGGATATTTTCTGATAGGTGCATTCATTTTTAATAGTGGCTTTCCTTGTGTTGCACCTGAGCTTTCAGCGTTTCGTAAAATGATTTCTATGCTTTGATATATGTAATGAGTAAACCTTGACAGAAAGCTTAGTTTTGACCCAGTTCTGCTAAAGATTCCCTAAACATGGCTAGAACCTGGTCCCTACTCGTCTGAACTAATAATCTAAAGAAATGGTACCACGTAGGAATGCCACAGGACCACCCTTGGGAATATTAATTTTCTCTTTCATTGAGGTACTACTGGGTCTAATTGATAGCATGGAGAAGTTCAATGCAGTTTGAGATTCAAAAGAGATGTCCGCTTTGTGCTTGCTTTACACATCTCTATTGATTGCCATTGGGTAAAGGCAGGGTAACAACAGGACTTGTTTGTCTTGATCACTGAATCAAACACAATGCCATTCCATGGGATAGCGAACAATAGAGAAAGTTAAGGAAAATTAAGACAATAACACTGGGCTTCAGTAACAGCCATGTAGGGGCCAGAAGAAAATAGTTCAAAGGAGATTATTTGTGAGAAAGGAGTGAATGGGGTCAGGGAAAGGTAATTCACGGTAAAGATAACCAAAATCTGTGACCGTCTTTCATTGCAGAGAGCATCGGGGATATAAAGGAAATGTTCAAACTGCATAGGAGCAAAGACTGATAAGACTTGCACTGCAGAGATTAAGGTATCAGTTTCCAGCCAAAGGGATCTGGGGATTGGATCATTATTGTGCTATTAGCTGTTGGCTGGAGATAAACAAAACAAATGTTTATTCCCAGGAGAAACAGCTCTTAGAGTTTAACTGACTTTGCTAATTTGAAATTCCCTTGAGCAAGAAAGCAGTCTCTTATTGGAGCTGGAGTCCTCACAAGATAATTTCAGGATGATAAAAAGAATGAAAGTATTCCTTTTTCACTACGCAATATATGGTGATTTCTCCCTCATCCTCTGCAGGATTATTTTCTGTGTTACTTATCTTGTATTGTTCAGTCTAAAAGAAATGAATATAGGATGGTCCTCAATATCTATGGGAAACTCATCTGAGTGTGTGAACTTCCAGGCCCTGGATGATGTCTGCACGAGTTCTTATTATCCTGTCTCTGATGCTATCCAAAAGGATCACAGAGAAAAAATGACTAAATCTCTTGGTGGGAGTAGAGGGATACTTGCACCACTGGTAAGTCCCACAGCTGTGCAGAACTGGGGGGACACCAGAGCTCACCAAGACCTCGGCTCTTAGAAGCTGGGGAAATGCCATGGCAGATCTAGCCAGTGCTTTTTCCTAGATATTCACCTGTGACCTTTCATAAGAATTACCTTTGGAAAACAACAAGAGAAAAAAAGCAGAGCTAGTGTCATGCTTCATTCAGTTCAGGCTGCAGAACTTGCATTAAGGAGAGGAAAACTGAACTTCAAAGCTTTGCACCGGTCTGTTTTAGGTTGCAGGGCAGTAGAAAGGGATATGCTGACAATTAGAAAACCTGGGGTTTTTTTGCACCAGAAGGATCTTTGAACAGAAGATGCCAGCAGTCTCTGACAACACTTTATTTCCAGAGTGCTGTTCTGCCAACAGAGGAAGGAGAGACCTGCTTTCCCACAGTGAGGAATAAGTAGACTGCCCAGTGAGACAAATTACAGCAGCGTGGAATTGATAGGACTGAGTGAGCCAGGAAAACAGCCCGGATTGTGCAATCACTTCCAGGAAACTAAATGTTCATTATAGTAGAAATGTTGGGGGTTTTTTTCTTCTCCTTTCTTTATAATGGTTAATGCGATGATTAACATACCAGATTGTACATGGAGTCTCAGTGCACAAGACATCAAAGGCTTTCCACATAGGTTCTTCTCTTGCTCTGTCTTATTAGTGTATATGGTGCCCTGAGGATATAACAAGCAGAACTGCAGAATGCCTCATGAGCAGTTTAGATGTGAAGCTGAAGGTTTGCTCCAGCCCCACAACAAATGAAACAGACCATTGTTTCAAAGAGGAGCAACTCTCAGGAGCCCTGCAGCCCCCAGGACACCCTTAAATAATGTAACTCAATCCAAACAAAATAATGAAAGGGGCAAAAATGATTATTTTTTTTTTTCTCCCAAAGTCACATTCTCTCTTGGAGGCTCCTTGCCACATTTATGCAGCAAAGTGTCACTTTTCAGGGTGGATCCTGAATGCAAAAACCACCTTTCAGTATCATCAGCAATCTCAGAGCTTCCTGACTAGAAATATCAAAACACTTCAGCAAGATTATCTAGAACCTTTCCTACACATTCAACCCCTCAGATAGGTTTGGGGTGGTACACAATGTATTCTCAGTTTCTTTAAAATTGTTCTGATGGTCAGTTCAGCTGCTCTAATTTTGCTGTTTTGCGCTTATTAAAATACCTTCTTTACTGTCCACAGAAGAAAAATCAACCTGACTGCATTTGTGGCAATGGCATTTTAACTTCTACCTATTATTGTACTTATTTGTCTCCAGCGGCAGTCAGCATGTGGGTGGTTTGGAGAGAGATTTACACGCTGATATTTTATTAAGGTTCCTTTTTATTCTGTAATTTAACTGGGAAGATTGAAACATTGTACATTATTTTGCCTGTGGTAAAATAGACCTATTTTAGCTTCTTTTTTTCCCTTCTTCTGATTGCTCATTAATATTCAGAGTTTATCTTATCTAGTCCCCTCTTCATTTGGTTTGTAAATGATTCCTTTGCTTGCTCCTTTATTTTTAAGCCTGTTTTCAACTTTTGTTTAATCTTCTTGGTGGCTTTTTTCTTGTTTGTTATTACATTTTGAGTTAGACTTTTAAGCTTATCCCTTTTCATGTTTATTCCTTAAAATGCCAGCTGTTCTTTTTCTCCGCCTTCTACAGAGACTGTGTGAACACAGAGAAATGGAGCTGACCCTCCAGCATGCTACAGATTGCTAATTTTGTTCTGGCTTTCTCAGGTGACAAGAGCAGAGGCTGGGCAGACTTTAGCCTTTCACCCCCTGCAACAGCTGCTGTTAGACACGTCATTGTAAGAAGCAGTAACGGGCGCTAGAGTACGAAGCCTCTGTTCAGAAGGTGGGGTGACACCAAGGTGTGCATCGCTCCAGCAACCCTACAGGAGCTATCTCAAGGCAGGTTTTGAACCCAGACATTTTCTTTCATTCCCTCCACACCTCCCCGTCAGCATCTCTAGTGGATCTACACCTTGGTGCGCTTGCTGGTGACCTCCTGTTATGGTTGCTAACATGTATGTTGAAGTGTGTCCTCTTGTGTTATCTGGGCTGCAGATACCTGAACTAAGGCTGGGGGTCTCCTGTGCTCTCTTCACACGTTGGTTTTGCAGCATGTTTGTCTTTTCTTCCCACCCCTGCTGAGCAGCAGCATAGCGTACTACAAAGGGGCAAGGGCTCTTGTTCCCCATAAAAGGCTCTACCTTGGTCTAACTGTGCCGACTCCAGAGAAGCTATTCCAATCCTAGAGCACTCTCAGGCAAGCACTGAGTCTGCTTATCCTTGGCTGACTATTTCATCAGGGCCTGTTTAGTTTCATGTCATATTTATTTTAATTAAAATTCCATTTATTCTGTTTTGCTGTCTTACTTGTCTCATATCTTAGCAGTTCTTGGGCCTATTGGCTTTCATGAAGCCCTTTCCCCTCTTCATTTTGAATAGTTTTTAGATCTGACAAAAGTAAAATTTGAGTCCTTGCTAGCATTGCTTCTCTCCAGTTTTCCCAAGCCTGCCCCTGTGCTGTTCACCCTGCGGCAGAGAACTGCAGAGATGTCCCACTGGACTCTGTGTGCATTTTTCTCTTGTTTTTATCTTAATTCCTCTCTGTTTCATTTTTTATCTTTTGAATTTCCTCTATTAACCACCAATGAGCCAATCTGACTCCCTTCCTTAGCTCCCTCTTCAGCATCTTCAGCAAAGCCACACACCCCCACAGAAGGCACCACTCTAACATCATCCTGGTCTGATACAAGGTTGAATCCTGAATTCACCTGTTACCATGGTTTGAAGCACAGTTTCTCTCAAATGCATGATACCATTCTTCGTATAAAAAATGGACCATCCTCATGAATTTTTTGCCTATGTTTTTTTCCCCCACTGCAACATAACACATTTAATATGCAGGTGCACCTGACCTCATGCCTTGCTGTCTGTACCACGCAATGCCATGTGTAGCAAAGGAGCTCCAAAAATAATGGGTAATAATCACGTGATTGATGAACAGTACATGGTGAAATTGACATTTAAAGGAAAATGGAAAAATTTAACACAGGAATATTACGTTATTTAGCAATGGAGGACATATGAAAGCCGAGACAGACATATACAATTCTTCTGACATGTCATACAATTTGTTGGGAGCAATGACAATATTGGAATCTTTCAGTGGCATTTGTCATTGTCAGAGGCAGGTCAGTAGACTAGATGGAGCCAATTGTGATCCATTATGACAATGACTAAGCCCTCAGGGACCAAAATAGTCTTTGGGTTGCTTTGTATACAATTACCACAAGCCCAGCTTGTGCTGGACACTGGTAAGGTAGTGGTATATGCTGTTTTTATATGACCTACCTCCTGAAAACTGAAACAATTTTTTTTGTATTCCTAATTTACTTTGACTATAGAGGATTTATTTTTCTTCTTTGTTCTGTGGATTTGGTACATCCAAGCTCCTGCTTTTCAGTTGTGTGAAAGGTTGTGTACCTTGATGCAGGATCATAAGCGGCATTAAGATTTTTATATGTAGGGGGTTTAATTCTGAAAATTGCCTTATTAGAATGGGAAGGGGTTTTTTTTGGGGGGGGAAGGGGATCAGATGCTCAATTCTTCGAAATGGAAGCAGTGTATCTTCTCCCAAAAGGGGTGCTCAGGAACATTCGGAGATTTTTACTTTGCTGTAAGACTCAAATCTGTAGGCAAGTAGCAAAAGAAGATAAGAAAGATGACAGAGTAATACATCAGATTTTCAAGCTGCAGCCTCCATCGTTTATAAAAAAGATACTATGTAAGTTAGCTCAAAAAGGCAAGAGAAAGGAGCTTGCATGAATGGGGAAGCAGAGTCAACACTTTCTTTTCAATGCTGCCTCCGGCAGGCTTGGTTATACTTCTGGAACCTGAGTTTAGATGACATTTTCAAGGCACAACCTTATCTAAAGGTGAGATTGGTAAAGAGTCGCTTCCACTTGCTGCCATTAGTTCTGAGTGATCAGAGCTGCTATAGGCAGCTGTAATTGAAGTGTTTAGTGTTTGCTAAATATGGTTATTACCTGAGGGTTCTTGAAATACTGTTTGCATTTTTTATGGTCATTGGATTCTCCTGATTACCAGATGTAATAGACTTTTTATGCTACAATGCAACTGTTGAACATTTTAATTGGAATGCCATGTCAAATTTTTAAATTAAAAATCAAATACTCAAAGCACCAGTGCTTTTTTGATTACTAAAATTAAAACCTAATTGAATTCTCCCACCAAAAAATATCCTGTGGAAATTTAATTAGAGAAGTGTAAAAGAGCTGATTTTTAAAACATATTAATTTTTAATTAGGAAAAATCTGAAAGGCAAATTAGTAAGTTTTAAATTTTCCAAAATATTAATATGGAGATGCCATGTGGCACAATAAAGAGAAGACTGAAGGTCTACCTTCCTAAATGACTATATGTCACAGGGCTTGAGTCTTACCTGAATAAAGCAAAAAGTGGTTAATACCTGTTTCTGTTGTGGATCCTCATAAAAACCCTGCATGCATGTCAGCACATCAAAGGACTACAATGAAAAGTTAAAGTAGGGTGCAAGGAGGGAGGTTAGCTGGTTATTTTCATGTAGGGTAATGACGGAAACCTTTCTCTTCAATGTTCACCTGTTGCCTGGCAAGACAGCTCTGCAGTCAACATGTTGGTTGGTTTAGATCCTATTTTCAGGTCCTTAGCTCCCCTGATGTATTGCAGGGTGTCTCACTCCTAGGCTCTTCTCCAGAGGCTAGGCACATCAGAGCTAGGCATTGCATTACTCTGTATCGCCTCTCTTTTGATTTACCACTGTAGACCCAGGAAGATTCACACAGCATTAATAAGGGTGAAAAAATCATTGACAGCCTAGGTGGGCTCAATTTGGCCTTGTCAGGACATTTCCATTTCCCATTGATTTTAGTTGTTTGTGGTTGCACGCAAAGTGTCAGAGTCAGCGAATTAGAACAGGTGACAGGGGCCCTTGGGAAAGGGCAACACCATCATTAGTCAGGGATACTGGAAATGACTACAGCTCTACTTCTTTCTTAATATTTTTTCTTTCTTAAAAATGTGCATTGCACAAACTAGCTCTCTATTTTGCAGTGCTGCGCAATTTCATGATGCAGCAGTTAGGAGATAATTTGATTTAAAGAAAAAAACCCAAAAGACTAACTGCAGCTCTCTGGAGACTTGCTGCTTAAGGATATACACTTAAAAGTATAAGGAATAACAAAATGAAGAGGAACAGTGCCTGCAGGGTACATTCACATCTGGCTTATCTCAGTCTCTCACAGCTGAAGCCAGGGCAGCGTGTGACAGTCACTCAGGCAGGACTTGCACTCAGCAAGCCTGGGGAGCTGGGGGAGACCTACCTGAGCAGACCCCGCAGGGTATGGGCTGACTTCAGTGAGCTCCAGATCATCCTCCTGCGTGCGTGACTTAGAGCATGGCGCCAATCCCGTTGCTTGCTTTTATCTTGGAAAGCCTTTCCTGGCTTTGAGAACAAAGAAGGAGGAATCTGCTCATGGTTAAGATGGTCATCTGGGAAAGGGAAACTGAAACATGAACCAGAAACCTATTTTTTTCTCTTTTTCTAAGCACTAAAGTACAAAATAAAGATATTTCTTTCCTGCCTCCTTTCTTTTCCTGCAACTTGCAGACTTGACACTTTCCCTCTTACTCAGCTTGAACTGGAGAATTCATACCCTTGCCCATGACTAGTCTGGTGCTAGTGGCATCTTTCTGGGAAGAAGATGAGATGGGAGGGTTTAAATTGCTCATCTCCCATTTCCTGGACGAGTGCTTTACGCATTAGCCTAGTGTATGAAAAGGATTATGTACTCCCTCTCAACACACCTATACGAAGGGAAATGAGGCAGAACGTGTGCCTTCTTTCTGAAGACTTTACCACCCAGGTAATCCTGCGGCTTTTATGACTACTTAGAGCAGATTTTTCTCCCTAGAATCTGAGTTTGGTGTCAGAACCCAAATTCTATGTTTCAGTAACTTTTCCATATATTTCTGTTCTTCTAGATGTGTCTACTTTTCCTAGGCACTGTATCAGGCACTTTTCTAGATTTCAACCTGGGACCCTAAGTCTTTTAAAAGAAGTGGAAGTCATATATACTGGAATCCTTTAAGATACTTATTCCCTAATTTAGGAAAAATGGTCAAAATTATTGTGAAATTTCATGGTAACTTTGCAATCGCTATCCTTCCCATGGTGATTTAATATTCTGATAGGCAATTGGAACTGAAGGAAAGAAGGTATGATTTAGTTATCATGTACGTTGATGAACTGTCTCTCTTCTTCAGATGTCATCTTTGAAGTCACTTGCAATCAAACAATCTTGTTATCTTTCTTATAATTTCTCACTGCATACTTAGGCAATCTGCTGCGTATAAGCAGTTATTACAACAGCCTACTTGTTTTCCACTTATATGTAATAACAGTTTATTCATTCCTCAGAGGTCTATACTGATTTTCATTTTTTGATAACAAAACGAGAAGCAGAAAGTCCATTTATAGAAGTAGCTTTCAAACAAATCTGAAAATCGAGGAGCACTAAAGGCTGGGAAAAGTCTTTTGGATTAGAATACTCACATCAGGATGAAGAAGTGGCTGAATGTAAAGAGTTTATGTAGTAGATGCTTGGTTTACCATGGTGCAAACACTTTCATGCTCAATAGTGATCCAACATGTTTTCTGTTTACTTGATATTGCCTTCACAGCTGAGCCTTGTCAACAGTGCAAAGTCAGGCGAATTAGTTTAAACATCTTTCAGATCTGCAAGGACACATCTGTTTGTGCACCTTCTCTGTGTTTCATTTTGTTAAAAGTCCAATTAAAAAAAATAAGAAAATATATATGTTTATATAAAACAAAAATTTACTTTAGATAAAAATCAATATATTCCAGGTGAATCAAGTTTGTCAATCATTGTCAGGAGATTATCCCTTCCTTTTCACCCCAAAGAACAAAACACCCAGCCTCTCTTCTCTAAGATTATTCAGTTTGTGCCCAGTGCACCTCATTCCTTCAGGAGACAGGGTGATGATAAGGCTGGCAATTCATCTGTTCCCACGCTGCAAATCTTGTATTCCCAGTCCCGAAAGCATGGAAATGTCAATATTGAGAAAATCCAAAAACATACACATGGAAGGAGTTTGGAAAGGGAAAAGCATCTGCAAACTATGCACGTGAAAATCCTCCCTTAAGGAAGAAAGTTAAACAACAGCACGTGAAGCATGCAGGAAGGTATGTGAATTTGGAATTAGGTTGAACATAAGAGTCCTTTAGCAACCTTGGCCCCAGACACTGAGAGCTCTGTACTGCCACACTAATAGTCTGTGGTGATGTGCACTATTCTGTTCTCCCTTCTCTGGGTAGCACCGTTAGTGGACATCTGTTAATGCAAGATGAACTCTCAAGTCATACTGGTCCCTCTCCCTGCATGGTGGGAGCTAGCCTGCAGGTGACTGCTTTAAAATTAAATGGCCGATCAGCCAAGTTTGATAACAAGCTGTTCTCAACAGATAGTGGTTAGAGTGACTTGTGATGTCCAAAAGGTTTAGGAGAATAGAGTTTGAACCAAAGCAAGCTAAGCAGAAAGCTATTGATTAGTTTCCTTCACATTAGCTTAATTTGATGTTTGTGTAACAAAGGCTTATTTGTAGTAGACTAATAGGAAGACAGCATCGTGACATAAAAATTTCCAGCTGAAATAAAGCAAGGCAATTACAGGTTGTCCACTGGGTTGATGTAATAATCTTTCATTTCAGAACAGCTGAGTTCTGGACCTCAAGTGTAACCCTCTAGCAGATGCCTCTGTCAGCAACAAGAGACCTGTTTCAATCTGTCTAGAGTAGAAATGCTGGGAAAATACAGGTTTTGTGTGGAAAAGAAATAATCTTTTTAGGGAAGAGATTTTTTTCCTGAAATAGAGGAAACTATGAATTGTTTTCTTCTTTCTTGTTATGGCAAAGGAATGCAGGATTCCTTGGGCTGGCTTTCCACAGTTAGGAACATGGATGTTGGAATTTATTTAGAAAAAAGAAACCAAAGAAACAAATAAGGTGCTACATACATATTTACATACTACCAAATCCAGACAATACATTGGGGTGCTTTCAACAGTTGCAAAAAGATAACTAAATGAATTCTTACGACCCAGAACTCTTAGATCTCACTAAAGTTTGCTGGGAATACTATGACAAAACAATTTTTTTTGGCAAAGAGTGTTTATTCACCAAAAAAAATTCTCAAAAATATATCAGTTTAAGTAAAGTGTACACTAAGAAGATTTTTAAGATCCAGAAAAGCAGTTTGGGATGAAGAAGGATCACCGAGAATCAGTCCCTGCATCATCTGTCACTTGTCTGTAGTGCAGAGATTACTGCTTCTACCTGGAATATGCAAGATCTCAGCTCAAATCCCTTCTCTAACAGACTTGAAATTCTGTGCCTTCTGTTTCTATGAAATACCAACTATTTAAGTTACAGATCTGATTTCTCCGCCAAAGGCTCTTTTCTTCCCTTGTGATGTAAACTTAAGAATATATCTCGCACTGAATCAAAGACAGTCTGGGTTTTGCCTTTTTCAAAATGCTCATTGTCAGCGTGACTGTCCTGGTTTGAGGTAAAACAGGACCAATATTCTGTTCAGTAACTCCTCTTTTTAGCTGGGCCTCTTCTAACTACTGAAATTAACAGCATATTGTGCAGACACTTTTTGCTCTCAGACTGATAAGACCTATATTTATCGTTGATGCCAAGGCATGGTATGCAGAGAGGCTCTTGCTTATACTTATTGCTATGACACCCAAGGCCAGCTAATTTTGTTTTGTGCCCTGTTGGAGGGTCGGCAGCAGAAAAACATAGAGGAGTCCCGCCTGCAGGGAGGAGCAGATGGGACAGGTGACCCAAAACTGACCAACAGGATATTCCATCCCATCTGCCTCATGCTCAGCATAAAAGCTGAGGGATCAAAGGGTCAGCCCTCTTTTTCCAGTGGCTGGTGTCTGAGGAAGACTCTGTTCATCTGCCTTTGATCCCGATCGCGATCCTGAGTCCAGATTTGGAATCCAGTTCCCATCCATCACTGAGTCCCGTCTGGGACTTCCCCAGTGCCAGCCAGTGTCATGATTGTTATCCTGGAAGGTTGATCCGTTTTGTATGTATTGTATATATTTCCTTTTTATTTTATTATTAGTATTTCATTAAAGTAGTTTAGTTCCTTCTAAACTCATAAGTCTCTCTCTCTCTCTCCTGCCTCTCTTTGAAGGGAGGTAGGGGAGAGCATTTGTTGTTCCGCCCAGTAGCTGGTTTGTCCCAAACCATGACAGTGACAGTGTCTGATCAAGTGAAAAATCAGACATAGACATAACATGGAGTTTGGCAGATGGGGTGCGAGGTATAGCAGCAAAGACATACAACTCTTGCTTTTATTCAGGATGGTCCCAAAGAAACAGAATCTCTACCCTTGTCCTACAGGATTTTTTGTCTCAAAGCTGCTTTTAAAAAAAACGGAGACATTTCTGAATATCAAAAAATGAATAATTTACCCTTTCATTTTGGAAATTTTATCTCCCAAATCTGCAAGAGTACTATTCATCCCCCAAATGAAAAACCTCCCCATACTGAACAAACCTCTAAAATTTCCCATCTGCCAAAGCATGGGGTACATGCTCAACTTTGTGCTGGAAGAGGAGTGAGTTCTACTGAAGTTAAGCAGCTTCTTTTGGCTACATAGAGTTAAATCTGTAACTAATTGTTTTGGGTAAACCTCAACTTTGAGCATGAGGCCAACCCCATTGACTGCAGTGGGTTAGCCGATGTTCTAAAAGCTTAGCATATGTAGGAGTGCTTCGCTACACTGGATACACTGGAAAATGGAAGGGGCAAAAGATAAGCAAACTCTGAGCTAAACCTGAAATCTTAAAGATATGTACTAAAATGTGAATACTGAACAAAGTATGGAACACTCTCATGCCTACATTGTGTAATAGACACCTCAAAATAAATAAATCAAGACTCAAGCACTGAAGAACAGTGAACTTTGAGGAGTTAGAAACATAGTCATGAGCCTAT
This sequence comes from Pluvialis apricaria, assembly GCA_017639485.1. Taxonomy (NCBI): domain Eukaryota; kingdom Metazoa; phylum Chordata; class Aves; order Charadriiformes; family Charadriidae; genus Pluvialis; species Pluvialis apricaria. The sequence continues at coordinate 14,382,886 of CM030012.1, forward strand.
GCTTTGCAACCTGATCCTCTTTCTATTAAGTGCAGTATTTGCTTTGTAAGTTAAACTGTTCTTTTTCAAGTCTCGGCTCTTTCAGAGATTGCATTCTGGTTGTTTAGTATTGGTTCATTGAGTACTTTTATCATTTTAACATTAGAAACGCAAAGCGTTTTATTTTAGATAGATTCTAATGAATTTTATAATTAAAAGATTTTTACTTTTTTATTGCAGGAATTACTTCATGCTTGATAGCAAAAGGCCCTGACACACATTTAATGTTTATTTATCAAAGTGGCAAATCACTGATAATTTATGCTGGGTCTAGCTCTACACAATGAGGTTACTGTCGCAGTAACAAATTTTAATTAAACAGGGCTAAGTTAGGGATCGACTGTGTTGTGGTATCAAACCAGTATTTCATTATACTCGCATCAGTTCCCATGTTGTGTAGTTGCTTAACACTGAACACAGAAGGCTGAGGGGATCTGGTGACTAATCAAAGATAGAAGTTAGGTCTGATGCAAACAGGGATGTGTTACAACTACACATACTGTTTGTACAGCAGAACTTTAAATGTTTTCCCTTTAGAAACGATGGAGATGGACTCTTCTGGGCTCTGCCCTGGGCTCCAGCCCATATTATCATGTTTGGTAGTTACCCATGCCTGCAGCAAAGTCACCTTGAAGGACTATCTCTTGGGAAGGGAACTGCATGATAAATGCAGTGTAGATCTGGGACCGGATCCTATGGCATGAAGCAGGTAAGACGGAATGGTGAAGGAAGGGGATACATCTCTAACAAGACCCCAGTCTTGCACAGGAAGGACAGTTTCTAGCTCCTGCCGAATGAAATAACAGCAAAGTGCTGTTACAGGTGTAGTTGTACTGCTTGGGAAAAAGCTTAAAACAGAGGGGGAGGTAACACTTGAAGATTGTCTTGTGGATTCAGGCACCTTGTTTTCTAAAGTGACCTGCGCAACTGCCCTAGGTCTAGCACGGACTTTCATGAAACTGCTGATGTGCAACTGCCAAAGTAATTTCCAAAAATGGGAGTAGGGCTCACATGGAGTTTTGCGCAGGTGGATATTGAAGCACATGAGCCCAATCTGCTCAGTCTGCCTCACTCAGCTCCACTGCAGAAAATCCATTGCTGCGTCAGGTTGGTTCTGAGTCCATGCTACTACAGCCTGCCTCTGGGTAGGGTATATCTCATGCAGTCTGGGCTTATGTCTGTCTGGATCCCCAAACACAAGCCTGCACAAAACCCCCCAAATGCTTACAAAAATGCAACCCAAAATAGAGGAATTTGAACTAGAAAACTGTTAAGTGTCTTACCCCAGGACAACGGCTATTTTTAATACTGGCGTATATCAACAGAAGAAGAGGAAGGCAGCTAGAGATGTGCTTCACGCTGTGCTCATCATGACGTGACTGTACAGCTCCCAGATACAGCAAGCTGACTCCACGAAAGCTGGCTTTTCACTCACAGGTCAAACTTATTTCTAGTTCCATGAGAAGCACCATTAAGTTGCTATGCATGCAAATATATGCATGAAATGCTCTGTCTTATTTGCTACCCAGTGAGTTCTCAGGCTCGGTCCCGACCCCAAGCCATTTCATGGGAGTAAGGGATCTTGCCATTAACTCCAGTGAGCTGGATCAGGCCTTTAACATGATGCCTTCATGGAGAGTTTGTGGTGGAATTGAAAGGGCAAATGTCAGCCTTTAACCTTTGGCTGCGTACGGTTATTGGACATGATTCCTCCCTGTTGCCGGACATGGTGGCACCTTGAAGGCTCGGCTCTGCGTAACCCTGCCCTCCCATTGCTCTGGCACTCCGCACATTTGCAGCAGCTTTCACAAGGTGTTCAGCCCCAGCTTGCTTCCTCCCTCTCCCTCCCATGTGCCAAAAATGTGCCAGTTACAGAACAAAGGAAATATCACAGAGTCAGTTTGGCGGGAGAGCTACGGAGCCCAGCAATTACCTGCTGTTATCACCGTGGCTGTGCTTTCTGTCATGTTATATTTCACATTTGCATAGCTGTGTGTATTTGCTCTTTCATCGCTGTTGTACGCAAGCTGTAATCAGTTCATTTTATGGCTGTCTTCAGCTAAATTCTTTGTTGATTTTAACATGACAGAAGTTGAAAAGATTACATATTATAAATAGATAATTAATATATCAGCACAGCTTGTTGCTCTCTGTCTCTCCATCTCTTTATAAGAATCAGTTTTAATGTTTCCTCTCCCTTTCTCTCCTCCATGTAGACTGCCTGAGAATTAGAATGAAGCCTGACAGCTTGATTAAAATTTCATATGATATATTTCTGTTTCAATAGAAGATTCCTCTGTCTTGAATAAATGGGTCACAAGTAAAAATGAAATAACCGATCATTTTCAAGTAGGGTAATTTTTTCCTAATCGTGTTTTTTTTAGTTTTTTTATTTTTGACCATAGTTTGGGGATATGTTTATGTTCTAGGATTTTCATTAAATTATTACATGAGCATTTCATAACATCGGGGAAATTAGCTTCCAAACATAATTTTGGGGAAGAGATGTACAATTTTTATTTTTTGAATGGTAAACTGAGGCACTAGGTTGCCTCATTTGCAGATGAGGTTAGAATTAAACTCATGCATCCTGAGACCCCAGTCATCTCCTGAACATCCTTCTACTCCCAAATCACAAGTAACATCCATAGCTAGAACACCAGAGAACATCAGCTTTGCTTCAGTTTGAGGAAGTCTTAATAATTGTTCGATACACGGATTTCTGCAAAGTAAATTTAAGCCCCCTTAAGTCCACTTTTCTTAGCTATCTTCCATAAATCTCTTAAAAGTATTTGATGAATCCTGAGATCTTGTGGCCCTGCTATGGAAAGCTAATGCAGTACAAGCCAATTTCTGGGGTTCACAAAGACCTTTCTGCAGCTTTAAATAGAGAGAAACATAATGCATAAATCCGAGGAGGGAAGTAGGGAATAGGACAGAGATATCTCTACAGCCGCTTTATAATTCACAAGTCAGGTCACTTTGCAAATGCTGTACTCGTCAACACGAAATTCTATTTCTTTTTCATACACTGGTTTGGGAGGGCATATTTATGTGTGACAGGAATAACTCCAAGGTGTTTGAGAGAGCCAAAGGGAAGCAGAGGGACCTTAAGCACTTGGGGAAAGAGATGTCTGCTGGGGCAGATTTAGCAGGACCTATTAATCTTCTCCACTCCAAGCCACATATTAAAACATTTATATGGCCAAGACCTCTAAAACAAACACCCCTTGGCTGAGAAAGCTGAAGTGGAGCAGTGGCTGAGCGATGACATGAAGGGCTATGAGGATGGGAAGCAATGACTGTGTTTCCCTGGGGTTTGGGGTCTAACTAGTGCTCTGAAGGTGGTTTGGGAAAGGGTCCCAGCACCACCCATAATGCCATCCTCAGACTCCTCTGCTGGGCATCCTTCTCCATGGCCCAGGGTTCAAGAGAAACCTGGCAGAGACCCGAAAGTCTGTGCATGACTTTGATCCTTGGCCAGCTTTTCCTCCCAGTAAAAACCTCACTGAATTCAGCTGAGCTGTAAGTGAACGGGAGTGTTTCTGTCAGTGCATATGGATATTTGCTTGCCAACATGCCAACACCCAAAGGTAAAACAAAAATGTATGACAAGGACCTCAGCTGAAGGGCACGATACAGGAAAACAGAAAAGGGATTTAAATATGGGGAGGATTTAATATCTGAGGAAGCATAGCAGAGAAGCTAAGCGCCATGTATTTTCCTTCACACATAATGGGATCCCTAAGCCAAAGCTCTCACCACCTTAAGCAGAGTTTTCAGAGGTGAACGTCATTTAAATCATCAGGATTTAGTTTCAGTTGACTACTCTTCGCCTCCTGGGAGCCAAATTCTATCCAGAATTACAACCCGTCTAAATCTTAATAGTTTCAATGGTGCAGTAGCTAAATAACAGTGAAGGTGCATTGACCTAACACACTGACACTGCAACGTACTTTGAATATTATGCCACTAGTACTAAAACTCAGCCTGACTTCAAAATTTCTAAAAATCCAGACCGAACATTCCCATTTATGACACTTGAAACAGGTGGAAATGCAATTTACCTCTGCTGGTAAGTCCCTTATATACTGTTAAAGCAATGTAAAATGGCCAGTGTAAATTGTGATCAGACTTGGTAGGTTTTGAAGATATTTTGTGGCAGTTTTTCAAGGGTTCTTCCTTAACAAGTAATCTTTCAGAATTCAAATGACACATTTAGCTCTATGAAAGCACACTGTATGAATTTCTGGTTTTAAAAAAATCCCTAAATGCTGCTGCATAATATCACTCACGAGACACTTTGGAAACTTTCCTTTTTCTATAATGAATAAAGCATTTCAAAAAGAATCCCCTGAAAGGAGCTTGCATTTGTTGCTAATCCTTTTGGCCTCTGTTAACTATTCAGCAAATCTCTGATGCACTGTAGTTCAATAAATGGGCAACCTTCTCTGTTTTGTGTTTTGATTCTTTTGCCTTTAATGTAAGATAAAACAGCCTGCTTAGTAGGAAGGGGATTTCTAAAGATTCCTGGAAAATAGAGAAAATGTCAACATATCATTTTCAGTAGTCATATTAAAATACAGGCATGAAGGACTTTTGGTGGTTCCCAAGCACTTATAAAATATACTGAAAAAAAATGTGTTTAGTTGTTTTTTTTTAAAAAAAAACACAACAGTTTTTTTTCTGGGTGGGTTTTAAAAGTTCAGAGCTGTCCTCATTATACCATTAGTCACAATGATGATGATGGCAAAATGTTGCAGAGTTTTCCTCAAATGTGCACTTCAAATTCTCAGTGCCATTTACCTATTGTACATTCAAAATGGAGTTGAAGGCTTGTCTAATTTATAGGGCTGGTTAAAATTTGAAATTGCTTTTACAGGAGAAACTCCAATATTTTGACATTCCTTTTGTCCTAAATCAAGGAATGAAGATTGCAAAATTTTGAACAAAAATTAACAAAAAATTACATTTCTTAAAATATTCAGTTTGGAAATATCAAAATACTTCATTGAGATAGTTTGTTTAAAGAAGGTTGAAACACTTCATTTAGACTTCAACATTTGATTTGGATGAAAGAGACTGATATAGCTGAAATGGAGATGCATAATAATCATTAAAATAAAGGACTCTGATCTGTTTACTTAGAAAGTGAACACCACTGGTAAATTCCCACCAAGTGTGTTTTATTGGGCAGGGTGGGGGGGATAATTTCTAGCGATCTGGAAATGCATTTTATAAAAAATCCTGTGAACATTACAGGTTATTTGTAGCTTATGATTAAGATGTGATAAAGACAAAAGTAAATGAAACACTTATCTAAGGTGAAGTCTTCTATTGAGCTAGCTGATATCCTTACAACAGGTGAGATTTTTCTTTTGGTATTACTTTGTTTTAGAGGTAAAGTACTGAACTAAGTTTTACATGAATTGAGTTTGTTTTCTGGGCCTGCCGTTGATTTCTGATGTGACTGTGGCAAAAGATGTAATCCTGCAACATTTCATTTCCCCTTTCAGAAAAGGAGGACAAACTCTGCTGTATCTGTTCAGCCCTGTGCATTTCTGCAATGTCTCACATGATGAGTCATGGACTCTAGAGCACAGTCTCTCATGCCAGCCCACACCTTGGCCCTGGATGAGATTTGCCTGGAGCCTTACTGGCTGTAACATCTCTGCCACTGCGGAGAGAGAGCTTGCATGTCCTACAGTCCTGCTGAGAAGCAGCTGCAGCTCAGGACTATCAAGGGACATATAGGTCAGGGTGGCCCTAAAGAGAAGGATCTAGAGATGAAATATGTCTTCCTGCTGAAAAGATACTTGTAACACTACCCAGAGATACTGGTAGATGGACCTGGACAGAATTGCTCAACATCCATCAGTAAAAATTCCTGTAGGCTTCTACTATGGGAAAATACAGTACAAATAAATCATCCCAAAAGATCATGACGTAGTCCACAGTATTGAAATGGAACTGTTATTTCTTTTCTCCTCCATTACATAGTCAAATTTCAACAAAAAGTTTGCATATTGCCATAATAAGACTGTCAGCTGGTTAAGAAAGTAGTAATTGCATGTGAAGTTTAAGTTTGTGACACAGGACCGTGCGTTACTGTGCAGAGAATTCCAACTGCACCATCAGCCCAGCACAGCCGAGAGCTCGGTGCTCGCTGCTGCTGTTTTGGTGAGGTAACAGGCAACCATCGAGCTGACAGCATGGTATGTAAAAGATAATTTAGCCTTGTAATTAAGGAGATATTAAGTGCATAATCGCATTTATTCATTTAATTAAGTTTGGCAAGTTTGTCCTATGACGTTAGATATCAATTGCTAAAGATACACATTTACATTTAATAAGTGTAATTTCTGACTTGCCTTATTTTGTTATTTGCCAAGTGAACACCAAGAGAGCCTTTTTAAATGGATTAAGCAGGAGTATAAGCTTAATGCATTACAAAAGCATAATTGTACTTTTATTGCTCATTAAATTTTGAGTTAATTATGTAGCAGCCAGGTTTATGTTTTATTATATCAAACCTCAATTCATGGGCTCTTAGAAGTAGTCTAGGGGAAGGAAAATAATTTCCAAATGTACTGTATGAGTCCTATTTCAAATATATTTACTTAAGGAAACCCACAGCTCTGCATTTAAGAATAGTCCAACCTGGGTGAACTCCTCCTATCTAAATAGCTCTTGGAAAGTTCAGTGTCTAGTTTAAAGAACTCACCAAAAAGAGAGACATATATCCAGAAATATTTTTTTCCTGATGAACTCAGGCATGTCTTTTAGAATAGGATGTCCTTCTCTTTTTCTGTCTAGAAGGAACTTCTAAGTGGCCAAGTTGGCGTAGAAGGTTTGTGTTAAGACAGTCAAAATTGATGGAGAACTTTTGCAGACTACTGGCAGTAAGATATGAGGGTGGAAGAGAGAGGGAGAGAGAAATTCTGATCAGGGCTGTCTCAGGGAAAACTGAGTGAGATCCTAGCATCTACCCAGGACCTCCCTAGTTCATTAATTTTTTTCCATTGATTTCATTAGGTTTTAGATCAAGCCATTATGTGTTTCACTTGCTCCGAATTTCCTCAAACCATATGTGCTGGGTATGGAACATGGACTTTGTAACCATATTTCAGTGTCTTGAACTCCTGGTGACATTGAGCTTGGAAATGCTGTAAGGTGTATGAGAGAATCAAGCAGTTCTAGAAGTTTACAGTAGTAAAAGCTGTGGTGAAATTTAAAGAATATCCTCAGTGAAAAAGTAGATTTCTAATTTCCACATGTAAACATTTGTGGCTTCCTTTGTATAGCTAGAAAAGAAAGCACTCATTTTTAGAAATAAACTTCTTCCAATGTGATTAATTAAAGAAATTATTCAAGTGTGTGCAATTTGGTGACACTCCATGGGGATGCATTTTATGGGACAAGTGTCTGGAAAGATTTGTTTCCAGTTTAGAAGCCTCTAAGCACGCAAGATTAGATTAAATTCCACTTTTGTGGCATCTATCAAATCTTTGATTGCTAAAGGTGACCTACTGCTATTTTGAAACCTCTTCTACTCATTTTAGACATGCATCTTTTTGGTGGAACATGTAATAAACCCAGCAGCCTGAATGTCACTATTTCAAAAAACACTTTACCAGGTGCTGTAAGTAGCTGGCAATATGGAGGGAGACTTTTTAAAAAGAAAAGTTACATTGTAAAACCTCTTCTAACTATAAAATGGCATGTGAATGCTGAAAAAATCTTAATGATGCAAAGCACACAGAGTCCCCCACATGTAAGCTTTTGTTGGATGAACCTCCAATCCAGAATTTAACGTTATCTGATTAGGTGTGAACAGAATTGTCAATGAAGCAGAAAACAGGACACAGCTGATAAAACAGTGAAGTTAAATAAAGATAAGGCAACTTTGATGCAGGCCAAAAAAATTCCATTTGAATGATTCCAGTGTAGTAATTTTAATCCTGCTAAACTTAATCTTGTGGAAATGTAACCAGAATGAATTTCCCTGCCTCCAACTAACCTGGGTTTTGTTTTGCAAACTGTGTAGGCTTTTATTAGATTTCATGGAAATTATCTCTTTAAAGTTATTCAAACCACATATTTATTATTGTACCTGGGATTCAAACAATTTAACGTTTCAAAATGTTGGTTTAAAATCAACAAAAAAAGACAGTTGCTTTGCCCTCCATTCTGACAAGAACTTCCACAAAAGCCAGTGCTCAGCTTTGCCTCAGATTCTGGGATCACACCTAAGTACCACTCCACAAATGCATCTCAAATAACCTTTTTTTATGGATTAATTTGAAGGAGCCACAGATTCATTTGCAACCTGCACCATAAAAGACTATGATTGTACAATCAAACACATGGGAACCCTGGAGCCATGTCATGGCTGGTATAAATTTCTGTATTAGCATGTATTTATATCAATTTATATCAACTGAGATCATGACCATCTCTTTCCTTAGGAAGACAAGGTTATGTTTGCTAGTGGAGACAAGTGATTGCACCAGTGGGCTTTTTGGATTCAGCTCCATCATGCAAGTACCCCAGGTACCACGGGAGTGAAAACTAGGTGTCAGTGCCTTGACCATTGACTCGATACCTAAAGAAGTTCAGAGTTTTCTGCAAGTCTGCAATATGCCAGCATGCTTTCACTCTTGCCAGAGATGACTTCACTCAATAACTTCCCATCCCTTTTGATGCCCAGAGTCCTGAAAATTTTCTAGAAGAGGAAGCAAAAATGAGTGAGTTTTCCTGCATCATCCTTTGTGGAACCCTCAGAAATAGTACAATGGTTATTAGTGCTATTAATGCCTTAATCACACCTTTGACTGCAAAGGAAACATGCCCTCTGTGTGCTAAGAGTCACCGCATGGTAACCTTTACATTTCAGCCTGGCTCAGTCATTGTTCAGCAATGTCTGTTTCTTCTGCCAGACGTCAAGAACTGTGCCTGCACCGCCTGCCAAGATACACTCCCTTGTCTTCTCCTCCCAGCTCCCATGACCAGATCAATGGACTCCGGCTTTACTGGCAGTGCCCTGCTGGATAACTTTGCTGTCTTCTTCCAGTTTCCTGGGGACAGAACAGCAAAAGAGTCTTCCAGGGTAAGTACAATTTTTGAATGGTGGGGTTTTTTTTCCCCTGAGCCTTGCTGCTTTATTTTAATTACTTGAAATTAAATGGGAAAAAAAACAGTGACAGGAGATGCTATGGTTATTCTGATCTTAATACCAGTACTGGAATAAGCAATATACAAATAGCAGAGGAGGAACACACAAATGGAAAAGAGAGGAAGCGTCTCAAGTAGATCATCTGGTCGTCACACACGTGAACTGGGCATTTACTTGCTGGTGGCTTACAGACCACTTCAACGCTCATGTTTCCTGAAGGCTTGGATTTAAATCTCCAGAAAATCCCTGAGAGTGTAAGATCGGTAGAATGGATGGGATATTGGCAAGAACCTGGATCATATTCTTTGTAAACCCTGCTCTCTGCAACTACACCAAGGCAATGTTAAAATAATTACATTTTCACCTGAATCTTATTGCTGGTTTTAGTGCACTGCAGGGTCTGGAGTTCTGAGTTGTTTTTTCAAGCTCTTCCCCGGGCATACTTTCAGTTTAGGTCTTAACTGGTACACAATGATAAACAGAGGTCAGCTGGCAAACAGATTAGTGTCAACATAATTTCTCTTGACGAAATGGTGACTTCTTTGGCCAGTTGAAGTTTGCATCATGTGACTGGGCCATTCTTAAATAAATTATCTGTGGCTGGAACTGAGTGTTCTCTTGTTAGCGACATGGACAGTGGGGTAGAGTGCACCCTCAGCAAGTTTGCTGATGATACCAAGCTGTTTGGCGAGGCAGACACGCTGGAGGGGAGGGATGCCATCCAGAGGGACCTGGACAGGCTGGAGAAGTTGGCCCAAACCAACCTCATGCAGTTCAACAAGGCCAAGTGCAAGGTCCTACATCTGGGTCGGGGCAATGCCAAGCACAAATACAGGCTCGGCGGGGAATGGCTGGAGAGCAGCCCTGTGGAGAAGGACCTGGGGGTGATGATTGATGAGAAGCTCAACATGAGCCAGCAATGTGCGATCGTAGCCCAGAAGGCCAACCATATCCTGGGCTGCATCAAAAGATGTGTGGCCAGCAGGTCAAGGGAGGTGATTCTGCCCCTCTACTCCACTCTCTTGATACCCCACCTGGAGTACTGCATCCAGCTGTGGAGTCCCCAACATGAGAAGGACATGGACCTGCTTGAGCGTGTCCAGAGGAGAGCCACGAGGATGATCAGAGGGATGGAGCACCTCTCCTATGAGGAAAGGTTGAGAGAGTTAGGACTGTTCAGCCTGGAGAAGAGAAGGCTCCAGGGAGATCTTATTGCGGCCTTCCAGTACCTGAAGGGGGCCTACAGGAGAGCTGGGGAAGGACTTTTTACAAGGGCATGTCGTGATAGGATGAGGGGGAATGGCTTTAAGATGGAAGAGGGCAGGTTTAGATTAAACATTAGGAAGAAGCTTTTCACTTTAAGGGTGGTAAGGCACTGGAACAGGTTGCCCAGAGAAGTTGTTGAAGCCCTGTCCCTGGAGGTGTTCAAGGCCAGGCTGGACGTGGCCTTGGGCAACCTGGTCTAGTGGGAGGTATCCCTGCCTATGGCAGGGGGGTTGGAACTCGATGATCTTCAAGGTCCCTTGCAAACTAAACCATTCTATGATTCTATGATTCTATGATTCTATACTGCCAACATTGTGCCATCCCAGCTCAAGATATTTTGGGTGAGAAAAAGAAATGAATTTATTGAAAAGTGATAGGAAGATGATATTTAATATTCAACACATAAATATTCAGTTTAAATGGAAAGAGACAGTGATCTATCTGCTGCTGTTGCTAGATCAGGAACATTATTTGCATTCTTCATTTTGCTGATGCTGTTAAGCTCAGAAAGAATGTATTATAATATTGAACTGATAAAAATGCTTGGTATAAAATTGAGAAATTTTCATGGTGACTGGTCAGCTGCTGAAAAAACACCAGTTGGAACAGAATATCAAATGCTCTATGATATCTTGTGGTAGGTGATGGAGCTGTTCACTACCTCAGCATTTGTACACAGAATTGACAAACTGTCACTTACTCCTGTCTCATTCCCTTCTCCCCCCTTCATTTTTCATTTTTCCCCCCTCATTTACTAAGTGGTTTTCTAACTGTGATGACCACTGATAAAACAACATTTTTACTAAGCTATGTCATTTTCCTTTGCCAATTTTTTCCATATATTCACTAGTGACTTGGTGCAATCGCTTCTCTCTAGGTTTTCTGCTGATATTGCCACCTCTTACTAGCAAGGACATGATTTGTAGGGAAAGGAACCAAATCTTCACTCTGCACCAAATTGTGGGAATGTGATATATTCAGATCTGATATATTATCAAAGAAAAGAGTTGAAAAAGTGAAAGATGATTTCTCAGTCCCTGATCTGTACAGCTACACCTGAGCACCCAATATTTATTCTTATTTAGTCATTAGTGTACTGCCTGGCATGGATTTAGTCTGTACATACCAATCCTGGGCATCGATACAGCATGGACCAGAGACAGTACCAACTTGTGGATGATGTCATCCTTTTTTGGGGTGAGGTTACTCTGTGAGCTGTGCTGTGCCACTTGCCTTCAGCTATTTGTGCTGTGCCTGGATTTTGGGAGGAAGTTTTATAGGTGGAAGGACAGGAAAAGACCAAGAACAGGACAAGAAAGCTGGGATGGAAGTGCCATTTGGCACAAGGCTGGGGTGAAGAAGTCTGGTGCTGGGTGCAGCTTGGGGCAAACAGTGAGTCAGTGCAAGGCAAAACATATCCAGTATTGATAGCATAGACTGCATTTTTCTGCAACAACCTGGTAATTTAAGAGCAAAATCTTGCATATTGTATGTGCTATTATGTATAAGCAGAAAGAGTTTGGTGGTTAAAAAGCTCTTGCCTTTGTGCAGCAGACTGCTCCATTGTGAATAAATCCGGGATATGAATTACAGAAAACTGAAATGATGATGAAACCAAATTGAATCCCTTTGCTTTTCCTCATCTTACCAACATGAGTCTTGAAGGCAAAAATAATACGGCATCCTGAAGTGAAAATGAATAACTGAAAATCACTGTGCAACAGGGAACAAGAACTGAAAGGCATTCTGTTTCATTAGATTTTAAATCAAGTTGTCCATACAGTAGGGAAATCAGTACTGCAAGTGAGTTTGGGTTTTTTTTTTGTTAACAGATTAAGATGGTTTATCTACCAAAACAAGATTATTTTTTTTTTAAAGAAAATATCACTGTGTCAAAACTTCATGAAGAAAGAACTAGGCAGCTATATGCAACCAAAGACAGTTTCACCGAGACCTGTGCACAGTGACAGAGGTAACGATTTCAGAAGACAGATCTTTGGCTGATGCAGTTCTTGCAGGGAAAGTGTTAGGGCAGCAGGAAGATGACCAACCGGGTGCGGACTGAGATGAGGTTTAGCTAACTGAATAGGATGTGGAAAACTGCTGGACATGACATGAGAAATTGCTGGATATGACAAACAGCAATGTGAGAAGCTGAAAAAAGTTACAGACAGTACCATGGAGGATGGCTGTATCACAGAGGTGGTTAAGGGAAAGCTGTGTAAGAAGCAGCTGAACTTCCCCCAAAAAATTGAGTACGGGAGATTTTGGAGTGAGTCAAATCTTATAAGTCCAGCAGTACCTCGATAACCATACCAGTAATACCATATAAGAAGTACTAAATTTGGATATGGATGTAGCAAAATTGGGCCCAATGCAGAATAAGTACTTAGGTGTGGGTTGTTTATTTGGGATGTGACTGGTGTGGAAAAAGTGAGACATGTTTCGGATATTCCAAGCCTTGTCATTAGCTGCTGAAAGAAAACACACACACAAAACCAAAACCACCAAAGATTTAATTTGGGATTTAACATTAATGCTAGAGTGATGTCACAGCACTTAATCAGACTTTACTCTCTGAAAGCAATTTAAAAGTTTCCGGTGTGCTTCAGGAACTGAATTACAGGTTGGGTAAGCACATTGCTACTTTTTTTGAAACAGGGCTCCTGAAAGGAAAAGGAATGGTGAGGAAGAGAACGAAGGGAAGTGTGTGCAGGCGAGATTGTAGAAATAAATTCCGTGGGAGGAAATGAGCCTAAGCTAGAGAGATTTTAATTTAGGCATGTGCTTAAATACCTTGTTTAATTGTACAGGACAAAGTCCAGGAAAGTATTCAAACATTTCAGTAACACAAAGTCATGCTTTCATTTATCACCTAACAATCTGGCTGCTTCTGTCTTTAAGTTTCTCCCAGCTTCTGTAAAGGCTCAACCCAAATGTCGCATCTCCCCTCTCAAGTGTTTTAATTCTCTAAACAGATTCTGAAGTTGGAGGCTGCATGTGGCCAAACATGCCTTTTCAAAATGCAGATTACTAGAGTAAGAGTTATGTTAAAGGACAGGAAGTAGAGTGTTGAAATGATGACACATAGCTTATGATGGATTTTCTGTCTAGGAAACTAAAAGAGCTTAATTGTAGAGTTAAAGTGCCACAACATAACAGCATTTGATGAAAATGAAAATGTATGGGGTTTGTGTTCTGGAAGCTCATGAACATATCTAGATGGAATATATATGCAATTAATATTTTTATTAAAAGAAGCAGTAAATATAGCTGGACATTTTAGATCAGTGATTGGATTCCATCTGATTATAACGAGTAGCTGCCTCACTTGAAGCTGTTATCATGTCACATCTCATAACTAAAAACTCCGGGTCCATAAGACTTCTAAATTACTAGAAGAAGTGATATAGCTAATTCAGTAAGCATTATTCTTTTTTCCTCTGAAATAAAATTAAGCATCCTCTCCATCATGGAGTTAACAGGTTTGACTTTCTGGAATTGCCATCAGCAAAGATGTAAAAATCAAGCCACAGTAACTGGTGTTCACAAAGCATTAAACTGCAGTTTTCACAAGAGACTAAGGATAGAAATACTCTTTGCTTGCATATTGAAAGATTACTGACTGTTTGACTGCCTTAAACTTTCAATTAGGTGGGCTAGTCTTCTTTTCTGATCCAAAGCTCCCGGGCAGAGTGGCCATGTGCCGTTAAACAATCGTGTTCCTTTAAGTGATGCATGAAACAGTCCCTGGTTTTGCTTTATTAAGTGCTTTGGGGAGGAAGAGTTTTACACACAATTGAGGTATCATTGTGATTAGTGTCTCCGGTTTTGTGCTCCTCTTGCTCATAGACTGGGTTGGTTCGAAGCTGGTAATTATATTAGCCAGGTAGCATAGCTGAGCAGTTCTGCTACTATTTCACTGCTGCCCAAGAAGTGAAGCAGATGAAGCAAAGCTCATCAGGAGTGCAACATCATGTGTCTGCTGTCTCAGCACTGACATGCTGACACATCAAAAACTGTCTGTCTGTGCTCTATCACTGCATGGACTCTACGAGTGAAATATTTGATTTGATCTAACAGGCAATTGTATGAATCGACAGGTAAAACACATACACCCTCCTGGGACATCTCTATGCTTTCCTTTGAACTCTTTCAAGTCACCGTTTATTCCAATAGTTTGATCTAAACCTTTGCCTTTTGTGTGTTGTCTGGAATCACTTACCTACTTGTAATTCTTCATTAAAACACGTCTTCTTGGATTGATCATTGCCTCTTCTATTTGTCCTTTATCTGTTTATATATCTGAACATACTGGTGTATTTGCACTATAAAAAGCAATGCAGAGATTGGTAAGTTATCAATCAATGACTCATTAAATAAGTGGTATATAAATATCTGAGGCAAGTCCATTTCATCCCCACACATAGAGACCTTTTGTCTGCAGCATTTCATCAACAGGATCTAATTATGGTGAAATTCTTTCTTGGCCATTCTGTGATGCGAGAGATAGATATAGAAATATCACACTGGTTATTAAGTACGAGTAACCCAGATTTCAGACTTTCTTATTCCTAACCCAGCCTTCTCCAAAACTACCATATGTAGACAGCTGGCTGAAAGCCCACATACAGTACTGGGGATAAAATATCAGCACTAGGAGATAAGTGGGAAAAAATAATATTGTCCAGACATGACTAAACATCCATGACAGGTGACATAAGAGTATCTCATTTAGGATGCAGTTCTTTTCTATTGTTGTACGGGTCTGAAGAGCTAATATTTAACAAACAGGTCTTGCCATCCATTTTTCCTTATCCCACTGATTATTGCCTTCATTATTTTATCTGAGATAAGCAATTTTTCCCCCAGGTTCTCTTTCATTCAAAATGTTGATTGGTCTTCTGGAGCACATTCATTGCAAATAATTGTGTAGATTCAACTCTTTCTGTGCAAGCCTGGGTGACGTAGCATTAACTCCAATAGTTACAGTTGCTGTCTTATTAATTTTGCTGTTTAATATATTCACCGTGCTTCTGTATTTTAAACTGAAGGGCACCTTGCCTTGGAAACAGTCTCCGAACTCTCAGATGAAAACTAGGACACACTCAAGCAAACATAAAGCTGAAGAGACAGCTTCAAAATTTGCAGATCCAAGGGCTTTTAAATTGAAGAAGGACTGGCACACCCATGTTACAGTACACCACATATCACATGCTAATTGCAGACTACTCTTATTCCTTGGACTTCCACACATCCATCAAAGGGTCTTTCTCAATCAGGCCTTGTCATATTGGTCACTCAATATTTCTTTTCATCTTGCTGAAGGACCACTTATAGAAACAACAGATTTATCTGTGATTCAGTAGACTTCAGCAAAACATTAGGAATTAATCAAAACCCTCCCACGACAAAACTGTTGAGGGACTCTGCATTAGCAGTAGAGCTGATGTCAGTGTTTACTTTATAATCAGAAATATTACTAATTTTCCCCTTCAAATGACAAAATAGAATGCTTCAGAAAATAGCTTGGTTAATCAAAGAAGGTTTATCTGGATTTCTTCATGGACATTTACAGACACAGTGTATCCAAGCAATTTGTGCAAAAACAGGTTAGAAAAAAAAATCTGTTTACATGGTGATCATTGCTTCTACAATAAAAGATGACTCTCATGTCTATCATCTATCTCTCTCTTTTCTTTTCTTTTTTTTTTTTTTTTTTTTGATAACCTGTAAAATCAGCGGGTGGCGGGGAAACCCATTCTGCACACAACTCATTTTGTCTTCTGAAGAGGATGGGGTACCAACCTGTCATCCTGGGTACCTCGCCAGCAGACATTGTGACAGAGGATGACAAGGCTTCGGCACCACTGTGCAGACATGGGCTGACAGCTGGTGGACCGTCTCACAAAAATAGCAGAAAAGTAGCGTGAGTTCACGCGTCCAGCGAAGCACTTGCATGCATGCATCCTCAGTATAGAAAACAGCTGGGTGCACAGTTACGGATTTCTCTGACTGAGATATCCAACTGATCACACGAGTTGAAGTGATGGGGTAAGTCTGACACAGATACTTCGAGGGTGACATCCTCCTCACAAAGGTGCAGGTTTGGCCAGACGTCTAAGAAGGCTGTAGCCCCTCCTTGTCACTGCCTTTCCCTAATGTTGGATGAACACCCCGTGTCCCCTTGCTCTGGCATGGGGAGAACCCACTCCTCCCTCACTTCCCAGCCCCTGACAACTCCACCAGTGGTGGGTTCAGCCCAGCTCACCACACTCATGCTGTCTGGCCAGATCAGGTCCTGTGGATAACCCATGTAAGAAACAGGTAGGATTTGGCCCTGAATTTCACATCTTACTTTGCAGAGAATAACTCTGTGTTGTTCTTCACTACCTGAACTATTCAGCGAGAGACTCTATAATGCTCATTTTAAAACTAATCTCCTGACCATCCTTCAGATTAACATCTTTACATCTTTTTATTTTTTACTGCAGGATGGTTTGAAGCAAGGTTATTTCCTTTTGCACTCTGGAATCAATTAAGGGAAAAAAAAAAAAAAAACAGCAAAGCAAAGCAAAACAAAAAAAAAACCCCTGATTAATATTCCAGGCCATCCATTTTATGGTTAGAAAAAGCCTCTGCACACAAATTCATGCTTACAGTGTCCCAGGAAACATTGTTGTTCAGCTCGCTAGAGGCCTGAATATAGATCATATGTCTCTCCAAAACCAAAGTATGATTTTATTTTTCTTAGGCATTGTTAAGGAGTATTTATTGTTCTCCTGGAGAAAAGGGGGACATAAAAAGAGGATTCTGGAAAAACCCTGGTATCGTTAAACTAATGCTGCTGTGCATTACAATGAAGTGCTGTACTTGTGAAGGTATGTGACATTCAATATCCAGCAAATTCATTGTTATTACTGTACATTGAATGTCAAATGAATTCATAATGGTGGTATATTGAAGGTAAAATATTATCCTGGATTCAAACAACGCAGTTGCATTGAAAACTCACACCAGCCATTAGGGCAGTGGATGGCACTTTCAGAGCTCCGTTGACAGGATTTTTTAGCGCTCCTGTTAGCTCACTTATAAAAACAAATGGCTCAAGACTGGAAGCATGATCCAAAGCCGCATGAGGTCAGTGTGGGTTTTTCCTTTGACATCAATGGGCTGAGGATTGAGTCTGCAGGGTGGAGAGGGGAGGAAGGAAGGAAACAATGTTAGAAGAGAAATCAGTGAAGAGAAACTCTCCATCACACTTCCCTTGGGTATTTTTTCATAACAGCTTTCTGGCTGGATTTAGCACTCCATAAAGGGGAAAAAAAAACCCAAACCAACACAACAGCAACCTGCTACTGCAGGAGAAGGGCAGAAAAAAGTGAAAAATAATTGCTTAACGCAGCTAGATGTATTTAATACAATCTCTGTTTCCTTTTGTTTGCTTATGCCCATCATGATTGAAAGGATCTTAGGGAGGCCTCTTGGAAAGGAGAAACTGCTTTGTGGTATGTACGGGCAGAGCCCTGTTAGACCAGTGACACGCTACACCTGTGTGAAGAACTTAGTCGTCACCTCCACGTGGGAAGGAACGCAGTACGTACAGGATACCTAATAGGGGCTGTAAAAGGCAGTAGCTCTCAGAGTGAAACACTTCAAAGTTTGTTCCTTTTTGCTGAAAAGTGGGACTGGTGGGTTATTCTAGATGATTTAGAGCTTTTTGCTCTTAGTGCATTATATCATCAAATGGAGTGGGAAATTATCTAGATTGCAGTGGAATGATTTTACTTTTGCTTAAGAATATGGATTGCCTCATATACTTGCTTTTGAAAAAAATGTTCAGCAGGCAAAATAGGCCCAAATAGAATTTCCTTTTTTTTTTTAATTTTCTTTCATCAGTCTCTTTATCTGCTTTTGAGGGCTTTTTTTCTTCTTTTTCTCCTGGCTCTATTTTTCCAGTGTAATTTTCCTTTTTTACACCTTTCTAGGGCAAGTATGGGTGCAGGCTTCTTGTTTTATCCCTCCCTTCTACCCAAAGACTTAAACTACTCCTAATTTATTCTGTGTCCCCTTTTGATGTCCTCTGCAGTATCTTATTGTGTTTGGTGTATCTCAGCACTTAGCATCAATAAGAAATCAAGTCACAAGTAGGAGGGGGCTTAGGTAGGCTTTGCAGTACAAAGAGATGACTCGATTTAGGAGGGAGCTATCAAGTACCAAGTCATTGATTCATTTTATATAATTCTCATACAGCTTCCTTCTGTTTGCTGTTTCAGGAGTAGGCCAAGCATTTAAGACCAATAAGTATTAAACTCCAGTTTTCCCTTCAATGAATGATGAACACGCTGTTGGGCCTTGTTTGTCTCAACTATAAAACTGGAGGACCAGAATCTGCTCTCCATGTGTGCTGGTTTTGGCTGGGTTAGAGGTAATTTTCTTCATAGTAGCTGGTATGGGGCTATGTTTTGGATTTGTGCTGTAAACAGTGTTGATAACACAGGGATGTTTTCATTATTGCTGAGCAGTGCTTACACAGAGTCCAGGCCTTTTCTGGTCCTCACACCGCCCCACCAGTGAGCAGGCTGGGGGTGCATAAGAAGCTGGAAGGGAACACAGCCGGGACAGCTGAACCCAACTGACCAAAGGGATATTCCATACCGCGTGATGTTATGCTCAGCATATAAAGCTGGGGAAAGAAGAAGGAAGGGGGGGATGTTTGGAGTCATAGCGTTTTGTCTTTCCAAGTAACTATTACGTGTGATGGAGCCCTGCTGAACACCTGCCTGCTGAGGGGAAGCAGTGAATAAATTCCTTGCTTTGTCTTGCTTGTGTGCATGGCTTTTGCTTTAGTTATTAAATTGCCTCTATCTCAACCCACGAGTTTTCTCACTTTTACCCTTCTGATTCTCTTCTCCATCCCACAGGAGCGAGTGAGTGAGCGGCTGTCTGGTGCTTAGTTGCCAGCTGGGGTTAAACCATGATACCATGGCATCCTGGTAAATCTGGAATTGCTTCACTGTCTTCACTAGAGTTACGCCAGCTTTATCCTGATGAGATGCAAACCAGAATTTAGCCTGAAAGTGAAGTAGATTGTGGAAGACATAGCGCTCATTCCTAGGGTGGAAACTTGACGTGTACGCTGTGAAGAAGTAACTCAGCCCCTGGCATTTATTCACTTGCTTCAGAGTAAGCTCACTATTTTCTTTAACATTCGTAGAAATATGTTTACAATAAGGGAGGGTCAGGCAAAGTGTTATACTTTAAACAAAAGACTTGGACTTTAGATAAAAATGGCTACAAACTGCAACAATGATGGATGAAAAATTACTTTCAGGAAAATGCATCCTGAAACAAATATGTTGCCCTGTATTCATGTCAGTCTACTCAAGGCAAGAACCCTCTTGTGTGCTACTGTAACACAGGTACAGACCTTCTGGACTATCAAGGTATCACATATCCACCCTACTGTTGCATCTGAGTGGGATAACCCTTCAGAAAGACCAAGTGACAAAATGTCATGTGCTAGTTTGGACAAAATTTCTTTGTTGATGAAAAATACAACAGCTTTCAGGATTCTGGCTATTCATGGAAGAAGGCAAGTGGAGTTCAAAAAAGAACTCTTCCAATTGCTATAATCCAAAAATTAAGAGGTTTGACAATCCACACAGCCTGAAATGTTGAGTTTATAACAACATTTCTCAAGACATGTCATAGAAACAAAGCACCACAAGCAGTATTTTTGTCAGACAGTGAGTAAGGTCAGGATGTACTTGGATTCAAAACCCTCAAGGGACACTCAGTTTCTGTAGGGAAGTTTCGACTCTTACTCTAGTAGAAGAACATGTGCTATAAATCTCTGTTCTGATAAAGTGAGCAAACACAGGCTTTGGGGTCAGTTCCTAAATAACACTGTAACCTGTGGTAAACAGCAGCCCAGTGTGTTGCTAGAAACTGCACTACAGTAAGATTAGATCTGGTGACTTCTTGCTTAAGCCCCTTTTTTTCACTGCGGTACTCTTTTTGCTGTTTTCAAGTCAGGTTATTAAGACATGTATAAAAAGGACATTTGTCTAATGTTATAAAATGAAAAAAAAAAATGTGAAGAAGTGTAGTGACTTAGTGAAAGGGATGTCAAGTGCAGTCCAGATCTTTTGAGTCTCATTCAAACACTCTCACCGCTGGGTCAGACATCTACCCCTCTTCTCCTTGCTGCAGTGAAGAAATGATCTTTGTGTACTGTTCCAAAATGTTTATAAAATATTGTTCTAGTGACCTAGCTTATGGTCTCGCCCTAGGAGCACTTCCATCTGGAAAACTTAAGATTGGGAGGTGGATGAATGGGTATCAACTCTTAACCAAGATCTGTCTCTGAGTAACAATAAACACTAGGTTTTTCTATTTCTTAAGAGGAGTTCAATTCAAAACCTAAGAACTGGCTCATGGATTTCAGGGCCACTTCATCAAAACTATGTAGCAGGCTCCAAATCCAACATTTTGAATACATGTGGAGCCAATTTTCAATGAAAATCTGAGTATACAAAGGCTTTGAATTCCCCCACGTAGCACATTTATGTTAGACTGAAGGAGTTTCTGTCCCCAGTAGACTTTCCAGAGAGTCTGAGTTGATGTAATACTAGCTCTCTGGCAAGTAAATTCATGTGAGAATGGCCAACCATTTACTATTATATTCCCTGCCAGCCTTCAAAAATGTCAGTTACAGGAGCTCAAATTCCCTGTCAGCACTGTAGGCTGCTGGTGGATATCTCTAAGGCAGACACAGGGGGCCAGAGACAGTCTAAATTGCTGCAAAAGGAAGCCTCACTTAAGCGTACATATATTTTTCACTACTGAGGTAGGCTTGAACCTGTTATGATTTGTAACCTAAAGTCGCGGGTCTCTTGGGTACCTCTGTCATGTTTCAAAAAGCATGCTGTGGTTGCTAGCTATGTTCATTGTATTTGCTGCCAAACAGCAATGTTGCAGATGGCACACATATGGGAATGATGTAGAAATGCTAACTAGAAATTGGTGACATCAAACCATGCCTCGTTCTTTTACCATCTTTGGCTTTGTAAAATTATTTCATTTCAATAATAAAAACCATTATTCTGAATGCTGTATATTTTTCCTTTAATGTTGCATTTTGACTTCTATTTTAGGGTTAATGGTTTTCTTTGTAACCCCTCCCACCCACTCACAGGCATACCATATTATCCTCTGGAGAAGACAGAGGGAGGACAAGGTTTGAGTGTGGAAGACCAGTTGCTGTAGATAGAGTTCACTAAAGATTTTAAGTGAGTCTCACTTTTCTTTTGACCTAGGTATTAATGATGCTAGTGGGAAATCAGCCATTCTTAACATACCAGTCTCTCTGATTTGTACACCCCCTCACTTATCAAAAAGAATACAAGAAAAGCTATAGAAGGTCAAGCCAAAGCTCCACCGAGCCCAGTGTCTGGTCAGTGTCCACCAGCTCCCTGGACATGTGCAGGGATAGGGGGAAATATTGGTGTCACTCTGATGAATGTCTCCTGCTGGTTTCCTGTTTTTATTTTTCAGACATATGACCCATACACCTTTTCCCTGTATTTATTTTTTTGTCTCCTGACATCATTTGGCTTCTTTCTGTTTCCCCTGCTAGCTCTATTTTTTCTGGAGAGGGTTGTGATGTTTCCTTAGGGCCGAGTGAAAGCTTGATAGTATAGGCAATGGTGGTAGGACATGTTATTTAGGGAGAACATGAGGGCTGTCTGCTGCCTGCAGCACTCACAGTTGTGGACTAGCAGAGGGGAAGGTCTGGGCCAGCTCTTTATTTGTATTTCATAGCCTCTGATGGATTTTCCCACCAATGATTGACTGCTATGTAGCATTTCCTATCCAGTCTCAAAGAGTTGAACACATTCAGGCAGGTTGTTCAAGAAAATCATAATCCATCTGAAACATCAAAAATTTGAGGTACTTACATATCTGAAAGCTTTAAACTTCCTTGTCTACTTCCAGCTGTTGAAAACATGCTTAGATGCAACTCATCCACGATGACTTAAAAAAACTTTACCACATACGTTAAGTATCTTCTTGTTTGCAGTCATCCTTGACCTTTTGCCTGGAGTTCAATACAGTGCTGAAGCTCCAACTGATGAGCAAAAACCCAAATGGTCCAGTGTGGGTTCACCAATCTTCATGCAAGTCCAGCTAGCACACAGGCCGGGCTGTTTCTAGATCCTAATGCAAACCACTGAAATCTTATTCGGGTTGTGGTCTAAACAGAGCAGGTGATTCCTTTCTTATTACACTCACACTCAGCTGGGATAACTGGAGACACGACATTTTTTTCCAGCATCAGCATCAGAGTAGGGTCCAAGTTAACCAACGTCACTTGTGTGCTTTACTGTACTGCTCCAAAACCCAGTATGATAAAGGAAATGGTAAAGTATGCAGGGTGGTAGGGGAATGCAGTAATCTGCTAGCTACGTCACCCTTGGTGCTACAAAGAACACAGGATGAATGAGACTATAAATCAACACAAGGAGTTTTGTCTATGCATGTAAAGAGTGTATAGTCCTAGTTAAAAGCTATTCCTAATCCCAATACATTTCATATTTCAGCTGTGTTTGAAACATGACACATTCACCAGATAGCGCTTCCTTATCAATACAGACCTGTTCAAAAAGCTCTACAGCTCACCATTGGGGTGGCAAGATATTACAGAGGGGATCACTGCAGTAGGGCCAGGCTGTATTACCAGCCAGCAACACTGACACAACACAGCCTGATTAGAAGAATGCAGCACACTCGCAAGGATAGAAATGTCATCTCTGTTCTGTGATGTAGTGTGCTAAAGGGCACTTAGGAATGAAATACTAATTTGAAAAGACGGCTCCACTGTATGCTTTTATATTAACCCCTGCTGTTGAAGACAGTGTGATCCTGCTAGTGCCCACTCTTCCCAGAATGGGACTTGCATGAGGGTTTGTAGTGTTATTGGGTTCTTCCTTTCCAGATAGATCCTCCAAGGAGGAGGTCGAGGGGGGCTTAGTGTGGATTTTGGGACCTGGCTTGCACCGACACCCAGCACAACACAAACGTGTATTTTCTATGGCAACAGGGATGACAGATAAACTTGTTTTCTGTCGTTCTTTCATGTTTGTGAAATAAGGGTCTCAGTGCTTATCTTTTTCACAGGGACAACTGCAGAGCTAATACTGTGCAATCAACTTTTTGAAATTCAGTCTGAAATTCTTAGCTAGGGCAGGTTTCCCACTGCCTCTGATGGACTTTCAGCTGAGTAAGGAGCACAGAGTCAGACCCCAAGTATTAACACCTCACATGCCACTTGATAGTACAGTCAAGCAGAAAACACACACAGTATAAAGGCTTGCCGCTCGGCTTTTACAGTAAACTATTTGCAGCCATAGGTTCTTTGTGTGGTATTGCAGAGAGTCTTTTACTCTGTCCTTCACCTCTTTAAGCTTCCTAAACATTGACCATCTTCACTTATGAAGAAAAATCCAGCATTTTGGCTTCCAGGTGAAAATGCTGTTTGTTTCACAATCCTGAAAGGGTAATTTTCACAAGTTAAATATTTGGAGCTCAGCTGTTTTGTTCTTCCTGCATCTTGACTGAAGCTTTGCACTGCAACTATTACAATGGTCTTTTAGAGACGGATATGTTAGGAATGAATTATCAGCTGCCAGCAGATAGTAAGAAACCTGTAATTAGTTAAACCTGGATGGACTATATGTAGGAATCAGGCCACTCTGATCACCACTGATTTAAGGTGATCAATGACTCAGCACTGGCTGATTCTCTTGCTGGACCTTGAAAGCAATTGCACAAAGATAACCTCCTTGCCCAGCTACAGCTGACTGACTTGCTGTGTACAAACAGAATTGTTCAGAGTTAATCATGCTGGCTGAAATCAGTGCTGGGAGAATGACTGTCAGATAGTGCCTTGACCTGCAATTCAACTTCAGTAGGTGCCTGCCTTGCTCTCGTTGGTAGCTTCAGGGCAAAACTTGACCTAAGCTTTTCAAAGGTGGAGGAAAAGCTGAGTTTTTCTGCCCCAAGAGGTGCTTTGGCTATGGGGAAGGCTGGGGTAGAGCTGGGAGGAGAGCTTGTTTTTATGAGCAGGTGTGGGACATGAAATGGCTGGGCACCCCATTTCCTCCCAGAGTAGCCTCCATTCTGGCACACCCCAGCTCCCCCCTCTCGACAACAAGAAGCAACCAGCGTGGCATACACCAAACTGGCTGTCTTGGGACAGAGAGTAATCTACATGTGCTCTGGAGCTGGCTCTACCTCCCTGAGCCACTGGTCCTTGGCAGTGGTTGGGCTTTGCATCAGCCTAGAAGTCCACCAACAGCCTAGAAAGGGGAAGGTGAGACTTCAGCATGATTTAAAACACAGGCACGCAAAGGGAAACGTAGGAAAAATTGAAATGACAAGGTTTTTGAGTTAATGCTATCTTGGCTGCCACCCAGGGGACCTGCTCTGTGCTTGACTGACTGCTGATGAAAATCCTACCTACTGCAAATACCCCATAATAAGACCAAAAATTGGCTCTAGCCCCCAAAATGTGAGACATCATCCCCTTTGAACCCAGCTGTGGTATATAGACAGGCTCAGCAGCGGGCTGATTCTTTCTGAGCTGTCAAAAATAGAGAACATAAACCTGTGGCGTGAGAAGTATTTTGCGTAGGTGATTCGTTTGTGGTTGTCACAGAGAGCCAATGTACATACAATTGCTGAGTTGCCCCCTTCTGCATGTCAAACACATGGCAGAACATTTTTTAGTGACGGGTGCTGCAAGACACTGTACCTTTTGTAAATGGACTTTGTGGAAAAATCCTAAACTGGCTGCTTCCAACAGGGAGGTATCAAGGGGAAAATTCACTAGAGGCATTTTTGCTAGGTCAGGCAGAAAGAAAAAAAAAACATCTTGCTGTGGATCTGCAATACTTCACAGGTTCATAATCTCTTTGGTCTCCCTCAACAAAGGTGATGATGGTGAGGAGTAAATGTAAAGCAGCTTTACCTGCTCCCAACAGGATCATCCTTAAGTCCAGGGGCTGAACAAGCTGAATTTTGTAAACTTTGTCTTTCCAAACCTCACAAATAATGGTCCCTATCAACCTTGATTTCTTTTTTCAAGACATTTTTATTTATAAAGGTCAGATTATGAATGCTGGACAAGGGTATTGGGGATTTCAAGACTAGCTTGCTATGGTGCTGACCTCTGCAGCGTATTGAGGTTACATTATGATTTAATCTGAAAAATGCTCTAACTCTTTGAGCCTGAGGGGTTTTTTTTCTCAAAAAATGGTAAGTAAATAAATAAAAGGGTGAGATAACCTCCCTTTCATGTGGTCTTGAAACACCCAATTAAAGGAATGCAGCCAAGTGAAGAGGGCTACAGAAGGACTTTTACAGCTAAAAGTTTTGAATGGATGAGAGGAGAATGAAGAGGATATTAAAACAAGCAACAGGAAGAAGAGGTTTGAATAATCAAGGTGTGATAAAAGCACCTGCCTAGGAGTCTTTTATGGGACAGTCATAGAGAAAAAGCTAAATGTTTTGTGAGATGGAATCTTAGGTGAATGACTCCAGCAGAGTATATAAGAGTTCATACACCTTGATTGTCAGTTTCTGTAACTTGATGGCAGAGTTCTGGCATAGCTGTAAAATCCAATAAGTGTTACCCCCTATTTTCCACCAGATAAAAAATTAGTGTGCTTGTTGAAAGCAACAGTCCTCACAGAATACTTACTGTCACACCAGAAAGGACCCTGTCTGTTCACTCGCCCTGCGATGTTTTTCTATGGAACTACCAAAGAGGATGCTTTGCCTTCTCCTCCTGTGAAAGAGGCATCCCATCCCTCCCATCCATCAAAAATAAGTGATCAGCAATATCCTGAATCCCAGCTAAAGCACAGCTCTCTAGCTTCTTCCATTAATCAAACTGGAGGTTGTATTTGGAAGGTTTAGCTGAATTTATTGAATGAACGGATATTTCTGATAGTAAATCATTTTGGTTCCCACAAGCATTTCACATACAGTTTTATTTTAAGGCTGGCTGGCCAGCTCTAGCCAATGCTGAATAAACAGGCTGTCTGTCTCTGTAAACAATATCTGGGATATCCCTCTTCTACAATAATACAACACATGTACTGCAGGGGGAATTTTCCATGTTGCATGAAAATTATTTATTTAATGGGATTTTCCACCAGAAAATGGAAAACACAGTACAAAACAAGGATTTTTCTACTATTTCTGAGCATCTGGGAACTTACTAGATGGTAGTGCTGGAACTCTATTATTTTGTTACCCCTAGTTCTGGACAGCACATTTTCTTAGCCTAACTAATATTGACAAGTAGATCTCAAACACATGGAGGCAAGAACTCCAGGACCTCTGTAGCTCAGATTGATCTTTGCATTGCGGCAGAAAAATAAATCTGAATGAGAACCTACCTGAAATTTGGGAAAGT
This sequence comes from Pluvialis apricaria, assembly GCA_017639485.1. Taxonomy (NCBI): domain Eukaryota; kingdom Metazoa; phylum Chordata; class Aves; order Charadriiformes; family Charadriidae; genus Pluvialis; species Pluvialis apricaria. Next base: position 14,409,852 of record CM030012.1, read on the forward strand.
GTGTACTGTATATGATACATTGGAACACTGTGCTGAGAGTCCTGACCTCCCTGTTGGAAGTTAGGTCACTTATCTTTTTCCCCATCCTTTGCCAAAACACATCAACATTAGCACAGGCACACACAGAAGAGCTGCCGTGAGACTTCTTGTTCGCCTGCAGTGACTAGACCCATGTCCCGTTCCTACAATAGCCATAGGAGAGGCTTTGACTTCCAGCTTAACCCCATCTCCTCTCATTTGTTTGCTGCAGAGGTGACCCTGGTTGTACCGCTGTCACTGCGACTCTTTGGACAAATGAACTGGGAACGTGAATGATGCCAGCACTTTGGCATCTAAATGAAGGAGAAGAATTGTAAAGTCTCTTTGCTTCTTCTGATAAAAAGCATGTTGTTTCTTCTGATAAAAAGCGTGCTTGTCGTTATTATAATTAAAATTCATTATTTTCATTGGGGTTTTAGCTGGGTTTGGGGGAAAGGAGACGGAACTGTTATAACAGGAAACCCGCAAATTAATGTATGACACATTTACTTAAGTCATTCAAGCCATACCAGGCAATACCAGCTGTAAACCTGATCTAGTCTGAACAGTTAGATTTCTTAATCTGCAGGAAAAAACAGTGATGAACATTAATTTTTATTTGACATTGAGTGGCTCTAAGCATTTTCACAGACAGACTTGGTATCATCTGTGTGTCATCTGGAACTACTGAATATACCATCTGAAACCCCTGCAGCATGAAGCGCTGGTTACTCCTTTTCTGCCAGAAACGTTAGTGGAGCCAGTGATGTAGCCACTGGGATATGTTCCAATGCTTCCTAATAAAAGAGCGAAAACTAAGCTTTCAAGACTACTTGCTGCTGGGCTAACTTGCTGTAGCCACATGATTTTCACATTTTCTGCAGAATGAATTAAATGATCCACAACGAACATCAACAACGGGAGTAACTCAATCTACACTTTAAAGAGCTGGTTGAAGCCCACACTTCCTCTAGCTTCAGGCACTGATGACTGATAGCAAGACTTGTAAACAAACTAGGAGAGATAGCACAGTCCTGTTCATCTTCAGCCCCCTGCTGTCACAGCTCCTCCTTTTCCTGACCAAGAAAATCTTTATTCTAACCCATGTACCTCACCTCTCTTATAGCCAGAGAAAAACATCTTCGTGTATTTCAAATGAAGCAAATTGCTGTAGGCTTTTTTGGATGTTACAGATGAGCCAGAGTCTGAGCACTGGATTTGGCTCTAGATGTGAATTGCAAATGCTAGTAGAATTGTGGATTTTTTGATTTCTAGGTTTTTTTTATAAGAATGGCTTTGTTCAAGAAAAATCACAACATATTCTCACGTCCATTTTGATTCAGGATGGTGAGTAAACATTGGCTGAAGTGTTGCCATTACAGGGACCTTTTTTTGCATCAGGGTGAGCAAGAAGTAACTGCTCCCTCAACCCCTTCATCGTTAGGCTGAGTGGAAAACCAGTGCTTCCTCCCTGCATTTTGAATTAGACTGAAATAAAAAAAAAAAATCAAATAAAACTCACTCATGAGCCCTGAAGCACCAAAGCATGATTGGTAAGGTCAGATTCAGTGATCCGATTCAGAGAGATCATCCATGTCCCTGATGTGACTGTGATCCATCAGGGGACAGCATGGTGCAGGTAATCTGGAGCATTTGGTTCTCCGTTCTGTGATGGATGCAAAAACGACAGGCTGCCAGTACCCTTGAACTGGACTTGACCGAAGTTCGTCAAACCCAGCAAGCTTTGTTAATCCATGCTGTCTCAAGAAATAAATGTTTTCCAATAAAACTTGGATTTTATTTGAAAAAATCTGGATCTATTTGCAGCTGTCTGTGCTAGTCTTCTGGTTCAGAAGGAGCTTCTGCAATGATTGATTTACTTCTTAACTCGGAGACACATCTCTAAAGAAAGCTTAGAATAACAATGCGGTTTTCTGCTGCCCACTTGGGTTACAGACTTTCCAAGACTATGGCCATCTGCTGCTTCACAGCAGTAAGAGGCCACACTGTAGTTACCCCACAGCCACTTCTGTAATATGCATGATTATCATTATCTTCATAACTAATAACAGATTTATAAGGCTTTGAAGTTTTGCTTTCTTTGCTGGCTTGGGAGAACAATAGTGAGCAACGTGGGCCTGGGGGTTTCTTCAGTCTCTCAAACTGGTGGAGAGACTGTCAGCTGTGAGAGAAGCCAGTCCACACTCACTTGAATCCAGTGATCCTTATCCAGTCTTGTCTTGGTTTCTAAGAAAAACTTAAGCCAACTGACCTTTGCATAGTCTGAACTTGATTTTTATTCTTGAAATCTAAGAGAAAAAAAAAAACCTCTGTATAGTAGTAATTTAACTCTTGCATTGACATTTGGTTGGACGTTGATACTAAGAACACATATATTTAAAGGGAGGGTGCCAGGAGAATGGGACCAGTCTTTTTTCAGTTGTGCCCAGTGATAGGACAAGTGGTAACGGGCACAAACTTGAACATAGGAAGTTCCATCTAAACATGAGGAGGAACTTCTTTACTTTGAGAATGGCAGAGCACTGGCACAGGCTGCCCAGAGAGGTGGTGGAGTCTCCAACTCTGGGGACATTCAAAATCTGACTGGACACCGTCCTGCGCAACCTGCTGTAGGTGACCTTGCTGTGGCAGGGGGGGGTTGGACTGGATGATCTCCAGAGGCCCCTTCCAACCGCTATCATTCTATGAACACATAAAATGTGATTTGCTTATAGTGAATGGTTTTCTACAGCTGACAAGCAAGTAGAGGAGCCACTGAATTCTGTTTAGAACAGAATGGTACTTCAGATTTTTGAAAGCCTCATAGATCCAAAATATAGATAATTGCCCTACAAGTTTTAAAAAACAGAACAGAATATCTTTTCACTTCTCGTGGAAGAAGGGTGACTGTATTAATTTGAGCGTGTTCGGAGCCCTTTGATGGAAGTACAAACTGATTGAAGCTCCTTTTCACAGGCACATACAAGGTTTGATGAAATTTTCCTTTTGAAACTTTTACAGAAGCATCTGAGCTTTCTGGTGAAAAGAAGTGAGATGCTAAACTAGATCTTAGATTAAAAAATAAGATGCGAACAAGAAAGAACAAAGCACTGTGCTGGGGTCTACTTTCAGTCTTTTGTTTTCCACAGAAAATTTCCAAGTATCGTGGTAAAAAAAGGAGGAAAAATCATAAAATTCTTAAGAAGTTTTCTATTTCCTGCCTGGCTCCACTTTTAATAGCGAACAAGCCAGGCTGCACAACACTTACGGACTAGAAGCAGAGAATGCCACAGGGAGAAATTTAACTTGGCACAAACATGCTGTTGCTAGTATTTGTCGAGGACACTGGAGTTAACCATTGCTCCTCCTGGGAATATCTTGGGATTTGATGTGAATGTAAATGTCCATACAAGTCATCAAGTCTCCTCAGTTATAAATACAGCCTCCAAAACTGTGCCACCAACAGCAAAACGCTGCTGCTTCTGTGCTCAGCCTGTACACTGAGTCAGTGGCAAACACAGCAGGAGGAGTAATACTCATCATGGCTTTTTGTGTCTAGTAATAGGCAACCCGTGAGTTTTGGATGGCTGCAATCTAGCGGTCATGTATGAAGGATTACAAACTCAAGTATGCAGAAAACCCGCCCGACGGCTCTACTGGGAATATCCTCTGTAACTTACCAGCTGCTTTTTTTAACCTTTGCGTCTTAAAAGACTGAGTGGTAATTTTTTAATCGTTACTTTTAGAAGGAGGTGTATACTGCAAAGCAACGTGTGGCAGCATCAGAAGGGGTGGGACAGGCTATAGTACCTGCCTATTTCTTTTTCTTTTTTTTTAAACATAGGGTGTAACATAGATGGTGCTCTGCGGCTCACTGTTCCATGTCTAAAACCTTATCTGGTGCTTTAGTCATGGAAAAATCATTTGCAGCACTTTGTTTCCTCTCAAATTGAGGTCAAAATGTGCTAATGTCTGGTGGGAAGGGCTGCAGAGTCTAAGGTATGATGGACTGGAAGAGCCATTAAAATGCAGGTAAGGTAGAAATAGCCCTGCAGCGTGTGGGGCTAGATTCCTGTGCTGAATTGCAATGAATTCCTAAGGTGATGTCATAGAATTTAACTGATGATAAGTTACCAAAGATTGGGTGAGTAAAGATGAAACTAAACCCAACCATGTAAACAAGAAAGACAGTGTGATTGGCACCCGAGCTAATTTCCTAAGAGAACTTGTATCTCCTTTGAAGGAAAACACTTGAAAAGAGTTTAGTAACATTTTTAGAGGTCATTAAGTGAAAGCAATTTATTTAAACAAAGTAAAAAGCTGCTGTTTGCCATTCAGGACCTTTCTACTTTTGGATATAAGCAGTGTAACTCCAATAACGTCATTACCCTTTGAGGAGTTAGTCCTGCTGAAGAGCAAGCCCATAACGATTACGTTGCTCTTTAGTAGTGCTACCTCTTACTGCACTGTGCCTGCCTTCTCTGCCACAGGGCACGTCAGCACAGAGGTCCTGGAAAGCACTGAAAGGAAAACCAGAACAAAGTGGTATGAAGAGGATGTAGGTCATGAGGGCAAAAGGAATCTATTTGGGACTTCCTCAAACCCATAACTTTTTTCTGGTGTTCGCAGTTATTTGCAGACTGCCCTACCCCATAAAACATTCTGGAACACGCTGGATTACTCAAGCATTCAGTGTCGTTCCCACAAAGTCTTTTATAAAGCAGTGAGTAATCTGAGAGACAAAAATAATTCAAGACCTCGGTTAATCCATTTTGCAGCTGTGGTCAGCTTCATCTCTGGTCACTGTTCGGGATGCACAGTCTGGGGGAACAGAGCACCAGACAGATTCAGAGCAGTTACAGGCAGAGTTTCCATCATTTAGCCCATTTCCATGTTGGGATAAGATTACTCCTTATTTGTACATTGAACTGCCTATTGTCTAACTTTAAACATCCCACCAAAGGGGTTCTTAGCACTCTCCCCAGAGGCAGTGCCTCAGACAAAACAGGACCTTTCCACAACAATCAGCAGAAAATTTTACTTGTAAAGATGTCAGCCCACTATCAGGGCCAGGCTAAGGAGTACAAAGACCAGATTTGTGGTAAGCACAGAGGGGAGGAAGGGGACGATAACATCAGCAGCCTCACTGGAGGGGGGAAGCCTGTTCGAATGGGGCTCCTCTCAGGATCCTCACTAAGTGCTCTGGGGGTTGTAGGGCTGGTGTATCAGGAGGCTCTTCTCCACTATGTCAAGGGCTGAGGGGTGTCTGAGCTATTTCAGCAGCTGAAAAGAGAACTCAGCACTATTATTTCCCCAACGGTAGTTCAGATTTACAGTGGCAAGGGAAGAGGAGAGTGGAGGCAGCTTGGTAGGGGGTCAGGTAGCCACTGCTCTTGATTTTGAGGCATGTTAAGGAGGACAACCTCACCTCTTACTGTGGCTGACTACTGTAGATACATTGAGTGGTCATGAGAAGAAGAGTCTATTAATTTAGACTGGCAGTATTCAATGATTATCATTAGTAAGATCTTATAGAGAAATTACAATCACAGCTGGCATCATGAGTTTGGAACTGTCCAGGCTAGTCTTTCTTGCCTTTACAGTAACATGGTGGGGTTTTTGTTTTGTTCCCCCCTGCCCCCGCCCTGCTCCAAGGAATTCACAAGATGCATTGAAACAAAAGTAGGAGCTGAGATCTTGAAAAATTGCCCCTTAATGTGTTTTCCTGATTCTGCCTTCCTCTTTTCAAGGGTGTTGCAGCCTCTTGTTTCTCCATCATTTCATCTGAGCTCTGAAATGGGCACCCACAACTGCAACCAGTTAAACCCATTGTTTCCTGTCCAGTGTCAGATTTGGTATCTAGTTTTTGCAGCAGGGCAGTACGGCATGAGATTGCGGGGGTGGGTGAAGAAGAAAATGCCATTGAACTGCTCAAGGAAACCCAGCCTACTTCTAGATTTTAGTGCAAACAAATCATCCCTCTTCTAAGACAAATTTTTTCCTCATTTGGAAATGCTTCTTTTCTTATATTTTATTATTCTAAAGAATAAGATATGGAGCCCTCCGTCACTCGAGGTTTTTAAAATAAACCCATCATTCTGGCATTTGGCATACTTTGAAATGTACTGTACCAAAAGTATCCAGACCCAGAAGGAGAGAGTTTCAGTGACATGATGTCCACTTTCACAGCACTATTGTTCCCACTCCCAGTTCATCATATTAGGGTTGTTTCCAGTGGCTACATGAACAGCTTATTGCTAACATCTTTGTCAAGTACAATAGTTTAAACATGCATCCATGGCGCAAGTACGCTCAGTAATTACATTTTTAAGACATGGGCAATCAATTAGGAACCACACTGGTATGGAGAGAAATTGACAATACTAATTGTCTTCTGTTACTGTCACCGCTTATTCTGCTCCATTTTGCTCATTCCCTTCGTTTTCCCAGAGAATCCAGATTCACATGGGGGACTGCTGGGCAGCTGCACAAGTTGGATGCCAGTGTCTGGAGTGTGTTTCCTGGCCCCCTCAGCTCTGGTATGTGAGTGACAGGCTGCCTACTGACAGTACCCACTTTTAAGGGCTCAGATATGACTCCACTTTGGCTGGCTGCAGTAGGTTTGGGGCCAAGTATAAACCAGCATGGGTTCAGCTTGAAAATGAGTTGTGGAGCCACCCTGAGAAATGCTTTCCTTCAGCTCATTCTGAATTGTGAAAGTGTCAAGTTCTCTGGGATTCCATAGGAGATACAGAAGTGAAATACCTTTTTTTTAGCTTAAAGTAATATACCTCAATGGCATATCCTCAAAGTATGCAATCTACCCATGTACAGCTTCATTCCTGGGGAACTGAAAGTGTGCCCACCTTCTAAAGAAGCTAATAAAGAAAGAGGACAGTTGTACTAAGCTTTATAGGCTGATTACTGTAAGTATATCTGCTGTCGCGTTTAACCAATTTCCTACTATTTTTCCTCATCCCTTCCTCTCTCTTTCTTATTGCTTTTTGAAAAAAATCAGGGGAATACAGTGTATTTCATGAAATTAATTCAATATGCATAATAACCTGGCAAGAAATAGGAGAGGTTTTGGCAGTGCAGGACTAGGGATCATCAAAATGGAGACATAAAAAATCTGCAAATCATTTTAACTTAATACAACAGTAAATAGGAATTATCAGGAGGAGAAGTTTGATTAACTGCATAAAGAAGCGCAAGGCAGATAAGAAATCTTTTTTGCATTGCCGTTAGAGTGAAAGGCAATGATGGGAAAGTATGTATGAAGGAAAAAGCGAGACTTGAACACACTTTAGGTCAGATATTAATAGGGTTTGGGAATAAAGGAGGAATAAGGCTGTAAGAATTTGTAAGTGGAATCTGAAGACTGCAAACAAGATTAAAAATATAATAACAGAGACTTCAGGAAAGAGGTGGAGTGAAACTCTAGGGGGAATATATACTCAATAGAGGTTCAGTAGTTTGCGAACATAATCTTTGTGTGGGAAATTACTAACCATACATAAATTCTCAAAGCACGTCCACACATCATCTCTCCATTCAGTGAACTTTCTTCTTACCACACTGTCCTGCTGTGTCAGTACTGAAAATGAGTCTGGGAAGTCCAGGGATATTGAAGAGTTCATACAAACTTGGCATCTCATAGACAGACTCTCCAGGTGAAAAGATGATGAGCTATGAGATATATCCCCTTCTCTACTTTGACCCTATTTAGGTTTCTGCTGTTACTTGTACATATCCCAACAGAGGGGGGGGTGTGTGGAAAGCAAACCCCAAACCCCATCCTCGTGACTTTGCACTAGCCAAAGGTGTAATGGACAGTGTACTTTCATATGACCAACAAAGTCAGCTTAGTTCAAATCTTGGCATTTAAGATGCAGCCTATCATGGGCAATGATGAGGCAGACGTGGAAAAACAGCCCTTCCCTAATCTTGGAACTGTTTTCTGGACCAAAAAAAAAAGCACTTTTCCTCATGATCTCTTTTTATATATTGCAAGCATCCTCTGTAAATATTGTAAGAGAGATATCTGAAGAGAAATAAGAGGAGATCTAGAAAGCGTATACACTTGATAGAAGTTCAACTGTTTGCAAACACAGTTTTTATGTAGGAAATTATTGCCCCAAATTAAGTTCAAAACTAATACATGTATGGTCTTTTCTTCTGCTTTGCTCCAGCTACGTGTCTGTCTACAAGACATAAACTTCATTCTGTCAAGGAGAGGAGATATACCCCCAAGTCCTGTTCTCCCAACAGCAGAAATCCAGCTATTGACCTAATTATGGGACCCTCCTTGCTGAAGGCTAGGGAATGACCTTTTCTAAGTAGGAGAAGATTGCATATCTCTGCATAACCCTTCCAGCCACTTATCTAAGGGTTATCTGTCAGCCTCCCTAACTCCTCATCATGAGGGTAATCTTCTCTGACCTGTACATTGCTGGATAATTCAGGTACAAGGTTGCACAAGAAAGGACTCAATAGTTCCTGATGAACAGAAACATAAGCATTTAAGGCAAAACTCTGCCTTCAGTTGTAGGTCTGAAACTCTAATGAAGGTGAATAGGAATATATGAGTACAGAATATGGGTCTTCCATTTTAGAGTGAGCTTGACTCTGTCTCTACTCTGAAGCTGGCAGTTTCCTCTCTGTCCAGTCTCACATGAGACTCATATGTCACTGTCTGGGCTATAGCTGATGGTTCTTTCTCATCTCATTGTTTATACTCTCGTGACCTTTTGTTGTTCAGGTGTCAAGAGCCCTCATTATCATTTTAGACATGAGGTCATGCTTCTAATCAACCCTCCCCCCTTATTCAATTAACATTTCCAATGTTTTTAAATTAAGTATGTTGGTCCAGAGGCCAGGGAATTTCCTTCCAATTAGTACCAGTAGTGAAAGGCACATATCAAAGTTTATTTGCTTGTATCAGTACTCTCTTTTGATCTACTGAAAGGATCTGGTGAACGTACAATTAAGAAGTTCCTCCTAGGTATCTTTCCCCAAAGGACCAACAATACCTGCCGGGGATCTATTAGCATTTCAATATGTTTCCCACCTCAGGAAATGTCTCTGCTTCCTTGCCTGACTGGTTAATGTAGCTGCATATTTTGCATGCATACCACTTAAAATCACTGCCTGCCATTGCTGAGACTCATTATCTTCCATATTGCACAATTAGGGATTAGACTTGCATTCAACCTTCTTCACCTCTCAAGGGAGGGTCAAATGTGCACAGCCATTTCGGAAGGGTCAAACATTCAATGCTGTCAGAGAGGGACCAGCAGCATCCGTGACAGACAAGAGGAGGGTGACAGTGCTCTGTAGGAAATGCTTGTATTACACTAGCGATGTGCACATTTCTCGATGTCTTCACAGGCATATCTCTAAGGTGTGTGTGATTACCAGGCCTTGTCTACACAGCTGCTGGGCATGTGGACTGAACAGAAGAGTGCTCAGAAGGCATGAATACTTCCTGATCTCAGCCTCAGATTACATCTCTTGGAAGCAGAGCAGAATAGCTTGTGGGGAGGATATTCCACCATATTATTACTTTTAAAGTACTGAACCCTTAGTACAAACCAGAACATGTCAGAAGCACACCATTTTAATGAGACTTAGGAATAGATCAACTCTGCCAGAAGTTATATGGGAGTATAATTGCCTCAACATTTGCGTGTAGTGACATACAGCATGTCTACGTCTTGACCTGGTTTAAGCACGTAGTCTAAAGGATTCTTTACCCAACTGTTGGATCTCACAATTGCAAGTCAGATGCACTAAGTTCCCGTTTGAACTCAAGAAGATTACTGTGTGCATCTTGCCAAGGCCAACCTGTGCAAACACAGCCTGTAATTTGGAGCGTGATTATAAACAAAGATAGTCCTAGAGCATTGAAATCCAAGGCTCAATTCCAACTTTACAGCCAGTAGGTGTGTGGAAATTTTCTTTGCTTGAAATCACTCACGTACGGGTGACCTCCGAGTTGTAGGACCTTTTTATCCATTCTTCTCCCCTCTCTCTTATCTGTCCCTGTGACCGATGGCAATGCCATGACTGCGCTGCATCTGACGCGCCACCACATTAGCACGCACTGGTGGTTGGACTAAGATGTGTTACATATCATCCTTGGGGCCCAATCCCTTTTCTTTCCCACTACAGTACAATATGTAGTAAGTACAATCTCTGTCTCAATATCTCTTCCAATATTTGTTATAATTCAGGTAGCTTCTACTTAGTGGAGATGAGCGGTTCATGGATGATCCTGAGTTTATTTTTGAGTAAAGGAGAACCATCTTGTGGTTTGTGGTGTGTGGGAAGGGGATATTCTGTCGACCAACACGGACTAAGCATCCGTTACATGTTTTGCTGAGATTATGAGGGATGAGACTCAATGACCCAGATTGTCCTCTCTAACTCTATAGCCCTCTATGTTGTTCAGGGACAGAGAGTTTTTTCTGAAGTGCATTCAGTTATACTTCAGACTGAGAGATCAGTTTGGGAATTCTTTCAGGAAAGGAGTTTCAGTTATCGTAATAGTGAGAGGAATTTTAAAAGGGAAGGGGAAAGCAGTTAGTGACATACACAGCAAAAGAAATACAGAAAGAATACCAGTGGCAATATTAATCCAGGAGGAATCTAATCTAAGCCTTTTAGGTAGAGAGTGCCGAGTCCTTTCTTGCATTTATCAGTGAAAATCAGAAGTAACTCCCCCAAAGTCAGTAGATTTATGCCAGCATAGCCCAAGGAAGCAGACTGCCTGGAACCACTGCTAATTTGAACACAGACCAATATAAGTCTGTGGGAATAAATCTTATATAGTGGGTATTAAAGTGAAGTGTTTGTGTCAGCCTAACCTGTTCCAAATGTCAAAGTCAGAAGGATACTACAAACCGGGAAGATCTGTTGCAAGAGAGGAAAAAAAAAAAACAGATATGTCTGAAAGTATTCCTACTGAAATCAGCAGTGGTTTTGGCATTGGCTTCAAGGGTTGCAGGATTCAATGCACGGGAGACTATGACAACAGGAATTTTAGAAAGGGAAAGTTAATAACCCGCCAGTGAAAGAAGGTACTGAGCTGAGTCCCAACATGCTTCCTGCAAGATCATAAGCACGGCTGGACAAATATTGAATGAGAGTATTGAAACATCAGGCAAAGTTTATTCCTAGTTTACACTGAAGGCAGATGTCCTAACTGTGGGATTGATGATGTTTCTCCACACATCATCAGGCTTGTAGAACTTTGCAGTGCAGAGGAAAAATCTGGGTCTGGGTGGTGTGTGGATACAGACATCCCTGTTTCTCACTTTCTACTTTAGTGTTGCAATGGGGAAGTGCAGAGTTTTTCCCATCTCGGGGATGAAGTCATGTCTACAGAGCAACTTTGTGAACTCAGGATCCAATCCATCGTCCAGCAAAACCAGAGAGAAACTTTCTATGGGACTACAATGACAGATGAATGAGACTCATAGAAAAATGTGCACTGTATCTGAGTTACCATGGGTGTTGTGTACCTCTGATTAAATTCAGGATCATCCCTCTTTTCTGTACAAAAAGCTAAATTCAATTTATTTGTGCATTCAGCAGGGTTGGTAACTTTGCAACCCCAATAGACCTGGGAAAAACTAATAAGATTTGATTCATTTATCACTGTAACCTTGGATTTAAATGCCACAGTCACCAGCTTTATCCCAAGAGGCACTAAAAATCTTCAGATGCTGGTATCAACATATTTTCTGCATGACTCTGTTTATAAAGAAATCCTGTTGTCACAGACTGATCAATAAGAGGCAGGTATGCCTTAGGTTTCTAATCATTATGAATCCATTTAAAATTCAATGCTATAGCAGCGATCGCATTGAATCATTAGGGGATTTGCAAGGATGGCTTATGTAGTTTCACAGCAATTCCCTTGTAATTCAGCACTAATTAAGCATTATTTCATGCAGGAAATAATGAGCTGTGGAAACACTGTTAGTGCCAAATAATGGAATAAAGGTGTGTTTACATATTATAAACACTCCATGAATGTTCAAAGAGGTTAGAGCAGGTCTTGACTTTTTTACCCCAGGGAAGAGAAGGGATCCTAAAGAAGTCATCTTGCTTAACTCAGTTGAGTATAGCCTAAATAAATATTGAATTACAAAGGGACACACTGGAAATTGGAAAATCACTCTGACTTTGCACATTTGAAATGTCAGTGGTTTAATTATTAGATTGCTTCCAAGTCAGTGCTGTTCCTGAGAAGTTTTTGCTGGTTATCTAAGGCTCAGAGTAATTGAGTTGGTGTAGCAGACCTTATTGTTATTTATAGCAGGCAATAAGATTTGAAACTTTTTATGTGAAGGGAAGTTTTGACACAAGACTTACAGAAGATGCCAGTTTCCTACTTTATTTAAGACCAGATCACTAGCTGCTCAACAAAAAGAACTTTCCCAGAGCCCAATACAATGTGGACATCCCAACTTTCCTCCTGTATTACCTCATATTCCAGTCAGGGCTTGGATCTAGAATGGGGTGAAAAGAATCTATTCCCTGTTTCATAGGGACATTGCCATAATCCTTTCATCTCTAACAGTGCTTACTGCGCCTGAGAAGGATGGGATCATGTTCAAAGCTAAATGAAGAGCAGATGCCAGGAGAGCCCTGGTCATGGCTCTTCAGTCCATCGCTGAGATTGTCTGGGAGAGACTGGTTACCACAACATGGCACACCCTGACCTGTGTGGTGGGGTGGGATTTTAAGGGGAGTTGCAATGTTCACGGCCCAGCAATTTTGGCTTCAGATCACAAATTAGACCCTTAGAAAAACATTGTATCTGAACAGCTCAATTAGAAATGAGTTAATCAGACATATAAGTCTTTTGGCTTGCACTATGGCATGTGAATACTTGCTACAAGTATTTTTCCCTTAACCATGAATGGCTCAGTCATTAACAGAAGTTGTTGAGAACGGGGTTTTATTTTGTTTTACTTTGAAAAATCAGCAAAATGCCCAAAACATCAACTATTTTGAAAAACACAGATATTGGCCTGTGGGGGGAAAAATCAGTTGAACAAAAAGCATTTATGTGAAGAAAAAAAAAAGCCCACAATATTGTTTCCAGAAGAGTTGCTTATCTATCCTGACATAGCTAATTAGACGTTAGACATAGCTATTACAATTATTTAAAATATCTGCTTGTTGCTTTTATTGTGAAGGAAGAGCTAGTATCTGAAGGGAAAACTACTGAGACTTTCAATGGCTGTAGTGTGACTCAATGGCTGGATACCTTCTGAGGCTCTGCTATGTGGAAGGATGTGCTAGGAAGAGTCACCAGCATTACCATGTTGTATGGAATTCCCCTTAATGGCATTCTGTTGCAGAGCATCTGGAAATGGACCTTCTGAATTTTTTCCATGAAGAAACAGATACATTGCATTATGATGGCTAGTAACTTGTCTCCTAGTGCTCTCCATGGGAGCAGAGAAGGGACAGAGGGACAGACATGTTGGACATCTCATACCAGAGCTGGCTGAAGGCCTTTGAGTATTAAGCTGGATTTTGGTGCCCAAGGACAAGGGAGAAATAGCTATACTGTGCCTATGGTCCCTGAAGTGCTGCTGGATTGAGACAGGTGAGGTGTGGGGGGAACACAGCCCACTTCCCCCTGATCCCCTCGACTCTGTCTGGGGATGGGCAGTGCCTGTGTGGTAGCCACCACAGAAGGGGAGCAGCTGTGCACAAAGGGAAACCACAAATCTCGCTCAGTTCTGAGGTGCTAAGGATGATAACACCTGGAAGAACAGCTCTTTGGATGCTGTTTTCTGCCTGCTGCTTTTGCTGCTTACGGCCCTTGATGACTGTGCAGACGCCCATCATTTCCAAGCAGCCACTGCAAGACGAGGAGAACCTGTCAGAGCAAAAATGAGGCTGAGAAATCTTTCTCAACTTTCTGCATCGCATGGATTTCTGGGACAGTTGATTAAATATTATAGCTCCCAACATCACCATGACAGGCGGAGTGGGTGACAAGGTCAGGGAAAGGAGGAGCTTGTTCCTTGCAAGTCCCATCTTCACGACTGTGGATGCAGGTACCGTGTCAGTCCTTCAATCAGGCTGGCATTTGCCCTAACCTGTATTGACTTGCGAGACCTCTTCATTTCCTTGGCTGACTCTCCTCACTCTTGCAGCTCTGAAATTCAATATACGAGAAACAGGAATGCAAGAAAGCTTTGAGGCCTTAGCTAATCAGCTGTTGTCAGGTGGGAGCTTTGCGACACATCATGAGCAATGGTTTTATTTTCCTCATTCTTCTGGAAATGCTGTTTGGGTTGAATTCAAAATGCGGGTCAAGTCAAAGAGGCAAGACTTGCTATTGGAAGTCTTCCTCTGCAACATTCCCTTTGCTGTCAAGGGGAACCAGCTGCTCCTCAAATACTTCTAAGACCAAATTCAAACTCCTGCCAGTCCAAGCTGCTGATGGCTCCATGCAAAGTTAATTGCTTGCTTGTTGTGTTTTGTTTCTGCTGTGGCTGTGGTTGTTTCATGTAGATTTTTTCCACCCCGTTCCTTTCCAAGCAGTAACTTTCCTCAACAGATATGGCTTTAAACAAAAGAAGATGCTGCAGCTTCAATGAAAATTTAAAAGTCAATGAGACACACACAAAAAAGAGACATGACCCAGGATGAGCTCAGTCCAATGAATAAATTCAAACCATTTAGTGAATGTTTGGAAAGATCAGAAGGGCACCTTTGCTTGCAGCATTTTAACAAGCCTCCATGAATTAGCAAGAGGCCTGAAAAATGAGTGGCAGTGGTGGGGAGTAATTCAGTTGTGATCACTTGAGGGTGATGAATGAGGAAGTGACATAGTCTGTGCAGAGACAAGTCATCTTTTCTGAAACAATTGTATTTAGCCCTCGTGGCTGGAGATTTATATTGCAGTGGTGGCAACACTGGTAATTAATGAAACAGTCCTGGCTTTTGGGGGGAATCTTAGAAACGCCATGCTGAAGGAGCAATGTGAAGACCCACAGAGATTTTCTCAAAAGGCTGAAATATTCCTAGACACTGGATGTTGCTGTACGAGAGGTTGATAAATTTGTCTTTAGCCTGGGAGATTGAGCATGGTTTAAAAGGGCTGGGAAAAAAATGACTTCAAGGCACGTTTTCAGGTAGATGGAGGATGAATTAAGATTAATGAGAGTCTTACAAGTGGGCTGAAACTAGCAGACCTGATAGGAGAACAGTGATAAAAGCCAGCAAGACTAGCCTCAGAATGTGAATTACTTGCTTTATTCAGTGCCCCTTGTGGTTATGTCTAAGCCATTTGTGTGTGCATGTGTGTGAATGCATGTATGTACAACTGACATCCATTTTACATTAACCATGCACAAAATCTCAGTGACTATCAAGACAAAAGGAGGAAAACATGCTTAAATCCCAAGATGCAAGACTTTTTTTTCTCTCCTTCCCAACTGTAAATCAAAATGCTGATTGTGTCCTGTTAATAGTTAAATGTGCTCTAAGTTAAATAGACCTAACAAGGCAGTTTTCAAACAGGAAACCTGGTAGGAGTTTAATGACATCTTACAGTACACCCATCCTGGCAATATAATCATTAAAATTTGTCAAGTGTAAAAACAAATGACAAAATATTACCCCAGAGCAACTTACTGTATAAATGCAACAATGAAGCTGCTAAATGGTTTCTCTGGATATTTACTTCCAGAACTGAAGTCATATTGATTTGGCTTCACCTCCTGAAGGGCATGGGTTCATAGTTTTATGGAGAATGCAAGATTAGAAACATTCACCTTACACAAGAGGTTTCCAAGTGTGCACTGCAAATTGGTGTAGAATTATTAAAAAAAAAAGAGCAGCCAGAAATGACTGAAACTGTATTGGACACACAAAGATTTGTGATTTAAAAAAAAAATAAAAATGCTAGAAAGTGGATTCTGCACTGAGTATCCACACTCCTATACACCATTCCTAAAATCGCACAGATCCAGGCAGAACATTTGCTGCTTGCAGAAATTTCATGGGAGGAGAGACCTCATTGCTGAAAGGTCCTTAATGCAAAAGCCATTGATCATGAAGATGAAAGCAAAAAAATCCCATACAAATGTATGTAAATATGTTCAGGTATTTGTGAACACTAAACCGTAAAATCCAAGGGGATGTCAGAATATGAGACATTGCCATTGTGTCCTGCCTGAGTTTGGAAACGGGCTAACCCCATGGATTGCAGTGCCTGGTGGGGAGAGATTACACCAGAAGAGGAAATGCAATGCCATTCGCCTGATAATGCAGTGTCTTCATGTTCACGCTCTGACACCTTTTTAAACAATCGACTGCTTGTGTAGTAGGACCTATGTACTGCAAACACTTGTATTCTCACTGTAAGGAGTGTTTGCATGCAGTATCTTTAAAAAATTTACGTAATCATTATGCCCCTCTCACAGTATCCAGAACTTGGGAGTGAGTGAAATCTACAGCTCTTGCAAATGGAGATGTCTGACTTCTGCGTCCTTGGATGACAACTATTCTACATAATTTCTGGGCAAGTGAACAAACCTTTGAAGGCAAAGGAACTACTCACTCACTTTGGTATATATCACTCCAGTTAATAGCAGATGGCAGGACTGGAACTGGGACGTGGTTCAAAATATGAATGACTTCTTTGTATGATAGCATGTTCCCCTTTATGCCTCTTTTGTAGTGTAAAAAGCCATAACTGTAATGTATATTAACTTTGATATTGTGTTACTTCAGCAGCATAATGTAGAGGGGCCCTGATGAAACTCACACAAAACTTGCTGAGTGGCAACTGAACCTAAAGAGATTTTCTGATTAATGAAAGAACTGCTCAGTATCGATCATCTTGAGGCTGGCTAAGCATTGTCATTATGCTCAGTATTTGAATGTGAAATCATCAGGAAATAACTATGTGACTGGATTTCACTATTTTTAGGCAAAATATTCCTTCAAGAAAAATAGTCTTTGTGAAATTTTTCCTTGACTTTTCAAAGCAGTGGGAGAACAGTTCTTAGAGGGAAAGAGAATGTTTTTCATACACAAATATAAGCAAACCCTGAATTAAAAGATGGATAGCATCCTTGTTATTTTTGTTTGTTTGTTTTTAAAATATGAAGTATCACTATGCCAAGATTTGTGGGTATGAGTTGTCCATACATTTGCATACTTCATAAACAGTCTTCCCTGTGCATGGGAGCTTGGGAGAATTTTTTTGGTTGTTATGAGGTGTTTCAGTAATTTTACAGTATTGTAACGCAATCATTCCTTATTGATGAAATTTTGTAACTCACATTATAGCTTCCATACAGTTTAGAAGAAAATTCAAAATCCCTTCATCCCAACACTTTTATTCTGCCCAATGCGTTATTGGGTGAACAAAGCATGAGAAAAAATCCTTAAAAGTTGGCCCACAGAGAATCTTAAAACCAGGTAAGAATATGCACAAGGCATTATGTTGTAAAAGACCAGAGTTGCTTTACACCCTGCCCTGAGCAAATACCAGATAGTTGCTGTTCCCACCCAGGAAGAAGCCAGAAGATCCATTTTTGCCCAGCACATTTCTGCTTTTTTCGAGCTATGAGTTTATCAGGCAGCTATTTAACGGGGAGAGTAGATCACTGTTGGAGTGTGGCCTTGGAGGAGAGGTGATGACCTGGTAATCATGAGGCTACTGAAGCCCATTTCCTTTTGTTTCCTGTCTGATTCTTTCATTTTCTTATGCAGCATGGGCCATCTCCCTGTCTGCCTTCCTATGTTACCTGCTGACTGTAGAATTTAGGAGATGGAGGGACTGAATCCTCAAAGGAAATGTTTGAAGTGAAGGGATCTGAGAGAGGGTTCACCTTGTTTGTCTTGGAATGAAGTCATTTATGTGCTCACTTGCAGAGGAGGCCTAAGATATGAATCTCCAGGAGAAAGAAAACACCTCCCAGTACAGCTGACTGGAGTAGCTCAAAACTGGAAAAAGTGGAGCCATCCCTGAACTCTGCAGTTCCTGTTAGGAAGATCAGGTGTTGTTGACCCTCCTGCACTCACCAGCTTATCTGGGTCCCATTCATGGAACTAATTTCCCTGTAGCATGTGGTAATCGCCCATCTCACTTGGACCAGGAAAAATATGCACATAAACAGTGGCTATTAACTGTCCACCCTCTTGGCCCGTAGGTCTCTGTAGCTCACTTCACCCAGATCTTGGTGGCGGTCCCTTCCTGCTCTGTGGTAAATACCACCAACTCTGGGGGGCCAGGCAGGAGAATATAAAGTAGAAGGGATTAGCTCTATTAAGTAAAGCTTTTGACAATTCAACTCCTGTAATTAAATACTAATTAAGTGATATTCATCTGCTACTGGATGTTGAGTTATAAAAGCAGGCTAACCAGCCCTGGGTGTTCTCTTGGTGCTTTTCTTCTTCATGCTTAGGGTGCTCCAGCAATGAAGGCACAGAGAGACCGCCCTGCTGCTGTCGGGTGCATGGCAAGTACTGACACCAATGCTGCTGAGTTTATCAAGTCCAGTCCTACGCAAACACGTTCAATAGATGGGTACCACAGAAAGCTTCCTAGAACACATCTTTCATCCACCACCACCACACAAATTATAGTAGCAAGACCCCTGTGTCTCCTCTCTGGGTCTGTTAGTATACATGAACACATGGGTGAGAGCCTACCTAGAAGGACCGAGAAACCGTGCTGTGCTGCAGCCTCACTGTCTGCTCATGTCCTCTTCTTACAAATAGGTACCCAAGTTCAGTGACAGGCAGGGGAATAAAGATAAACTCTCCAGCCATGTAGGACAGCATTTTAGTCATCAGGTAATTTGAAAAGAGCCCTCGCATGCTCATCTTTTAGAGTAATTCTACTAATATAAATCTCATTTTTAAACCAGCTTGCCTTTAAAAATAAAGACCACATCTGAGACATGCTTTTGTTCATTTTGAAATAGATTCTTCTCTAATTTATAAAATTAATATAAAGCCCTTTGTATGTAGAGCCCAACTCAATTAGTTCCTTCAAATGGCTATTTTCCACTTGATCTAAGCTACGCTCTGAGGTTATAGCCATAGAGCTCTCTAGCATCGTAATAATAGGTCTATTTTGGCATCATTCCTTTTAGATTCGATTACTTTTTCCTTCAGACATTAGCACATGCTTTTTCTAAGCTAAATCCTGTTTCATGTTCTCCAGTCCTTTTGTGGGTTCTTTTTTGTCCTCTTTGGTGTTTCTGACACCTCCTAATGAAGTGTCAATTGCAAGTTTAATTAACACATACTTCGCCTTCTTATTTCACATGAGTAATGAAAATACTGAATAAACCCACAGCCAATATCAGTCCTTTGGTACAACAGGCCCTTCCACTCACCATATTTGACTTCATAGACTATTATACATGTGGTGTTTCATTTAAATCCCTTAGACACTCTTTTGACCTTGTAACAAAATATGCATCTATGTTAATTTTTTTTCCCCCAGGTAAAATCACTGTAGGCTTTGACATTGCGTTTTAGCCCAGGTCTGCCACTCGAGTATGTGAACTGGAATGAACTGCATCCACAAACACAGAGCAGAGAATCCCTTGGGTACGGGGAAATCCCTAACTGCCATAAAACTGGCAGGAGCAGACACTACCTCAGCCACCTCTGCTGTGTGTGGGTCCAAGGAGGGAGAGTGGAGAGGAACGTATAACACTTAGTGGATCTCTCTCTTATATTTCCTCAGCTGTCACAGAGTAAGGATAAATGCATCAACCACATGTTGAACTTAGCTCTATCTGGCCAAAAGAGTGAGTCATTCCCTCGCTCCTCCAAACATCTCTTGAAAATGTCTTCTTTTTTCCTATTGCTTCTGATTAATTTGTTTAAGACTTTTGCACTACTGTATTAAGAATTCAGTAAATAACGAATTATTTTAATGCATAATAATTACCTGTTTACTCAGTTATCTACTTGACCATACAACTACCGTGAGTTTAATGTGCTTGGCTTAATAGCCAAGGGTTTCATAATTTTGCAGTTAAAACCTCTTTTTTGGAAGTTGTTTGGTTATTCTACAAGCTGCACTGACTGATGGAAGTTAATAGCAGGGGATACTGAGAGAATCTTGAATCTTCTTTATATTCTAAGTATACATACCGGTGAAATGCATGTGTTGAAGGACTGCAATTGGAGCCTGCATTTTGGGAGGGACTGACCTCACCTATGTTGATCTACCTCAAAAGGATGATATATTCAATCTCCCTCGATAACCCACACTCAGATGGGAGGAAATGTGTCATATGGTGCCGATCTCCTTCCATTGACCAGAAGTGTTATTTTGAGCCAGTTGATGCTGAGAGGGAAGAAACCCCCCATTGTGGGGCAGTTTGCAGTTGTCTTTAGATGAACAACTCCACAAGTAACTTCAAGATGACTCATTTCCCAGCTTGCAAATCTGGGCTCTTTCCTAAGGCTGCTTCTTCACTATGTTTACCAAGGAATGTTTAAGACACCTCTAGCAAAAGACTGGAGGTTTAGTTTAAAGTCCAAGGTTTAGAGGCTTGCCTTACAAGTGCTTATGCCTCAAAAACAAGCAACAGAAAGGTAAAAGGTATTGCCTTACAGAAGCTCCACAGAGTGACTATAAATAAATTATTTTGCCAGATTCTCTCACAAACCAACATATGCATAGCAGTGGTTCAAACACAAATCCCAGGTAATCACATGAATTTCAACTTCTCCATGAAAAGGGGATATTATAATCCTGCTTTATGCTCCTTTTTCTTCCCAAGGTCCTCAGCACACAAAGCTCTGTCTCAGAAGCTTGGATAGGAAGAGATGAAGCCCAGTGAATCCCTTGTGGTACTCATTTTGCACACTACTGTACAGCTCCTACATTTCTGTGATTTGCATTCCCCTGTGAAGCAGCCAAATGAATAAACATTAAAGATGGAGACTGAGCACACTGAAAGAACAATATCTTGTTAAAGGAGCTCTCTCTTTCGAAAATCAATGAGATAATATCCTTTTAAAGCTATTTCCAACTGTCGTCTCTCCTGATTTGGCTCTCTGGGAGTTGGAAGTATTGGGGAGATTAATGACAGATTTAACAACAGAAAGGTTCACCTTATTTCGATCTGGTACGGTTAATGTCCTCTAATGCTTTGCCCATGCTGTGAAACTAGACAAGAGGCCATCTCAATGCTTTTATTTGTTCAGGTGAAGCACTGGGTAACTGTGACTTTCTGGATTATTGGGGAGGGGGGAGGAGGGGAAGTGATTGTGCAGCTGACAGAAAGTCAATGGCATCACAGGAAAGTGTATCATCTCCAGCAGCCTTGCCACCACTTTCTCCTAGCCAGCAGGGAGCAGCCTGGGCTCACCTCGCCAGTGCGGTGGGGAAAGCCAGAGCCCTCCTCCCTCTTAGTCCTTCTGGAAGAGCCGTCCAGGACGTGCTTATATCATTTCAGCTGCACAGAGGCACCTTGCTGGCTTCTTAGGGCTCCAGCTTCACAAACGATTATAGGAATAATAGTCCTTACAGGATCATTTCTAAATGAGTTGTGAAAATAGATTAGGTATATTCAGTTCAGGCAAAAAGCATTTTTTGATAGGCTTTGGGCAAACAATCTGTTCCTTTGATACATCTTACTACTGAGTTTCAAAGAAACCAAATTGATGAAGCTGTGAAGAAAGTGATTTGTTAAAAATTAAGTCTTTTTCTTTGGAGATTCAAGTTGAAAGAACATCTCTGTGGACTGTGCCTAATCAGAACCTTTGAACACTATCAGGCATGCCCCATTACGGTTGCCAGCCTTCCAAAACAAATTACTTACAGTAATCCCTCGCCTGATGTATGCAGTAAAAGACAATAGTGCAGCTCGACAGCACTGTCATTGCATGAGATTCATGGTGTGCAGCTGAGCAAACTTCAATTTATACTTTATATCACAAAGTGGCCATGAACCTCACTTCAAGACAAAGAATATTAAAACTATCAAACTTAGTTAACATAACTGGACAGGTTCTCAGCTGGTATGAATCGATGCAGCTCTGTTGGCTTTAGCAGAGCTGTGCTGATTTACACCTGATGAGAATCCAGCATTTCCCTCCTCCCAGGAGTTTGGAAACTTCTAAAACAATCCCTATCACAAGGGACTGTGAATGGACTAAGCAGCAGAGAAAAGAGTAAATTGTCCCTCTCTTCATTCACATGCATTGACATTGATTATATTTATTAAGTTGTTTTGGTGACATTCCTCAACAAGTGTAAATAGCACAGTCCTATTGAAAGTAACATGGTGACTCCATCCATTCAGTCCAATTTTTGGTGTGAATCACTGTGTGTTTAGGCTCATGCCTTAAACAATTATTTTCTTTATACACTGAGCATGGTCTTGTTTAACCTGTTTTGTGTCCAGCCCCTTGGATTGTCACAAATGTTTCATAATATCATTAAAACATTCAACTGGATCATAAAATAATTCTGAAGTAAATGAAGCACAGAAACTTAAATTATTCAATAACTTGCAACTGTGGAAATGTAGTAAGGGGACTGTGTATTTGATGGTTATTGGAATATAGCAAGTAATCATCTAACCCAAAAAATGTAGTTTGGATAATCATGTTTCATAATAAAGTGTCAGCAATGTCGCATGCCTCACAGAATGGAAAAAGAATGATGCCTGTGGTATGACTTATCACAAGCACAAATCTAGCTAGGTAACTAGGTCCTTCACAAAGCTCAGCTGAAGTGGCTGGAGAGAACAGCAGAGTACCCACAGGAGCCAGGAATTCAGCCCTGCCAAAGTGCTGCTGACACCTTGCAAAAGTAACTTGGCAGCTCTGGTGGGGCCTCAGGATGCTACTCAGCCCCTTGGGCGGTTGAACATTAAAGTTTTCCTTCCTGAGGATGTTTGGGACAGACCTAAGTTTAAGCAAGAGCGTTATTCCAGGTACTTGGGTGACATTCCACTCACGCTTCAAGCATGGTTTCTGCTTATGGATCAGACTCTTATAGAGCTTGGACCCTGAATTTGAACTGAATTCATCTCACCTCTGAGACAGTCTTTATTTAGACAGAAGAAAAACTTTTTTCACTGTTTGAATCATAGAATGGTTTGGGTTGGAAGGGACCTTAAAGATCACCTAGTTCCAGCCCCGCTGCCATGGGCAGGGACACCTCCCTTTAGACCAGGTTGCTCAAAGCCCCATCCAGCCTGGTCTTGAACACCTCCAGGGATGGGGCATCCACAACTTCTCTGGGCAACCTGTTCCAGTGTCTCACCACCCTCACCATAAAGAATTTTTTCTTAATATCTAATCTAACCTAAATCTACCCTCTTTCAGTTTAAAACCATTACCCCTCGTCCTATCACTATTGAAGGGGGATTAAAGTGGACTTGGACCACATTACTCCTCTGAGAAATAGAATTCTAAAACCAGTAAATTCTATTTGCTGGTTGCCATACATGTAAAGCAATTACCTTAACTTTTTTTGACCTGAGCAACAGTGCTTCCTAATATTCTTATCGGATTCTTCTTTCCCTGTTCCCTTCTTTGCCTCTTCCCTCCAAAAGAAAGATAGCCTTTGAGGAAAAGAAGATCTGTCTCTTCACTTGAGACATCAGTGGCAAAAATATAAACAGTCTGCAGAGTCACATGTGGCCTCACCTGTTTCTCTTCCCAGACTTAATTTTGCAGTCAATTTTGTTATAGAGATGAATTTGAATGTTAGAAAAAATGCCATTGAAAGACTTTCAGAGATTTTTGTAAGAATGCTTTTAGGATGGAGAACAGAGAAAATGCTTCATTTTCCAGACAAAATATTTCACGTGTGAATGAAATCCTGTTGGTCTCTGCAGAGCTTCTCTCTTATTAGGAACTGGAAGATTTCTCAAACCAGTAGCACCAGAGAACACCAGTCAGTCTACCTTCCCATTACAGTTCGTACCATGCTTTTGTCCATGTTCACTTATGCCTCTCTGCCGCCTACAGTAGTTCATCTGTTGAACCCACAGTGCCCTGATCAGCTCTGTATCTTGTATGTAGAAACTTATATTTCAAACTACCTAGCTTTGTAGGCATTGCCCAACATCACGGCAAATGAGTGTTTCGTTTGCCTTGAAGTGAGCTGCCTTCAACAATGTTTCCATACACGTGAAATTTAGCAAACAAAACAATGCTTCAGGTGACATTTTACAAAACCCTTGCCATTGGCCTAATTTGACTACTGTCAAAACCAAAGAGGGTTTGTCCCCAATGTCACACAAATAAAAGTTAGCCAGTGTCTTACACTTTTTTTAAAATGACAGTCCCTGAGACTTATCTTTTTTGCACAATGTCTTTCAAAGTAAGTACTATTCCTTTTCTTTAGAGGAGAAAATCTTCCTTTTCTCTCTCTTCTTTGAAGGAATAACATTGTATTTATAATAAAGTTTGCTGTCATAAGTTAATTGAGGCAATAAGTCTTTACAATCTTTTCTTTGTGCTGGCCTCTAAAGCAGTGCCATTTTTCTCTTCTCTTAAAAATAAAAAAAAATACAGCTAGGCTGGATATTGAAATGACAGTTCTGTTCTCTGCATGTGCACATTTATATTTTTCCTCTATGATCCTTGCACTGAGCAGAAAAGAAGTGGATAGATTATAAATATGACAGTAGTGCTAGCATACTTTTCCCATTGTATTCCTGTTACATGAAAGTAACACTACTGTTTCAATGAGAAGCTTTTTGAAATTCGGAGAGAGAGTTGTAATTAGGCAGATGCTGATGCGGATGATAAGATAACTTAGGGCAAAGTCCAAGTGAAGGGGTGGTGCTCTGTGCTCCTGCTGAGCTAAGGTGGGAGCAAAATGTATACAGTGTATTGAAGGAGGAACTCAGGACTTTCCAGGTTTGAGCATATATGCTGAAGGCAGTCATGGTACATTCCTATCCTTCTGACCCTTAACATCACTCTTGACCTTTGGTGTTAATGTCTCCATTTCTTTTGGTGCTATTGTCTAAATTAAAATAGGCCCTGATGTCTCGGTTCCCACTGTTGTTGAAGACCAAGCCAAAGGTTAAAGGGTTGCACGCAAAAATATTAAGGGTAAGATGCAAATCTTGAGAAAATTATGTTAAGATACAGATAAAAATTTGATCTACTTTTTCTTCCAAATCTCTTTGATGTTCAGGTGACTATCAGTATAAGTCTTAGGATTTGATTCCTGATGGCAGCAAAACAAATAGGAGCAGGAGTCTTTTCAATGCAAGTGACTGGAGGTAAAAATCTGATGCCTTAAACAGATAAATATATTTGACAAATTGTATTCACTGCTTTAATTCATGAGATAATAAATCTCAATGATAAATGCTCCCTCCAAACAACAGAACAATGGGATGACTATCAATGTTTGTCCATACCCTGTAAACATACAAAACTCTTGCATATTGGAAAAGCCAGTAGTGCCTAAATTGATGGTTGCCTATTCAAGACATCTCATTTATTACAGTAGATGTGATGCAGGCAAATAAAAGAATGACCAAAGGAGGCTGCTAGGTAGAGAATAGCAGGATAATGAGGTCAGATAAAATGTCTCGGTCTCATTAATCCCAAAGAGCTAAGACCGCTTTCCGTGGCCTTTCAGCAATGATGGTGAAGCACGATGAACAACGAATCCATACTGACACTAGTGTTTCCTGGTAACCTGAACCTACAGAAATCTCCATCTTGCCTTTGTAACTTGCTGAGCAAAGCAAAAGGACAATTGGTAGTACACCTGCAGGCAGAGGCTCTGTTTATTGCACAAATATGTGCTGGAATCAGTGAGGTGTTGGTTTCTCCCTGTCCACGTACTACTCTATACTCCACCAATGTGAAACAACACAAAGACTTGAAATGCATGGAGATGTTGCTGTTAAACTGGCAGGGTCAAAACCAACAGTAAAATCCTAATAATAGTGTTTATATTGGGATAGAATACTTACGAGCAAAAATAGTTACAGGCAACTCACTGCCCTCCCAGTCCCAATAATATTTCCTTTCCTTTAACAATTACCACTTTTGAGGATTCCTTCTCTTGACTGTCCTGTCCTTATCTTACGGAGATCTTTAGCTCCCTTTTAGAAATTACTCACCTCATATCTCACCTAAGTCTCCATTCTTGCAAACTTAGCCCCTTTATCTCTGTCCAGTCTCTTGGAAATATGGAGAACAAATGATTTCTATCCCTTTCAGAATAACCTTTTATATTATGATAAGCTGTTACACACCTTCTGTTTCCATTACGTCCCTATAGGCCTCATATTTCTCTTTTCTTGATTAAAAAAAACCCAAGGTCTGATGATTTTCCTATACGGATGATGCTTTTTTATCTGCTTGTCATTTTTGTCATTGGTCTGTGGCGTTGTTTACATGCAGCCCACCCAGACTGGGTTCGTGAGAGATCACCAATGCTGAGTAAAAATGGGCATCTACTATTCTTCCAGGATGTCCACTTTGCTGCTAATTTTCAATTTTGTGATCCACTAAAATCTTCAGATTCTTTACTGCTATACCATTCTCTAGTCAGACGTTCTCCATTTTCTAATTTTCCTTCTTAAATACAGCATCTATATTAAATTTAATCTTATTGATTTCAGGTCATTTGTCCAATTTATTGTGATCATTTTGAAGTCTAATCCTGTCTTCAAAAATTCTCATGAGATTTCCAGCAAGATGTCATCTACAAATTTTATATGTTTACTCTCCATTCCATGATCCAAGTCATTTATAAAAATATTGAATAACAATGGACAGAAGACAGGCTCCTATGGGGCTCGCATGATATGACCTTCCAGTTTGACAGCAGACTATTGATAACTAATCTTTGCATAAGGTTTTTCAAGCATTTTTGTATCAGCTTCGTAGTGATTTTGTCTAGATCATAATCCTTCATACATCTGGCACCTCTCCTCCTGCTCCAAAAGCCCACTGTGCATTATCTACTTCACTGTGACAATTCTCTCTTTAATCACCTGGTCTATTGAGATTGCCCTCTGTTGTTAATGCCTCTTCCTAAGCAGGTGAACACTTCTTTTCTTTATTAACATTTTTTTGGACTCTGGTGTTTTCAGACTTGGTCACTGTTGCTTTTCATACTCTTCTCCTTTAGCATCAGCAGCTGGGGAAGATTCTGGCTCTCTTCTCTGCCTCTGCTTGTTAAATGCGAGATCTGCATGCTCTTTTCTCTTTTCTTTCCCATGATTATATCCCCATCCTTCTCTTCCCAAAGCCAGATATTCACCTCTCATAAAGTGGTGTAGTTCCCAGGTTTATTTAATAAATTGGCAGAACTCTAAAGCTTTTTCACTGGTAATAAGGCACTGTATGGCAGAACTGAAAAAAAAAAAAATGCACATCTATCAAAGTAGATTAAAAAAAATGGTGACATTGATTTTCTTAATTTCCATGTTACCAGTCACCTCCTGTAGATATTCAGTCAGCTACTGGTCTGATCTAAAGGAGTCCGTTTGGAGAATGAGTTACAGTTTTCTACAGCAGATTCCAAGATTTCTTGGGATCACATCATGAATGCTGTGCAAATCTGCTTTCACTGCATGGCCTCAGGAGAGGTTTCCCAACACCTCTCCAAGAAAGTAGGAGATATTATTTTACGTGAAAGGGCCACACCAAAGCGTGGAGCTCCCTTCACAGACCACTCAGAAGACTACTGGAGCTGGATTGAATTTGTGGCTGCACATTCATGTTTCTTTCACTTTAGGTTTCATTGGAAGAACTTGCCAAAAGCATATGTCACAGGTTTAATAAAATCCCAGGTGTCGTCAGCTGGACATGGCTGGTGAGTGCTCCACAGAGCAGAGCAGAAATGGGCAAGATCCTACCATTCAAGAGGGGATTGCTGAGGTGGAGGCTGCAGAGCCATAGGAAACACAAGGACCACACTGATTTGCAACAGCTGGAGATCAAGCCTTGAATCCTAAATGGACTCTTTAGCGTTCACCCGAGGTCTGGCTCACGTTCAGTTGCAGCAATGGGTAACATATGCGCACGACACAGGGATTCGTACTGCCATGGAGCTCCTGCTCCATCCCCAGCCGCAGGTCATGAGTGAGAAGCTGTGCGGTCCCTGTGTGTCTCTGTTCACTGTGTTCCTGCTCCTCATTACTGGTATCAGTGATTTGCAGCGTCGGACAGAGGTGCTATACGCTAAAACAGATTCCCCAACACATTTATGCTCACAAAACACAAACACTTGTAAAATGCAAGCACAATTAGTGTGTGTGCTTCTGTGTCTGTCTGCTTTGAGAAAGGCTGGGAATGCTAATTGGTTCTGGTCTGAATCAGCTTCCTGGTTCAGGGCACACTTATAAAAGGGATTTCAGCTACACATTCAGTGCCAAATGTAGCAGATGGTGGTAGGATAGTAAATTACGTTAAGGAATACTTGTACAGTTTCTTTACCACTTTTGTAGTTGAAAAACAAACAATTGAGTCGCTTAGGGTAATGGCAGATGCAGTTCTGTGTATGTCTACCATCCTAATAGTTTTATGGAATTATCTCTGAGAAAAAAGAAGCAGGTTTAATAACCATGGAAATGATCTGAATAATCCTGGAGCGATCATCATTTCTAGTTTAGAAGTTTATGTTCCTCTGTTGCTAAGATTTGTGTTTCCAATTCCAAGTATTTATATAATCATATTCTGCATTTCTTTTTTTCAGAATTTTTCCTCTTAGTTACAAAAACACTTCTGCAAACAACTTCCTAGCCAACTGTAAGCAATAAGTGGCACCCCTGGGTATTAGTGCCACCTGGTTGTCATGATGTATTGAATCATTCCATATTTAAAATAGTGTTTAAACAGTCTTCTACATAGTTTGATTTCCAGCTCTGCCTTCTTTGTTTACCAGTTTCCACACCTGCTTTGAAACACTTTTCAACTATCTGGTATTATAAGACTGCAGAATAATCCAGGTTGGAAAGGACTGTAGTCCTGCCTCCCATGTAAAGCAGAGTCAGCTCTGAGATCAGACCAGGCTGCTCAGGGCTTTGTCCAAATGGGTCTTGAAAGCCTCCACGGACTGAGATGGCCCAGCATCTGTGGGCAACATGCTCCACTCTTTCACTCTTGAAATTCTGATTATAATATCAAATAGAAACTCTGTATTCAACATGATTCTATACTCTGCTTAGCATACTGCAAAGGAAAATGCCACCATACAGCCCATCTACAATTTGACAGAGGTTCAAGGAAAAAAAGAATAGTAATTTATCTATTTGAGTAACAGAAATTGGATTTTTTTCCAGTAATTTGTATTGTGCATAATAAAGTGGATGAGTGAACAGATGTGCATCTACATGAATATCCCTCAAGTGATTCTGTATTTGTGATAGAGGAAGAGACTCAGAAGAATGCCTGCAGATTTGGGATTTATTTTCTGTTCTTCCAGGGCAAGATCTAAATTAGGGTTTCCATTTTTGAGGGTCCAAATATCTCATTCCATTACTATATTGACAGTGCTGCAGGTAACTTGAGGAAAGTAACCTACAAGAGTAGAAAAGCCTTGAATATGAAAATAATAGTTATCGATATCATGATAAAAAACAAGAACAGCTTTGTACAATGAAGTGCATGAGATAACCATGTAAATAAATAGGTAAAAGTGTAAAAACACACATTATTCATATCGTGTTCTGGTGAAATAAGGTTAATTTATCTCTTCTTTTGTTTTCCTTTGATCTTATTATTAACAGAAAGGTAGGCAAACTGGCTGAACATTTCAGTTGTACCTTCTACAGTGATGCTATTAATCATGTTAAATTTGGGTTTATGAAAAGCAAGATGGTATACGATAGAAGTACCATTTCTTTTTTTTTGTATTCCCTAGGATTTTGAGTGTAAGGGTTAGGTAGCTAAATTTTGATCTCTAAATATATTATTTAGTTGCAGGCAGAGGGGCTGGTCTTTCCTGCAACCATAAATCACAGATGTCTGGTGGAACGATCATGCGTATGATCTAAGGGGTACTGTCAGTGTCCTTGATATGAATGGATAAGTTCAGAGCCGGTAGTAATTTACACCAAATGTTTTCAGGTTTTTAGTAAATGCTTGCATGAAAGCTCCATGTTCAGGATCAGATCATCTCTACTGGGAAGTCTTGTCCTGCTTCAGGACATCATCTTCAGTAAAAGGAGGCAAGCAGATTTTTAAAAGGTAGATTTTAACATATTAAGAAACTTCCCATGGATTTCAAATGGGATGCCATAGATACATAGCAAGAACATGGACATCAAACAAGACTTAGGTGGAAGGTCACTACACTGCCCTGAGAGTGGTCTGGTTTGGAAAGTGGAAACAGCTCATTGGAGGGTGTAAGTAGGGCTCACTTGAACTGTGCAGATGCTTTGGTGCTGCTGCACTGCTGTTTTGTGATCCCATCGCCATGGTCCCCTGGGCCAAGCTTGTTGTGGTGCTACTGTGAAAAAAATGCTTCTGTCTGAGTAGAAAAACAAAATGCTTTCCTCTTATTTTCTTTTATGGAAAATGATAATTTTTTTTCCCCCTGAGAGAACATGCCTTTTCCTAGGACTGATTTACTGGCATAACATTGAAAGGGGGTGAAACAAAGGTGACAAGGTGTTGAAGGAGTTGGCCACAGGTATTAGAGAAGCCTCAGGGGTGCTGTAAGTGATGCCAGACTCAGCTGGATTCCAGGCATTATGTTGCCAGCCCAAATTTGGTGCTTTGGCATCCCCTCATTCCCTCTTCCTGGAGGGGGACAGGTGTGGAGACAGTGGGTCTGGTTTTATCTTTGCTTGGCAAACCAAGCAAGGGCCACCTGAGGAGTTCCTGATGCAACAGACATTTCCAGGTGGCCTTTTCTTGGTTTGCCAAAGCAAAACGTAGGGCAATGGCCTGCTGAGTCACACTCTTTCCAAGAATAATCCTCTTCCATGTGGAGTTACTTTTATAATTTTTTTCATTTTCATATATGATAAGATACTTCTTTCCTTTAAGATCCTTTCCTTTAAATGAATGCTAACTATTTATCTTTGGCCATGAAGATTCCCACTTATTGCCATGAATAATGAGCATTCCTAATTATATTTAATTCTTCATATTCCTTTTACTTCTTAAGATCCCCATCTGCCCACAAAAGAAGAGCAGAGCTCCCCCATTCCAAGAACACTTTTTTTCAGAATTGTGCATTAATGCTCCCAGCAAGTAGCAAATCCAAAGTACCTAACAATTGTTTTCAATGTGTTTTGTTTTGTTTTGTTGTAAATCTCTTCTCAGATTTCCTGTACTGGCCATTGCTTGTAACAAATAAAGCTCATGGTCAATGCTCTGTCCGCAAAGAGGTCTTGCTAATTCTAACCTTACAGTAAGTCTGGGGATATCAAGATGACATTTTTCTGGTAAACCAGCCATTTAGCTGCTCAGGAAAAGGTAGGGTGCTGCTTGCCGAGCAACTGTTCCTGCACTTAAGGCACCTAGTGGAAAATCGTGAAAATGCATCAAGACTTCACCGTACATGAATAACTGTTAAAGCTTTCAGTTACTAAACGTACAGAGAAAGAAACGCCTAGGAAGATCTCACAGGCTGTTAATGAGATGCAGGAAAGATGTGGTTGAGTTCAGAACTGAATCAGTGCTTAGTCTTGATTGAGTTTCCTTTGAAAAAAAAAAAACACCACAAAAAAACCCTGCACAGCACAACTTCCTTCCTTCAGATGAAAAGGTAACTATGGTGACTGGGGAGAAAGATCAGATGTTATCATTTTACAGTACAGCAGCATATATATCCTCCAAGACTATTTGTAGTGGGGGCGCGGGGGTGTCAAGAGACCTTTCACAGTGCATCACCAAATGCAGTGCAGACCATCAATGGTCAAAGCCGCTGTTTGAGGACGGCCCTGGAGCAGTGCCGTGGGCTGGCAGCTCCTAGCAGAGATCACCTGAGAGCTCGAGTCCTGCTCAGCCACAGCTCCAACTCACCCTTCAATTTGGCAGCCCCTGGCCTACGACAGTGATACTTCCAGGTTTGGGGAAATCTATAGGTTTTGGTTTTGCTTGGTTTTTGCTCAAGGGTGGGGCTTGCTCCCTCTCCATGCCACGAGTTAACACTTTGTCTGGTTCTTCTAATACATTTTTTATGACCTAGCTACTGTGTTTTAATCAGCTGAGCAGCAACTCAAGCACTCGAGCAGGTGGCCTGGTGGATGTATAAATACAATTATGATGACTAAAAGCCACATTGCACTTGGCACCGTTCTTCACAGTTTCCCCAGAGGTCTGGGGTTGGCTTGCCATGGCAGCAGAGCCAACCTTTGCAATCTCCCTGTCCACTTCCCACAAGTTTGGCAGCCAGAATTCACCTCTCAGTCTCTGCAGATCGGGTATTCCTACATGGTGACAGAACTGATATAAGAATTTAAATTAAAGCCAGCAAAACCTACCCAAACCAAGCCCAAATTGTGTTCCAGCTTGGACTGGCAAGAACCTTATAATAAGAACATGGAAGTGAACTGGAAACAGACTGAAAACTAAGGTCAGGATGGATAATTCTGTGCTAAATACCAGTGTGCATTAAACCGTGAGTCACTCAAGCTATTACTGTCATTGGAATGGAAAAATAAAACATACTGTGGCTGGGACTATTGCTTCAGTGATAACAACACACAGGTTTCAGTGGATCCCAGTGATGCCTTTACTCCTTCTTTCAGTATGTTGCTGCTGTTGTTACTTTATTTAAAGCTTGCAGATATCCATCAAGTTACTGTTTGCCTATTCAGCAAAGCCCCTAGATAACATAAGTAAAATTAAGCACATTTACATCCCACTGAGGCAACATAATTAGCTTCATGACTATTTCAGTGTTTGTGTTCTCTGTATAGATCTGTTTCTCTTTCGTATCATGATACACAGATGAGGTCTTCAGTATGCATTGAGCTAGAATTCTGTAAGGGTCAGCTGTAATCTTGATATTTCCTTCATTTCCAACTGCAGGTTTCTCCTCTTTTAAAAAAAAATAGTTCTATAGACCAAGATAATTTTGCAAAATAAAATAGAAAACACTTTGAAATTGCAATTAATTTTATTATGAAACCCCAAAATGTTCTAAAATATCTCTAAACGGAAAAGTGAAAATTCACCCAAATGTTTTTTTTTATTATTTTCCCAAAGTGAAATGGCAAAGTATTGCTATAGGAAAATTCCATTTCAGTGACATGACACTTTCTGTCAAATATCCATGACCAGCACTAGACACTGTCATGTGGGAGGCTGTTTTGATATCTAGTCTGTAAGCATAAAGGATCAGATTTGGATCTTGCAAAATTTGGCATTGTATTGATTTCAAGAAAGCTATGAGAGTTTACACAGCCAAAGAGCTCACATCTTCCTTCAGTTCCTTTAGGGCAACCCTAGTGGTAACTGAACAATCCTCACTGCAAAGGCATCACTGTCGTGACATTTTATGTCACTGTAGACTGAAATATCCAGTACTCTGCCCAGCTGTGTTTAACCAGAACTCTCAAGGAAGTATTCTGCAAGGCATACATCCTAAAAGCTGAAGATTTAAAACAAATAGGTTTAGAAAGAAGCAAAAAAAAAAAAAAAATCAGCCCCGAGAAGAAAAAACCCAAAGCCCTGAGGAATACCAGTGGATCATATCAGGATGGAACAGGCACAAAACATCAATGTTTGCAAGATACGTGCATCACGCTGCAGACGGAGACTGAGCACGTCGTTTACATCAGAATGCAAATCCCTTTTTTTCCTTCCCCTGGCCTGGTGCATACTGTTGCACAGACATGATTGAGGTATTGGCCACATGCTGATACGGCAGAGGCAATTCATCGCAAAGACCCTCTAGCCACCCACCCCATTTACATGTCCTGTTTCAGGAGGCTCAGGTTTGAGCACAGCAACTGGCAAAAGCAGGGCTGCTGGCAGCAGAAGAGCGCAGCGGAGAGACGCCCGGCTCCCAGGCACTGTGCCTTTGAAATGTGCCTGGCCATATAGTTTAATCAAGTCCAGCACAAGTTTTGTAAGACATTTCAGACTTGAAGTATTAAGAAGAAGCTTACATAGCCCAAGGCTGTTTCTTTAGCCAAAGATGCTTTTCTGTGTGAAAAGGTGTTCCTGGCTGCCCTGATCGGTGATTTAACCAGTGAATTAAGCTCTAACGAAATAAGCTGCTTTCTTATACCATAAGTCAGTCCAAGGAGCAAGTAAGCAAAACTGCTCAATAACGTCTGTGATTTTGCCACCTGTGAGAACTGAGAGAAAAGCGTCCAGTACAGCAGTAATTGCTCTGCAAAGAAGTGGTGATAATACATAGATTTGATACCCAAAAGCCTTCTCCAGCAGTCTGTTTCACCTCTAGCTTTCATATAGGATTTGCTTAATCTTTTGTTGATAACATGACAACAAACAAATCCATTAACATAATAACACCATGATTACACACTTAATCAGTCTTTAGGCTTATCACTGTCTAACTAACCTTTCCTACTAAGCAAGTGAGAATTTGCAAACGTTAACTTACTTATACTAAGCTTGCTTGTTGTGCACTAATATTTCATTCCTAATTAGCAGCATGGCATTGTCCCCTGCAGAAACCTATTTAATAAAACATTGAATTTTTAATATTTTTGACTGGGGGAGGTGCAAGCCATGTACACTCCTAAAAATTAACACTCCTCTTATTTTACCATTGCTGAAACACGTTATTGGTGTTATGATCACCCTTGTCCTCTTGGATCATGCAGACCCCGGTGTAAACACTTCTATTGCTCTCAGAGACCTTGATTTTACACATACCACTGCTATTTTAGAGCCAAGATGTATAAACTTAATAAAGATGTTATCCTCATTGATTCATTTATGATAGCAGAGGTGCCAACTTCTTTAAATCTGTCTGAGATAGCTCTTGGAACGATGACTGAATTGTAGAGGTTTCATACGCAGGCATAAGTGAAGTTAGAAAGTTCCTTATTTGTACTCTGCAAAAATTTGAAGCCTTAATGAGTGTGATTTGTGGGCTGAGCTCATAGTTTGGAAGGTCTGTTTGTGGCTTGGCTGGTGACGTGGTGATACAAATTATACAACTTTGACAAGATAAGGCAGAAGTAATTTTAATATAAGAGAGGAGATGCTTCACTACTCATAACCTTCATTGCTCATTCCTGAGTTCAAGTCTTGGCCAGACTGGTAGCAACAGAAGATTAAAATAGGACAGTTGTACCCCAAAGGCTCCTGCATTCCTCCTGTCTGCAAATCCTTGCACTTGCATGTGCAGACAAAGCTGAATTCACATGCCAGTAGGCACACATACATGCAATGACCTATTCTGTGCACTCTCTTGTGGGTTTTTATACTTCAGCCAATTTTGCCTTCTTAGACATACCAAGCTATGTGGTCATTGATCAGCAGCCTACGCAAGTGGAAGGCTTCAAGTCAGCTACAGAAGGAACAAGTACAAGCACCTTGATCGAACAGAAAATCTGTTTTTCCACCCATGGAGATATCATGACAAAAAGAAATATCAAGCTAGGGCAAAGTTTAGGCAGGAAATATTTATGTCCCTGGGAAGAGCACTCCTGAAACAAATGGCTCCTTCATGACACATGGATTAGAGACAACTTTCTAATAAATAATATGGAACTGGAAGGGACTACTTGGGTCAACTAATTCAATCCCTTGCTCTTAGAAGCAGCCAAGGCATAAACATTTAAAGCAGATGGGACTGTAACCCATCCCCTCCACACAGAGAGACTTCATTACTGTCAACATCTGATAACACATTTTAAGACAACTAAGACAAATGCCAAGAAACAGACAATGCCAGAGAATGTTGATTTGTTATCGCTGTTTTGTATGTCCTAAAGATAAGATAATATCTTTCTACAGCAGTGATCTTGGAAGTTCTCAGAATACTGTTTCTGAGGCCAGGTTGTTATATGGTAGTTATATTCATCTCCTTTTTGTGGAAGGGCACGAAAAGGTCACTACTGGAGCTAATGAAAAAATATGATGCTCAGTTACAAAATAGCCTTACAGTGACAGTCTGGAGCAAGTATGTCCAGCTGCCACCTTTTTGGCAGGATTTATCCAATATGATATACCCAGAAGGCCTCTGGCTCTCAAATGATTTGAAGGACTCCTAATCCTTCTGATCTAAGACGTCAGTCTCACCTCTGTGCCTGGCAAGATCATGGAGCGGATCATCCTGGAAACTCTGCTGAGGCACATAGAAAACAAGGAGGTGATTGGCGAGAGCCAACATGGCTTCACCAAGGGCAAGTCATGCCTGACAAATTTGTTGGACTTCTACAAAGGGTTTACAGTGGTGGTGGACAAGGGAAGATCTACTGATGTCATCTACTTGGACTTGAGCAAAGCGTTTGACACTGCCCCACACAATATCCTGGTCTCTAAATTGAAGCGACATGGATTCGATAAATGGACCACTCGGTGGATAAAGAACTGGCTGGATGGTCGCACTCAAGCAGTTGCGGTCAACGGCTCGGTGTCCAAGTGGAGAGCAGTGATGAGTGGCGTTCCTCAGGGGTTGGTACTGAGACCTGTACTGTTCAACATCTTTGTTAGCGACATGGACAGTGGGGTAGAGTGCACCCTCAGCAAGTTTGCTGATGATACCAAGCTGTTTGGCGAGGCAGACATGCTGGAGGGGAGCGATGCCATCCAGAGGGACCTGGACAGGCTGGAGAAGTGGGCCCAAGCCAACCTCATGCAGTTCAACAAGGCCAAGTGCAAAGTCCTACATCTGGGTCGGGGCAATCCCAAGCACAAATACAGGCTCGGTGGAGAATGGCTGGAGAGCAGCCCTGTGGAGAAGGACCTGGGGGTGATGATTGATAAGCTCGACATGAGCAAGCAGTGTGCAATCGCAGCCCAGAAGGCCAACCATATCCTGGGCTGCATCAAAAGATGTGTGGCCAGCAGGTCAAGGGAGGTGATTCTGCCCCTCTACTCCACTCTTGTGACACCCCACCTGGAGTACTGCATCCAGCTCTGGAGTCCCCAACATAAGAAGGACATGGACCTGCTGGAGAGTGTCCAGAGGAGAGCCACGAGGATCATCCGAGGGACGGAGCACCTCTCCTATGAGGAGAGGCTGAAAGAGTTGGGGCTGTTCAGCCTGGAGAAGAGAAGGCTCCAGGGAGACCTTATTGCGGCCTTCCAGTACCTGAAGGGGGCCTACAGGAGAGCTGGGGAAGGACTTTTTACTAGGGCATGTAGTGATAGGACGAGGGGGAATGGCTTTAAGATGGAAGAGGGCAGGTTTAGATTAAACATTAGGAAGAAGTTTTTCACTTTAAGGGTGGTGAGGCACTGGAACAGGTTGCCCAGAGAGGTTGTTGAAGCCCTGTCCCTGGAGGTGTTCAAGGCCAGGCTGGACATGGCCTTGAGCAACCTGGTCTAGTGAGAGGTATCCCTGCCTGTGGCAGGGGGGTTGGAACTCGATGATCTTCAAGGTCCCTTGCAAACTAAACCATTCTATGATTCTATGAATAACCTTGACAACACCCACTTAGTTTCTCAAACTGTGCCTCATATATGATTCATACGACTCCCAGTCTTGGCACACTGGTCAAGACTTGGTTTTGAAACATGCTGAAGCTTAAGGGTTAAAAATATCTGTGGTTCTGCTTTCAGCTCTTTGAGATCTGAGGGATTCATTGCAAAATGTGGAGCTGAGCTGGGTTCCAAGTCTCCCAAACATGCTGGATCCCGGACTTTGTGGCAGACTTCACTAATTAGTGACGGGAAACGTGAGAGACAGGAGGTGCAAGGAGAGACCGTTTCATGTTAATCTGGCTTGTTGCATAGCATGATACAAAGCACTGACAAACCGTGATGATTAAATACCCTCCTGAACTTAAAATATAAAGAGATATTGGTCTTGCTAGAGACCAGGCAGTTCACTAAATCACAGTGCAACTCTCTCAGCTGAAATATAAGCTCGCATAGAGAGAGCAACCACAGGTAGCTGTAGTTTTCCAGGCTGAGGACAGGCTTTTTGGTGCATAAATTTCTTCTGTTGATGATCTGGGATGTGCACAGTAGTTTTGTACAAAGAAAATGCTCTCTGTCCTGTGTATACATAGGAATGCAGGCAGCATATCCTGGTATTTCATTGCCAGGTGCCATTAAGAATAACGGCTGGATCTTAATTGGCACAGCCCAGCATGTGTCAGAGTTCCTGATAAACTAAAGCAAAGCCCTGATGAATCTCACTAATCCACACTTGCTAGTGTTGCTTGATTTTTTCAGCCACCTTCAGTAATGAAGAAACAGTGAAGAGGAATACAGCTGAGTGGGTCTGGGAAGTTAATACCACAAAAGGGAGAGAAAGTAGGGGACTCTCATGATTTGTTTTTCTCCATGTGGAACTGTGAAATTCTTGGACTTCAGACCTTCTCCACATCTTTCCGTAACATTCTTGACCTCCATAGAATCCAATGGTAAAGCATTTATTGATTCAAAATCAGATTCCACACAGTTGGGTACCTCCCGGCTTGCCCTCATCCTCCTTCTTTCCCTGGTCCCCACCTCTCCCTGGTGCTCTGGCTCCTGTGAGAACCCAGCAAGTCTATTCAGCTCACTCAGCCTACAAAAAAATCTACTTAGCAGAAGGATGCAGGTTAGAGGCCAAAGAACAGCCTTGATTTTTTTTCCCCAGGAAATAGTTTGAATCTTTTCTAATGGGTGTGGAGAGTTTTTCCTCTTCTTAAAATGACTCGGAGGTGAATCTGCATATAACATTGCTGAGGGATATTTGGGAACTCAGCCTGTTGACCTTCCAAAAGACTATTTAAAAAATACCCTCAATAATTTTACAGAAGAGTGAATATCCTTTATTATATTGTCTAGTGTAGTAAAACCCCTCTGCAGTGTCTGAAGAGATAATTTTCTATTAGCTGCCAGAAGCCTTTTAATAAAGGAGAAAAAGAGTGCTGCACAGTTGTTTTATTGGCTGAGGTTCATCCTGCAAACAGAGAGAAGTACCACCTAGGGCTCTGACAAACAGGCGTCTTTGAAGCACTGTGGTATTGAAGCAGCCCCTGTGGTAGCTCAGTACCCACTTCTGATCGTTTTTATTTTACATCATGCTTCAGAAGGAAGCAGAACACGTTTCTCCCCTTCTCTTTCTCTATTTCTTGTTGGGAATAAGGACGGGATCAGATCACTTGGGTGTGCTGCTGTAATGAAATATTCAAAATGTTATCTGCATTCAGTCCTGCCCGCCTCCTTCCTTTCTTTTAGGAAAGGAATTAAGTAATTACTGTACAGTGGGTGCCTCCAAATATCACAGCTAACACTTCCAGATGTAAATCAGAAGGGTGTGTAAGTACAAAAGTCAGAAAGAAGGAAGGAAGGGAAGATAGTATCATGCCAGTAGAGGCCAAGGTTCTAAGTGGTATAAATACTTGAAAATTCACTCTATTTGAAAATCTAGCATGTATTTCAGAGCAAAGTTTGAGAGACATGTCCTTGCTGAAACTCCCACTAACTTCAGGAGGGCTGAGATTTCCTTCATATTGTTTTGATGTATCTGGCCCTATCACTGGCCTGTTGAAGACACTGCGGTCCTGTCCTGGACAGCCTCTGGGAACAGGCCAGCTGCACTTTGGATGCATTGCTGCATATAACTTTGCGTGCTCACTCTGTGGACCCCTGCACTAAGGGGAGATGGTATTCAGAGCATGTGTAACTGCTACTAGTGAGCCTGCTTTTCTTAATTGTCTTCCTTGGACCCTCAGAAGTAGCCTGTGGACCACCGATTGAAACCACAAGAATATGGTAATAGCAATAGTTTCTGTATGTGCAGCCCAGTTCTTCCCGTACCCTGCCTGCACTTCTCTGGGGATGCCAGATGGCTCCTGATGGAAACTTCCTAGACAGAAAGAGCATTTGACGGTCTCTGATGCTCCCCCCTATATAAGACACTTCGTAGCACTAGTGCTTGGACAGGGTTTTGGCCAGAGCTCTCAGTGCCCCAGGAGGCCTCAGCACCGTAAGTGCAGCAAACTGGCCAGGAGCACGTTCCTGCTCCCATTACATCCTGGAGATGCTCTTTGTGAAGGCACAAAGATGACAGAAAACTTCACCTCACACTCGCTCTGCTTGCAATTCCCACACTGTCTTGAAGCCTTGATTTCAAGTTCTCTCCCCTTTTTTTGTTGAAGAGATGAAAGATTGACTTCGTGCCTACGGTTTGCTCAGTGAACCTCCTTTTTGTAATGTTTTTTCCTGGCTTTCTCTTTCCCCTTTCCATGATTCTTGTGTTTGGGAAGGAAGTACAGATTTCCCTGGTGGATTTTTTCAACATTACTGTAATAATTGCCTACACTACTAACTATACCAAAAGCGATATTATGGAGGTCATTTATTAATTTTTTATGCATGTTAACTGTATAAATAATGATTTGTAAAATTAGGCAGAAGTTATACTAAATTGAGCAGTGGTTAAATCTTGACACTGTTTATATTTCTCTTCTAAAATAATTAAACCTCCCTTCCATTTAGAAAACTGGGTCCAGACAGTTGTAATATGTTTAATATTTTTATAGCAAGTCATTTAACTCAGAATTTCACTAAATTAATTGCAAAGTGTAAACTTTATTTAAGATCCTCCAAGTGAACATACAGTTATATGGTAGTAAAGAATTAATACTGTATATCTTTGAAAGGGCATTACCTTGAAATTGTCAGCCAATTTCTCATAATATTCAATGGTGAGTCATTATTTAAATGTTAGGTCATACTCCAACACACTTGTCCACATGCCAGGAGCTGAGAGACTGTGAATCACCTTCATGTCAAATAACCTGTGATGGATGGCTGTCTTTGGCTTCCAGAGGCAGCAAAGCTCAGAGATGAGAATGAAAGGGACAAAAGGAGATTTTCAGACATGCTTAGAACTGGCCCTGAAATCCGTCCTGAAGCAGGACATAATATAAAACAAGAAAGCCGATGTGTTTCTAGTGAAATATTGATGATGTGTATTAACCTGTGAATCTGAGGGGGCTGGAGGGAGATTCAGAGATGTGGGTACAGTTTGGTTTCTTAACTTCAGCACCTTGCAAAAGACAACTACGGTCTCTATACCCTGGGGTGAGCCAGGTGTGAGACCCGGGCAGAGCCCAGGTTGGGAAGCTGTCTCACTAGACTGCACCAATTCATTCATCTCAGCCCTTGCCAATGTGGTTACTGGAACATAGAAAAGTACCTGTGTGAAAAGTTGCTCCCGACTACGAAACTATTCAGGTTTCCCCAAAAATGAATTTGGGGCTCTGAAATTGAAGTAGAAAGAGAAAGGGGGAGACAGGCAGGTAATAGGGTCAGTGTCCTGAATTCACATGGGGTCCATGTGACATCTCTTAACCCATGAGGGCTCACAGAAATTTGGCTAGGCAATGCAAGGTGCTGAGTGTGGCGGTGCTGGTGGCAGCTGAGGTGACTTTCTTCATCATGATTTGTACCCTCAGGTTGGCTGCTCCTGAAGTCACATTTTAGATGCCAGATCAAGCACCTGTGAACAAATACATATAACTCAGCCTAAACTCTGATAAGAACTCCAGTTTGATATCCTGCCTCCCTAAAATGACTCAGATACAGCATCCTTCCCAATCTTCCTTCTCATGTTCTTTCACTGTGTTGCTCAATTCTGATAAATGAGAGACATCATTTTTGACCCACAAGTAGCTGCATCAGCTGGTGACTTGAAATCATCTTTGCTTGTAAGTCTCAGTGCCTAAAAGTTCTCTGGATAGAGAAGTGGTCTCTGAAAGCAGATGTTATCCAGTAGGACACCTGCATGCCTTTTGAGTTTCCCTTTCACCCTTCTCTTTCCTCAGTCTCTCACATACAGCTGAGTGGCTCTGTTGCTTTTCCATGGAAGTCTGGACATGCTCAGAACAGGGAGGGCTTTTCTGCTCATATGTCTTTAGAGGTAGAGAACAATAAAAATGTGAAGTTACTGAAGAAAACCAAGTCCATTTATCAATATACTTCCTGCGGCAAAAGGTTGGTGACTCTGAATGACCTGGAGCTGAGGCACAACAACTCCATGCATTGGGATGTGTCCAGTTATTATAAGCCTATATGAAAATTTAATGAGAACACATTCAAATACTTTGAAGACCAATAATGTTTATGATCTCATTTAAAATTCAAGCTGACATCAAACATTTTTAAATTCATTGGGCACTTCCTGTAAAATCAGA
Organism: Pluvialis apricaria; assembly: GCA_017639485.1. NCBI lineage: Eukaryota > Metazoa > Chordata > Aves > Charadriiformes > Charadriidae > Pluvialis > Pluvialis apricaria. The sequence goes on from CM030012.1 coordinate 14,452,118, forward strand.
TGTTATTTGAAAGGCAAACAACCGCCTAGTGTACTCCTTTATTGGTGAGGAGACACAAGTTCTACCTTAAAATTGTTTGATTACAGGGTTTGGCAATTTTTATATTCACCTTCAATTCTGTAGTGAAATACTTGTGGCCATGTAGAGAGATCTGTTGAATAAAATACCCAGTACATAAAATGTACTGAAGTTCCCTCTTCTCAAGGTTCAGCTGCTGCAATTGGTTAATGAGAAACTGAGGAGTGAACACGTCTCCTTCCCCATGTTCTGGCATTGCACACAAGGTTTTTTCTTTCTTTCCCCCGAGGTTAGCGTGGAGGGAACAACATCATAATTCAAAACAGGTGCAAGCAGCAGTTTAGCAAATTCCTTCCATTTTCAACTCTCAACAATTGGCCCAGCTTTGTATGTGCTTAAACTTTCAAATTGTAGGCTTATCAGATACTGACGCCGGTTATATTTATATACCTGACTACTCAAGAACATCTGCTGTATTGAAATTCATCCTTCAAAAAGCTTAATTAAAATAATGCTGAATTGGAGACTCAGCATGCATTACCAAAGTGCGTATTTGTTTTGCTACAATCAATTAAGACTGTATTCATGAAAACAACTCCTGCAACAAAATCTGTATGTTTAATCCTTATGCTAATCTCCTCAGAATTTGTTGTACTCTTTCAAAGGCAGTCAACTGAAGACTTTATTTTCTTTAATAAAACTGCATAACATGTTTTCATTAACTCAACAAGAGGTAAATCGGGATTGATGTCTAGTGTAAACACTGAGAGAGAAATCCAGACTGAGGCATCTCGGTAATAAATAGCAACCTATACTTCAAGTTGGCTGAGTGGTTTTCCAGTTAAGATATTACTGAGTATTAAAAAATTCTCATTAAAAACTAAGTATTAAAAGAAGCTTTGCTCTCTAAGCACACATTCTCTCTGTTATCTACTATTCTCTCATTGATTTAAGAGATTAAGAAATCTAAGCACAATCAATAACCTACTCACACATAATCTGATTTGTCTCCATCACCAATGGGGTGTCATTTATAATGTTATAGCCTACCACAGTCGCTTGTATTACATGCTGTGCTTGAATTAGAAAAGCAACTGTGCACAGCATTTAGGAGTTGATTGTTACCTTTTTCATTCTCTAATGAGAAAATGTGTATACACATTTGCTTTCCTGAAATAATCCAACATTTGGAAACCAACATTTGGAGCTACCATTTGGACATGAAAGTGTGCTGCTTTCTTGCAAAATAAATGTTTAGTGGGAGGTTGTGATGCAACTGGGAGGTTTAGGGGAAGGCGGGAAGGATCAGCAGGGTAGATGGAGTGGGGTGGCTGGAAAGCGACTGGGTTTTGTTATAGGGAAGGGTTTAGATAAAGGAGGGGGACTGATCATCTCACCTATTCCCTTTGGACACAGGACCCTGATCACATCCCACCCATCTTACCCCAAATGTACAGCCACCCTCATTCCTTATTTCCAAAGCGCTGCTGCAAATAACTGCTGACCCACATACAGCCAGTCCTCTGGGACCAAAGGTCATAGTAAGAACTTCAGTAGACAGCAGGATTGCTTGTTTTGGGTAGTTCAGGTGACTCTCTCCTCCTGAAACACAGGCAAAGTCTGTTGCTCAGGGCCTCTGCCTCCTTGGCTATGCTGCGAGTGTTTTGCTGCTGGGTTGTAGTGTTACAGGTTAAAGCCTCACCCAGGACAGACAGCAAAGCTTATGTCTAATAATGATCAGTGGTGCAGGCAGCTCCTTCCTGCCTGTAAGACGTCACTGAATGAGAATCAAAAGGAACAAGCCCTCTAGAACCAAACCCCAAACAAGGTAAAACTTCTACTGCCCTTTATATGATCTCTATGAATTTGGGTTTTGGCAGGGCCCTTTCTACCAGGAAGGTGGCCAGCAGTGCTCTGTGTCCGGCAGCATATGCTAAAGCTGGGCTCATTGAAACTCCGCTCTTGGGGAAGGCACCTGGGGCCATGTGTGCGCACATCCAGATGTGAAGATGAGCAGGAGGAAGAGGTGAAAGAGCCTTGGCTGAACTGTGAAATACAGGGGGCAATCCCTGGGAGGGAGAAGGAGCAGCAGGGGGAAGTGCAGCTTGCCAGTACGGAAAGCACCTCTAATTTTAACAGCTGTTTTTCCTGGATCTGCCTTGGATGGGGGTCACGTCTGAGGTACACATTCACAGCAGCGGAGATCTGCTTCACAGACCAGAGAGCAGAATCGCCCTCAGTGGGAAGTGGCTGAGAAGCACCGGGAAGATGGAAATAGGAATGACAAAGTTTAATTGCTAACATTGCAGGAAAGGAGAGGTAATGGCTGTCTCTCAGCAGTGGAAATGAATTTAATGAACAAGTCATAAAAGACTGCACTTGCCAGCATTTGTCCAGGGAATCATTGCCTGCATGGTTTCCACGGGATGTTTATGCCTGTCAGCAAAGTCATCAAATGAAGAACTTAGAAGAGGGCCATTTACTAGCCTTCACCTTTGAGACTCTAGGGTCCAACAGGATTTGGTTCAAGGACTATATCACTTCATGCCTGCCCTCCATAAATCATCAGTTCAGGGCCAGTGACTTGCAGGCAAAATTTTGCCCCTTGGCAAATAAAATTTGATTTATTTTCATTCCTGTCCAAAATTTTGCACCCAAACTTAAGAACCCTTTGCCTGCTGTGACTATTAGAAGACTGATATATTGCAGGCTGCTTTGTAAGCATTTACAATGTGCAGGAAGGTGAGTACTTGCATCCCTGTGCACAGAGGATGGCAGTCTCCCAGAAAGGGGAGGAGGACAGAGCATGAGTGGGCAGACCAAGGAATATGAGAGCACTAAATAAAAAGAGGTCTGAGCTCTGAGTTTCTGACTGTACCTCGTGTTTTGGAGAATAAGTCGGGAGGCTAATAAGCAATCACAAATTGTTCGCTTTGTTTTATTTAAGTTGACATGAATTTGTCCAGTTCTTCGTATCTGATAAAAATCCAAAAGCTTTGTTTTCTAAGGGGACAGTCTAAATAGCAGCTTATAATTCTGAGCCAGACACTGCTGCCCTGAAGGATACAGAGCAGACTGCTTCCTCCAGTCATGAAAAGTCTCCGAGTACCTCTGAGCTTGTGATTCCCACAGGCAAAGAGCCAGCAGAGCCACCTCTGAGAAGGCTATTCCCAAATATTTTCATCCAGGCAGAATGCATTGGGGATTATTCAGGCTTTCCCGGGAGGTCTGGCAGGTCTCTGGGCTTGGTGTGGAAATGTACCTGCCTAGGGTAAAGCCACTCTTGACTGTCCTGATGTGATTAAAACACTGACAGACAGCAGGTCAAGTGGTAGGTCCTGGCTCCAGTCTAAACAGTTGGGAAGAAACACCCTTCAGGATGCAGGAAAATTTGTTAAATGAAGGATTCTAGTTAGGAAGAGCTTTCTTAGTTGGTTTGAATAACATTTGCAGACTCCACTTCAATACACGAAAAACCAGTAGGCATTGAAAAATACAAGAACATTAAGAATTTTTTTCACTTTTGACAATGTTGTAAAAATGGTCATACCACAAAAGCCTCTCTATAACTTCTCAGTAGCTACGGTTGGACCTTGGTATTTTCTATAGTCTAAACAACATATGATTTATGTCAGTTCTAACAAATGAAGTATTTTCTTTGAGTTCTCCCAGATTCCTTTTGTGAGAAGAACTCATTTCATGTTTCTGATTACTATATTCTTGTAATTACATGTTCATGAATACAGTTAAAGAGTATTTACCAACCTATATCAGACCAGGAATTTATTAACTGTTTCCAGTAGCTACCAACAACCATGAGGAGAGGAAGATCCTAAATGCTGAAAACAGGTGGAGAACAAGACAATTATTGCTGCATCTGCATCACAGACACCAGTCCTGTTCTGAAGCAACACATCTACTTACTGGTATTATCATGCGTGTTAGTAGTTATTTACAGTCCAGTTATCCAATATTTCATCTGAAGCTCCTTCAGCATTGAATTCCACAGGCAAAACTGTCCACATGAAATGCTATTTTCATATGTTGCGGATTTATATACTTTCACTTCCTCGCTCTCTTATTAACCAGAAGGTAAAAAGACTTAAAAAAAAAAGATGCTGAGAATAAAATCAATGGAAACAGATCTCATTTCAAACTGGCCATTTTATAATTGCTGTGGCAAGAAAATGGCTGGATAAATGAGAACATGTTCCAAGCCACTAAAGTGACAAGACATATTATTCCTGGGGACAAGTGTTTACTCCAGTTGATCTGTTACTTTCAAATTCAGTGCTTGATTGGAGTCCCCGATAACTCATGTTCCACTAAAATAAGTAGCCTGAAGTTAATAATTTTTCTTTCTGCTAATCTTTCTGTTTAAAAGAATACCAGACACTTGGCATTTTCCATCACAACTTGCAATATCAGATTGGAAAAGGATTAAGTCTGTACAGTGATACTATGAAAACACAGTAAAGAACCTGGAGTAGAAATTAAATAAAAATGTCTTGGGAAATATAAAAATAGATTTCAGCAAGATAAACAATAATAGTATTTTGGAGGATGAGTGGTTTCCTGAGTAAAGCATTAACCTTTCACCTTCAGGATATCAATAAACAGTAGGATCCTATGACAAGGATTGATTTAAACAACTTTGCTCCCTCCCTTTCCAGCCCAAATGGCTGCTGTGTTGCAGATCCCTGAAACAAGAGAGCTCCTCAAATGTAGTGCCCTGGAGATGCAACATCTCCTTCTGGCAAAAAAACACCGGGCACTTCAGAGCAGGGTTGAAGGTGAATCATGTTATTATTGGCTTTAATTAGCACTTCCACAAGCTACAGAGTTCTTTACCTGCAGCTGAATTGCACTTGGAAAGGTGTGAAAGCCCTATTGCCTTTGTAAACATCAAAGAGATTCATTTCTAATCTGATCTTTTTAACCAAGCCCTCCTGCTGATCAGAAAAAGTGAGGGCAAACACCTCTGAACAAAAAAAAGTGAAGCAACTTTGGTATTCGAGATTTATTATTTATTATTCTAGATTGATATGTATTTATTATTTAGTTTGTTAGTTCTCTGGGACTGATGCCTATCCTCTTGCACCTAGCTCACAGTCGGTGCTATATAAATAAGTCATTGTTGTTAATATTTGATAAGGGTAGCTGAAAGCTCATTGTGAGCAATGATCAATGAGACTTCTTGACTCCCGATTCTGCTTTGGCTTCCACCACTTTTACACCACTGGAATTCCACCTAGTTCTTTGGGATCGCTCCTGCCTCGCAGCAGAGAAGCAAGGTGAAGATCAAGACATTTCTGTCTAAATGGTCTGGGGAGCAATTAATAAACACAGGCTTTGTAAACTCCTATGCATGTGGTGTGATATGAAAATATAACTGATTTAGAGTTCAATCCACAGCAAGTGAAAATGGAAATATTTACTTTGGTTTCAGCTGGGCAAATGCTGGTTTACGCCAGATGAAGATCTTTCTAGAGGTTGTTGATGAAGTCAGCTCTATAAAAATTATCTCCCGGGACACTCCTTTTCTAAGATGCTTTGTGCAGTCTGTTGTGCAACCAGAACAGAACAGGCTGGCTGGCCAGTGTAATGAGCACCAGAAGTCTTTACTGTCCAAGCCCCCGGCAGGATGAGCAGTTTGAAGGCCTGAGCCAGCAAGGAGCTCCCCTGGTGTTTGCAGGGCCCTGGAGCACAGCAGCCTGAGGTCTGTTGGGCAGGCAGCCATGCGGTGCTGCCTGCCCGATGACACACGCCTTCATTTGGGAAAGCAAGGGGGAATTTTAAAGTGGGCTTTCAGCTCAAACATGCCTCTCTGGCTGACAGCAGCATCCCACAGCCACTCACAGATGAAGGTTAGCCAGATCTAACACCGTTTTGCCAGCTCTCCCTGCCACATCCTCCCAGCTACCCTTAACCCTCCAGTATCCTATCTGCGTAGTGGATCCTTTTGCCTGGATAGAAGATGCATGTGGCCCAGCTTGTCCTTTCTCCAGTGACAGTCAGCCTGTACAAAGGGGTTCATTCTATGGGACAAAAAGCCACTCGTCTCCAAACATGACTCTCTGTCAACATCCTTTTACGTATGAATTGGAGGGAGGCTCTGGGATTTCCTTTAAGATGAAGAGTTGGAGGCATCTACGGGGTTTTTTGGATCCCAGCTGAGCAGCCCATGACAAATGAAAGACTGTGCTGTGTCCTAATCCTTTTGTGCCGTAGTGCCTTTGAGCCTCATCTGCTTTTTATTCTGAACAAAGCCCATATTTCTCATTTGCCTCCTCTATTTCAGGAGACATGCTCAGGGCCTTTCCGATTTGTAGCTTGGCCAGAGAGACTGGAGAGTTTCCCTGAAGAGAAGATCCTCTTTGCTTTCTTTCACTGCCCTCACTATGGTTTGTATTTAATTAGAGATTGAGAAATTGTAAAAGCATCTAACAGAACATGGTTAAAGGCCAAAAACACAGCTAGCAACAGAAGCTTTTCTGACATGTTCCTCTCAAGATATATTCTGAAAAGCAAATATTCCTGGCCTTTGAGGTCCAGCAGGACCCTTTGGCAATTTTTGGAGGCCTTTCACCGAGATTGATTTGAACACTGAGTGTAAGGTGACCAGCAAAGCAGAACCAAAGAGAAGGAAAAAAGCTCTAGTTCCTGCTAGGTCTTCTCCCTCTAGCTGCTCCATGGCTCAAAATATTTTGATTAGGCTTTGATTAGGTATCATTTTGAGGAGTATTAACTTTGTCATCAAATTAAGATAAGAAACCTGAAAATGCAGAGGTTGCACTTTCCTGATGCACTCCAGAACCGCACGGCATAGTCCTCACTTCAGTGGAGTTACTCAGGCTCCTTGCCATGGAAACTCCATCTTGTGATCCACTTTCACTGTTTCATTTAGGAAGTTGTCTATCTAATATTGACCCACACTGCTTACATTAACTCTTCTGGGCTGTTGTGAGCACTGTGCAGACAAGGGAAAGATGGAGTTGCCGGTTGTTCAGTTGAGTTCTTTGCACTCAGAAGAGAAAATACGCTTTTGGGAGATTAAATCTCTGAGCTGTTCACCCAGTTTGCCTGAAGCAATTCCCCAGAGCTAGCAAAAAAATTATTTTCCCTTTCATACCCTACTTCCCCCGTTTTGTAGATACACTGAGTCTGGGAATCCTCTGGAGTTTTTCTCCTACACACACACAAAATGTACTAGTTATCAAATACCACTCTCTGCTAAGCTAACGAGGATTTTAAATGGGAATAGTCTTTATGTCGATAGAAAATGTAACTTTTAGGCTTTTATTTTTTCTTTCCTCTTTTCTGTTGCCTCCTTTCTCTTTTCCTTTTTTCTGTTTTTCCTACTTCTCTCACTCCTCCCCCCCCGCCCCAGTTTCCAATGATCCTTGCGGTTGATTGAATTCCCAGGACTGGAACCCTGACCTTACTGAATTCACCAGGAGAATTTTCCACCTTCTTCTTTGACATAAAAGATTTCATACATACTACTAATTAGTCAAAGAAAGAACACAGCATATATGCTTTAGCGCCTGGCTCTGCTCTGTTATCGTCATTTCCTTGAATGTAATTTCACCGAAGGCAATAGGAGTTTTGCAGGGATGTGAGTCCCTGTTGAATGGGTAAATACCACCTATTTGTTCATAAGATGTTGGATGCAAGAGAGGAAAGGCTCATTTTACATGATAAGGAAAGACCCTGTAAACCAGCAGGTCAAGGAAAGATGCCCTCTGTTTCTGCACTGTATAATAACACTATTCAAAGTGAAAGACCAGTGATGGGTGTTTTTGCATTTAAAACTCAGTTTCAGAGAGATCCATTATGCCGTATAAACCACATTACATTAAACAGCGCATGCAAGCATTAAGCAGGTGTTTGCAGAATGCCTCAGCAAGTAATGTGCATCACAAGCCTTCACCTCCTTTGTCGAGGCTGGCAGCTATGGCTAAAGGAGTGGTGCACATCACGCTGCCCATAGCTGCGCTCGCTCCTCGAGTTACAGAATCAGACAGCATTAGAATGTCAACCCAAGTTGCAGAAGCAGTAGGATGCGGTGACTGATAACTCCAAAGAGAGTCCATATGGCAGGATGGCTGTACTTATAAATATTTCAAATGTCAATTCACAAGGCTACAATCATGCCAAGCTGTTTGCGTTATTCTGAATAATTGCTAGCAAACTATAACAAAATATTTGTCATACTAGAATAACACATATAAATTTAACTGCTATATACACCAAGCTTTTCTCCAGATAATATATTTTATTAGGTTAATAAAAACAACAGAGGCAGCACGGTTGTAGGGAATTTCTAAATAATTACCTATGAAAACCCCTTCATGCATACCTTTCCTCCTGAAGAGATTGTAGAACTTCATGTCTTTTCCCCAGTGAGGACAGGCTAGTGTGACAGCAAGCCAAGATCAAGGTAATCAGGGCCTGCTAAGGCATTATTTAGTTCAGAATTTAGCATTTGCACATATTTGATTTTATTGGCTGACATCAGTAATTACTAATGCACAGCCATGCAGACGCAGTGACAGAATGCAGAGAATAGGGTGCTTTCCACAATGATGTCTTTGAAGAAGATTGGATGGTTTGTGCAGCTCTAAGCCCTGGGATGAGACAAGCCGCGCTGAGAGAGGAACAGTTCACAAACAGCAATTTCCATAACAGCACTAGAGGTGGTAAGCAGAATCAACTGGAGCTCCCCAAAAGGGTTTGCTGCTCTGTTGCTGATAATGGGCTTATTTCATCCTCCCCAGTTACGGTGCGCTCATGGAAAGGTTAAGCAACTTGTGATTGATTTACATAATTTAATACCCCCTCCCCTCAGTTTGAAAATGAAAATAGAAGAGGATTTTTGGAGTCATATGGCATCCATGGCATTTTGAAAGACACTTTAATCAATTCTTACCTTTCAGTTGCTTATTATGACCTCTAAACTGCTGACACTTTTATAAAAATTTCAGTCCTATTCCAGGAAGACAAGTGACAGAATTGCACATACAGTCAGCAAAATTAACACCCATTCATGTGATAATCCTTTTTGCATAACCCTGTATAAAATCCTAGCAATTCTGGACAAAAAGGAAGGTATTTATATCTTGTCAAACTTCCAAAGCTATTTCCTTGTCTTTCGACAACTAAAGGGTCAAACAGTCATTGACTTACAAATGTAGAACAATGTCTTATGGCAAGAAGAACTGATGTTCCTCACTGTGCCGAGGATAAAAAGGCCAGCTAAAGGCTAAATTGTCCACAATTCTGAATACAGTTTAATATTTGTGCGTGGCTTGCAAAATTTTGCACACTGATCATGGGACCTGGTCTTATCCCATCCTCTCTATTCCCTCCAGTTGTTCTCTTATGTCCCAGCATGGCTTATCCCTAGATTTGTGAGTGGGCCTGAACCATGGCTCAAGAGAGAAGTAGAGGCATCATGCAGCCTTTCTCCATCCAAAACCTTAAAACACAGTCAGCAGAATTCTGTCATGTAGCCCAGTGCCTCACATGTGAGAACTGCAGGACCATGTGAGATCAAAGACATACTCTTGTCAGGAAAGGTTCATGCAGAGGAAGAAGTAACCAGCTAAGCAACTGCAGCTTCATGGCAAGGTAAAACTGCTGTCCTAAGAGAAAGGGATCTGGTGGCAGACTTAAGAGAGTGCAGAGGAACCTGGTGTGGTATGCTTAGCAAAGGGTAGTGTGGGAGTGATCCCAGCCTGCTAGCTTTTCTAGTTATTCAAGGCTCCTTTGTGCAATGTTTGGAAGGGACCAGAGGGTCTGCTAACAGAGTGCACCGTTGCTCTTCCCGTGGTGTATGCAAGAGTTCACAGAATGAACAGCATATGTTCAGCTTCACCGAGGCACAGCAGAACGGCTTTTAGAGCACCCAGAATATTTGGGAATGAACATTTTGGGGTGAACTTCTCAACCCTGGCCCACATCCTAAAATTAAACACTAGAAGAAACTGTGCCCTGTGAAATGCCTGGCAGATAATATCACTTTCAGTAGCAAGGACAGTGAAGCACAACAACAGATTGTCTGGCAAGATTGTGTAGTCTCCAGCATTGGATGTCTTTAAGGATAGATGAGACAAACAGCTACCAGGAATGACTGAGGTGCAATTCCCTCTGCCTTGAGGCAGGGAGATGCACTGGGTGAGTTTTTCCAGCCCTATTCTTCTCTGCATCTATGATAAGATTTTGTAGAACTAGGGTCCAAGATCAGAGCTGTTATTTTCACCAGCCTGTGGGAGCATCAGCCAGCATTTCATTGTTATACAAAATGCTGTCAAACTGTTCTGATTACCATGATAGCATGGCTAGCATGCCACTGCTCATCCCGTCACCACCCTCCCACAACCCTGGTGTGACACTGTGGCAGCAGGAAAGAGTATTAATTGTGTATGGGATATAGCAACTATGCAAATGTGACAAATACACTGAAGGTGATACTAGCATGAAAACATTACACTGATGTATCAGCCTACAAAAGATGTCTTCACAAGCCCACATAGACTCTAGCAATGAAAGCTGAATGATTGCCCACACAAGCACTATTAAAAATCAGGAATTTTCTCACTCTACTTCCTTTCCCTTTTACTGGGATTAGGTTTTGCATCTCTTGGGTTGTTAAAATCTCACACATCCATTTGGGGAAAAATACCATTTAATTACTTAAGATTGCGATGGTGAACTTTTTTCTTTCTGAGTGTGTGATAGACTTTTCAGAGATATTCAGCAAACTTCACCATAACGGCGGTCCTTTTCTTGTCCAGCAACAGTGCAGAAAAAGAATCATGGGGCTCAATAATTCACTTCAAAACAAACATCACTTTTTCCTGAGGAGTCTTTTCTAGTCAAAAGTCTTTGAAAACAGGTGTAAGGCAAATTTCTTTACCAGCCTACCAGCCACTCTAAATGTCTAAACTCTAAGATTGGGACTGAGGAGCCAGGCAAGACCCAGGCAGAGTTGGAAGCACAAGTGCCAAGGAAACGTAGAGATCCTGGAAAACCCACGGTGGGACTGTGTGACAGGAGTGCAGAGATGTACATGTCTTCCTTACGAGACCTAGAAATGCCTCTGCACTCCAGGAGTTGTCAGTTTGCCACAGGGGCACAGGCTCTGCTGTTTTTGGAGTCACAAGATTGCTGAAGCAAGAGCTGAGCTTGTATTGCTCAGATAGGTGTGGAGGAGAGCAGGGACTGCCCCCACTGTCTGCTGCTTGCAGGACAAACTGCAACATCTATTGCTGCACTTGGTGTCACTGATGTCCCCTCCCCCCAGGCAGTCTCGCCCTTACATGAAGGTTTGTAAACGATGGCCATCAAAGTCACCTTTTCATTGACTTCACCTACTTCTTTGACCGGGCCATAATTTAAACTTTTGATGTGAAAACTACTATTTCTGAAGGAGTATTTACTTGAGTCTGAGACTGTGGGGACTGTAGAATATTTTTGAGCATTTTCAACTGAAGCAGTTCAAGGGTAGGAACAAGCTTTTCTTACTGGTGGATTTTTTGATTGACATTGTGTGTGCAGATGCCAGATAATAAGTCAAACATCAGTTTCTCTTTAAATAGGTGGAGCAATTCAAAGCAGCTCCTGTAACATATAATTTGAAGGGGTTGGAAGGTTCCACCCAATAACAACAAACAGTGGTATGCTTTACTGTAATAAACCATATGTTGTTTATACCAGGATTCGATCATTCCTGCTCTCAAATTGAGAAACTTAAGATCTGCAGCCACTTACCTACTAAAGTGCAGTAAGTGTTCATTCTCAGAGGCTAATGTATTATTAATATCATAGGAAAGACATCTTAATATATTTATAGAGAAATTCTGTACATTTTTACTAGAACATACAGGAAAGAATACAAATACTGTCCAGATCCTTAATCAATACTGATGATCATTACAGCCCTACACAAGAGACCAGCCCTTGCTACCTATGAATTCCAGCTCTTAACCTGTACTGCTGAAGTATTCATAAATCTGTTTCACCCCCTAAATGCAGTGAAAAACTGAAGTCACAACCTGCAAGACATCTGTGATTTATTCTTTTGGGCTTCCAACGATGAGATCAGAGTCATTACAATCTAAGGCAAGGTGGGTGGCTAATAAATCTGTTACTGATTTACACATAGATCGTGGTGTTGCATTGCTAATTTGCAAAGAAAACAAGCTGCAACTGAATGCAAAATGGCATGCTGTGGTTGTGGATGGAATATGATCCTTAATAGGATTTAATTCTTGATAGTATGTGCACTATTAAGGCTAAAAGCCTGTGCCATGCTGCCAGAAGCCAGGCGAACAAAGAAGAGCCCGTTAGGATGTTTCGACCACTTGTAGGAAAGAACGTGTCGCAAGCAGTAAACAAGAGAGGGACTTGTTTACTAGGGCTTGTTCTCTAGGGCTGTAGGCCCCAGCTCGTCTAGGAAAACAAGGTATACCAATAGAGATAAGGAGGTTATTATCTGTGAGAAGGACAGACAGGCAGCTCCTGGTTCAGAGGGAGGGAGGTGAAGAGGAAAAGAGACCCAATATGAGATAAAGAAGGAATGTGGCAGGTAACCTCATGAGGTAATAGTTATTTTAGGAACTAAGTAACAAGGAATGGCAGGTTTTCAGGAGTGACAGATGTCATTGCACCCCTGAGGAAATAACAGGATAAGTGAAGTGAGTTCCTTGCTTTATCAGCCTCTATTTTGAGCTGACCAAGATGGGATCTTAAACCTCCTTAGGGTTGGGCAAGCTGTAGATAGATGACCCGTACTTGTAGTTGTAAAGCTATGTGCATGTCTAGCTTGCACAGGAAGGCTTACCACCAAGAGTGGTTTTATGGAACATGCCTGAAATGACTGTGCCTTCCCCTACAACCGTCAGACAACCTCACTCCACCTGTACCACAGCAGTGCGAATCCAGGCTGAAAGAACTGGCACCCATGTCTTTCAGTTGGTCCCTCCTTGGAGAGGAATGCCTAAGACAGCAACAATGTAATGAAGACAGATTTCCAGGGGTCAAAAAAACCCTGAATCATGGATCCCCCGCAACAACCTCTCAGACCCGTCAGGGTCTGGTCCTTAGGAAGGCACAGGCAACTGAAAAAAAAGATGTTGACTGACATCTCTCATGGCAGAATAATCCAAAGTTATGTGGGTTCCAAACTGTCAGACTTGTCAGCAACACTGTCATTCATGTCTGCTTGCAGTGCATTGCCTCATGCACACCAGCTTTGTGCCAGTAGCCTGTGTAGTAGAGAAAAGGCTGCCTGCACATGCCAGGGCATAAGAACATAAGTGTTATGGCATCTAGAGTCACTGGTGACCATCTTTGGGCTATTCCAGCACTTTTATTCCAAGTTGCTTATGAAATAGCTTTTTAAAAGATGTGCACAAACAATGGAGCTATATGTGCTAAAGATGTACTTCCTCAGCTGTATGCTCTCATGCCAGATGTTGAATCAGTTTTTAGACACACGCTGCACCCCAGACTCCCTGAAACTGCAGCTGCAGTAGTTTCGGCAGTGCGTTTCTATGGGACTGCTGGTGTAAGGAGAGGTATTTATTTTCCAATAGCATTGGCCTTTCTGGCCTTGAATATGCATAAGGATAATTCTCAGACTGAAGGGTTTCTGGGGGGGTCTTCATAAAGAGAAGAAGGGTCTCAGTGCCTTCCCCTGGGACTCTGCCACAGGCTTGTGTAATCCTACTTGCCTTGAGTCACAATCATCACAGCATTGAAGCATCGCATTTGGGAAAGACGAAAAGGTTATGGTTAAAATAAAAGCGCTTTGAAAGAATGATTGAACACAAACCTGCATTGAAACTCTCTGTGAGGTTGTCCAACTCAAAAGGATATCAGGACTTTCAGACCTGCTCCCAGCTGGATGATCATCTGTATTACAAACTCCACAGTGCTGGCTGGCATTCAGGAGAGCTTCGAGCCTGAAATTCAGTCAGGATTGGAGTGTATAACCTTCACAGTCTTCACGGGCACAAGCATCAGAAAGGCACAAATGCTTGACCCACAGTGTGCAAGTCTGCTCAGCAGAAAGGTCATCTGCTAGTGGACGTCTCATAGGTACGGCTGCCCAGCAACATGCGTGGAACAGCTCAGGGAGGGCAGGAGCTTCCTCCGGCAACTGTGCTCCACACCTCTTGCATTGTGGAGGTCCCTCTTCTCCTCAGGCAAGGTCAGGCAGTCCGCAGAGCTCCTGCATGCTCAGAGCTGGCGGGGCTCGCAACCTGGACATACCACTGGGGAAAAGCAACGGAGGGAGGATGACCTTGGAATTAATTTTTTAAACAAACAAAAAGTCTTTGTGTTGCCAGCCTCAAGCATATATTTGCCATTACTCATCTCCCTGCCTTCCTTGAAACTATGAAATGGTCTTAAACATGACATTGAAATATACACACTGGTGGATTTTCTTTCATTTGCTAATTTCTACTTTTTATTTGGGTAGTTACTGAGCTTTTATGGCTTGTGCACTGAAGCTTTGCCTTGTCCAAACCTCCCCCACTGGCCACACACAAGTAAAACCACACTGACTTTGGGCTGCAACTTAAAAGGAGGGAGAATTTCCAGTACTGCTTGAGAGGCAAGGATGTGGTTTGTTGCTGAACTTTACTAGGTCACGTTCCCCCTCGTTCCCATCACTGCCAAACACCCCAGCTCCTACCACCTTGCCCGGAAATGTCCTTCCTTTGACCTCCCTCTTTGCAGGAAAGGGCCTTTGCATTGCAGAAACCCCAAGATATCCCCTATTAGAAAACATAGGACCCCAAGGGAGGATGAGTGGTTATTGCCTGGCACATCATGGAGGTGGCAAATTTCAAGGATTACAGAAGATTGTTCAAAGTCACAGAAGAAATCCATGGCAGAACTGAGAACAAAGTGTGATGGCTCTCCTTGGTCTCATTTCCTACCCACCCAGTTGTGCTACCATTATGTTGCTGGGCCTGCAAATGCCCAGTTGCTGTAAGTAACTAGAAATGAAGACTTATTTTGACTTCAGCACAGCCTGTGTAGATCTCAGTGATATGGGACTTCCTACAGTGTGCTTATCGCACTCAAATGAATCCAGCAGACATAACATCATATTTTGCCGAATATTTAAAGTTCATGAGGCAATTTTCTTGAACTGCTCCCTGTATTACATAGTGAGGAGAAAGCTGATCAGCTAAACATTCAATCAAAAAGCAGTTTCTAATCATCTCTTGTGGAAGATAAAACAAATGCAAGCAAAAAGCCAAATCCTATCTCCAGCAAACAGCCAGAATAACTGATTTATATGCTGGGACATTTCTTGGGAGCATGGATATACTGAGAAGTATTCTCCTTCCTTTAAGGCACAGAAGCACTAAGAAATGTACAAGCATAGAAACAGCCAAAACATGTGAAATGTCCTCAGCCCCACACTCTTGCTTATAATTTTTGAAAGTAGGGTATACCATTCTGGGTTGTGTTGCCTTTTGCAATATTCCCTCCAGACCATGCGTTTAAGAGTTATTCTACTGCCATTAAATGCAGTTCCCTACACACAGAACCACACAGAAGATGCCCCTTCGGAGTACGCAAGGGCTTTTGCTCCCTGGGACGAGCTGTACTAGAGCAGGCTGGCACATGGCAGTGGGGTGAGAAGCACCAGTGCTGTGCGCTGCTTTCTTCCCCTCAAAACTGGATGCATGAGTTTCACTGAGTGTGTCAGCCATGTAAAACCATGCCAACATACCAAGAGCTTTTCCAAGAATTTCAAACTTAATAAAAATCCAGAGCAAGGATATATCCTGGTAGAGTCTCTACTGTTGATTTAAAACAAACAAACAAACAAACAAACAAACACAAACAAAAAAAAACCCGAACAAAACAAGCCCCAGAAATCACAACAAAAAGCACTTATGCAAATGGCTATGTAGATCAGGGGCAGCCCTCGGGCTCTTGGCAAATTGCCAAAGCAGCCCTCAGCACTCTGAAGTTTGGGTCCCCCAGTTCAAAAGCAATGCAAAACACTAATTTCCCCCCTCAGGCAGCCCTTCCAGGGAGGAGAGGCTTTCTCTCAGTCCTGACTCTCATCCCAGAGTGGCAGTTCAGAGCATCTCCTCCCTGTCCTCTGGGCCAAGCCCAGCTGGACCCACCATCCCCTCCCCCATGAGTGAATACCCCAGCTTTTTACAATACTTCCGTATTTTTCATTGTCATCTTTTCCTTTTCACTTAAGAAATTGATCCCCCTCTGCTTTGAGTAGTGAAGACTGACAGTGGAGAAAAAGGCAACCTTGAGAAGAAGGGGCTGGCTTGAGATGCAGCCTTGGATGCGGTTCTCAGCTGCAGTGCTGGCTCCGAGTCTTCTCCTACCCTTTGTCAGGCCCTTTCCAAAGACTCTTGGCTCCAAGTCAGCAAAGCACTTAAAGGTAGACTTAGCAAATGCTAACGTCTGTGGGATTAATCACGTGTCTGAAGTGTCACTCAGCTGGACTGAGGTCTGCGTTGCTTGTCTGGACTGACCCTTGGTAGCTACCTACCTACTCACCCACCTACCAGTCTATCCAGCACCCAGCAGAAAGGGCTCCTGAAGTGGAAAACATTAAAGCACATGCTTTGATCCTGCCTGTAGGATTGATACAAAAAAGTGCACATAATTAGAACTTGATCATATGTCTTTTAACAGCTACATGTCAGACAGCCGCTGTTACTCTCATTTTGTTAGCGGCCTGCCTTGCTCTAAAAATAGAGGGGTTTTCTCTCACTCCCTTTTATTTTTTCTCTTTGCGGTAAATGTAACTGTAAACAATTAATAATTCCAATTAGTGGGTTTTTTTTGGTAACTCCAGCAGCTGTTTTTTCACAGGTTTTCCTAGGCTGCTGCAGGGGCCAATCAGATCATATAAATGTGCATATTAACAAAGGTTCATTAAGTGACTCTGTCTTTCTAAGCCTCTGGAAAAGAAGCAGAGCAGAGATGAGCCTTAGAAGTAAGCACACTGTGTTTTTCACTAAATTTGACATCATACTGAAACCAGCAGCTTTTTAATAATCTACATTTAAGATGCAAATGTATCTATTTGATAGGAAAGTCTAATGTATGAATAAAGATTCCAAATTGTTTTATCACTTCTTGATTGCTGTTGGCAAGGGGGGAATTATCATGCTAACAGCCTCATTGGAGGAAAGCCATATGCCTGAAATGGAGACAATGCTGAAGTTACAAAGTTTAGTGAGATTAAGTTACATGGAGAAAGGTTCATTTAAAGTAGGGACTAATTAATGACCTCAGAGGTAACCCTACCAGCTACCACACTGGTTAGAGAGGTGAATCCTATTAACAACCTCCTAAGTGCAGTTTCCAATTACTAATCTTTTCAACAGCTTTATGGTGTAGAAGAAATGACTTCAGGCCCCTGCTCCCATCACAGGGTCATCTCATTTCACTTTTAGTCTGTGCTACAAAATGCTAGTCCTATGGGCAGACTCTGACAGCCAAGAGGCTATTTTAATATTGCCAGAACTCAGCAAGGCATTTACATTTGAAACGCAAGAAATGTAGAGTGGCAGTTCAGTTCTCTTCCTCCTATTGTATCGGTTGCTAAAATTGTAGAATTTTAGAAATCTTACCCCATGGATTAACCAGGGAGTGAATGGCCTCAGACTGTCCTGGCTCTGATACAAAGGAGGCAAGGTTGTGGGGAGAGACCAAATCTTATATTAAAGTAACAGACACAACTGGGAAAAGGGACAAGATGTTAGGCACACAAGCCTTTGGGAAAGATCAAAGAGGCTGAAAGTTTCCTCAGTTTTTCCAGCTATGTAAAGATATATAAAGATACTACTTTCCTCTGAAATTTCCCTCTTTAGACCGCTGTGGCTGCTGTTGCACTGTTATTTGACTCTACAGAATGGAGTAAAGCTGCAAGGGGGCAGCCAGGCAGAGGGAAATGGGCTGTGGCCATGTGGCCACTTGGTTGCTTGGTAATCTGAGACTGTGCCTTGTCTCACTAATTAGTGTGTAATAGCTGTGTACACTGGCTCACTTTGGGATGTCTTATCAAAGGGGGAGAAAGAACCGGGTTTAATTTAGCTATACAGAGGGAGTGCATCTGTTTTCTCAGCCACTGAAGGATTATAATTGTTTCTAGATGACAGCAGGTCACATGCGTATAGGCTTTTTAATTATAACTGAAATTTCTTTTCAACCTAGGGAAATAATTTAATTTCAACATTATTAGTAGTATTTTTTGGCTTCGTTCTAACTCCCCCAACTCTTTTTGCTCTCTTCTTGCAATATAAATCTTTCCCCTTTTAACATAACTGACCGATTTTCTTTGTTCATACCTGTCACTGATTTTTCATTTGATTCATGCAACAATTACACAGCTCAGGTTTAAAGGTTATGAAAACTGTGTTTTGGCATTCAACCAGTCTCATCTCTGCAAACATTAGTCAAATACGCTTGTTTAAAATTCCCTCTATAGAAGGAAACATTGCCACCTAGGTCTCCGCCTGTATTTCATTTTTTCTGTTTCAGTGCTTATCTGACCAGATCTTGCTTTGTTCAATTCAAAATGCTCAAATCTCATGACAGTGTGGGGCTTACAGTGTTATGCCATGACTTGAGATGCTCCACTGTGTTCTGGATGTCAGTTATAACTCATTTGCTTGGTATAAACTTGTTTGCATGTCTTTGCACAGTAAAAGATGCTAAAATAAAAGTGACACATTAGAGGGTGACATTAGGAAGGAGTACAAGATAGAGGGCCAGAAGAACCCGAAGGAGAAGGCTCAGGAAAACAAATGTTCTCTATGCCTGGGCACCGAGGTAGCCAGACATAAGGCTGATAGTAGTCTATACCACTTTTGACACCTTCTCAGTCATCCTGTGGAAAGTCTTCTCCACCGCCACCGAGAACAAGGAGTGGGCCAGCCAGCATAAAGTGAAACCTGGGCTGCTCTGGGTGGAGAAATGGGCAGTAAGGAGAGTATTCCTATGAATCCAACAACTTTTTGAAGCAAACAGGTGAAAACCAATAATTCTGGAAAATGCAAAAGAGAAGTATACATGGGCAAAATCCCATATACTCTAGAGGTCTGTAAAACCTTAAAAGGCAGTTGGAAAACCACTATTATGCTTTTGCTGCTTAAGTTAGGC
Organism: Pluvialis apricaria; assembly: GCA_017639485.1. Lineage (NCBI taxonomy): Eukaryota > Metazoa > Chordata > Aves > Charadriiformes > Charadriidae > Pluvialis > Pluvialis apricaria. The sequence continues at coordinate 14,471,306 of CM030012.1, forward strand.
TTGAAAGAAAGGCCAGTGGAGATGACTGTTTTGAGAGTCTAATATTGGCCAAGAAGGTTATTATGGCTGTGCAAGAGATGAAAAGCAATGGGTCCTGGTATCTTCTTAATGAATCCTCAGGGGCAATCAAAGCTGATTATCCCATACCTGGTCAAAAGAAGGATTCCACAGAGCACTGAGGAAAGTAGTCCCACCCTGATTCCCAGCCCACAGGTCCTGAACAAGGAAGGCATGTTGGCAAGGGTTTTGTAACTCTCCTTATGGTAATTCACTGTCAGGTGGGCTAACTCTTGCTAACATATCAGGGTAAAGCTGGTGACCCAGCGTCTCCTGCTTTTCTTCTGCTGGGCAGCTGATCTCCAAGCTGGGGCCTGAATGAGATGGCAGGAACAAAATCACACCACTGGCATTTGAAGACTTGCTCTAACCCTGCTAACTAACTCCTGAGTTGCAACGAACAACAACCTCAGTACATCAGGGTCTGCTTGCAGACTCTGTGGTCTGGAAATGCAAGCCAAGAAGTGATGTGGATTTCACATCAAGAACTTTTTAACACATTTAACAACGGTGAAGGCTGAAAACTAGGCACAGAATGCTAAACATGCCTCAGATGAGCCAGAGAATTAGTTAGGCATGTGGATGAATCAGTAGATGAGACTTTGAAACCAGACCTTACTTCTGAGCTAAGCTCTTGGCTGGAAGGGGTTGGGTGAGCACTTAAACCTGCAAATACAGAATGCATTCCCTGCGCAAGAGGTCACATATGAGTTAGACCACCCTCATCTCCTTGCATGACAGCAATTGAAAGGCAGCCAAGGAGTAGATCTATCATCCAGTGCACGCAACAGCCTTTTGTACTCAAGAAGAAAGATCACAGGACTGGGATTGATACTACTTGGCAACTCTTTTCCCTCTGTGGAGGTAATGCACCACAGAGGCTTGCCCACCTCAGGGACAGGATAATCCATCAAGTTACTGGTTCCCTTTTCCAGAGCAAAGCGTGAGAAACTGTAACTGGAACCAGAGGTAAGGAAAAGGAGAGGTGCTGCCATTACTGCTAGCCCATCTCAGCTCCCACAGTGCTCCAGCCACAAGGAGATGACAGAGATGCTCTCAAGAAGCAGAAATTTGTTGTCCTCAGAAGTGGGTAACCTGACCAATTGCACGAAAACCCAATTTCATCAATGGGCAAAAACTACAGAATCAGGGATGCCAGGGAGAGCACTTCACAAGCTTCTCCGTCAGCAGTGACTGGATGTAGGAACACCAAGGAACACTTGAGGTACAAATTTTAGTGATGCTGAAGATATAAGTAACTATAGATATCCTTTCCAGTGTGTTGTTGAGTTGGAGCCAAGAGAATGAAAAGAAACACTACAGGCAATAAACGCTCAAGAGACTAGCTATCACAGCCCTGGAAGCGCCCCATAAGTACAGTGTACATCATGGGGGAGAACAGAGGAAGCAGCAGTGGATGATGCACATTGAAACCCACTTCAAAAATGAGAGCCATGAGCCATTTACTTAAAGATGGTTGACATGACATTCTGTTATAAGTGCAAATTACCTGTATTTCTTGTGGTGACCTTAGGGAAAGAGAAAACCAAGACTCAACAGCACAAATTGAAGACATAACATCCATTTAACCATTGCATATTTTAATTTCCTAATTAAGGCAAGTGTTACATAGCACACTGACCATAGCATAGCTGATAGTCAGAGAATAACAGCGAGTGACCCATCTCTGATGCCCAGTCTACAAAGGCCATGGTGGAAAGATGACCATCAGGACACTGGTCTAGCTTTATAGGAGAAAGTGATTAGTGAGTCAAGGTACTGATCCTTTGTTGGATCATCATCACTAGTATTTTCTGACCTTCACGATGCATAGGAACTGGCAGAAGCATGAGAAGTGGTGGTATACAGAAGCTAGTTTTTCAGATAAGTTTCTTGAAGTTAGGATGGATGTGTTTAGTGTTGTCTAGAAGCAGGAGAAAGAGGCAAGGAGGCTGAGGTAGGGTTTTACAGTGAATAGAAAGTGACAGCATTTTCTAAGTCTGTAGCTGGTTGGCTACATAATGCAAGCTAACGGAAAGCTGGATGAGGGCTTTGAAATTTAAAGCAGTGCCCTTTGGATGTACATCTAGCCTGGAGCATCTGGCTAAAACACAGCCATGTAATCTGGGAAACTGCCTGGCTGGATTTTGCCAGACAATTTAGTGGAGATTTCAGACAGTTGCATACGTATGTTTACAGTGAATGGTGAAAATGGGTCTTTGGAAGTATAGACATGAATCTTAAAACACTGGTAAAAGCAAAAAGAGAAAAAAGAAATCTTGCTATTCCACTAGGTGTTGTGCTCTACGGAAAGTGTTCATGTAGCTTTTGGATATGAGGGTGGGACATACTGGCATGTGCTCTCATAGTCTGACCACTGATAGTACACGGCATAAGCTACTGTTTTAAACACATAGAGAATAACAAAAAGCAACTGAAAGTGAGTTCATAAAGTGCATCCTCTGAGGTCATCCACATTGTTGCCATCAGTAAAGGAAAAAAATAAGTTTTGGAAACCTAGACAGGTAGTGCAGATCAAGTAATGTAAACAGTGTGTATGAGCACACATCTCGCTGGCTGACATACCCATGTCATGTGGAGAAGTGCGTGCCCAAAATAACAAAAATCTGCCAGCTATTTTATCTGAGCAATTCTGGGTAGGATGGCCTCTTAATCAGATGGCAGTTAGTGTGCATTGGCTCAGATATGGTATTACCTCAAAACAATAGACTTGCACTTTTCCATCGTCAGCCTGTTTTATTCTCCAACATGAATGAGCTGCCTCTGATCATGTAAAATCACCTTTATACAATGTATTCTGTATTCAACTGTGTAATGAAATGTTTATTTGTGAATATTGAACTAGCAGGGAAAACATCAACATTCATAATTAATTTTACTATACCATCTGAAGAACAGGTCAAAGAATAGAAAAAAACAAAAATAAATAATCCTTCTGCAACAAAAAAGTAAGCGCTTTCACCAAGCATTCTTTTCAAGGATGGATGTTACAGTAGCTTGAGCAGGAGAAAATGCAGCAGTACATTATCTCTTTAGGAGAAGTGTGGCCTGGACGTACTGCCTGGGATTTTAACCAAATGTAAAAGGGAAGGAAAACAGTCAAGTTCTGGGGACAGAAATAGCCACAGGCACCATTAACATCACCATGGTCAAGAAAAAAAACCAAACTTGTTGAAGAGATTCAGGTAGCTCTGGATTTTCATTTGTTGTTTATTGATCTCCAATAAATCAGAATTTGCCTTTGTATCCCCTGATTGTTAAAGTTTATCCTGCATCACAGACATTGAGATTTTACGAAGTATTTTTATTTAATTATGACATTTGGTTTAAATTAGTGCCCATTGTGTAACTGCTACAATGAGAATACTGAGCATCTCAGAATAACCATCCGTTCAACCGGTCCAGCAAGATACAAACAATATGTTTGCAAAGAGGAAAGTTAAGTCACAAGCTGCTACCATTTCTGTTTGAAATAACATCCCAGATATTCCTGTGAATAGTTGCTCATGAGCAACTATTTGTTTCTATTCTGTACCAAAACTAAACATCTAAGAACTTTTTCTTAGACATTCTTAGAATCTGATTTTTTGTTTGAAGATATTTATTTATTTTTGTGTTGAAGAAGGATAAAGCGCTGGAGCAGGTCTGTAGACAGAGACACAGACCAACAACCCAAGCAATCAACTGAACAAGTGTTAACATTGCAATCAAGTATTTAGACGGAACGTGCCTTTGGGATCCTACCCTGTCCTGTTGTGTGTCATACATGAGCACAGTAGGAAAAGCCGTATCTGTTTTACATAGGAGTGAAGTCTTGTCATAGTTGTATATCAACCTTTCTTCTTTTTTGGCTGTTATCCCTCCCTGTCCCATACCTCTGCAAAAGGTCCCTACTTCCCCATTTGCCTTCAAATTTTCCTTCTTTTTTTTGTACTGCATGGGCATCCCCAGTCATAAAGAATACAGATCTTTTTTGGCTCAGTTTCTAAGCTTTCTCCCACAGTAGTCTCCAGCTGTGGGCTAAACCAAATTGCAGGGAAATTCTGCTCAGCGATTACAGCCATGATAACAATGCTCAGTTACTCTGTGGAGCTGCCTGTGCATTTATCTAGCAGATAAAAGAACGGGCTGTGCTCAGGGCAGATGAGCTCTTCAAATATTTTAGCCTCCAAACTCTGACAAGTCTTTTATTAGCACGTATAGATTGAATGGAAAAATCAGTAATCAGTAGGTAAATAAAAGGTATGCTCTTGACACTGGAGGATCCAACCTAATTTTCAAGTCCCTCTTCCCACCTGTAGTAGTATAACAGTTTGCCAGTGAAACAGATGCAATTTTATTTTTCTTTTAATCACAGGCAAAATTAAAGTATATTTTTCTCTTTCCCTTTGTTCTCAGAGATGCAAAAACTATTTTTAGCTAAAGTTTTCTCCAAAACAAATCAGCCTGAGGGCACTTCTGGCAAGAGAAATTGCTAAAAAAATATCTTTTAACGGAATTTGTCAGGCGGCCTTAGCTATAGGCAGTGATAACCCAAGCACACAGCAAGAACCTAAAGTTCATTTTCTTCAGTTATCATCTAATACACACTTAATATGCACTGTTTTGGTGCCCTGTGCCTCAGCAAAGTAATTGCTTAAGTGTTCAAGCATAATTGATATGGGAATTAAGGTACAGAGTTAGATCTGGGTTCAAGTCTACTTACAAAAGTAGCTTCCCACACCACCTTTATTCATTTGGTAAAGTCACTTCATGCAAAGATTAGTTCTTCCTTAGGGACCTGTGAAAAATCATCGTTCCTTTTCTCCTTGTTGTTGTCTGTTCAGAGTGTAAAGTCTCTGGGAAAGAAATTGCCATATGCTGTTTCTTTATAATGCAAAGAATAGTGGAGTCACCAGCTGTTGAAGGAATGTAGATAAACAAAACCACCTTAACTGGGTTCAGAAATCAAGATTTCACTAACTTTATGAGCAGTAACTTTTATTCAGTGCAGTTCCTAACCTTGACTTGTAAATAGATTTTGACTGTTACCTTCAAACATCACTACCACTCTGTTACAACAGAACATAAAAATGAGGTATATTGTATTACTGTTTCTTTTTGATTGGAGAATATGAATGTATTTGCTGACTGCAGTGGCACTGTTATTAGTGTAAATGAGATAAATGTATTCAGCAATTGCACTGTGTACCCACAAAACCAGAAATATCCCAGGGAAACTGTGCAGTATATGCAACTATGCAAGGTTTTAATTAGCCACTATTAATTGCAACACTGTCCTTTGTTACCTGGATGAGATGGGAGGCAACCGAAAGCAAAGGCAGTATCTCCACCATAGTTGTCAAGTCATCCCAATGAAACAGCAGGGGAACAGAGGGCTTTCTGTCTTATATGTTAGTTATTTTCAACATACTTTTCGGGCCAGAGTCAACATATATATAAAAAATAGCAGTTGTAAGCTGATGGTCACTTAGAGAGGTGGGTAGAAAAGAAAACGTTGCTGCTGTATGACTAGAGTCCATATATCTAGAAGAAATTATAGAGAAGGGGGAAGTTTAAAACTGCTCTTTGAGAAGGGTGAAAACTTGAAACTGTCCCTCGGGCAGAATTTTATTTAATATATAATCTTGCTCTGGGTTCTCTTAAGTTCAATTAAAAATAATATCCTGAGAGCAAACTTAAATGATAAGAGAATCACCGCAGAAGGAGAAAACCCTTCTTTCCTTCTAGTGGCTGTTGTAAATCAAGGTTCTGCTATGCAGTGGGAAATGTTTTCAGTCCAATATCTGTTCATGCCTTGGTGAAAAGCAAACCTAAACAAAAAAAACAAAATCTGCAAAGCTAGACTGAATAAGCTGCACTTATTTTCATCTATTGTATTATCTTCCTGTTTTCTCTTTTTATGATGTCATCATCTATGGTACACAACACAATATGAACTGAAACAAAGAAGAGCTTTGTGCTGATAAATAGAATGTTTCAGTCTATCAAAATGCCTTTACTACTTTATAGAGAAATGTTGTTCGATTCTTCCACAGGAAGCTATATATTCAAAAGTCACAGATATACTGCCGCTAAAACAGACCCTCAGAGTATTTTTTACTGGCTCTATTTTTTATCTAAAGATATACAGGGATAATTAATCTCAAGGAAAAATTTCTAACTTAAACAACTATGGTTTGTCTGGACATTTAGAAAAACAAAACAGAACGAAGCTAGTTAGGTTGCCCTTTGCTTGAGGATTGAATGTTGCTGATTACTTCTGAATGGCTTTTGCACGTGTTTCTCCTATACTTCTTTCTTTTAGTTATTTTCTTCCCAATCAAGTTTTAGCTAGAGAAAGTAGTCCTGTCTAAAAAAATCAGAGTTGATTTATTTGGAAGAGAAAGTTATATGTAACTGAACTCTGTAGGAGGAAATCTTTGTATATTAGAGATCTGCTGTGGATGACGTGCCAAACTGAAATGGAAAACCACTGTTATCATTGCCAGTTAGGGTTGAACTCTCCTCTGCCTGGAGAAGGAGTGTTGTGGCAGGAGAAGCCCACTTTGGAGGTTGAAGGTGACATGTTCACCTCCTTGAGCTGCCACAGCCTGCATGCATGAATCAGAAAAGATTCTGCAGAGGTTTTATTTTTCTTCTAAATGAACATTAGATGCTTATGTGCTGTAAAAACCCACCTGTCCTGTATTTCTTTCCTGTCTCACTTCTCCTATAAAATGGGGAAAGCACTTCCTCGCCTCCCAGTGCATGCTTACCTCCCAGGGATGTTGTAAAGGGAACTACACTAAAGATTACAAGGTACAGTATGAATGGACCTATATTAGTACATTAAGTGAGAGACAGAAGGATGAATATCATCCCCGAGGAGCAAAACCACCTGCTGTTCCTGTGACAGCTACAGAAACTACTGCAATATATTTAGTAGCTTATACAATAGCAAAAGAAAGCTATTAAAGCAGGGAAAGCTGGCCAACAGATAAGCCCAAAGTATCTCTGTTCAAATGCAGGTTTTTATTTGGACTTGTTCCTAGTTTGACATATCCACATTATTGCTTTTTTAAATTTATGAAACAGAATCATTCTCTATAATATCACTTCTAGACTTAATGCTGTCTGGCTTTCAAAACGTAGCATCCACTCAAACGGGGACTTCAACCCACATGTTGCACAGCACTAGCAGAAGGCCCAGCTCAGAGTCGTCAGTGGCATATTGGTCTTATGGCCACCACTTTGGGTTGTACCTGTCAGATGAACTGGGACTGGTGGTAAAGCTGGTGAGGAAGCAGTGTGTCAGCTGCTGGCTAAGCAGGGACTACCATAAACACATGTCAGTTACCAGGAACCCTCACAGGTAAAGCCAAGGTACTTCTACTCATTTGCAGGTAGAAGACTGACCTCTGTGGATAAGATTTGCAATGGATTCAGTATGCCCCATAAATCAACTGGAAGTGTCCTGGAACACAATGTACACACTGACCGGTGGTGACATTTGCAGAGGGAAAGCTTTTGGACAGTCCAGGGTACACAAAGGCAGTATCTGACCCTTGTGCTACACAAAGGAGTTGAAACAGCAAACACAATGAACTCCTCCTGACTGAACGAGGATTATTCACAGACATTATTTTGTGTCTAGTGGAATGAAAACATTTGAGAGGATCACAAACTGTTGGTGGCGAATGTATTCATCCATTTCTAGAAAGGAAATTAGAGCAATTTTTTCCCTGGCTCAGTAGTTCCTTAGGAATAACTGCAGTTTCCTGACATCTGTCCTCATTCTCTTTCTACTCATCCCTGAGAACAAAGCTGATGTCAGAGTTATTTACAAATGTATACAGGTGTATCTTAGCATCCTGGAGAGAGACTGGAAGAAGTTCGGAGCTCAGTGATTCACTGATCCTGTCTCTAGAGTCTGTCACATATATTCTGAACAGATATTCTCTATAACAGCTACAGTATCTGATCATAAAAAGTATGTCCTTTATATCACAGCTCTGACACACTGCTTTGTATTTTTATTACAGTGTTTCACATAGTGGAAACTAGAGTGATACTCAATAAATTCCAACTAGAGTACGATTCAAGCTCCTAGCAATATTTAGAGATCATAATTTTAATGAATAGTAGGTAATTTAGACAAATGACATTTTATGCTTGTAAACACCACATTGTGAAGAGTAGTGGTGTTTAATATGTACTGTGCCATGTCTATCAGGACAATATACAGCCACATGTATTAACATTAAAAACATATAAACAAAAAAATCCCAAATCATCACCATTTCTCAGCCTCCAATAACAAACACCTACCCAGCTATTAAACTAAATTGGTTAAGGCACATTTTAGACTGGATCCCAAAGGCTGAGTGATTTGTACAATGTAAGGAATAGACTTGGACATCTTTTATATCATCTTGCTCAGTCTAGAAGATAGTTTAAATTGTACACTAGAAGCAAATTAGAACATATTCAATGAGCCTCCAGAGCACGCTTTCTTCCTTTTCATAATGAAAATATGAACCACAATGTCTGCTGTCAAATAACTATGTCCAGTCCTAACAGATGGGGAAGATCCTTCTGCTACTCTTGCTCCTTGGACTGGAGGTAGCATGGAGATGATATATTTTGGTTCTTCTGCATTAGCACTTCAGCTCAGATCAGGAGAGTGCTTTTGAAGTGAATATTCCCATCATTCCCCTTTAGGTGTAGCCTAGTTCACACTAAAGAGCAGTGTTGGAGCATGCAAACCAGACTCCCTTCAGTGAAAACTAAAACAGAAGAGCTCCAGGAGTCCACCTAATGTACCCCAAATGCTAATGGATCTTCTGGTCTTCCTATTTAGTCTTTCATTATACAGCCACTTTATCTACCTGTTGAAGATTGGTCTTTTAATTTTCCTTGAGAATTCATTTTCCCAAGGAGATCTGTGGGCTGCTAAGGGCATGTTTGGAAGCTCTATGTTCTAGAGGAGAATGGGGACAAATGCTCACTGTGCCACTTAGTTGTTCTGCAGGCTATCTTCCAGCTGAGTCCCCAGGATGCTAGCACAACTATGTTAATGTAAATGCGTTTTGCATGGTGCATTTTAAATGTGACTTTTGCATGAAGGTGACCTAAGTTTTTGGAGTTAGCTCTGCTTGTATCTGTCTGCACTGATTATGGGGACAAGAAAAACATTAGAATGCATCGAACTGGTTGTAGGTTTACAAAACCTAAAAGCAATCTAAATAGTCAGCAGTCAAAAAGGAAAGCAATAATCACTGTGAGCTGGTACTCACCTGTTCCTTTCCTTCTGTGCTCAAATGTAGAGTGGCTCCAATTTCCAGGATCTGATTTGCATTTGTAAGCTCACACAATGCTAAGGCCTTTGGTTTCATGAAGAAAAAAAAACCAAAATTCAGCTCTGTTTCTAAGACAAATGCTTTTGCACCTTGTCAGCTACTATGTGGAGGAGTTAAAGCCTCTCCTTTTGTACCTACAGACATGAGCTCCAACTTCACTCTAGATTATTCAAAACCTGCTTTGACATCGATGGAAAGCATTGGGAGTAAAAGCTTACCAGTGTGATGCTAGTCACACACATCCCTACTGATTACGGAACAGGTGTACTGTACCCCGTGTGGGGATTTCCAATAGAAGACATTGACATGTGGTTTTGAGTCCAGAAGGTGGCCATTAAAATGGCAAGGCACATGATACAGCGTGTGATATGTTAGGAGCAGTGGTATGAACTGGGTTTGTCCAGCCTCAAGAAGAGAAGGCTAAGACAATTTCTTATTTCTGCCTTTAACTCCCTAATAGGAGGTTGAAGAGCACAGCTAAGTTGCAATAATCACAAAGTGTTACAAGGAAAACTATGATTAGGATTTTTTAAATTTTTTTTTTTTTACATGAAGGTGGTTAACCAGTGGAATAGGAGCCCAGAGAGGATGTGAAATCTCCCTAATTGAAGATGTTCAAAAATTGACAGAAAAAAGCCTGATCTAGCATGACATTTCAAAGTTGGACCTACTTTGAGCAGAAGGTTGGATCAGAAGACCACCAGAGGTCCAATCCAAACTAAATCATTTTCTGATTTTTTGATTCTACTTTTATTTACAATGCTAAACCAAGGGAGTAACTGGGTGTGAAGGAATTCCTGGATTTAGGTGGATTTAGGAATCTGGTGGTTTCCAAAACCAGGGACATAACATTTGAAGCCAAGATGAAACAAACATTAGCACAAAAAAATGTGAAAGAAAGGCAAATGAATACGAATAATAAATGGAAGCGCTAGTATACCAGTGTGCATCATGAAATACAGCTGCTGCAGTCATTTCAAGGTCTCCAAGATAACAGTATAAGTGATTACTGGAAGGACAACACATTGCCCAACACCATTAATATGGTTGTTGTGTGTCCCTTGTGCACTAAACCAGCACAAGGAAAGAGTGTTTGGAGAACAGATTTGCTGATCCCACTGTTGTTTGTCTAATGACATTGTTTGGTGTCTATGCCTAGTTTGCTAAGCGGACTCAAGTTGCTATTTTGCAGCTCACAAGTAGACCCAGTGAGAGCAGACAAAAACTTTGGGTTTGTTTTGTGACTCTGTGCATGACTGTCACTCTGCAGTGAACGCCTTGCCATGTTCATACAACACTTGTGTCCCCAAGGACTGCAGGGTAGCTGTCATTCACAAACCCCACACGCGGTCACGTGCACCCTCTCTGGTGCAAAAGGGCTCAGTCACAGCAGAGACAACTGTGACACTCATCACTGAGCAGAGAGGTGGTTGCTTCTGTCTCGTGCCCCTGTTTGTACCAAACCCATAGCCTAAACCCGTAAAAAAGAGGTCTAGCTGCCTTTCACTACAAGTCACTTTGTGATCAGTCTTGAAGGGTAATTCGCCCTTCTGGACCTGTACTTTTCTATAGTCAGTTGAGGTGACCGAGAGTGTCCTTTTCAAGGGAAAAGACTGTCAGTTGTTATATTGAGCATCTCTTTAACACAGGCTGTATGAGACAGCAAGGGCAACAGAATACAATGCAGATAGCTATGAGACTCTCAGCATTCATAGTTCTTTGAAATTATTCTTAATTAAAATATACTAGCAAATTTTGGTAGTTTGTGAGACGATCTGTTGCGAGACAGAGTCAGGAAACGATTTCTGGTTTCCTTCCCTTTCATTCTGACTTCAAATCATGGTTGCAGTGCTCTTTAGCACACACTTTAATTTAGCTTTACAGGAACTGATTCCAAATCCTTAATTAAGCTTATTCTTTTTTTCTTTAAAATATGCAGAATTCATAAGTATAAAAATTATTAAGAAATTAATTCAAGTAATTAATGAATTATTAATCCAGGCTAATAGTAAAAATGTAGTAATGGTTATAGATATCAGTACATGCTGTAAGACCATTGCAAAACCATACTGTATTAGTTAATTGAAACAAAATATTCAAGAAATAAAGACATCCCTGCATCATTGTAGTCCCAAACATGTCCTAGTACTAAAGTGACAGTATGATGTAAATAAATCCTTAGTAACTTTTATTTTTGTAATTCTAATATGACTGAACAGGTTACTTGGCAAACAGCAAGCAGTGTAGCCTCTTTAATGCCCAACTGATTTTCTCCTTGGCACAAGAATTGTTTCTAGTTAAGACAGAGTTTCACACGCTCTGCAGCCTCGAGAAGAGGAAACATCTTGGTTTGTCTGGCCTGAACTGATGCTACTGTTCAAACACCCAAAACCAACAAGTTTGTCCCTGGTGTGAGGAGACAAAGACACTGCTTACTTCTCAAGTTCACATTATCTTGACAGAAAACACACCAATGCAGTGTCAGCTCAGGATTTTTTTTTGTTTATTTATTTTTTATCTGCCTCAGAGTAATAAACAACCTAAGACACACATGTCCAGTCTTCCGCCTGAATTTCTACCCATTTGTCTGTGCATTCTTTGGCACAGAATCCAAGTGCTTCACCTTCACCAACGTATTTACTTTCCTTGTCTCCTTGTGAGACACTAAAATATTGTATCCATTTGGGGAAAACTGAGGCTCACGTGGGACATTTGTGGGAAAGAAGGGACTGATCAGTTCCTTCCACTCCACTGACACAGCTCGCATACCAGCTTATCCTTCCACCTGGAAAGATACTTAAATTTTGTTCCTAAAGAGTGAAAAATATCTGTGAGTTTATTTCTTTTAAAACCTCTTTCCCCCTCCACCATCTGGCTTATCTCCAACATACTTCACATTTGAGATGTTGGTTTTCACTCTACAGCTATAGATTAGGGGAAAAAAACCACCACTTGCATATTTTTAAGCACAGATTGCAGATAGTTTCAACATACTGATTGTTCAGGGTGATGAATCATATTAAGTCTGATGTTTGCTAGGCTGCATTGCACTTATTCGATATGACATTCAGTACCTGGGATGTGGCAATCTGATGCAACGCATCACTGCTCACTGACACACTACCAGAAACACAGAGACACCTGAGATAATGTGGTTATATTTGGAACCCTTTTTTAAAGGAGTTTTGAGGTTTTCATTTCTTTTCTGTTAGTACTTTGTCATTGATCCAGGAGGCTGAACTGCTCACTGACTGTGTCCACCTGCCTCATTTCCTCTACAAAGTGGTCCTGAATTTAACCATTGCCATGCTAGACTTCCTACTCAGCCTTAGTTCTGTGCTTTAACACTTACTGGACAAAAATCTGTAACCAGTCCTGCCTGTTTAGGCATGAATCAGAAAACAGACTCTCTTCTGCCACTGGGCAACCCAAAGAAAATAGGTTGCAAATAGAAGCTAAAGAAGATCCAGGATTTGCACACACCAGTAAAAGCAACTGAATTGCAGATGTGTAATGGGTTACCACCCATCATCCAAGCAGTTTCCCATGTATTTCCCTTATGTATCATTGAAAGAAAGTCATGCTGTATTTTCCCTTGTGATAGGGGCAGGTTAGAACAATGTACATTGAGACTTGCTGAAGATTTGTGGCAATCGTCTCTTAAATTTTGTAATTAGATCACATTGGGTTGGTTACTTGAAGCCCCAGTAAGTGGGATTCTGATTCAGCTGAATCTTTGTATTGACTTCATTGGGATCTGGATGTGTCCTGAACTGTTGATGATGAGTTTGAATGCCCCTCAAACAAGGACATTAGTCCTCCAGTTATTCTCCAGTTGCATCAAATCCACAGGAATACACACAAACTTGTGGACACCTTTTCTTTCTTTTGTTTTTAGGCTTTCATTTCCCTCTAAAAATATTAACATTAGCCTTTTTCCTTCATTTCCTTTCCTAAACCAGTGACATTACACTTGCTGCAAAGGACTGTGCAAAGTTGCAATTGGTTTCTTAGAAAACACCTCTGTGAATGGCAACAGATCAACCGCAGGAGGAACCCTGGAAAAATAGTGGCAATTTAAGTGTTGTCATCAAACTTCTTCAGCCCATTAAGTTGGGCAATTTCGCATATAATCTCCAGTATACTTAACAGAGGAGGGAAGCACCTGGACAAGGAATGGTAAATATAAATCAACAGATAATGATATTCCTCTTTCAGTCACACTTATTACCAAGAGCATCAGAGTCTTTATGTTTATGCATTTAGAATAATATTCGCCTGAACAGATATGGCTGGCAGTAATTACAGGATAGAAACTGATGGATTTGGAGTTGAAGAATTTTCCCTATTTAAAAATGCTAAAAGCAGAGAGGTAGAGGGATGTTTTCCTCTTCATTTATTTATCTTATTTTTCTGTTTGCTTGCCTATGTCCCTTCCTCTCTTCTCATTTTCACTAATTTGGAGAGGTAACAGCGCTGTGTTTCTGTTACTCTCTGGCCTAATGATGCTGTTTGCATTTTTTTAGAGGTTACATAGCATTTTTTTTCTGCCTTCTTTTAGATGTGCAGAGATTTGGTCAATGCAATAGAAGAGAAACAGAACCGATATGCCAAGATAGAAAGTCTCTCCAAACTTCTACTTGCAGTCTTCATTAATGGCCTTGTCTGTGGAGGTCAAAAATCTCTAAAGGATCACGTATGCTACTAAAGGAGTTAGTGGTCCTTATTATAAACACAGTGGGCTGTTTCTTTCTACAAATGTTCCTAGTCATTACTACTGTTTTCTTTTTTTGAAAAATATAAAAATCTCATTGCTCCTGCCTACAGTATGAGACATGATCTAATGATGCTTTGCAAAGAAGTTCAGTCTTGCTGACACGGGAGTGATCCAAACTTAACAACATGTCAGATTCAAAGTTATCTTTACTGACGTTTCTGAGAGTTGCTACTGGCAATGTAGATTCAGTTACAGTTCTTCAAAATGCTGTTTAAAATCAAGATACTGGGTTAAAAAGGCAATCAAAAAAGAAGACTCTTTTTGCTTTTAAATACATCCTTAAATGAAACTAATGGAATTGCAAGTCTCAAAGCTGATCTGAATATGGCCCTAAGCACTTTTAAGAGCTATGTACCAAGTCAAGGCTTGATCCTCTATCCTCTGTGCATCCAAACCTCCCACACAGCTGCCTCTTTCATGAAAGCATAACAATAAGAGCAGACGCACAGCCAGAGTGCTTGGTGTTACAACAGTGGAAGGCAATAGCAAACCCTAAACAAAAATTTAGTTTAGATGTTTACCAAATCCATCATTTCTATAAATAACCAGAATTCTGGGCTCTCCTCATTGAGTGCTGTCATATATCTATGTTGCCCAGATGTCTTACAACATAGGCAAGTTGTGAAAGGAATTGGTATGAAGCAGAATTTATTTGGATTTGAATTCTAGGCTACATGTATACTTGCTTCACACTTACCTCAAGTTCATTCCTGTTTACTGGAATATGACTCACATAGTGAAAGAGACAATGCTGGATATGATATATGTCACAGCAGGTTCTATCAATACTTAAAACTGGAATTGAGAGATAACACTAAAGGCCTCATTGAAATTCAGAATGAGATAAATGAGTAGAAATTACATTTTTCAGAGAATAACGAAGGCTTCAGGGCTCATTCTGAGACAACTGTAGTCATATACTGCTGCAATGCCATTGACATTGGAGAAGCTATACTGGATATACACTGATATCCAAATTGGTTCTTTAATATTAATTAAATTGTATGACAATGTGAAAGGATGTGATTAAGACAATTTGAGGCTTTATCATGCCTGTTTCTTAAAGTAGGAGAAGACAAGAGACCTAATGAAGGAAAGGAACTAGATTTTCTGATTCAGGCGCAATTCTGACACTTTAATTTCCTCCCCACCACCCCAGCCAAAAAGGATCCAAGCCAGAAGACTTCTTCACAATATGAAACTTTGCAGGAAAACTTCATTTTTTTAAAAAACATTTAACTTCTTTTGACTTCAACTTTTTTTCCCCCCAAGTGAAAATATTTGTAACATGCTGGTTTTAGTGTTTTCCCAGAGTAGATGGTACTTCTTGCATACCTTTTCCCATGGCATTAAGCTGCATATGTTGAAACAGCTGCTGAAACTTGGTTTACCACAGCATGTCAAGCGTTCTTTACAATGCCAGTGACCAGCATAAGCAGGGTAGGAAGGCACAGGGAGGGATGACTTGAGGCTCACGTGGGGTTTACAAACAAGACTTTGGACCCACTGTATTTTTTTGTGTGTATGGAGGGATTGGGGTGTGTAAAGCATCAGCGCCCAGTGAGGAGAGGAAGGATCCTGCCCAGTAGGGATAGACACCTCCCACACTCCATGCCTTCAACATGTGGTGGCAAGTCTTCTGATTCTTCAGCGTCTTTAGGAAACATTTCTTTACCGAGAGGGTGGTCAAACACTGGAACAGGCTTCCTAGAGGGTGGTCACTCTTCCAAGCCTGCCAGTGTTTAAAAGGCATTTTGACAATGCCTTTAACAACACGCTTTAACTTTTGGTCAGCCCTGAACTGGTCAGGCAGTTGGACTAGATGATTGTTGTAGGTCCCTTCCAAGTGAAATAGTCTAGTCTGTTCTATTCTCTGCCCCTCCCCCATGGTGTTTCTGTAGCTGGAACAAACCAGCACTTCATTTCTTCACTGAAAGGGTTACCAAGCATTGGAACAGGCTGCCCAGGGAAGTGGTGGAGTCACCATCCCTGGAGGTATTTAAAAGATGTGTAGATGTAGTGCTGAGGACATAGTTTAGTGGTAACTTGGCAGTGCTAGGTTAATGGTTGGACTTGATGATCTTAAAGGTTTCTTCCAACCAAAACAATTCTACAGCATGTTGAGAAGCTTTGGACCAGCTCCAGTTCCCATTCATGACAAGCTCAGCTGTGTAACTTCTGCAGGAAAGGGGCAGTTCTCTGCTCCCTCGTTGCAGCTGGTCTGTCACCATCACCAGCATCAGGCATTTTGCATGCAATCCATCTTGCTGAAATCTAGGTCAATGCAATGAAGGTGTCTGACCTAAGCTCATCATCCTGAGCTCTCATTGCAGGCAAATAAGTCGTGGTCAATGTATTCAGGAGAGTTAAGGTGTCATTCATATGATGAAGTGCAGGTGCCTTCTTTGGAGTGAACTGAATCACTCGCTCTTTGACTGAATTGACTAGATGGGACCTCAGAAAACCAGTTGTGATGTAGACAGCTGTATTATAGGCACCCACAAACAGATGCGCTGAATCTTGTCCTCTTGGCAACTGCTGTCTGTAGAAAGCATTGTAGGGCGAGCTCTTCATGGGAGTCCAAAGCACAGCAGTGCCCTCTATCTTGTTTTCATTTGGAAATCACAGCTTTTTGGCTCAGGAATTTTTGACTTTAAAACTAAAGGAAGTAAGGTAAGGAAAAAGTGACTCATTCAGAACTATTTCAATTATCTTATGGTAAAAATCAACAATGAAAAACCTCATAAATACAAACCTCCCTCCTTCAGGGCATAATTCAGAATAAGTGATTTTCCCTTTTCTCATTGCTAAACCCCCTCTATTCAACTACCCACAGAGAGAAGAGACCATCTAGATGTCACCCTATGAGTTCTTCTCCGTAGGACTCTCCTCCTTGCCGCTGCGTGGAATCGCATATGTCCTCCTACAATAAGGAATATTTTGCCCTTATACAGACACTGTGGGGTCTCTTATTTGTTTCATGTTTCCCTTGCAGAAAACATGAACAATAGTGCAATTTTATTTTGTCATTAGAGTGCTGAAAAATTACTTTCATTCAACTATAGTAATTTCCTCAACCTCTGCAAAATCCTGGCACTGATAGCAATATTTTCTATTTGATTTAGGAATAAATTAGTTGCCTCTGAATGAAGGATGTCTCTGACTGATCTCCACTAAAGCAAGATTTACCTGGAGATTTATTGCAGCTTTGCCTTTTTGTTTCCCCATGGGAAAGTTCACAAATGATGCAGCAATCTTGTTCCAGTAATATTGTGCTTAAACACACTTCACGGGTTATTTGGTATTCAGGATGTTCTTCCTGTGTGAAGAGAAAAAATAGTTGGTAAAACCAGACTGAGATTTTCAAATACTATGACAGTGAATGTTTAACAAAACAAATCTTGTTTGCATCTCATTCAGACAATAACCACCCGGAAAGTACCTGCACTGAAATAAATGCCTTAATGTGAGGGTTGCAAAGTAATAGAAAAGGGTGAGTGGAATCTCATTGCATTCCTGTGAGGAACAGATATTTGCATTTTATTGGTGAGTAATTTGACTCACGCTAGTTCAGCGAGTTACCCCAAGCCATGATTAAATCATAAATAAGTACAAGAATCTTAATTCCTGGTTCTCTGCTTCAGTAGGTTGCTTTTGGGATTCCTGGCCCTTCTGGGAAGACGAAATTGAGGCATGGCCTACAGCATCTGCAATCAGTAGGAACATGGCAAACAGACTCAACCCATGGTTTGTCCACACACTGCTGTGGCCACTGCACTGTGTACAGCAGCCGAGCTGTGCCAGTGTGGTGCTGTGCACCAGTGAGTGAACTCAGCCTCTCAGCAACGTTTATGGGGTGGTACCAGCCTGGGGACCGCATTCCCAGCTCAACACTAACTCTGTCTTTGCCAATGCCCTGGCTACATTGGAGACATCTGGTTTGCACTCTGGGCTTCACTCAGAAGAGTTTTCAAATTCCAGAACCGCTACTCAGACTATGTTCATCTCCACATCAAGGTTAAAAAGTATGTGAAAACTTGCCACTTTTTGTGGTCCTCAGCAGATCACAGCATATTCAGTTCCCAAACAGGGCCCACCATTTCCAATCTTCAATGATAATATTTGCTGTAATGTGATTAGACAAGGGTGGGGTTTTAAAATCTGACTACAGCTAGAGCCAGTGGAGATACTTTTGAATGCTAAGTCTTCAACAGTTGGAATATTTGGCTTGAAAGACCAAAGTCTTTCAGTTTCAAGTGCCGTAACTCCTGGGGGGTGAGCAACAAACCCAATGCCCTCTTCCTCTCTGCTCCAGCTTCAGAGTCAGTGAGCCCAAACAAATCAAACCTGATGGCTTTGGTTTTCTGAAACCTTCCAGCTAAAACTGATGGTTTGTGTGTGGCTTTAATCCCAGTACTTTCCAGCTCCCAGTTTCTGTTTCATTTATTAGTCACCTTTCTGTATTGTAAGTATCTTTAAGCTGTAATATCGCTTGTGGAGAATGAAAATAAAAGGCTTAGTCCATAGAGAATAGTCTTCAAGTACAGCTTTTGTTGGGACTACATGGGGGCATTAGACTTTTTAACACTAAAATGCTGATGCCCTTGGAAAGAGTGGAACCGTTGCTCTCTGTGAAATATGAAGGGCCTGATCCCAATCTTATTTATAATGAAATAAATTAATAGTGACTGACAGCAATGCAGGAATTGCTGCACCATTTCAAGCCAGGAATCCAGCTCTTGCAGTGCCGTCTATGACCCTGGCCAGCAGCAGTTACATTAGAGGACGTGACAAGAAAGGCTTTAGAAACAATTACAGCTTAACCTGCCTATAGAGAAGACTCCTTCCTAATCGCCAGTTCAAAGGTCGGTTTATGCCTTGAAATACGAGCATCTGTGTCTATCTCTAAAGGCTCAGCTAAGTTACTTTTAGCCATTGTCATTTTAACTTCATTTTCTTATGTACAGATTCTTCAATTTCAGTGAAATCAAGGTATTACATCATCATAGCGGCCATAAAGTCCCGTATTAATCTCATGGGCCTGACAGAAACTGTGTATGACCTGACATATGAGATCTGAATGGAAAAGCAAACAAAAGACTTCCAGGAAAGCAAGCGTGCCCTTGTTCACTCCCTAGGTTAGGCAGGCTTTGTTTTACATGTGCATGGGGACACACTTGTTGTGTACATAACAAGATTGATCATACAGTGAACATCTGGAATTCATGCAAATCCCTCCTCAATCAAACACTAAAACCCCTGTTTTATAGCATTCTGCCAGCTGTGTTAAAACACATCTGACATCATATCTGCACTAAAGTTGCCCTTGTGTCCACAGGTCTCTCCTTTCCCAGAGAGACACACTGTCTCTCTCTACTGGAGGAAGGAAAACGGAGAGGAATCTCCTCCTGCACAAAGGAAAACCAAGCTGATCATAAAACTTGTTCCCTTACAAGCAGCTGGGAAAAGTCACATACAAATCATGGTGACTTGCTTTTGCAGAGATTTGTGTGAACGTTTCCTTAAGTTTCAAGTCACATGGATTTCAACTGTGCTTAGCTCTATGACTGGCTTTGAACAATTCCCAATATTGAGCAAGTACCTTGTGAGAACCTTCTCCCTTTTATGTGGTATTGTAACCAGCATGCCAAATCAAAAGTGATTCTGCCTGAGGACATTTGGGTGACATTTGCTATGGGGAGCAGAGCAGGGATATGACCAGAGGGAATTGGCTGGAGCAGGACCACGTAATGCAGAAACTACTACAGGCTTATGGCTTAGAAGTATTAGCAAGACAGTTCATCACAGCCCTGGTCTCTCACTTCTGCTGTGCTGTGTCCCAGTCCGAGCCCTGCCTCCACATCTCCTTCAGCCTCTCCCCACTCATTTCCCAGTGATCCTCTACCTCTGCTTTCTGGTTATGTTGCACAGGGTACATGGCCTAGTGGGAGAACTGCTCACCCAGTACTTGAGGATGGAGGGAAAACTGGGGGGAATTGAACTGAACATATCCTGGGCAGGGGACCTGAAAAGAGACCTGAGAACCCCACTGCTTTAAATTGGTGGCTGTTTTCCAATATATTTGTGCAATTCACAGCACACTGTAGGCCCTCTACTAAAAAAGTAAACAGTCTATTAGTTGGGAAGCAAATATATATCTTAATAAACATATTTTTACAACAGGTGGAAATGTTGAGGATTTACTAGAAAACAATAGAAATTAGAAACTGGGTTTTGTGGAAAACTGGTAAGAAGAGGAAAAGAACAAATACATAGCCTGCAGAATTAAGGCTGATAAGAACAAAAGAACAAAGGAAATACTAATGATGGTGCTGCTACTTCACTAGATAGAAATGAGAGAAAGAATAATCTTATCCAATAAGGAGGAAAGTATTTGCTGTCAATTAGTAAAAAAGTCATTAAATTAAATTGAAGTTGAGTGCTGCATCTGGATTACTTGCAAGCAAAAACCTTAAAAGAGCTGTCTGAGGTGCTCGTTATATTGTTGATTGAGAAGATCCAGAAGGCTGAAGGGAAACTAATGCTGGTCTAATATTTGGAATAGAGTAGGTGATATGACCCTGACATTCTTCCCAAGCAAAATAACGGCTAGCTAGTATTGGTTTCAATTAACTTAGAAAGAAAGGAGGCTAAAATAACAAGGCTGAGTTAGTGGGAAAGGAGTCTTGTCAAACTGACTACAAGCTTATGACTCTATAAAATTCATTGATAAAGGTCACAGTGTTGTTATAATGTACCATGTCTAGATGTTCAAAGGACCGTAGTTTGGCTGTAGATCCCCCAGTAACACAGCTAAATGTGCTACACAGTAGTTATAACATGACTCCAGTCACCCATTCCCTAACATGCCTGCATCAGGGCTTGGCCATGTATCAGGTACTCAGGCTTCATAAGGCATTTGGCTTGAGATGCGCATTGGCTGATAAGTGAAAAGAATGATTAAAATCCACCTGACACACCTAAAATGGATATAAATGGCTGTCTCACAGAATGATTATGGATGAGAAATCAGAAAGTACATGAATTTCTGGTGAGAGACTGCTGAGAGCTGTTCATCTTCCTAAACTCTTGAACATTGTTGATGATCTGAAAGAAAACTTAAAGTCATTGCTGATAGAATTTGCAGGTGACACATAGGATGGGGACATGACGAATAACAAAGAAGACAAGTTACTGATAGGGAGTGATCTGGATAGCATGATAAGTGGATTACTGCAAAAAAACTATGTTTTTTGATACAGACAACAAGCAAACCAGACATTCAGCACTGAAGAATGAAGGCTCTGCTTCAACACTGGGAAGTAGTCTTTAAAAATGGCTCCATGATTATGGCAAATGACCATCTGACAACAGGAGGGGCTATGGCAAAAGGAAGACAGTAGTCTGTGTCTGGGTACATAGAGTAACTGGAGATTACTGGATAAATTCACGTTTGAAGCAAGAGGTATGATAAGATAGTGAATTATTCACTGTAACAACTTGCAAGGTTTGTTCTTGACTCCTTGTCACTGAAAAAAGTATAATCACATCTTTCTAAAGGACTGGGTCAAACAAGAAATCCCGTGGCCAGTATTCTGCTCAAGGCCAGACTGCAAGATACCCTTTTGATTCATAATCTATGAAGTCTACTTGGGGGTGTTAGATGTTTTTTTTTTCTTCAAATATTAAATAAGACCAACTCCTGCATGTCCATCTTGCTACAGAACTGAACACCATTTCTGAAATTCAATAAAATTTCTTCAACTATCATATAATATTAAAGGCACTGTTCAAAGCCTATGGGAATTAAAGAGTTTTTCCATCTTCTTCACTGGTCTATGGGCCAGCCTTTTAAAGCGGGATCCCAGGGACAGTGGTTTCACCAGTCATTTTGTAAAATACCAACATGGCAACATGGGCCCCTCCAAATGCTTCCTCATGTCACTGAGATATAGCAGATCTTAAGTTTATGATGGCTTATGATGTAAACAAAATCTTCATCTGAATTAGAGGCCAGTACTTGCTTCAGTGTTTTCTGTGATCTCGCATTTATGATTTTATACCATTTTCTTACACCACTGAAGTGTAAATTTCATGAATAAATTCTATTATCTCTGGAACTTCACTGATTAAAAAAAGAGCACGTATACGGTTTCAAAATAGTAAAATTCATTCTTCTCACACATCACAAGAAGAGTTGCATGAACAACCCATACTGAATAATTTACTCAGTAAATTTATAGTTTTAAGGTGACTTTTTAAAATAGCCACCTAGGTTATTTGCCACTGCCAGATGAATCGTTTGTGGGGGCATATTTGCACACATGGCTGATACAAAACCCATTTCCTCTGGGTCTTTATGCAAGCACTCAATATTGGCACTGTGGGTCTGATCACTTAAATAACTGCTGATTGTCTTTGCTCTCTCATTAGATTCCTACCCACAACCCTTGCCCCATCCCCTGCAAACATGAGCAGCCTTAATACATTTTGCTGTCTGTGTGGTGGACAAAATTTTGAGAACATAACTGTATAAAATATTTGGATCATTGATTCCATCCTCTGATCTTTCAGTCATTGTATCATTGAATCTCATTTAGAAGTGGATCACATAGAACACCAGGGGTCCAGGGTTGCCCCCAGACAGCCCACTACAGTTATTGAGGAATCTGCTCTTGAATACATGAGAAATTCTCAGTTTGGAGTCTGTTTTATTTAGGCCGATTCTTTCAATTTCATGATTACACTTCTTGTGCAAACACTGTCCTTCACCTTAAATCGCTCCCTTTCTTTCCTAGCATTTACTCCTTTAATATTTTTACAGTGAACAATCCTACCTACTTCTCAGCCATTGTTTTGGTACACTAAACGTGCTTTTCTCCAAGATGGACTAATCCATGTCATTTTAGCAATTTCTCTAATCACCTAATTCAGATTAAATTTCTCTCTCAACCACCAGTCATAAATTTTATTCTAGATGAAATCTTAACATTTCTTTGTAAAATAACAACACTCCCCAGTCTTTAAGTACCCTGCCTGAGACACAGTAAATGCTTGCATTTATTTCTTCACAGCTGCACTACACT
Source organism: Pluvialis apricaria (assembly GCA_017639485.1). Lineage (NCBI taxonomy): Eukaryota > Metazoa > Chordata > Aves > Charadriiformes > Charadriidae > Pluvialis > Pluvialis apricaria. Next base: position 14,494,588 of record CM030012.1, read on the forward strand.
GAAGGCCTGTATGGCTATTAATGACATGTCTAAGAGGGATAATATATAGCTGCATTTCCATGTTTTAATTGATCTGATGACAGAGTTGGCTTAAGAGACTCTTACCATCTCAGACATTTGTTTTTCTGCTTTTTTTTTAGTAATGCTGACACAGACTTCTTGCTTCATACTTACAGCTTCTGTTTCAGACCAGGACAAGTATTTGGTGCTCAACGGTTGCCATTTTTAACAACCATCCAATATTGTTTTTTCCTATGAATACTTTCTTCTTTCACATGCAAGTCTTTTCCCTGCTTCTGCAGTTTCTAGATAAGGACCTTCTAGCTCGCTGTAGAGCTCTTCTAATTTGTCCTTCAGCACAGGCATTTGCACTTTGTATTTCTGCATTATGTCATATTCCCTTACGGATTTGAGTATGTTCTGAAGACCACACAAATCTCCCATCTGGTATTAAGAGTCACTCCAACATCAGCAAATATCAAAATCAGTCGTAATTCTATGCCAATGGTTTCAAAGAAAACAGTAAGTCAGATCTGTTCCCAAAATCTTTCTTTCAGGACTTTCACTGGTAACCTCTCTTTGGGACAGTAGTTCCTGTCTCAGCAAAAATGGCTCGCTCACTCTCTCTTTGGCCTCTTCCTTATCCACGTTGTAATTCCTCTATTAGTCTCCCATCTTTTCCATTTCAGTTTCACTTGACACTATAGAAACGCTCTTAGAAAGTCAACCCACATACACAAATTTTCTCAGAAACTGAGCTACTAAAGAGAAAGATGATCAGAAATACCACTGAGCAATATTTACTGGAATGACATTATCTTTATGTGGTCCGGGAAAACACTCAAATTTATTGAAACTCTTAGGTCTTTATTACTTGGCTTGACCAACTAAGTAAGTTTGATAGAATAACCTCTTCCCACACAATTTATCATGTTTTCTGTTTTCAAGTGTTTCTTGATATTTATGCCTGGAACTAGACCCAGTGAATCCTCTGTGCACTTAGCGGCTGCCTAAAATTACAAGATACCTAACATGAGCAGAGCAGTGACTGTGGTGAAAATGAGCTTCTTCCCTCACCAGCAAATTGCTAAATTATACTTATGAAATTTGGGGAAAATAACAGCTTTCATAGGATAGTTTTAAATGCAAACAGCAGCAATGTCCTTTCCCTAGGGCTTTGAATGCACTCTTAAGCTTTCTTGGTCTTGACTTCATTTCTCTTTAGGCATACACTTAGCCACGGGGCTGAGGGTTTCCTTCTAAGCTCTTGAATTGACTCTCAGAGTTTACAGCTATTCATTAACCTTTGGTTTAAACTTTCCGTCTTTAATATATATTTTGCAGATGACAGAATAGCGCATCTGCACAGCAGTGTATCCTACTTAACAAACATGCCCAGAGACAGAGTAAGCGTGAAGATATTTAAGCAAACTGATATGTGGACAAATGGGTAAACATTCGACTATATGATTGTCAAAGCTCATTGCATGTTTTATCAGGAAAGAATCTGTCTCAGCAGCTGACAGGAACAGTAAAAAAATGCACTATTTTGCATATGACAGCTTAATAATGATCACAGCCTGGCTGAAGCTCTATCAAAGTTCAGGCCAATCAGACACATAGCTTGTAAATGAAAAATCTCAGGAATGATAGCTCACTGAAAGCAGAAAACTAATGCCTTCTTTTTTTTTTTTAAAGCTGACTAGTGAATAGTATTATTCACTGTGATTTTTTTTTTTTTGCAAATAACCAGAATCAAAAGGCCTTCTCCAAACGTACTAAAAAGCTGATCGTATTCCAGGAGAAGTATATAGAAGTAGATTGCGCACAAAGGCTAACAGTGGAGAATAGTAACTCTCTGGTTGTGACTTTGCAGCTCAAAGTTTTGTCCCTGGAGTAGCAGGAGGCACTGTGTAATCTACGTTCTCTCCAGACACAGCCTCACGGACAACCTGTCACCAGGCTTGCCCTGCCTGGTGCTGTGAGAAACCAGCCCCCCACGCATGTTCAGGCTCGTGGGGCCCTGGTGATGTTACCTGACCAGGGATGAGTCCGTATTTGCATTTTTGACATGTGAATGGCAGCAAAGGTTGACCATGCAAGCTGATCTCACAGCCAGGTCAGTGTTCAGCATGGGTTCAGCCCCTGTACTCGCTAGGCTGGCTTTTCCAGCCTTGCAACACCCACCTCAACAGGACGGTGAGAATTCATTCTTGCTCCAACAAACCAGATGCAGGACTGGGCTCAAGTCACATCAATTACATATCATTAAGCACAAGAAAACGCAACAGTATTTAGGTTATGAGTTTGCTGGGAACATACCCATTTTTTGCCACAGAACCAGGTTGTTATCCGCCAGGCATTAAGACAGCTGAAGAAGAGAAGAAGAAGAGATTGCACAAGGGCCTTTACCATCTCCTGGGCTAATTTAGGATAATCTCTGCTTTCAGTTGTTTCTCTTATTGTTTCATTAAGTGCAGTGAATGCATGTCAATATTCCTTGCTCTCCTTTGAAATACCTAAGCCTGCAGGACACCTCACCTGGTGTAAGTCCCAAGCTGTGTTGCCATGGGCTGCTGTTCCACGGGCTCAGTGAACAATTCTTCCACCTCAGGCCGCAGCAGCACCAAACCAGAGCAGATGTAAGAACATTACCCTGATGTACTTATCTGTCCCTCTTTCCATAGGGGAAGTGTCACTGGAGACCCTTTCACACTGGCGATGGCGATATTCCCTCCTGAGGTGACAACCCCACACGTGCAGCAGCCAGACCTCAGGCCCATACTCTCAGGGAGTGCAATGAAAACCCTGATGGCATTTTCCCAGTGTAACATGCTGGACAATACCATCCAGATGTGTAAAATTCACATTTGAGGGAGTAAATTAATGTGCTAAGATGCAAAAGTCCCTTTTGGAAACCTGAGTGCTTGAAAATCCAGATTTCGTGTCCACCTTGAAGCAAAAACTTGCTGCTGGTCTGAGGCAGAAATCAGGTGTATTTCCCTTTTATTGTCATTCCTCTTTTTCAAAGATTGAGAATTTGAAATAGATGAATGTAGCTAGATGTAGATGAATGGTCTTTTATAAACATTCACTCTTTTTTTTTTCCCCAAGCAACTTTTCACAGATGATTTGAAGCACAACCATAATACTTTGCCTTCCTAGTAATCAGGTTTCCATATTTTGTGTGCTTATTTGTTCATTTGTTTTTTTAGGGTAGGTATTTTCTGTGCAATAATATCCATAGATCATACTGAATTGCAAAAATATGTCTCAGTACTGTAGTTTGATTGCTTGACTTTTGACTGGTTTCTGGTCCTGTTTAGCTGAATTATGGACTGGAGAGGCCTGCAGGCTGACCCTTCTCCAAAGCCATTTGGCTACCTCTTCAATATCTCTTTCTTTTCATGACTTTTCAAATCAAAACAAACGATGAACTCAGCTCAAGCGCTAATCCAGATTTTATTTTATTTTTCCTGAGGAGGGCATAAGCATAAAGAACACTTAATCAGGCATAACAGACAAAAAAGTTATTTATCTTTCTGAATGATTTATAGTCAAGTTTTTTCTTTTGTTGTTGCAGAAAAGGAGGAATTAAAGTAGAGGTTCATTACTCAAAATGGCAACAGTCCCATTAGGGAGGGACAGCAGAAGGAAAACATAGCCATAATTTTCCTTATTTTACGAGAGATGAGCTCTTCCATACTTCTCTGAGCAGATGATGGTAAGTTCAATATAAAGAAATAAAACACCAGTACAATAAATAAGAAAGAGAAGGATTACTGATATTGTCTCAGGAGCATCATATAGAAATAAATTCGTTTTCTGTTACATTCTGATGTTCTACTTACATATGCTGAAGTAGCACACCTGGGAGGGCATAAGGTGAAGAAACTGGAGTTGGAAAGGATGTTTCAGCAGCTCTTACTTTTGTAACAGGAATTTTTTTGGGTCTACCTACACTGCGAGGCAAAGGGCAGGCTCAGGCATGCTGAGCCCAAACTTTCCAGCCATACTGTTGGCTTCAGCTTCACAATAATATTGCTGCAATATGTAGTATCCATCTCATAAGTTGGAGAACTGTACTGTCAGTGCAAAGAGTTTCCCTCAGCTGCTCTCTAGCTTTCTGTGGTATTTTCACCCCCACACAAGCCGTATGGGAATGAGTACTCACACACATCTACATCTTTATAAAAGAGCTTTTCTGGCCATGTTGTTCAGAATGGCTCAAGTCACACTGAAACTGCCTAAATAACAGGTTTTTCAGAAAAGTATATTCAAAGGACACTAAGATTTTTTCAAAGGCTGGTCAGATGGTGGATAAATGGACCTATTAAGTACTTACAGATCCTTCCTGCAGACACTGAACTCTTGCAACATGGACCTTGGGTGCCATTTGAAATTTTGTCCCAGCTCAGAGGTGCCTAATACAAACCTGCAGCTTTGCACGGGCTTCCTTTTTCTGTGGCTACTCACCACTTGCAATGTGAGCTACAGTAGCCAGAGACTGCCAGCTCTTTAACAAATTTCCATAATTTCGTTAAGCACAATGATAGTTACATGAAGTGCTAAAAAATACTTTGTTTGGCTTGTCTGAAAGCTGCTGTAATGGGGGAAATAAAGGCATAAATAAGATGCTTTGTTTCCATTTTCAATTTGTTCGCTAATTGTAAAGAAGCAAAAGGGTCTAAACCCCCCTTATTTGATCCTGACATTGTCTGACAGCAAGTGAAATGTCCTTGGGAGGAACAGTCAGTCAATCTGTGTACAAAGACAAAGCAGAAAAAATTGCAACCCTGATAAATTACTGAAAATAATTATGAAAACTGAAAAATGAGAAATAAAAAACGTGATTATGCTCCAACCAGAGAGCAAATGTTTTCAGGTTTTATCTGCAATGTAGGGAGTATAGCAGTATGCAGTAGGCTCTTAAACTGACAACTCTGCATGATTCCTTGATGTAATTTGGATGAAGCTGGATAACCTGTGATTTACTAAACTCTCTCCAGTTAGCAAATCTGTTCAAGGTTTCCCAGCATATCAACATGGTCTTGCCAGTGTGTGTCGGCTGCAGATTATCCTCTCGCTCTGCTCTGAGCTGTGAGGATATGCATGTGCACAGCTGTGGATGTTAATCAATCTCTGGCCTGTCAGGTAATGCACACATGAAACCAACCCCAAACTGCCTGAACTTAGCTTATAATGACCGATGGAAAGAAGTGATCATTCTGTTTATTAGTACTTCTTGACTAGAAACAGGCAGTATTAGCAGTAAAGGGAAAGCAACAGTGCTGGATGCAGCAACACAACTACAGTTGATTAACACAAACTGAGAGCTGTTTTGTTTCTTTTTAACTATTTCTGTGGGTTAAGAGGGAAAAACAAAAAAAAAGCACCACAAAAGAAAGATGTGCAGATAAGCTACAAGGTTGAAATTGGGGAGAAAAAGCCAGGAACTGCATGTGTCTCCCTTGAGATTTAGGCTAGCCTCTTCAATACCAGGTCATCTTTCCCTGGAAATAGCGGATTAAGAAATTATAGTGCATGAAAATGAAATAGCTGTTTATTGCATTTGTGTGTTTCTTAATCACTGCTCTTGACACAGCTGATATCTCTTTAGGAAAGCTGAGGGTAGGGAACTGACAGTTGCTTTTCTGCCTGCAGTGAAGAATTTGTAAGGTCATATATTCATTTCCATGGTGAAAAACTGTGAGGTTGCTATTGGAAATGAAAATTTTATTATATGATCAAGCAATTAAGTGGATTCCTAAAGCAGGAATGAACGGACTAGATGATTTTTAAGGTTTCCAAACCATTGTATGATCCTATGAAAAGTCTGGGACTATGTACTTTGCTTTGGTGTCTTTAAATTATTCTGTCAAAATATCTGCTTAAGTAGAAATATGTGCCTCTAAATTAACAACTGTCTGGATCCTTTTGATTGATGGATGCCCTGGATCTTGTGAAACAGGTAACTGATATCTGGTAAGGATCTATGCATGAATTACTTCGCTAAGCAAATTCATTACAAATCCATCATGTTGGTTGAAGGAGGCTTAATTGTTTGGTGATATGTTATAAGCAACAGTAAACAATCACCCCCCTCTTATAATACAGTAATAGGATGCTAGGGAGGGAAGGATATGTTCCATTGAGTTTGTTCTTAAAAAAGAAACTGTTGTGTCTGGCCCAAAGAATAATAAAATATATTTACCCTTCAGGTATCTGTATCTGTTGTCCCAAACTGATTGCTGTAGGACAGTTATGTTAAACAATGGGATCTCTTATGCTCCTTCATAGCTTTCTCCTATTCATTTATATTAAAAGTTACTAATATTTCCCAGAACTTTTGCCATTCTCCCAGCAAGAAGATGGGGATGTTACAGCTATATACAACTTTTTTGGTGCAAACAAACAAAGATGGGGAAGATGCAGAATATGAAACAGCAAGAGGGGGGCCGAGAGAGCCTTTCTCACACTTGCAGCCTCCTCCTGCTCTTGCTTGGGGAGCTTAGCCATTGGCTTCTGGAGAAGCCTGATGGCCTCAGAGGCGCACACAAATCTTTATGGTGCTCTTACATGGGCTCTGTGTGAATCCCTGCAAGATAAACTGAGTTTCATTTCAGTGGTTTGTTTTCAGCGCGCCCTTAAAAATCTGGCAACCAAGTTTATCTTTAAAAGCAATATCTATGCACATTTCATTTATTTCCCAGTGACTGGTTATTTTCAGTGAAAGTGTCATCTTCAATATTTATCTAAGCTTAAAGCTCCTTCCCTGCAAATACTATAAAAATGAGCATGGTGACATGGTGAATTTGTGATGATTTATCTTCCACAATAGTAGTACTTAATCTGTTCAGACGCTGGCCAAATACTATCCAACAAAATGCATTGGGGTAGGACTGAGTCATCTTCATTATGGCATGGGAGCACTTTATTACCCAAGTGCCAAGTGGCCTTTTGACTTCAGTGGAACTTCTTGTTGGGGAAAATGCTGTTACTCAATATGAGCAAGTGTAACCAAATCACCCCCATCGTTATTAAACACATTCTCATATCCTAGAGCCACACAGATTCTCATTTTGACAAGGAAATTTTAATGGGGCAAAAAGTTCATTTTTAAGGAAGATAAAAGAAAGCAAATGCTGAAAGGATCAAATATGCATCTGAACCCAGTCCATGAACACCAGTGGACCTGTAGGGTACTGGAAGACTCTGAGCTTGGACCATTATACATTTTGACACTTAGATTGGGATGCAAGGTAATTTTGATACTTATTTGGCATTTATTTTCTGTTGGATCTGCCTTGTCAAGGTGACTAGCAACACCAGATTCTATTTTTTTTTCTTTTGAAAATGCTGGTAAGATTGAAACATTTCACATAAACACAAAAATTTCTCAAAAATCTTCCTGGATATTATTGTCATATTTTTTTCATTCTGTTTTTTTTTTCATATTGATGCTGTTAGATGACATCATATGCAACAGAAAAATTGGATAGATTTTTAAACTTTTACATCAGTTTGGGATAGTGTTTAATTTTGGAACCTCAGTATATCATAAAGGATGTACATTCTCTCTTTTTGGCCATGTCTAACAGAAAACGTGCATTTGTATCGAGTTGGTTTACTTATCCTTTAGTCTGTTCTTCACTTGGTATTTTCTTGGGTATGTCCATAAGAAGGATTCCTTTTGGATGTGGCCATTAGGTCATGTATTAACTATCTTAAGAAGGAAACCATGGCATACAGGTAAAAAGCTATAAACCAGTGGATGATCTCTCCCACCAACCAAAGCACCAAATCTCCTCAAATACACAATGCAATTTCCAGTGGTGGGTGACACATAATCCCAAATACTCCCGACTAATGACTAATGGTAGTTTATGATACCATTTATGGAACAATTACCGCCATTCGTTTTATACTGAGAGGATTATCAGCTTTTGGATTTAGAATAACAAAACTAATTTCATGGAAACTGGGGAGGTGTAGAAATGTTATCTCCTCGTCTGTGTTTATTCAGTGATAGCATTGTTTAAAGCCCATGATCCTGTCTGCATCTGCCACTGCAGCTGGCCTATCCAGCTCACCAGTCTTTATTTAACTGGATATTACAGCAGTAACATTTCATTACAGTTGTGCTTGGAAGAAGTCATAGTCCATTGGTTTTATTGAAGCTCGCTTCTAGTTTACTTCCATTTCAGGGAAAAGGACAGCTGTTTTAGTATGTACTTGGTGGAACACCTAAAGGGTTTTAGTGTTAATTAAGTTGGGAGGAACTGTTTTTAACAAGCACCTTTTTGCAAATGTCAAGCAGCTCAATCATGTTTCATTGTTATTATTCAAGTCAGAAATTAGCCAGTGCAAGCGTCGGCAGGCTCAGAGCACTGTGCAATACTTTGGTGTGTGACTTCTTCAGACATCAGAGTTGGTTAAAACTGTGAGGGTCCACAGAGGGAAAGGCACGTTTGGCTGAGAGCATGCTCCTCTCCCTGCTCTCTCTGGTGTCAGGATTGAGCTTATGAAAAAGGGTTTGATGTGAAAAAAATATTTTCCATTTCTAACGTTAATTTTAACAGATAGAGTCCGTTCAGCTTAAAGTTTAGCGTGAGACAGAATATAACTGGCTAACCCCATCCTTTGTTGTTCATGCACCGCCATTAGCAGAGTCAGTGAGAAGGCATACGACACCGCAGAGTGTGCGTCCCTGTTTTTTACCATACCCATCTGAAGGTTCAAGCTTTAGCACTTCAGCTCATGCACTCTGCAGCTGCACTATGCTGAGCTACTTGCTGTTTTAAGCCACAAATGGGTCAAAACGATAAACAGGCCCAAAAATTCACTGAATGCCTTCAAGCCCGAGCAGCGTGTTTTTTCTCAGCGGAGATCCTCCTGCAAGACTCCAGCTCATGGGTCTGACAGTTCTAGTGCACTCTAGCCTGCTACGCTGAATCTTCATGGGTTTGGGGGCGCAAAAGAGAGCAGCTACAGTTTTTAGGCATTCAAATGGCTATGTGAATCGTTGCCTTTTTTTTCTCCCCCGCTTAGCCACCTGATGGTGCTATTTAAGAACATGTGAGGACAGACTAAGTGCACGAAAGAAGGCTCGCTGCCCACATTCAGTAAAAACTACAGATGTCAATGGGTGTTTTGCTTGAGTAGTAACTGCAGTTTTGACCCTAGGACTTGGTGCATGACCACGCTTTTTTATTGCTTCTGCATAAATGCAGAAAAATGGCCACCTTGTCTACTTAATCACATGAAGCACTTAAATCTGTCATCTCCTCCTGCATGTTCGAGGAAAAAAAAAATCACATTCACCCATGACTGCATGAAATTACTCTGTAAAGCAGCTGTATAGACTTGCTTTGGTGCTGCTCACACTGGAATATTTTTATCACTTAAAATCCAGTTTTACGACTGAGATCTTCAAATCTGTTCCCTTCTTACTGAAAGAGATTAAATATAGTATGCGTATTGCATCAAATCACCTGAATACAACTTTATTTGTCTCTAATTGCCGATTCTCACTGTATTTCCACAGCATTAACTGGTCAAGCCTTGCTGTTGTCAAGTTGTGTAGTCACAGAGCTTCACCTTTTCCAGCTGCTTAGAGTCTGGCCCTAGGGACAATGACGAAAGGGACAGTGCAAATCTTGTTCACTGTGCTTGTGATACTGTATCATCTATTTGATAATTTAGTTATCTAGTGGGTGAAATAATTGTTATTTTAGTCTAGTCTCAATTTAGCATTACCAAAATAAGATAAGACCTTAAAAATTATAAAGAAGAGGATGCTTTTTGGCCGAACAGGAGATAATTAATTTCCTACTGTAATTTCATCATTGCATTGTCTATGTATTTATAAGCTACATCTCCAAACCCAGCTAGCTACTTTGAGTGAATCACACACATGTGCAAACATCTGTTTATGTTTATGGTCCAATGGCTTCTACTCACTGGGCCAGGAAACTTCTGTTCAGGTCTCAGCTGTGTAATATTCATTGGCCAAGATTGCAGGGTAGAATTAAGTAGATGGGTGACTATGTGAAAGTGTGAGTGACTCTTTTTGCTTGAGTCCTCCACGGGCAAACAGAAATAGGGACACTGTTAAACAATGCTCTTTCCCTGCCTCAGAGCTGCCATTGGACACACTCCTCCAGACAAGCCTGTATTACTGCCTTTCATGCACCAATAGATACTAGCTGGAAATATTTTATTTAACACATATTTTCCTGCTCTGAACAAAAAAAAAAAAGAGTGATATATTCATTTCCAATACCAAGCAGAACAGCTTCTCAATATGATTACTCTTTCCCATTGACAGAGGATTTCTGAACATAACAAACCATGCTGTTCTCTTTTGCCTGCAGAATCTACTTTATTTCTGGAGCTTTCAAGGGATTTCAAAGCAGTGAGCAAGGCAGATAAATAAGAATATAAATGATAATATATAAAAGTGAGCGCATCATCACTTTAGTTGAACACAGATCTAGGACAGGACCTGTACTTCTGAAAATCCCAAATTCATGTAGGCATGTAAGACAAGCTTTTCTTGAGTTAACTGGAACTAAATGTAACCATCTATTCCTAAAATATTGTCTATTTGCAGGTAGGTAGCTGAACTGCAAATGTATTAGGAGTGCCCATGAAGTAGAGAAAGGTTACAGTACGAGCTACAAAGCTGAACAAGCATCCTTTGTCAGTGCGTCATGAGCACACAGTGCTATTGCTCATGTGTTATGATATGACCTTGGTCTTACACCGTAATTTTTTATTATCATATAGAGTGATATAAAGCTTACCCAGCTTTTTGAACACAGTCCATCAAATAACTGCCTCTGTCCTCTCTTCGCATTAAAATCTACAGTGATTAATTTCACTTGTAATGAAGTCTTATAAGAAACCTAAAAGCAGAACTGGTTTATCACCTGGGTTATCAAATCTTTGTTAGTGCCACTGGAGGAGTTTCAGAATATAAATCTCCGAGAAACAGATAAAACAAACAAATCATAATAATCTAAGATCAAGAAGGGATCCACAGCCAATGACAAATAAAGTCATCTTGCAGATAAATATAGAAGACTATAATAAATATCACTTAGTTTGTTTGAAAAGCTAATACCAGGGATTGACAATTTTATTTTAGTTTGAAATAAGCAGTGATCTAAAACTTCAAGCAAATCAATACTATTCTTCGTTGACGACCTAATGAACAAACTAAAAACAAGCTAGCAGGTGTCCTGTCCTACCACCTTCTCAGAAAAAGTTGTAAGATAAGATTCCAATGAAGGAATTAACTGTCAAATTAGGAAGTCTTAAGGATTTGAGCAGAAAATAGCTTTTCTGTCCTCTAGATCCTTTAATTTCACTTCTTAATTTTGACACTTGTTTATCAGAACAGTTTATACCTGGGCGAGCCTGTTGCCTCAAAGCAAAAGAACTGCATGATTTTGACAGAGATCCAGGCCTCTGGAATCTGGAATATTCACTCTAACTTCTTGCAGAATAATCTTGTGTTGAACTTCATGGAAACATGATCATCCTTGCACCCTGATGTCCGCTGTGCTACATCATGTCCCCCCTCCTGCTCTGCTGGGTTGGCGCCATGCAAACCATGTAATCTTCAGACTAACGAGTGAAGGAGGGAAAGAAAACACTGCCTCATCCTTTCTTCTTACTACCTCTTCCTAAAGCATCAGCATCAGCACCAACAGAGACAAGAGACTGGGCTAGATGAACATGCGATACAGCCCATCAATATCCTTTTTGAAATGCTGGCCCACATTCAGTTTTTCTCCTTTTGCACTCAGACAAAAGTCAGCATGTTGACAGTGAAACTGCATGTTGTCTCCTGCCAGCTGTTTACCAGCCTTACATCTAGACCTGGCATCTGGACCCTAAACTTCTACAGTGTGGAATGTGGTGAAATGGCTGGGATTGGAAGGCACCTCTGGAGATCATCTGGTCTAACCATCCGGCTCAAGCAGGGTCACCTCGAGCCAGTTGCCCAGGACTGTGTTCAGATGGATTTTTAATATCTCCACATCTTCCCTGCACAACCTGTACCAGTGCTCAGTCACTCTCACACTAAAAAAATAATGTTTCCTGATGTTCAGAGGGAGCCTCCCGTGTTTCAGACTGTGCCCATTGCCTCTGGTCCTGTCACTGAGCACCACTGAAAATAGCCTGGCTGCCTCCTCTTTGCACCTTCCCTTCAGATATTTATACATATTAATAAGATCCCCCCCTCAGCCTTCTCTACTCTAGGCTAAACAGTCCCAGCTCTCTCAGCCTTTAAGGAACCTCTTAAAATTAAGGAACCTCTGCAGTAGGCAAAGGAACCAGGAGGTTTATAAAGCCATCATCAAAGGAATATAGTAATATAGTAATTGCATTTACTTCTCCAAATCATGTGAGAGAAAGCGATGTGTTGCTGGAATTTTACAATCTGGCTACCTGGATTTGGATGTTGAAGTTTTAGGGAAGCATCTACACATATCCCATACAGCTATGGAGGAATAACCACATCATAGATGGGGTATGGTAGCATCCCAAAGGACCCTTGGAGTGTCCATCATCCCCAGTAGAAATAGAGATTTAAGATGGAGTAGAAGCAGACTGGGAAAACATACACTGAAGCAAGTACTTGGCAAAATTTTGGTTCAGTGTCTTTAGCAACAGCTTCAGGGCCCAAACTGAATATCTGAAACATATTCATTGTTTTTTGTATTCATACAACCCTTGAAAAGGCATTTAAACTGCAGGTATTTGAGCCTCAACCTTTATTTAAAAAAAAAAAAAACAAAACCAAACTGGTTTTAATAAGCACGTTTAGTTTTCAGCTTGCTGTACATGAGAGATTTGAATAAGAAGAAAACTGCCTTGTCTAGGACCATGGAGAATGTGAATATAGACCCAGAAACTAATAAAATGACACCTAAATTTTAAGACTTAATTATGGCTTTGTTACAGACTCCTCTCTGAGATTTATGGCTAGTGATTTATAAGAGCAGCTGTGTACTGAAAATGAAGAAAAATGGGAAAACTCGCTAATTTATTGCCAGAGACTAGTCAGTGGGAAGTAAATAAACTCTTTTCTTTCCATATTCACAGTGGATAAGCTCCTTGTATTTGTGTTTGTCTTTGACTATACCTTTAGCTGGTACATTTTTCAAAAGGGGAGTTTTTCCCAGTCCCCTTGCAGCTCAGCTCCCGGCCTGGCTCATTCTGCGTGCACAGCACAGCAAAGGACAGAGAGCATCCGAATACCTCAGCCACCTCCAGCTGCCAGGGGAATTCGAGGTAAGCCGAATGTAATTTGCACACTGGAAGTTGGCCAGCACACCAGGACTATTATCTCCAGTTTTGCAAAAAGGACTATGGGAATGTTAATTAACACAAGTGCCCAAGACCTTGGTTTTATGTGTCTTCTGGAGGAAGGACACAGGGCTGGAGAGAGGTGCAGAATGTCTAATGAACACAGAGTGTAGTTAAGTTGTTGGCCTTCATCTGGGATGGTCATGTTGTGCTCAGAGGCATATGGCATGTTCCAGTGATGGGAAGAGAAGGGAGAAATTACTCAGAGTCATGACTGCCTCATTTTATAGCTGATTAGCTAGATGATGACGTACCTGCAAATCTGAAAACAAGTAGCTTGAGTGGGAATGATTTAGACAAGCCACCACTCCAAAATACGGCACCTATATATGTGGTGTATACAACAGAGAGGTATTTTTGGCTCTGTAAAGCTTCTCAGCACATCGAGTGCCCAAAACCCTAAAAACCATTTTGTTCTCTAAGCTGCTTCCAGTCTTTTAAAGACAAATACAGATATATTACAAAGCTGCCTGACAGACTTGAATTTTGGCTTCTGTCTCATTGTTTCTGCTATCTTACCAACAAATTAATTTTAGACTGGAAATCCACATTTTCCTCCTCATGTATATCATGATTTTCTGTATACAAAAGCCAGAGTTTGGTTGTGCTGCAGTAGGGAATTCAGGCAGACTTTAAGCATTGTAAGGAACTAAAGAAATAGAAGATACCTCAAAAGAAAGATATGCTCGTAAATAACCTCTTGTCTGTGTAAGTGAGCTACGTTGCTGTCCATGACAAGGAAGTAGAGTTAGTACCAATACATAGATTTATTGTTGGAGGATGGAAACGTAGATTAGGCCACTAGAGGGAGATGCAATATGCATTTGGCTGGAGTTAGGAGGGACTGCTTTATACCGTAAATTCCCTCACAGCAGTTATAGATTGCATAGTATCAATGGTCTTTAAGTCAAATGAGCAGGGCTTTTTAAACTTTTATTTTGCCCATGAGCACAGTTCACAGCTCCCACTCTGGGTCTTTGCGGGATGACCAGCAGTGGGGCTGTGATGATATGGTAGCTCCTGGGTAACACAAATTCCTGAATTCTGGATGAAACTTTGACAACCATGGGCTTGGACCATGCTGACACTTCTCTCTATGCTCACAGCCATCTTGATAATAGGCTTCTTGAGAACCTGTGTGAACCGTGATTGTAGCTGACCTTACTCTCAGCTTTCCAGAGCATGTGGCAGGTGTCTTATAGCTCTTGGACATATACTTTGTTAAATGGCTTACAGGTTAAGAAGATTACCCCCTAATTTGAGGCATGGTGGCAGGTCTTTAATGGGGGAATATCAAGCACAGAGGAACTGCAATCATTTTGAGGGACGGGATTAGAATTTAAAATCTGCTTGACAAATGGGTGAAATGAGCTGAGAAAAACTGGATGTAGTTCAATGAAAACAGAGAAAAGTGAATGCTTCTAAGTGGAGATAATGAACTGTACAAACACCGGATGCAAAACGTCTGCTGGGCATCAGCCCTGTGAAACAGGATCTGGAGGTTACCAAGGTTCACAGACTGAACTTGAGTCAACATTGTCACACGACTGCAAAAAATAAATATTATAGTGGGCTGTGTAAACAGGAGAGTTGCACATAAAAGTCACATGAAATAATCCTTCCACGTGGCTACGCAAAGACAGTGCTTCTCACCTGATATCCTTGGCACTGTACTTTAAAAAGGAGGTGGGCCAGTAAAAGGGTATCAAATGGAGAATAACAAAGATGTTCAAAACAGTCTAGAAAATGTGTTCCTTTCGGAAGAAGTGGACGGCCTTAACCAGAAGAGAGAAGGTGACTGTTACCAAGGACATGAAAAGTTGCTGCAAATAGGGAAGGAATTGTTCTCTTTGTCCTCTATGGCTGGGACAAAGATCAATGAGTTATTGCCTAACTTGCAAGAAAGGAGATGGAAAAAGATGTAGGTGATAAATAGCTAGACAACAGAAGAGATTTCCATGAGAAGTGGTGAACTTTCCATCATTTGAGATTTTCAAGAACAAGTTAAACAAAAGAAGTGAGTTGAGTCTGCTTTGGGGGTAGAGAAACAGACTTGGCAATCTCAAATAACACCTTCCTGCCCTACTTGTTGATGGTATGACGTATCTTCTTGAAAAAAAATGGGCTTCAGCAAATATTTATTTGAATTAGAGCTACTTATAAAAGCAGTAGCATAAAATTAGAATTATTTTTGCTGTATATAATCAAATCCTCCTGATTATCAGATACTTAAAGATAACAAATATTATTCCAGAAAAAAAAAAACGGTGGAATTGGGAATTATTCAGGTTAGTCCAGAGACCGAAGTACCGAGGGATCAACTTTGTCCTGGCAGGCAGTTGAACCACACAAATGAATAAATCCTTTCTTATCTAAATTCTACAACAAGGTCGTCCCAGCACATTTCTTTCTCAAGTAAAAGTAATGGCTTTTTGTTTGTTTTTTGTGTGTCTGATTTGAATTTAAAGCACAAACATCCTGGCACTGCTGCACCCTAGATCTGCCATACATTCTCCGAGAATAAAAGCTCCACGCCTCCCTTGTTTACACCCTTCCTGGCAAACTCCCAATTGCCTTGAGTCCAATCCAAAAGCACTTCAAACAGAAACCATACGGCTGTGGGGGGAATATTTTTTCTTTAACCAAACATTTCTACAGTACAATTAAATAAACATTTTTTAAGGTTTGCTATTAAATTTTACTAGCATCCTACCGAGTAATACAGCCAGTTGGATTGCTCTAAGTGGCAAACAAACAAACAGTATATTGAAACAAACAGAAAACCCAACAGGACGTATTCCGGGAAAGATTGTTCTGAGTGGGGCAGGCATCATTAGTAGGGCTGCTATGCTCTCAGCTGCTATGTCCCACCATGGACATTCCATGTTCTGAGGCTTTTTGTGCTCCCTCTTTTAAAAATAATTATTCATTGTGTTTGTGATTAATGAATCTCTTCATTTGGGGATGTCAGTTTTTGTGGTTCCTTTATATCCTGCACAGAGAGATTTGTTTAATGAATGACAATTACATGTTATTCTATTGTCTCAAGGAATGAAAGGCAGAAAAAACATTGTTTGGATTTTTATTTTTTTCCCTCTTTAAGATTAGTAATGGAATCCAGAAACATAGACCCAGACAACTTAACTCTGGTGGAAACCAGTCTGACGTTGTTATTAGTTCCATTCAGCCCCCTGGAAGGATTAAAAGGTCGTTTGTTTTATGTTACAAACCTCTCCCCAATTTAAGTAAGGCTGACACGTTGGGTGCCTTGTGAGGAGGCAGCTGGGGGCAAAGGACGGCTGTGAGCACCATGCAATTGCCCTGTCAGGTCTGCAGAGCTTGGAAGCCCCTGCTCAGCTGGTGCTTGGGTCACCCCACCCAACATCTTTCCCCTGATGGAGCCTGGGGGTCAGGTCCCATGGCATGGCTTTGGCTGAGCCTGAACCTCAAGCCCCACCACCACAGGGGATGGAGAAGTCCCCCCGCGCTTCAGCTCGGCATCATGGAGGGGATGTTCCCTGGGAGAGTGGGCTGTCCTCTCCTGGCAGTCACAGCTGCAAATGTGACTCCAGAAATTGGCTGCTCCTGGATGGGAGCATGACCTCGTGCAAGCACGTATGCGGGCACCAGGACTGCTGCTGCTTTCACAGTGTTTCTTCTGTTCGGGCATCACTTCAGCAAGACTGGAAGTTTGCCCATGTCTGTGAGGTTTTGGCTGCCTCAGATACATACTGTCCACTCAAAAAGAAAGGACAATTAAAGAAGAAGAAAACAAACACTCTCTTTTCCTAAAAGCGTCTTCATTTCCTTCAGTGAGAATATTGATTGACTGGCAACAGAAATTAAAACAAAACAAGAAAAACCTCCAGAACTCAGATTTTAATAAAATGATTCTTTTCTTTTAGAAAGAGAAGTTTCCTCTCTGCCCCCTGCCCCCCCCATTTTTTTGTCAGAAGCACTGCCAGACAGCTGCCAGCCGTAGAACTACACTAAGACAAGCCAACCGCTTTTCAGATCTTTGGAAATGAATGTTGGAGGTACTTTGTTATGCTTAGCTGATTTATCTGGGCACAAAAGGAGCACAGCCACTCTGATGTAGATTAAACAGACATTTTGGTGGTTGAGATAATTTCAATAGTGCAGTCGTGGGATTCATTACTTAGAGTTATCCATCAATTTGACGAGCCCAGAACTATGAAAAACAAACAACCCACAGTCTGAATGAATTTCTAAAAAGAAATAAAATTAAAAGAAAACAAAACAAAACCAAGCGAGAAAAAGAAGGAAAGTGAAGGACACAAGCACCTGCATCACATCGTGCTTTAAATTCAGCCTAAGGATTCTACTTAAGGTAATGGTTTGAAGCCCAGCATTTCACAAAGTAATTTTCTCAGGCACTGTACTGACTGCGTCGTGGCAGAACAATCTCATCGGGGTATGAGAACAGTGAAAATATTCAGTGCTGGGCTTTCCTGAATTACAATGAGGTGCAGAGCAGGAGCCCTGCTGGAAATCACTCTGCCATCTCAGAGAAGAAAGCAGGTCACTCTCTTGACCAGGGGATGACTGCGGCGTCCCACGCAGAACCAAGCTTTTGTATCTCTAACAGTTATCTACTTCCCAGGGGCCGCCTAATTGCCATTGCCATCAATCCCCTTGTCACCTGCAATTTCAATCAGTCTCCTAAAGGTTTTCCTACCTGGGTTTTTCCTTCGGTGCTACTTTCCCCTCGCCAAACGAGCCTTGGATATCTGTCACGCCAAATGCTTAAGCGATCGTTCCAGGACAGCCGGGGAGCAGCAAACTCTTTGATTATAGATGGCCTGTTGTATGTTAGATTAGGCATCTGCTCCACTGTGAAGCTAAATGATACAATGCAGGGGCTGAATAACTCCTTTCAGTCATGGTCTGGGGTTGCTGTAATCCTTTTTATTTTTCTTAAACCATGACTAGCCATGTGTTTTCAGTTACAAGTAAATGCAAATCAATCTGTGTGATGTGGACATTAGGGAATCGTGCAATTTTCTTTAATTCATATTATATTAGCTTTCACCCGCAGGATAACATGTGCACATGAAACTTGGGCCGAGGAGAAAGGCGGGGGGAAAGAAAGGCAACAATTATGCATGCTGTAATTGCTCCCACCCAATATTGTGGTATGCAATGCATTCGCTATGACTGTAACTTCACAGTAGCATGACATTTAAAGCAACGTCAGCATGTGCTTTGCGACTGGCAGCCCCCACTTCCCTCCTCATTCTGCCTTTCCCCTCACAGAGCTCATCCAATTTACAGATAGCGTTGCTCACCAGTGGCTGCAACAGCTATGTAATGAACACACCGTCCCGGGGATGGAGTGATGAGGTCTTGGTCTAAATTTCAGCTCCAACATGAGGAGATTCAGAATTAGTTACCAAACCCACAGCCAGCAAGGGCTGCTCTGACTCCAGGAATGCTCCCCACGAAGACTACGGGCACAGGAACTGTAGTCCTCAGCAGTGCTGCGAGAGACGGTACTCCAGCACACCCTTCTCAAAGGAATGAATTTTTAATAATTTCATGGAACAGATGCTATTTTGACATTTCAATTGTCCTGAACTCTGTAATGAAAGAATGAAAGCACAAGCTTGACACTGATGGGGGTGAGGTGCTGTAGCTCCAGCAGTCTGGATGCAGCTGGGCAGATTTGCTCTATCCAAGGACACGGTCTTAGAAATGTTGCCATTTTATGTGCCTCTTTGGCAAAGCCTGGCACCAGGACCAACATGCAATGCAGCATTTTAAGGCAGTAGAAGGTTCATACTGTCCTTTTAATTTATTTTAGGAAGTATGATGTTTATTTGAGACCCTAAATCAAACAGTTGAAAAGGGGGGGGGGGGGAAGCATTGTGGACTAATGAAAAAACATGGGGTAACATCTGTGCTTGGGCTCACTTTGCTTTGCAAGTGGAAGCACTCGCACAATTTGCTGCAATTAGGTCAGTACCATATTGAGGTGTGATAATCTACAGTTGTGTGAATGGCACTTGGAGACCAGGAGGTCTCCTCTCAACCAGCGTTCCTCTGCTTATCCTGTTAACTTCAAAGCAAATAACTATTTTGTCCCACTAGTTAGGCAGATAGTGAATTTTAGCTATTAAATTCTCAACCCACCACCAAAAAGAAGTGTCTTGTCTTCTGCTTTAAGATATCTGGTTCAGAGGTTCCCTCCCTAATGCTGTCCTGACTTGGTAAGTCTCTACACATTGCAATACGGATGATTAGTGCAATTACAGAGACTTAAGTCTCTCTAGGACTTTTTTTAGCTTTCAGTCACCACTGATTTTGGTCCAAGGATACTGCAGTTTTGCATTGTAAGCAAAAGAAACCACCAAATAAAAGTAATCAAAATACTGAGCTCATATTTATTTAATATAGTGATAGGTCTCAAGAGAGGATTTTATTTCCAAGAGCTGAGCTATACGAAGATACCAACAGTTTTACTGTAACAATTGCATGAATTGGGGGGTGGCTTTTGGCTGATAGGGGTATAAAAAGAAGGTTGAAACTTAAAGATTTAAAGATAAAGGGAGAAGAACTAGAGCATAACATGATGGAAAGATGACCTATTAAACAGAGCGGTGGACTTGTATAAAACTGTCACTTCTATAGGAAAAGGATAGTGCACATGGCTGAACAAAACCTGCAACCCTCTGAACGGTGCCTATACCCAATAAGGTCAACATTAATGAGCAAATAGTGTTCCAGTGATGCAGGAAATAAATATCTAATGCTTTCATCCAAGGTGGAAGGCCTCAGCTCCTCACTATTAACCATGGCTCTGTCAGGCTGTGCTCCTTTGTTTACTTCGCTCTCTCCTGTGAATCCCAAGCACCAAGTGGTTCAATATTGCCCTATCCAGTGAGTAATCCAGCGTAAAGTACATACAAGCAGGCTGATTTTTCAGATGGAGCCACACAATAGCTCCTTTTTAATTGCATTTGACATTACTGGTAATGTTCTGTGCAGCTCCATGCATAACACACATTTAATTGTACCTGTGTGGTAGTGATAACACTATGGCATGGTAATTTTCTGTATTTGTAGCATGTGGGAGCCAATTCATTCTGGGTATTTCAATGCACTTTATTAACTGGGAAGATTGGGTAACTGGAACCTCCTTTATTAAAGTTATTGGCTGCCCTGTAGCAACGGAAATAAATTGTGATAATAGCCAGAACAAATTAGCTTGCGTATGTATTAGCCCTTAAACGAAAAGAGGAGGGGGAACTAACCTTCTCTTGGCACATAAAATGCCCTTATTCGGAAAGTACAAGTATATTGACAAATAAAAGTAAGCTTCTCTAAGAAAAGAAATTCTCTCTTTCCAGGCACCTTACAACACATTATATGAACTTCAGGGCTGAGCATGGACTTACGCCTCATGTACAGATGCCATCGGGTACTAGAGGGATTCCACTTCAGACAACGTGTACCCACAAGTGCATTGCAGGTCAGGGCTGTGCCTTGGGGAAAGATGACCTTTGGACTGGGAGAGCTGAGGAAAGTCATGCAAAGATGGTTCTGGAAACAGTACAACCACATCAGCTAGTTACTGCAGCTGAGCAAGATCACCTGCACTGCTCTCAGACCTAAGCTGGTCATGCCCCTGAGTGATGTAAAAAGAGACACCCTTTAGTGGTAGGCAGAAGATCTCTGTGTTTTATTATTTACCACGAGAGATCTCCTCAATGCATGGAAAGTCCATTGTCGCTTAGGTCAGCCAGAACTGACCTCAGTTTAATACTGCCACTGGTTTTTCCTCAGTCATTTGTGAGAGCTGCTGCTGTACCTCTTCAGAGATTTTGGCCTCAAACTCCCTTGAGGCTAATGGAAAGGCATCTGGGTAATGATTCATGGACCTCAACACAGGCATCTAGTGCCTCTCTAGACTATCCTGCCTGGCCCTTCTTGCAGCTCCAAGGGGGCATGGATAACCTACATTTCCTACATGCTGAACATTAGGAACATCTCAGACGCCATACAGTCTATAAAATTACACTAGATTATATCCTTGGACTGCTCCTCTCCAGACTGCAAGAGGTTGTGAATACACACATAAATAAGGTGCTCTGAACTCCCTTTCTGGTTGCACAGGAAAATGTCAAAGGAATGATGTAAAAAAGCCCATAATCTAGGCAGAATGGGCTAGGTTTTTTATTTTATACATAGCTGAGATGCAGAATCACTCCTGACATTGCTGAGGTAGTCTGTGTTTTCACTAACACGAGTGCAATGAGTACCAGGCTTAAAATAAGCAAGTGATGGAAAACTCAGGTAAGCAGTGTGTGAGCAAGGTGGTCGCTCAGCATGCATAATACATCTCCTAGCGGTTCTTGGGAGCTCGTGAAAATAAAACAGAGAGGGACTGATAAGGTCCTTGAGGCTAGATCTCTGCAAACACAGAGCAGATGGCTTAGTTCACTGAAAATGCTGCCTGCAGAATCCACAGCACAGCCCCCAGTCCCCTCTGACAAACAGAAGACCAAAACCTGCAACACGTAAGAAAAGAGCAGGGTGAGCAAGACTCTCACTATGGCCTTTGCTCACACCAGCAGAGAACCTACTCAGTGACACATGAGCTCAAAAAATGGACGTACTTGAAGAGGTGAGAATAGGAGACAATTTAACCTACCAATCTCACTTGAAGGTACAGTCCTTCCTCATCCTGAATTTTAACCCTAAACACACTGCCACCACGCACCCACCAGGCTTTGTGGTGATCTTTTCTGTACCTCCAGGTACAGAAACACACATCCTGTGCAGCACTGATTGTCTCTTTGGGAGAAAACAAAATCACCGAGGAATAGATGTCAGGGCAACCGGCAGCAACCCTACACTTAGAGCTGCTTAGATAATTAAGTGCAAAAAACAAGCTTGAAGAAGAATGTATTTCAAAATGTACAGAGTCGAGGAAGAGTGAAGTCTGTGAAGAGGTAAAGACCTTCTTGTGGGTCTTTTGTCAGGAAGGAGAAGAATAGGAAATATTGTGGAGAAGACAAGTAGATATAGAGAGGGTCAACTGAGAGACATCTTTAGGCTCTGGTAGGACGTTAATGGCTCTGTCTTACTGGTGCAGTGGAGCATATTCAGAGTGCCTACTTTTAGATTATAAAACAAGGTGTCTGAATCAAAAGCTGATCTCCTTGAGCTCCCTGGGTAAATTGCAGACCTGACCCACAGATGATACAAGAGCTTGGTGCGACTCAGAGGAGGAGGGATGCCTTCCCCCGGCCACTGCCTCTTCCTTTCCCCTTCTGGAAGCCAAAGTAACTCAGAAAACAGCTCATCCTTTCTGTTTGTGAATTATTGTCTCTCTACTGAAGTAGCTCAGAAGATGAGACACTGAGTGCCGGTGCTGACACGAGGCAGTGCGTGGCTGGGAGTGGGGAGGAAGGGGCACACATTGCTGCTGCAGCATCAAACAGCCGTTAACTCATCCCCACGAAGCCATTCCCTGGGGTGCTCTGAATTTGCCTTTAGAAGAATCTCTCTTTCAACTGACTTTATAAGGGTGTCTAGCTCCTCTTTCAGACCCAAAGTGACAGTGTGAATACCTACCTTCCCTCTCCCCCAGCATGGTGATTCTGACAATGGCAGACTAAGGAGAAACGCTAAGAAACAGCACGGGTGTTTGTCTGTTCTTGCTTGTTTCAGAGATAGTGGCTGGGATTAAATCCAGCACAAAGTCTACCATTACTGCCACAAAACCCTTTTTTTTTTTTTTAATTACATCATGAAACAAATGTCATTGACAGTCCTGAAACTAATTTTCTATGAACAAAGACAATGAAATGCATTTGTTTAAAGCAAATGCAGAAGGAATGAGATGTAAAATCAAACCTAAACTGGTGTTGCTTGTTTTTGTCTTTGGTGATCTGCATGAGCGTTAGTTCTCTTAAATCACTTTCTAGCTGTGTTCAACAGGTTTCCCTTTTACCTATAAAGCCCTTCAGCAGCGCTCACATGCCTAAGATTCAATTCTGTAATAAATATTGTATGGCCTTTGGACTCACAACGACTCTTGTTCCATTGCCTCAAGTGGGGCAGACCCTTATCTTCCCACAAAATGCATTTTACTCTTGCCATCAGGCATTTTTTTTTTTAGCCTGGCTTTTATAGCAAAGACATCTGCATGGCCCCGGTGTCTTGCCAGTCTTAGCCCCAGTAACATTTGGCCACATTCAAGTACATTTGTCAGATGGACAGAGCATCCTAAAAGGGCTGTGAAAGTTGGCTCTCAGTTAGAGCTCAACAGCTCAGATTAGTGCTATATAGAAGGAAAGGCAGTAACCACTCAGCACTTTATTTGTTCATGCCAAGAGGTGGCAGCCAATTTGCAAGTCAGGGGTGTGTCATATGGCCAATTAGCAAAAATGCAGTCATTTGCCTGGTCAACAGATAAGTGGATGTGGAAAGGGGATAGGGATTTGAAGAGAGGGAAGAAAAAAAAGCACCAGTGCTCTGTCCTTTGAGGAAGCAGTGTGAATTGTATGCAGCCAACTTAAAATGATTCTTAAAAGCAAGTACAAAGGATCTATAAGTAAAACATATTTATTCAAGCATCCCAAGCACTCTAAAAGGATTTTCTGTATTGAAGAGTCTGTTGCTGTTGTATGCTGGCCTGGAATGCTGAATTTTTATGTTGAAGTGGAATTTGCTAACTTTATATTATTCTACTGTACTGGCGGAAAAAAAAACCCAACACTATTTAAATTGAGTTTCTTTTCACCCAGAATGTGAATGATTATGGGAAAGGGGAAAGTAGTAGAGTGGTGTTGAAAGGCTGTGGATTCTGTCCCTGGCTCTGGCAGTGACGTGCTTTACGTATAGTCTCAAGAAAGTCACTTCTTCTCCACACTTTCCCTGTTTGGTCTGTTTTGCCTTATTAATCTGTAAAGTGTTCAGTTTACGGACTGAATCTTGCTATGCCTGAACAGTGCCGAAGCACAAAGGGGCCTTTGATTTCAGCTAGAACCACTAGCACAGGTAAACTGCAAACTAGAGTAGAGATTTTCCAATATTTTATATAAATCTTTTCAGAGGAAATTATGAATCTGAAAAGGAAAGGGGTGGAGTGTCAACAACATTGGTTATGTATCTGGGAACACAACAGTAGAAGGGACCATTAATGTTGTTGGTCTCAGTTGATTTCTTCCATTCTTTCTTGTTGAAATAAAATATTTTTGGCCCAAAAGAAAAATCTGTACAATTCAGAAAGTGCCTATCAGGTTGTGAGTTTTTTTTAGTCTTCAAGGTAACACGGGACCATGTTGGAAGTCCATATCTGGATTTTCCTAGCAGGGTCCAGCCTAGCCTGTTGAGAGTCTTTTTTTCCTGAACTTCCGAAAACGTCCTTGGCAGGAAATTGCAAGATCTGTGATTTTGCTTATGCTGTTTAGAGAAATTCTGCCAATGACAACACAAAACGAGCTCCAAAGAATGACCCAAGAATGACCCCTACAAGGCTTTAGCTGGTTGGCTAGGTGGGGATCTCCAGAGCAGCATCTAATTCTGCAGGGCAACATCATTATGCAACAGATGATAATCCAGCCAGAAGATATTAATATTTAAGGATATAGGTGGAGGCTGATGTAAGTTTTATTGGTGTTTTCAACACTGTAAATGTCAAGAGACCCTCATCTGAAGTCTGTTTAATACCTCCTAGCATCAGGCATGGTATCAGCACATAGTGTGAGATATTCCCTAAGGCAAAGAACTTCCTCCAAAAACCCAAAAGGCTGACATAGCACAGAAGTGACCTGGCCAGATGATAACCAGAGCAGGGATTGATTGAACCCCAGCCTCAAGAACCCTTAGTTTGCACAGTCAATCAAACAAGACTTTGCTGCCTACCAGTAACCTGGAGAGGATTGTGTATCCAGTCTCAGACAGGGAAAGCTCCATGCAGAAAAAGACAATATGTTAGGGCATCCTTATTAGCAGTCTCAGGAGGCCAAAGGGTCAGTCTTACTGATCTGCTTGCTAGTACCCTCAGAAGACAAAGCAGCACTTCGTCTTTGCTCATCACCTCGTCCAGCAAAGCTAGTTTCAATTTCATGCATCACCCATTTTTCTTAAAGCAAAGATAAAATCTTCTTTTTTCTTCCTTTTTTTTTTTTCCCCTTCAATAAGATTTGGGAATAATGCTTTACTGAGGCTTCTTTAATTTCAGAAATTGGTTACTTGGAGTGAATTTCAGTTTGCTCAGTGTAGGGGAAAATCCATAAGGAGGAGAAATTAATTTTCTGAATGGCAAGAACAAAATGAACTCCTTTACAAAATAATGCAAATTATTTGGTCAGATTTTAATCAGAAGTACGAAACAGAGAAGGAAACTGGTATCAGAATACCTTTGTGCCCCTCAGGTGGGTCAAAGGGACCCCGAGGATGTTCTGAGTCATTGCCTACAATTCCTTTTCAAGGCACAAATTCTTCTCACAGTGCTACTTTCTTTCATCTGCCTCTTTTTCTTCCCTTTTCAATGGAGACACTGGGGTATTTTATGGTAGGAAGGGAACTTATGGCACTTGTCTGATATTGCAGTGGTGGAGGAAAGGCATTTGTCAGGGAGAAATTTATAAACTGGCTTGAATCACAGCTCTGAGATCAAAGTTTTCTTTGCCTCTGAATTCTTTTTGAGGAAGCTGAGGCACTGGGCTTCAGCCTTGCTACAAAAATCAACACTTTTTGAGCTTCATTTCAGCAAATAGGTGCAAAAGAAGGTAAAAAGAGGTGAGACCAGAATATCAAACGTAGGTTGTTAAGCTGAAGAATGAAAATGAGAAACTGTAGGAATTGCTGAACTTCCAGTATTCCTCCCATTCAGCAGAAATTATATGGTGACTTAAGTGATTAGCTGTAAAAATAAACATGTTCATTACAGAGCGATGGGAGGTAAAGGAAGCCCTCTTGAAACACGAGTAAGCCCAAGGAAGAGCAAGACAAACAATATAAGAATATATAAAGCTTTCTGATTTAGACCTAAAATAGGCAGTTAAACATAACAATGTCACCATTGTATGTATTTCTGCTACAAATAATTTCAACATCACTAAGTGAGAATATAGCTGACAAAGGAAATATTATTTTTAAAATACAAATTGCTACCCAGTAGTGGAAGCTGGAGAATGTTGAAAGTTCCTTTTGGGCATCAGTATATGCTGTACACCTTAATCAGTAATTTTCTCTGTATGAGTGATTGGGAGATTTTATTAAAAATACATTAATTTTTAGAATGGGATATTAAAAAAGTTAATAGCATGGCACAGACAACAGCATTTATTGGTAATAAGAGGAAAGGAAGGGCAGACATGCAGAGAAAATGGCTATGGGAGACACAGAAATTCAGAGAGGAATGAATATGCTGTTTTAACTGGCTTTAGCATCGTCTCTCATTAGGAGAGATTCTTCCTCACTGTCTTTCTAGTTCTCATGCTTTTTTTCTACCACATCTGCCTCTTCTGCCTGGATTATGATGGCAGCTACAAG
Source organism: Pluvialis apricaria (assembly GCA_017639485.1). Classification (NCBI taxonomy): domain Eukaryota; kingdom Metazoa; phylum Chordata; class Aves; order Charadriiformes; family Charadriidae; genus Pluvialis; species Pluvialis apricaria. Next base: position 14,521,501 of record CM030012.1, read on the forward strand.
GTGGACTTCAAAAAGAAACTTGCAGACTTCAGGAATAGTTTCAAGATGAGAGAATGGAGATTGTCTACTTTGCTGGGTTCTGTAGTGCTCAACAGCAAGGTTCCTCTCAGGTTTAAAATTACCAAAAATTTACTTAAACAGCAACGTAAAACAAATTGATTTTGAGAAAACAAAAGGATTTCTCTTAAGATTTTTCTCCATCCACTCTGTTAGACTCAAGTCTGTTGGAGGGTAGGAGATCCATTTTGGATTGTTTCTTTATGAAGTCTCAGTATTTTCTGAGTAGGAGAAACTGATCTGAAGGAGAAATCACTCTCCTCAACTGGAGGAGATTTCCCAGGATGTCTTGTGACACAGTGCCAGCCAGGACAGAGTGAAAGCCCAAACCTGTCTTCACTGGTGCTAGCCCCTTGGTTTTCAAGGTCTGAGCCCTTTGAAGGGGCTCTGCTTTCCCTCACACAGCCCTTTCTCCTTCCCCTCATACCAGCCCCTCAACTCTCATTTCTTCTGGAGCATCTTCCCCACTTGCTTCCCACAAGGCCCCCTCCTCTTTATTACTCTCCCGAAACTCCATCTGTTCAGAGATCAACTCCAAAAGCAACAGTGATTGCTTCGGGGAAAGAAGAAGTCGTAAAAGCACCACTGCCTGATAAATGGAAACACTGTGTGTGTAAGGAGGCGGTCTGGGGCCCATCCAGCTGCATGTGGTGGAGGCATGTCTGGCACCTCACAACAGCTTTCCAAGCCTCAGACGGGCACGCAAGCCTGACAGAAGTTACCATGGAGAAAGAATAAGGCAAATGTAAAGAAACAGAGGTGTGTTAGGGAAAGGAGACTTGTCAGCACGGTTAGGAATAGCTTAGTGTTTTCACACTATCTGTACACTGAAAGAAGTTGAATAAGTTAGTTAATTAGTAAAAAGAAGGCTCCCTTTTTGCAGAACTAGACAGAGGAGGCATTTTAATGCTTTCTTCTTCACAGAAGAAATTGTCTGCATGGAGTGGGATTTCTATTGCCCACCGCCAAACTCCTGCAAAAAGAGCTTCCTTTCCTTCTGGAGAGCTGAGATTTACCAAGAGACAGGCACACACCCTAAGGTGCTACTGCTTTAGCAGTCAGATAAACACTCATAACATTTTCATCCCAACTTTGGAACACAACTTTTATTTTTATTTGTTGGTACCAGCATCTACCATTCCCAAAGCACTGAGGATACCCCACTACACTGGTGCTGTGCATGTGCCTACAATCAGGGCTCGTGTTGCTGAGGGACTTGGAATCTGCTCATGCTGGCTTTTAACTGGCTAAACTTGATCCTGTGCTACAGTTACTGCATGGGGATTCTGTTCTCTGGCTGCTGCTTTTATTTAATGCCATACAGCTCCTGCTACCAGTGATCTCGCTGTAGGGAACTGGAGAGGATTAGGAGTTGCAGTGGAGGAAGAGTCATTTCCACGGGATGTGGATCTGACATCCCATTCTGCTCATCTCCCATGGTAGGGCAAAAGGAGGATTAAAACCCAAATCTCCTAGCATTTTTTAAATCAAGGAGGGAATAATCTCAGTGTCATTTACTCCCTCAAAAGTCCCAGTTTTGGTAGGCTGAAGGTGTCAGGGGACGCTGATGAAACCTAGGTCATCTGCCAGAGCCCAGCTGCAGTCAGTAAATCATTTTTATCTAACAACTATCAGGTAGCTTATATGAAGTGAGTTGGTCTCTTCCAGGCTCCCAGTGGGTAAATGTTCACCCTACAAAACTGCTGGTGTAACGGGTGTTGACTGTCAGTGTCAGCAGAGGCTGCGAGGTGCTCCCTGCGTGTCAGGGCTGAAGCACCTGGGCAAAGAAACATAGCAAATGCTCTGCACCCTGTGGCAGATACCGAGTGGACAAACCTGAGCTATCAGTCCACAGGCTGTCAATTCCACAATAAATAATTAAATAAATGAAATAAAAATGAAAAGCGAAAAGTCCCAGGATGCACTATAGACAGGCCTGTAATGGCCAAAGTGTTTCTCCAAAGCCATTACCTTATGAGTGCACTGGGAATGCTGTTGAGTGAAACAGTACTACGGAAAATCCAAGTCTTTCTGACCAAGGTGGAAGCTTCTTCCAGGATTTTGGAAAAGAAATATATTTAAAAAACAAGTTCAGAATGGCTTCCTGTGAGCAGAAGTATTTTTTCCCATTACTTCTTCCCATCAGTTTTGAAATACAGGGAAATACTACAAGAAGCTCTGACCCGCTAAGGCTGGAAGGATGCTTATTATGAGTGACATGAAATAAATGGAAGACAAATAGAAAACTCACTTGGGGCATAACATTAAGCAAGGATGACTGAACACGGGGTGAGCTAGCCTGCCAGACACAAAACTCCCCCCTTCCCTCCTGCTGAACAGAGAAAAGGGACAATATCTGTGGCAGTCCCATATGGTTATAGTGTGGGGTGTTCTCCTCCCTTTTGCCCCTGATCAGACTTCAGCTGCTGCGCCAGTATGGCCGCAAACCGGACATAAGCAGCATCCCAGGGAAGTTAGTGATTCCCTTTGCTGACAGAGCCAAGCCTGCCTTGCTGAGGGGGTACCAAGCATGGTTTGCCAGGCTCCGGTCCCATCCAGTCCCTGCATGAACACTGTGGTCTGTCAGGGGTGTCAGTATGCCAAAAAGGGATTTCTTTCACAAAGGTGTTAAATTCTCAGCATTTTAGAAAGATATTAAAGTCGTTATCAGATTGCAGATAACTATTATCAGCATACAATAGAGGTGCATAATGACATCCTAGGGCAAGATAGAATTTAGCTCTCTCCAATAAATAATGCAATTTAATTTTACAGGTTCCCTCCACCCGCCTTTGGCCACGTGTCTTGCTGTCTGAGGCATTTTGGAGACAGTTTATACGACTGTGTGGAAATGGTTTTCAAATGGCAGAGGCAGCAACATGGCTTTTCCACAGTGGGCACTACGTGGCCACGTTGTGCTGCTGGGTTAGGGAAAGAGCATCGCAGATTTGCCTGTCTGTGCTCTAACCTAGGCTTGCCATTTGCCGCAACATTTCAAACCCATGAGAGCAGTAGGCAAGTTAGTCCTAAAAGGTTATGGCATGCCAGCTGGTGTCTTAAAACTTACCAGCCTGACAGCAAAATCATCTGGCTCTCATACACATTGACTGGGGTTCTTTTTTGCTAATAAGAACAAGACTCCATATCAAGCGTGATCCTAATGATGCACAAATTCTTTCTGTTTGCCACTTCCACAGCTAACGTGCTCTGTGTTCTGGTCAGAAAGCAAAGCAAGGGCAGACACAGGTTTATCCCTCCTCCCCCTACTCTCAGCTCCATGCCCTTCACACGTAAGGGTTTGTCTTTGTAGGCTAAGCCACAAGAAGCAGAACTGATAAAATATTCAGAAGGATTTTCAGTGACCTCTGCTGTAAGACTCCCCTCCATCAAGGTACCACAGGCTCAGAAGCAAAGAGTGAAAAAAAAAAATCAGTCTTAATGATCAGTTTTTCTGATCAGCCAAATAAACATAATTAGTTCATGCCACTTCATATGGAAAAATGCTCCCATCTGTACAAATGCAGCCTTTAGATGTCCTGGCCTCTCTATTCACAGTCCTGAAGGAATGAGAAAGTGCAAACATTGTCTTGCAATGTTCAGTTGGAGAACATGCACAACTTTAGATATAGATGGCTCCAGTTTGTTACCTTCTGGGAAGGCTTTTCTTGGAAAGTAGCTTTTGGGCTTTTTTTCTGCCAGTGGCTTCTACAAGACACACAACAGCTTGTACCTGTCAGCAAAACCAGTCCTTTTTCTTAACTGCCCTGCTGCCTAACACTCTTATTTCACAGTGTCAGGCACTGTGAGCACTTTAATCTGTTAAAAGGGCTCTTTTTTCCTTTTAACACTGAACCCATGTTTTATTTATCAGTCTTTGATTTAGCAACGCTTAGAAGGCATAACACGTTTTCTAAGATGGATGACTTCTCCTTGGCTTTCATGCGTGCGCATGTGTGTGCGCATAGGTGTTGTCGTCGTTGCTGGAAGTCCAAAGGAAAGCATCTTTATAAAGAAACGCTCTCTGGCATGTAGTCCAGGAGAGCTGCTACTTTCTAACAACAGCTCTCTGAGCACAAAGACCTATAAAGCTGTTCTGTAAAGGGCCAGATCCAGCTTTCATTGAAGTCAATGGGAGTCTTTGCCTTAGCTTTAGTGGGCTTTTTTCCAGGTCCTGCCGAAAGAGAGGGAAGCAGTGCTGAATAAAGGGAGATGTAAAATCTGCCGTTATTTTTTTTTTTTTCTGGGATGCTTTAAAGTCATATGAAAATAGTTAGATTTATCATCCCCAGCTGATAAAACTCAGTCAGAGGTTACAGAAATTTAATTTCCTAGCTAGGGAAATAAAATCCCCATCATCACCCACCATGTTCACTGTCTTTTTGGGGCAACCATATTCCAGCCCCACAAGCTGCCCCTGTCCTCCAGCCTTCTTGGCAAAGGTGTGAGCTTTCTCCAGCCCTCCCACTGCCCTGTGTGATCAGCATGGCTGCGTTGAGAGAAACCTGGGAAACCCCATCTCCGCATATCCAGACCAGAGAGATCCACGCTGTGCATCACAGCAAAAGACCCCGTCAGCCACACAAATTACTCAGCATATGCACCGAGGGCAGCCAAAAGCATCTGTTTTACCCACCAAGAGACCAACCGTGGAGCTTGCAACTCGTGCAAGTTGCTGTTACAGAGAAAGAGGGCCTTTAACCGCGCTCAGTCATGCATAACTGCCCAGAGCAGATCCAAGCCCCCCCCATCACTCGCAGTGCCTCTGACCAACATGTGGACCACATCTGTGTTACATTTCACAAGGGACAAGCATCCATACATGCATTCACACATGCATTCACATATGCGTTCTTTATACTGCGAATACCCGTACACTGCAAAGGAGCCTTCCCTAGCTTTGCAAGACCTTAAACATTAATCTAGTGCATAACTAGGGGTGTGCTAAATACAGTCTGGGAAAGGGAAAATGCATGCTTGTTCAGCAGCTGGGGTAGAGGACATGCCCCACCAGAGGCTGGTTCTGCCACAATGAAATCCAGTGTCAAGGATGCCCCTGAGGCCAGAAAGAAGAACGGCTTTTCCAGAGAGCAGCTGGGAGTAGGAGGTGAATTTTGCTGCTGTCTGCCGGCAGCTGAGGTCCCTGGGGTAGCAGCAATTGGGTGGCATGACCACCCTCTAACACCTTCTCCTCTCAGTGCAGCCAGCCAGGGTCCTACATCTGCAGACAGAAGGGCTATTATTGTGTTGTTCTGAGCTTTTCCAGGTACGAGTGAGCTCCTGGATGTCCTACTCTTAAGCAGGAGGGCTGGGAAGTCCGGCATTGCTTTGTGGACACTCGTTATGGTCTGATTTACACCGCCTGATTACACAGGACAAAAGTCCGTTCAGGATCAGATCTCCCTGGAAGGAAAGGGGGTCAGGGAGCATCTTCTGCATGACAGAGGGTGATTAGGAGCACTCCAGCCACATTATCTGTGGGCTCAGTCCCAGAAGGAGCTCATCCCCTTTCTTCCTATCTAACAAAAGTCCCTCCCTGCGCACATGAATCCCACCGATGTGTTAGAAAATCCTGGGATTAGCTGATCAGGGCCAACAAAAATCAAGGAATGTTGTGTAAGTGCTAACTCGGTATGGAACAGCACCTGTAGGAGTGAGATCCTTGTTACTGACGCAGTAAATGTCTTCCAGGGAAACTGGCAAATCACTTCACTTGCCCTTCACAAGCAAGCAAGGCCGGGTCATGCCCAACATTGTGCCCCAGTTAATAAAACCAGACTATTTTAAATATCCAAGAGGAAAATTGCTGTGATATGCACTGGTTTCTTGTATTGTGTTTTATGACCATTATCCTTATTTACAACTTTTTCTTCTGAGACATTTCTGAAAGCAACATTTTTAGGCCTGCATTTAAACGGGAGAACCCTGAGGCTGGGGTGCCACTTCGCTAGTTCAATAGGTGCTCTGTGCTGCCAGCCTGGCAGCTGCCGCAGAGTCTGTCAGATGGTCATGAGGATGATGAGATGTCTAGACAGCCTTGAAATCCTGATAGCTATTTGTCTTTCACTTGCATTTCACTGGTAAGGAGTTGTTAATATTTGGTTGCTTAAACAGAAGACTCTCTTTAAAACCCTCCCTTGATCCGAGCATGCTGTGCTTTGGTCCCATCTCCAGTAACAAAGTGATGTTTTCCTGCTGAAAATATGCTCTACAGAGACAGCTCCATTACGTAATCCTGTCAATCAGCTGCCAATCACTATGGTAACTGGGTGCCAAATACAATATTAAGATAAGCATTAAATAGCTGCCAAATGGGGCCCTTCTCACAATCTTAAAATCTTCCTCTTCCTTTTCTTCTCTCTTCTCATCTTCTCTGTCTGCTATTGATGTGCAGTTTTCTCTTTCCTAACAAGGTCCCCGTCAATAGTGCCTGCTCAGTGTCCTGCAGCTACTGAGATGCCACTGGGGCTGGAAAACAGGGTTGGCTGAAATACAAATACTTTTCAAAAGTATACAATACAGTACTTTTCAAAGAAATACAAACCAAAGAAATGATTTTTTTTGTTTGTTTGTTTTGACTTGTTTCATTTGGAGTCTCTTGTTATACTCTCCATTTGCATTAGCATGCCATGGATGCTGTCCCTGTTCTCTGGCCAGCCAATGACACAAGGACAAGTTCAGAGAAAGGAACATCTAACTTGTTATCCTTCCTCCAACAGCAGCAGGAAAAACTATAGGAAGCAGAGGAAATATAGGAATTCTTCCAGCAACCTGTAGCTCAGGGATTTCCTGAGCTGGAGGTAACATCCAGATAATCATAGTTGCCCCTGATAGACCTCCTCCATCAAATTTTTTGGTCCCAATTTGAACCCATTTGTACGTTTAGCCTCCACAACATCCTGTATCAAAAAGTTCCCCAATGAAATTAGCGCAGGGCATGAAATGTTCTTCTTTGTGTTTGTGCTAACCCTGCTATTTGGGCAATTCCACTGTCTCCTTGAGTGTTATATGATGAAAAGTAGTTTAATTCCCTGTTCCTCATTCATAATTCATGGGTCTAACACCTGTTGTTTCAGTTATCAAAAACCATGGAAGTGTTTTATTCCTCTGTTTGTTTCCGCACACTGCAGGTTGAAAACATTGAAACGTTTCCATGTTCAAAAGGTTATAAATAACCTTATTGGAAAATTCTCCCTGTGATGTTCTGAACCCAGCCAAAGCAGAGGAGGAATGAGACTTACCACTTCACAGGAAATTCTGCATTTTGACTTCTTTTCCAGTTTGAAACAGAAAAGGTATAATTTTTGAAAAAAAATTAAACACAAAGGCACTTTGGAGAGCTCAGCATATTGCGTTCCAAGTAAGCAAATGTGTCCAATTGCCTAAAAGTTGAAAAACAAAACCTGCCTTTCAAACAGCCATCTGACAGTGAAAAACAGAAAGAAAAAAAAAGAAAAGCCTTTATGCCAAATACTGTACTCTGAAATTTGGTGTTTTGACAACATCAAACACTTTGGGATTTTTGTCTCTGAACTGAAATTTCATCCACTCCAAATAAAAATCAAGCAACTTTCTCAGAATTTATCTACTTTGAAGGAAACCATGCTGGTAAAAGCTTTCTCACAAGGTGCTCCATGTTGCATAGGTTGATCTCAGGAAGGAGAAAAGTGACCGGGACTTTAACTGTGACTTTGCCCTGTTGAAAAGTGTTGGTTTTACAGGCTGGGTCTCAGCTTTGTCACAACCTCCCGCTGCAAAGCAGCCATCTCTCACTGTGGCTGGCATTTGCCGAGACCTTGTGGCCCAGGAGGCTGCCATGCCAGGGCATCTCCCTTGCTTGGTGCCAACTCGTATCTGTCACTGCATCCCTTCAGACATCCCAACCAGCTGTCTGAGACTGGCATCATCTGGAAATCAGGTGGCTGGTTGCTCCCCAAAGCCTGGAGCCACATGTACCGCATGGCTGGGAGAAGAGGGAGGCATTCTGAGAGAAATGGCATTTACAGGGCCATAGAGGCTGGTCTTCTCCGTGCCCTAGCTGTTGGACTATATTCATGAACAGGCACAATGCCATCTTGACAGGTGGACTTAAGTGTAGGTAGCCAAAAGGTCACATATGTGCATAAAAGACATTTGTTGAAAGCAGATGCTCTAAGCTAGGAATAAGAAATAGTCCGGAGCTCCCCCACATCATTAATACAGCATCATCCCTGCCACTGGATTAACAACAAAACTGAACATGGGAGCTTTAGGCTGTGGTAGGTGACATATGATTTTTTTTATTATAGGCCAGTGTCTTATTTTATTTTTTTATTCCCTTTTGTCTTTCCTGTATGGAATGGGCAAAAAGGGGCTTCCCAGGCTCGGTAACATATTTTGAGAGTTGCGTGTGTCATTAGGGTAGGGGGAAAAAAACCCTACCCTACAGCCCAAATGTGTTTCACAGCTTTGTATGTGGATACAAATACAGATTAATATTATATTAAGGTAATGCAATTAAGAAAAAGCTGATGTTATTGTTTGAGACAGACGTTATTTCCCCATAGAAGAGTAAATCAATTGCAATTATTGCACTTTCTGTAAGAATTTGCACATTTCACTCTAGGTCAGGTCTATTACTGAAATAAGGTACTATTATATTTTAGCTAGACTGAGCAAAGGGCAGAGGCAGTGACAGGTACAACGTGTAACTAATCATGCTGCATGCGTAACCATTCAAGAGTTAATGAGGGACAAACTAAACCTAAACGCTCTCCTGAGTCTTTACATTCTTTAAAAAATAAAATGAAATAACATAAAAACAAGCCAGAAAAAGAGAGGAGTGGAGAGGAGAGGAGAGGAGAGGAGAGGAGAGGAGAGGAGAGGAGAGGAGAGGAGAGGAGAGGAGAGGAGAGGAGAGGAGAGGAGAGGAGAGGAGAGAAGAGAAGAGAAGAGAAGAGAAGAGAAGAGAAGAGAAGAGAAGAGAAGAGAAGAGAAGAGAAGAGAAGAGAAGAGAAGAGAAGAGAAGAGAAGAGAAGAGAAGAGAAGAGAAGAGAAGAAAAGACAAGAAAAGACAAGACAAGAAAAGAAAAGAAAAGAAAAGAAAAGAAAAGAAAAGAAAAGAAAAGAAAAGAAAAGGCCGGCATCTGCCTGCTTTTCCACCAAAGCAGCAGTAATACAAATCCTCTTCTGAAGCTATTTATTGCCACCAATCTTTGACAGGTTCTCACCATGACCCCCACACCTGTAATGTGATACACAGGCGAAACAAAGGCATGAAGGGAAAGGGCTCAGCTTCCTCTCCTTAATTACTTCATGCAAAACAAAAGCCACCCAACGGGTTGTTTGGAAGGGAAAACAATACTAAGCAACCTTGCATTTGCTGTGGACAAACGATGTGTAGGTAAAATTCCCGGCCTGGAGCTGAGCCAGGGGACAGGGGTGTCACCAGCACCCTCTTCCCATCCCCCATGCAGAAACTGAAATGCTGTCTTCCTGTTTGGGCACCAAAACTCTTCACTTTATGGATAGCTGTTGCTGTTTCGGTGTGAGGGGACAGCTGGAGGCAGCTTTGGGCAGCCAAGACCACGGTGGAGATGTGGAGGAGAGGCAGAGGTGGTGATGCAAAACGGCAGCAAGCCCCATGTTGCTGAGCCAGATAGCGCCAAAATGTGCTTGGAGCTGCCTGGAAACCAGGCTGGCCAAAAGAGGGTATATCTCAGCTGTGCTCTCTTAACAGCTTTCACAAAAAGAGGTTTTAGGGAGTTGTGGCACATTTGTATCCAAAAACTGGTTGCTACCCATTTTTGATTGCACTGGCCTTAAGTGCCCAAAGGTTTATTTCAGGATAAATGGGACGAAGAGTACCGTTAAGCTTAAAACAACAGGTTACACTGTGTTATGTTCTTGTTGGGTGTTTGCAAACCTGAAGCTCATATGGCGGCCCAGGGCGCCTGTGGCATCCCACCAGGCACCCTGCAGGCAGTCATCACAGGTCTCGGCTGGAAGGCAGCAGGTTTCAAACACATGGGGACAGCCATTGCAGCTGCCGCCTCCTGGCTCAGACCAGCACCAGGATGGTCCTTTACCGACCCAGTGCAAGGGCTGAATCTAGACTCAGTTTGATGCCAAACAGGAGTGGAGGAGAGCTGCTTGCAGAGTGCCAGTCTCTGCTAAGAAACAGTTTCATTGCTGCCTCCCAGCTGTGCACTGCTGCATTTCTGCGGCAGCCTATGAGGAAGCCTCCTTTTCCCACACGGCTGCCAAACACAACGCGGAGGTGATGCTGAAAGCTTCACAGCTAGACCTCACACTCTGGACTGAAAATAGGTCTAATACTGTTTAGCTATACTATGAAAAGGAATATGTGCATGAGTGTGGCATATATAGCATAAGCTTAATATAAATACCTGGTATTAAGAAGTTAATTTCCAAAGAACTGTAAAAGGCGCTATTCCTTGTATCTTATGTTTGAAGACTCACTGGTGTACCACTATTACTGTACAACTGTTACACATGTCTTCTTTTCTTTAAACAAGCGTCAAGAAATTCAAAGCTCGTGTTTTAAAGCTCTTTCATTCAGTCAGAGAAGGGAAAGCCTTAAATCATCCCTGTTGTGTTTTTCCGCATTAAAGTGCAATAACTAAGAACAACAGGAGCTAATCTATTCCACGTTTTCATGTCCCTCTAGCGACATGTTACAGGAATGGCTTTAATTGACATTTTGTCCTGAAGAAAAAAATGGCTTTCAAAAAGCACAAAAACATGCAGACACCTAACTCCACAGAATATTTTCTCTCAGACTTCATTTTTTTGTAAGGAATTCCTAGAAATTCCCACAAATATATTAGGGACAACAAACCCCTTGCACAGTTGAACAGGGAAAGTCTCCCAAGATAATTTCCTTTTAACTCAAATGTTTAAAAACAAGTAGCTAAAGGGAAATCCCTCTAACATCCCTCATCATTTCCCGTTGCCTTCAGAGCACACCTTTACACACTATCAGGATTTCAGTCCTGTCTCCAGCCAATAAAATAAGACACAGCTACTGTGCCTACTTTTTTCTACACAAGGTTAGTATGAAGCATCAGGCAGGTACAGTGAGGCTGACCACTGCTCAGTCCCAGCTCTGCACCATGTGCAAGGCTCAGTCCCACCACCACCAGCTCCTGAATGCAGAAAGCACCGCAAGAGACCTACTGCCTGCCCAAATCATTCCCTGCCTCTCAGGGCTCCAAGGAGGATCCGTCTGTGAAACAGATACTCCCAGAGGTACAGGGCTAATTGTTTAGGTTGGGTTTTTAAGGGATATGGGCTGATGGAGAAGCTGGACTCAAGACATCTGTTTTCTGACATTGTGCAAACAAGCTGAATCCCCTGGCCCCTGGCTGGAGAGGGCAGTGCCTTTGTCCCTGTGAAGAGCTGGGGTTCATGCTGTCCCCGAGTCTCAGAGGGAGCAAGATGTGCTATACAAACTCTCCTGGCCAAATCAGGATACCCCATGACCCAATCTTCCTTCATCCTGCTTTAACCAGATGCTCGTAGGAACAGCAGTCAGAGGGACACCCAGGTCCTTGCCCAGCTTTCACTACATTTTCAAACCCAAACACACACAATCCTGTTAACCTTTTACTTAAGAGGCTTATTTGTGGCTGACACATGCCGCACACCTCTATACATACCCATGGTCTCTGCCATATCCATGGCCAGATCCAAATCCATGGTCTCTGCCACATGATGCCAAGGACATGGCACTGCCCCTGAGAGAGTTACAGGCCTCCACAAGAGGCATGCCCACAGCCAGCTCCCATCAGAGCATCATGGATGATTTGAACAGATGTGCACAGATGCATAGAAGAAAACACTTGGAATTACGTTGACCCTATCCAAATTTTTTTGTGAGCCTCTTCCAAATGATGCTTTAACATCCAAAGTATGCGGGAGCTCCAGAAGGGGCTTGCTTCTCCTGGCCATTGCAAACAAACAATAGATAAAAAGAAAGGGGAGAAATTTTCCCTCCTTTTGCTGGCTCTGCCCCTGTCATTATAGGAAAAGAGGAAAAAGAAAGCATGATCTATACAGAGATATTTCAGGCTGTCCCAGCTGAGAATCTAGACTTGAATGCCTGGTAAAACAAGCTTTTATCTTAACAAGCCATGTCTATTGACTATATCATATTGGTATTCATGAATATTTCATGCATTTGCTCTTCTCCTCACTCCTTCTTGCCTTTATTTGCTAAACAGAACTTATTAAAACTGAAAAAAACTATTTGAGGAGCATTTATTTGAAAGACTTACAGGATGATGTAGTCAAAAACATATTTTAAAGATTTAGCAGAGATTAAAGCAAGGAGAGAGCCAATTAACTATCTTACATAGAAACAGGACAGTCAATAAGTCATAAACCCATCAAGTTGTCTTTGTGGTGAAATGCTTTTAATCAGAACTAGATAAAAGGTATTCAGAAGACATGAACTATGTATTGAAAGTATCCTTAATGCACGCATTTTTTAACTCTACTCTTTAATGTACAGAGCTTAAGGTCAGTTTGCGATAGCAGAAAGCCATCTTTGTAAGAAATTCATATCTATATATTTCAATTATATCTCAACAACATGGAGAAAGGACTCAGAAGTGCAGAAACTGTAAATACAAGACAGACAGAACTCACTATAAACAGTTTTCCTTCTTATTTGAACTGCACAAGATGATCCTAGTCTAAAATTTATACTGTAGGCCTCTTTACTAAGTATGGATTTGAGCGCAGCACTTTCATTTCTAGGGTGTGATCTTATAGTGACCACAATCTATACCAATAACAGCGTTGTCAATAAAATTCAAATAAAAGTTTTTGCAGTTCTGCATGCCCACAGCTGGTGGGTGACAGAACCTCCTGTTGATAAGTGTTGTCTTTGCTCTTATAGCAACCTGTCCCACAGTCCTTTCATTTGCACCATTTTCATATTCTTCTGTAAGCACTGATGAAATTAGTCCTGAGTGAAACCTCTACATGGAAGTGAGGAAGAAAGTCTGGATGCAGCACAGATTATGAAAGGGGCCTCTAACCCAATTTCTTCTTGCAGAAGACATTCCAGTAATGGAGCGGAAGGGATGTAATATTATGCATTCTACTCATCTCATTGCCAGAGGAGCTTTTGAACAATGAACTTCATTTTTCCTTCCACTGCACTAAAACAAAACCCAGCTTCTCCAAAAAACGTTCATGGAATTATACCAGCACAACATTGATGGTATGGACTAGAGAATTAGATTTGCTGTACTTAAAGGAAACAATTGAGGAAGATTACAAAAGGAAGGGCAAACTCAAAGTCTTCAGCTATCATTAAAACTATTCATTTCCTTAGCAAGGCAGAAAATTGGATAGCTCTCCTTCTGTTCATAATTTAATGTCTTGTGTTCAGTCACAGCCCTACCTACCTGCTTAAAAGCAAATCATATGTAGCAGTGATACACATTCATTACCATCCTCTCTCCAGATAATTTGACAGTTCCATGGCATGGTGCCACAGTTGGTCGTTATCTCTATCCCCAAGTATCACACTCTCCTGCAAGATGTTGCAGTGGCAAAGAAACGGCTGGTAGCTCCATTTGGCTTTCTTCATGTGGTGAGCATCCGCTCCAAGAGGAAGTGCTCCAGGGAATTTACAGAGGGATGCAGGCATAAAATAGTCTTGCTGCTTTCGTGTTGGGTTTTTTGTTTGTTTATTTGTTTGTGGGTTTTTTTAAAGATTTAAATATTCACAGAAGGAGCAGTTAACCGGAAATAATGAGGTCGAAAAGAGAACCTCTCACCCCTTAAATACCGGAAATTGCCCCCACTCCCTCCCACCAACTGGCTTCTTCTTATCCACTTGTGACTTTCTCAGAGGACTCAGAGAAGTCAGTAAAGAAGATCTAGAGGGACCATTATTCAGTCCTTCCTCTTCCCAAAACAAGTTTGCTGTTATCCCAGTATGCTCCACCACTACGGCCTTTTTGCCCCAAGAGGTTAATAGCTTATCAGCCCAACAATAAGTTTATTACAAAATTGATGTTAAAAAAAAATGAAACAACCTTCAACTCCATCATTTTCTGCCTTATTGTCAAATGCCCCACCATTTAGACTTGATTTGCATGATTTACTGTGCATATGTTTTTTCTCTGTCTCCAAGCCCAGAATTATCTTCAATTGAGGCTGTGTCAGCTGCTGGTGCTTGCAGATTGTCTTTGTCCTTTCCAACCTGCGGAATATCATCTGCAGAATCCAAATCACTGTCTGCCTATTCTCTTATCTTCTACTTCTTTTACCCATCAATAGCCAAGCTGTGCTGTTCGGTAACTACAACATATTGTAGGAAGGAACTGATAAGTACATCAAACAGCATTCACAGACTACACACAAACATGCGCCACTGACATTTTTTATTGCCTGTGACAAGTCACCCATCCCCACTCAGTCTTTCCAGACACGTAATGCAGATTTCAAGTCTGTGTCACTGTAGGTACTCCTTATTACAAGGAACTTATGCATATATAATCACAGCTAGAATTTGAAAACCGTATGCAGACAAAAAGTATATTTCTTTCTAGTATTATAAAAAAAAACCCCATGACTATAAAACTATAAGAATGGAAGAGCTAAATTAGATATCTAAAGAAGGAGTGGTCAGATAATCGCCCGTGATTTAGTGGATGCCATTTAATATTTCTCCTTAGCTAAGATGTGGTAACTGGTTTTGTGTGACTTCCATGTCTGTTGCTCTGCAAAGTAATATCCGCTTTGTGTAAAATTCACACCACTGATATGGCTTGTGCTCCAGATGACAAGGAGTTTGTACGAAGTTGATTACTGAAAATTAGTCAAAAAGGGACAACTCTTTAAATTACTTGCTTTTTTGTGACCTGCTCATTGTCATCTGAAACAATGTCTGCATTTTCTGAACACCTACAAGTTTTCCAGTGACCACAATTCACTTATTTAGAAGTCCAAAAAGCTTAAAGCAAAGTTTCATATGTTGGATGAAAGTTAGTGCCAAAAAAGTGATGATTGGACTGCTTTTCAGATTGAGGCTGGATTAGTAACGTAAACCTTAGGTATTATTCACTGCAAGCAAGGAAAAAAATTCTTGGGCTAACTTGGACTGCTCAGGAGAAAAAAACAGGTTAATTTCTTAATTGTCTCATAGGGTGCCCATGAGATTTAGGTAAATCACCTAACCTCTGGTTATAAGTTTCCCTCTGTCAAATGGCATTTGTTCTTACCCAGGTGCTGTTCTTCAGGTTTTTTGTAAATGGCTGGAGAAACCAAGCCAAGACTGAGCTAAAGGTCACTGCTCTAAAGAGTCATGTACCTAAATTTGATTCAATCGTATTTAGGTTTTACTGCAATATACCACCTAGATCATCAATTCTATAGCAATATATATTACATGTGTGCATTCAGTATTCCCGCAGTGGCAAGACTGGAAAAATGTGATACAGGCTTTAATATTAAGTCAAGATTGTTGCAGATTAGGTTTCACATATGTTTTGACTATGGTTATACTTTTCACTATTATTTTAGTTTGTTATATTCCACACACATTTAAAATGTTAACAAATCTCTTGCAACTGTTAATCTATAATCATTTCCCCACTACCAAACCCTAAAAAAGGGACTTTGCAAAACATGGAAATAATTATGAAAAGAAGGTATGGGTGTCTGTTTTTTAGGTCTGAGCTGTGACTGACAAGCGGTTCTGTTGTTCATAAAGGGAAAACATCTGTAAAGATGTAAGCCATCAGGAATGATAACCTCTGAACTCTCACCCCATGCTGAGCTCCAGTAAATGAGTGCACCTATCTCTCCTGCCAAGTGTAACACGATACAGATGTGAAGTTTGCACCATAGCTGTTTGTCTGGCTTTGAATCTTGAAGTTAGATTGGGAGGATTCTTAAAACAGCAAATATGGGATCACAACAAATTAAAATTAATAAAGTGAGAGGAGCAACTATGTATTTTATGTCAGTTTTGAAAGATTAAAGATTTTTAGATAGTGAAACAAAATACACACCAATATTTGCCAGGGGCTTCAGGAAAGATTCCATCTGGGTCTTGCAGAATAACATAAAGTCACCAGCTTCTATGTAAATTTAAAAAATTCAGACAAAAAAAAGCGCATAAACTAGTTTTATCTGGATAAGCAATTAATACCTGCTGTATCTGAACTGAATGACACAGTAATGCAGGTATTACCAGCATGCAATATTACAGGGTAATGAAATAAGTCAGCCCTCAGTCTCACCAGTCATAGAAAGCCCTGTAGTTGTGCTCAGATAGCCACATCACCAAACTACAGCCGCAAATCTTCCTCCTGTGCTCTTCCCCCCAGGCCTGAGGTTTGACAGGAAACACATTCCACAAACCTTTTAATTTAGCTTGGCCCTTTTTAATGAGAAAGGATGTTTTTAAACAGACGTGCCCTGGTTTTCCTTCCCCTTCTAGTGCATGCATCAGCCAAATAAATATTATCAAAGGATTAAATATCTTGTGCTTCTCTAGGATGTTTCATCCGAGTATATCCAAAGTGCTTTACAAACTTCAATTAATCCCCCACAGAGAGCAGCACTGATAGCCGCGTTTTGCAGCTGAGCAAGCGGGGAGAGGCAGCAGGTACGAGTGCCTCTCACGGCCACATGATGAGCGAGCACAGGGCAGGCGTGGGACTCCAGCCATCCCCTGCTTCCATGGCTTTTCTGCTGGGTTTTCCCAGGCATTTGCGATTTGTATCAGGCAGCAAAGACAATGATTTCAAGCTCGTGCGGGCACTGGACACTTCAACTGTCTCTCCCTGTTTAGTGAGACCCACAGCATCTCTTTGCTACCATGACTAAGGCAAGAGCCATGGCGTGGTTGAGCTGTGCCCGCAAGTTCCTGCAGGCTCCAATCTTTCCAGCCGCCTTCCCAAGGCTTTGACCTGGTGACCCAGGTAGGACAGAGCTGGGCAGCAGGCTTCAACTTGCAGCAAACCAGCATGGAAAAGCATGGGGTGTCTGAAGCCTGCCTTCTGATGTCTCATTTACGACACCTGAATTACATTATTTCTCTAGATGTCAAAAATCATTGCCAGAACGCATATGATCTCTCTGTACCTGAGACTACAAGGGTTTGGGCAGGTTTCTTTCTTTTCTTTCCTCCTTTACAAAAATGTGTCAAAGACATAATTTATTACAATGAAACCGTGAACATACAAAACAAAACTGACATCTCCTCACTTCAAATGCCTTTGCGCCTAGAAGACAGGAGATAAAAAGGCAATTGATATGGGCAAACAAACCCATATTTTATGTCTTTCTCCTGCCTTCCAGACTGTAATGGGCTGCGGTCTGCAGCTCGGAGGACTTCAGCTGATTTATATGCGTTTTTTAAGCAAGTCTCACCGTTTCAGCTTTGTAGCAGGACCAGCAGCAACGGGACCTGTGTTAAGGGGGTCAGATCATTAAAGCACACGACAGTGTGGCATTCCTCCCTGGGAGCTGCCGAGTGAACAGCAGCTGGGGTAGAGGTTTTGGAGCATCTTGATATGGCACTGTTCACTGGGAGTTTTTTGTGATTCATTGACAAGCCGGTCACCATGGAAAAAAATGCTGCTCCCAGCATATTTCTTTGGTTTGATCTATTATTAGACTTGCCTCCTTTTCTTGTTGTGTTTTTTTGTTTTTAATTTTTTTTTCCTAATGGCCATAAGTGTGTTTCTGCAGAGCCAGCAACGCTGGCCTCAGAAGCAACACATAATGCTGCACATATAGCATCAACCTGCAGGCCCAGGCTCTGCTCCAGCTGGGCTGTGTCTCTCTAGATGTCATGAACAGACAGATGCCAGGCAGGAGCATCCAAGTGTCATTTCAGATTTACCAAGGGGTAATTTATTCCCATGTCTATGCAAGCTCCTGGGGTTTTTGGAGAATTACAGACTACAGGCTGGTAGAACAAGGAACCACATGATGATGGAATTATGCACAGCACTGTTTTCAGGCTGAATCCTGAATAATGAAGGCAAAGAAAGGGATGTCAGTCATCAGTTTTCAAGAGTCCTGGATAAAGGGTTTTAGTCCAAAATGCTGGCATTAAAGTGACTGGAGTTTTAAAACCTGGTAGATTAAGCTGTCAGGACTCTTGGCTTTCCATTCTGAAATGCAGTATGTGACTCCTGGAGAGAGACAGCTTGTGCTTGATTGCATAAATACATGTATATGTGACTGATTTGTCCTGCCAGGCTGTGGGACGATGGCTGCGTAAGCCTCATCATAGGCCTGCTGGCACTCTTCAGGAGTAGGAGTCCCTGTGAAGTGAGGCTATGGCATTATCCTTGACTTGAGCATTTTGATAAACCTGGCATTGAATCTGAACCATGAATCATGGCACAGAGTAGACTGCAGATATACCCTGAAAACTGGGTCTGGATGTTGGTGATGAGTACTATACTAGTGTTACAGCAGCATCACAGCTCTGAATGTACTTAATATCCAATGATGCTGAGGTGGTATCTGGGATATTAGTCTTGTACCTAGCTCTCAAAGGCCAAGGTCAGCCTTGCTGGGATCTGAATCTGTTGCCCTCACTTTGAGTGGGTTTGAAGGAAATAGGAGGTCAGAAGGTCTCATGTCCTCTCTCAGTCATGCATGCTGCATGGCTGCGCTGAACCTGTGCATCTTTTCTTGGATGTGAACAATAGCATCACAGTACTGAATACTTGGGGCAGGAAGGAAACATTCTCTGATATTTCTATGCTGACAAATAGATACAAAGCAAAGCAGGCAGCTTTTTTTCTCCTCCACAATTGCAACAGGATTGTCCTTAATTTTTGGAAACTTAGCAGGAAGAAGAAAGGGTTGAGGTAGAACCCATATGCAACAGTGTTCTACACCTTTTCAAGTTCAACTGGCCAGCAGCCTTCTCAAGAAATAAAAGCAATAGTTTAGAAAGCAGCAGACTGCACAGTAATAATAACATCATGCAGGCAAAGTAAGATGTCCAAAGCAGGATATATAAATATATTTTAAAAGGGCAATTATTAATATTTTGTCTATTTTTAGCAATCACTGTTATGAATGCTGTTTAATATTACTAGGAATACAAGTATTTGGAGATTCTTTCTTAAATTTCAAAATCCAGGCCAGATTCACTGAGAACTTCTGACTCTATTCAATTCTCAAAGACCATTTTTGAGTCTTAAATGAAAAGCTATAAATCCTCCTGTCCGGACCGGATTCTGAGAACTGCAGAACTTCAGCCAAGATGTGGTTATGGTGATGATCAAGTTTCAATGGAAGCTTTCCAATTCACTGAAATCTGGACAAGTCAAAAATTAAAATAAAACAAACTATCCACATTGATCGTCACCTAAGAGTAAGTCTGAAGAGCATTTACCGTTAAAGCTGCAGAATCAGTCTAGTAGTTCTTGCTTGACCCCATTTTCTTGAGCATTACCAAGTCTCAAACCAAGAGACTTTCCTATAGCCAGATCTGACTGTAGGATAGGAAGAATAACCTAAATAATTGTGTGGTGGAGAGAGGGAAACGCAGGAGCCCCCCTATGCTGTTCTACTTCCAGAGAAGCTTCCCTTGGGCCTCTACATAACTTTAGGGAGGTTTGAATCCCTCATACTGGGTGAATAGAAAGAAAACTTTAAATTACATCTGTGGCCCTGGCTTCACGCTGACCCAAATCTGGGGTGTTTGGACACAGACACTGCCTTACATTTGATATACAGCACTTCCCAAACTCTCATGAACTGGAGCCAAGGAGGACAGCCGTTGCTGTAGTTGCATGCAGGTATTTTGGCAGGTCCTTTGGTGTCTCTCATGAATGGCATGGGGTATATTTTCACTAATATCTGCAGCAGGAACATAAACACATTCTGGACAGCAGCACCATAATTCAGCTACATGCCCTCCTTCCTCAGAAAGAAAGAAATGTATTGGCCACAATTTCTCAGATTTTCCTAATCCAAGGGTTACTTAATCTTCTGATACAATCTCCCAACTATCTTGCTTACTGTTTCCACAATGGATTTCCTTTGTGACTAAACACAGATCAAGCCAAATTTTGGAACTAAGCGTACAAATTCTGTTTTCCCTTCCACTTTGCTTGCTCACTGACAGGTGGAGCTTTTGGTTTTCAGCAACTGTTTTGCTGCTTTCTGATACCTTACAGTTTGCTACCTCAACAGTTTTGTCCTGGTTTAGGCTGGTTTGTTGTTGACTTTATTACTGGCGGCTGGTGTGGTGCCGTGTTTTGGATTTGGGATAGGAATGGTGTAGATAGAGGACTGGTGTTCTTAGTTATTGCTAAGCAGTCAAGGCCCTTTCTGCTCCTCATACTGCTCCACCAGCAAGTAGGCTGGGAGTGCATAAGAAGTTGGGAAGGGACACAGCCGGGACAGCTGAACCCAGCTCACCAAAGGGCTATTCCATACCATGTGGCGTCACGCTCAGCATATAAAGCTGTGGGAAGAAGGACGAAGGGGGGGACGTTTGGAGTGATGGCGTTTATCTTCCAAAGTTACCGTTACGTGTGATGGAGCCCTGTTTTCCTGGAGATGGCTGAACACCTGCCTGCCGATGGGAAGAAGTGAATGAACTCCTTGTTTTGCTTTGCTTGTGTGCACGGCTTTTGCTTTACTTATTAAACTGTCTTTATCTCAACCCATGCTTTTTCTCACTTTTATTACAGTATCACAGTATCGTCAGGGTTGGAAGGGACCTCTGGAGATCATCTAGTCCAACCCCCCTGCCACAGCAGGGACACCTACAGCAGTTGCACAGGACGGCATCCAGGTGGGTTTTGAATGTCTCCAGTGTGGGAGACTCCACAGCCTCCCTGGGCAGCCTGTTCCAGTGCTCCACCACCCTCAGAGTAAAGAAGTTCCTCCTCATGTTAAGATGGAACTTCCTGTGCTCCAGTTTGTGCCTGTTACCTCTTGTCCTATCACTGGGCACCACTGAAAAAAGACTATTCTCATCTACCTGGCACCCTCCCCTTAAGTACTTATAAGTATTGATAAGATCCCCCCTGAGTCTTCTTTTTTCTAGACTAAAAAGCCTCAAGTCCCTGAGCCTTTCCTCATAAGAAAGATGCTCCAGTCCCCTAATCATCTTTGTAGCTCTTTGCTGGACCCTCTCCAGCAGTTCCCTGTTCCTCCTGAACCGGGGAGCCCAGAACTGGACACAGTACTCCAGATGCGGCCTCACCAGGGCAGAGTAGAGCGGGAGGATGACCTCCCTCGACCTGCTGGCCACACTGTTCTTGATACACCCCAGGGTGCCATTGGCCTTCTTGGCCACCAGGGCACATTGCTGGCTCATGGTCATCCTGTTGTCCACCAGGACTCCCAGGTCCCTTTCCGCACAGCTGCTCTCCAGGAGGTCAGCCCCCAACCTGTATTGATGCATGGGGTTATTCCTCCCCAGATGCAGTACCCTACACTTGCCTTTATTGAACCTCATCAGGCTTTTTTCTGCCCAACTCTCCAGCCTGTCCAGGTCACGCTGTATGGCGGCACAGCCTTCCGGCGTGTCAGCCACCCCTCCCAGTTTTGTATCATCAGCAAACTTGCTGATGGTACACTCTATCCCTTCATCCAGGTCATTGATGAATATATTGAACAGGACTGGACCCAGTACCGACCCCTGAGGGACACCACTAGTTACTGGCCTCCAACTGGACTCTGCACCACTAACCAAGACCCTCTGAGCTCTATCTGTCAACCACTGTTCAATCCACCCCACTGTCCATTCATCTAACCCATACTTCCTAAGCTTGCCTGTGAGGATGATGTGGGAGACAGTGTCGAAAGCCTTGCTGAAGTCAAGGTATTCTTCTGATTCTCTTCCCCATCCTGCTGTGTGGGGAGTGAGTGAGCGGCTGTGTGGTCCTATTTTTATGGTCCTATTTTAAACCATAACAAGTTCTCATGCTCAGAAACATACAATACACCAAGCTGCTGAAGTTCTCAGTGCCCTTATATTCTTACCGAGGGTGTTAATGGATGCAGATAAGGATGAAGAGGAATAACCAATTTTTCACACTAAGGCCAGAATAGTGATGGGACCTGGCAGAACTGCACTCTGACAGGTTTTTTTTTGTTTTTTGTCAATGCTTTACACTCAGCAGTGGAAAGCTCATACATTCATTGCTATTCTTAGAGCAGTTGCTCCTGGCACAGAACTGGATGTCAGAGGAAAAAAAAGTTCTGGTTTTGAATGAAATTTATAAACAAAATAATGGGAAAACAAAATAAAAAAGTTGTGTTGCTGTAGCCAGACCAATCATGTAACCATGTGAGGAAGGCAAAAAATATGTAAAGAAGTTATATTCTTTTAGACAATGATGAACAAATAGGCTTCATTTTGGATTAAGAAAACCTTCTTTGGGTGAAAATTATAACAAAATTGGGAGAATTTCACTTGGGTTTTGCTCTGCTTCTCAGCTCAAATAAGTATGTCTTTTAATACTTAATGCTTTTCAAAAATACAATTGGTCAAAAGGTCTTCCTCAAATTCACAGGTGAACCTATTGATTATTTGAGTTTTACAGCATTTTCAGGTGGTTCTATTTAAAATATTTGTCAGCTATAGTTTAGACCAAATCATAAAATAATGCTGCTGCTAACTTGTCTATAAAATAAATCAGAGTTGCTTTATTCCTGAGCAGGTTCCTAAAGTGGTTTCTTTAGCATTCAGGTTTTCCTCG
Source organism: Pluvialis apricaria (assembly GCA_017639485.1). NCBI lineage: Eukaryota > Metazoa > Chordata > Aves > Charadriiformes > Charadriidae > Pluvialis > Pluvialis apricaria. The sequence continues at coordinate 14,544,270 of CM030012.1, forward strand.
GTCATTACAGAATGACATGCTGAAGAGTAACTGGAAAGGAAATAAATGAACACTTGTCCCTAAAGTAAAGATAGGTGTAAAGAGTGCCTAGGTCTTGCTGAGAAGATCAGTACTTCATTATAGTAAGCACTATAAATGCTTTTTCCTAAAAAAAGTGTTTATTAAAATTGCAATAGATAAAACAGACAAACATTGAAAGGGAAATGAGGCAAAATTCCCTTCTAACAGAGCAGATTGAGTACAGAACCTGGAATACAACCCAAGTGTCTGTATTTTCAGCACCTTACAGCCAGGCTGAGTTGCCTCATGCTTCTGAAATTTCTGGTCCATCTCTGCTTAGGATGGCTGCAGTGAAGAGCTGGTGTGTAAAACAGACTTACATAATTGTGGCAATGAATGCAACTGTGCCCATTATTTAAGCTCACAATGGCCATGCAAACTCTTGCTAGATACCTAGAGTTTGTTTACTCTTGGATCATTGTCAAAGTGGGTTACAGAATCCAGCCATTTCCCTTATTTCATCTTGTTTCCATATTTTTTTTCCTAGTATTTACATGAAAGTCATCTTTCTTATCTCCAAAGTTCACTTTTGAAGGGAAGACAGATCAGCTGTGAAATCTGTTTCTAGGTGAGATCCTGTTTTTTTTCCGTTTTTGACGTGGGTTTGTGGAGACATGAGGAAATCAGATAACTCATACAAGGTCATGAAGTAAGTTCTTCAGGTAATATTAGAATGAAAGATTCTCTCGACTTAAAAACAGTCAGTTTAACTATGCAAATCCCGCTAATAGCTTTTTTCTGTCTCTTCAACCAAACAAAAGCCTCTTCAGAATTTTCTTACAAAGCATTTTTTTTTGCTTTTAATAAAAAATAATTGCTTTTAAAGAGACATAAAAATGCAAATAGGAAAAATATCTCCATAAATTGCTGCATAGCTTTATTTGTCACTGTTATTTATTACAGTATTTGTGTTAGTTATTCATGGAGATTCTAGATAAGCTTGGAGCCCATTGCTGAATAAGCATTGAAATTAGCTCTTCTGCCCACCCCAACCCAATCTGAAGCTCCTCTATTAACTCCCTTGGTGACATGGGCAAATCATTTATTTTCTCTGTTCCTCAGCGTTATCCCTGTTTTACACTTGGGAGCCATTTCCTTCCCATTTTGTCCATCCAGCTTGATAGAGCTTATAACTGCAAGACAACATGTTTCTTCCCTGTTTCTTTTACAGAACCTGGTATCTCAGCAGAGTCTTTACGTGCTGCCATAACACTGTGATAACAAGATTTTAAAAAATGAAAGCAAATTAAAGGGCAATCATACACCATACACTACAGTAGAAAGAGGCCTACAGGACTGGTCATTATCCCCTGTACTATTTGTAGTTAATATTGGGAAAGAGATGATTCTTCTCCATCATAAGATCATCTGTGACAGCATGTTTAATTGCATCAATTCAGTCTTCTGATCTTACCATAACTCTCTTCTTCTAAATAACTCTTGAGCACAGGCTCTACCAGGAAATGCTGGCAGAACCTTCTCCTACCCTCGCAGGAGAAAAAAACGCTCTTTTCTCTACCCCAGTGCCTCCACAGGCTTCTTAGGATAAGTACTTTCAGACATGGAAGCAACGTAACTATCCAGCAATATGGTCGATGAAGTCAACTGTGATTTAGTCCACTTTTAGGTTAAGGTGTTTCAAGAGCGGGAGGTTCACCATGGCACAGAAACCATGTAGATCAACGGCAAGGAGAGGACAGGGATTAGCTTTATTACTTCTGTTAGGACCATTTCTGAATTGGATACTGTATTTTGGTAATGCCATCCTTCTGCTGTGACATTCATTCAGTGGCAGGCTGCCTGGAACTGAGCTGAATGTGTAAGACAGGAAAACTTAAGCCAGTCCTTGCTTCGATCCCTCTCCACTGTGTCCCCAGCTACTACATTTTCCTTTCTCTTTTGACAGCCATTCCTAGGTCTTTTCATTACAGACCCAAGACCGCCAGATGTTTTGCTGCCTTCACCCCTGAACAGCATTTCGTACACCCTCTGCTCAAGCCAAACACAGACCTGGCTTGCCTCTTTCTTTCTCCCAGTTAATTCTTACTTAGTATTGTTGCGTTTAACCCTGCCTTCTGCTTTTTGCTCTTCTTCCTACCATCTGCTCTTGTCTGTGGTGACCTATCAAAATTCAGCAGCAAAAGGTTTTTGTTATTTCCATTGCCACTTCTTGTTGAATTCTGAATTCTGAGACATAATTCATAAGGACCTGCTGCCTGTCAACTTTTAATACTTCTAATTGCCTGTCTGCTCTGGTATGATCATAAAGCCTTTTAACATTTCACTTTCCTCCCAGGAAAACGTATCCTAGTCACAGAAATGTGACCTTCAGCTCCTTTTGTGAATGCTGAAGGAAAGAAATCATTCACACTGTCAGCAACATTGTCAACCCATCTGTCACTAACTTCCCAGTCATGGCCTTCAATAGCTAGATAGCCTCCTTACCTTGCTGTTTACTTCAGCTTTTTGGGGACAGAGAAATAAGGGTGTTTATCTTTAATTCCCTTGGCAATTTTTTTTCACGTGTTCATGTCAGCAGTCCTGGTAAACCTTCTTCAGGTCCCTATCTTTTGAGCAGACCTTGGGCCTTAGAGCTGGACTTTTTGCGCTTCCCTCAGCTTCTACCTCTTCTCAGAGCCAAACCCTGATTAGAGACAAATTCAGTTTGTAGCTGAGCATCACAAACAGCTTGCCTTACCCACAGGTAAAAAAAGAAGATAAAACCAATCCCTGCAGCATGGGTTTCAACCACTTTAATAATCCAGAGCCAGATCCATGCTTCAGCTCTACTCTGAACTCAGTCCCTGAACTCAGGTACCACTTGGAGGTTGATCAAAAGCTTCTGAAGAAACAAGTGTGGAACTGAAGGTCCCTCTTGACCTCCCGATCAAGCAACAAGAGGGAAAGCCAGTCGTTTTCCAGACCATTAATGGCACAAATGTTCAACATGCAGAACATCATATTATTACATATTGTGGCTGCATGCAGATAACAGTCACCATCAAGGCAAGGTTCTGCCCAAAAGTAGTCAAGGAGGAGGGAATGAGAGGGAGATTACTTAGCATGGGAATGGCTCCCCACGCATGTGATGGGGAAGGGTCATGCAGCAGAATTCAGGGCTGCAGTATTGCCAGTGTCAGGCCAATATTGTTCATGTAGGTGGTGGTGTTGCTCAGGGTATAAAAGTGTGGTCATTTCAGGCAGCTGCTGGTGAACAGTAGGCTACAGTAGACCCCTTGATCTAAGGCTTTCTGTTCCAGCTAACCTTCCACTTATGAATCCCCTTCATGCTTCTTCAACTGGTCGTGAGATTATTCACATCTAAGCCTACATGTGACTCTGGAGCAGCTGACAACATTGGTAGAAACAAAAAGCAAATCAAAGCTTCAGTGTTATATCACATCAAACAGGCACATGAAATAGCTTAAATATCAAGGAAATTTGAAATTGGAGGTGGTGATCTTTACAGAACTATGAAGCATGGCATGAAAACCAGGTCCTTCTCATGAGGTTCATTTTCAGGGAGTGGAACTTCCTGGGAATATTACCACCCATTCAGTAACATTCACAAGCTCAGGGATCTCTCGCTTCCTCTTTCTATGGCACACTACAGTTTATGTGACTTTCAGGCTCTTTCCATGTATTTTTCAATTGTCATAGGCTGCTGGAGAGAGATTGGTGTCTTACTGAATAGGACAGCGTAAATTACAGATATTCTGTAAACCCTTCCAGTGTATAAGCGTCTATCACACACTTGCATCTAACTACAGAAGTTAGGACTTGGCATCCTATGTGTTTCCTTCCAGGTCTGGATCCTGTATCCACAAATAGTTAATGAGTTTTATGTTGTTATCTCTCTGTGGTACCTGCACTGCTGAAACGTGCAGAGAACACAAACAAGGAAAAAGGGGCAGGCACAGGGACACCTTCCACTAGACTGGGTTGCTCAAAGCCGCATCCAACCTGGCCTTGAACACCTCCAGGGATGGGGCATCCACAACTTCTATGGGCAGCCTGTTACAATGTCTCACCACCCTCACTCTAAAGAATGTCTTCCTAATATCTAATCTAAATCTACCCTCTTTCAGTTTAAAACTCTTACCCCTCATCCTATCACTACACTCCCTGATAAAGAGTCCCTCCCCATCTGTAGGCTGCCTTTACTGGAAGGCAGCTGTAAGGTCTCCCCAGGGCCTTCTCTTCTCCAGCCTGAACAACTGCAACTCTTTCAGCCTCTCTTCATAGGAGAGGTGCTCCAGCCCTCTTATCATCTTCATGGCTCTACTCTGGACTCATTCCAACAGGTCCATGTCCTTCTTATGTTGGGGTCCCCAGAGCTGGACACAGTACTCCAGGCGGGGTCTCACGAGAGCAGAGCAGAGGGGAAGAATCACCTCCCTCAACCTGCTGACCATGCTTCTTTCGATGCAGCCCAGGATACGGTTGGCTTTCTGGGCTGTGAGCGCACATTGCCAGCTCATGTTGAGCTTCTCATCAACCAACACCCCCAAGTCCTTCTCCTCAGGGCTGCTCTCAATCCATTCTCCACCCAGCCTGTATTTGCGCTTGGGATTGCCCCAACCTACATGCAGGACCTTGCACCTGGCCTTGTTGAACTTCATGAGGTTCACATCGGCCCACCTTTCAAGCCTGTCCAGGTCTCTCTGGATGGCATCCCTTCCCTCCAGCGTGTTGACTGCACCACACGGTTTGGTGTCATTGGCTGAGGGTGCACTCAATCTCACTGTCCATGTCGCCGACAAAGATGTTAAATAGCACTGGTCCCAATACCTGAGGGACCCCTGAGGAATGCCTCTCATCACTGGTCTCCACTTGGACATGCAGCTGTTGACCTCAACTGTTTGAGTGCAGCCATCCAGCCAATTCCTTATCCACCAAGTGGTACATCCATCAAATTCATGTCTCTCCAATTTAGAGACAAGGATGTCTTGTGGGACAGTGTCAAGTGCTTTGCACAGGTCCAGGTAGATGATGTCAGTTGCTCTTCCCTTATCCACCAATGCTGTAACCCCATTGTAGAAGGCCACCAAATTTTTCAGGCAGAATTTGCCATTAGAGAAGCCATGTTGGCTGTCACCAATCACCTCCTTATTTTCCATGTGCCTTAGCATAGTTTCCAGGAGGATCTGTTCCATGATCTTGCTGGGCACAGAGGTGAGATTGACTTGGCTGTATTTCCCTGGGTCTTCCTTTTTCCCCTTTTTAAAAATGGGGGTTATGTTTCCCCTTTTCCAGTCAGCAGGAATTCCACCAGACTGCCACAACTTCTCAAATATGATTTATAGTGGCTTAGCAACTTCATCCACCAGTTCCCTCAGGACCCGCGGATGTATCTCATCAGGTCCCATGGATCTGTGCATCTTCGGGTTCCTCAGCTGGTCTTGAACCTGATCTTCTCCTACAGTGGGCAGTTCTTCATTCTCCCAGTCTCTGCCTTTGCTTTCTGTGACTTGGGCGGTGTCGCTAGAGCACTTGCTGGTGAAGACTGAGGTAAAAATGCCATTGAGTACCTCAGCCTTCTCCATATCCTAGGTAACCAGGTTTCCCATTTCCTTCCTGAGGAGGCCTGCATTTTCCCTAGTCTTTTTATCACTGACGTACCTATAGAAGCTTTTCTTGTTGCCCTTGATGTCCCTGGCCAGATTTAACTTTATCTGGGCTTTAGCTTTCCTAACCTCATCCCTGGCTGTTTGGACAATTTCTCTGTATTCCTCCCAGGCTACCTGTCCTTGCTTCCACCATCTGTAGGCTTCCTCTTTGAGTTTGTTCAGGAGCATCTTGTTCATCCATGCAGGCCTCCTGGTGTTTTTGCCTACTTCCTCTTTGTTGGGATACATCGCTCCTGAACTTGGAGGAGGTGATCCTTGAATATTAACCAGCTTTCTTGGGCCCCTCTTCCCTCCAGGACTTTATCCCATGGTACTTTGACAAGCAGATCCCTGAAAAAGTGAAAGTCTGCTTTCCTGAAGTTCAAGGTAGTGAGCTTGCTGTGGGCCCTCCTCACTGCCCTAAGGATCTCGAACTCCACCGTTTCATGGTCACTCCAGCCAAGGCTGCACTTGAGCTTCACATTCCCCACCAGATCCTCCTTATTTGTGAGAACAAGGTCCAGCATAGCACCTCTCCTCGTTGGCTCCTCTGTCACTTGGAGAAAGAAGTTATCATCAATGCATTCCAGGAACCTCCTGGATTGCTTATGCCCTGCTGTGTTGTCCCTCCAACAGATATCGGGGGGGTTGAAGTCCCCCATGAGTACCAGGGTGTGTCCCTGCCCATGTCAGGAGGGCTGAAACCAAATGATCTTTAAAGTCCCTTCCAATCTAAACCATTCTATGATTCTATGAATGTGAGGCTGCTCCTATCTGTCTATAAAGGGCCTTGTCCGCTTGGTCTCCCTGGTTGGGTGGCCTGTAGCAGACCCCCACTGTTATGTCACCTGTCCTTGCCTTCCCTTTAGTCCTGACCCATAAGCTCTTGGTTGGCTCCTCATCCATCCCCAGGTGGAGCTCCATGCACTCCAGCTGCTCCTTGACATAGAGGGTGATACCTCCTCTCTGTCTTCCCTGACTGTCCTTCCTAAAGAGACTCCATCCTTCCGTTTCAACACTCCAGTTGTAGCAGCCACCCAACCATGTCTCCGATGCCAATAAGATCACAGCCTGCAGACGTGCACACATCTCTAACTCCTCTTGTTTATTCCCCATGCTATGTGCATTTGCATTCAAGCAACATTCAAGCTGGGTCCCTGACAAAGCTGACTTACTGGCTGGAGTGGCTGGAATTCCTTTGTGCTGCACTCCAGGTGCTCTCCTGCTGACCTGTGATCCTTTCCAGGCTCTGGGCATCTATTCATTGCAAAGGCATCAAACTGGTAGGAGTGGGATGGATTGAGGTTCCCCTTCCCTGGCAGCTTTAGTTTAAAGCCCTCTTCACGAGCTTGGACAGGCTATGACTGAAGATGCTCTTCCCCTTCTCTGATAGACGAACCTCATCAGCCCCCAGTAGATCTGGTTTCTCAAAGAGAGTTCCGTGTTCTAAGTAGTCAAACCCTTGGGTGTGGCACCAGTCCTGTAACCATTTGTTGACTCGCCAGATTCACCCGACTCTTTCAAACCCCTTCCCTTTGACTGGGAGGATGGATGAAAAAACTGCTTGCACTCCAGAGTCCTTTACCACCGCTCCCAGGGCTCTGTAATCCTTCTTGATACTCCTCAGACTGCTCCCGGCGACATCACTGGTGACCACGTGAAACAACAGCAGTGGATAATAGCCAGTGGACTGTACGAGGCTTGGTAGTCTTTTGGTGACACCCCTGATACTAGCTCCCGGTAAGCAGCACACCTGTCTAGACAGTGTGTTCAGTCTCCGTACCTTCTGTATCATCATCAAGATGCCTCCGTACCTTTCAGAAGAAAGTCACCTACGGAAGAGCTCCTCCAAGTAGGAGTCTAAATGCAAATGCTAAAGGGGTAGAGGGATGTCAGTCTTTACGGATTGTCACAAAAATTTGTGGACTTCTTTTCTTCCTTCAGTGGTCAGTAGATCTATAAGTTCCAGGCAGCACGCAAGAGTTTCATCTTACATTTGAAGAAGTGGCTATTTGCTCAGTGTCTGACAAATGAGAATACAACCAGGTGTAAGGCAAGCCATTTATCAAGTCAACATATCACTGAGTATTCAGTGTTCATTTTATCCCTCTTGGTTTCTATCATCTTTCTCTTTAATGCTTTATTTAACTTGCCTTACACAGTATCCCAGTTTGCTATTTTGAAGCTGATTGTTGGGGTCCTCCCTTTTGCTCCTCTCTGTAGCTTTGATTGTCATTTTAATTCCCTCTGTAGTGTATTTGTGACCCCAGCTAATATACTGAAGCCCAAATTGTCCTCTAACATTATTTCATCAACGTTCTCTCCAAGTTACACTCAAACCCAGCCTTGTTTCTTTGCCTGTCAGCTGATGTCCAGATTGAATTAGAAAGCACTCTCATTCCAGATTTAGAAATATATTTCCTCTACTTAATGCAATCTTGTCTGTATCTGGGTAATTAAAATAATCTATTACTACCACTCAGGTTCATTTACATGTTTTATCTTTTAAAATTTATGCAATAATTACATAAAATACTGTGTTCCAATGGGCCAGCTGGATGGAGTACAAATAGTATGGCATATCTTATTATGGAAACATACCTCCAGCTACGAGAACTGACTCTACCATTTCTAGGCTTTGCTATGATCAAGACCGAATCATCCTTCACAAATAAATCAACATAAGTTTGTTTGTATATCTGCTTCTTTCCTCAAGAACTCAAAAAAAATTCTGATGGAGCATTCCTGAAGATAAGGACCTGAGAAAGTTCAAGAGTTCTGAATGTTTTATCTACTGAGCTGTTCAACTGCACAGTTAAATCAATAACTACACCTACTTCATGGTGTAGGAGGGCATTGTAGAGAACACAGAAATCAGATAGCTAGTGCTGAAAACATTGTATAGACTTTCTCAGTGTGAAGGGAAAACCAGCTATTGCTCCTTCTTACTGTACGACATTTTTTTTCATAGACAGCAAAGTAATTCTGATATCATGTTTTTCACTATTTAAATTTCATTTCACTATTCAACAACTACCTTCCTTTCCTGTTTGCACTTCTTTTTCTCCTTCTTCTCATTTTTCACCATCTTTTACAAAAGCTCACCTCACCGCTCTTTTCTTTATGCTCTGCTTAGCCCTTCCTGTAACCTCTTAAGCAGTTTTCAGAGCCAGCAGAGAGAATACAATGCACCCTCTCCCTGCCTTCCGATCCTAAGTGAGAAGATGAAAATAGAAGCGTTGAAAAAAAGCTCCCCAAAATCCCCACATCCAGAAGAAATGCAAATTTGGTAGCAAAAGTACCCAAAAATGGCAAAGGCAACCTCTAGAAAAAAACATTATTTCCCCACAACTATTGCTAGCCCATGTTCCAGAAGTGATCTTCTTCACAAAGGAATATATTTTATTCTATTTGAAGTAATTAACTGCTATTATCAACTTCAGTGGCTGCTTGCTTTTGAGACCTTCCTCTTAAAACAGGTTGGGATTAAATTCTTTTACACTGCTGACAGTAATTTAAGGGCTGGCTTTCTTTTGTGGGGAGGTTTTTGTGAAGCTAGACTATTTCAGCAATCAGCAAGACACTAGAATAATAATTTTCCTAAAGCTTCAATTTCTTGGGCATAAGAGTTTCATTGTGAAATATAATAAATTATTTCAATTTTTAATGAGAGCTCCTTGCTTTGCAGCTCTAAAGTTTAAAAAATATTTTTCCATACATGTAGAAAAATTGGAAGTAATTTGGTTTGACAAGGCAAAAAAGGTAGTAAAACCACCTAAACAACCTTAATTATCGAGTTACTTGTGAGACAATGCACCACATCTGAAGTGACTTAAAATTTTAGTCTTTCCTTGAAAATAAATCAGCTTAGAAGCTTATGACAGGTACACTCAGCCTCCTTTCATAGTCTACTCCACTCCTATTCATTCAGCTTCATACACTAATGAAAGAACAGGAAAAAGCCTCTTGTCTTGAACCATTCAGCTTTGTCAAAATATTAAAAGATCCCAGTGCACTGCAGCTGTATGAATGACTTTCCAAAGCAGGAGAAATATCTGGCCCGTATACTTAAACCACTTCAAGCAGCAAAACAGACTGCATGGGAAAGGGAGCCCGTGAGATGCAGGAAGTTTGTGCACTGGAGCTGAGGTCAATTTTGTTTCTGAAGCCTGACCCAAGCCAATGCAGATCCATCTGCTGGGCCCGGCAGAGGTGGAACATGGCAGCTGGAATGGTCATATCTGTTCCATTAACGAGTGCTCATGTTTTACCAAAGGCCTGCTAGTTAAAATATGCATCTTTTTCTTCTTCAGCTCCCCTCCTTCAAAGGCACAGCTATTCATCCTCCATTCCTTTTACAAACATGTGATGAATACAGATCCAAATCCCACTGCTTTTCTTGAGATCTGATATTCCTGACATCAAATCTCAAGGATCAAAGTAAAACATTCATTAAATCTGTCCAGCATTGCCATAATGATCTCCTTAAAATGGAATATAGTACTTTAAACATCAAAAAACACCTTTCTCATAAAGTAAGGGAACACTCACCTCTCTTATTTACCTGATGGCTTGAGATGTTTTTCAGAAGTTTTACCAGACTAGGGAAATGCAAATACTGTTTAGATATTTTAAAATATGAAAGGGCAGTATGCTTATTAAGTAGACAGCCTTTTATTTCCTTACCAAAGTACGCCATCGTGTTCTGGGTCCTCAGGGAGACATCTCCAGGAACCATAAAAAATGCAATTCCTAGAACTAAGGATTTCAATCTTTCATCTCTCTAGCGTTCAAGAAAACAACCTTTACAAGAAATGTTAGCCTGGGTGTTAAGTAGCAATTGACACTTGAATACAGCTGGGTTTTTTTATCATTTTGATTAAATCTATCCTCGTCATAAATATATACCTGTATAATGTCATAGTGTGGAGCTAAGGTGAAGTTCAGAAACCTACAATTAATTTTCAAATATACAAATAGTTTTATGATACTAGTAATTTTTTTTCATGACAGAAATGATTCGAGGGGGGAAGAAATGTTGAATACCATATTTTTCTCTTTCTTCAATAAACATTTATGAAGCAAGTGGGGCCAAGACTTTGCATACGCAGTCTGCTAGGTATGTAGATAAAGGCCAGTTATAAATATGAGCAGCGACATCTTACAGCAGGGTGTGGGGGGAACATCCTGGGTAATCAATTTAGGCTGACAGTCAGTATCATGAGACACATGATATTAGCTACAGTGACAGTGTTATCTGGGCAAGAGGAGGGTCAGTTTCCATTAGGAAACCCTATTTTCCAGAGATTTGGAACCTGACACAATATTTGTTAAAACTTGGCATTAAAGAAAGTTTTCCATTCACTAGCATAATTTCCCCTTGAAGAACTGATGACCAAAACTGAGATGGCTATTTTAGGATAGTTGAAGACGGAAAGGAGAGGGGAAAACCCCACCCATTGTAGTAATATCAGGGGTTTGTTTGCTTTCCATTAGCAAAGGGTGCTGCAGACTGCTGAAAACAGCAAATGCTTACGAGCTGTATCAGCCAGAGCCAGCTCATGGTATAGGCAATATGGTAGCTGCCCAGGATAAGGGTACTGTGTACTTCATATCAAAAGAGGTAAAAACTAGAGCCAAAGAGAAGAGTAGAAAACATTTACCCACAATCTCACTTTAGACCCATAGATTTTTCCTCCCTTCCAGGACCTGTTCTGCTGTGGCCACAAAACCACTGCATTGCCAGCGCATCGCTGCACGCATTGTCCAGATGCACAACTTTCTGAGGCAGAACTTCATCATCAGGGATCAGATCCAGCAGTCTTATCTATTTTTTAAAGCAGCCTGGATCAGGGCTTGGAGGGTTGTAAAAGGAGATTATAAAAGGGCACTACCAGGGAGAAAGTTTATCACCCAAAGAGTAAAACAAACGTGACAGATGTGATGAGAGAGCAAGAGATAGGAGGACTGCTATCCCCAGTGACGGGCCTATTAATTGCATATGGGGAGATTAAGTGAGCAGCCAAAAGGTCACACAGGAAGAGCCTGGTCTCCTGACACCTCATCCAGTGCTGTATCTACCAGACCTTCCTTCCTTCTGAGACAGAGCAGAAGATTTTTTTCTGGGAAAGGACTGCGGAAATCGTCCTGGCTTTGCCACGCAGCCCTGCTGCTCATGAAGCCTTCCAAGCTGACACGAAATCAAATGTACATAATGCTGTTAGTTTAGTTCCAAGATGTATCTTTTTTCGTTCCTTATGCTCATAAGGATTTTTAACACAGAAATGCTCACTTTAAGAAGTAAACAGATTATTTTCTACCACTGAAACCACTAAGCAGTTAAATTTTACTCAGACTGCTATTGAATATTATCAGTTGAAGGATTTAAGGTGGCCTTGATTAATGGATAAATCTCAAAGATAGGGAGTTAGTTGGAAAAAGCATCTGCAAGTTCAGACAGTGATGTGTATCCAAGGCTCTGAAGTCACTGCAATTGGCCTGTAAAACTGACAAAACCAGGGTCTGGTCATGAAATTTCTGGCAAATCTTCTGCTAGTCCCAACCAAAATTTAGAGCAGCTTCTCATCAACACATCAGCATTTCTGGTCCTAGTCCTAAGCAGATCTTGTAAATGAAAAAGGCAGTAAATACAGAAGTAGGTTTTTCCAGACTTTCTAACAGCTCCTTAAAGTGCCGAAGTTGCTTTGGCTTCTAGAAATGAACAGAAAGATCCAGGACATCTTGTTCCAAGTTGTTTGTTCAGCCCTGTCCTTACATTGCTGGGCTGCTATCCTCTGCCGCTGAGCTGAATCCTGCTCCAGACTGGTGCGACTACGCTCTCATTGGATACTTAAATTGAAACTCATCCAACTGGAATTTGGAAATATAATAGGAAAAATGTGGGTTTTTTTCTTTATCTCAAACTTCTGCACAAATTAGAGTTCTTTTCCTTTGAAGAGATAAAATGGAGGTATATTCTGACCTTGGAGGGAGTGTGAAAAGAAGTCCCAAATACATTCACATCCTCTGTAATATATAAACAGGGCTGAGTGTGATTAGCTGGCTATTAAAAAAGCAAGAAATCATAAAGACACTGACAGATGTTGAAAGGTCAATGTTTAGCTTGCCACTTGCCCCTGAAATTCTGGCCAAAGTATCAAAATTCGTCATCACCTTGGCAATTACAGGCTTGTTCCGCCTCTTAAGTAGACAGGGAAAGAAGCAGGAAAAAACTGCAGCAAGACCTTGCATTTTTGAGATGCCGCTGAATTGTTGAGCTGCCTCACCCAAGTTTCCTTAGAATTTGCAAAGAACAGGAAATTTCAGCTGACAGACTGTTTCTTTTCCCTGTGTTCAGCCTCCAACACACTCTTCTCTCACCCTGACTCAGAGAAGAGCTATGCGAGAGCTCTACCACGGTCTATAATATTCTTTTAATGTCTGAATTTTAGACAGGCAATAGCGAGCAAGATTGCCAGGTAATGTGATGATCTGAAACCAAGCAAACATGTGCCAACAGGAGGAGGAGAAGTGGTTGTAGGCAAGAAAGTTTATGAATACATTCAGTCATTTTTCACACTGCGTATTCAGTATGGAGTTAGGCTTCATCTAAGAGATGTTTATACTGTGGATAACACTGCTTGGGAGTGGTTAGAGGGATTCTATGAGAGGGGAAAAAAAAACCAAAATAAGCCCATAGAAATGAATTATGCTGTTCAATTAATGAGAACTGGACCAGTTCTCATTTGGCTTAAAATCAGCATCACCCCCTAGAATTACATCAGCTGCAGACTCAGCCCTAAATCCCTTTTCCTTCTCTTTGATGCATCTGTTCTGTCTTCACAATTGCAGAAGCTATTTATGTTGTTAAATCTATTTTAATTTATCCCTGAAACTAAGGGTCTCTCAATCTCTGTTACCATAATGGTGTCACATTAACACAGTTTTTAAAATGTAAATTGATTTGTTTTGATTGATTTTGTCTGACCTTTAAAAATGAGTAAAAGTATTTAAACGGCATAATAAACCACTTTCGGGAAGTCTAAACACTCTAAAATACAACATATATGTATGGATTAGCTTAATAATAGAGTGTAGAGCTCAGAAAGCAGTCCTGCTAGCAGGCCCTCTGTGCTGACAAACAGAAGCTTTGCAAGCTCTTAGAGTTCAAAAAGCTGCAATAACTTCGATGGGGAAAAAAAAACTACAAGAACTGCTAAAAGCAGGAAAACAGCAAAAGAAAGGAAAATTGATTCTTCACTTCTAGGGTATGTTAGAAAGCATACTGAAGCCAGCAACTAAGCCCCACACAGCCGCTCGCTCACACCCCCCAGTTTGGATGGGGGAGAGAATTGGAAGTGTAAAAGTGAGAAAAAACTTGTGGGTTGAGATAAAGACAGTTTAAAAAGTAAAGCAAAAGCCATGCACACAAGCAAAGCAAAACAAGGAGTTCATTCACTTCTTCCCATCGGCAGGCAGGTGTTCAGCCATCTCCAGGAAAACAGGGCTCCATCACACGTAACGGTAACTTTGGAAGATAAATGCCATCACTCCAAACGTCCCCCCCTTCCTCCTTCTTCCCACAGCTTTATATGCTGAGCGTGACGTCACATGGTATGGAATATCCCTGGGGTCAGCTGGGTTCAGCTGTCCCGGCTGTGTCCCCTCCCAGCTTCTTGTGCACCCCCAGCCTGCTCACTGGTGGGGTGGTGTCAGGAGCAGAAAAGGCCTGGACTGCCTGACAACAAGTAAAAACACCACTGCGCTATCAAAATTATTTCTCATCCCAAACCAAAACATAGTACTACACCAGCTGCTAGTAAAAAAGTTACCTCTATACCAACTGAAACCACAACAAGGGGCAAACTGTTCCTGAACCTGAAATTCTGGTTTTAACACCAAAAATTGATATTTTCCCACGGATTTCAGTATTGCCAGAATTCTATTGGAAGAGCTAATACCCAGCAAAAGTTACAGCAACCCACAGAGTAGCAGACACAGCTTGAGGATCAGCAGGTGAGTTTCTGAATCCCTGTCCCACTAAGAGCTGGGCAGAGCTTATTTGTCGGGTCCACACCTGCAGCCTGGCCTTAATTTGGCCTTGCAAAGTTACACACAGTTGTTTTGCAGTGTCTTTTAGGGGTAAAGAAGCAGTACCGGCACGTGCACAGAGTGCAGGGTGCATGCTCTGCTCCATAGATAAGCAGGCCATTCCCATGCACAGTGGATGCTTGCACAAGCAGAGGAAAACCACTGCTGGCCCCTGTGGTACAATTCCTGTTGCCCTTTGTTTCCTCTATAAAACCAGGGACAGTAAAACCTCACAGAACAGTAGGGAAATACAGAAGTCATTAAAAATATCAAAATATTTTCCACGGCAGAGAGGAAATACAATAAAGAGCTTTGAACCAAATAAATACCCTGCCTTATCTTTTCAATCAAGTGATAAAATAAGAGAAAGTAGGCAATAAAAAGTGAACTGAAGGCACAAAACAGTAGCAGCCAGGCACAAGTGTGTAAAAAGAAGCAGAACCAGAGGATTTCAGGTTATTAAGGAAGAAAAAACAGAAATCCTGTAAAGGCAACCCATCTTCATTTTGTTTTCTAAAAAATATGTGGAACAAACTGGCCCCTGGAAGATAAAAGTGGATAAGCAACAGACGCTATAGATTTGTCATGAGCAAGCTGTGTCGAATCCATCTAACTTTCTTCTTTGACAAAATCAAGGGTTGTGTGAATGAGGGAGAAGCAATAGGCGTATTTGACCTTAATAAGGCTTTTGACACTATCTCACATGACATTCTCATTAGCAAGCTAGGCAAATACTGTCTTGATGAAACTGGTATGAGAGGGATGAAAAAGTGATTGGAAATCTATACTAACCAAGTACCTGTCAATGGTTCATTATCCAAATGGAAGGGTGTATTGAGTGACATTCTGCAGGAGTCTGTCCTAAGTCTGCATTTATTCAATATTTTCATTAACGGGGATGATGGAATAGGAAGTATGTTTATTAAATTTGCAGAGGATATGGAGCAAGGATGGACTACAAGCTCATTGAAAATTCAAAATGAGCTTGTCTATTGAAGGAACATTCTGAAAATTAGCAGGAAGCTGAATGGAAGGAAGTTTGTTAGGGAGAAAAAGCAAAGCAAATAATATTTCAGCAGGAATAATCAACTGCACTTATCTGAGCTGGGTGGCAATAGGCTAGGCAGCAATTTTATGGACAAAGACCTTGGGGTTGTAGCAGATCAAATTACATGAGTCAGCAATGTCATTTCTTGTTCAGGCAGGAGTGCTGTGTGAAAGAACATCAAGTAATTCATATATTTGACTCAGCAGTAAAGAAGATTCTGTGAAAGTTTTGCTCTATTGCATCACAGTGCTCTGAAAAAGATGCTGTCCAAAAGGCAGCAGTAAGAGTGTTCAAGATCTAAACTAATACAACTGGTTGTGTGTGAGTCAGAGAACTGGGACTATTTATGCTACTGAAAAGGTCCCAGAGGGGTGTGTAATAGCCCTTAAGCAGACAAAAGGCTGTTACAAATAAGACATGGTCTGCTTTCCATGTCCATGAGAGCTGGAAAAGGAAATAATGAGTTTAAATTATAGACAAGGAAAATTTATGTTAGACACAAGGGATACTTTAATGGTAAGGATAGAAAAAACTCCAGAATAAATTTACTGACAATGTTATTGAATCTTCAAAGCAATGTTTACAGGAAAGGTTGGACAATAAAGAGTCAAGAATTATGTAGGTATAGATGATTATGTTACGGACATTAGGTGATGAACCTTGCCTTCCAGCTCTATCATTTTATTAAGTGAAGTTACAGACTTTCCAAAGAGTCATGGCTGAGCTAGTGGAAATGACAACATCTGGAGATGGAATTTGGGTGAGCTGAGTGCTCTCCCATGCTGGAACTCAGAGAACCATAATATGAAATTTCAAGAACAAAGGCCAAAACTTAAAATTAATATATCCTTATGATTGTGTGTCCCTATATGTAAAGAGAGAGAGAGAAAGGAAAGGGGCAAACTAGCAACTAGAGGTGAAATATTCTGATCAAGTACATCCAGTGCTTTAGAACAAATTCTTAAGGAAAGAAAAATGAAACACAGAAAAAATGTTGTTGAAAGTAGGTTGTATCAAACTAAGACTCCTCTCTCGGTAAGACAGTTGTTTTTTCATTAGGAAGAAATGTCCCCTCAACTTAGTGCCTGGGAAATTACTAGTTAAACTGAGCATGCTGGAGATGAAAGCAAGACATTTAATTACTGAGGAACTGACTGAAGGGGATATGGCAATGGATTAGAGGAAGTTATTAGTGAAGTTCCAGAAGGATAGGTCTTGGGACCACTTTTCACTAGGTGGTCTGGCTCTAAAAGTGGGAGTTCTTTTCTGATGACACAGGGTTGAGAGTCATCACTAAGACATAGGAAAACAAAGAAAGAATTGTAGTAGTATGAAAAATGCTAGCAATGGAATGTGGTTTTATAGCCAAAGTGCATGTCATGCATATGGAGACCGATGAGAGAGCTGATTAGAGAGCTCACAAGCTGGACACAACAAAGAGGAAAACGTTTGTGGGTTTCAGAAGAAAAAATCATTCTTTAATGAGTCATTAATGTGTTCTGAACAGAGGAAGAATAGCAGCTGAAATAATAGACAGTATCCATTAGGACATAACCAACATCAAGGAGGAAGCATGTGCACCATTGTGCAAGGCACCGACAAGAACTCAGTCTGAAGACTGGATTTAAGGAGTGCATGCACTGAATGGATCAGGTAAAGGAGAAAATATTTTATGACAGGAGATTGAAAGGGGTAGGCTTTATTTTGCAAAGCTATATAATCCACAACAGAATAGACAAGGAGGTAAATTCACTCTCCCCAAAGATACTCAGGGCAGTAGCATGAGGAGGTAGATTCTAGGAAAATTTTATTTTAGCTAAAGAAGAATTCTAATACAAGACCAACAAACCATGAACAATTTTAGTCTAGCTATAATAATGAAGCTTTCAGTCTCTGGAACAATATTCTGATATTAGCAGTTGTGTGGACCTACTGCTGAATTTATTTAAAGTTTGATCTGCTTCTGAACAAGGTTTCTAAATGGTATATGAAGGGATGGCAAACTGGACTCTTCTTGCCCTTCCTAGCTGTATGCTCCCACAAACCTTTCCTCACCTGGCTAGATTAAGTAAGTAGGATGAACTTTTGGGATCTGCAGCTTTGAAAGAATGGTGCAGTGACACTGTGTTTGAGGGCAACACGATTTGTTTCAGTGCTGTTTCAAATCAGTACGCAATTTCTTCCTGCTCTGACAGTCTCTCAAATCTGAATTTCCCAAGGACTGGAATGAGATGGTCTATTCCATATAACAGTGTGCTTTGGACCTGAAGGTCTCAAGGTAGTTGTACTTACCAAGAAAGGAAACATCAAACACTCACCCTCGCCCCCCTTCCTATTCCAGTGTTAAGAGATTTGTCGTGAGCAGTCTAATGCAAAAGTAGCTATTCTCAAATTAGGAAGAATGGGATAATGTGTGACTTAAAAGCCAGATGACAGCCAAAATGCCAATCAGAGCAAGTCCTGATTTCTGCTAATGTACTGTTATACATTGCCATATGCATATACTGGTTTATGTTTCCTCTACAAACCTATCATGAGCTATTTCCTGTTAATTATTTAGAGTATGTAGCTGATTACCTAAGAACAGCTCTCACTGCTGCGCAATTAGACAACTCAGACTTTTAGATACAAGAAGAATAAACAACACAAGGTAAGCACCTAACATAATAACCAGCTTATGCTCTACTTCATTTATTAATATGTTTCCACATGTGAAGACAAAAGATATTATTGCTTAGAGAATAAGTATTCCAGAGCAATAATGCCAAGCAAACAGACTTGTGGCACACATGTTTAGCAACAGCAAATGAGATGGGATTTGGTCATGGTCAAACTGAGCAGGTGGCCAGAAATCCAGTGGACATTTATTTTGGAAGCTTTCTAACAGCTCTTCTGCTGGGTCCACTTTAGGCTAAGTGTCTCTAATACATGGCAGTGCTGGTCAAACACCAGAGATAATCTGTATGCTCTTTCCAAAAATGCCAGCCAGCTGGTCAGAGAATAAAGGAATTTTATAATGAGAAGATTCATACTTTACGTCTGCCTTCTTTATGGAAATATTTTGGCTATGTTTGATTCGTTCTTACCTAGTACTATAGCATCAACAGATATGTACTATTTAAATGTAAATTATGAACTTTTTATATAGAAATTACACAGGCAATATTATGCTTATTGTGCTTACTATTTTGTGTGCTTAACACAGGAATGTTAAAGAAAAAGTCTTCAGAGTAATAGAGAATAAGTTCTTCAAATCATGTCTGGAGTTAAGAAACAAGGCAATCCTCAATGTCTTGGGGGCTTTGGAAACTCCACACTGCATATACCAACAATATGACAGCATAAGAACACCCATAGCAAGTAAAAATAAAAATCCACCCAGCCCAATAATGTCTTCAGGAATGGCAAGTATTGGATGCTAAGACAAGAAACAGGACAAGTAACAGCTGGTATAATCTCTCCATATCAACATCAATCAAAAGAAACAGACTGAGAACAGAGAAGAAAAAAATACGTAAAAAGTAGTGTAAGATCAAAACTAAAAGAAGTAAAAAAAAAAAAAAAGCCAATGTTGGCCTACAGTCCTTAAATTACATCATGCTGAAAACTCCAATAAAATGTAAGCTGTGTCAAACAAACTTTTTTTTTAAATAAAAATCTGCCTCCTTATGATGTTCAAGCAAGCACCCCAGAGACCTATTAGCAACCTACCCAAATTCACTTCAAGGCAATACTCCTGTAACTGAAATCAGCTGTCTCATTTCTTCCGTGCAAGCCAGCACGCTTGGATCCAATCAGGATATTGTTTGCTCAGAAAGCTGGGAAAATAGGTTTATTGCTTGTGACCCCTGTAGTATGGCTGTCATACCTCTCAGATTCACAGATCTTAAACCATGAGGCCAAAATTGGTCTCACACCCTATACAGATCCCAGATACCCCTCACATACCTCCGCTAAATCCTATGCTCAGTGGAGGAATCCTGTTTGTCCTGATGCAGTGAAGACACTTTATTTTCCATAGTAGTGCATCATTGCTGTATCCATCCTTAAGTAATTGCCCTCTCTGATTTTCCAGTGTCATCTTTAAATCATGGATGCCAGAACTATACCTTGTCTTTCAGTATTAGTCTGACCAGTGTCAGAGGCAGAAATAAAACCACTTCCTTGCTCCTACCTCTCTCCTTCTGTGCATGGAGCTGTGGCTCTTGTTAGACCTTTTTGCCACTGCAGCAGGAACATCCACAGCTTTCCCCTGTCAAGGGATTTTTAAACCCTGTCGATCATGAGATTTGGATTTATGACACAGTTCAATGCCAGTTGGCTTCAATGGTCATTGGATTGCACTCTGGAGGATTTCTGAGACACAAACAGCAGAATGGATTGGAGTACTAGATCCCTAGAGACTGACTCTAAAACAGTCTTATGTCTTCCCTTGGCTGCAAAGATGCACAGTGGACGACTAATTCACACTACTGTGGGAGTACTGTGTTCTAGTAATCAGTTTTTCTGCTTAAAAAGCTTGGTTTCAGAAGAGAAAAAAAAATGGTGAAACGTTTTCATTCAAATTGACATAACCTAAGTACAACAAGCAGAACTCTGATTTACACAAAAGCAAAAATCATATTTCACTCCCAGGAAAGGGAGAAAAGGGTCTGATCTGGAACCTGCTGAGCTTTCCCAACCAACAACACAGAAATAGAGGAAGGCACAGAGTCTTTGCAACTCCACAATTGTCTTGTGAATAGTTATTGAAGGAATGGATTTTGTGAGAAAACTGGAATCTGCTCATTACAGGCTAAGTAAAAGCTTCTTCAGCTATAGCCAACTGCAGTTTAATTTAAACCACATTCATGTCGACAAAAAACACAGTGGCTAAATTGCTTGCACTAATAATACCCTGCCCATGTACTTTGTTTACAGATGGTCATTAATATCATAATGATGATCTGTGACAGACAGGCTGCAGTGTATGCAACTATCCTATTTAGTTTAGGCAGGATGAATTGTCCAGCTATAATTCAGCACTGAGTAAGTGGGGCATTTAAAAAGAACAGTAATGTGAGCTACAATGTATATGAGAAGACAACTGGCAGCTTGAGATGACTCTGGTAAGCATGTGGTTTTCTACATGTATATCTTCAGTGGGGCGTATCTTGCAGGATGGGATCATATATCCAAATACAAGACAGAGGAAAACAGAAGGAGAGCAGAAACAGTCCATTTTGTCTTCAAGATCATTTTTTCCCAAGATACTGACAGATTGATTAACTTTTTGGGACAGGATTTTGGTTACAGATTCGCCGTGTCTGACGGGTGACAAATGCTGTCACACTTTCTTTTAGATGGGAATTGAGTTCAGAGCCCCTTACAAAACTGGAGTCTTCAGAAACTCCTCTGCCTCTTTTACAAGGGAGGAGAGATGTTCCCATTCTCCTGCCCTTATCCTTTGCTGGATAATTACTCTTACAGGCTGCTTTGGCTGTGATTGAGATAACAGAGTGTGATCCTGTTACATAGTTGCTTCATATTGTTGAATATTTGTTGAATTTTACTGGTGGAGTGAACCATCCATTCTAAATTCAGGACTTCAAAACACAATAAGCTACCCACAAAGCTATCACTATGTGTTTTCATGAATCCCGTTCCTACATCCTGAATTTTGTGACTTGTATTAAGTGCACAGGAGAAAACCAAGTGAATAAGGATCCAAAAGCAAGCAGGAACATCTGGTATCTGAATTAAAGATAGTTCAGAAACATCATGGCTGTCTTTAACCTCTGTGTGCTCTATCTCCCAGGGGACTAGAAGGTTTAAAGTGATTATTAATGTGGCTCATGGGAATTATATGAGAAATTGAGTCAAAGCAGCTCTTCTAAGCCAGACTGAAGGTCCACCAGTCCCAATAGGCCTAGGGGAGAACAGAAGAACAGAAGAAAATAGGAAAACTGGTTAATGTTTCCCCTAGTAATTCCTCCTAAACTTCAGCCCCTGCAGCTCAGGGTCTCTCCAAGTCAGAGGTAGTTTCTGTGCATCTAGTAACTCCCAAGAGATATGTCTTCTGGGGACTTCTGTTCAGTCTCCCTTCAACTTTCAGTATCCATGACGTCCTGTGGCAAGACCATCTTCTGTTAAACTATATGTTTCATGAGCTAATGCCTCCTTTTGTTTGTATTCTGGACTTCCCACTTACTGGCTTTGCATCAGACCCACTTCTTCCCATATGGGAACTTGTATTGTCCCTGTTCTACAGACCTTACCTGGCTGTGCGGGTAGGCAGGACACATAATTTCTTCATTTGCATAACATGGAGAGTAACTTATTCTTTATTTTGGATTTGTTGGCATGTAACTGCATTACTGGCATCATAGAAAAATTCACCTTTCTACAGTTATTAACTGTCTTACTTATGATTAACTACCTTACCATATATATCATCACATATATAATCATAGCAGTACTCTCCCTTTTGTCCAGTCAGAGAAGCCAGAGACAGATACATAATTGAATCCTGCCCTCCAAAAGAAGAACACTTTGCTAAATTTTTGTGATGACATTTCAATGACCAGCAAAATTTCTGGCTATAGTTCACACAAAAATATTTAAGCCAGAAATTAAAAATTTTGCATCCAGTTCCTCATTTCTCCTGGTATTTTGCAAAACCAAAAATCCAGAAAATTTCAAAGCGCAAAACCCCTTTCTGCCCCTTTCTTCTGACTGCAGGATGTTGTGAGGAGGGGCTATACCTGGCACACAGTTGCGGAATAGGTGTCTGAGAAAAGGAAACTCTGGTGGTTTATCTCGTCAGAATATGACAGCCCAGCCACTTTCTCTGTTCTCTCCCTCTGATACTATGTCAGTTCTACTTACGCTTCTCTTATCAGCTGACATCTGCAATGACCGTTGTATTGTGACACATCATTGAAAAGACGGAAAGTCTTGAGTGGACATCATTGCCTCTCTCATTAACCGTTACACTCTCATCTGAAGCAGTAAGCATGTTGTCTGTCTGTTCACAGGTGTTACTACCCCTTTATTTAACAGCAATTCTTGGTGCCTTGAAAGCAATCCCCATGAAGGATGATAAGGAATCTTGAGTCTCATAACGTGTTGCTGCTTGCTGCCTGTGAGCACGCTGATCCGATCAGCTGGGCTCACTGAAATTTCAAGACACACACACAGAGTCAACCTGTTAAAGCGCTCACTTGCTGTGACAGTGAGCATGGTTTCAAGCTGTAGATTAAACATCAATTACATCTTTCAAAAAGCAAGTTAAATCCCATGCACAATTCCTGGAGGTGACGCGTTTCGTATATTAAAGTGGGTTGAGTCCTAATCTTCCTGGTTCCCAGCTATCAGTTCACCTATTACAGGGACACAGCAGCAACGAGCAGTGGCAAAAGCACTGCCTTCGGTTTGAAGCTACAGTACTGAGCAGCTCTGGGTGCTGGATAAGGATCACAACAGGTCAAATACTTCAGTATATAATGGTTTGTGAAAATTTTCACTGAGTTTGGTTTGCTCCAAATCACTCCTTGCTGGTTATACTGTTTATACATACTCAGTTACCTCTAGGATACCTCTGGAACTACTTGTTAATCCCAAAAGTTTTATGCATTTTAGCATGAATTATTGTTTATTTGAAAATATCTACTGAAGTATATTATTCATTATTTAACACAGGAAGCAAAACCGATAACAGATTGCACAGCAGGCTATGTATGTGCAGGGGTGAATAACCAAAGCCTGTCTTCTCTGTAGCGGTTGCACAGGTTCAGAAAATTCTCCACCCTAACTATGGTGCACCTCTTTCCATGTCAGAAAGATGCTTCCCACCAGTCTGGATTATTCTGTGGAACAATTTACTAAACCAAAAGAAAGGGCTGTGTTATTAAAGTTATTTGTAAACAGTAAAACAATTAGTCAGAAAACGAGATACAGTATTTCCACTACAGTGTTTCAATTTGGATTTAGCCTGAGCGCACAGGTGGAACCATTTCTGTCTAACTGAGGTTATTTAAGAGTCAAAAGTCAGATTTAAGCTGTTTGCAAATTTAGTGGAGATAGAAAGGCAGACAAAGCTCTTTGGGTTATTTAGTGCCATTGCAAAATGATACGGTCAAATCTTCTCAATATTTTACTAGGAAACTTGTAATTCACCAAGTCAAGCTGAACCAAATCCCCTGCAACTACAAGTCACAGGGGCTCTGCTAGAATCCATGCAAATACATCTGTTCCAACCCAGATTTGAACTGTAAACCTTAAACTGAGTTTGAGAATCCAAATGCTTTGCAGTATGGGATGTTTTTAGGTTTGTAACTCGACGGTTTCACCCGTAGTCTCTTCAGTGCCACAGTACTTATACTGGTTGTCCATGGCACAGAAAAGCTACTGAAAAAGCTGAAAGTAGTTGAATAACTTATTCAGCCCTAAATGTGGTAGCTGCAGGGCAACGCACAGAAACTGCTCTTCTGCAACCCACAGTAAAGCTGTTGTCAAGAAAATGGAAATTCTTCTTGCTACTGCAATCTTAGACATCACTTGTAACAGCGAGAAGAGAACAATTTTCAAAGACAAGCCTGATCTTCGAATTGATAGGATCTTTTTCAGCTACCCATTGGGACACAGGGGACATTAGATGCTCAGATAACCTCTTTTCCACTGGAAGTGCCTGATAAAGATTGGTGTATTTGCAAAAGGGCAAAGCATTCTTTTCAGACATGGCTTCTGGTTTCAAGTCAGTCTCCGTGCTGCATTTTCTTTTCTGTGAACTCAGAAATCTGTTTATAGCTCTTATGTGACGTCCAGTGGAAAGTAACAGCTCTAGGTCAGTTCCTCAGGTGACATAAATCAATGTGGCCATACTGACTTCAGTATTGCCATCAAATGTAGCTGAAGGTCTGGCTCTGCTGACATTTAATTCCTGTGTTTGAAACATGAATACGTGCACAAACACTGAGACGCCTTAAATTAAATGTTTTTATTCAGGGGGAAAAGTACTCACTTTAGCAGAAACTAACAGCCCTCCAGCTTTCAGCTGTTTCTAAATAACTCAGACGAGCAAATCAATCAACACTTTTTTTTCCCAGCTTACAACAGAGTGCAGTAGATTTACTATAAGTACTAGATTTTTTTCTGCTGGTATATGTGTGTATCTGAGGCAAAACATAAATAACATAAAAGTTCCAGTTAATATAGCTCTGAGCAGGAATACGTTTTTTTCTTTCATGTATGATTTTCATGGCTATATTCAGGCAGGGATGTTATTCATCTCTTTATTCTCAGTTCAGCAGAGCTGTCTGCAGGTGACACAGAGTGCGAGTGTATAATCTGCAGTATATGATGGGAAAGCCAGGTGAACAAAGCAACATCTATTTGCAAGACAGTAGAAGATTTTAATCCTGAATTTCTCACATGTTAGTCCTCGAGTTCTCTGTCTGCTCTCTGGTCTGGGAGGTAATCACCTGTCACACTCTAAGCTCATTCAGTTTTGATAAAGCCAGAGCAAAGGCATGGCAGGGCATGAAGTTGGGAGGCAATAAGACAACAATAGCTGGGGCCCTGCCACTGATCCCAGTAATGGGCACATGAGGGGAAGAGCCAGGGGAGCCATATGCCATCTCAAATGACACAGGCTACAGCAAAGACAGAAATCCAGAGCACCAGCACTGAAGCAGCTGTACTGTTTCCCTTTCACCCAAACCCATTTTGTGCCTACACTTTGGAGGACAACATAATGAAGCACCTGAATCTAAGCTTTCTGCAAAAGAGTCTGGGCTTGGGAAACGAGGCACCTTTTTGCCCTGATCCCCAGTGCCATCCATCCATGGAAAGGCTGACAGGCACTTCAGTTTGCTACAGCATCAAATCCTCTGGCCTGGGCAGGTTTCCTCTTTTCTCAGCCTTTCCATGAAAAACAAGCAGCGGAGCCCAGGGTTCATTTCTCTTAGCTGAGTGCAGCCCTGCCTAGACTACAGTCCTGGCCCAAAATGCTCGCTGGCATTTTAGCCCTGAGATCTCAGCTCTTCTGGCTACACAAAAGGAGAAAAAGACACCAAGCAACAGGACGCTGCTGTGTCTGAAGAACACGGATGATGAAGCCTTTAGTGCCTGAGAAGCAAATTTATTAGGAAGATAAAGAGGGGCCATGATAGATTAAATGTTGCTGAGAGATGAAGTAGATATCCTTAAGGGTCTGAGCGATTTCTTCATCCCAGGAAATGGAGGACCTGTAATATCCCAGAGTCCATGTTTTCCTTCAGGGGAATAGAAATGCTAAAGAAAAAAACCTCACCGCAGTAGAGAAGATAATAAGGCAATTAAAGCTCTCAGTACTATTAAAAAGTTGACAAAGCACCAGGATTAGATGAAATACATCACTGAAATCAGCGTGGAAAGAGCAAATAAAATCGAAAAGCCTTTGGAGAAGAATTTTGATTGCTTACTAATGGCAATGTTAGTACCAGAGGATAAGGTAATTTTAGTATGTAAGGAAGGACCAAGGTTAAAAATGGGGACATTTCACCTGAATTTCAGGAAATTAGTCAATAATGTATTTCAAGATGAATTGATTTGAAAGGTCAAGCAGGATGGTGACATTGCTGCAAGTGGGAAAATTAGTGAAACTGGTCAGATATTTCCCTTTGGCTGGCAGCCAAAGGTTCTAATAAGGTGGTGTGAAGCCTTAAGAGAAAGTCATCTATATTATCAAAATTCATAAATAGGCCGTCCTCTCTGGACTCATTCTTTATACTCCAAATACTCTGCAAAACCCAAAAAGGTTATCTACGTTCATCAGTGTACCCTCATCAAGTTTGCAAATGGCAGAAAACTGAGAGGAGTGGCTGATACGCCAGAGGGTCGTGCTGCCATCCAGGGGGACCTTGGCAGGCTGGAGAAATGGGCTGACAAGAACCTCGTGAAGTTCAACAGAAGTGCAAAGTCCTGCACCTGGGGAGGAACAACCCCATGCATCAACATATGCTGGGGGCAATCCGGTTGGAAAGCAACTTGGCAGAAAGGGTCCTGGGAGTCCTGGTGGACACCAAGTTAACATGGGCCAGGAATGTGCCTTTGCCGTAAAGAAGGCTAATGGTATCCTGGGCTGTGTTAGGCAAAGCATTGTCAGCAGGTCAAGGGAGGTGCTCGTTCTCCTTTATTCTGCAGTGGTGAGGCCACACCGGGAGTCCTTTGTCCAGTTGTGGGCTCCTCAGTACAAGAGAGAGTCACACACTGGAGAGATTCCAAAGAAGGTCCCCAAAGATGATTAAGGTTCTCTCCTATGAGGAAAGGCTGGGAGAGCTGGGACTGTTCACCCTAGAGAAGAGAAGGTTCAGGGGGATCTTACCAATGTGTATAAATACCTGAAGGGAGGGTGCAAAGAAGACAGAGCCAGGCTCTTTTCAGTGCTGCCCAGTGACAGGACTAGAGGCAAAGAGCGCAAGCTGAAACACAGGAGGTGTCGTCCGAGCATCAGGAAACACTTTTTTACTGTGATGGTGAGGAGTAGAACAGGTTGCACAGAAAGGTTGTGGAATCTCCCACCTTAGACATATTCAAAAGTCATCTGGACATACTCCGGGGCATTCTGCTCCAGGTGACTCTGCTTGAGCAGGATGGTTGGACCAGCTGACCGCCAGGGGTCCCTTCCAACTACAACCTGTCTATGATTCTGTGATTTTGTGATCTGTTTTTTCTGTTGTTGTCGTCCCACTGGCTGTTTTACGTTATGAGTACCCAGTGATATCAGAAAATAGCCTATCTGAGAGCAGATGGAAGGAGATAAGTTTTATCAGATATGGCTCTCTTTCCTGTCTCTGTCCCCAGGTGTTCGTCAGTGACAGAAAAACTATGGGATGCTCAGTCCCACCCAGTGATTCAGCATTGTTCCACTTTTGTGTAGTGTAATTAAAATGTAAATAAATCCTAGAATGTCACCCAGCACCATAGACTCTGGCAGTAGGTTTCTTTTTGGGCTTTGTACTCACTGGGAGAAGTAAAACCACAAAGGATCTCCCAGATAGAGTTCTGTCTCTTTGTTCCTCAAAAGCAGCAATATCTAATGGAGTGTTTTCTGCTGTTGAAGTAATTTGATTTTCTCATCTGATGCAAAACCATCAGGTTGGCTGTAAGACAGCTAAAAGAATTGATTTGTAATGTTTGAAAGAGTCCAAAACACATATTTGGCTAAATAAGTGAAAATTGTTCTTGTTCCAAATTTTAGTTAAAAAAAAAAAAGGCAAAAGACTTTATAAGAAAACATAGACTTAGGTTTTTTTCATGATAATAAGTACCGAAAAGCGATTAACAATTCCATTAAGCAAAAGTTGCTTTCATAATTAAAAGTGATTATTTCAGTTTCTGAAACTCTGAAGGAAAAAAACCCCAACAATACCGGAAAACAAAATAGAGAGTATTTGGAGCTCTTGACAAATGGATATTACAGGATTGTTTCCATATTTAGCCCCATCTTTTCATATTTTGAACAGTCCTGGAAAGACTGTGTATGATTATTACTTGCAAACACTACTTTTCTGGAGATCGAAATAGCAATGTAGAAATATAATTAAAAGTTGTGGAATGAAGTTTCAAAAAGGAAATTCAGATTATCATAAAAATTACTGATAGCAAGGACTAAATGGGTTCTGTGGAATACCCACTAAAAAGAAACATTTGAGGGCTGAACATACGTTATGTTAAAAATTAAATTCTATTCTACACGGGAACCTCTTTGCACTGACAAAGAAATCAATTTGATGACTTAATGAGATTTTCCATCTCTAATGTTTATGATTCAGTATATTAAATATGACCTAATTTCTATGATATATGATGCATACAGGAGGCATATGAGATTCTGGAATAAAAAAAAAATCAATTGATTGGTGGCAATCTACTACTTAAAAGACAGTGAAATTTAATCGGAGGATCATCAAGGTGTCAGAGAAAGAAATGTGGCTTCCTGAATTTTGACAGCCGCCTTTGCCATATTACAACACATGGTCTTTTCCTGTTCATCAGTGCAATGATGAATAAGTTCTCTGTGCACATTAGCAAAATGAAGTCTTCCACTTTCAGAAAGTTTAGCTAAATTACGTGCACAGCTGCGTTAAGTGCAGATGGGTCCATAGACAGGAGAGCAGGTACACATGGTCCTCCTTTTCTTATTTATTCCTCTAGTCAGACAG
Source organism: Pluvialis apricaria (assembly GCA_017639485.1). Lineage (NCBI taxonomy): Eukaryota > Metazoa > Chordata > Aves > Charadriiformes > Charadriidae > Pluvialis > Pluvialis apricaria. The sequence continues at coordinate 14,573,261 of CM030012.1, forward strand.
CAGTTCTGAACTTTTTTTCTGAAAAGCACTGGAGTCAGCAGCCAGAGACACTTAAGAAAGGTGCTCATTCCAAAATGGTTCATCTCAGGAACCATGAAGAGAGGGAGCACAGAAGCAAGAAGAAACCTGGACTGAAGAAGTATCTCATGCTCTCACTTTCCCAAATTAAAGAAACTTGGTGTTCATTTCTAGAGCACGGAGTGGTCTGAGGGGATGTCTGATACTGAAGACCTTGTAAGATAATCACTTTTCCCCCACAGCCTGCTCCGTCCTCCTGTTAATGCACCCATGGAGCACACAGGAATGGATTGGAGGACACGCTGTCCCATTGCTGACGGCTACTTAGGATAATTGCGCTCTCGCTGTCTGGCTGATGAAGCTTGCACAGGATGGTGTTAGAACAGTGAACTGGCCCCTTTGCTCTAGGACACAATCAATACTAAATTAGCCTTTAATTACAAGTCTTTTAATTATTCAGTGTTGACTTATGGTATGAAGCAGCAGCTGTAAATCTTTCTAAAGCAAAAGCTTTGATTCCTGGTATTGTCTCATTATCTCCTATAGTATCCTTGTGCAGAAAAATATAAGACCTCTATTGACATCATTTCATAATTTTTACAAGACTAATCTAGGAGCCATGCTGCTGCTCAGCAAGGGTAATAATAAATTTAAAAGCCTCTGGCTGTTTTTAGGTGGCATCACCAAGCAGAAAGTGATTTGCCTGAAGTTTGATAGATCTTAATCGATTTCACTGTAGCAGGGAATAATTTTTATCTCCAGTTCATGAAAAATTCTGCACCAAATTGCTCTGAAAGTGGGTATTGAGAACTACAGCATTGGTTCCAACATAATCCAGTCCCAAACCTAAATCTATCTCTACCTAGACTAGATCTGAAAATCCTTCCTCTTTAAAAAAGTGTGGTTTGGCTTTCATTGAAGATCTACTCAGAGAGATATGTTTACATGATAGAAGTATCTAGAATATATTTAATATCTATATCTACTTATATGTATAGAGAGAGATGTCTGTTTTGCCCTGGCTGTTTACTCTTTACAAAAGTGGTAGAGACTCGCCCTTATTTCATGCATTGCAATAAAAACGAAAACAATCGAAAAAGTGAACCTTGTGACGCTTGTGACAAAATTTAAAAATTAATTTTCAAAGAGCTCTCTGCAAGTTATAAATGACATGAAATTCAAAGAGAAGTGGTCTTCTGCCTGCAAATAATTTCTTGAATCAATATTTCTGCACTGAAACTGCTACAGCTGATTTAGGATGCTGACTTCCATCCCACAGACAGAGATGGGGATGCATCCTCTCCCTCTTGCAGACTCACAGCCCAGGCTGGTACGCACATCCCACTTAAAAATGTGAAGCATTCAACAGGTTTGGAGACCTAGATGAGATCAGGCACTAGATGCAATATTAAATACTATCTCAAGTACTCTGTCATGTTTGGGGTGTTGAGATACCAGCCTGCGCCTTCCTGTGACATGGGATGAAAGAAGGTCCTGTATTTTCTGCTTCCGTTTATATCAGAAGTCCTGTCCCATCCTCTGCTGGTGCTTCTGCATATGCTCAGAACTGGAAAGTGGATACACAAACCAAAAAACTTGGGAAAAACTGTCCATTTTCTGAGACTGGAAACAGGAGTTTGAGCATTGAGATTGGCTATGGGGTGCTGTAGGTTCTCCATAGCTTACCTAGCTCCCTGCCAAACCTAACCATCTACCCTTGGGATAATGAGCCTGGCAAAAGACGAAGTAGCTGAGCTGCAAGATTCAGCAGTTGTGTCCTCTGTGTAATGGGTCTAGTTTTACAAATCCACTGGCATTTATCAGAATGATTGCTCTTCCCTGCTCATAATATTGATCTGTTATTTCTCACATTCTCTAAATACCGTAAAGAAAGAAGTTTCTTGAAAAAGAACCAGTAAATAAATCCCTCTGCCAAAAGTTTATAAATTGTTTGTTACTATGCATATCCCAGCAGTAGCAGTTCAAGCATTAATGACTTAGCCTTTCTTAATCACTTTTTTAATTACAAAAACCAGACAGAGCTTATTATCAACAAATTACTTGCTATAATTTCATTGTTCCTCCTCAAATCAAGATCATGTTGAATGTGTTAAAAATGCATAAATAAAGGCAATGCCAAACATTTGCATAACTTAAATTTATTAAACTCTTGGCTCTTACATATTTCCTCAAAGGAGTGATTTTTAGGTTATTTTTCTATCTTGTCCTATATTATCTTTTGTGCTTCAACATGGAGCTTCATTCCAGTGAAGACAGGGGCATAAAGCAGTAGTCCATTGGCACATTCTTTGCTCTGTCTCATTAAGACTGACAAGAAATAATTACTTCATACTTGTTCTCATTAATAGCTAAAATTGTCTTCCACTTTCTTGTATTAGCAATAACTTACATTTAGTACTAAATCTATTAACTGGAGCCAGGTCCTCAGGTCAGAACTCTCATTTTCCAACTTCTCGACTCTTTTCCCCAGTCTCAGGAGGGCAGCCCCTACCCCCATGCAGCAAGGGGTGCCCTGCAGCCACATCACTCCACCACGTGATCCAGGCACATGAGCTATATAGCATCAGCAGTAATGGGAAAGCGTATAGTCATCTCCGCCTGCCAAATTAATCCATATTTGCTGTCCTAGGAGGAGTTAGGCTTTGCTTTTTTTTGCTACAGTAAGGGTCATGTGTGGGCAGTGATTAGAAGCCCAAGTAAACGAGACCAACTTTTTCCACTTTCCAGCTCTATGGAAGCATGTGCTAATGCCCAGTCCACAACCTAAAAAAAAACAGTTATAGAAAAAGACATGGGAAAAGTAACATTGTTGGTATTATATGGCCCTGGAATGAAGTCCTGGATGAACTAAATACTAAACACTTGCATGATATGAGAAGACTAAAAATTTAACCTAGACTGTACTCTTACATTTGCTGGTTCTCCCCCAGATTTTGGTGAATTGCAGTGGTACTGCTAAAGTTAAAATAGGCAGACATCAGACTCTGCAGGTGAAGGAAGGACACAGAGCAATAGATCCCTCTGTAAAACTCTGACTTAACATTAAACTAATGGCATGGACTTTAAACAGTAACAAGGATTTTTGAAAGGCATACTTCAGTGGAGGCTGAAATTTTTATGAAACTGCAAGAAATCTCTTTGAAAATGAAAAGACAGTAATAGTCTTGTACTCAAGGCTTCAACAAGGAATACCTGGCAAACTTTCCACTTTATGTTGCTGGTTTTTTTAGCGGGACTTGGTTGAGTTCCAGCCATGATCAGAGAGGGCCCAGAAATCTTTGAGATATTAGAAGAAGAGAAGTGAAAGTTTAACAGGTAGCTAAGCCTACTGGAATTCGTTGTCAGCAGACTCGCATCTATTTATGAGGATTGAGAAACTAAGAAGAACCATGGCTTTTGGTTTGGTTTGATTTTTGTTTCTGACAGCTTAAAATTATTCAGAAAGCTACCATTTGGGAAGAAAATGAAAGGGCTCAGAAAGGAAAGTTTCAGATATTACCCTGCTTCAAGCTGCACCAAGCTAGCTTCCGGTTTAAGCGCCCATGAAGATCTGTGGACTTTGTTATCCTTTTTTCCTGTGCCCTGACAAAAGAGAACAAACTGAGAGATGCACACTAGCAATACTTAGAGCTCCTATGACTTCTGCACCCCCCTGCGTAGGTGTGAAGGCTCAGAGCGCTACACAGCTTTGTGCAACTATCAAACAGTAGGAAATACTTTCCCTCTCTCTCTGTCCCTCCCACACCCCTCTCAAGCGAGCAGGAGGGATTGCTATGTGCTGCTTTACATAGGTGCTTGTCCCCACCCTTGGTATTGGGACAGGGAAGCCTGGCGGCAGCCCAGCCCAGTAGCACCCAGTAGGTGCTGGAGGCTGGAAGTGGGGCTAATAAGTTTCTACACCTCCTCCTTCTGCAAGAAGGGGGATTTTGCTTGGTTTCGCTCAGCTGCTCGGCTCCTGCGTTAGTGATGCTGATGGGCTCCTTTCGGCAGCTCCGCTCCCTCCCGCGGCACGCTGGAAGGAAGAGGTTTGCCTGCCAGCCTGCAGCCCAGCTAGCCAGCAGACACCGCCAGCAGCTTTCCTGCCCCGGTCAGACGGGGATGCCTGCAAGTTGAGCTGCAGGCTTCTGCTCCTGTCTTTTCCTCATGCTCCCTGGTCCCCGAGAAGGACTGTGAGGGGATGAGAAATCAACCTTAAGTGTCTCTCTGGGGCTAATGGGTGATTTTTTAAGCTAACTTTCCTGTGAGTTTAGCACAAAAAAGTAGGAGTAAAAAAGAAATGAGAGAGTTGCCATGCCCTGGGTATTTATATAAGCAGATAGTAAGCAGGGAATCTGTTTTAGGGGGCTGTTTACTGAGCTGCTGCTGCCAGTGCCTGCTCCCCATGCTCTCCCTTCTGTGGCCCGTCCTTCCTCGGCTGTGCAAGGGACAGGCATGGCCTTGGGGCGCAGCGGGGTCTCAAGTCCATGTGCTGGCCCCGCGTGGAAGACAGGGCACCAAGGGACACTCGGTGCCCAGACACAGCACCAAGCTCAGTGTTTTCCACGAACTACCCCAAACCTCTGAGCATTTCAACGCCTGTATTATGCAATACACCCTGTCTTTTAAACCACCGTGTAGCTTCCCAGCCAGCGGTCACTGCGTCTCTGCCTCTTTGCCTTGTGCTGTAAGGCTGTGAATCTGTTATAGCTCTAACCAGCAGAGCCTGACCCTTTTGTGCTTTGTTTTTGCTCTGGAGACTCCTGATTTAACACTGATGCATGTGTACAGGGTCCAGTTCTCTGCTGCAAAGCCGTCTGTTTCACCACTCCAACAGCACATGTTGCTTGGGAGGTTGGTACAGCCAGCCCTTCTTGGAAATCCCTTGCTTCCACCCAGGTAGCTTTCAGATGGCCAGAGGAAAATGAGCATCCACTGAACATCTTTGCACCCAAATTCTTGCCAACGGCTGAAATGGTCAGTGGGTGCTGTGTGCAGCCAGGTATCGTTAGACAGATAGCCAGGCAAAATTGCAAACAGTCAGACTTTCCCCAAAACACTTCATGGCATATGCAAATAGAAGACATAAAAGATGATACATTCTTTTTTAACTTAAAGATAATTTTTTACTTGCACGGTGTATTTCTTATCTCCCTTTTTCATTCTGAAATGCAGGTTTTGTTAATTTGCAGATAAGATTTGATTTTAAAGTTTGAAGGTTTTAATGTGAAATGTGAAAAAAAAAGAAAGGAAAGCTTTTGATTGTAATCTCTAGGGTCAAAAAAAAAAAAAAAGAAAAAAGATCAAAATGCTGCCATTGTAGAAACTTGTCAGAGATTTAGTTGTGACATTCAGGCATATCATTAAAATTTGCTTTACAACTGCTGCTATCGTACTTCCATGCAGTAAAGTGAAGGAAGCTGAAAGAATTATCTTTACTTTTTCCTGAGAAAATTAGCTTCCATTCCCCCCATATAAACATACTTTGAATTTTATTTTTCTCCTCATTATGTGTGATGGTTTGTCAGGCAGTTGATGTAAACATACTTAAGCCTCAGGGGCTGCCCCCAGATTAATTGGAGCAATGCAGATGCGATTAGAAGGGCTCACATGCAAGCATGACATGGGCGGTGGCAAAGCCGATTTGAGGTGCCTTATTCAAGGCTCAGGACAGGTCATTTTAGTCCCATGGTAGTTTTGCTAATCTCAAGCCTTGCAGACAAAAATTTGCATCTGAATGCAGCTGGCCACTTGGAAAGCTTCTTAATTCTCCTTCAGGCTTCCCTCCCCGCCTTTCTGGGAGAGGGTGAAGGAGCGGTGAGTTAACCATGGCCATTGTGTCAGTGGGTGCTCCTGCTGGGTTTTTGGGTTACGCTCATGCGGAGCAGTTGTTTGTGCATGTGGGCTTTCCCCTGTCACGGGAGGTCTGCTGGGGTGGGATTTGGCATTCACAGAGGTTTCTCTGCTGCCCTCCTGAAGATGCGAGGGGTTTTCCTGCCGCTGGACAGATGGGACATCTCCTGCCGTGGAGCAGCATAGGGAGGTCTCCACGTGGCCCTCACGAAATGCCAGCAAAGCCCACCTGGCACCTCCCGGACACCACTGGCAGACTTGGGGCAGCAGCCCCACATCTCTGCCTGCACTTGTTTTCTTTCAGCTTCCTCCTTCCTAGACTTATGTGCTCAGTTTTGCCCCCAGTTTGCTCTTCTTCATCTCAAATTTTGGTGGAAAAGAGGTGAATGAGGGAGATGTCAACAAAAATATGAGATGTAAAAAATATGTTGCTCTTCTAAGATGGCACAAATAATTTTAAACAAACAGGATACATGTTGAAGCTCAAAGAATAAATGGAATTTCTTAATTCCTGGGCTTTGTGTTGCGGAAGCCCTTTCTTTTGCTTTTCAACCATAGCAAATTGCAGATAACACCAAAATATTCCTTGATGTTTCTGAGGTAAATCTTGCACAGATGAATTCCTCAGCCAACCACTAACTTAAAATCCCTCTACATTAATGGTAGAGTCAGTCTCTGTTTATTGTACAATAACTGGTGCTGCAGCATAAATAAATAAAATAATACAGAACAGTCAATTCTGCTGGCCCAGCATCATGTATCAATTTGCACTAATAAGTTAATTTCCATAATTGTTATTCAGGACTAACATAATTTGAGAGAAAAGAGGTCGTAATGGTCATGATGCCCTGAGAGGATTTTGCCTTGCTGAAGTCAACACATTGAAACCTCTGAAGGATTCTGGAGAGAATAATGCCCGTAACACAATCATTCAGCTAATGTTATTACTCATTTATTTGTTTTCCATCAGTGAGATACCCAGTGACCTCCAAAACAAGACCGTGCCTTTGACACACAGCTACATCATGTTCATGCACAAATACAGGCTCGGCGGGGAATGGCTGGAGAGCAGCCTTGTGGAGAAGGACCTGGGGGTGATGATTGACGAGAAGCTCGACATGAGCAAGCAATGTGCAATCGCAGCCCAGAAGGCCAACCGTATCCTGGTCTGCATCAAAAGAAGTGTGGCCAGCTGGTCAAGGGAGGTGATTCTGCCCCTCTACTCCACTCTCGTGAGACCCCACCTGGAGTACTGCATCCAGCTCTGGAGCCCCCAACATAAGAAGGACATGGACCTGCTGGAGCGTGTCCAGAGGAGAGCCACGAGGATGATCAGAGGGATGGAGCACCTCTCCTATGAGGAGAGGCTGAAAGAGTTGGGACTGTTCAGCCTGGAGAAGAGAAGGCTCCGGGGAGATCTTATTGCGGCCTTCCAGTACCTAAAGGGGGCCTACAGGAGAGCTGGGGAAGGACTTTTTGCTAGGGCATGTAGTGATAGGACGAGGGGGAATGGCTTTAAGCTGGAAGAGGGCAGGTTTAGATTAAGCATTAGGAAGAAGTTTTTCACTTTAAGGGTGGTGAGGCACTGGCACAGGTTGCCCAGAGAGGTTGTTGTAGCCCCATCCCTGGAGGTGTTCAAGGCCAGGCTGGACGTGGCCTTGGGCAACCTGGTCTAGTGAGAGGTGCCCCTGCCTATGGCAGGGGGGTTGGAACTCGATGATCTTCAAGGTCCCTTCCAACCTAAACCATTCTATGTTTCTATGATTCTATGATTCTCTGCCTGCTCATCTTGAGACTCTAAAAGTCAATGTTAAGTCTTCCAGTGGACCTTCAAAAGCACAGCATGCATTTTTCTACGTCTATTTAAATAAGGTGGAGCACAGCAAAAGAGAGTTCTCTTTGTGCCTTGTAAAACAAATAAAACTTTCTTCAACTCGCTTTTGTCCTTCTTGCTGAGATCCCTTCAATTTAGCTAATGTTTGGCTAAGTGAAAGGGCTGAGGTGCAGTGCCGCTCGAATATAAGACCCTGTTGAGCTAACTCAAGCAACAATGACATTTTTGCAAAAACAGATATCTCATAGGGAACTGCTGGTGAAACTGCTCTACATCAGATTAGGATGTCATACGCTACATTTTATTTTGTCACTTAAAGTTAAATGCATTTGTAATACGTACAGTGGTAAAATCAAATCAGAATTTAATCCATTTTAGAAACACGTTCCATTACAGGGAGAAATGTTCACGGCAAACTTAGAATGTTATAGTGCATTTGCAGTAAATATTAATGACATTCTTTGGTGGCTTTATTTTTGCCTTTACCTTGTATATGAGATACTGATCTTTCTAAATATTCTACACAGATAACCCGATCCTTAGTACAACAGTGAAATATTTAGTAATTATGGTTTGTACAACTATGGTAGATGTTGCAGAAGAAGTTTTGGCTAAAAAGGAATAAATATATTTGTAGATTGGATTACTATGTTTTCAGTGGAGTTTTCAGTGATGATAAGGAAGTAAAAGTGTTTTGTTTGATGTTCAAAATATAAAAGGAATTGAGGTGAAAAGTAAATTTTAAAAAATAAAAAATAACTTCAAGTGGAAAGAAAGCTTAGAAGATTGTGAAATAGGCATTACTCACAGAACTTTCTAGGATCCCTCCTAGAAATAGAGACATTTACTTAACGTAGACAGAAATTTGCAGAATGCTTCAATTAAACTGAATTTGCATTTTCAATGTGAGTTAAGGCTTCGCTCTACATTTTCCATCCACTTTCTTTCAATGACTGATACTGCGAATTCACTAGAACGGGAAGATTGAAAGTAAAATAAATGAGACCAACAATAATCTTATAATATTTGTCTTGCAGGTGAATTTGGAGCGGCTAACAGAAAATACTGACCCTTGAAGTTAAAAGCATGTGAAGAAGAAAAGTGGACTTTTTGGACTAAAGGAAAGCCTCAGAGATGACCTTCTATAGGGGACACCCCCGTTGCTATTGCTGCTTCTCACTTGCCAGGCAAGAAATGTCCAGGTTGCCACCCAGATGAGTATTTGTGGCAAAAACGTTTCCAGGAGGACCTTCCTCCATGACATGGCAGTCAGACTAAAGATGGCCATGTCATCTCCTCCTGCTTCAGGATGCTCACCGATTAATGAACTTCAAATCTCCATCCACTCCCAAGGGTTTTGGTTTGAAGCTGTCTCTACAAGGAAAGCACTGCTTAAGTCGAACAGAAAAGTCATGTTAAGAGAGCTGTTGATATCTAAAAGGTACCTTGAGAAATTCATTTTGTACAGTTTCCATGGCCAGTTGGTTCATAAGATACATCACCTATGGCAAAACTGTTGCCTCCACAGGTGTAGATCTTGGTGGGCGCAAGGAAACCCCAGTACCAGTGCAAAAGAAAGTCCTCAAGAAAAATATGTATGCTGTGAAGTAAAATGCAAAGCCAGAGAAATTTGTGGAACCTTACAGAAAAATGTCAGTGCCTGAAATCTCATTTGATGGTGTTAACATTCCCTTATTTCTTCCCTTCTGTCTGATTTTGCTTCATACTCTGCTATGTCACTTTCCATTTTGCTACTCTGGGAGCAGCTCTTTGGATGTTACAAAGTCATACAAATGAAGCAAGAGCCACAGAGCATTTTGATTTTCGGACAGACATCCAGACACACAGTGGCCAGAGAAGCGTGATTTCTCTGGAGCCAGAATCCATCTCATATCCCCCAGATGATTTATCCAAAGTGGCCTTGTTGAGACCTGTGTGTCCTGAAGCACACCTTCATCTTTATAAAGGTTCACAAAAACATTTTCCTGTCTTGTTTTCAGGTATGCTAATGCAGTCTTATCTACGACCTTACTTGGACTTCAGTGGAGTAGCTGAGAGCAGAGTTGGAATGAAAATTTGATTTCTCAGCAATTCCTCTATTTTTCTGGTCAGTAAGTATATTTCATATAAAGAGCTGGAAAAAAAGGACAAGGTAAGGGGTTAACTTTTACACAGGCCTTGACCTCACTGTTTTTGTAGATACAATTTATAGCTTTCTAACAGTGGCTTAATTTACTAAAAGCATGGAGGAGCTTGGGCTCAAGGACACGGTGGTTTGTGTTTCATGCTTTCTTGAGATACCTCATTGTCTTACTTCGAACTCTCCTCAGCCTAAGTTTGGAAAGGCTGACCATAGAAAAAAGGGAACTACTGATGTTAAAAACATCCAACTTGCCACTCAGAGCCTTTCTGTTGTTTGTGTACATGCCTGGTTCCTGCTAATTGTTCTGGGAATTGCGCATCTCTGAATTGATGACAAAATGGAGTCATTTGAAAAAAAACATGTGAATATGGATTTTTTTCTGTTAGCAGTCTCTTGTCATTAAATATTTCTTTGCTTTCATCTACAACAAGCATAACAAGATCATTTTATTTACCATTCCTCACCAAGAAAAGTAATTAGAATGCAAGGTAATTTCCATAAAATGCATTATGACTTTAATATCAGTAAAAGCCACTTAAATATTAAACGCAAAAAAAAAAAAATTAGCTAAATTATCACAGAATAATATGATCAGGTTACTTTAGGAGAAAAAAGTGATAGATGTGTTTTAATAAACTGTGCAAAATTATATGTATCATATTCCTGCTTCCTGTCAATTTTATTTAGAGTTAAATGCCATTGTGATAATTAGTTGGGTTTTACTGTGTTCATTAAAAGCTTTTCTAATGATCACATAAAGGAATAAGTAAAATTAATTCTTTAAACTCAAAGAAATTCATCAAACGCGTAAACAAAAAGCTTTTGCTAAGGCACAGACACAATAGAAGATAAGCACGGAGTATGAACACAACACTCCGTCTATGAAGGCTTGCATTTTGTATCTGTGCTAGTGTTCTTGATTTACAAACAGGGACTCTGTGCATGAAGGAGATAGATAGTGGGTCAAATCCGGTAGTCCCCTTTCCAGCAAGAGTTTAAAGCCTTTTCTAGGAATCCAGGGAAGGCCCCCCAGCAAAAATGAGAAGAAATCTGACTAACATTTCTAATTTTGCATTTGTTTTTCAGGATGTGCAGACCACATATTTCAAAAATTTTCTAAGCCTGGTTTTCAATTATAGCAAAAACCCTTGAGATGCACCGTGCTAGTGAAGTCTCCTTTCATGACTTTCAGGACTAAAAACATGTTCCCAAGGAACTTTCACATCTTACTAGCATTAGAAAATTCATAAACACTGAAGACATAACTTCTGGCTGTGAGAAATTACACTAGAAGAAGGAATATGAACACTTCCAAGATGAAAAACCCACACAAATAAATTATTCCAAAATCAGAGCAATTAACTTTGATTTCTATATGCACAAAGATGGTGTTATAAGAAATAATATTTTTGAAATAACTTGCTGCATTAACTCAGTGAATTAAGCCAATGACTGCAGATGCCAATGTCAATGAAATTGCCTTTACTGGGGCGAGTGAGTCTGATTCAGAGTTCATGTCATGTTAGAAGAAGCTTCCGCATTTCAAACCAGGTCAGATCTTTGGTGAATATTAAGGAAGAAAAAGTGTAAAAACAAAGTGGTAATTGCAAAATGTAGCCATAGGGTTAATCTGGGTAAGGACCGAACAACTGAGTTCTTGAACCTTACTCACGCTTAGTACTTACACTCTTCCATTCAAAATGCTGCCAAAGCTGATGGAAAGCACCACTTCTCTAATATGCCTGCTAAATCACAGTGTTGTTTTGTTCTCCACAGCAGACCTTTGTGCTATTTCTTCTTAGAAATCCAAAGGACAGACTTGATTACAATAGCCCTGTGAACAATTCCTCCCCAAGAAGATATCAAAGTTGAGATGCAGGTAGGATCAAAAACTGAGACTCTAATAAGAATGGAGTTAATCATGTCACCTTAATTGAAAAGTAGTAATAAAAATAATTGAGTTTAATGCATAATTTAGATCATTGCATGTTAAGTTAATACATTCTGCTTAGGCTTTGAAAAAATTATTTATTTCGTGTAAAGATTTCATTTGTTTTTATAATGGAATGCTCTCCAATTGACTTTAATAACAGCAGTTTGTTAAATCAGATTTTGAATTGGTGCACAGATTTGAAGTTCATATTTTAATTTTTGACATGATATACTTAGCATTTATAGCCTGCTCTTAAGGTGGTTGAATTTGTTTTCATGAGATTTAATAATCATTGTTGTCTTATATTACAGAAATGAAATTAGTTTTCTCTGCTATCCTGATGAGAGGCAATTTGCCTTATGACTATTTTATTTTATTTTACTTTTAAAACAATGTATGACTTCTTGCTTTTGTGAGTGGATTTATTCTTCAAGCTATTGGTCACACCTCTATGACAAAATTTATGTTTATATTTAAGGTTCTTTCCAGGAAAACAGAGAAACTCTCTTGTTCAGTTACATTTTCTCTTAGTGTCTCTTCTGACCCCTATTCTTGCAGACAAGCGGTTCTGTGCAGTAACAAAGGGTTCAGCTGAATTTTCAGAAAAAAATACAGTCAGATTTCTATCACTGCTTCCTTTCAAAATTCAGTCAGCTCCCAGGTCTTTCTAATTTCATGCTGAGAGACTCCACTTCAAAAGGGTTGGGTTTTTTTTCCTTTAAAATAATTATTGAGCTAACTTGGTGGAATATCTTATGCCATTTTGTAGTTAGATACTCCGTTCAAGAAACCCTTCAGAGCCCATGCTTAACTTTAAGCAGGTGGTTACATCCTACTGGCTAAAGAGTTTAAATGCATGCATAATCATAGAGCTCATTTGTAAACAGGGATGTAAGACCAGATATGGTCACTGAACAACAGCCTGGAAGCTCAGGAGCGGCATTTGCAATTACAGCTGATGCTCTGTGTGACCTGACTTGAACGATACAGCCCCTTTTGTCTTGGGTATTCCCAGCACCTGGAAAAGGTGAGACCTCTTACACCAGGGTGCTGTGGGGCTTAGCCAACAAATCCTTCAAAGGGAATTTGAGATCCTTAATGAGTACTTAAGATATAGGTGCAAAATAGACATTATCACTATTACCAAGGACGCATGCACCTTCCTGCAATGTTTAAAAGGATGTTGTTATAAACTCTTATTCTTACCACAGTTGAGCTCTTTCCTTTCACTCCCAATAGACGTTTCCATGCCTTTTCCTACACTGATCCGATTTTCCACATTCCTTTTTCCCCTTCACTTCTCCAGTTGGCTTTTCCAAGAAGCTGAATTCCCCAGCAGCACCAGTTACTTCTGTGTTTCGGCTGCTCCCACCAGGAGATGAGATGTGGAACAAGCGGCCCGGGAAGGTGCAACTGGCACCCCCTACCCTGCCTGGTGCTGGACTAAAAATGGGGCCTTCAGATTTCCATCCCGTTGAAGGGAATGACACCCCCAGGCAGACTAATCTTAGGGAGCATGTTCTGCAAGCACTGCTTGTTTTATTAAATACTAGGATTGCATCTGCTTATGACAGAAATACAGCATGACCGAAAGCAGTGCCTTGCAGAAGAAACCTTGCAAGGCCACAAACACCTTTATGTAGCTCTGGTAGTGCTTGTCCGTGGGTGCTAGCTGCCTTTGACAAGCCCATTCACACGACCTGTTCTCACTCCTTGTGCAATTTAGTTATTCTGTGTATCTCCCTCCCCCATGCGCTTACAGCCATCATCAGTCCTTTTGATCTGTTTGGACGTGCCTTTGTGCCTCTTTCTGCTGCTGTAGCACTGCCACTCATGTATAAAGAGGAGCTATCCTCCACTGCATTTGTCTTTTGTTTTATTTTCATTAATGCTGTAGATTCCCACAGAAGGGGGAGACAGAAATGAGCCACTAGGTCAGTAATTCCATCCCTGAACATCACAGTAATGTGCCTTAAACCACACTTTCTCGTGGTTTGTCCCAAGTCATTTGCCAGGACGCAAATGATGGGGCTCCTGCAACTTCCCTTGGGAGATGATGCCACAGGAAAACAGAAAGAATTTTATTGATATTCAACAGACCTTTTCCTTTTGTTAATTTAGTACCATTACTCCGTGTTTCACCATAATCATTTTCTCCCCCTCCATGGCGCTTCCTTCTTCAAAACACTTCCAGACATTTATGTTCCTTTTTAATCATCTCTTAGTAAAGATTTTGCTTGTTTTTAGGGCTCTTCCCCCCTTGTATTCTGTCTGAATCCAGGCCCTCAGGGTCATACTCATCTTTTCATCCATAATTGAAAAGACAACCACTCTATACAGTAATGGGAGATTTTTTTTTTTTCCTTTTCCTCCTCAGCTCATGCAAGCTATACAGATCCTCACTCATCTCTTCAGGCTCTAAGACATATTGTACCACTGAATTTTAAGTAAAACTACCAGACAAGATCAATGAGCTATTCTGCTTTAAAATCTAGGGCATAAATTGGCCATCCCTTTGTACATATTTTTACCTTTCCAGCTCTTCAGCAAAATGTAGACCTATCCAACATCAAAAAGTAAAACTGAGCAGCTAGATGCTTTTATTTATAGCAGGGCTTCCCCTGCTAAAACAAAGGATGCCATTTGCACAGCAACATCTCAGAGCAGAATTTTAGCCCAGTGACTTTTACAAAGGCACCTTTTTGCTTTTTCACAAAAGGCAACTGTTATTCCAAATCAGAGAACCAGCACAAGGCGTATGCACCACTTACACTCCACTTGGACACCCTGAAATGAAACACTGTGGACTGTAGTGTTGCAGAAGCACTGTGTAACACACAGGAAAAATTTACCTAGGTGGCACTGTCCCATCAATACAGTCCCAAGGGATGGGTTTGGCGTGGAGTTGCCTGGGTGAACCACCAGTGGATCCACTATTCGGTAGGAGAGAATGCTACTGTGGGAAAGAAAGAGAAGTCCCTTCCAAAAAGTCTTTTCTGAAAGAAGTATTTTTACAAGTAGGGAAACATAATTTCTTTTGGGTGCACCGTGATGTTAAGCAAGGTTCAGCAGTGGCTGTCCACCGGCTAAGGGAGTCAAACTGCACTGGATATTTCACATTTGCTGTGGGCTAAGAACATGCACATTGGTACCGCGGGTCAGGTGTAGATGGCAACTGCAGGCACAACACCGACTTGTCGGCCAGGCTGAGCCCTTTGTCTTAGAAGCAGTTGGATTTTGAGATGGTCTTTGGTAACATGTATAGTTGGGTACACGGCTCATTACAACAGTTTGCGTGGACATGCTTTTAAATAAGCATAGAAAGAATTACAGTAATGTGGTCATTGGTCAGTTGTAAATACCCACACAAAAAATCTAGCTCAAAAACAGGAAAACTGTGTAGGGCAAAGGTATCATGACACCAGTATTAACCACATTTAAAAAAAAACCAACTTATCCTATTGTTCTTTTTATAATCCATCAAAACTCCATAAACATCAGTCGTCTTTCTGAGAAATGCTCTGCTTTAAGAGAAAGAATGAGCACCTAATTATCTGTTTACAGAATATCCACAGGTTTTGAAAGGTGAAGGAAGAAAGGAAGGAAGGAGGGAAGGAAGGAAAGAGGGAAGGCAGGCGAGTTCTTTTTTATTCTGAAAATAGCTTTCCTGCAGGGGTGGGGGGGGTGCTCCACTTTGAATTTGCCAGCAACAAGTAACACTGCGGTGGGAGCCGCATCCTGTGCTATTCTGTCACCCATGTGACGAAAAGTGACAGACGAAATTAGCAATGAATCATCACACGTGTGTTAGCTGGGTGCTGCAGTGGGTGCTGGCATTTTCACGAGCAAGCTTCTGGCTGTTGGCTACCTCTTATGTAGGAAAAGAAAAAGCAGGTATTTTATTTGTGTCTGTGGGCAGAGAGAAGGAACTCATTAGAATGTGACAAGTTTCTGGGCTGAGTGATACAGCACATGTAATCTCATTATCTCTGCTGGGGAATGGCAGGAGTACGCGTGTAAAACAAGATTTTATGTGTATAGTTCAGTCAGTGAGGACTAATGGATTGATAATGGGCTGTTTTTTGCTGTTCAGATTTTGGCTCGCATCCACAGTGGGGGTACGTTGGAGCAGATCCACTGAAGCACACTGATTGATACTTATGCTAGATGTAAGCTGGAGAGTGTTTAGACTTATTTTCCATTCAGTGCATAACTTATTACACTGTTGTCTCTAAGTTTACCCATGCAGGTATTACAAATATAGTCAGATATCATGACTGTTTGCATTCCTCTGAAAAATGGATGGAAAGGTTCGCAGGCTCAGAGGAAAAAAAAAATGGATTTGGGGGTGGGAACTCTGTGACAGTTAAGGAGAAAGGAAGCTGGTTTTATGTGAGAGGGAAGGAAAGGCTCCATGTTTTACAGGAGAAGCCAAGAATTCCTGTGGGACATCCCTGTCTCAGGAGGCCATGCTTTAAGGAGAAGGAAGATTTAAGAGCACCACAAGGAAAAGAAGGCAGGAATATGAGCTATATTGTCTTTTACCCACATCACTGTATTTCTTGCCATGCCAAAAGAGTGATTTGTTTCTGTAATTATATGTCCCTGCAAGGCCTCCATAAACACAAAATATCCATCATTTGGGAAGTCTGAAGAAAAGATAAACTATTGAGTCCTCCTGGGACTACTCAATCCTGAACCTGACTCCTTTTCCAGCTGGGTAGCAAACTAAGAACCTTTGCCCAGGACAAGCTGCTTAAGTGTGTAGACAGAAAGACGGTGCTACAGGCTGCTACGACCACAGAGAGTGCAAGAGCACACAGGTCTGCAGTTATGGGTTGCATCCTTTGCGTGCGAGTGAGCATCCAGCTGGGAAGCCTTCCCACTTGGTGACTATCACAGATACCAAGATGCCATAGGAATCACAGTCTCTCTGCTGTTTCCAAGGAAAGAGAAGCTAGATCTCTGCCACAAGCTACAACTTTGAGCTGAAAACAGATACATGAAAACCAGTGCTCTTAAGCGCCATAGGTAGTTTTGCTAAATTTGACGTGAGCAACTTACAATTGTGTGTGTCAGTAATACAGCCAAGACTGTGAGAGGTTGGCTCATGACTGGGCAGGAACAGCCCTACAAGTGTCCAAGAAACTTGGTTTTTCATAGCGTCCATCTCCGCACGAGGCGCCTGATGGTGCAAAACACACTTAAGGCTGATCAGAGAGACATTGCTCACCCTTGGAAGAAGAGATGTGCCAGCCAGCAGGGACAGCTGGAGCCCAGCCTCCAAAAGCCCATTCCCACACAAACACGCACCTTTCACTGCTTTGTGGGTGCTTCATCTGCATCACGTGTGTGCAAGGTCTCTCCCCCCGTAGTCACAGGCCAACTGTACACCCAGGGGAGAAGATTTCTCCTCGAGAGGCAGAGAAGAGAGATGGGGACAGCAAGGGGCTCGCAGAGTCCACTCAG
Source organism: Pluvialis apricaria (assembly GCA_017639485.1). Lineage (NCBI taxonomy): Eukaryota > Metazoa > Chordata > Aves > Charadriiformes > Charadriidae > Pluvialis > Pluvialis apricaria. Next base: position 14,590,508 of record CM030012.1, read on the forward strand.
CACCTTACAGCTCATTGACCTGTGTGCGGCAGCTCGAGCTGGATAAGGAGTTGGGAGGACAGTGAAACCCACCCTCCAGATTCTTCCTTGAACACCCTGTGCAGCTCCAGGTATGCTTATTTCTCAATTAAGATGTTGCAAATTGTGATATCAGCCAGGCTGACAGAGCTGTGCTCGTCATCACAGACAATCCCATCAAGGCACAGCAGAGAGGAGCTGAATCATGTCCAGACTTAGACACCCGTAGATATGTCATGTTTTCTGTCCATTTGCCAAAATGTGCCATTATAGGCTGCAAAATCTGCAGCACTAATGTTGCTGTCACTCTGTTCTGCTGCTTTCCCTCCTGTACCTTTTATTTTGCTTTATAGCGTTACATGACATAGCATAATGCATTCACATTTTTTACAACAACAACAACAGCAAAATCTTCCTTTGGATCAATAGCAAGTGTAGTATCGAATTGATATTCTTGGCAGCATAGCAAATAAGCAAGTGCCTGCAGTCAGAACGTGTCAGCAGCTTCGGTAGCTGTGCGGTTCCTCCCGTAAGTGGAAGCTCTTTTACCTGCTCCTTATGAAACGTGTGGGCACTAATTTCAGCAGGCATTCCCCAAAGGCTGAGATACAGTAAAAAAATTAGGATATACTGGGGAATGAACAGACAATGGTTATGTTTTAATCCCTTTATAATATTTGTTTGCACCCACGGGCCTTAAGCTCCCAGCACTTGTGGTGGGGGAATTGTCTGCCACCCCTCAACTCGGTCTCCCTCGATGTGCAGGGACCTCCCACAGTGAGACTCCCACAGTGGATGGCAGCTCCAGACCCTTGCCCTACCTCCCGTGGTGTCCTCCGTACATCTCACAGATGGTTGGTCCTTTGGGATTGTTCATGCTTCAAAATGCTCCCCATGTTTTTGGGGAACAGAGGTGCAACTGTGCTCAGTGAGGTTGCTTTCAATGTGGCCCATCCACAGACTCCTGCTGACGGAAATCGCACTGATACACTGAGATGTTTTTTCTCTATAAGTTACTTCTTTTCTCATCCAGTGTCTTACCTGGTGCTTGAAATATCCACCAACAAACCAAATTGTATCAGAATCCTGTGCAAAAATAATGGGATTAATCATACATAAAAGACTTAAAAAAGCTAATTTCAGAGCAAGACAATGGATGAGCTGTATTAAAAATAGGCCAGTTCATAGTCTTATTGTTCACAGTCTTCCACCTAGTGTCTTGTTGTCCTCTGGTTTGATTCTTCTTGTAACCTGTGCTTCCTCCACAGCTGGCTCTTGACTGTGCTGGTGAAGGTGAGCTAACACTAACTTCTGCTGTTAACAAGCTCTGCAGTACAAAAACCCATTTCTATCTGCCGAACCATGTCAGTTTTATCATGGCATAAGTATTGTGCTTCCTGACACAGCTGACATGGTATCTTGGGTTGTGATGTGAGTTCAAAGCTTATTTGCTTTGGAAATTTCAGTGGTGTTTTCACTGAAAAAGTCTTCCATTACCAGCTCTTGAAAAGTAGTAAATCCCACATTTGCATTTTAGCAATCAAAAGTCACTCTGAATTGCAAAATGAGCAAGCCATTCAGAGATGTTTGTTTTCCAATGAAACTTAAAATTATTTTTAATTATTTTTGTTATGTTGTTAATGTGAAAATATAATTCCTTATTAATCCATCAAAACAGATTGCACAGCTCATAAATGTCTCCTTGGCTTCACATGACTGTCTATTAGAAACAAAAACTAGGTGGCTTAAGACCACTTACAGTGTCAAGTGAGTACCCAGAAAATAGCTGAAATAATTCTGTCTCCTTAGCCTCTATTTGGCCTTCTTTGGTACATGTGTCAAGAGGTTCCCCTTGAACTGGAATTAGCTATTTTGGGGGATGAATCTGGGTGAACAGCGAGGGACCTGATGTCCATGCTCTGTCCAATGCCCTCCTGTGTATGTTATAGAGGAAAGTGGATTCTGCCCCTGCACGAAACTTCATTTGTGTATTGCAATGATGTCCATCAGATTTGTTCTTTGAATATGGGAAATGGTATAGGAGAATAAGTGTGCTGGAGTGTCAGAAATCCAAACCCAGGCATTTAGCCCTAATCCCTCCTTGTCTGAATTCCTCACTTGTGGAATAGGGCTAATATTCCTTCACCTCCCAAGGATGTTATGGAAACACATTAAGAACTGTGAGACAAACACCGTGGTGTGGAGGACTTCAGAAAAGCCCAGAAGAAAACTGGCAGTTTTGCGGGCAGACACAACTCAAGCAGTGGTCAGTGACTATGGCTGGGGCCAAACCCTGAAGAGTGGTAAAGGGGAGGAAATAATGAATTTATTTTTTTCTGTGAGCACGTCCCTTCTTGTATACTGAGTGAGGCAGGAAAAAATAGTATGAAGTCATTGAATTAAGGACACCATCATAAGAGGAGCAAATTAGCATTGTGTAAGCAATGTTGCTGGAAAGCAGATAAAGGAAGATGTGAAACGAGAGTGCCATGTGCTCACCAAGTGCTTTCAGCCATCCCTCTGAGGAAGGGGTGGTAAGCGTAGGAGCTATAGTTGTGTTTTTCTGCAGGATGAAGCATGTTTCTACTAGCCACTATATTTGATCTCTCCAGCAAAATTAGTGGGGAAAAATCTGTGAAGAACCCCAATATTTGGAAACCTGACAGGATCTAGGCAGGAACCACATGTCAAACTACTCAGCAAGATCAGGACTTTCATAGCTGCACTTATGCTGAGCCAAAATACAAAATGCAAAAAATCCTGGAGGCATCTAGAAGTGTACCTCCCTATAAATGCAGACATAATTGTGAGAATGGGAAATTTTTTTTTTGTGATTGTTTCAGCTGAGTTCCCTCAAACTGCAATACAATATTAGTAAACTAATTTGGTCAACCTTCTTTTTTAGGCTCACTTTTTCTTTTCAATCACCTTAAGGTAGATTCTCTGACATCTGCAGGATTTCTCTCTGTGTGGAAAGACACACAACACAGCTGTTGGTTCTCACGACTCTTGCAAAAATGGGGTACCTTTTTAGACATCAAGTTTGGTTGAAATTGGTCACAGGCTCCAAAGTAACTGGGCACGAGATGCAAACTGCCTGGCAGACACAAAATGACTGTATAACACCTGTTTTCTTAAGACACCACGTTCAATGATTATTATGAGAGAATGAATAAAACATGGAAGAAGAAGAGAGTAGGAACTGGACATGATATTAATATCTAATTAGGCTGAGGAAGGAGATATTCATCCTAAAGGCAGCCATCTGAAAACCTGATATGAAATGAAATTGGGTACAAACTAAATTCTGTCCTCTTCAACCTGCTCTGCTCAGTTCCTCGGAAATATCTTCATGACCCAGACCTCTGTCATTCTTAATAAGGAAGGCTTAACACCCTCCAGAGGGGGAAGAACAGGGAAACCTTTCTCTGCCTCATTACCTTCCTATATATAAACCTGTCATCCCAGGGAGCCAAGAACTGAGCTTGTGACTCAAACCCAGATCCCACACTGTGAGAGCATCGTGTTTATCATGTATGTGAAGCTGACTGAGATTTTTATTAAACTGAAAAGCAAACCAATGAAAAACAATTAACAGAAAAGAGCCGTGCTGTATGAATATGAAGGTCTTGCTTAACGCAAATTCAACTTGCTATTGATAGCCACTAACTGCTGTTCATTTAGATAGCTGCAAGGAATACTGGGCTTTCCAAACCATCATGGGAGTATAATTTTTAGGCTTTGAAAGTAAGCCTAAAAGTAAATTGAAAATATTTTCATAAAATGTATCATTCTAATTCTTGTATCAACAAAATTATGTGTTTCACTTTCCATTCCTACCTTTTAAACTTTCTTCTTTCTGCCCACAGGATAGCTGCAAATGTAGTTAAAAAAGGATGTTTTAGTGTTGCCTTAAGAAGAAGCCATACTTTGGTCTTGCTTTCTGAAAATCAAAACGCATGGCTCCAATGAATTAGCTCTGGTCTTCATAGGGCATAGGGTAACCTTTCAGTTTTGTATAAGCCTTAGTTGGTAGCACAATGAGTACGGGCAGAGCAATTGCTGGGCCAACAGATGTGTAGGGTAAAAGCTGGGGCGGAGATGTGAGTGAACATCAGGACTGAAGACATAAACATTCACTAGGGAAAAGCTGGACTTGAATGGCTGGAATGATACCTGCTCTACTTTTCTGGCATTTCAAGAGGTTCTTAACTCTTCCCTATTCCCTTTCCCTGCTTCCTCTGTTTCTGACCACCACAGTCTTGCTAAATTTTGAATCAGCTATTCAGATGCCTGTGCTGTGAAGAACTGAACCCCTGGAAGGAATTTGGGAACAATAATCTTTATGAAGAAAAAACAGGTTTTCCCTATGTGATTTTAGCTGTGCTGACAAGGCAGAGTCAACAATCCTGTGCTGGACCTTGAAGAGGAGAGTACTCACCCAGAACTTCAGACTATATTGAGTTCAAGCCCCTTATACTCCTTGGTGAAAGTTCAAGACAGAATGGCAGAAATGCTGTTCAGCCTTCACTCTTCTCATTCTCACTCACCATTCCCACCTTAACCAGTCAGGGCAACATGTGTTTGACGTTTTCTTCCAGCTGCCTAATCTCAGCATATTGAGTCCTGCAGCCATGGTGGAAATTCAGTTGCTATCTGCTAGACTATCTCCTAACCATGAGAATGTAACAATGTGGGAACTTAAAGCTTCAAATATACTGATGCAATAGGCAGGCAGGCATACATTTTTTCAGCAGTCTAGTAAACGTGGGCTATTTCAGGTAGAGATAATACAAGGGCCTTATTGCAATGGTTTCTGTCCTCAGCTGCCCATCCTGCATGGCTCCATCCTTTGCTTGGAAGAACTCGCCTAACGCTGCAAGGATGGATGAGGTGCTCATGCAGCAGCTGCTGACTAGCTGTAGGTAACAGCTTGCAATGTGCGTACTGAATAGTCTTAAGTTGGTGCCTAGACTGGGCTGAAAACTACAAAGGGTCAGGACTGCTATGCCTGCAGGGTCCCTACAGTGGTGGGTGGACTCGCTGCTATCTCTGCTGTGGATGTCCAAAGCCATCCCTGAACAAGGCCCTCATCTTTTGGTTACCACACAAGCCATATGGTTTTCAGAAGACAGCTGCTTTGGTATCTCTGAAAAAATATTTATAAACAAGATTTCCCCAGACTGAGGTATGGGAAACCCAGCAAACCCCTTGGGAAATGTTGGCTCAAGCAGCTAAATGTACACAACATTTCTGAATATCATTGAACTGTAGATGTTATTGCTGAGCATATGAGTCAAATATGCTCAGTGTGTCAAAAATGAGTTAGGAAAGTGCTGTAGTTGCTGTTTATGCCAAAGGCTCCTTCAGTTGACAGCTTTAGATATCTTAAAAGCATAAACATTTTAGCAGACAACAAGTTGCATTTCCTAAGCTAACAGCTTTTTAAAATTATGGAAAAGAAACCCATAAAACGCTTATGTATAATTCTCCTCCCTCACATTCACTTTAAAGCACTTTAGCAAAGTAACTCTCCCCCATTGTGGTAATAAGAAAAGAACTTGTTTGCAAATTGTACACTGAAATTTAAGTTACTGGGAGTAGCAACAGGTTTGTAGTGACAGGTCACTTTAGATTGGAGTTTAATTTATGAAGATTGCTTTACCTGAGGCTATGGTAATCTATGCCTTTGGAGTAATTCACCCTCTGCCTCATTTCGAATGCAGTCAAAGACTGTCGTATTTCACTATGACAATGTAATCACAGATCCACATTAAAAAGTCATTATTGTTTAGAATCCAGCTTGGTTTGAAAAACACTTACTATAAAATTCAACAGCCTTTGTAAATTACCCAAAGGTTTACTCAAGAATACAAGGTGCAGTGATTTAAATCTGGAACTTACTACTTTATTGATTATATGGGATTTTTAGGTCACTGCATTTACGGGAAATGATTAGTGAGTAATCAAAGTAATAAACTCCTTGATGTTGGTTCATAAATAATTATGAATTGAATTTTCTTTATCAAGTATTAGATAAAAACTGAGTTAGCCATAAGATATCTCTTAGTTAATTTTTTTTTCCTGCAACATTCTAAAAATCAACAGTGACGGAACCAACCATAAGCATAATTTCCTGATCTCTATCTCTCTTGTTTTTTTAAACTAGAAGAAATGTACTCTCACAGATATATCTACTGCACTCCTTAGATCAAAGTTTTGCACTGAACCTAAAACTTAGCTACCCTTTCTTTTTAATTCTACACTGACTTTTCTGGCACTGTCACAGATAGATTCAATCTACTTTGTGATGCATTAAGTCCCAGATTTATGTTCTAACTAACATTCAGCCATTTACCCATCGCTGTACACATGGTGATTATTGAACTCCTACTTAACTTTATATTGTTCAAGACCCTTCTTCTTCATAGTTTTTTTTCCCTGCAAATTGAGAGAGTTTTAGCCCTGACTATTGTGCAAGAGTTTAAAACCGTAATAAAAACAAATGATGCAATGAACCAATTAAAATTGTTGTATATATTTTTTTAATTAGACATTTATGAGCTGTGAATTGGATCAGATATTCCCAATGCACATGACATGCTGACATATAATAGCTGCTTTTGGGATAGCAGGTTAGCTTTTTATGAATGCAAATAGGGGTAGGTTTTCTTTTTTAATTAACTTTAGGAATAATTTTCTTTTCTCTATTTACAATACAGGTAGACACTTCAGTGTAGCTTACTCAGAAGGTTCAAAAGCATTACATTTAGTAGCAGTTGTGTTCAGATTTCAATAAAGCCACCTTACATAAGAAGCATTTCATGTTTTGGACTCCAGGAAAAAGTGAATATTAAAAAGCTTGTTTGCACAGAGATAGGTTCATTACCATGCTAGTGTCTGAACATGCACAAGAACAAATTCTTGCTGGTAAACGAAATCATGTGGACACTGTTGTGCCTCCTGCCTGAAGCAAATACTTCTGGATTGAAAACCATTCTCTCCTCCGCTTTTTTTTTTAATGCTGTGACTAAACTGGGCTTTGGACAGTTTTGTCTCTCAGAACTTGTTCTCAGAGCTGCTCTGTCCATGTCCCAATGACACTAAGGATTTTGACTTCTGCACTGTGGGTTAGTTCAACTTTTAGTACCTTCCAGCTTTGTATGCCTCAGACAAGCAAGTGATCTCCAGTGCTTCACACAGTGGCATCAGACATATCAACATGATTATCAGAAGTATGTTCTTCTGAAGGGTCAGCTTCTATGCGCCATGTTCATGGCATGGTGTACAAATGCAATACTCAACATCTTACAGACCATATGGCCTGAGACAGCTTAGGGGACGTTGTGTGTCCTGGTGGACATGATGTTAGGACTGGTATTGCTCTTACCCAGTCTGGGTGCTTTGGGAAATCTCCTTTTTTTGTCTGTTGTCTATTTGGAATAAAGTTGGCATTGTTTAAAGTTTTATATACCTCACAGCTTGCTGAATAATTGTGAAGTTATCATCTAAAGAGAATTAGACTGTCAAGTATTAATAGTGACCTGCAGCCATGGTTCTGAAGGAAATGGTTGTCTCTTTTTGTATGGTTTAGTCAAATTATCACAAATAAAATAAAATTAATAACTCTTTGTGAACTGGAAAAAATAAAATGCATATGTGTGCTTAACAGTTATCAGAAATAGTCGGCACTAGAACTAACAAAACAATTGCTGCAAGACTCCTGTGAAGACAGAGTGAGCAGAGATACCCATTGATGATACCTAAATAATTTCAATGTGCAATTCTGAAAAGAGTTAATTAAAGATGAATAGTTACTTTAATCGGTGCCAACAAGCTGCTATTCAGTCCAACACAATAACAACAATAGTAAACAACTGTTGCAACTTTCTCACGTGGATCCGCAGACGTGTGCCAGAGCAGAGAAGCTTAACACTGCCCTGCTGAGTTTTGGCCTTTGTGTAAATCTGCTCTTGAAAACTAAGCAGCAGCGAGGGGCTTCAGAGGAGCTGCGCTGCTTTCCCCGAGCCAGGACAGGGCTGCCGTGGGGCTGGCCGAGCCATGCGGCCATGCAGTGCACAGCGTGCAGTGCCCTGCAGAGGCTCTGACCCCGCTGTGGGCTTGCTCTGTAGGGACATCACCCTAAAGGACAAGTTCTCACCCTCTGCAGCCAGACTTTGGAGTAGAAAGGAATGCAATCAAACGAACAAGCATCTGAAGTGATCAGCTTGGAGGTAGCCATTTTAATAAGGAAAGTCTCTATTATCTTTCCTAATATTGAGTTCGTTTTCAGTGTACAAGCATCCTACTTGATTTGAGCAGGGACCCGCTCTAATCACACTTCATATTAAATCTCCATGTATAATTCTAAAAGGGTTAATAATGAGGAATAGTTATTTTAATCAATGGTAACAAATCACTATGGAGTCCAACAAGACAATAGATTCAAAGCACTTTTTGAAGACCACTTTCCCAACAAATAAGAAATTAAATCCATGAGTTACAGCTCTAAATTACTCTTGTATGAATTACATTAAAATGGGCTCTTTAACATAAAGGGCAGCATCGTTTTTTCCCACCGAACATGAAATCATTCTTTCAAATAAATGGTACTCTCACTGGGTTGGAGGCAGTGGAGCTTCCATGGGCTCTTGTAAGTCAATCTCGGAAAAGCAGTTTTCCTTCAATTTTCTTTTAAACCCGTTCCTATAAAATAATCTCCTTAAGTTGTGACAAATCTAGTCCTGAGCCTGAACCTTCCAAAACCTAGCAGGATTGGGCTCTGAAAGCAGATTTTGTAAGCAGGTAAGTTGCATTCCTGTGATAGCTGTAGCAAGAGAGTAAATAATTCTCCTCAGTACAGTTTGCGATAAAATAAGGTACCGCTGAGAGATGTGACAAGCCTGCAGTTTGAAGAGGTGGTGGCTAACATCTTATTAGCATAATTAGCCAACGATGCTTTCTTCATGAATATCAGTTTCTAATTGAGGTACAGCTGTTCCTTGGAAGTCCTACCTCAACTAGAACATGGCATCTGATTGAGAGGGACTAGGGCTTTTATTCCTACAGTAATGCCACCCTGGGTAAACACCTAATTGACAGGAGTAATTAACTACAAGAGGGCAAATTTCTGTGTATGTCTAGCCATTTCTGTGCCATTGCTGTGATAACAACTTCCCCCAACAACAAACCCAATCACAGGGAGTAGGCACGAGGACCAGGGAGAAGGCAAATGTTGTTTCAGACCAATACAACAGCTGACAACGATAGTTACACAGTGCTGTAAAGAATAAAAGCATACACTGACTGCTAACACTGCTCTTGTTCTTGATTTTATTTGACACTAAGCTACTGGGGTTATTACAGCTTTCCCTGTTGTCCTCACACACTCCCACCTGCCGCTGCAGGCTATTCATCGGCACTGATATGATTCACAATCCCTTCGCCTGCCACTTGCTTGGACAAAAACCCAATCAATTCAAACCAGTAATAATCTATTGTGATTTAAGGGCATGGGTGTTCAGGCTCTATGTTACTCGGTGATGCATTAGGACATCTTTGCATACCCAGCCAGGTATAGATTAAAATGCAATGAAGCGGAGCTGGGTGAGGGTTATACTGATTTTATGCTGATGTAACAACCTCCTGGCTTGGGAGCAACCGCAGGACTAAGCCCTGAACTTCTCATGGGGGACGTGGGAGTCTCAAAAGGCCCCAGTGGATTCCACAACCAAAGGATCAGGCGTATTTGTCTCACATTTGCCATGTAAATGGCTACTTATGATGTTCATATTAGAGGAGGGCTAAGAGTTCCCAAGGCATAGCAAAGCTTACTATAGCAGGTAATTATGTGCCAATCTGTCCTCTGTTATTGATTACTACTTTATTTTCTGGGCTATTTCTGTGTATTTTGTTCTCCCCAGACTTTGCTGCTCCTTGAATAATATAATGCTTACATTAGTTTTAATGAATGTTAAAGACCTGTTCTGTACATAGGATGCAGTACTTTCACATGGCTTATGACTGAATTGATTGATAGCAGTTTCTGGTTTCTCCCTTTAAAAATAATAATAAATAATACATTTAAAAGTCCTTTGACACATGATGTTGATAACATTTCATGAATGCCTGCCTGGGCATAAGGTTACATGCAATGGACAGGATTAGTTCCAGCATTCGTTCATCCAAATCTCAGGAATGATAGCTTAAACAGTTAGGTCAACAGTCTGAGTGTGTGCTTTGGCACGAGTTAATGTTCATTTGGGCCTTATCTAAAAGGAGCCAGGTGTTAGTCTAAATTGGCAAAATACTGCTTAATCCCATTGATTTAGATAGCTTATTTTCCTTTCTTTCCCACAAAAGGAAAAGATGAATGAATTCAAACTATGCAGATGATGGACTCTTATTCAGAGCTTTTGGACAGATTTAGTTAGAACACTTCTTGTACATCTCAATAAGAGCATAGGGTGGTTTAGCTTCTGTGTTTGCTCTGTGCTGGACTCTTACATCATCCCACACCCTCTCATCTATATTTAACATTTATAGGAATGAAAAAATAAAGAAAATATCCTAGGATGAATGATTAGAAAAATCTCCTCTTTCCTTTACACACGAGTAGCACAGCGGGAATTTAAGTGATACATGCAAAAGAAGGGAAGGGCAAGTGTGCTGGCCAGAGTGCTCTCCCAGCACTCTTCTCTGATGGATTATTTTCTATGAAGCGACCTTGGTTTTTCTTCCAACGCGGTGCTCAGTGACTCAATATTTCCTAAGAATTTGATTCAACCGTTGCCAAATGTAGTTGTTTCTGGGAAGGAAAGCAGCAACTATTTCTGCAGTTTCTGCAGTATATATATAAAAGAAACAAAAAAAAATATCTATAGACAGGAAAGAAAAAAACCTCTCAATGCTATTAAAATAGTGAAGAAATTTAAAGCAATAAGATAAATGGAATGGGGAAATATCCCTTCCCTCACATGCAGCATCATTCATGACCCTGACGACCCTTCTCACCTTCCCCACGGCTTGGCTGTGCATCATAGTGAAGTGGCATGCCAGGGCTGGATGTCCTACAGCTGCATCAGAGCCTGGGGCAACAGAGGAAAGTTGTCTGTAGGTCAAAGCATCTGGTCCTGAAGCTTCTGCATTTGCACCACAATCACCTCAGGAGCTTAGCTTCATTCACCACCAACACTCGGAGCAGGCATGATCTCTGCTACTGCTGGGGAAGAGTCATCTCCTGATGCTGTGCCCCACTGACGCTCTAGCTCCTCTGATGTTACATCTCCATAACAGGCTACAGTTCATGAGACCTCCACTTACAAATAATCAAGCTAGAATGGCATAGTCTCCTCTAAAGTCTCAACCCCAGAAATACTTACATATTTGTTTAATTTCCTAAACATTGAAACTTCTCACAGAATCACAGAATCTCCTAGATTGGAAAAGACCTGTAAGATCATCTAGTCCAATCATTAACCTAACACTGACAAGACCACCACTAAACCATGTCCCTAAGCGCTGTATCCGCACGACCCTTAAATACCTCCAGGGATGGGGACTCCACCACTGCCCTGGGTAGCGCGGTCCAATGCCTGATGAGCCTTTCAGTAAAGAAATTCTTCCTAATATTCAGTCTAAACTCCCCTTGGCGCAACTTGAAGCCATTTCCTCTTGTTCTATCACCTGTTATGTGACAGAACAGGTCGACCTCCACCTCTCTGCAACCTCCTTTCAGATAGTTGTAGAGAGCAATAAGGTCTCTCCTGAGCCTCCTTTTCTCCAGGCTAAACAACCCCAGTTCCCTCAGCTGCTCCTCATAAGATATGTGTTCCAGACCCCTCACCAGTTTTGTTGTCTCAGGACAGTCAGGTTAAACATGTACAATAAAAGAAGCAACAGATTAAGGGTTAAAGAACTGGTCAGACCTGGTCACTGTTGGCTTGTGAGAGAAGAAGTTCAAGAAGCTACAGGTGAAATGAGGTGTATCAGAAAGTAAAATATACAGCGTTTCTGGTTATCTTCAAATGTCTTCTGATAATGGCTATCTGAAAAATAGAAGTTGAAAGATCACATTTTTCCTTATTTGAGTATTTCTAGGCCAAAATTTATCAGTTTTAATTAGTGATATAGAAATGCAAAAATTAATAAAAAAATCAACTGGCAACGTTCTGCATTGAAAAATAGCCAGGGAAAGTCCCTGAGAGCTATTAATTAAGTTTCTAAATATGTGAACACCCACACATACCTAAGGGGAGTGGAGAAATCAGTTCCCTGCCAGCTTTAGCTTCAATTCATTTTCCCATTTTGCACCTACAAGTTTGCCAGCATAAATATTTCCTGGGGTCATTCAGTCAGCAAAAAGTAAAAATGGCAGCAGTTGGTTGTCAGTCAAATCACACCCATGTTGTCTTACTTGCCTTCACAAACATTTCTGGCATTTCCAGCAATTCAGAGGCACGTGTTTTGGATTGCTTTTGCAGCTATATGTTGAAAATTTACACAATATCTAGAGACTTCTTGGGTCAAGTCTTCAATATACACCTCCTCTGAAAGCCAGTATGAAAAAAATATGAAACTAGATTGACCACTGGCTTGAACCAATGCTGTACTTCCTATTGTTTTTCTCTTAATGAGATTAGTGCTGATAACTCCCATGGCACGTTAATAATTTACCCAGGCTGAGGCTCTCAGCTTTTGCCATCCTGAGGAGGACTGGGATGAAAAGGTTATATCCTGGCTGGATATTGCTAGTCATGCAAAAGCATGTTTTGGACAGAAGGTGGTGATAACACCAACACTGGTGTTGCACTCTGTCCACCCCCAAGGAAGAAGAGGGCTGGGGACACTTCTCAGCCTGAATTCTCACTCCTCCTGCCTCAGAATGTGTTGTCGAGGGAGCTAATTGCACAAGGACTAATCACACAATCACAGATTACTGTGATGTTTTATTAAGGCAAAGCTTTCTGATAGGGGCAAACACCCCCTCTCACGTATAAAAGGTGGAAATTCTTTACAACTCTTCCCACATTTGCTTTTTATTTTCATTCTAACTACAGGTTAAGTAGTAATGATCTGGGCATAGGGCATTTTCTGAGGATTGATGATAGACTGACAGGCGTTTATGGCCAAAGGTGTAGCCAAGGGTGCCATTAGTCCCAGCTGGTCATTAATCCCTGAGAATGCCCTGTGCTGAGGTTGCTATTGCTGTTATTAGATGAAAATGAGAGCAAACACAGGACTATGGATTTATTTATTTTTTTAATTGGTGATGCCGTTATGATTGGAATGTGTAAGGTGCTTCTAGGAATTAATGACTTACACGTTAAGTAGTCTGATTACCTGAATTATCTGCACACTGCATGAAGCAGGTTACAATATTTAAAACATTTTACACTTTTTTTTTTACTTCATTAAAAAAAAAACTGTGCCAAGCTAACACAGCTTTTTCAAAACTGGAATTCCCAACTAAGCCTGCATGCAACCTGTTCTCTAATTTCACAAGTTGAAAAATACACAGAAGAAAAATAGTTTCAGAAGCAGCATGCAGATGTGGATTTCCTCCCTGGAACTGCCACCCATGATGAGGGCTACTCTGGTAAAAGTCTGAGAGCTCCCCAAAACCTTGAATCGGGGAGTCCGGATTATGAGGGCCCTGGTTTTCTATACACCTATTTGAGTTAACCCCCTGTTAGTTAGGCAACTCCAGAGTAACAGGATCAAAAAAAGTAGCAGAATGCCTAGGAAGCAGTCTGGAGTTAGCCAACAGGGAACGCGATGCACGGGGAGCTGCTGCCTCTCTCTGGATGTAGGACACCACACAACAGCCCATGAAGATACCTTGGCACTCTCTGCTAGGAAGGCTCTCCTGAAAACGGCTGTTTTAACCCTTTCTTGTTATAGTGGGGTGCGGTTTATCCTTTTAAACCAGAGGTTGTGGTGATGCTGAAACCACATCTATTTTATTCTATAAAGAGCCACTGATTGAAACAAACAAACAAAAAAATGATCTTGAGTACTGGGAAAGAAGCCATGGTTAAATTCTCCCTTGGTAAATTATGTCTGGATAGCAAATAGAGGTTTCTTGTCTTTGAAGGTCTTGAGCAGGGGTAGGGGCAGAGAGGCAAACAGCAGAGCTAGTTTTAAGATATGCTTCATGGCTTCTTCAAAGGAGGTATATGGCATCATCATCTGCAAAAGCAGGGAACTGGATGCCAGAGCACAGGAGCCTAAGAAAAGGTGTACTGTTCAGATGAATTGTTCACCTAGCCCTCTGTCCTTTCTCCACTGGGTCCAAAACCTGACCTCTAAGGAACAGTTAGAGCATGGGCTGCTCTTTCCTGTTACCTTTCAGCCTCAAGCTGTTGTCCGCTCCTGGGAATTCCTGAGATTGAAATGTTCTGTCTATTCAGTAACTCCCCAAAAACTCTCTCCTAAATACCTTGGTGCACTCACAGTGACTTCTAGCAAGGACTTCCATGTATCTATCACTGACTTCATGATGAACCACATGCTTTTGTTTACTTTGACCCTGGCTCTCAATAACTTCATTTGATGGTCTCTAGTCCAGTACAGAAAGGGGCAGTGATCTGGCACTCTCTGTCCAGCTTTTCTAGCCTACTCAGGCTTTTCTAGACCTCTCATGTTCCTCAAACTGTCTCTTTTCCAGTCTGAAAAGTTCTAGCCCAACTGAGCATTCCTTGTAAAGATATCTATGAGTAATCTTGAATGATTATTTTATTGGACAGCTTTGAAACTTGTTCAGAGTCTGCCTGTGCAAAGGAAAACACCCAAACTTCAGAGTCGGATTCTGCCGCTCTTATGTATGAAACTCTAAAGCGGTGTATGAAACTCTAAAGTGAAATCAATGGAACTGCTTCTAAATTAAGAGTGGCAGAAAATTCTGCTTATAAAGCAAGATATGTGTTACTACTCATTTGTTCTGGTCTGGTTATGTGGCAAGGACTACTTCTAAGGTACAGGTATTCTACGAATTGTAATGGTTAGGGCCCAGTATAAAATCTGCTGTCTCCCATAGACATACTTCAGGTGGACAGCATCACGAATTTTGATCTTTTCAGTTTCAATGGTCAGTTCTACAAAGACCTGTCATGTGAAATGAGATTCCAAGGGAAGTTTTCCAACGTTGTTCTGTCTGTTTTTAAAGTTTATTTTGGTACTTTAATCTTTTGAAATTTGCTAGTGTATCTGAAATGAATTTGTCTGACTTGGAAATCTGAAGTGCCTTTTTTTCCCCGTATTATTTCTAATGTGGTGAAGCAGATTACAATGATGTTTTAGGTAGAAATAATCTATGCTTGAAAGGTTATTTGGCTTCTTTTAGTGCAAATCTTGGTAGTGAGTCTGAACTGAAGCACTGCATGACTCAGCCTAACTTTGCATACATAGTAGTGCGATATAATAATAATATATCAAGAATCTATCCACACCCTTTTTTGAATTAATCTTGTCTACAAGCTATTTCACCCTGCAAACAGATCAATTTGCATGTGTATAGTGTGGTTTGATATTGGAATCTTTTTCCCTGCCTAGTGTATGTTTTATCCTTTGGAGAATAGAGCCCTCAAGAAGCAGGTGCAAACAAATACAATTTTCTCAGTCTCCCAACTGAAGACTTAATAATGGGAAGGAGATTGTGTCTACTGCTTAGTATCATGATGCAGAGGGTAATGAAGGTATGCATATTGAAGGTTCTTCCATTGGCACGGGGAACACCACTTTCTGTTAGTGAAAACAGGCCGGGAAATCCCTTTGGTTGGGTTTGCAATGACTCTGGTTTTTGACGTGAAGCACTCAAATAGTGAAGAGCACAGGGGGGTTCATACTAGGAAAGTGAAAAATCTGCCTTCCAGGGTACCGCTACACTTTATTGGAAGGGGAGTTGTCAGTGCGCAAATATTGGTGATTCAGAACTGCCTCGGTGTGTGTGTAAGTGTGTGAGACAGAGGATTTTGCTGCAGATTTTGCTTGGGTTGCTTTTCCCATATGGTACATAGCCTTGTTCTGTAATTTGCTAGATTTGGTTTTCCGTAAGTGAGTTGTACTCTCAGGTCTGGTTTGTTATGCAAGTCATGCCTGATGGCAACTCGGGGAATCCCATTAGAGGAGAGCAGGCTCATGGACATTTTTCACATATCCATCGATTGATGGGATTGCTGGATCACTTAAAATGCTGATCTAATGAGAGGTGTGACAATACTCCTTACAATACCTGACTTTCAGCCAACAAAATGAAAATTATGACCTTGTCCTGGAATGTTCTATGATAAATACCAGATCAGTGAGAAGAAGCTACAACTGGCTACAGCTTTTTATTCCAGGCTTATAAACTTGTTTGCACACAACACAGCAACCTTAAGTCAAATATTTGCCATTACACTCTCTCACTAATGAAGTAGAGCCTCACCCAAAGCAATTGGCTTGTATTGATTTTACACCCAGCTGGTTGCCTGGCCCACCATGTTCCCCCTCTGTGAAATCTGTTCCACTGTCCTCTTTCAATTTATTTCTCCTCCATTACATCAGTGTTTTGCAACCACATGTATTCTTACCCTGAATATGATTATTAAACTCAGATCAGGGATCATGATGTGCCATTCAAACACTTAAAATGAAACAATCGAGTTCTAAAACGCTCATAATCAATCAAACAGAAGATGGAGAAAAAAGAGAGAAGCGGCAGGTGACCTGAGAGGTAAAATTACAGAGCAGGGCTGTTGCCAGAACTCGGGGGCACTCCTGTCTCCTCGCCCCTCTTCAGACAACACAGAGATTTGGTGCATGACCAAAGCTAGACAGTTTCTCTCCATTTTGCCACTGCTCTATAAAGTCATAACTCATAATTCAGAGGGAACATACACGGATAACCTGTTTTTAAAATAAGAACAATAGAAGTAAAAATTCCTTTACAGAGACTGCTTTCTCTGCTTGAGTATGAACATTTGACATAAGGGGGGTTGTCATCACAACAATGCCTTCCCCTTTTCTGTCCAAACAATATGCTTTTTATCTAGAACATAAAACCAATGTCATTCCTTCATGGACTGCAGGAGGAAAAAAAACCCACAAAAGAAGTAAAGCAATGTAGATGGCGAGGAAAAATAGGCATCTTAGACAGGGATTTGATCCAAAAGTAATGCTTTTGAGATAATGACAGGGAAAACAGTATAAATTCTACAGGGACACTCCTGATTTCTGGCTTAATTCACAAAGATTACTTGCCATAAGGTAATATAAGGTACACCACTTGAGTAATGTAAAAGAAAAGCACATAGATATGATGGGAAACGTAAGCAGCTGACTCCTTTATGTGGCAGTAAACTGGGGTAATCTATCCCTGTCCACTAATGTTTATAAACATATTGTAAACAAGCATAAATGAACAGCTCATCTCTCTGGGGGAACCAGATGCATCCTTAACACTGATTAAGTGTTTTGTTCTGCCTGAGTGTCTGGCAGAGGTTTATGCTCCGAAGCAGAGGGAGGGAGACAGAGTAATGACAGTCTCATATTCTCCTGGCTCTTTAACTGCTTTGGGGGATTCAGCAGGCAATATAGCATGTATAATTCTACTGATGATCATTTTCCACAGCACACCATGACACGGGATACATTTTACATGTCAGGTTTTTAAACCCACTTCCCAAATCTTTCTTGCAGAGAAACTGTAGAGGTGTGCAGAAGCAGGAGCAGTAGCCGCACTCCAGCAGGTCCCCTTGCCCGCTTCCATCCCCTCTTTGATACCACTGAAAACGTCTGAATGCTGAGTCAGTGTCGTGATAACAATCACAAATACAGCACATTCTTCTCCTTTTTTTTTTAATTTTTATTTTGTCAGTGAACTGCTGCTCACTCTCCAGAACCCTGGGCTCTAAAAATAGCAAAGCTTTCATTTTTTGCAGCTTCACACAGAAGTTAGGGCCGGGAGTGATTTAATGTCACCTCGTTCATGTCCTGCAATGCTACAGTCAGCTCCTACCGTTTTGTGGGGTGTAATTTTAAGAGCTGGGTTTTATGGGCAGGTCTGCACTCATTCTCTCCCTCCCCATTAATTACAGCCACAAATGAAATTCATATGGACTCAGATGAACTCTTTGTTGGGTAGCAGGGTGAGGATTTGCTGCCGTCTGTGTACTTAGCACAACAGAGATCAAAAACTCTGAGTACGGCTATTTGTTGGTGCGAAATCCTCAAAGCCAGCTCCTAAAGCTTTCAAGCCAGAGCGCTTTCTTTCCCAAGACCGATCTGCTGTTTCTGAGAGCTTGGCTGGGGAACCCTTCCCTGCTTTTCTGCCAAAATTCCCTGCAAGAATGGAAACTCCTAGGAAAAGGTGAAAGATGGGCTTGGTTTTTCCTAGAAACAGAGAGGAGATGGGTATGTTTTGTAACGGTGCAATGGTTATTGTTTTATTCCTTTATCTTTTAGCCAGATTTGCTTTTTGACTACTTACTGGTAAACTCTAAGCAATTTTGTTCTGGTAAATGAATTAAAGTAATGCTTGCAATTGTCTTATTTACTCATATTATTTATATTGCTTTGGTAACAACAGGCAGTTGCCATGGCTGACAAAGCAACTTTAGAGCCTCTTTAGCTTGCCCATCCGCTCATACACTTTTAACTACTTGAATAATTTCATGGGCCATCAGAAGCTGTGCACAAATTGTAAGAGGCAGTGTGCGAATGCTGAATGTGTAAATGTGTTAATGTTTTCTATTATGCCAACTACTTCTATTTGGTCTGCTACTGTGTACCTAGTGTGTATTTATGTTAGGGTAAAGGTGTCATGACATGGTCTATCTATTTTTGACTGTGTAAATAAGACATAACTTTGCAAAAAAACAAGCTAATAAAAAAAAAGTCATTCCTGCAGAGTAGTAAAACCTGAATCTCCAAAAATTACTCAGGCTATGTGAGCACTGATAGTGCTGCCCACGTTCTCCACCCACGTGCTTCTTTGCTCATAGCCTGCAGGACGTTTGGGCAAGCCAGGAGGGAAGAAAACTGAGTGACCAGCTCTGGGTGGGTCCATCAGCTCCCCCAGCTCCTGCTTTGCTTTTAGGCTGAATGAACAGCGAGGTTGACTCCAGGACATCGCTTCAGGTCCAGTTTAGGTGGAGCCTTGGCTTGCTGCTCCATGGGCAAAACGGCACATGTTGGGTTTTTCTATTGAGGGTGTAAAGACCCCTGTCTGGGTTGAGGCATTTGGAAGACGAGATTTCTAAGGGGAAGACTCTTTCTTTCTTTAAGTGAAGTATCAAGGGAAACATTCACAGCTCAAAATAATCTGTTTAAAGATGCAAATGACGTAATCAGCAAAAAAGGTCAGGAAGATTGATAGGAAATTCAGGAAAGGTTTCTTTCCCCTCAGTGACATGGAAGATGGATTACAGGACAAACAACATTAGCTGCTTATATTGTTATTTTCCCTTTCAGGCTAACACATCAGTGCTAATGAACGTGGTTGCTGCTTATGTATTTGCACAGAAATTCTAGTGCACATATGAAAACAAAACATTTTTTCCATCACTGTGGGTATTTTAGGATCTATTAGCGTTAATGATTTACTTCTTTGCAGAAAGAAAAACTCAATGAAAAAACCCCAACCCTTGGCTCCATAACATAGACAAGTAGATCCTCAAGGCAACTGAAATGTCAGAAAAGCATCAGCATGCCAAATCTGCAATCTCCTCCATTTTAGATTTCATTGCCACTTCTTTTTCCCATCATCAGTCAAGCAAGTTTGGAAATAAAAAGGGCAAACTCCTAGACACAGTTTTGTGAAACATCTTTGTGGATTGTTGCTGGTAAAACTCTAACCGTGTGCTCTCTGGGGACACTGGCAGCTCACGTGCAAGCTGACCTATTGCATCTGGGCTCTAGAGGTGACACTGAATGGTCTCAGATCCCCCAGCATCCATATGTCGAGTAAAACTCACTGCACACTTTACAGTCTGTATTCAACAGCCTCAGTATTTTCAGAAAAGGACTGTACTCCTCGCCTAAAATAACAGGCAGAAAGTGGGTTTTAGAGTGAGGAACAGGACTTCACAAGCCGACAGCACGGGAGGGAGCTCTGCGACTTCCCCTGGTCATTCACAGTGCCTCTGTACACAGACAAAAGTGCCTCTGCAAATTAAGAGCTCTTGAGCAGCTATTATTTTTGTTCATAATTAAGGTATGAAATTAAGGCAAGGAAATTCAGATGTCTGTGTTGGTTAAAATCATTAATTACTTTGGTTAGAGCGATAATGCAGATATGAATTGCCTGAAAGCAAAACCTGGGTCTGTGCGGGTTTACAACCAGCAAGTGGAGTCCAGCCTCTCCTGACAGGAGGTCATTCCAGAGGGTGGGAGAAGCAGCAGGCAGCAGAAGGGTACCCTATATCAGTTGTTGGGGGTCGGTTCCCTGGATACCATGCTCACTCTCCTGGCCACAACAAATTTTGATTTCCAGGCAGAGCCTCTGATCTATACCTCATGTCTGGATTGTAGTTGTCAAACAGGGCATTTTTCCTTCCTCTGGCACGGCCCAGAACGGACATGTAATTTCACGTGTCTCCTCAGCCTTGACATGTAGGTGAGGTTGTCACATGTAATCTAGGGAGGAGGCATTTCACAGTGAAAGCAGGTGAAATGGAGCCTTAAATTTCTTGCAGACTTTAATGCATCAGAGCTGAGAGCTGCTGCGAAGTGCTCAGTGAGTTGCCCTGCTCTCACGAAGCGCGTCGCCTGTTGCACAGCGCTGAAGGAACGTGGCATGTTGTAGTGCTGGAAGGTTCATTTTTCCATTGTGACTCTAATCAGCAGACTGTGAGGAACAGGGGGAGAGAAGTAATCGGAAACCATACAAAAACGGCTCAGATTTCTATGATATACACATCTGGAAGCAATTGCTACATTAATTAGTATATTGATTTTCTCCTCTTCTGGCTATTCTCCCACTTAACTATTTGTTCAGCTTGATTTGTGTTATCTATTGCCATGGCTTTAAAGCTGCTTTTTGGTGGTTTAGAAAATGAGAAATAAATAGAAGGGGTTCTGCCATCCCTCACCAGGTTACTACGTGCTTGCAATGAACAACTGTCCCTAAAGAATGGACATGCCACTCGTTCCCATGTACAAGAAAAGTAATCCATGCATTTTGCTGGCTGGGCTGACTCTTCACTTTGTCTGGAGTGGTGCTGTCCATGGGTTAAAGGCAAATGTGACAGAGGAACATGGGTGTCTCATACTGTTCAAGTAACAGTGCTACCTTCTGGCAACACGACCACGTGGACTGGCTTGCTATGCACAGTGGCTGTGGACTTCCATGAAGACATGGCTTTCACACCAGCTGTAGACCTAAGAAGCATCTAAGCCTGTCTTGCTTGGGAGCCTCATTTGCTACCTCTTAGTTTGATCCTTCCTGGAAAATGCTCCTGGTGACTTTAAACAAAACAGCCCATGTTTTCTTGCCTTGCTTCTCCTTCAAAATGTTGTCAACACCCCCTGCCATTTTTTCTTGATCCATTCTTATTTAGTCCCTGCTACAGTTTCTATGTGTAAGAGACAATTACTATAAAAGATCTCACCATGCAACTTTCCATTCACTGTACAATACTATGCATATGACAGGTTGTAGGGCATCTCACTCATGTTAAGCTGTGGATTACCCACTACTGTTACTTAATGCATATGTAATGAAGAAAAAACCGGGAATGAGTAATGGTTATAGCTGATTTGACCTTACTTCATACAATGTGAGACTATTTCTGGCAATCGTGATCTCATTGTAGCTTTAATGACCTCATCTAATTATTGCTAACTCAAAGACCTTTAGTGCTTTAATGTAAGTCAGAGAACGCACACCAGAAAACTAATGAACTCATCACACTGTGCTAGTCTAACCAGAAACAGGGATTCATTTGGAAAATTAGAAAAAAAATACGTTAGGGAGAGGAAGCTTGAAATGATTTCACATTTATTTTCCCGACTTGAAAGAGGAAACGATAATGACATTGCTGGAGAAAAAAAAAAGTAGATAAAAGTAATATTATTGATTACTCTAAACTGTTCAGTTGAGTGAAAGGGATAGAGGAGCAATGTTTTGCAATTCTGGAAGGAAACATGGAAAGGCACATTGGGTTTGTTTACTTTTGACAGGCACAGCTCATCCAGCTTAGCCTGCGAATACAAGGAAGTAAATAATAGGAGAGCCACCCAACTGAGGAACAGAGGAGCTACTGCAGCACCCACCCAGGTATTACGGCAAAGTAAAAAGAGCATTAATTTCTCTGCATGGAAGGCGTAAAATTAGGCCATTTGCAAAAAGATTTTATGTTAGTATTCTCTCTCATTAAGCACAGGTGTCTGAATGAACAAGCTTTGCTTCAATCTGTTAAAGAATTAGAAATCTATGTTTCACACCAGCAGGTAGAACAGGTTATTATAATCTATTAACTATCCAAATCAATGTTTTGCCCCAAAATATAAAAGCAGAACATCAATATCATAACACAGTGAACTTTAATAGCAGGGCACTCACTGCATATTAATCAGCTTTCAAAGAAAGCCTGAAAATGTTATGGGAATGAGGTGCCTTATGAAATGTCAATTCATTTCTGCTTCTGGCCAGACAAGGAGTATTTAGAGGACAGGCTTTTGTATAACACGGTAGTACTTCTGTTCCCAGTTTGCAAGAGTACCTGGAATGCAAAATTTCCTTCACATGGAATACAGGAAAGTTCCTCACCTATGTTTTTTTTGGTTTTCTGACTTTCAGGCAAAAGTGGCTTTAAAATCTGGTTAAAAAAAAAAAAAAAACAAACCTCTAGTGGAGCATTTTTACATTGGAAATTCAAATTCATCTACATCTTAATATTTTGAAGAGGGGTTTAGAAAATGTAAGCAAATATAAGCAGCCATATTTCCTGCCAGCTTACTTGGTGACTTAGTGACCCTCACGCTGCTGTGGGTCTCCCAGCTCAGTGGCTGTTCACACAGTACTCTCACAAGGTGCTGGAAACTGTGTCTCTCCTGTACCAGCACCCATTTTAAGAAGGCTCCCAATTTCTTTGTTACGATCCTCAGCTGAAGTTTATGGGGAACAGGGAACCCTGGACATAGTGAGAAAAACAGTTACCAAAGTCTAAACATGCAGTCCCCGCATTTCCTGGATCAATGACTGGATCCTAGCATGCCCAGGGACTGGGAGGCTCCAGGGACCACAATGCTGTCATAGTTCACAGGGCAGACATGCAATTCTAGTCCCATGGAGCATTTTGATGCATTCAATTGCCACCCCAGATGTGAACAAAAGCATATAAAGTTCCAGCAGATCAAAATCCTTTTCAAAATAAAGACATGTTCTTCCTGCACAACTCATTGTTTTTTTCTTAAATTCATGAATAATTTTCTTAAATACTTAATAGATACACTTAGTTCTTGCATCTTTGCAGATCTATTGAGAACAAAATTAAAATCAGTCATGTTTTTAGCCTTCCACTTCCTGGAGAAGACCAAGAGTACAATAAAATAGGACAATTTAAGTCAAGCTTACCAAGTGCTATAGACAGTTTCTTGAAGCAGATTTTCAGACTTAATCAGTCTTAGCCATGCTCATGTCACACTGAAGGCAAATATCCAACATGCGGTGATTTCAGATGGAGCAAAATTACACAAGTAGGTTTTGAAAATCCCACCCTAACTTCTGTCAAGCACTCAATAACCACTAATCCAGCTTCACAGCCTTCCCCCCGAGATAAGCACTGTTGCTTCACAGATAACAATTTTTTCCAACCCAAAAGAAGATTTGAGAAGATATTTCCATCACCTTTCCATTGCTCAGAAGCTTGATCTTAAACTTGTGGTGCCTCCTGCGTTTTGAAGATGTCAGCACAGGAGGCAGTACTCTACCAGCAGCTTTTCTTCTGGTGAATCCCCCCTCACTGTGATGCTCTTTATGCCACTGTGCTGCAGTTCCTGAGGATCTGGACCATGGCAGTGAACACACACTTGTTGGGCAGGGAGGCTGAAATACATTTGAAAAAGAGCATATGACACGCTCAAATCACCTTCCTACTTCATCCCTTCTTTAAATTTTTACCTACTCTAGGGAAGGAGGGTGCTGTGGACCATGATTTTATTCAGGGCTATATATATTCATGCCACCAGGTAGGCAGATGAGCACTTTTTCTTCATTTTATTAACATACAGATCTAACCCTGCAATTCACGATCCCAGGACTATTCATAAGCAATTATTGCAATTTTACTGGTATCAGCAAGTTGAAGAGTAGCTATTTAAATCCCCTATACTTAGAGGTTTAGGGACAATGCGACTAAGAATACCTGAAATTTACCATCACGTTTTTTTTTCCCACAGACACCTGCACTGCTGGAGCTCCTCATAAGCCCCAAGCACCTTACTGATTTTTAACAATTGAAAATTTGGCCCTTACACTCAATTATAGAAAGAGATATGTCTTCAGAGTACCAGGAAAAGGGAACATTATTGATCTTTCTTTACTGGTGGTGTTTTCACTCTATTTTTCAAAACATATAGGCTTCTGTTTATTAAATAAAGACAATCGCTGGCAATACGCCCAGTTTAGACATAATTAAACATTAAATGAATCGACTTTGGAATACAATCCCCAAACAATTTGCAGTTTTAATTGCACTAAATTGGTCAAAATCAAAAGTTCATCTTTTGAAAAATTCATCTTTTGAAAATCATCTCCTTCCTCCACCAAAAGCCAAAGTGGTCCTAGCAGCAAGAAGACCTGACACATTATTTCAATTGATTGATTTGGATAAAAAAACTGTCAGTGTTGGAAGATAATTTCTTTGAGGTGAATCATTGTTTATCCAAAACTCAATGCTTAGTTTATCTGATTTCTCCACATGGCATTAGTATGGATGTGGGAAAACAACAACTTGCAGGTAGAATAGGATTCAGGGGCTAGTTTCTTTTATTTTGTTCTTTGCAGAAGTGGTAAAACTGGACGTGATCAAATGATCCATGTTGCTGATAGTAAATTCCTCACCGATTCACTTCTGCTTGTGTATGCAATATATGCTGGAGCCCTCTCTGACCATTTGATTCATCACTTACCGGAATCAATTTATAGGCTGCCCCTTTGACTCCATTAAGCACAATCTGCACCAGTTGAAGGCACTTGGATGAAGCCAGGTGTAGTGTAAATCTGTGTGTGTGTGTGTGTGTGCGCGCGCGCGCGTGTGCATGCAGAGCACTTGTGTCATCCAAAGAATCTCTGCAACTCTTCTGACCACCTACAAACAGGGTAGGATGCTTTCCATCCCTTGGAGTGGTGTATGGCAGATGTATGTTTAAGGCAGTAAGATCCACACAGCTGTAATGGGGAGTCCTCCAAGAACTTTAAGTTTGTTATTTTTAGATCTCAGCTCTCCCCTCCTCTGTATCTCATCTCAGAAAGCTTAACAAGTGAGGAAAGATGAAAATTAAGCCAAAGTTGCTTCCAAAGTGTTTTTTCTTTAACCAAACATCACCTGCAACGATGATATGAAGAAACATACTAAGCCTCCGAACTTCAACACATTGTTTTTGTTCTCTGGGTACAGCAATATCTCTCCTTTAATAGCAGCAAATACAGATGTCGTTTTAGTGGCAAATTCTGCTTTAAAAGCAATACAGCCACCTTTCAGAAAAATACTGATCTGGATGCTGAGACTGTGGTATAGCAGAGGAGCTTTTAATTTTTCACTTTTGGCTTGGCAAACCTCTTTGGCATGAGATGTTTTCATCGGCACCTAAGGAAAGGAAAGAGCAGGGCAGAGTGGTAATTGGCCTGTGCTGTGATCAAAAGCAGTAACATACAATGCCAAAATCTCTCTGCTTTTTAAGCATAGTTCTGATGGATGTGAGTACTCCTGCCCTCCCATGTATGTCAGCTGTAACACTAAATAGAGAAAGCATCTCAGCATATCGGGTCCTGATCTGTAAAATCTCATTTGGTTTGAAAGAATGGCTGGAGATGAAGTGTGACTCTCGACTGCACACTGTGATGTGAGCTTCTCTGCAAAGTATTTGTTCCTACCTGATGTACCGCACTACATTGCACAACTTCAGATACCACTCTGAAATGTGGTACAAAGTAGCTAGGAGAAAATTAATAAATAGATATTATATTTTCTACCAGTTAAAAACTAAAAAGGAGCACAATCAGGGCAATTGTAGCAATTGCATGTTCTGTACTGACACCACAGCATAGCAGGCTTCGCAGTTTGGAAATCCAGTATGCTTTATTTTTGCCCCTAATAATTTTGATACAATGCTTCCATTCAATCTGTTCCCAATGAAAAAAATTTGTGACATTTAGGCAGACAGACTATTACCTAGGAGTTAACAAAAATAACAGGATCCAATGAAGTTTATATCCTGGTTATCTATAAATGAGGTGAAGCCATGAGAGAAAATACAGATCTGAAAACAGAGGAGAGAAAATTGAGAACAAACAATTGCTTGAATTTTAAAATTGATGATTTACATCTAGGATGAACAGTATGTGCCCACCAGAATATAGCATTACACTGGTGGGTTTTTATGATCTTCATTTGTGATTACTTACAGCTTAAGGTGGATGTTATATGGCTAAGATTCTGTTTCTCTCTTGCTACACAGTTTGGATGTGGGGCAGACAATATGAATGTACAGTGGGACAAATTATCCAGCTACCTGTGTTGACATCACACTGTGGAAGGCATCTGGATTTAAGCCCCTTTTCTGCCGAGACCTGCCATTCACTCTGTGGACCAAACTATGAAGGCAGAGATATCCTCACCAGGGATTAATTCTGTCCGTGTTGCAATGTCTCACAGACAAGTGATCATGGTCTTCTTGATCACAAAGTGCATGTTCAGTGCACTTGTGGCAGCGCAGTAGTTAAAATGACTATCATGCTGTCTTTCAGATTTTAGCTATTCAGGGTAGGGTGGAAACATCCCTACTTACCCTGCCTCCCTGCCTTTGTATTTCTATTAGCTGCAGTAGATCAAAGTACACTTTCTTATTCCATTTTGATTGTAACAGGACTCAGGAGCGAGTTGAGACAAAGGATGAATATTTTTATGCATAATATCAAAGTTTGAAAAACAATGGAAAATGATAATATAATGTAACAAGGACACTTTATCTAATAAAAAACACAAAGGAAAACACATGAAAGCAAACAGTAAATACATACAAATCATAAAAAATAGAAGAGGAAATGAGGTCATTTAAGGTGGTTCAAGCTCTGATATGCAGCATGAACCATTTCACTCATCTCCTGTACTTAGGAAAACATCCGCTTCATTGGTTGTTGCAAGATGGATGACTGTGAGCCTTGTTCAGGTTTGAAACGAGTCTCAGATCTCCGTAACAAAAGTGTTGCCTCTGATTTCAACAGGATTGCCTCTGATTCACGTTGCTGTGAGCAAATGGAACAATTAGCACCAGACAGCTTCACAACCTCATCTCACACGGTTCCTGATCTCGCAGACAGTTGTGACATAACTCATCTTAAGCATGAGCCCTCCACAAAAGCTGTTTTCATAACTAGAGTTTTGCTTTGAACTAACTTCTGTCATCGTAGGCTGCTTCATTAATTCTGTGAGGCAGGGAACAGCTAAAGTGAAAAAATTTCAGCATCATCGTTGATGTCTTATCTAGGTTACTCTCAAAATGCTCACAGCCTTTCACTTTCCACTGGATGTTTAGGTTAGTTGTAAGATAAACTGATGAAACAGTAACAAGATCATATTTTAAACCCATGTAATCATAAAATTATTTCTAATAATTTCTAATATCTAATAATAAAATATCATATCATTACAAAGTAATAAAAATGTAATAAAATTGAGTTCTTATGAAGATTTAAAATGTAATTGTGTCTTTTAATGTAGTAATAATTATACAATTAAAATTACAAAATCGCATATAATAATTAAACCAGAATCTCCTGCCATGACAGTATCAGACATTCTCACCGCATCAGGTTTATTAATGAAGTCTCTATATACAAAAGATTAATATAAACTCAGTCCTCCTTAGTTGACTTGCGGGGCTTGATTTTGACTGTGCTTAGATGCAGTGTAAATCAGACTGCTGATTTCTGACTGACAGTGCATCCTTTTGGCTTGCTAAATTTGCAATCAGCCTCGCTCAGCTTTCTCCACACCTTACACTGGAAGCTTGACCCTTCTGCAAGCCTACAACTGGATTGATAGATAGTGTCTGGGGACATTCACAGATGTTTGTGATACCCAAGACTACATTGCTTTGCCCCAGTCCCAGAGTGCCCCCATTAACCATCTCTGAGTCCTCTGCCTTCCCAAAATGTCATGGAGGCAAGACAGTGAGATATGCCAGGATGGAGCCACTAAAAAAATGTGGTCACAGAAATATACCCTGTCATTTTCTTATTGAATCTTGGATAATTTGAACTTCCTGATAAAAAGGGAATTTTATGCCTGAGGTGGAAAGAGGAATGTACAAAAATGTGGCTATAGATTCTTCCTATCAACTTCACAACTCTTGCAACTGTCTTTGATAGGTAAAAGTACACACGCATGCCAGATATTCAGTCCATTAAGGAATCAGACTAGAAAGAGGCAGAATTGACAGCCCAACAAACAGAAAATTTTACAAAATCTACCTGTTCTTGTGTATTTCTATGACCATTGTGGGACTCACAGGATGATTTTGCCCTTTTCATCCTTTGAACATAAGCTCCTAATCAAACAAATGACCTCTATTATGTGATTAAATCGCATAACTATCATAATGCCTGATAAACCAAATTCTTTTTTTTGCAGTTACCTGTAACAATTCCTTATATTTAAGTAGACAAATAACTGCTGTTCCAAATATGTGCTTTCAGAAATATATCAGAGTTTAAAAAACCCTAAAATGATGCTTAACAACACATCTCCAGCTACATAAATCCAAAGCAATGGAGAATAGAGAAGGGAACTGGGGCTTTAGAATTTAAATGACTGATTTTGTCAATGAATCAATTTCAGCAAGAGAACTTAAGGGAGCACAGATGAAAGCAGCAATAGGACCTATTTAAGATGGTAAAAACCTATTTGTTCACACCTTCTTCAGGCAGCCTGTGTCTAGTATTTCATCTATATTCATTTTTGTGGCTTTCCAAAGTGTAGGTGTCACTTGTTAAAGGGAGAAAAAAACCAAACATTAAAGCACAAATAGGTGAGTTATACCTAAAAAAGCCAAGAACTTCAGAGACTGAAGATCTGTGATGACATTCTTCCAGACAGGACTTGACTGCGCTTACAGATAGCAACTTTGAAGTGATGTCTGATTAAAATAAAACAGTTATGGGCTTCATAAGGGGACAGGGACAGACTCGCAGGCTGGTTCGTATAACAGTGCCTCAAAAGTAAAACCATGGCGAGATGGAGAAAAGGATGTGTGGGAATTCGCTGAAATTTCTCCAACCTTCTTGACTTAAGTGAAATTTTAATTTGTAGAATGGTTTCTCATAAACTGCAGAGTGTGTACGGACATAACCAGAAGACCAAGAGGTGTTGCTGTGGGAAGGCAGGCCAAAGAGAACCAGCTCTGAGGATGTTTAGCTGGTGGGAAAGGGTCAGTGAGGAAGACAATGTATTTACACGCTGCTCAGAAGTTGCAGGTGTCACAGCCAACATTAGAAATGGGCAGTGGGTCCAATACACACTGTGGAAGGCTTCCACAGATGTGCTGCAGTGTGCAAGCACTGCCCCATTTTGCTTGTTTTGTACCTTGCTTCTACTAGCTTCGTTTGGTCACACTTAGTTATTGTACTGCAAGA
Organism: Pluvialis apricaria; assembly: GCA_017639485.1. NCBI lineage: Eukaryota > Metazoa > Chordata > Aves > Charadriiformes > Charadriidae > Pluvialis > Pluvialis apricaria. The sequence goes on from CM030012.1 coordinate 14,620,362, forward strand.
GACAATAGACAGTGGATGCCTATGCCCGCTCTCCACTCAAGTTGTAATTGTTTGAATTTGTCTTCTACCCTTTGTAAGTTTACTCTATTCCAGCTTGAAGTGTCCTGATCAATTGTCAAAAGTCATCCAGCACTTTGATTACACATCAGGAGAACTTCACCCACAGGTCTGACTAATATCTAACACATATGACTAGTAATTAAGCTATTTGAGCTCAGGGTCTCCCGAGAGTATAAATGAAAGGAATGAGAATTTTCAGAGAAGAAACATCCCAGCCATTGTGATGTTTACAGCACCATGGAGGTTGCATTCGTCAGCTTGACAGCAGGCTATCTGTACACACAAAGTGGCGAAAAGAAACCCATCCTGTGTATTATTATTGCCTTGTACTACACCTCATTTACCTGCACGAGAGCAGAAAACAAAGGGCTATTGGAACCTCATATTGATGAAATAATCATATTTACTGTCTTTTGGTTTTATTCCCCCTTCCAAAGTCTCCTTGGTTGAAAGATATGGGAAAGAATTGTCTTGGAAATGATGTTACTGTGAATTCTTCATCTCAGATGTATGCTTTCATCTAATTGGGGAGTTTTATTTCAGAGAATGTTTTGGACTATGAAAGATACAACACCATATTATTACAGAATCCACCGCTAATCTCCCAGTCAGCCATTCAGTGCCTCACATTAAAAACAAACAGAAATCCCATAGCAGGGAAGAAATAAATCCGACCATAATTCTGGCTGATGCATTTTTTCTCTGGTTGAAGAGTGAATGTGTGGGAGACAGAGATTCAGTCGGCAGACAAGAAAACATAGAGCTTTTCTCCTCACTGTGCTTGTAGTGAGGATTGTGCTGATTCTGCAGGGTGCCGAGGCACACAAAGCAAAATTGGAAGAGAAGTTGGATCAACCAGTAAGGTCAAGCAACACTGAATGGGGAACTGGCATGCCTATGCTCTGTTTCCAGTTCTGCTCAGGACCTGCTCTGGCTTTGGGCAGGACACCTCACCTCTACATGCCTCAGTTTTCCCTCCTGAACTCTGAGCCATATCACATTCGCAGTATTTGTTCTGGTACAGTGCTTCTTCCACTGAATCTCAGCTTCGGCTGTGCTATCAACTACCGTCATCCAAAATAGGAAATAAATGTAAGTGATAACAACTCAGAATGTTGACTTAGGCTTAACACTGTGTGTGTGTGTGTATGTTTACTAGAGCTTGGTATAGTGCTTGTTTCATAGTGAAAACCCATGTTCTCTGTGAAAGGAAGAGTTTTGATGGAGACGGGGTGAAATTGAGCTAGCCAATTGGTGCTGTGGAAGCATGGGGAGCTAAGGCATAGCTGTTTTCTCAAGACATCTGACAAGACACATAAAATCTCCAAATATGTTTACAGAAAAGATTGGTGAAAAACAGTAAAAAAGCAATATATATATACACCTGTTTGTACCATGTGTGCCAGTCACAAGATGGGAAATAGATGCAGCTGTGAATGTCACATAGAGACATTTCATATCTCCTCATCCCCAACACAAACCCACCTGTCTCCAAGCCACCATGACTTTGCAAGGCAGCTGGCAACCATTTCATTTTCCACAATAACTCATCAGGGGAACCATGCTAACCACTCACGTACACAAGTGTTGAGCTCTTGTCTCCTAAGGACGCTGGTCGTAAACAGCCCAGCTGATGTCGATGGCAGCTGCGTGCTTGAATTCACACCAGTCATGTTCGTATGCTTAATGCTCCTCTGACATGAAGTGGTCACTGCAAGGTAAGTGGTGGCGCAGGGATGGCCAGCAGGCCCCTGTCTCTGCATGCTTCCCATCCCCTCTCTGCTCCTGCATAGGACAGCAGCTTGCTGTTAAACAGGGCAATGTAAGTCAAAGCCACCAACCCTCTTCAGATATGGGAGTCTTTTAGAAAAGAATAGTGGCAGATATACGGGGCAGGGGAAGCAGGCAGATACTTTTTAGTCCCTAAAAGCAAAAAGAGTTTTATGTCATTCAGACAGGCTAGACCTGGCAGAATCCAGAAGTATGGCTGAATCCAGAGGTTTGACCAAACAAACAAACTCTGAACATGGACAGAAATCTCTCATGCAAGATTTGCTTTTGTTCTTAGGGAAATAAACTATGTTAAGATGGACAGAAGGGAGAAAACTAGAGCTTTATACTGTAAAAATGCCTTACATTAACACAGATAAATTCATGGCTTATGGACATCTTCCCTGCCAAGTGTTACGAACAGCAATGGAGAAATCCAAATAGAACTGGCCAGTTCTCTCTGTTCATTCACAAGAAAAAAGAAACCACCAAAAGCTCACTTCTCATAAATCGTAAATTTTCCAGTCAATATCTTGCTGCAAGTCTGATCGTCTTGAATGTATACACAAGAGGCACTTCCAGCTCAGCCAATATGATTAAATAATAAAGCTAAGCATAAGAAGTTGTATCCTGTTCCCCATCCACTAAGCATATTGGAATATTCCATACAATTAATTCTCATTTTCAGGAACTGTTTTTTTTATATAGGCACACATATATTTTCTGAGAATAAGAAGCAACACTGTGTTATATTCTGGCTACTAGAGTCTTTCTCCTTAATTGAGAAAAATGTTAGAAAATAAGCTGATACCAGCCTGCCCCTGTGGCTACTGTTTTATTTAGACAGGGAGTAGTTTATTTTAATTTGTAATATTTAATGCACAGTGGGAGTTTAGAAGAGACTGCTCTGTCCTTCAAAGAAATAAATGGCATGCAGCAAAAGAAAATGTTTCTATGACTGCTTTAAATCTCTTGGGAAACGATGAATTGAAAGGTACTATTGTCCGAGCGTTGATATAGATTACCAACAAAGAGCTGGCTCCGGTAGGTCACCAATTACATCAAGGCAACAGAAATGGCTATTTAAGCTTCAGTCACAACTTCACAGCATGAGCCATCTCACTGTTATTTATTTACTCTAATATAGTTCTCAATCAAATACCTTTTACTTGTTATATAGGTACTCATATGACTCTCCTGCATACTATTCTGCTGAATGGCCTAGAAAGACCTAACAAATAACTACAGGTCAATCATGTCCTTCTGCCCTGGGGATCATGATTTAAAAGATCGGTATCACATTTTGGTCTTTCTGCTTGGACTGTAATTTTAAAAGTAGATGACACAACAATGCATGAAATGAGTTTTTAAAATGGAATGAAAAATCATTTTCCAATACACTTTAAACTGCCTTTGTTAACTCCCACACTCAGGAACTTTAATGGCACAGTGCTAAGGGGCATATTCCTAGCTGATGCTAATCATGATATCTTGTATTTGCTTCAGCAGTGTTTATACCAGCAGTAGATCTGGCTCAGCAGTTACAATGTTTCCCTTAAATATTTCCCCTCATTTCCTCCCGCCTTATTAGCACCGAAAAGTCATTTATTGAAGCAGGTTAAGGATTTCAGAATCCTTCCTTTGATATGGGTTAACTCCATGCAAGTCGTGATCTCCTTGGCAATATTTTTGATTTTCAACTTGCACATCAGCTTTCAGGTGAGCTGGATAGCGTGCACTCAGCTCTTTGTCACTTCCAGATCAGGAAATTAAATCAATTAGCATTATTGGATTTTTGTGGCACTTTACATCTCTGCTAGATCAACTAGAGTCAAAATGGCAAAGATGACATTCTCCTGAGTGAGAAGGTGTCTCCACTTGGGCCCTAAGCCCATACAAAAATATAAACTTGTATGCGTACTCTCTGTTGTGTGGAGAAACTGCTGAACTGGATAGTCTCTGAATAAGAAACTTCCCAGGATCATTTAGTGACACGGGGTTTAGTTGTCTTTATCATGCCAATGATTCAGTCATGTTTACCATTCCAGTTACATTCTGTACCTTTTATTTATTGCACTTTTAGTCACTATATAAGCTGACAGTTGGCTATGAAATAAAACAGGACTTGAAGCATGTTTTATCCTGCATGCCAATATATGCTGTGTTTATACCAAAAGGTGGGCAGGTCTATCGTGCAGTCTTGGAAGCACCAAAAGTGTAGCATCAGCCACACAGATAGATGCAGGACATTTTCCATAGAGGAACCAGTCTTAAGGATTTTCAAAAATGTGCTGTACAAAGGTATCATTACAGATAAAACATATGTTATACAGAGCTTCAAGTAAGAGTACCCCAGTACCTGAAGGGAACTCTATGTACCTGAAGGAAACTCTATGACTCACCATGTTTGCACAGGGTTTTCTTTCCTCTCTGCTTAGTTAGCTTTGATTTCAGGGAGTGCTTTCTGGGTTTTCTCCTAAGATTTACTTAAAGTTTTCTTTGTTTGTCTTATGAGCAAACCTACTGATTCACCCCAGCAAATCCAGTGATCTGTTTTCCCCTGACCTGTTCTAGGGATGGTTCTCCCACTGAAGGCACACAATAGAGCTGTTTGACCTCTTGGCAATACCTTTCTTGGTCAAAAAGGCAGACAGTCACACCCTTGATAGCTCCCAGAGGACCAAACGCTCCTCCCAAACTCTGCTGAATCACCGGAGCCCTAGTTCAAGCTCCAGAGCATGCCACGGAGATGGAGCACCAATCTCCTTTATCATCTCACTATAGTTTTCAGATGCTGGGGCTGAGGCTCTGACCAGCCAAAGCAGTAAATGCTAGGTTTGAGAGAAAGGCATGCAATGAAATAAGGCAGACATTACTTCATTACCCAGAGTAAGTCTTTTGTGGTAGACTTACCTACCAGCCTGAATTTGTTGGGCTGATGCTTCTGTAAATATCTCACCTGCAAGTACACCTCAGTAGTAGTAAATCTAGAGAAGAGGAGCCCCAGCATCGGTCATGTGGGTTATATCAATGCTACTGCTCAAGGGTACCACTGACTGTGCCCTGCAGGCCTGGCTGCCCTGTCCCCTCTCTTCTGAAAGTGCCAGGTGAGTACCAGGTGAGCACCAGGTGTGCAGAGTGCTCTTGGACATAGCCCTTGGACATGCCTGATGAGACCATGCAGAAGCAGCCCATCGCCTTTTGCGCCCACTGCCCTTGAGAGCTGCTGTGGACCTGCAGCCCCAGGAGAGCAAGGGATGGTGGGAAGCAGAAAGAAAAAGCAGTGGTGGCACCATGTTCAGCCTCTTCCACCTGAGGAGTTGAGCAGGATGTGACTGAATGGTGACAGGGCACATTTCTAAATCATATTGTTTTACAAACGTTTTCCTAAGAAGGAAGAGACTCACCCAGTACATCTACTGCAGGAATTTGCTTTCATTAGGACTAGATCCAGGCTCTTATTGAAAATCTATGTTAATGGAAGGTTTGGTTTCCACATCTGCCTTCAGAGGAAAATTATGAAAGCTCCACCAAGAAAATTGCAGAAGTACAACTTTTTCTGAAAATCGTCTGAAATAGCCCCACCACCCTGGATATGAAAAAATCAGTGCTTTCTGCAGAACATCTCAATGAAAGCATCATCATCCAAGTTTTCCAGAAGAGAAATGCTGTGCAACTGTCATCTGGTTTTGATCACCCAGGTGTGACCCTGTTGGCTGAGGAGTCATAGCTTCCTGCCTGGTGCTGGTGGCCAGCAGTGGGAGATCACACGGCTCCAAGTCACTCTCACACAGGCACTGGAGAGAGGTGGGCTGGCCCCTGATTTCAGCACAGGATAAAACCCATGAGGTACATGGCCATGAAGCTCTGGAGCTCCTGGCTCACTGGCCACTCCACTGTGACCAGGGGTTTTGGTTGACATAGGAGGACGGATTTCTTTTCCATCAAACCTCCAAACACATGGGTCAGGTGTTGTTACCACATATCATCTGAACTCTCTTTTACTTTAGAGACGGAGAGCCTCCACTAAACTTTCCAAGGTTTATAGCAGACTTTTCACAGACTTTGTTTTTTGTTGTTGTTTTTTTTTTTTTTAAACTCCCTGCTGGCATTTTAAAGACTCTGGCAACTCAATGGAAATGTCTTCAAGATATTGTTTAACAGCCTTTCACTTAACCTGTGCTCTTTCAGGGCTCTCCACTGTTCTTATTTCCATGCAGAGCTGTTCTATGCCCTGAAGCAACCTCCAGATTATTATACTGGTATACACATACTGCTAATGCTAAATGGTTCTTTTCACTTGTGCACACATCAACTAATCAACATTAGGGACCTGCAGTCATCAATCTGAAAGCCTTGCTTGCCATCATCACCACTGAGACCTATAGATCAATAAAAAGATGATATTGTTTATATAAAACCCAATAAACAAGACCTGTCTGAGGCTTACATATGGTTTCATTCATTCTAATAAGGCAAGTGCATCTCTTATGAGCTTTAGCCTATCAGATTTCGTAAACTGCTTATTCACTTCAACAATCACTGACACAAGGATATTGTTGTATCCAAGTCTAGGTCAAGCAAGACTTACTTGATCTCATCCTATTTCCATAATAATCTCTGTCATTTCTCTAAGAATAAGAAGGTAAGGGCACTTTTATTGCCGCAATAAAAACAGTAAAGTGATCTTCTGATGGCACTTAATTAGATTCATTTTATCTTCTTTGACTGAGCATGACATACTGTAACCCTTATTTATGAAGTAAAAATGAATGTCTTATGGTTCCTAACACAATTGAAGAAGAAATTACCATGGTATTCAGCTTAATCTGTGTTTGTATCCGACATAAATGATCTTAAGATAAATTACAGGAAATTATTTTCTACTCCTGGTAACCATAACAACAGATGAGAATTGGTTCTAGTTCAACTTACTGACTGTTCCTGAACTCTTCCATAATGTGTAATAAAAATTATAAGACAAAAGCAATCCACAGGCTTTCATTTTTGTTTGTATAGGAACAATTTGTGAAGCACTGAAAAGTAATTTTAGGTTTAAGTTAAGCTTTACTCTTTCAGCTCTCCATCAGATGCAGGGTGAAATACATTTCTGTTCCAATGTGCAATGGCATACAGATCACATTATGGATCTCCCCAGGGAAGGGACACATGGCAAAGCTTAACAAACATGATACCTCCATGAATTGTGTGGAAGTGAACAAATTGTGAGTTTAACTGGACAGGATTTTAGAAAATACTGCAGATCTGAACAATCCCTACAAGTGTCTTTGAAGTAGGGCAGTAGGAACAGGGAGTGAATACATCACCATGACAAGCAGATACTAAAAGAAGGGATCTGAAAAGCTTGGAGGCTTTAAAGTTTATTTGAGCAAGGTAGGTCACTGCAATGACTGAGTTTTCAAAGTTGGAAAAGAGTCCTCAGTGCACAGGGAGTAAAGATAAGAGCTTTGAAGAAATTTTGAGCTTTTAGTTAAACAGGTCTTTAAGTATCATACAGTCACCAGGTGATTTGGATTCATAGGGACCTCAGAATATCCCTAGTCCAACATAATGCTCAAAGCAGGGTCTGCTATGAGAAAAGGAAGGTTGTTCAAGGCTTTATCCAGTCAAGCCTTGCAAACTTCCAAGGACAGAGTCAGCAAAACCTCTATTGAAAACCTGCTCTGCTGCCTTCGTGGTGAAAGTTTCTCCGTATATACAGTCTGAATGTCTCCTGTTTTATTTAAAGCCAGTTTTCTTTCATTCTCCCACCATGTTCCACTATGAAAAGCCTGGCCCTGCCTTTTCAATGACCTTCTCATATGTACTGGGGTCTTCCCTGAAACCACATCTCCAGGCTGAACAACACGTCCATCATCACCTCCTCACAGGTCAAATGCTCCAGCCCTGAGCATCCTGTTGGCCCTCTGTTGAATTTATATGTCAATGTCTTTTCATATTTGGGGCTCCCAAACTAGAGACAGTATCTAGATGTGGTTTAACTGGTACCAAACAAAATGGATAATCGCTTTGCTTGAACTCTTATCTCTTCTGTTCGTACAGACCAGGATGCTGCTGGCTGTCTTTGCTGCCTGGGCACATGGCTGGCTCATGAGTCTATGACAGTGCCCACATCCATTTCAGCAGAGTTGCTCTGAAGCCAATCAGTCTCCAGGTGAATCAGTGATGAGGATTAGTCCTTCCCAAGGGAAAGATCTCATGTCCTTTCAAGCTCAAGTGGCAAAAACCAAGGTCTCTCCTGAACCATGCCAGACCATAATGGCCTTGACTATGGAAACAGTGTGATCCAAGACAAGATCTACCCCTACTTCTTGCTATTAGCTCTAAGCACCCATTTGTGTGACATGATGTAAAAACTTCCTGGTAAGGCTGGCCCTGTGTCAGTATCCAGCTGTGTCTCACACCATCTATTAGACCCATGCTAAGTCTTAGAAAGGTCTGGTGACAAAAAGGAGCCTGGAAAATAGCGTCAACTGATGTATGCTACCTCAGAACATCCCTGTCCTCTTTTTTCTTTTCAACTCATTCTTTTTGTATAACTTCAAAATAATGTTTCATGCAAGGTGAGGGAAAAGGTGGTTTCATATTTGTCCTTCCCCAGTGCACAGATTGACCAAAGATTGGCTCTAGAATTGACTGTGGCCAGCTAAGCAACACTATCAGTTGCTTTGGATTTTGTAGCTCACTGCCTGCCTTGCTGTTAGCAGCATATTGTTGGAGCACAGGGTGCTACGGTCACCTTCATTCCTTTCTACAAGGCCAGTCATCCATTTTTTAATTCACCTTCAGTCCAACATTTCTGTTGGACTTGTCAATGGCATAGTTCTGCCAGGTCATTAATCTACTCAGCCATATGAAAATCAAAAGCACAGATCAGCTCTCAGACAAGAGATACCTGACAGTACCCATGAGCCTTGCAGAAGAGGAGATGATGGAAAGAAGTTATCAACTCTTGTTTCCCCTCAGCTGAGCCTTTGGATACAGCAAGTTTGCGATGAGGAGAGGAATGTTTTTAAAAGCCACAGGATCAGCAGCAGAAAAAGGGCAGAGGTGGTTTTGTGGATCCTTGGTCAGAATAATTTGCTGCCCAGCATGTGCTAAATTCATTTAAACACAAGTGTTGCTACAGGATGGTGGGGAGCGCAGCAGCCTTTGATGGACGTGCAGGCTAACAATCAGTAGAGATAAGAAACACTTCACTGAGCCAGAAAAGTTGCATTTTCATGAATCCACAGGATATGTTTACACATCATTGGACACTTTTAAGATTCAACCAGACAGGGTGCTGGGCCATCTTGTCTGGACTGTGATTTTGCCAAGAAAGGTTGGACCAAATGATCCTTGAGGTTCCTTCCAACCTGGTATTCTATGATTCTGTGATTATAGTGAGAGAAATCAAAAACAGCTCCTACCTGGACTAAAATTCAAGGTTAAAATGGTGCATTGATGTAAAAGCACGGTGCCAAGGCTGAGTGGATGAACCTCTGTTTTAAACAGAACTGGCAGGCTGGAATGAATCCAGTTAGAAGTGTTACTGTTATATGGCAGAATCCCTTCTCTGTGTTGGGCACTATAAAAATCAACATACATGGGCACCTCCTAAACTGATCCAGTTAGGAGAAAGAAAAAAAAAAAAAAAGACAACTAACCTGTATGGGACAGCCAGTGAGTTGAAGCAAGTGCAAGAACTCTTGGCTGTAGTGTGGGACAGGAAAATCACAGCAGCTTGTGCATTTAAGGGACTGTACAAAACCTTATTTTGATTGCAGGTGGTAGACTACAGAATGACTGCCTACTGCATGACCTGGCAGGCAGCAGAACAGTTAGAATAGATCAGAAAGACAGCAGCAAGGGAAACAATTTGAATCTGGATTGCCCTGATGTCATGTCATTGGAGGTTAGACCACAAAGAACACTGGGTGTGTCGCACTCCCTCATGTGTTCTGCTCCCGTAAGGGAAATGTATAGCAGGCCACTTAAATCAGGACAGCCCTTTCAAGTTACTCATTTACACCAGCCAGGAAGCTAACGCATGATTACTGAAAGTCAGTAAAGCTCGGTCAGTTTACATCAGTTTACATTAGACCATTTGCAATGTTTTCTTTCCTTTCTGAAAAATATTTTATAGATAATAATAAAATTACATAGCAATTAGCTAGTGAGTCATTACACCCTGTGGAAGCAATTCAGTAGATAGCGAGGCAACATCCACCCTGCAGTGGTTAATTATTTGGCTTAAGAAACAGACCTTCTTCCATGGAAACATCTGAAGGTCATTGCATTCAGTCGGAATATGTCTAATCCCGGCAGATCAACGCACAGAACAATACAGTCTGTGTGTGCAGTCTTCCCTGCAGAAACAAATGGTAAACAATTGCAATAAGAAGGGAAGGAGGTTCAGCTAACATCAGAGTAATCAGATTCCCTCCCGTTCTTACGCAGTTCCACTGAACAAATTAAAACCCTGCTAAAGCCAGGTTATTTTATCCAGCTGATCTGGCTTAGTCCTCATACCTGTTAATGAGCACAAGCGTTAAAGAACTTAATCCTAAAGTGTGGTTAAAGAAACTTGTTTCTATCTAGCGTGTTCTTAGAAAAAAAGTTAGTCTCTAACTTTCTGACATACAAGCAAGAGCAACAACAATATCACACTTAAAAAATTAAGACAGGAAATTCTTGATGATGGCAACGCCATTTTGTGATTTATAAGAACAGTTGCATTCCACCCTAATTTCCCAACTGAATAGCAGATGCTCTTCAGTAAAAAGCTGTTATCATTTTATCTGTTTTACAATATGTCATGTATATTTTGCCAATCATATTTTGGCTCTCATCACAGTGTCTGCTGTAATGCAATTGTAAGCTTGTTTAATCAGTTCAGCATAATCTGGTGCGCTTTCAACACTGCGAGCACGCATATGCACGCACACACATGCAGATCATACATTGCCCACGCTATTCCCTTTTGCCTTGTAAAATAGAGATGCATCACTCCATCCATTTGTTAGGCAGAACCTGCCTTTGAAGGTCTGTGTGAAGTTCTACTTAAAATGGATGGCACAATATGGTACATGGTTTTTTACCTGGCTGAGCAGCTATTCATTAAAAAACATGGCCTTAATTGGTGTTGCCTCACATTTGTTTTAAAGCAGATTATTAAGTTACACATAGCACGCTGCATGCTGCTGTTTTGTAGTTCAAAACCGTGAATCAAAAAAAGCTACTTAAACTTTGTACCTGTGCAAATAAAGACTTTCATCTTCACAAGCTTAATAATTTATCCTCCCCAAACTCATCCATCAATCTGTAGACTTATTTCCCTTGAAAATGCCTGCTATTCGCTCATTCTGTTGCAAGCTCTGGTTATTTCCAAGGCTGCTGACACCAGTTCACATGAAAATTCCCATTTCACGTATCTGTTCACAAAGAGGCACATCCAGCTTGAGCTGAGTTCGTTCTGCGGTACAGAAATGTTTCAGAAGATGGCAGCTGGGGTTTGTACCTTCCCAGTTCGTCATTTTTTGCTGTCACCCTGTTATTCCTGTGATGGTTGTTCCTGCCGGCCCTCAGCTGAACTGACCACAAGGGTCCACAGTTGGTAGCTTTTACTGGGCCTTGCACATAAAAACCCCATGCCAGCATTAATAAAAAGCAGTCCTCAGTACTATTTTATACTGCCCTTACACACTATGTGCTTTTCATTAAGGGAGAACTAGAAACTTAGCCTTTCGCTGGATATCACGTCATCACCGTCATGGGGTGTAACAACTCCAGCAAAACCACTCTGATTAACAGCAGAAGGGGCAATGATTTCAGGCGTCTTTAGCTGTGGAGGGACATGTTAAGTTTCCCTGAAGAAAGTTTTCTGGCCAAATCTTTCATGGTGATAGAAGGTAACGGAGGTAGAAACTCTTGCTGCTGTAACAAGAGCTGGTGCCCATGTACACTGTAGGACACTAGATTTGCTTGGACTCCAGAGAGTGGAAATCTGCTACAGCTTGTGCTCAGGTGATGCACCACTTGGCTCACCCCAGAATATGCCTTCCTAAGCTCTAGAGCACCTTTTTCAATTCCTGATCTACTCAGTCCTGGCCAGCCAATAGATTTGGATAAGGAGTTGGCCAGGAAGCATGACAAAATATCTCCAAGAAGTAAAAATCCATGTGTTTGAAAAGGAAGAGTTTTGATAGAAACACAACTTATTCAAAGACATCTCCATCAGTCGACAAATGAGAAGAAAAGAATTTTCTTTCAGTTAATGATGCAATAAAATTGCCTTATGGCAGAGGTCACAATAAGTCTCTTCCTCCCAGGCCATTCCTGAAGAGTATCTATACCTACAGCTTGTGCATTCTTAGTTCAGATAGAGATGGAAAACCTCAAATAACCCCGCAGGCATATAGCTCTGGGAGGGTGTGAGCGCTGCTCTAACCATGTGAATGCATTAGGGAAGCATTGGGGAAGTGCTACCTTTGAGCAAGAGGTGTCCACACTTAAGCATAGAAGGGTTAAGAAAGAAAACATTGCCACCAATGGCAATCTGGGGAGCAAGAACAGAGATACTTAAGAGAAGTACCAAGCTCAGAGCCCAGAGGATTTTTAGAAGGTGAAGATGGGAAAATAATTTTGACTACATCAAAAGACATGGGGGCACAGTGCTGAGATTTCTAGAAATGGGAATGAAGCTGGGTGAGTAGTAATAGCAATCCCATGCAATTTCTTTTGCCTCCCAAGAAATGTTATTATAAAAAACTTAGTGGTATACACATTTGCCTGTGAGGCAAATTTTAAAGCAAACCTCATATTGTTCTTGACGTGTTTATTTGCTCATCCTGTCTGACAAGACAAACTCCCACGTGGATTGTCTCACCAGTTATAAAAAGCTCTTCAGAAGGTAGAGAATGAAAACTAAGCTAAGGTGATACTGTCTGCACTGGAGGGAAAGGCACAACCCCATAGACTTCAGTGGGTCAAGAAGCTGCTTCATTCTCCTAATGGAAAGAATTGCCTAGAGCAAGTAACAATGTCAATCAATAAAAATAAAATGATCTACTGTGATCTTGCTTTCAAATGTCAAGCTAATTAAAAAAATATTACCAATTTTTGCCAAAATATATCTCATATATTAAATTATATTAGACGATAATGTAAACATACATATATATATATACAGTGTATAGTACTTGTTGAGACCAAAACCAATATCAACAATTTTAACTTACTGAAGTCTCTGTAAGAGAACAAAACAGGTTGATAATTTTTTCTCTGGCTGTTCCAGTGACATCTTAGACAAAAATCTTCCCCAAGAAATTCCACTTCGAGTGGGTGTGTTTTCAGTTCTGCAAAATAGCAGTGATTTCACAATTTGTTATCTCTATAAATGATAATTAAAAGTTACAAATCTGTATTTTTTCATTCTTCTGTTTAGTCAGACTTCAAATCAATAGAAAACCTTGGAGGCACCACATTCGCCCCCAACCAGCTCTCACAGCTGTACAGAGTGTTTTGTGCTGCTTGATGCCTAGTGAGATGTCACCTTTTTTTTCTGGGGCACTGAGAAGGAGGAAGTATATTCCAAAGCCTGAGAAAGTACTAACAGTTTTCATGCAAAGATGTCAAACGAGTAATGTGTTGGGGGAAGGAGATGGACGTTCCTTTATCTCAGCCATGTTTCACTTTTTGAAACAGCAAGGAATTTGGCCCAAAGGCAGAAGTGCCATTTCTTGCCTCATAGGCATTTGTTCCCAAACCACTGAGAAATGCTTTTATCTTCCATGTGCGATAATTGCAGTGCATCAAAAGGCCAAGAAGGCACTGAACTACACCTGACTTGTCACTGGGTTTTGATATTTTAATGTAATGTGTTCCATTGTTGCTTCTTTCTTCGTTTCATCTTTGCACTTCAAGTGCTGTTATCTTGGGCAAAGCACTGCAAAGTAAGGTTGTTTATCTGTGTGCTGGAGAAACTCCACCAGGTGCATCCCTCTTCCTCACCCTTCTTCAGAAGAAAATCCTGCAGAACACATAGGTCAAACTGACCCCTTTAGCTATTTCCCATAGCCTCTGGAGGCTGCTGGGCTTTCCTCTCTGCTCCTGACATTGTGCATCTCTTTTCAGACTTTCCCAATCATTCACATTTCTGAATCTGCATACAATACCAATTCCAATGAGTTATTACTGCACACTCAGTTACAACTGATACAACAGCATACTCCCATCAACACTTTCTCAGAGGGTTGCAATGGCTTCCACCTTTCAGTGGGAGCTTCCTAATATTTTCTCGTCACTCACCAATCAGTCCCAGGATTTACTGTCTGCTGAAACAATCAATGCAAGCCAGCCTGCGCCTGCGTAGCCCATGGATAGAGTGCAGGTTCTGCCACTGTTCCCTGCCTGCAGGACACGCACCAGCGATGATAATGTGGTGGGTGAACATCGTAGCACAGATCTCAGTCCCAGAGAATACCTGCTGCTGTTTTGCAGAACTTATCAGCCCAGCTGCAGTGATTTATGGCAGTGTGATTTTAGGTTGGCAGAGGACATGGGCTGTCTGAACCCACTTTCCCATGAGAGTAGCGATGTGGATCAACCACCTGTTGGACCAATGATTTTGGGAAAGCAGCAGTGTCATTACCACAGGGATTGCCGATCTCTCACAGACCCCCACGTGGGCATGACAGTCTGCTTCAGCGTCAGCGAGGAAAGAGCAGGACCCTGTGTGTCTGGCAAGAGGGACTAGGAGAGTATATCAAACAGACAAGGAAGCACAAGGCACAGTGATATGATTATAGTTTGCATAACAAGCAGAACACACCAGCTGCACGGCCACTGTCAAGGGCATTGTAGCAAACTTAGAAGAAATGAACTGTAGGGTTTTGCTATTGTGGCTGTGGGCTGACCTGAGTCATGCAGCCGTAGTGTCTCCCAGCAGCAACAACAGCGCACAGGGCTGCTTTGTGCTTCTTATAGATCCTTTCCCAGGGAAGTCTGCTGATTATTTAATTAATTTTAAAACACTGTTAAAGATGAGGATGTCTTGTGGTGTCTGAGAAAACAATAAAATCAAACCAATTCCCAGTTTATTGGTCTACTGGGTTATCATAATCACTGGAAAGAGTAGCCGGTGGGTTGTACATATTGATTCTCTGCAAGTGTGTGGAAATGCAGATCTAGACACCAGCATAATAAATATAGGTACCAGGCTGACATAGTGTGTTCTTGAGCTATGCAGCAGCTACTGCAAATGCTGCCTGCAGAAAAGAGGAACCATGGTCAATAAGTATCTTTTAATCAACATGCTTGAGGAACGCTTGGTCTCTCAAGGAGAGAAAAAAAACCAAACCTGGTGGCAAATGCAGTGAACAACTAATTAAAAGGGTTTAGTCTCTTTACCACAATTTCCATTTTCATAAAATAGCAGATAGATGCATGTCCTTGTGCATAAAGGCCCCAGCATATTCCAGTACAGTAGAGTTAAATCTGTAGAAAAGATGGTTAATGACTTATTTCGCTATGAATATCTCCTCCTTGTAAACCTTTTAACTGAAGAAAATAGCTGCATGATATGGCCTGCTAATTATACCACCCGAGCACCTTGCAACTTTTAATGTGCCAGGGAAAGGTCCTTATTCCCACCATGCAGGTGGGAGTCGGGGTACAGCAGCTGAAGCCATGACAAGGGAAAGGACTGTAAGTCCTGCCATGGAGGAGAAGCCCCTGCAGCACACTGCTGCGTGTGCAAGAAATCAGACAGCAAAAATGATCAACAGGAAAAGAAATGCATGCTGGAGCCCATGAACAACGGTGAAACCTGTGTAGAGATCAGTTTGGGAAGTACTTTGTATATTCAGTTATTACATTATCTGTATCAATGACCTGTATTTGCATACCTTGTTAACAATCTTGGAGTACAGTCAGAGGGCATCTGGCCTCTCAGATACGGTAAATTTTGTAGAAGAGGGAAAAGGCTGAGGACATCAAGCTGCGTTTACATTCACGTGGGAAGAAGTACCCTGGCTCTGTTAGTGAGCCAGACGGCTTCGGTTCTCACATCACTGCTCATACTGCTGGCTATTTTCTGAAGCAATCAGAAATACTGTTATACCATATTAGCTCCTCAAGATAGACAATCTTTCTAATTATAAGATACTGCTTCTTATTGAAACAGGGATATGGGTTTCTCCCAAGCAGCAAAATACTTGATCTGATCACTCCTGTTTTCTGCAGAATCCAGACAAACACTTTTATACACTTTAGGTATATCTTCCTTTTATATCGAATTGATGTGGCATAATCCCACCAGGTTCAGCTTTGTTGTCATGGAATTAAAAGCAGAATTGTGCCCTCTGCTGATAATATTGTATGGATACCCTATAAAATCATTTTAATCTCCAGTCCATGTACCTGCTTTGCAAGTTAATGTGGCGTGTTTCAAGGAGAAGTGAACAGAATCATGATGTTCACAGAATTCTCCTGAGAGTTTCCACATCAGATAAGAAAATAAAGACCAATATCTTGGTCCTGAGGTCAGTGACAGGTAAATCATCACGTTCAGCATCTCCTCCTCTTGAACATGTTGTTCGCCTTTTGCAGAGTGAACTGAACTTGCAGAAATGTCCCAATGGATGTCCCTGAGAGTTGGATCCGATCCATAACTGTTTAAACTACACCTGTGAATTAAAGATGCTTTACACACAACCTCTAAAAGACTCTAAACTGCAGGAATGCAAATAGATGATGGTGTATGATGACTTTAAATTATAGTAAAGTGATCCATGGAGAGGGGAAAAACTGCTATCAAGAGAGTAAGTGAATGCAGAGGAAGACATCAGTAACCTTGATTTGTGTGCTTTGCTGATGTACAGCTCCTCCCCAAGGGGAAGAAGGGGAGGAGGATGCAAAATAGAGTGATGGGCTCATGGGATATAGGCACCTGTACTCTGATACGTATAAATATGGGTATAACTGTCTTTGATTAGATCAGCGGTGACTGTAGACTAGTATCTAGTTCAGCGTCCCAGTCTCTGCAGCTGGCTTAGCTGCCTTCATGAAAATCCTCAAGTTGGAAGGTGTCCACATTTTCTTCCCCTCCTGCGCAAGGAATGTACTCCTACACTCAGCAATCCTTGGAGCAGGCAGAGGACTTTGCAATCCTGCTGCTTTGTCATTGCTTCAGGATGGCACACAGATGAGGAGACACTCAAGACAGTCTGTGGAGCCATAGCCAGGCATCCATTTCTTTTAAGGCAGGCTGGCTTCAGGATTTAATAACTCCATTGCGCTGGGGGCATTAACAGCAGCATCTCTGCAAACATGACAACGTATGTGGTGCAGTGGTAGCTGACAACGTTCCAGCAATGGATTCACTGATTAGTCGCTCCTGTTTCACAGAAAGGTCTCTTATGGCTTTTCATCCCACCACCATGAGTGCAATAGCATGTGGAGAGATTTTGCTAAGAAAACTCCTTCCCCTTTACCAAGCAGCTGAGTTAGGGCAATGACGGGCTGACCTCTAAATGGAATTTATATCATCCTTTTCTCCACATCAGACAACGTAAATGTTCCTCCCTGCCTTGTTTTCCCTTTAGGATAAACCTTGCTGTTCCCTTCAACTCTCATGTGATGAATGTAGTAATGCATTTGGAGTGTACTTTATGCATATCATGCCTACCTCATTTCATTCTTCCACCAACAATCAGCCGATTTAAAAGACTTATAGCTAATGTTTGAGCCTTTTCAAAAAAGCAGCGTATGCTCCTAATTTCCTTTAATAGTCCATTTTCATTCAATTTATATAGTTTTCTGCATTCTCTGTAGACTAAAAGATTTCATTTGTATTCAGGTTTTCCTCGTAAAGGGAAGTTTATTTGGGGGAGGGGGGCAATAACTTCCTTTAACTTCAGGCAATGTGTTTTAAAGAATTATTTCTGTTAAAAGAACAACAGCAAAAATGCCTTTAAAATTCTCTGTCTTATTTGTGCATCATTTAAATGGAGAAATGTCACTCTTCTATTATGTTAATGATTTTTAAAAAGGGGTAAAAAAAATTTACCTCTAAAGAGCAATCAAACACCTCTTCTTGCAACAGAAAAGACATCATTAAAAAAAAAAAAGAAAAGAGACAAGTACGTATTTAAATGAATGATCCAGTGTGAGGATACATGAGAGTGATTTGTGTCTTGAAGCTCTGCTGTCACTTATATTATGCCTGATGAGCATTTAATGAATGTTCACAGGAAAAACATCTACTCATATTATTTTATTTGGGAACAGGGAAGGCAACAGCCATTTTTAGGGGACAAAACATAATGGATTTTCTTTCAGCTCAGTAGATACATTGATACTTGTAAATCCTTTCTAAGTGTACCACTGTAATTATAAATCTTTTAGCTATATTTTTCATTAGAGAACATTAAGGTAAATATTCTCTCCAAGTGAAGATATATTTGGCATATAGGTTTTTAAAGCTGACATTTAAGTACTCACTGCAGCGTTGCAGCTGTTCAATAACATTATTCTTATTATTCATTATTTAGGGTTTGTACTGCTGGATGCACTGTTCTTTTGCTTTAAAGCAACAAGACCCTTGATTTACCAATTACATGTATTCAGTTATTACCTAGAAGAGAAAGTGGAGCCTGCAGGAAAATGCATCTTGTCGTTCTCTGATATGCTCTCAGCAATTCTTTATCTATTTCCCTGGAAGAACAAACTCGACCCCACAACCTTAACCAGCACGGATGCTGCCCCTACACAAGGGGACAGAAGAGAGAGCTGTTCGGAGGCTTCCTCAGCTCTGGGTTTGTCCAGCCCAGCTCAGCCATGGGAGGATGGGTGGGTAACAACCCAGCCCTGCAGCCAGCCCACATCCCTTCCTACTTTCCAGTTACCTCCCCTCTTGGGACAACCCAGGCCCCATTTCAGAAGGCACACCTCTTCCCTTGCAAAAGCAGACCCATGCCATCTTTACTGCCTCAGTGACAAGCAAAGCCAGAGCAGTGGTGAGTGGTTTGTTGCAGATATCCAGAATGCGTAATGATGTTGCATGGTACAAACTCTTCTTTGGCAACAGCCATATTAAGAGCTATTTATAGGCTGGTAATAGAATTTTCCTGCTTTGCCATTTGTTGTGTGTTGTGTGTTACGTGTTTCACAGGAACCTGCCTTAGGAATCCTGCAAGATTAAGTTTAGCAGAGCATCAGAGCATGCTGAGCTCTAAGCACACATTCAAACGCCGTGGGAATCAACCTGGAGTGAAACGAGGAGCACATTCAGAGCTTCCAGTCATCATATTCAGTGTCAGAAGATTATCTCCAGCATGGTCTGTGTGTTAACAATCAAGGGTATATGTAAATCTAATAACAAGAGCGGAACAGCCTATCCTCAATTAATCACGGCATTACACTCATCAGCTTTGATCAACTCACCTTGGGACTGACCAAGGCAAACTGGTGTGTGCAGATCCTTCACATCTACCCTGAAATGCATCTTTGACGAAGCTTGTAAGAAAACATCAGAGCAGAGAAGCTTCTTAATTAACTTGGTCTAATTTTCACTTGTCGTTTTTTTCTAATACAGCAATTTCCATGTGTAGACCTCTGAGTGAAGTAACGAAACACTCATTTGACAGGTAAGTAAAATCAGGACAAAATCGATCACTAGTACAGAGAAATGATTTACTGAGAGCAGTGGACTGCTCACAGGAGAGCACCCCTTCCCCAGATGTGCTAGACAAGGTGGAGAGGCTTGATGCCCAGCCATGGGCAAGCGAACCTTAAAAAGGAATCAGCAAAACAAAGCTTTTTCAGGTAAATTCCTCTGAAATTGTTTTGATGTAGCACAGCATGTGAGTTCTTAACATTGCCTACAGAGTGGAAAAGTAAACAAAGCAAAAAAGACATCAAGACTCTTCCTCCCATCAAGGGACAAAAGCGGCATATAGTGGGATGCTCCTTCCCCATTTCACACAGCATCGGGCCACTGGGGAGAGCCCAGGCAGTGAAGCCTTGTTTTGGAAAATGTTTTGTTCTCAGCTGTTAAGAAAACACAGATTTTATTCCAAACATTAAATGCAGCTTTTAAATACAACTTATTTTTTCATAGTACAACTTGCATAGTCCCAGATGGCACACTGTACATTTTCACGTTACTTAAAATGCTAATGTATTCCAACTTCTTCAGATGTTGTTTAACACACACGCAAGCATGGCGTACACCTTAAGTGAGCGTGTGAATAAAGAGCAAAATCACAAAGCTAGAATCTGGGTATTTCATTAAATGCTGCCACTAAACCTCCTCCTCCTCCTCCTCCTCTCTTTGCCCCCTATCCCCACCCCCAGCAAGAAAGAAATGGAAGCATAACATCACATGGTTCAAGGCTCCTCTTTAGCAAGCTATAATTTAACCTCAGGTTATCTTGACATTCACATGCTGAAGGGAACACTTAGCGCATGTCATTGTGTGAGAACAGCTAAATGAGAACAAAAATATAGAGAAAGAGGTCAGGAAGGAAAGAACAATAATATAAGCAATTTACACATCTCTACAAAGTGTGGGTGATTTTGTAACAGGCTGCACTGTGTCAATACATTCACTCAGGACATTTAATATTTGGAGAAATGCTAAAGTGAAGCACTAGCTACAGGTAAAAATGCAAATATTTAGGAAACTGAGGATGGAGGACACACAAATATTCACACAAAGTACTAATGATCTGCTAAGGAGTGGCAGAAACCTCATATCCCTTCCCCTGCAGACCTAAAATTTCTGGAAAGTCTCACACTATTTCAGGCCTTTGCCCGTGAATCTCTCCCACCCAAAAATCTCAGCTTTACTCATCAATACATCAGAAATGTAAATATCACAGATACTGTGGTGGCAGGATGAGTATTTTGGCAATGGATTTCACATTTCTACCCCTAACACCTCATCTACAGGGGTAAATGATGAAAAATTAATAAATACTGAAATGATGAACAATTGCAAATGTGGTGGCTAATTACTGGGTATGGCCAAATAAAGCATGGTATTAAGACTCCTCATCTTTGGAGACAAGATAATTGAGAGCACAAATGCTCCTACTCATGTACTTGTATGGTGCAAAGGAGGAGTAGGTTAGTTTGAGACAGTACCACACACGACAACATCTGCCTGTGGTAGAACATGTGATCCCAAGGCCAGTCAGAGCAACCAGACCCAAACTGAATTCCACACAATTTTCTCTCCTAGTGATGCAGTCACAGATATTCAGGGGTAGTTTTATGTCCTTGCTTATGTGGGTGCCAGCATCACCTATGGAACAGCTCCAACATCTATGGACAGCTCCAACGTAGTCCCACAGAGGTCCGGCTTCCTGGGCTCACTAAAAAGGTTGCTCTTGGGGTTCTTTGGCTTTCATATAGTGCATCCTTTTGAACAGGATCTCAGAGCTGTGCAGGGCCATTCCCCACCCTTTGCAGGTCTGGGAGTCGTTGGAAAACCCTGGGTTACAAGTGGGGCTCACAGGTCTCTCAGAACCGAGCTACTGTAGAGCCACCACTGCTAGCTGGCACCTTGAAATGCCTCCTCTCAGCACATCCCTGATGTATACAAGCTCTTTGGTCTGTCACTACACAGAAAAACATTAGAGGGGTTGAATTGAAGTGGTATGTAACAGGACTTCAGCAGCAAACCCTCATTCTGTTCCCTGACACCTTTTCTCCAGCACTTAATGTGTGAAAATGGACTAGGTCGTGTCCTGCTCTGCATGGACTTTTCTGTGGGGTTAAATATGCAGGAAACCATTATATTGTGCAGCCTGATGATTTCTTCAGCTTCTGTTTGAGATGTTGTGCAAGACAGCATAAAAGACCAGCAGATCATGATAGATACCCCATCAGTAAAGGATGACTGTATTATCAAAAATACTAAAAAAAAAAAGGTAATTATTTTCAGCTCACTTTATAGCCTCCCAGGAGTAACAGACAGACACTCCCACTCACACAACACTCTAATATTTCACTGATCAAGGACATAACCCTGGTTATTTACAGACTGTAATGAGAGTGCCCATACTTTGATGTTACCATAAATAAGCAGGTAAAACTGCTGAGTTTCAAGAAACTCAGCTTGATTGCCTGGAAGATGTTATTATTTTAATAAAAAAGAATGGCATGTATAATGATTAAATTTATATCAAGTGCACAAGCAGGCTCCACTCAAGGAGATGTATACGAGCTTTTCCGCACAGCTCGTGCTTTAGAAAACCTGCTCCCTGGTTTTCATGAAAAAGTGGATCTTTGTTCAAACGACATAAGGAAACTCTTCAAAGAGACTGCCTGAAAGCAAAGGTGTACCTGGTTGTGATGGATTTCAGTAAACTACATGCTCGGTACTTCTCAGATACGACAACCCCTGTTAGATAAACTGCCCTATGTAAGTCGCAGGAGCTGTAGAAGTGATATAGCTCTCTTAACCGCATCAGTCCTGCCTGGTAAAACCATGCCTTGGATCTCTTCTCTAACCTTTACCTTTTGTTGCATCTTAAATATCACCTGTATACACATTTCAAAATACCGTTTAGGGTTACCTTATCAAACAATATGTAATTATTTTTGGATTGGATGGATGAATGATGACAGATTTGAAGAAAAAGTGACCCAAATCCAAACGGAGTATCCAAAAAAATCCAAACCAACCAACCCCAACCCTCCTCAAACCACTAAACAAGTAAATTCTGTACCTTTTTTTCCCTCCTGTGACTTTTATAAATTGTTCCTGTTCTGGGTGGGGTAATCTTGTTATATTTTCATCACAGCTTTTAAGCCACATGAGGTTGAGGAAAAATACCTGCATTTTGCAGTGTTCAGATGAGCTGAAGGACTTTGAGAGGTTCATCCATTTTTACTATGGCAAAAGGTCAGTTTCATCTAGTTCCATTGTTGAGCATCCCAAACATTAGGAAGGGCTTAATACAAATAATTTTCTACACTATCAAGTAGTGCAGCCTGGCAGGAGCGAGTCCGCAGAATTCAACTGCTGGTGCTGAGCACCCGATACCCACGTTACAGCAGTGTAAGGGGCTTTCATTCTTGAGGAGCTCTGGTGTCATGGATTGAATTCCTGTTAACAGTTGCATACTGGTGCACATATGGAACATATCTTCCAGTTTAGTTTCAGCCAAAAAGAAATCCAGTTTGTGTGCTTCAAGACTGCTCTTTAACATCAGCCAAAGTGTGGTAAGTAGAAAAAAAATTAGAAGATGTGCTTCAAAAGAACAGCCTGATCCAAAAATAAAAAGCTAAAGAATACACATGCAAGAAGTTAGGATCAAAATGTTAGTGACAGCCTTGACTGCACTGTAGAAAGACTGGTGTCCATCAGAGGTAGAAAGGAGCCCTTCCACAAGTTGATCAAGTGATGAGAGTCTTGCTTCTTCGTATCTTGGAGAGGCACTTGTTGTTATACTTTGTACTACGTATGTTACATATTACATCAACACCTGTGCCTGTTATCTTTCAAAACTGCCAACATAAAGAACCCAGCTCAGACATTGCAGGTTGGATTTATGTGTCCTAGTTTAAGACAGATAAAAGCTAGGTGCGTAATCTTCTAGCTAGGTGCGGATCTTCTTACAAAATGAAATTCTACACAAGGCCTAAATGAGACGGAAAACTGCAAATTAACTTTGAGATGACTGTATTCACAAAGGTACTTTCAGAGACTGAACGATAGGAGGGAGGAGGGCCATACTTTACATCAATGCATACCTGCTCAAAACAACTTCTTGCAAACACTGTCCTTTGAAACAGGTACTGCTAAGAATGAGCGTGTTGTGCCAGGAGTGCTGACTGATTCTTTTCGCCATGTCCTTCTTCTTAATAAGGGTTTAAACCTACTGCTCCTTCTTCTCAAGGGGAATTAATCATTGTCCTGGTTTGAGCAACACAGGACTAATTTATCTTCTAATGCTTGGGAAAACTGCACTTTTAAAAGGCTCTAGTGTCGGAATTTGTGAAATTATTTACTTTATAGCTGGCTATGGTGTGTCGGTTTCAAGGTCTTTCAAGGTCTCAGTGTTTTTTGAGCTTGCCAGGTGCAGGGATGAGGAGGAGCAAGACCCGGGCACTTGACCCAAGCTGGCCAACAGGATTATTTCATACCATGAACATCACATTCAATATAAATTAGAAAGTTTGCCATGAAATGCTCTCTCTGCCTTGATGGCTGCCATCCTGAGAACTTCTTGCCCCAGTGCTGGACCACTGAGGCCTTCCCTTCCTCCTGAAGCCACAGCACTCACAGTGTCCAACATTTGCTGTCCACTGCTGGGAGTGCACATCTTTCTGCTGATAGAATTGGCTGAGTATAGTCTTTGTATATTTAGTATTGGTATTGGGATCAATATTGGTTCTTTAGTGTTATTAATGTTAATTATTTAGTCTTATTCTATTAAATCTGTTTATATTTCAACCTCTGGGTTTCCTTGTTTTTTTCCTGATTCCCCTTCGCAGGTGGGGAGGGGTCATCAGGTGATAGAACGGTTGTCTAAACAACAATAAATTGTTATGGGTTTCTTAAATCATAACAATCATGAAGGCAGAGGTTGTTCTGAGATTCAGGGGAAGTAGAGAGAGAGACAGAGAGGAACTCTTCATCCTTCCTCTCTAGAGTGGATCATTCCGCAGTGAGAAATCTGGGCAAGAAGTAGCCTGTGAATCCAGCTTAACACTTGTCTTTCCACCTCTTGGAGATTGTATATAAAGGTCTACCTTTCGGGGGTTTTTTTTTTGCTTATGTTTTTCCAAAGGCAGCAAGTAGTAGAGACAAAATAGAGAGCTTTCAAACCTGACTCAGGTCTCCAACAGCCCTTCTGACGCTCCGGCATGGAATGCTAGAGGAATAAACAGACTGAAACAAATAACTTCACTATGAAATTCCCTCTACTCCAGGTTTTCATAGTTTATCTTCTGACCACCATCCATTATGCTTAAACAAGCTCATAACTTCTTTAAGTTCAAACATAAAGTTGTTTATAGCTCCCACTACTTTCCTACACACTAGTGTCCCTTCTTTTTGATGCTTGAAAGTGTTCGTAAAAGACATTTTTCTTCCTTTATAAGGCCTTGCATGCACACGTATTCCTGTAAACAGCTCTACTTCTTGCAAAAAAGTCTGAAAAGATACTTGAAACTAGCTGCCTAATTTTTAAACTTAGACTGGCATTTGAAATTTAGGAGAATTCTAGTTAAAAAAATAATTCCTTGGAGAGTTTTTACTTACCTCTAATCTTCAGGACAAGACAAGATTTGGAGAAATCTTTTGATTAAAGAGGGGTTTTCAGTTCTGAGTCAGCCTTCTTAAGAGGATTTGCTAACACTTACTGACCCTGTTTCTTCCTTGCAGGGTGCAGACTTTAATTCCTCCCTAGCACATACAGAATGAGTTGTTAAACCCCTGTGCCTTGCTATGCCGTAAACTTCAGACATCAAAACCGAAGCATGCCAGGTCTGCAGTCAGGCACTCAGGGGATAGACTACAAAAATTCTCAGGAAAATCTCTGAGCAGATGTTTTTTGGTGTGGTTTTTTCGCAATAGAAACCATCTGCTGCTTTTTCTTTTTCTTTTTCGTTTTCTTTTTCTTTTTTTTTTTAACCAGTGTAAAGAAAAAGTCTTCTCTCAAAATGATCTGAATAACTCATCAGAAATGCAGAATCTTCAAAAGGCAGTCACGGCCAGAGCAGGTTTCTCATGCCCATCCTGCTAATTATCAACCAGCAGAACTCAGTCCTTAGCATCTGCTAAAAATGTAATTCTTGAAAGGCTCAGCTTCAGTTCTGGACACCTGTTTTCCCAGCCTACCACTTTCCTCCTCATAAACCCAGATGTCCTGTGCCGCTGAGAGCTTCTCCAGCTCTTATTACCTCAGTAGGTGATACATGCTGTTCTGTGAAGCCTCCATCAACACAGGGAAGCTTAAGAGAGAACCTATCCCAAAACACATGGTTTTCCCTCAGGAGCAGAATGTCGTCAGTTGATCCCACTCTACTGATAGATGATTTGAAGGACTGAATGTGACCCTAATGCATGTGATAGGCATGCATACATGACACCAGAGACAGATGAAAGAGGGAGGCAGGCACCAGTTTCACAATCTTTGTGTTTCAACGTGGCAACTTCTGCTGCTAACATATAGACAAGCATCTCTTTCAAGCATACCTTGCTCTGTCTGGAGTGTAAGACCTGTGGATGAGCTTATGAGCTTCCACACATGGTGCCTCTTAGCTGCATCCCAACTCTGTTTCAGGCTGAGATGTGAGGTTGCAGCAGATCCCAAATTTGCTTCCATGGGAAGGAAGCACATCTGAAGGTCACTTTACCTGCAACCTATGTGTCCCCTTCAATGTGTCCATGTTATGGAAAGGTAGGTTACACAATTCACAAAGAAGGATTATCTGAGCTGCAACAAACTTTGTGCTGCTTAGACACTGCTTCTCAGCAGGGGGCTATGCCATGGCCCCTCCTCCTGATGATAACTATGGCTCTGCACCCAAAGTATACAAGAATTTAATTCTGCCTGAATAACTGGTGCTGCTGACAATCATATTACACTTTTGCAAACTCATCTTCTTTGCCAAGCCCACAGGCACACATGGACTGTGCACTCGGGGGACACAGGCTTCTTCTCCACAGACACCTCTAGGCAGACAAGTTGCTCAACCGTGGACCTTCCTTCCCTTTCCTTCCCCTTCATGCAATGTACATCTCCCACACCGTTGCTGCTGTGTCCTGCTCTGCTTTGCATTCCGCAGGCAGCTGGGGCAGAAACCAGCCCCCCTGTGGCTGAGTGTCAGGGTTGTCCCCTTTGGGATGGAGTTAATAACTGAACAACTTCACAAAGGGATCTTTTTGATCAGTGAATAAGATGGAGCAAAATATATCAGAACTGCATGCTACTCATTTGTGTTTCTGCCATGGCATATACCAACCAGCAGTGCAAGTCCAAAAGAATACAGGGTGAGAGCACTTGTTTGGTGACAGTCACTGACTTAGGGACACTGAGCACATGTGCTAAGGAGGACCTCCATCATGCAGTGTTGTCTTGTGACACATCTCCATCCTGAGGGTCCTAACACCTTTTCTTTGGTTGAATGGAGCATTTTTTTCAGCAGGGGCATTGACCCAAGATACCACCTTGCCTGCTATCCTCAATTCCAGTGCAGGTTCATTGAGGTGCCCAGAGAAGAATAGCAACATACAGATGTTACCAACCCTGCAATGCAAAAGTTTAAGTGCTGTCGTATAGCAAGCTTGGGCAAGGATTGGATTGAGACAAAGTGACTTTGTATCTGTGAGGTTCCACAGATCCAGAATTCCCTTCGTTCCATGCAGGGGCTCCAGCTACTGACCCCGCTGTGATGTGATTTAATGGAATTAAACGGTTGTTGAGCCACTCAACACTAATGTGGGATTGAAGGTAGAGATATCCAGCTATTGGTTCTAGCCCAATTCTGCAAAGACAGCATGTGGTCTCCTGATGGCTGGGTTCAGGGTTATTTCCCAGCAAGGGCTGGTCCAGATAGGTGGACATTTTGAATGGAACCATAAATATTATCCATTTCTCATCCATTTCCAAGATTCCCCCAGCTTTGGTAATTGGAAATGGAAATTGCAGAATGAGAAATTGATTTCTTCTTCACTTTTGCCACACAGAAAGAAAAGAAATGACTAGCAATGTTTGTGAAAAGCTTCCCAGCCCACCCAGATCCAAGATAATGAGCTTTCCCAGGCACTAGGTAATTTCCTCTCTCACGCTCTGCTTTTTCCATAAATGCAGGTCTTGCTGCAGATAACAGAAGATTAAACTCCTCACTCTGAAACTGAACTACATATCACTCCCACAGTAAATATAATTGAAAAAAAAATCCCTTCTTTTTCTCCTTTATTAAATACCATCACTTAATTTAGAATGCAAATCAATATATTAATAAGGAATGTATAACTTTTAATGTCGCCTGTGCAATCACCCTCCTAGATTGATTCTACCTTGAACTCATTGTATTATTGTTAATGACAGAAAGCTCACACTGTACTTTATCAACCAAAGTCTGTCTCCAAGAACTTTCTAATTAGTGCTACTAATCACTTATTCCTTCTCAGTGAGACTAATGCATTATTACAAAGACTTGTGAAATACGTCCAACAACATATACGTCTTGTTTAAATGACACTCAGGAGATACCATTACCCACATCCATCAATGACATTTAATCCATCACATGGAAATATTGCTTAGATACTGCTACCAGAGCCAGCTGGGTGCAGGCATCTTCAGTGAGACCTGCCAGGCACAATGCCTCCCTGCTTAGGGCTCTGGCATGCAGACAACTCTCTTATATCATATAGCAATTAATGTACCCTTACTTAGATAACAAGAAGTTAGAGAGGCAGTGGAAAGTAGCAGCGGAGTGGGACAACTGATGAAATTAGCTGCAGGAAATCTATTTTGTAATAAAACTGTTCATAAAAGTGAAATGTCATTTAAAGGCACAATTTCCATGGGGAATAAGTTTTTATGTCTGTGTTCATCTTTAAGGCAAGGAGTTTTTCTTTTTTGTAATACTTCTTTCATTTAAATGGCTTTATAGAAGCCCAGAATACACAGAGATGTTTTTAAACCCATGGGAATCTCATTATGTTTTGTGCATGCCTTTTTTTTCCTTTTCATTTTTTTTTTTAAATTCACGATGATTCAAGACGCTGCAGTCATTTAGCTGTGAGAAATACTTAGATCACCAGAGTGAAGATAATTAACAATACGTATAAATGAATACACCAATTTCTTTTTAAGTGGAAGAAAAGATACCATTTTAAACTGATAGGTTACGCTGATGGAACCTGATTATTTTCCTTCTTCCCCTGTG
This sequence comes from Pluvialis apricaria, assembly GCA_017639485.1. Taxonomy (NCBI): domain Eukaryota; kingdom Metazoa; phylum Chordata; class Aves; order Charadriiformes; family Charadriidae; genus Pluvialis; species Pluvialis apricaria. The sequence continues at coordinate 14,649,114 of CM030012.1, forward strand.
TTTGAATACAAAACCAACTATAAAGTCAACTTTACAAATACATAAAAGCCCACAAATATCCCAAGGTCTCTAAAGCTAATAGGAAATCTTACAAAGCTCCTCCTTTTGAAGTGATCTAAAATGAAATTCAGATTCATATTTTATCAAAATCTCATGAAAAGTTCTGGTATTTGTAAAAAAATGCTTTGAAATCAGTCATTTATAAGTGTTTATAAATAAACACAAGTTAGTGCTTGGACCAAAACACAAGTCGTCTTGAGCAGTTGAGGGAAGCTTTTGCTGGTAGGAGTTAGATGGTGTCAGATCACAAGGGAAAGTGAAAATAGTGAATCCCTCTTTTTCCCTCAAGGCAACGAGAATTTGTGAAGATCCCTGCTGACCAGAAGTCAGCAGGCCATCTCTCCCAATGCTTGGGATTTTTTACTTCTATTGCTAGAGGTATTTTTAGTGCTAGTTCCTGTATGGTGATAATGTTACAAATTAATCAGCTAACCTATGAAACAGAAATGTTACAGTAAAATAAATCTCCTCCGCTGTGTGAATTAAGGGACGGGGAAAAGTGCCATTGCTACTTGTAGTACCTGAAGAGGCTGAAACAAGGATCTTAGTGTGCAATAAACCACTCCTGAGATGAGAAAAGAACAACAATGGATCTACAAAGGTGGCTTAAGGATATCGAAAGGTTAATATTACAAATAAAGGCTTTGCAGATCTACAGCCAACACTAACCCCACTGTCTCCCTGTGGTAAGACTCATCTACAGCTTGCAGACAATGTGATGAAAGCAGCCATCCGCAAGCATTCCAGTTATTTCAATTATTTCCACAGCTGTGGAGATGAATCTGTAGTAACGACGAAGATAAAACTCCAGATATGGACAGGTTGAAGAGAGGGTGGTAACCCTGCATTGTTGTTTTTTTCCTGTCAGGATCAAGCTTTGCCTTTGCAAAATATCAGGCTGTTGCTTAAGCTTTGAGTTAATACCTCATAGTCAACAGAAGTTTAATTACACCAAAATTGCCATCACTTCTCCCATTATGCTCTTTCTTTGCCCTGTCCTGGCCCGCACACTCTTGCCTCCACAGCAAGGACTTCATGAAACAGGATTAAAGGCGTTTCACTCCACTTCAGGGGTAGTCTAGGGGATGCCAGACCTGAGAGCAGGCAACACGGCTGCTTTCCTTGTGTCATATATATCACACACAAATTTTCCCTCTGGTATCTATAATTGTGAGCAGACTCTGTGAGTATTTAAAGCAAACAAAGGGAAAGAGATTCACATACAGATAGGCAGACCTGCTCAGAGCAGTCCTGCAAGATTAGAGAGAAAATAAGTTCTCTCATCCTAATTAAAACTGAAACTCACTTCCCATTATGAACCTAATTACATTTCAAACAGATGCACTTTCAATGTGTGCAACTGTTCTGGCATTGTGAGAAACTGAATGGACTCTGGCTTCAGCTACAGAAAGGTTAGATTCAAGAGCAAGACATTTTTAGCAGAAATCTCCAGGAACATCCACCAGCATCCTGACCAGGGAAAGCACTGGGGAGCAGGCTTTTTATATCAGATAAATGTCCATGTGAGAGAAGTCATAAGATCTGGAATTCACTTATTTTGATTGTTCTAGGGCTTCAGATTAGGGCAGGAAAGCCACAGATGAAAAATCACTAAGTAATTGTTCACAAGAACAAATGGCAGCAAAAAAAAAAATAATCCTGTATTTTGTTAACATAAAACTGAGTTTAATAAGCATAAAGAAAATCCATGCAAAAAAGATTAAGAGTCAAACACTCAAGGCCTATATGAACTACTTCTGAACAAAGTATGGAGACAGTCATTCAATCAGCATATTTATTGACAAGAAAGTCTTGAAAAAACTGGTGGGTCTCTAGGGAAGTTCTCTCAGCAGCTGGAAACATCATGTTTCCATCAGACCTGGTACTGTCAGGCATTGCCAAAAGCTACATCTGATGATCTGCTTTCTGATACTACAGTAAACCGGGTTATCTCCAGTGAAGATGAAGTGTTTTATCTAAGGGTAGAATGAATGGGAAGAATCAGTAAGGGGTCTTAAACTCACCTGAATGCTGTAGGAAGGGCCCTTGTGCTTCCTCTGTCTAGTCTCTTCACTTGGTTTACTGCAAATGACAGGGAATTGCAACAGAGCCGCTGATGCCCACAGCATTGCAAACTGGAAGTGAGGGCGTTGAACAAAAAAGAACAAACAGCCTTACCATCTTTGAATGCAATAGATACCAAACTATCACACCACAAATGCACAAGAATTATTCAAGGTGGCTAGAAAACCATGGAAACTTTGCTGAAAGGAAATGCAAAGAAGACACATTTGCAAAAAGGGATGCAACAAGTGGATTTGCAAATTCACTCCTAGCTCATTTGTGCATCCACTTTTGAAAATGTTCCCTTTGCACACTCCCTCAACTGCGTGGCCCATGTTATATGCCTATGTTATCTTCCTATGCTAGCCAGGATTAAGGAGCTGACAACGTCATAGCAATGGAAGGCACAACTTAGCATGATCCCTCTTGGTATCCTTACACTAATCCCTAGAGTGTGCTTGCGCATTCAACAAATGTGTCTTGAGGTGCTGGATAGATATCCAGTGGGAGTAACTACTACGAATAGTGTCTTTAAAGACCATGACATTAATTCTGAAGCTGAATCCAGTAAGCCAGTTCAAGGAGTAACGTCCTTTCTTTTGTGTCAAATTCTTCAGACAGTACAAACTGTCCCAGTGCTGTTCAACAGCAATGGAGATATGCAAATTCCCATCAGGATCAGATGAATCAGGGGTGAGGGTCTGGCAGAGACTGTGATCTGTATTAGAAATCTTAGTCAAAACAGATCCTTTTAGACAAACAAAAGTTTATGGTATAAGCTCATGTAATATCGTACAGCTCTTACTCCACCTGGGGAATAGAGCTACTTAAGATTGTGCCCTCAAGTAGCCCTGGAGGAAAAGGGAGGCTTCTGGGTACGCTTACATGTGCCATCCCTTCCTCTGTCCATGCAAATACCAGCCTCATGTATTAATGTAGGGTGTGGTGGGTCACACTCCAATTTGCCACTGGTCCTGAAAAACTTAGCTCTTTAAATTCATTTCTTCCATTATAGAGCACTCACTTAGCAGCGTGTTTTGCTCTGTGACTACAGCAATGACCATTGTTAGATAGATATAGATAGACACATACTGTCTAATTCTACACCTGAAGTTATATGGCAGCCAATATGAGATCTAGCCAGTTTCATAATTCTACCCATATGTTATAAGGATTTGCCACATATTTTAAGGTAAGTGCTACATATGTCATCAACTTTGTGGTAAATATGTCTATTTTTCCTCCCGGAATTACAGAAAGGAGAGGTTAGTGTCTGGTACGTTCCATTATTTATTGTCTCAATTCAGTGCAATTCAATATATTGTGTTAATTTCCTTTTCCTTTTTTAAAAGAAATAATAATCTGTCACTGAGGTTGTAACAGCTCCAATGTTAATGGAATCGTATGAGACAATGTCATTGAAATTGGATCGGTCCAAATGGAATCATTACTGTTCGTCCATTCAGGTCTTAATGGCTCCATCAATCGATGTGTATAGGACAGAGCCCAAGGTGTTTTGAGGAAGCTCTGAGTGAGCTGAGCCTTTGTGCACCTTCAAAGCACAACAACATGAATTAAAAGGTGCAGTTCCAAAATCTCCCAGGGACCCATTAACTGCAGATCACAGAGCAAAAGGCTCCTTCAGAGTTAGCGTGACCCATCACACGAGGGTGTAGTTTGTGAATCACTGAAACAGTGGACCACAAGACTGAAGGGCCACCAGTGTGTATTCAGGGATCGCCCACACCATATACTTAGGGATTGTTCATCCACAGATCTAGAACTCTGTGCTTGAAATTCCTTAGGACATTTTTTAGGAAGATGAGAGAACACTAGAAAGCACTGACAGAACCCCCCTAACTCTTTACTGGAGGGATCAGGAGTTTTGGGAGTTCTCAGCATCCTTCCCCAGCAAGACCTCTCTGAGGTGAATTTAATCCTAACTTCAGTCCTGGTTCCACAAACGGTCTGCAGCTTTGTGGTTTGCTAATACTGTCCCATCACCAAGAGTTATGAGTGACACTTTTCTAAAGGAACATATTAATTTCTCTGTAAATAATGAACATGGGCACCCCCGCAAGTCTTTGGTGGGAATTTCCTCAGTTGATTGTGAAACAGTTTTTCAAGCAGCAATTTGGAAAGCTGAAGTGATCTATATTAAGCTAAAGCTAGTCTCCTTTTTATTCATTGAGAAAAATTCTCAATTTCAAGAAAATAAAATATTTTAAAATTAAAAACTAAACTTAATGTGAATTTCAAAATCCCAAGATGTATCCTTTTGGTGTGGCATGTCCTTACACCTCTTTTCCTTAGAAATCCAAGAAATTTCAGTTTGTACTTGTAACTCTCTTGCCTCACAGGAGCTGTGATCTCAGTGCCTTGTGTTCCTCTTTTGGCCACAGAAAGAAAACAAAGCAAAGGCAGGAGGGAGGCACTGGAGTGCAAATTCTGAAATGAATGAAAAACCAAAAGTTCTCATCATTGGAATTATTTTCTTAATGTTTTCCTCAAATAACCTCAATCAATTGGATTTGCTGTAGTGATGGTGTCTCTCATTAATCGATACATGTCTGTTTGTTTTCCATTTGCATAGTCTCAGAACCGGAAAGAGCTTTGCGCAGATGTCAGCAAAGATAGTCAGCTGTTGCTCAGACACTCTTAGCAACCAAGGACTGAAGCTGCAGATGAATTGACTGTGAAAAAGGAATATAATGAATAAAAAAATGGAAAATACAAATGCAAATAAATTGCTTTTTTCAAGATCAGGCGTGTCCTGATTTCAGCTGGGAAAGAGTTAATTTTATTTCTAGTGATTGCTGTGAAAGTAATTTCAATAACGCATGCTGCTTTAGTTGCTGCTAAGTGATGTTTATACTTTTCAAGGGCTCTTCAGCTTCCCATAGAGGCTGAGAAGGAGCATAGACAGAACAACAGAATGGCCGATGGAATATTCCATAGCATAGACATCATGCTCAGTATATAAATGGGGGTTGGCTGGGGCAGGCGGGAATCCACAATCACTGCTGGGAAAGGTACCGATTTCCCAGGTGATGAGAATGACTTGTGTCATTGTTATTATTGTTATTGGTGGTGTTGATGTTGTTGTTATTATTATTATTACTATTTTCCTTGTCTGTTATTGCTCTATTAAACTGTCTTTATCTCAACCCATGAGGTTTTTTTCTTTTTCCACTTCCCCTCCTTTTCTCCCTCTTCTCCCTGCCCTTCTACAGGGAAGGGGGAGACTTGCACAAACAGCTGTGTGGTCCTAGCTGCTGGCTGGGGTTAAACCATGACAACATGTGATATGAGGCCATACCCTGTGTGGGGTGTCCAATCCAGGTGCCATGTGTACAGATCAACCAAATCCTTAGGAGCTTGTCTGTCCAAGTGGGCAGAAAGGTCCTGTATACTTCAGGGCATCAAAATCCCTCTGGTTATTTTTATTTATTTCACCACTCAGTAACCACTCTATATTGAATCCCATGTCCTGCATCTTTGTTATCAGATAAAGAAGGGAATGAATTGAGCTTTACATATGACTGTAAATACCTGTGATCAAAAGGAACACCACTTTACTCTCTAAAGTAGTCTTATCATGTGTATATCTTGTCAGTCAGCATTATGGTACATCAAGCATAATGCTTATGTTCTTACACTGACATCTTAAGAGAGCATATGTAAATCTCCTTGTATGGCTGGCCCAGAAAATTGTGGAAGGCAGCCATTAAATAATCTTTTCTATCTATGTTATGCAGCTGCCACTGCTGTTTCCAATACTCCATTTCTGTTTCATTGCTTGATGGTATTCTCATGAGCCTTTGGCTGACCGAAAAGGACAAGACAAATAACTGGAAAATTAAAAACATATGCAGTCCTGCATCTTGGTATGTGGTCTGACACCATGATAGCATCTTCAATCCTACACAGCTACTAAAGCCAACATTATTGTTGGCAAAACTTCAGGAACAAAGTACAGACAATAAAGGGTCTTTATTCTCATTTAGCTCACAAATGTAAGAGAAAATTCACCTTCTCTGTCATCTTATTGATTAAAAAGGAGCATAGCCTGGTGTGCATGTGTGAGAAAGAATGAGAGAAGATGCAAGACAGGCAAAGAATGCAAAGGGCTGGTTTGGAAACAAAGCTTTTTTTATGGAGAAAAAAAAAAGAAGTCTGAAATGAAACTCTTTCAGGCTGGAAATGGAGCTGCCAGGCCTCATGAGGCTGTAGTCTGAGTGCCTGTGTGCCCATTTGCCTATAGAAAGCAGCTCATATTTTCAGTGAGCTTCTGCCACCCATGAGCAGTCACAGCCTCCAGTTTAATGACTGGGTGCCTTGTGTGAGTTTAACTTGTGCTTTTGGTCTTAGGCAGCAAGTACGAGTCGGAATAATTCAGATTTCTCAGTTCACTCACTGAGTTCCATGGGGTGTTTTTTAATGTATAAATTTTATCCCCAAAATCGTGTTGACTGTTAAGCATACAAAACGGGAAAGGAGGCCCCCAGTTGTTTCTAAGCCAAATATCCTCATTTCTCCTTTCCCATTACTTCCCAAATGAGACATTATTAAGCAGTTTTGCTTCTCATGGTATTAAAACTAAAGAGAAAGCTATTTCAGCTATTTCTAGGCATCTTTTAGAAGGGCTATCAAAACCAATCAGTGGTAGCAATTGAGAGACAGAGGACAGATGGTATGTGATTCCAGATTCTGCCACATTCCTATAAATGTATTAATTTACTGTTGAAACAAAGTAGTTTTTTTTATGTCATTCATAAAAGGAGAAGATGACATGAAAGATTTGATCAGTGATGATAATGTGGTTTCTTTGGTAAATGCCGCTTTCCACAAGTTTCGCATTGTTACATTCACCAGATCTGCAATAGAGTTAACTACAAATTCTTTTGTATGGTAATCAAGCTGCTACCTTAGTAACACTGTATATAAAGTCAAAATATTAATCAGTAAGCCTTTCTTTATTTCAATATGTTCTCCTTCAGAAGTAATCCAACTGGAGCCTTTTCAACCGCATTGTAATTTATGAGCCAGCTGGAGCACAATACATTTTTAATAAAAATTAGGTACAAGCAGATACAGCGGATTAATAGTTGTATTATAATTTTATAGTTTTCAATATACACTGCCATAGAAAAGACAATCAAATATGGGGTCCATCTCAAGGATATAAAATGCAGTATTTATTTTTAATGGAAAGAGAATTTCATGAATTACTGAGCCATGAAGAGCTGATCACTAGGCAAAACAAAGGACAACTAGAAAGAATAGGCATTCAAAACAACAGAGCATTACTGTTTATTTGGGATGTGGACACCTCTGATTATGCTTTGGAATCTCATCCCTACCAGTTTGCACAAATTCATGTACAGTTTCAGAAACAACCTCTTTTTCTCAGCAGCCTAGACAGGCTGGGACTTTTTTTTTCATGTGTTCCTGATGCACGCTAATTAACAATTTATTACACAGGGGAAAATAGGAGTAAAAGCAGTGTTCGTAAATTGATTAAACCATTAGAAGAATTATATCTTTCTCAGATCTACTTTAAACTATATTGATAGGACTGAGTAGTGGAAGTGAAGCAGCTATAAATTTTTGCAGTCCTTGCAAACTTTTAAAATATGAATTCCAGGAGTTAATGTATTATTGCACATCTGTTTCCAAAAACAGCTAGGAAACAACAAGTTAGTCACTGTTCCTACAGTCCTAGCAACTCCATGTGATAAGCATTTTCCTTTGCTTCTAAAATTCCTAGAAGGTTTTGCTCTGACATTCTTGCCAGCACCTTTAAATCCTCCTAGACTTATGAGTGGGTGTCTTCTTGCTCCAAAAACCTTCCAGTTGAATGATGAACTCGATGAAGAATTACTTATTGTTCAGCATTTAATCTGAAAAATGATCTGGCAATGGAATCAAAGAAGATCAAAGACAGTTCCCAGTAAGAAAAAATATCTTCTAGGAAAGGGCAGCTCTTTTCCTCAGAGATGCTAATTACACTACAGCAAACCCCTAAATTTGGTGTACATTGTTCCTCTCCAGGGTTCAGGGGTGTGACATGAAATTGCTTTGAAGAAGACCCCAATGATATGATTTTCTTGTTCTTTTTCTTTTTCTTTTTTTGAAAAATGAAATGAATGGGTAACAGAGGGCAGGAAATCTTCAAATACAGCATGCCAACAATGAAATCTTTGAAGGAGTACATACTGGCAATGTAAAATCTCCACTGGGACCATGCCTTCATCAATTCGAAAGGGAGACTCTCTGTCTGAAAGCTTTGAAGAAACCCCCTCCTTCTGAAGACACGGGAAATCTTTGAAGTTATTAAGCATGCATTAATCATTTTAGATAGGTAAACTCTGGAATAAAGCTCGTCCCAACCTGTAGTATTCTTTCTTGGTGATCGCTAACTAAACCGTGCAGAACATTTCACTGTGGAGGAGACAGTAATAGCAGCCCGGAGTGAGACTTTTTGAAATCTGGGGGCTGGAGTTTAGTGCAACATGTTAAGCAGATTTTGGGAGCGGGCTGAAAGCACCATCTAGGTTAGAAGATGTATAGTATGTCTGAAAATATTCTTCTCCTGGATATTTTTTTATCCATCCTTTCCAAACACTTTTGTTTCTTGGAAAGGCCGGCAATAAGGCATTGCCCCATGACAAAGCCTCTGCTCGTCCAGCTCAGCTTTGCAGGGGTTAATGATGGGTAAAACCCATGGAGACCTGGGCACATCACCACAGGGAAGGGGAAGCATTCTCCAGGAGGACCAGTGGGATCTCCGAACTGCCTCAGCCTACTCTTTGGGTCACAGCTGGATGCAGGGAGACGTGCTTGAGCCATGCACAGCATAGCTGGGTCAGTGCAGGGTTAACTGAGCAGAAACAGATGGCCTGCAAAGTTTGACAGGTCACAGTGGGTGGTGAAATGCCTTCTTCTGGCCTTGGACAGTGTGATTCGGTGAGTTTCTAAGGGAGGAGAGGGTGGCGAGAGAGAAAATTTAACTATTAGTAACTTATTTCTAGCATTAGTTAGACTGATTTTTCACAGCCAGTATCATAACTGCCCGTGTGCTTGCACAGTGCTGACTCTCTCTTCAATGCCAAGTAAGTGCTTGGTTACAGCCAAGGCCCAGGTTAGGACAAGACCCTCAGTCCCATTGCCAAGGCAAACATGAAGGAGGGCAGCCAGGAGGAAACACTGGCAGAATGGTTCAGTTGGTCCACGCTCATCCTCAGCTCCCACAAGATAAGTGGAGCAGAGGAATCAAGAGGCAGCTGCAAATGCAGAAGAGAGAAAACATTGAACTGCACCACTTAGTGACGTGTTAAGACAATTCCTTGGAAATTGGCATGTTTGAATCAATTATCCTTTTCTCACCAGAGATACTGTAATTCTGAGCATGACCTGCTAATCCCTCGACTGGTTTAACCAAATCTGGTGTGCTTTAGCACAGCAGTGGCCTCACAGTGCCCATATGCTCTCCTCCCACTGCCTCAGTCCTCCAGCCAGGGACAAGCAGCTGAAAAGCAGTGAATCATCATAAATGATCATCAATCCATAACCTCAGTTTACTGCCTTGCCTTTGTACCCAGTGCAGGCCTGAGAAATCAGCTTTAGGGGAAGGCTGAGCAAGAGAGATCCTTCCATACCAGGGTGGGGTAGAAGCAGGCAAAACCAAAGGACAATGATATATCTGAGATTCAATTTCAGATTAGGACACGTAAATACATGTGTCTAGTTGTTAGCATCTGAACATTCATTAGCAATATTTGGGTAGAAGGGGGAGGCAGTTCCCTAAATATGAATGTTTAGCACCACTTCAGACATCGTAAGATACCCAAGACATCCGCAAGGGTAGATAAGAAAAAGAACCTGCCTTTTTCTGTAGCAGCAACTGGAGATCAAAGAGATATTTTAGGTCATCCCAGAGGGCAATCAAAGTGAGCTTCCGTGGACTATAACATTACAAGCTGGCATCTACAAGGACATACCTACATTTAAGTGTCTTAATCTGAAGCTGTATCCCACTCCCAGAGTCCAAAGAAGTAGCTGACTTGTGAAAGCTCGATAGCTGTCCCACAGCCTCCCTTTATATCCCTGGTATTGTCTAAAGAATCCAGTTTAAGGTTTTTCTACTAGAAAAAAAAAAAAAAAAAAGAATGGGGGATGCAAACAGAAATGAGAATATCCAGCTTGGAAACATATACATCTGACATCTCCTGATGAGTTTATGGCCATACCTTAGCATAAAATGTAACACCATGGGGCTATGTTTTGTACTAATGTCCAGGGAGAGTTTGCAGGGTAATAATGATGAATCTCATGAATACCTATGGAATGCAGGTCTGTGGTTTCTAATAGGATATCCAGAGGTCTTTCATTGTGACAGTAATATTTACTGTCACTTACTCCCAACTTAAGAACAATGGAGAAAGGATGGAACCAAAATCTCTTTTCCATTGAGAAAACTAAAATGTAAGTCTAGATTCAAAGCTTATACCTGTGCCTCTTTCCAAATAATTACTAAGCCAAGGAACAAACTGGAATTGTGGGGTGTTCTTGATTGCCCATGTCCTTGCCCAGTCTAAAGTATTCAGTGGCAAGGGGACAAAGATGCTTGTATATTTTCTCCGTCCCAGTCCCTTTTCCACAGCTTTTGGCAGACTTGGAGTAAGACCCGGAGGTATATCTTGTCCTACTCTTTCACATAGGCTAAGTATGTATTGAAGAAATGTTGATCCAAAGCAGAAATCTGATTGAGAAAGCTGTCTCTAGCCTTCCCCTAAGCAGGCAAAAAGGATGAATTCCTAGTATTCATATTTAGTTTTCACAAAATGGCTGGAAGTTATCTCTGTCTGGCATTAAGTAGTCAATGCAGACCATTGCCCTCAGAAAAGCAGAAACTGATGTCTAAGAAACAACCTCCGTGTTCCCACTAATAGCATCGTCATCATTCTGTGACTTGCTAGTGGAAGAATATTGTGAGCTCTAAGAGAGAAGTAGTACATGCCACATTATGCAGCCTTTGATTATCCCCTTGTGGACAGTCTGAAGGGCCTTATTAGCAGTCAAACTAGTCATTGGCTTCTCAGAGCATCCAACTTATAAAGACAAGAGACAGGGAGTTAGAGGAGAAATAAATTACAGGGGTTGGATGGGAAAGCCTTGTCTCTTCCTCACAGCCAGTATATAAAATGCATATTCTTCACAAGTTAAGCTTTAGCTAGTGTACATTTGGGACCAGTGCAGTTTCATAGTAGAGCCAAAAGTCACAGATTCAGTCACACAGGTTTCCTCACTGTCCACGCACCACTCCCTGTGCCCACATGCACCAGGCTGTGTCTGCATCAGTGTGGGCTCTGGGCAACGCTACTGTTTTGAAGTGAATCCCCTGTTTCGCCCCACTTACTACACGCTGGTTCAGTTCACAGAGCAGTTTTGATTCATGCACATTAGATTTCTTCTGGAGAAATGCTGCCTTCCACGTATGCTACCTATGCACTCCATAATGGGGACATCTTGGCTTGCACCAGTACGTAATCCTTGGGTAGGATCTTCAGGCGTTGGGACCAGACAAAATCAAGCACAAAGTAAAACCCCTGAACCAAATATAGCACAGACACAGGGGCCTCAGCACCAGCTGCTTGATCTACTTATCTGCTCTTCTGGTGCCAAAGGAGCCAAGTCAGACATAGACAAATTCCCTTCTTTTTTTTAAAAATTATGCATGCAAGTACTAGTTATTTAACTAAATATATTTCATGAGCTGGCCTTAATGTCTCTCTGGCTGTATTTGGACAGATAACTGGGACATTTAAGTTCAAGAAAATGATGAGCTATTCAGACCGCCTTCATACTGAGGGCTCCCAGTACAGGCAGAGGAGAGTCAGGTGCAACCCTGGTCAGGCCTCACAGGCAGCTGCGCTGTGGCTGCTCGTCTCTCTCTTCTGACTACATGCTAAACCAGGGTACAGCAGCCCTGACAGATGCTCACTTGTGATCAACTGAATGTAGATACCTGCATCCATCATAAATCCACTCTGGATGCCAAAACATCCAGGGCATACGATCTGAATACATCTCTCTGGGCTTCATTGTCCAGCTGTGAGAGCAAAGTCCTACCCTATCCTTTCTCCCTCCCTCCACTATTACAGTCGGCCACTTCAGAGCAGGACCCGGCACACACAGTTCAGTCTTTAATTCGTACTCCTATTAACAATGAAGTGCTGGGCTGTTACATAAAACACAGCACTAAGTAGGAGATTAATACGTGACAGTTTCCAATGCAATCCCCAGCCCCCTTCCAACCAGTCTAAATAGAAAAGACATCTGTGGTAGGGAGTTAAGCCAAAAGCTCCAGGTCCTGAGTTAATAACAGCCAATACAACTTCGCCACAGCAGAGCTGTGCCTGCCGAGATTTGCTCTCCCACTACTGTCACAGGTAAACAAGACCCTGACAACTTCAGTAACTTCTAGAAATACCTTCAGTGAGGTCTGCGAAATAGGTTTTTCAGATTTGCCTTGTAAATAGCTCTCCTGTGTGATCAATGATCTGAGTGTGCCCCGAACATTTGCCATTTAATTTTTGATTTTATATTAAATTAAAGAATAGCTGTGGTCACACATCAATTTGTATTTTGGCACTTCTGAAAAGCATGATTTGCAATGGATCATAAGCACATTTTCTTTCCTCATAGATTTTTAGCATCCAGGCAGAAAATGTGCTCAGATAGCCTTTTGGATGTAATGAAAAGCTCACAGTATATTGTATCTTGTACCTGACACCATTAATTTGTTCATATTTGTCTTGTATGTCACTTGTTTTACTAACTAATAGATCATTCTTATTACAGGCATACCTTCACTATTGAGTTATCTAGAGAAAGACATGGTTAATACCAATGAGCTCCTCATGGAACATGAAAATATCCTGGGAGAGAAAGCAATGCTACACCTGGCAGGAATATAGTTTTGCTTTTAAAAATGAGGCACATATCTCAGACAGACACAGAGCTTTGTGAAATGCTGAATCCACACCTATGTGCATTTTTAAAAACCCTCCCTCATGCCATGTCTCTTTTTCTTCTCAGAGAGGATGGACACAGCCCAACATTTAAAATAATTCATTTTGTAGTGCAAACATACTCCTGCTGCTAAGCTGCGGATTTCAAACCAGTTTAACAAATTACAAAAATCCCTTTTCAGAAGACAAATTATTTGGAATTATCAGCTCTGATGCACTGTTTAATTATGCATGCTTTTGTGCTAAGCATCTTTAAATATTAACGAGATATGTTTTTGCACTTATGACCTAAAGTAGATCTATAGTAAACTCACATGCCTGTTGGCAATAACTCATCACAGGACTGCCGTACAGCAACAGCTCTTTTTGGACTAGGAGCATTTTTTTATTTTTTATTTTTTGTATCAGTGCCAGCGCTATGGAAAAAGAATCAGGAAAATCACAACCTTGGCAGAGAGCCCCTTCTCAGATGCGTGGGGCTGAGATAATTCCTGCAATCACTTTCTGTCTCCCTCTCAACATGAGAAAGGAGCATTGGAAAGCTGCTAAGAGCTTAGCCCCAGTGATGGGCAGAACAGGCTGCACGGCGGACAGGGGCAGCTGGCTGGGGATGGGGCAGCGCTGGGCTGCCCTTGGGTCTCCATCCCCAAGATAGACATCAGGGCCTTACCCTGGGATCTGCGTGGGTTCAGACAGACCTGGCATTCATACGTAATGGAAAGAAGGAGAAATCCTGTAAAAGAGTTACAAATTATAAGAGAGAAGACACCGAGAGTGTCACATTACTCAAGATCATCTTGACTCCAGACACTGGGACAGCAGTAGGATCCTGGCCAGGATTAGCTGTATCTCAACTGCCTGATCCTCTCAAAACCAAATGCAGATTTCCACTGCCTCAGCGAACTTCTGAATAGACACCTGACCTATCCAGGTCAGACTCATTTTAACACAGTATCAGTATGTTATTGATCTCCCAACCACTTCCAGTTTAGTCAGACCATCTCCTACCGTCATCAGGCCCAACAGTTTTGCCTGATTCCCCATGAAACAGAGGAAGAACCCTGGTGTACATGGACTGATATTGGCAAAAGCAAGAAGAGGAATGATTAATAGCCAATCTTCCAGCAATAACATGGACATTGATGGGCTTGAAAATACCCGTCTGAGCACAGAGCACTGTCTGCATAACTCCTGGACTGTGGGAACGTGATTCTGCTCTTGCTCTCATCAGACACAACAGAAACCTGAACCATACCAACGGCTAGGGAGAGCTTCTCAGGGCCATGGGGGCTGGTACAATGTCACCTCTCTTCAGCCACAGGCCCTGTCACCTGCTGTCTGGTCACCCTGGCCCTACATGCATGTTCAACCGTGCACCAAATCCTGTGCATTCCAATAGAGTTGAAGAAGAAACAGCTTTGACATATTTCTCAGGGCAGCTCCTCACTGGAGAAAGGGGAGAGGGGAAAGGATCTGCTGGGCACAAGATCCTTACATCCACTCTACCTGTAAAGGCTGTTTCTGGAGCTCACCTCCCCGTGTCACCGCACCCGTGTCCATGGTTGTATTCAGAGCTGCCCGATCACAAGATAAGATAAGCCATCCTTTCTTTGACAAAACCTGACAGTAACACATGCCTCACATATTAAAAACAGCCTCCTTTCCTGGCAGCAGATAGCATCTTTGCTGCTCACAAACCACTCACAGTAGTTAGAAGGTGCCTTGTACGTACGAATGTTGTTTCCTGATATATTAAGCCAATACACAAGCTCATTACCTCCGCTTCTTCCATGAAGCTTACCTATATCGAAAAGCTGTCAGATGGCAAAGCATTAAACAAATACAGGGGCTGCCTTGTTATTATTGTCTGTGGTACAGCAGTGCTTGCAGGCGCTGGATGCAGAAATGGGGCTGGAGGCAGTGTGGCAATCAAGAGGTAGCACTGGCGGATAGGTTTTACCCTGTTGAAATGAAAAGACCACCCATTTCTCACTGCCCAGTCCAGCTCAGCAGGGAATTACCCCCTTTTTTTTACACAGCAGTACAGCATTGGAAAACAGCCTTACCCCTGAAAAAATCTTAATTGGCAAGTCACAGCAGAGATAGGACAGCAAATATTCCATCAGGGCATACGGGTTTCCAGCATGTCTTAGGGCATTGGGGCAGGGACAGGAAATAAATTA
This sequence comes from Pluvialis apricaria, assembly GCA_017639485.1. Classification (NCBI taxonomy): domain Eukaryota; kingdom Metazoa; phylum Chordata; class Aves; order Charadriiformes; family Charadriidae; genus Pluvialis; species Pluvialis apricaria. The sequence continues at coordinate 14,664,457 of CM030012.1, forward strand.
TTTATTTAAGGTCCTGCAGGCAGACTGCAGCAAAACAAGGAGAAAACCTGGGTATCCCAGGCCTTCAGGTGGAAGTTCCTGAAATGCGGCTCCTTCCATGTTAGACTGACCCTTCACCTGGGTATGCTCTCTGAAGAAGGGGCCTCCAAACACTCCTACCACGGCCAAATGGATTCTCTGGGAAATAAAAAATAATGTGGCGATCTGTTACATGGGTGCCTGATGGTGAGTAGCCTCTGCTTATTCTCTACCGCAACAAAGGAGTGGCTAACCACCAACAACACAGTGAGGGGGGAGCTGCCCGAATAATGCAGCCCATTCCCAAGGGAAAGGGGACAGGCAGAAATGGGTGCACGAACCGGCCTGGCAGCACCAGTTTGCCCCCAGCCATCACTTGCCAGAGGTTTGTATGTACGCAGGGTTGTGTGGCATGTGGCCAGTGCGTGGGGCACAGGGGGCACTCAGACTGACCAAGTTAGGTCAGAGAGGAACTTAGACCTCCTGGTTAAGAGGATAGAAAATGGACAGAAAAAAAACGCAGAGAGCCCCAGAGAAGGAAAACAAGAATCTGCAATTCAAATCAATTCATCCCTGAGGGACTGGTGAAACAACTGCTTGCAATTGCATTAGTGCATTTTAATATGTTAAAGGACCCCCAGCTGCTGGTAACTGCCCTGTCAGCTGGAGTGTGGTCTACTGACCATTTTCTGCTGCTGCTCTGCAGCACAAAGTCAGACAGGTTTCCTCATGAGGGTTAAGTAAACAAAGTTTAAATCACACGGCAACAGACTAGGAGCATACTCAAGGCCAGTTATGATTATCTCAGCTCTAGGGTGGTAACCGGCTTGACGTGTCGGCAGGGATTTTTCCTACATATGCGATGAAATGCACAGCATCGCTGCCAGTGCTGCCTTCTCTTCAAAAATTTGCTTGCATAATTTACACCAGGTGTCATTGTAGGTAGAAAATATTGGGATGTTAAGGCAGTCATAACATTGGCAGATGATATTTTACGTAGTAATATGCATGCTGAAGACAATAGGAGTATCTCCCATAAGTGAGTACCACTCAACATGAATAATGTCTGCAAGGTCAGGCCCCTAATGAACAGTTGTCTAGCTGTGAATATATACACTTTTTCACACTGTTGTAGGCAATGCTCTCTGCTACCTAATTAGGTTGATCCGTGAATATGATTATTCATTACCTGAAGTCTGAGAGTACAGAATTATGTGTCCGTGCAGTGTTCCTTAAAGAACAAGCATGTGAAATTCTAATGTCATATAAGGTGACTGCATGATGGATGAAAAAATACACTACTGGTCTCAGGACTTTCCATGGGATTGTGTTGATTTCCACAAAAATTCACCCGGAAAAAAAGAAACACAAACCAAACCTTTTTTGATAAGGTCAAAATCAAAGATTCAAATCCTCATTTTAGAAAGGATGTTGTATTATGAATTACAATGCAGTATCTGATTTAAAAGAAATACAAAAGACGAATAAAATATTTTTATTTTATAGAAATGCAATTTTTCAATTGTGTTCAAAACAATTATCTGGAAATCCTGAAACACTGCAATGTCTGCTGGTAGGGGGTCTCCAAAATTACACAAGATTAATTCCACCACACTCAGCTCCTGCAAAAGAAAGAGCAGTAGCCTGTTCCCATGACCCTCCCACTATCCAGTGTCTCAGAGATTCCCAGTGTTGCCCTTCCTGCCCCAAAAGGTGATTGCCGGGACTCAGGAGACTCTTCTCCTAACGAAGGGGAAATGGGAGCCCTGGGAGGAGTGACCTGGGTGCAAGGAGCCAAGGCTGCCAGAAAGAAAAGAGTGCTTCAAAAGCCTGAGAGCATCAGCCATTTAGCACCAGAAGCACTAAGACAAAATAAATTAAAAAATAATTACATAAGGTGGTGACAAAGGCTAAAGGAAAAAATAACAAGTTATAGGCAGAGGGGGGATGCAGTCTTGATGTGAGCTGAGCCCTTTGTACCACTTCAGCTTGAATAGGACAGACTTGTGATAGAACCTTACCCAAAAGATAACATTAATTTTCTCATGTTCTTTCATTTCTGATTCCCTGGTACTGACGTTGGCTCTGTTCACACTCCCAGCCAGCACAGCTTCTCTGAGAGTCTGTCCTGGGGAAAGGAAAGAGAAAGGAGAGTTAACAGAAAGGTTAAATATTTGAACTGGCTACTGGAACAAGAAAAGAGAAAAAAAAAAAAAGAGAAAAAAAAGAAAAACCCAAGATGAGAAAAAACAGGTGTCCCACCTTCAAAAGGCACATTAGGAGGCAGGCAGGCAGGCAGCAGGCAGATCTGCAGAAATAGAAACAGATTCTCATCTAGCGGAAACAGCATTTTTTTTTGTCTGAGTCTCTAATTCCCATCTAATGCTGGGATGTAGTTCCTGGAGACTGGATATGAATCTGAACCGAATCTCTAGATACCAATTTGGAAAGAAATCTCAGTATAAAATTGATTTGGGCTTATCCTGCTTGCCGCAGGTCAATGTGTCTGTGAAAAGAAGCTCCCTGAAACTCTCTGGATATTTCTCTTGTAATGCCAATGCTCTGCTCCCCTCCAGCTCCTACACCACCGTTTTCCTTGCAGGTGCCTGGCTGTGGACCCCTTGGCCTTCACCTGCACCTAATCCGTCCTCACTCAGGGAAGCCAATGAGCCAGGGCACGCACCACTGCGACAACCATGTGCGAGGATTCTTAACGACGAAATGCAAAAGGCGTCTCCCCATTATACCCTTTCTCCCACGCCAAGTTTTTCCTTGTTAATTAGGAGGAAAATTTCACAACTTTGCCGCCGTATAATTAAATCTTGCAATTAACATGTGCACTTAAGCCATCGTTTTGAAAATGAGACTTATGTAGTGAAATCCACCTAAGGGAAAGCACCAGGATGGAGGGTGAAACTGCAACACTGTGCTAATGATCCAGAACACCACTGGATAAATGATAGGTCTTACTGACAGCACTCTGCCTGTCTGACATGTGCGGGAAAGGGCATATGCTTACGGATGCTAATACAACACGGTACCAATAAAAGGGGGGTGGGAGGGAGGGTGACAAAAGCAGAGGTAAATACATTAAGTCTCAATTAGAGTAGTGACACGAGAGAGAGCTAAGGTTAATATATTTTAGGAGAAAGCCTTTCTGGGAGCTAGGGGTTGATCTCTGTGGGATGATGTGACAGAGGTGATGACAAAGGAAAAGGGAAGAGCTTTTCATTTCGTTAGATGCTGCTTGGAAATGGCAGTGCAGTCTTGGTGCTTTATGGCCTGCAGTGGCACATCTCTTCGGTTTCCATCACCCTCCGGGCACGGGTGCCGGATAGCTTTGGAAGAGCCGGATTCAGCCGCAGCCTTGCTCTTTGCTTCTACAATGCCACGACAGCTCGGGGCATCTGATGCATAGATTTGCATGCCGGCTCCAGTCTGGCTCAGACTCAGTGGCTGGGGGAGAACAGAAGTGCCCGTGTAACCACAAACATTCAAATGCTGTATCTTCAGCATGATTTTACAGCATGGCTGTTTGTGCATATACTAGCCAGCACGTGGCAAAATTCAGAAACTAGCACAGAAGTATCTTGGTAGAGGTTGCAAGTTTTTGCTGGGTGGTTACACAGCAGCAGGTGAGCAGTCTCTGGTCTCATTTGGTGACTTGACATACATAACTACAATTAAACTAAGCTTCAAAGAGGGAATTATTCAAAGAGGGAAATATTGCTAGTGGTATTCCACACTGTAAGCTGGAAAAGAATAAAACCTAGCAGCTGACTACCTACCACTCACCTCTGCTTTTTCTATGTACATTGGGAAAAAAGCTATCGCCTCTTTAACAGCAATCTACATTAATATTTTAATTACACTGACTGAATCTTATTCAGTTGCTACAGCTTTCCTCATTCCAAAATAATCCTTATTCAATTATCAAAGGTGCAGATAGTATCATCAAATGGTCGCAGAAGCCCATCAGAGAAACAAAGCATGATTTTCTTTTATACCTCCTCACACACACATACACCACCACACTTATTAGGATGACATCCAGCATTCAGGCATAAAATCTTAAATTACAGAGTGATTGGGGCTTTTCAACTGATCCATAAAAGTATGCACTTAGCAAAATCTAAGGACAGGTAGAAGAGATGGATAACACCCGATGCATCGCCTTTTCAAGACAGCCACTGAGGCATGTGAAAATAAACATATGCTGAGGTGAATGCAGTGTGCTCTTTGTACAATGCAACATGGCAATGACCTCAAGTAATAAAAATATCTGCAGATTTAAGCCCAGAGGACTATATTGCATATCAATAGCAATAAAACCAGCAGAAATAGAAATGTATTATTTATAGACCTATTTATAAAACCTAAATACCTCTCTAGTGGACCTACTTCTGTAGAATGAATTGCCTTCCTCCCCCTCCCTGCTTTAGATGTTTATATGACAAGGTAGCACAGGACTGTACCATTAAGACAGATCTTTGTAAAAGATACAGAATTGGAATCAGTAAGAGACGCAACTCCCTCCTGCATAATCTTCTCTAGGATGGGGCCAGTCCATGGCAGGATCTGTGCTCCGGCTGTGCCACTGCGAGAGGACATTTCTTCCCAAGAGACCTTTCCCAGGGGTGGTGGTGGTGGTGGTGGGGGTGCGGGTGATTTCCCAGTGGGCAACTCCCACTGCCGAGACAGCACCGGCTTCTCCGTGTCCAGCACGTTCCGTTCTGTGGTACCAACTCCCTGGGGAGTGTCTGGGACGGGCAGATCCTCCAGCCGGACCCCAGTGAACACACGGAGGCCCATCAGCAGTGCTTCTCACTTGGTCCCTGCCCAGCCAGAGCTGCCAGGGAGTTTCTCCACCCATGTAAAATCTCCACCACGGTCGTGACAGTGTGAAGGGAAAGCAGTGCGAAAATCATCTCTGTAGCCACCACAGTCTTCACCGGCTGCTGTGCTGGGGAGAGCATTGAGAGGAAGACGCTTACGCTCTCGGCAGAGGGCTGCTGCATGGGGATTTCCCTTCCCTTCCCTTCCCTTCCCTTCCCTTCCCTTCCCTTCCCTTCCCTTCCCTTCCCTTCCCTTCCCTTCCCTTCCCTTCCCTTCCCTTCCCTTCCCTTCCCTTCCCTTCCCTTCCCTTCCCTTCCCTTCCCTTCCCTTCCCTTCCCTTCCCTTCCCTTCCCTTCCCTTCCCTTCCCTTCCCTTCCCTTCCCTTCCCTTCCCTTCCCTTCCCTTCCCTTCCCTTCCCTTCCCTTCCCTTCCCTTCCCTTCCCTTCCCTTCCCTTCCCTTCCCTTCCCTTCCCTTCCCTCCCCACAATGTGAAGCTTTTTTGATTCAATAGACATACTGAAATGGCAGCAGAGGGAAGGAAGGTATTTTCACTATCTCACATCACTCAGATCTCTCCTTAAAACACTCATGTTGTTTCAAATCTCACGTTGCTTTTATCTCACTATCACTTATAAGACCATTACAAATAATAAATCCTTCCTGGGATGCCCCATTTTATGGACCAAAGCAATTCTGTGTTCACAGTGACAATTTTCCTTCCTTATATATCCCCTACAGCAAAACTGCAGGTGCTGAAGTTACTTCACCAACGAAAAAAAAATTACCAGAGACTTAAAAGATTAGGCTGGGGAAGGTAATGGATTATACTGATGGACTCAATCACCTACATTTATTTGGAGGGCCTAAGTGTCTTCAGATCTGGCCATAGGCTGCTGAGTAACACACCGAGTAATTTAGACACTGGACAAAGGCCTCTAAACAGACAGACAACAGACTACTGTAAAGCAGCCCTAACTTTGTCTCCTGCCTCTTGCCTTTTTTACAGACCCCAGCACCTAAGCCCTCCATGATGTGTCCCCCAGGGGGCAACAGCAGACCCCCAGAGCCAACCCATGCAAGTGGAAGGTGGTGTCACACAGAGATCAGACGCCACCTTTGTCCGTTCTTGTTGCTACTTGCCCTTCCAGTGAGAAATCTGTGCATTCATATTGCTGCAAATTACTCAGAAATCTCTTTTCACCTCCTCACAGCTGCTGTGTAACATGCACCATCATCCAGGTCTTCGCTGGATTTCATCCACAAACCTCAAGCAAAGTTTCGTCTGGTCTTACCAGATCCTCTTTTGATGGGCTGTTTTCAGAAGTATTAGACTGAGCTACCAAATCCTATGTTTATTTCTTCGCCCCCACTCTGGGTGCTTCCAAATGAATTAACTGTGACTCTGGCCCTTACTATGCTGTTGAGTTAATATGAGCAGTGAGTTAAATGAGTTAAGATTAAGTCAATCCTGATGTAAATTGCACTGGTGCCAATCTAAAAGTTTTACTTTAGAATTGTTTGGGCTATAGCAGTGTTAAAAAAAATAAAAGGGCTAACAGCAGCAGAATTTGGTTAGTACTTCCAGAATACCTTGATTTTCATCTCCCTTAACTTGACAAGTGAAGCCTGGTCATCCCACCACTGCCATTTCTTTTGAAATTCTGGCAGCTTAGTTCCAAAGTGTGAGCAGAACTTGTGAGCAGAGAGACTGAAAGCTGAATAATCTAGTTTATAACATCTGCATGAAATACAGTTTCATTCCACGTGTCTGGTACAGAGGGGACCGAAAGGATTCTATATTTATTTTTCAAGACGTATACATCGCTGGCCAAAGAACTTTACCAGATGTTTCAAATATATCTTTCCTGATGGAGATGTATCTTTTTACATACGAATCTCGCCCAGCTCTCCCACAGACTTGAAGCTAGCCCAATTTTTTCCTAATGGGAAAAAGATCACGTTTCCAATGTCTTTCATAAATTTTATGCTTAATTAAGTTCCCATTAATGGGGTCAAGAAGGGCATCTTTTTTTCCAGCACACGATTTTTGTATTTGTGGGCTGGTTTTTTTTTTTAAAAAAAAAAAAAAGATTACTTGGACTTCTGTGGCTTTCTGGATTTTTAGAGGTTTGTTGTTTTGTTTTTTTTTCTTTTTTCCTTTTGCGACTCACTTGTCAGGCAGAATTGTCACTGCAAAGCCGTGTACCATTACCCGGTAACATTCGGTTTTCTGGTCTATTCAAATTTGTTAGCTTTTTTAATCTGGGGAGTGACAGAAATGACAAAAAATCTTTCTCACCGGCTGAAAATGGGTGATGCTTCAGAGGCAGCCAAGTGGCTGACAACAGTGCCACCCTGCGTCCCAGCCGGCTGCAGGACCCACTGCCTCCCAGCCCCCGAAAACGCATTTATTAAACCCTTATCAGACACACCAGTCTCCTCCAGCTCTCGTGCATCACACGCACTAGCAAGACTCCTTTCCTGATGCTTCCTGGCAATTATTTACTTTCTGAACCTCCTCTTTAACTTTCTGCCAGGAGTTGAATTTATGGCTGACTCGCAGAGAGCAGCCTTCGGAGCAGCACAAATAATCATTGGAATAAGGCACCTTTCCTCAAACAGTTTGATTCTGTAGTTTGGGTAGAAATGGTTTGATGGAGCTGCAAATCAATATTACTCTGTAAATTTTTAATGTTCACACCATGTGAAATGCTGTAAATAAAATAAGCGAACCACAATAGGCTATTCTTTGTAGTTCATTTAAAAAAATGTCTGTTCAGCAGTATGGCTAACTACTCGCTGTAGATATGGCTTTAAAACTGTCTAGGCTAATACATCAAGACCAGAATTTGAATAACCTCTAGTGGCAGGCAATTTTTCAGAACTCCCAAATACTACAATAAGTAACACCAGATATTTTTTTTTAAGTTGTGTGCTAATATGGACAGGACCGAAAAATAAGCAAGATGATCGTGAGAGTCTTGCACTGGCATGTTTATTAATCCGGCAAAGGCATGTTAATTATTAGAGATGAGTTCCAAGCAGAAAAATCAGATCTTGATTTCAACCCTGGCCACACATAGATGGTCTGGGAGTTTGGAGCTTGGGGGTTTTCATTAAGTGACCCTGCTATAGAAATGTGTAGGGACCATTATTGCTACCTTGGATACAGGCTTTAAAAATTTTCTTTTTTCGGTCCTAACCCACCATCATAGATATATTTTACAAGAGAGAAAACAGTGCACAAAAGAGGGAAAGAATAACCTAAGCGTATATGGCAGTAAGACCCATTTGAAAAAAAAAAAACACACAAAACACAAAGCAACACAAAAAAGCATAAAAAGCAAACACAAAAAGCATCTGCAGCATAAGAAAAACACCTTTTGTAACTTTGCTTCTTGCCTGTGCCTTGCCCAGAAGAATCTCAGCAGGAGATGTGTCACTATGGAGACAGATTGATGACTTTTCCACCGGTGGTATGTCACTGACTGATTTGATGCTCTAGTCATAGATGCTGCCACGTGGGGGATATCAGCACAGTATTTAATCTTGCCCTGCTAGCAGAGCGAGCAGCGCTCGGAAGCGATATGCAAAAGCCTGGCATAGAAGGACATATATGATTATGTGTCACCACATTTGAGCACCATCTTCTACGTCAAAAGAGACCTCACATCCAGCTCGCTTGGTCTTACACAGAGTTCAGGGGGGAAAGAGAAGTGCAGAGGCTTTCTTTGGCCTGAAGTTCGTTAGGAGGGAAAACAAAGATGAGCTGGTAATATTGAGAAAGTGGTCAGAAAAAGCCAAATACTGGTTTCCTTACTTGTATCCTAACTCCATTGGAAAGTTACTGAATAATTCCTGGTTTGTCCTCATTCACCTGTTGAGAACAATACACTTCTGGGTCTGAGGTCAGCCGCTGGTGTGAGGTGAGCCCCATTTCCACAGGATCATAGAGCAGTTCAAGCAGCTGCTGCTCACAGCAGGGTCAGCTATGGGATGAGACCAGGCTGCTCAGGGCTTTATCTAGTCATGTCTTGAACATCTCCAAGGATGAGCACAGCCTCTATGGGTAACCCGTTGCTGTGTTTTGCTGTCCCCACAAGGTTATCCTCATTTCCATATGTTATGCCCATTGTCTATTGCCCTCCCACTACACACTGTTGTGAAGAGCCTGGATCTGGCTTCTTGCTAACATCCTCATAGGTATTTTCTATCAGAGCAGCTCACGTTTCCTTAGTGTTGTCATTTGCCCCAGGGTCTCTGCGTGGCCCGATACTGGGATAAAATTGCTGCTTTGGTCCCATTTCACAATTTCCCTGACAATTGCCCATAACATCCCAGTGTCTTGGATGTTAAATCCTCTGGCAAAAGCCCCTTCTTTCAATCAGAAGTACATGCAAACGCAATTTATCCGCTTTTAAAATAGATTTTAGCTTTTAATACACAGTTAATAAAGCTGCTGAAGACATTCAACTCTCCTCTGTATTCTTACATCATCCCATCCCAAGTAGAAAATTTATCAGGTATCAATTAAGTGTTACAGGTGACACTTATTGTGATGTCCAAAGCACATAAAAAGGCTGCCTGTGAGTGAGATGGTAGAAAAGACAGCCCTGTACTTAGATTGTCAGCACGAGCCCAGGTTCAGTCCTCAGTTCCATCACTGACTAGCCATATGCCCTTACACAAATCACTGCACCGCTGATCTCACTTCCCCATACATAAAAAGAGGATTTTAATACTTTGGGCTTTGCCTCAGGGGTACACTTCACAGCTTACGATGCATTCTTCCAGTAATATCAGAGGCCATATACCTACGAGGTAGAGCACTCTAAAAAATGTTTTCCTAATGTACTATCTGTCACAGTTCCACAAATTACATGTTCCAACAGAAATATGAATTAAAAGCCTGTCCAGCTGATCCTACCATATCTTTTAAGTCAACCAGGAAGAGGGTCCTGGTCAATCTGGGTCAAAACACCATCAGGAGAGTGAATGTTGGTGCTGCTTGGTTTTTCCACAGATACCTTGACAACGAAGCTTTCTCCCAGGCAGGAAACAGATCCCCCAGTCTGCAGAGCCTAGAGGATTATGTACTTCTCCTTCTGTCCCAGCTCAGGACCAAAACAAAGTCTTAAAAATCTTGTTGAACAAACATTCAAAAAATGCAGAGAGTGTCTTGGTATGTGTCACTCGTACCTGAGCATTTTACTTTCATTAAAACTTTTTACAATACTTTAAAAGACAAAACAGGACATTCTAGCAAATAGGAATTGTTTCTTCTTCTCCCCCAAGTATGAAATTAGTCAAAACCAATATTTCCTTTGAATCTTTGATAAATTAAATTAACCGGAAATCCTCAGTTTTTTACTTTCCCACCCTTTGCACAACCACCTGGCAAAGGCTGATCCTCCCTAAAGACCATACAAAATCAGTTGTTCAGCCACTGGTAGCTGTTAATTTGAGACTTTTATGTCCTGCCACTGGCTTAGTGACTAAAAATGCAAAAGTACAAGGATAAAACCTTATTCCTCCAGCATGGTCATACACTGTCAGGATTACGATGGCTCTCAGCCAGACACAGATCTAAGGAGGGTATGGGAAAGGGATAAAGGTTGGTGGATGTTCACAGTGAGCACATCCCAAGTTTAAGGAAAAAAGTATGAAGCTTGCTGGAAACTTTGGCAAGTGGGCAATGAAGTCCAGTGTCTTGGGGTCATCCAGGAGTCAGTTAACAGCAAAAGAGGACACTAATGTGTGGATAGTTTGTGAAAGATCCAGAAAGGGAAGACAGATCTGTTTGAAATGACAGAGAAGGAAAGGGTAAAATAGCAGAATAAGAAAATCATCTTGACACCGGCATTCAGATGAACTGTTATGTGGCAACACTGCTGAGGGAAGCAGAAAAGTAATCCTACAGGAGGGAAGAGCTGGAGGAACTGTGTGTGAGGTGTGTGGATGAAGAGAAAACATTATCTGAAATGTAATGAGTAGTGATCTGCAGTACAGTATCCAGATGTGAGGAACAGAGAAGCAGCCTGAGCAACAGGTAGCGGGGGCTGTTTCTGCAGCCCCTAAGAGTGAAGGAAAGTCCACTAGGCTGAGGACTCAGCTGCATCCAAGCTGTGTCCTTCACACCCTTGCACACTGTGCCTTAAGATCGTGGTCTCCCATTCCAAGCAACGGAATTGCTTAGGGCAACAAAAGAGAGGAGAGGCCAAGTTTTCCTCACCGTCACGGGCACCCTCAAGTTTCTGGCAATGGGTAACTAAACAACTGAAACCAACCTTGGAGCACTGAGCTATGTGCTTATCCCTGAGACAAGAATTAGAAGAAGATAGCATTAGAGAGAGAAGGAAAAGAGCAACTGAGACTAGAAAATCTTCATTTCCTCTCTCGTACAGGCTATGGCATAACACCGGTATCAGCTCTTCCTTCAGGAGGACAGAAGCAGAAAGTCCCTAGACACTAAGCTCTGCCTGCACTAGGACACTAACTCTGGAGAGAATGTTTCTGGACAGTTATGAATGTTTCTTGACATTTTAGAATATTTCTGTTTTGAAGAAAATGGTGATCATATGAGCTATGAAGATATGACAACCGAGAAGCAGACTGAAAAAAAAAAAAACCCTCCAGGTTACTATTACTTTAATCTTCTGATATTTATGGACTGTCTCATGAATTTTAAGTGTCTGGATTTAGCAGTATTCCTCTCAGGGGCCAGATACTTTCATCTTTTCTTTCTTGAGGACATTTCCACCACCAGAACACCTGAGATGGAAACACCACAGAGGAAGAGCTAAGCGTGAATGGATAATGTATGTCTGCATTTTCCATTATTTTAATTCCTTTTGTTAAAATCTTAACATCGCAAGGAAACTCCTGACTTTATGCATGGTACATCCAATCGGTAAAATCTACCAACATGAGTGTCAGGAAAGAAGATCACCTTACTGCCATCATAGGAATGGACATTTTAAGCAATTGTTGTGAAGGAGTCAAATCAAGCTTGAAAGTCATCCTGACTCTGATATCTTCTCAACATAACTCCATGTGAGTTCTCCTGCAGTTTTGTAGAAGGGAAAGTGGAACCAAATCAGAACAAATTCAAGATACAGCAGAACCCAAACCAGAACTGCACCAGAAAATACTTATTGGGCCCATTCTGGTTCGCTAGTCGTTCCCCATCCTGACTGTAGAAGAGCAGCAGTGGACAGACAGCCATCCATGACTCATGCACATACAAAAAAACACACACACAAAAAAAAAATACCTCTACACAAATCTGCATTATTTTTGGAGTAAATTTTTCCTGTGTGGAACACTCTTTAATAGGGTTCCCAAAAGGTCTGACTATTCCTTATGAGACTGGCTCTGTTTACTTGGCATTCAGGGCCATGTAGTGATTTTTTAATGTATAGATCTGTCACAACTAATAAATCTTTACAGTGTTATGGATGACATTATTATTTTTGATCAAGATTACAACATTGGCTGGCTGATGCGGTTGATATCAATGCTTACAGGCTATCACCTACTCCTTGAATATTAGCTTAAAAAACCCCAATGCAATTCAGAGCATGGTTCCATTTAAATATTGATGGCACAATGATATTGATGGTAACAGTATCCCTGCAGAGGCTGCAAACCATGTCCTCCATAAATGCATTCATGGCATTAGGCAGCAGAAAGAACACTTGCTGGGGGCTGGCTGCTCATCGCACTGCAGAAACATTCGTGTGCAGCTGCTTGTGAGAGGTGGGAGGAGGACAAAGGCAGGAGGGAAACTGGTTCACATATAAGTGTGCATGCAAACACACAAATTGAGTTCCTACAGCAGGAGTAAAATAATTCCTAATTCACTTGCTGTACTAGGCTTGGGTGTCAGGTGAGGTTTAAAGAGAAAACCGTATATAAAGAAAAAAAGCCCCAAACAGTGTACAACATAAATAGCATATGTGCCAAATGAATTCTATAATAAAACAGATGTAGCAAATTATATTTAATAATGTTTGACAATTCCCTATGCAGCTAATGGTTTGTTAGAAATTAGTCCCTAATGTTTTAGGGACTGCTGGCATTTACAGTAATTTTCTTTGTCTTAATTTACACTGTTTGTGTGCTGTGTGCCATTTTTCCTGCTCCTTGCAGTTTTATGATCTTTCTTGGCTTGTTGGGATTTTGGATGTTGTTTTAACTCACTAGCTACCCTAATAATACAATGTCCATGGGAAGAATTTGGTAAAATTCTTTTTCAGGGGTTCATTCCCTTTTTACTCTTCATTACACAATGAAAGCCCATTCTACTCTGACATCCAAACTCCTGTGAGACCTACTTGTTGCCAAACATGTAACTTTTAGTCCCAGATTTCACAGTATGAGCGAATAAAAAGAGAATGCATTGTGCCACGCACAAAAGGCAATTCAGCTTGCACTGAACGTCCTGCACTAGCAGATTCAAGTGATACAACAAATCCATTTTAGCCATAAACGCCCTTTCATCCAACTCTTTAAATATTGTTCAAAAGCACATAAAATTATTTTGTGTGATCTGACGAAATCACTAAAATTAGGATTATATCCATTGTCCAGGAGGATGAATTAAGCCACATAAATGAATCCGTAAGCATTACTCACAATGCCAGACACTCCAGAGAGAACTGAAGATAAAAAGTTCGTTGTTTTTTTCCAATTCTACCATCTGTTTTAATTTTAAAAGAAATTCTCTCTCCCTACAAACTTTAGGTTGAATAAGACACATTGGACAAGCAGGACAGCATGGGAATCTCATGCATTCAATCCAGAGTGGAGGAGACGTAGAGGCCACGTTGGCTCAAAACAGCAGGATGGGGCCACAGATGCCATGATATGCTTATAATAAAACTCAAGAACTACCATTCTTCTGTGGCAGAAACTCCAAGTTTGCTTAAAGGAGGGGAATTATTGCATGTTTGCAGCTGCAAAGGTGGAAGCCAAATTTCTCCTTGGGAAAACTTCAGTTCTGCTCAGATGTCCTTGCAGTACTCTGCCCAGACAGATGGGGACAGCAAACAAGGATAACTCCAGGCAGACGTCCCTGCAGCATGCCAACAGAGCTGCTGGTGTTCCAAGGTAGCAGTCATGGCAGGAGAAAGCTCTGTGCCAAGTGACAGCCTTGTCTGCCTGACCTCAGAGTGGTGAACCAATTACTTCAGGTCACAGTTTAGAAAAGTCTGAAGTATGGAATAGCAGAAAACTTGATTTTTTTTGTCATCACGGGCTTGTGGAGGCCAAGCCTTAGTCCCATGCTTAATTTGGAACACTTTTTTTTTTTTTACCATTTACCTATATTTTTTCTCCCACTAGTCCAGCTTGTTGTAGCTGGAGCCAACCAGCCTGAAAATGGAAATAGGCTAAACATCAAGGGCTCCTAGCTTGCTTGCAGCCAACACAGACACTGTGTAGTATCGGTAAAGGATAGGCAGTTTGCTCAAGTCCTGCAGACCCCCCATAATCTCCTCGAGTCCTCCAGCAATAAAAATATTCATCATGAAGCTCAGATTTTTGGTAAGATGAAGACACAAACTCTTTAGTGCTGGACATGAATGAATGTGGCTTTTAAGAAGGCAGATAAATGAGTGTCTCACTGGGACCAGACAAATTTGAGATGACCAACTATAGTATATAACAATAATTCATTCTTCAATGAAATGGAAGCAAGCACGAACACTGGTGTGAATTAGTTCAGTGCTAACTAGAATAACTATGCACAATATTAAACACCCCCAAAACCAGGGAAGAGATCAGCTTTTGGCTTTGGCGTTTTTTAGCTTCTGGATTTTGCAGATTTCACTGAAAAAAAGAGGAGAAAACTTGTTTCATGCTTGAGAAAGAAAAAACAAAGCATACCTTGGTGCACAACCTCCTCCCTTCTCCGTTTGAAGGAGACCATTACAATTTGTCAGGATGCAGCTGAGTTCAAAGTATTTTGAGTGTGAAAGGTAGATGATCTTGATGTACACAGTGAAGTTTCACAGGGGACACATTCCCAGGATATGAGTCAGACTACCTGCCATCTCAGGCGCAGTTTTGATCCACGTGCATATACATTTTAAAGGAGGTGTGAAATATTCACATACTGGGCTGCTTCAATAAAATGTATTTAAAGGTGGTAACAGAGTGAAAGGTGGGAAGATCTGTCATCTGGAAATGGGCTTATATCAAAAAAAGTGTCAGCTCAAAATGGCAAAATCTAGAAGAGGATGAAAAATGCAGAAAAGGTAAAGATGCCAGTCTCTCTCTCTCTGGGCTGCTGATGGCTGAGGGAAAGTCCTATTTGATTCTACTCTATGGCCTTTTCCTTTCCCTTCAAGAGCTGACATGGGTGTAATTAAACACCAGTAAATCCAAAGAGCTTGACTGTTTAAGTTAAATATTGTCCAATTACTTACTCCATTAGCCCTACCTGGGCTGTGACTCTGAGTAGGATTGTATTCAGCTGTCCTCCTTAATCAGCTTTTTGTACAAAGGCACCCCAGTCTAGCTCTTTTATAGATTTAAGGAGTAATGCATTTAATAAATAGTAGAAAAGGAAGCTGTCACTGGCTCAAAACCCCTTCAACTAAGTTGTTTGCCAAAGTCCAGGTCTCTTTGGGAACATCAGTTTCCCTCAATCTCTTGCTAACTATAACTCTAATTTGAAGCACTAAACATTTATTCTGGTAAACCGCCCTGCTAAAAGATGACAGGAAAATTCAATCCCTGCCAATGTCACCGGGGCACCACAATTATCAAGGCTGTGCCTTGACTTACACAAAGAAAGCTCAGCTGCTTTCTGAAGGATACCACTGGTGTTTAGTTTTCAATTCCCAGGGTCTATCACACCATCTTGATGCTCAAAGACCTTAATTCATCTTGCTGTCATATCTAGCCATCACCTACGAGGCACTTTTCGAATGAGGTTCATCCTGCCTGCTAGCATAACACAGTCATCATCCGCCCTGTCATCTGAAAAATATAAATGTTTCATGCTCCACTAATAAATCTGCTACAATATTTGCTGTTGCTTGTGCAGTCTGAGGTCCTGTTTTACGGAATATTTAATAATAGCTTGCCTGATGATTATGATCATTGCTAATTGTGAGTGTCTTCCCTCCCCCTGCCCCAGTATGTGGGGCAAACGAAGTGCTTCTAGTGTGGATCTGAACCCTCATTGCTCTCTTCCCATTGCCTTTCCCACCAGCCAGCCCAGCCAGAACAACAGGTTTCTTCAATATAGCAGTGTGGAAGAGGTGAAACCTACTATGCACAGATAAAGGCAACATCAAAAGCTTTTTGTCTGATTTCCTGTTAAATGAGAAGAGCTGCAGGAGGAAGTTTGCAGAAGGAAACTGTGTGTGATTATTATTAGCCACGAAAACTATAGTTCACCACCCCTCCCACACCTGTCCTATGCTGGCTGCTGCCTTTAAATGGCCCTAAAAAAGCAATTGCACTGCCTTATATATTTTCCTCTGTCCTCTGTATATATTTTCCTCTCTCCAACAGCTTATGGTTTGACAGCCAGCAGGTAGAAAGAGTTTATGTGAAGTCTCTGCTCACCAGAGTGATCTTGGGGTTCAAATAAGTTGTCTACATTCTGGAAAGTAAAAATACTGGGAAAGCTGGGACAGGGAAGGAGGAGAGTTATGGTAACCTATTCCATTTTGCATTTTTGCCAGACCTGGAAAAATGCCCTCCACTCTGCAGTTACCTGTGCTCAGGTGAAGAGGTAATGAGCTGCCTTTCTACTTTGAGAAGGTGTTGAGTTAAGGCCTTAAGGAGACAGGATCATTTCTGAGGTACACAAACACACGTCATCCATATTTCAGTGGCACCCAGGCACTTCAGTTTAGACAAAGTCCCTTGGCCCTAATACTGTGGTTAAAAAAAACATTATATTCTTCCCAAAGAACTTAGACCCAAAATGGGTGAGACAGGCCAGGGAAAGGGAGTTTTCTCCATGGATTACAGAGAGGGATCTTGGGGCCCCGAGAAGTCAAGTTGTCTTGCCCAGTATTGCAGGAAATAATACCTTAGGCTGAGGTACAGACTGAGCTCAAGAGTCAAACAAGGGCTGTGAGCAGCTGCCCATGGATGGGCATATCAGAAGGCATGCCCCAAGAGCTTTGCAGAAGTCTCCGCTGGTGCAAGCAGGCACACCTGATATTCTCGCTCTTGCTTGCAAACTTCACTTCTTGTTTTCACAGAACTTGTTGGACCCAAATATCTTTAAGACCCTGCACACTGGCTAAATCTGGCTGAAACTGGGTAACAGAGTCAAATGTCCATCAGGGAGACAGACACACACAGTATCATAAACATCATTTCCTGAAGAAAGAAAGATTAAAAAAAGAGCTTGCAATCATCACGCCCTCCTTCCTTTTGACCAAATCAATGCATCCCTTGGTAAAGCTGAGTATTGATTTATTTTATGCAAACAGTGGAGTTTGGAGTTTTGGATTTATGCTCTTTGGCCAAAGACAAGCTTATCTCCGAAAGAGCACGAATTGGTGAATCGGCTAATAGCTATTGCTCAGACCGCTAATCATTCTGGTTCTTAAAGATTTTTGTCAGCTATTGACCTATATTATTCTGTCTGGAAAAAGATGTTATAAGCCACACAACAAATTGGGGGGAAAAAGCCTAATCAAGATTTGTCTCAAACATCCAAATCTTCCCATTAAGGGCTGCTTCTATTTCCTGTTATTCATTGTTTTGGGTAAAGAATGTTTATGAGGTATTAGGCGTTTTATCGGTTTCTTCTCCATTTTAATTTTCGTTGTTGCACATTTGAGTGATAAAAGATCACGAGCTTTTTTTCCCAAAGTCATTCATCAACATTCATTATAATGAGGGATGGAGGGGAAATGATGAGAAACTAAACAGCCCAGATTTTTTCTTCCAGCAGGACCTGCACTGGAATCTACTTTTCACCACCAGTAGATAGTACACAGCCAACGCTCACACAGACATAAAGAAAATTCAGGCCCAAAAGTGACAAAAGACTACCGAATCCATCATTATTTTTCCACTTCACCTAGCTAACTCGAAAATCACTGACTGCTCACTTCAAAACGAACACAGCTGCAAAATGATGCAAATACCATTAGCGACAAGATGACATTTATTTATTTATTTATTTATTTATTTATTTCTATTTAAAGAGAAGGTTTGGCATGCTGCGAAATCGGGCTGCAGGTGCAATGAGCTAATTTTGCAGCTCACGGACTCTGGGATGGGGAGACACTAGCACTGTAGTGTGAATCGCTGCACCATCAGGGCACGGTTAAACTGAGTCCAGGCTAAGCAGGGATTCAGAGGAATAGCTTGCAGACGTGACATGGAAGGTAAAGGAAGGAACCAACATGAAAAAAAAGGCTTGGAAGGAAAAGATCTGTCATTGATTATTAAGCTCTATTTGGTGTTACTTGGAAGCAATGAACAAAAGAGCAGGCAACTGGATTTTGTCCAGATTAGCCTGACGTTCACTTACAATGCTGAGAAGGAAAAATATATTTACAAATATTTCATACTGAGCTGTTATTAATTCTTCATACTGGAAGATTTCCCTAATAAGTGTGACCTTTTGTTTTGCTCTTAGGAAATTTTTATGACTGTATAGTATAGGGATATGTGTTTGCATTTTTTAAATTATCAGCTGTATGGTAGCTGTTCTAAAAAGCAGGTAGTGAAAAAGAGGTAGGATAGATAATATATCCACATCTCAGATAACTGCAGAGGTTGCTTGCCTGTGTATAATATAGGATCTTTTGTCTAAATATACATGTATACACATATTTACAGCACTTATTTTGCATTTGCATCTACAATAGCTTTAGCTGTTGGAGTCATTTAGATCCATCCTTCCCAAGGCTAACTCTGATTCACAGGCACACACCTCTACATGCTAAACTGGTTCTCAGTTTTATTTTAACCAGAAGCAAGCCTGGAATAGCTGAAAATGTTGTCATGAAATGGTATTGTATAATTTACAAGCTGTATTTGACACACCATTGCCAGAAATTTGCTCAAGCTTTTAAAAATAAGTAAACTTTCAGACTTCTAATTTTTCTATCTTGTCAGACACCCTAACTCAAACCAGAAAAATCATGCTTGCCGACAAGCTTTAATAATACTGAAGCAATTTAAGTTCATTCAAACAGCTTCAAATGAAGAAGAGACAGCATTCCTAGACATACATTTCTTGAAACAAAAGAAAGTGATGTGAAGATTATGGAATTGGTCAGAAGTGCCAAAAAGACTGTCTAAGCTTTTTCTGCAGGAATTATTCTGTGCATGGTAAATTTCTGTGATTTTGCTGTTTTAGACTCCTGCTCCTTAAGGTGTAATAATTCTTTGGTAATTCCCACTCAGTGCTCTGTGCACTACCTCTGACTAGAAGACAAGCGTTGGAAGCCTCAAAACAATCACTCCCAGCTATTAGTGGGCTGCATTTTTCAGGAAGCCAGTTCAAGGCAGGATGAATCTTCCTCTACCCTCTCCCCAAGAGCAACTCCTCTTTTCATTACAAAGAAGGACCTCACTGGAGACAGAGACTCAGGCATGCTAAGATTTCCAGGGAACCCACTGTGCAATTTCCCTAGCAATAATCAGTCTCTTGTGTCAATGATACAGGGGAAAAAAAACCAGAAAAATCCTGGTGGAACAGATTAAGTGTGTGCATTGTGTTTTGAATTTGTTCCACAGTACTCCATAGACCATACACAGATTCCAGCTGGGAGATGTCTGACCACCTTTATAATGATACAACTGCTAGCACACCCCACGTTCTGCAGAACAGGGGACGCT
Source organism: Pluvialis apricaria (assembly GCA_017639485.1). NCBI lineage: Eukaryota > Metazoa > Chordata > Aves > Charadriiformes > Charadriidae > Pluvialis > Pluvialis apricaria. Next base: position 14,684,140 of record CM030012.1, read on the forward strand.
GGGGTTAGCTGCTGGCACCAACTCACCCCCAGCGTCTTGAAATGTCCATACAGCACAGAACTGGCCTTCGCTTCAAAAGCATGCTTTCCGATTTTCCAAGGCCAGTGCCAGGTCATACTCCCACTGTTTGAGAAGCTGCATTGCATGTCATTCTCACGTGTCAAATGGCAAAACCAAGCAGTCGGATGTCACATCTCGGCACGACAAAACCGTTCATAATTATCAGCAAATGCAAGTATGGGGGGGCTTGAAAGGAGAGGCCAGCCTGAAGCCTTTTTCTGAAAATCAAGAATATTCATTGGAAGACCCCCTCCCCCATAGCAAATTGCACCTTACTCAATATATTGACCTTGGATGGATAGATGAATCTCTTAGTGCTCTCATAAGCTTCATTTACATTTCAGTAGGCATTAAACAATTGAGCCATTTTGGGATACAGCGCTGCACATTATTTATGTGTGCCTCTCAATGCCCTTCCACAGCAAAGTTTTTTAAGAAAGCAAACAAGACACATGAGAGAATACAAAAATCCATACCTTTTTTAAAAAATTCCCTCTAAGATATACTGAATATTTTTTGTTCAGCCGGAGCATAGCAGGGTTTTTTAATGTTGTGGAAAAGAGGAAGAGATCTTAAAATATATTTTCAGACTTGATGAAGGAAATGGTTGCAATACAGTAAGAATTTTGTAGGTGCTATTCGATAATCTTCACTGCTAACTTCAACTCACAAAAAAGCTTATTTGTTACTATCTTATAGGGTTGCAGTGAACCAAGTGATCAGGTTCTACAAAGATGCACATAATTTAGAACTAGCCTAGGCAGAGAGCCTTGCATGCAATGTTTGTCAATGTGCTCCCAGACGACAGCAGCATGGCCAGAAGAACAGAAGATATATGCTGCCTGGGGATTTGATGCTGAACCTGTCATGCGCGTAGTCTCAAACACAAAAACATTTTGATTCTCTCTCAATTCAGATGATCCAAAGTACTGCTTTCCCTTGACGTTCAGGGGTCAGTTCAGGCACGGTCATAAAAGAAATGGTCCCCGGAATGCATTGCTTATATCAGCAATCCTCCTTGGCATTAGGAAAGCGGCCTCGGAGATGATGTGTTGCCTGACTTTTATCCAATAACTCTATTGAATATGTTGTCTGACCTTTTCTTTCCTTTGGATGGCATCATCCATGGAGTAGTATATCATCATCATCATCCTCACTCAAATGATGCATTTCACTAATAGATCATTAGAAAGAAAGCTCACTCTGAAGATATATGAGCACAATACATCATGACGGAAAAGGGCGTGCTGCTGATGTACTACTCAAAAGATGGCAGAGTCCAAAGAGCAGGATGTCCAAGAGGAAGCACGTTTAATTGAGAAGGGATGACTACACCACAATAAAAAGCCTTTAGTGCTTCCTTATTTTGCATTATTGAAATCAGTCACAGTGGATGCTTATGCTTCTTGATTCTCTCAGCATGAAAGAACTGACAAATTTATTTCTTCTTTCCATCCTGATTCACTTTCTTGTTCTTGTGCACTAGTACGTGGGGACCTGCGGCTCTTCAGCAGCTCAGAGCTGGCTCTTAGGCTCAGTTGTGTCATGCATCAAGCAGGAGGGCACTGTTGGTGCAGGGAGAAATGCACAGCACAGGTCATTAGTAGGGAGGATAAGAAAATCCACCAGTGTCTACAATGAGTTGTCCTACAGGAGAGCTACATGTGAATCCCTGCTTTGCAATTGATGTTGTGACCATATAGATTCCTGCCCATGAACCATTCCCAAAGTCGCTGCTCTCTCTGAGGGACCAGGTAAGCATCTCTTGGTTCTTGGTCACCTGAAGATTTTGGCACATTGATTGGAGGGTCAGAAGAGTTGAGATCCCTTCCCAGTGTTGAGTCATTCATCTTTGCCTGTAAACATTGCTTTTTTGCTCATCTTGATCTCATCTCTCTCGCCACGTCACCAAAATCCACCTTCAACTTGACTAACATCTATATTTTGGGCACAATTTCCCCAAAAAGGTTTCTAAAATGTCACTGCTTTGCACATTCCCAAACAGTTATTTATATTTGGGGAGCTATGATTTGGTGCAGGAAAATATCCAAAAGACATAACTACAAATTTGCCCCGCAGAACTACTCCCTTGCATGTTGAACCCATCAGCCTCTTTCAGCATAACACATTGGTTTGAAAGCAAAAGGACTTTGATGCCTGGCCTAAAAGCCTTCACACTGGATGTGACAGTTTCCCCACTGTCATTAGCTCTTTGCCTGCTTAATTATCCCCTCCCTGCTGGAGAGGGGCACCTGCAGTGCTGCGTGGGGACGGTGCTTAGATAGCGCTGTTCCTCCCACCCCTCTGCTGTTATCGGTAATTTTGTTCCGTATTGTCAACAAGCGTATCAGAAAAGTAAAACACAATTAACCATGGTGCCAAATAGTAGCTTAATGCTTAATTGCACAACCCACAATGAGGTCACAATTACTGGGCAATCAGATAAGCTTTCACAGATGTATTATATAATCCATGAGCTTAATTCCTCCAGAGGTAGCCAGAAAATTACTGTTCATTAACAAAGTGGTCCCATTATCAGAAAACATATTTAAATCATCATTTTCTCCATTCTGGAAATAATACCATCTCTTCTTCAAAGGATAAATATACTTTTAAGAAATGCTTCAGTTGGAAATTACTGTCCCAAATAAATCTAATGACAGATGTTTAATGTTTTTTTTTTTCCCACGCATTAATAAAAAAGACAAGGAAATATTTTTCTGAACTCTGTCAGTTTACATCTCATGAGGTGGAAAGGCAAGCTGCAGAGATTTGCACTGTTGTTCCACTTGTGTACACAACTAAATTCTGCAGCTTTGTTCTCTAACATGTCCCCCAGAAATGAAGAGAGTGACATAAGTAAGGGGCCAGGATCAAGCACAAAGGGTCAAATGTATTTTTCTTTATCTCCAAACCTTTTTAAAAATGATTTACTGCCTCACTGTATGGGACATGAAAGGATAACGCTGTTTTCAACGCTCAAACAAATGACATACCAGAACTGACATTTTTTACATACATTTCTGCATCCTGATGCAGCCGTCTCCCTTACCCTGACAAAACTCCCATGGAAACAAATGGGATTTTTACCTGAAGGTGACTGCAGGATTGGCCCCACTTTCACAACTGTTAAAATATATCTACTCTCTCTGAAAACCCAGCATTACTTCACAGAAGTAAAGAAGACATCCAAGTCTTTCACTAATTTTAAGAAGTACTAAATCATAGAAATGATTTCAGAATACATCTTTAGAGTTATCCTTAATGTTTTCTCATAACTCTTTTAGACTGAAATAATACAAAAATCCATCGAAGAATAATAATTGTCACATTTGATGTATATTTTTATTAACAGCACTGTAAAAATTCAATTATGTAGCAAAGGGCGACAAAAATCTTCCTTTAAATTATGCAGTAAACAATGCAATCAAAAAAAGAATTGTTTACTCATGTCATATGTTAAAAATCTCAGCTCCATTGGCTGAGGTATTTAAACTAAATTCTCTCTTTGTGTTTGGAATCAGATTTCCCTTTTCCTGTCCTCCTGCTCCCATTTCTCCAAACACTTTCCTGGGGGAGGTTTATTTAGCCAACAATCTGTGCCTTCCAGACATAGTATTTCCTCTGTCCACTCTGCCAATTCCCATATCTGACATTTACCATGGTGGGAGAACACAGCTGTACAGATGGATTAATAGCAAAATCAAGATGCAATAGCTCCCACAAACTGTTTCCCCACTGATAAATTTAGAAGTAACTACAGGCCACAGGATAGTCTCCTAATTATCAGTAATGGCATTACTTAGGGAGATACCAAAATATACCTCTGGACTGTGTTTAAGTGGTTCTGTCTCTGTCGTACAGAGATGCAAAACCATTTTACCTTGCACAACAGGAGATGATCTAGCATAAAATGACCATTTTTTATGCTTATCATGCAGAACTAGATTGCTACTATCTTCATTTAAATGCGTGGCAGACCAGTATGCAGCCCGCTTCCTCGTCTTGTCAAACCAGGGCTCCACCACAGAGAAAAAGAGAGTGCTTATCTGAATTCCTCTAAGCCCCTGTAAGCAAATAAACGCAAAGGGAAAGGTGGAGATAAACCTAGATTTTGCAGTCAAGTGAGAGGAGGAAATCTGCTATTCTGTAAGTACATAGGCAGATTTTTTTGTTTTGTTTTTTTTGTTTCTTATTTACTCACAACAAAAGGAGCAGCAGGAGGATCTGGGAGCTGGAGCCTGCAGTCACTGCCGGCCCCATCCTGGGGCCAGGCAGGAGCACCTTACCTTTCCTTCCAAAGAAACAGAAAACTATTTGGGAAACTCAGGTCCTGATTAATGACCATAGTGATTTCAGACATGGGTGTGAAACCGTCAGCTTTGCACTTCATGTATCTCTATCTAACAAATAAACAAAACCGGTTTCTGCAGGTTTCACCGCAGCCCTTGGGTTTTGAGGGAGGTGTGTTATTGCTCCAGCAGCCCCGATAGCGGTGACAGGAGCATCAGTCTTCAACCTGCGGCTAATTTCGTCCCACTCGCTCTCTCCAGTGGTGATATGTGCCATGCGTGCCCTGGTACCTCGCGCCGCTCCCTCCCGTGACAGCGTGCACCCAGGCAGTGCCTCAACACACCCCATTTGCACCCCTAAAACCCACTTCAAATTAGAGGTGCAGTTTTATTTCTCTTAAAATCTTGTCCGTGAACTCCAAACCAAAATCCCGAAGGGACTGAAGGAGTATTGACCCTTAAGCTAGCAGCAGAAGCTGATTTCATAAAGCCACTTTCCATCAACCTCTGTATTTGTATGCACAGACTTAGAGAGGACCCAGATTCTCAGCAGTTTCCCACTGCTCCGATCCCGCCTTTCAGTCTGCCTAACTCCAGATTTATCATACACAATTTTCTCCTCCCATACCTATTCACAGCCGTGCTTCCCTGGGGTGACCGCCTGCCGGAGGCAGAGATGTTCGCCCAGATCTGCGCTTCATCTGTGAGTCCTGAGCGTGCCGCATGAAAATAATTAACGCATATAACAAGGAAAGGGAGGGAAGAATAAATTATATGCAAATTTAGTCAAGGAGCTCCACAGAACTAATTAAATTGGATAGGAAAGCTGACAGTACAACAGCCACAGAGACTTTTTCCACTTCTACTCACTAGAAAAAGTCTTGCTTAGCTGGGCTTAATATAGCCTGGTGCAGAGCAGTTAGCTGTAGGTTTGGTTTTTGAACTTAAATGTCACACATACCGTGGACAGACTTCATGCACAAGGAGTTTATTTGATACATGCAGGAGATTATTTTAAAAAGTTAATAGCAGAAAGCACAGAAGCTGCCTGCATACCTGTATTAGCAAAAGCCAGTCATAGCTGGTAGCACAGGTGGAGAAAAACTTCAATAGGAGATTGTCACCATGTACGAAGGTCTGGAAAAACCCAGGGGCAGACCTCTTTGCAAAATAAAAAGAAGGTCAGGAGAAGTAGACAATACATTTAATATCCAGAGACACAAAAGAAAATCTCCCCACTCACAAAGTTTCTGAAGCCCATCAGCTAAGTCCAGTTTCAAATGCAGTGGCAGAAGAGACCCATTCCCAGATCCTGCTTTCGCCCTATGCCAGCCACACGTGCCCTGCCCCAGCTCCCACTTGCAGGGTGCCGCTGGGCATCAGTGCATCCCTGCACGGCTGCTCCAGCCCAGCTGCCTCAGGGATCAGTACACTCAGACCGGAACCCTGCCCTCATCCTGCCCTTTTTCTCATTAAAAAACAGTGCTTGGGAGCCTTTGCAGAGCTGATTTCAGCCCTGCCTATGAATGTCATTAACTCATGGCACCTGAGGTGACCTGCCCAGGTGTGAAACAGATGTTTGCAGGGGCACACGAGCTTCAGCATAGGGTCAGAAGACATCTGTAGTACCTGAAGGACCTCTGTGAATCAGCCTCTATCCCTCACCTGAAAAAAATGAAGGCAGAAGCATTTCCTTATCTTGTAGAAATGCTGGGGAAAGGATGCTAATACAGATTATGAGGTGCTCAGAGTCTGAAGCACAAAGTACTGTGAAAACATCCTTAAAAGACTGAGGTGTGACCCACCTCTTGCAATGTGAGTGGGGCCATGCACAGCCTGCTTCTCAATAAAAGGGTCATTGGTGAGGGCTGAAGTCTCCTGTATGGGCCTCGGCTCGCATGCTGATGAGGATAGAGTGGTATGGGGGTGACTGACTGAGCTGGACTCTCTGAGGCCACGGTGATGGCATTGCATCAACTATTGTACAAGGAGAATGTGGAAAAAGTCTCCTGCTAAAGACCGAAAAAAAAGAGAAGACTCACTGTAGAGGCTGCTATTTTCACTTTGCCATAGTATTATCTCCCACATCCTGCAAGTCACCAACACAGACAAAGGTAACTCTCCTGCCTTTATCTCTGCCATGGAAAGGTTTCCCTCTGTGGTCAGTTTTTAAATCCCCATGAAAAGGATAAACTCCATTAGCCTTGTCTTCTCACCTCCCTTCTTTCCTTTACACCCATCACTGTCCTGCAGCACCTTGGGTGCCTGTAGCGTATAACCCACCAAGGGCCCAGCTGTGGCTCTTTGGCTTGTACAGGGAGCCTAGGACAGCTTTGCCATCTGCTTTATCCCGAATGTACCATGCCCCCTCTAAACCTGTATTTCACAGGTGGAACTGCTTTTTGATATTTCTTTACACTAGATTTGCTTTGTGTTCAGCTCTCAAACTCTCTCTTCTTAGATCTTCTTTTCCCTGGACTTTTCTGCCCATCATTAACTCTATGCCCTGTTCCCATCTCTGTAAGCATCCAAGGAGGAGGCATGGTCTGACCCACGGCATTGGTCCTCCACTGAGAAATGCTTCCCTGGTTAGCTGTGTTAATCTCAGGGTCAGCACTGAACTGGTGCCGTTTGCCACATTCTGCACAGGGGCTGGTATGGATTTTGCACGGGAGCTGTTAGGAAGCTGCACGCCACATTCAGAGCTACAACAGAAACTGGATTTTCCTTACACAGATATGCATGCCCCACTACCTATCCCAAACACCACCCATAATAGACTTCTGTCTAGTGTGTGTTGGAAGAATGGGGACTGTAATTTAGTAGCTAAAAAACAGGAGTGGCAGCAGTCCTCTGTGACTTGGTAGTATTTCACACCTCCATCACCTTCCTGCACTTCACCACAGTCATTTCAGAACTGTATACCCTAGAAGAAAAGGCAGGCTGTTTGGGCTCAGTCTTTGTCCTTGCCACTTACCCTGTGTGACATGAGATCCAACATGTTGCCTTTCTGTGACTCAGTTTCCCTGGCAGAAGGATGCAAAGAATACTCGTGAGAACTCCTCTACATGACCAGTGAGCGCTTACTAAGCTCAGCTGTAAAACAGTGCTGTTCCTCAACAGAGAGTCTCAGCAACTCTCCAGGGGTAAACAAAAACAGCATTTTCACTCCTTGACCCCACAGGCTTCTCACTGAGACAGGAACAGAGAGACAGTTTGAAAATTTCTGTTTTATTGTAGAAATTCTTGGCACCAAGCAGAAATCAAAGAAAGAAAGATAAAGCTCTTCTCGGAGTTATCTCTCTTTTTTCCCATTCCTATCGTCTTCTAATCAAACCAGCATGAGATATCAAGCAATTACAATGCCATTTGCTCCCTGCTGGATGTAACAATTAGCCTAAGATATCTAATGAAAGGAATTAAATTCTACATGTTTTATAGCAAATAGCTTTAATTTTAATTACAAATCCCAAATACATCATCTTCAATAACGATCGGCCCATCACATCTGCTAGGGGTTGATGAGGATTTGCCTTTTGCCTGGTTTGGACTGAAAATGAAACCAGACTCTCCCCGCATTAGGGCCCTAGTGAAGAGGATGGAAATTAGGGTACAGCAAGGATCAGAGCCCACAAAATCCCTGCAGAATTTGCCAGAGACTGTTACCAGAATGCTCTTCATCTGCAGCTGTGAAAAGCATCCTTACACATCAGATCTGCAAAAGTTGCTTGGGGTCTGGGGAAATAATTCATTGCCGAGTGTCTATTACATCTCACCATTTGGACTCAATCCACATAGTCCATTACATCTCCAACTAAAGCTCATTTTAGCCATTTGCATTATGCCAGGTACCTGTCCCTGAGCACAAACCACCCTTTGGCACGCAAGCAGCAGTCCATTAAGAGAAGGTGAGGGCTCAGGGCAGCTCATGTCCCAAGCCTCCCCCCTCTGCCTGGGGGAACTGTCGGTAGTGGCAGGGGAGGAAGGGCCCAAAGCCAAATGCTGTCTACCACACCTGTCTTAGAGCCCACCAGCCTTTGCTCACGAGCACACAGCGGGGTTCGCAAACTGTTTCCAAGCCCAGGCTGGTAATTTTGGATTCCCTGTCCCAGCAAGCAAGGAAGTCTGTGACGGACCTTGCTTCATGATCCAGTTTGGCTTTTGTTCTGAACCTCCGCAAACAGCTTTATCGCCCAGTGCATGCGTGGCAGTAATTGCCAAACAACCCGTGTCCCTTCTCAAGAGAAAAACATACTTTCCTAAGTCACTTACACACTTCTGAATGTTTTACCTAAGAACCGTTTGGAAACAGGAGTAAACTCTCCCTCTCCCTAAAGCTGCGACTTTTTCTCCTTTGAACACATAAACAATTTCAAAAAGGAAAGGTGTATCTCTGTGGTTGAGAAATAGGCTACAGTTGAGAAATTTTGCAATGAGATTTTTGTAAATGCTCTATTGCTTCTTCTGGTTTAATATTTTTATTCCAAAATACTTTGGTGAAATACCTTAGTGAAAATAAGCTGTGTTGGATAACTGCAAGTATGTCAATATTTTTATTTTTACCCCAGTTTGAATATAAGCATCGCAGAAACATTCAGATTTTATTGCCAGGGGAGATTCATGAGTTCCCTTCGAATCTCTTGTTCTGTGTTTATTAAGTCCCAGGGAGTTATACTACAGTGAAAAACACCCAAGGCAAATCCCTCCTGCCTGACAGCTACAGACAGAACGAGCCCCTGAGGGGGTTGGGAGCTCTGCCCCATCCCGCAGCCATCCCTGGTTCTCACGGGCATCACTGAGCAGCCCTCTGATCCGCGATGGCTGCAAAAGACTGGGGACCTCTGCTAGTTCCTAAAGACCCTATAATATAGTGGGTGATCATTCCGCGTTCACGGCATCGTAGCTGACCTTCATTTTCATGTTATGATAGCTCTTATTCCCACGGGCCTCCTAACTGCTTGCCGGGGCTACAATTTATACCTGTCAGTTACTTGCAGCCACCCCAGAGAGTCCCGCTGTCGCACAGCCTTGCCTTTTCAATCCCATTTGTTGTTCAGAAGCAGCAGGAAATCAGAAATAAGGAACCCGAGCGATGAATCGCGGTCTCTGCATGTCCCGATATGGCCACCAATATAATGCCACCAGATCCCCCCTGCCACGCCATCATCTTCTGCCTCTCTAGCCGTGAAGCTGTTTGACCACACGCAGGTCTCAGACAGCGCTGCAGTCCTGGAGAAATGCAACACTAATCCATCATACCTAATCTTCATACCACACATCCATGCTCCGTCCACACCGATTTGTCTCCTCCAGCACCCCAGCACAACTAATAACACCGGCATTTATAACAGCGGTATCATGCTGTGTACCTCTTCTCACTCCATAATTCATACAGGGTGATTTATTTGCAGTGGACATAACTCAAAAATATATTTGCCGCTTCCCTCCCACACGCAGTGTAACATCACTGAGGGCTGTGGATGCAGTGCAGGGCTGCCCAAGTCAGGGAAGGGAGCTGATCTGGTTAATTCCCATCGCACAGCCCCAGGCAGGCTCTCTTCGGGATCAGGAGCCATGCAGCTGTTTGGTACCACACTGCAGCAAACGGGCTCTGCTGGGACTTAACATCTTCTTCCTCCCATTTCCAGGCAAATGCTGGCCTGATTTGGAATTTTGTAGTGTAGTGATTTGCTGGCTGGGATGACAACTTTTCAAAAAAAACCCATCGAGAGGTACAAAAGGTGGGCCAGAAGGAGCTTCAGGAGATCCTCTGGTGAGAACCATTGCTGAAACGAGGTTCACCACTCTCTGGAAACCCTTCACAACACGCTTGATCTGCCCATAATTTAATCTCTTCTGCAAAAGACACTTCACAGTTCCCAGCAGCCTGTTGTAGTGTTTTGTCTTCCCTCTGTTTAAGACAGTTTTAATACCTTAAGACAGTTCTAATACCTAACACATCTTCCGTGCTTATTTCTTCTGGTTGTGTATAGGGGCCATGGGCAACAACTAGCCACCATTATGTATATACCATGTTTATACACAGAACATACAGTATATATATTTTGTGTAACGAGACATTTAAGACCTCTTCAATTCCTTCTCTTTTCTAAGCTTTCTCTTTCCCTTTCTTTTTTCCTGTTTACTAGTGAATGTATACCTACAGGTTCCAACGTGCTGGGAAATGTTACTTGATTCCTCATCACAGTGATATAGGTAGAGGGCCCACAACAGCCGTAACTTAAATTAGGAGATGTAACACAGCAAATGGCCTACAGAGCCAAGTGTTGTCTTACTTTTACCTTTCTTGGTGTTTCCTTGTTGAGGACTCGCACAACGTCCATGTGCGAGGCTGGTTCTGCAGTCAGAGCATTGGCTGGGATCTCCACAGATTCAGAGCAAGGAACTGACCCTCCACTGCCTGCGTCCCCTGTCTGGGGCCATGAGCTTTCGCAAGGCAGGGTTCCCTCCTCTATCCTACACTTAGACACACACACGTATGAAATTTTAAGATCTGGTTCTCAGTCCAACACAGAAAATATTAATTCCGAAATCTTCAATGTTTCTTGTTAAAGTGGAATTTTCCTTTTAGAAATAATCTTATTCACAGGAACATCCCAGAACAGCACGCGTACAACATGGTGCCTCCGTGCTGTAATTTGTTCCCCAAATTGCTCTGCTTTGACCACTTATACTAGCATTATATGAGCATGGCGCAGAGAGTGTTTTAAGGTGTAATAGTTTTACCCGTCATCACTAGAAACACCTGCCTCAGGGAGCGGGGATGTTAAGATTTCTAACGATATAGCCGTCTACAGCAAGCTCTAGGGGTTCGCTGGCTCTCAGGCCTTAAGGCTATGACAGTGATCTACGGAAAATGTATCTCTGATGATTTTAATGTTTTTAACATTTGTTCTGTCTTCCAACACATATAGGTAGTGACTGGGTCAAAGTTGGTTTACGGATGGGTGAAGTGGACAAAGAATGATCCAGTAAAAAGATTCTACAATTCTAAAGGAAAAAATTCCAAACTATTATATTTACAAATACTTACTAGCATGTCTTATTATATACGTGATTTTGACTTTCTTGGAAATGAGCAGTGGTTTTATACTATGCCTTTCATTGTGATGTCTAAGCAAAATAGGAAAATGCGTATGGTGTACCATTTTCCCAGAGGCTACTGTACTGCCTGTGTATAAATATTTTCAATAAAGTAGATCAAAAAGATGGCTTTTTAAAACTCTGATTTTTAAAACACCCATTTTCATCTCTCTCTTTTTATTAAAAACCCCAAGAAAATACTCTTTTTTTTAAAATTTAAGCAGTTTGACAGGCTTCCTCTGTGAGCAAGCTCTACTGATATGTGTTCATGGCAAGATGCTACCCCCATTTCTCAGCCATCCTCTGTTTTGTCTGATTAGACTATAAATTCTTTGAGAAAAAGATTGTCTTTCAGTGTGGAAACTCACAGAGGCAGGGTCTCCCTGTGTGTCTGCGCACTGCCCAGCACAATAATACACTACTCTGATAGAGTCCCCCTACGTACTAAACGTTATAGCAATCATGGGGAGAGAAATATAATTCTACTTTATGGACTTAGTGTCAACCATTTAAAAATTGCTTGTATTTGACTTGGAAGATAAAACCTGAATGGTAAAAGGGAATAGATAGCTTCAAATAGTTGCCCTGGACGTACTGACATTGGCGAGGTGGCCAGTGGAAAAATAGCCATGTCTTCAGTTAGGTGGTTAAGAATTCACCCGACGGATCTGGCCACCAAGCAGCCAAGAATGGGAGAGTGTTGGCAGCTGAGTCCAGTGAGATGCAGCTTGTGTACTGCTGGAAGTTTTTCCAAATTGAAGCATTGCTGACAATTACTTTAACAAATGAGTGAACACCAGCAAAAGCTTATTCCAGATGTTTCTGACAATATATATACAATACAGGTCTGTGTTCCCAATATTTCAGGGGGGTATACTGGGAGGAGAGAGAGAGAATATCGCTGTTACCTCATGCAGTTGCACAAAATCTTTGCTAAAATTTCCACATCACCAGAATAAGGTCCTTGAATTCAGTGTGTTTCAGCCTGTGACATTATTTTGACGTGAACTTTCTTTGGGTTTCATCTCTTTTTGTATCCCCTGCCTGCACACCTACACAGAGAAGCTAAGCACCTTTTCTCTCTCCTTCTGTACAACATGGTGATGCCAACCAACTGGTACATCCTTGCAAAATGGGCAGCTGCTGTAGGCATGATACCTGCATGTAACTATTGTCTAGGAATAGTCTTTATATACCTCTTTTTATGCGACCTTGATAAATGTGGCCTGCTTAATATGGCTAAGATGAATGAGCCAATAATTTCTGGACAAGACACCAGACAGGCAGACTGTTTTGATTTACAAGGCTATGTTAATAAATACCGGTGGCATGTTTTGTTCTTCAGGTTGCTGTATGTATCTCTTGCTTCTTGGCTGTTGTCAGTGCAAGGCTGTGATTCACCTGCTGTTGGCTGAGCTACGAGTGGGGAGGTACTGTAGGGCTGGAAGGAAAACACGGTGAGAAAGCCATTACCTGAGCCATGCTGCAGGTGTTATTTTTGTCATATGATGCAGATGCTGCATAACCCCGCAATTGGTGGTATCAGAAAGTTACAAGGACTTCCCTTTGTCTCCAAGCTGGTTAATATTTAAATACCCAGTGTCTCAGCAGGGCAACATTTCTCCACTTCTGCATGCTGTTTTTTCTCTTTTCTAAGGGGGAGCTCATGTTGGTGTGGAAATTGTTAGAATTTGGATGAGTTGTGTCCATCAGAGGTCAAGTTCCCTAGGAATTTCCCCCCAGTGCTAAGTACCAGGCGCAGTGACTCCCCAAGGGCCTGTGACTCCTCTAAGGGTGCTGTGTCCAGCCCAGCCGCCAGAAGCAAATGAGGACTGGTCTTGTGTCAATAAGGGAGACCTCTGAGAAGGACAGAAACTCTGAACCTAAATTAGCTAACTCCATTAGGTGCCAGAGTGACATTAGCATCAATCTTCTTCCACAAATGAGAATTTCGTTCCTGAATCATCGAGGAGGTGTTTTTGTAACCCAGATCCTAAAAGTTTTCTTCTTCCTTTAGCCAGTTTTAGTGCTTGGATGCATCCAGTAGACCTTATCAGGCAATGCTACTGTAAGTGCATAAACCATAAGTAAATTAATACTAGGTAATAATATGAGTATCACCTGAAACCAGGACAGGATCAGACAAGGCATAGTGGAAATGCTGTAGGTAATGAGGAATACGACCAGACGCCAATCCTGGCAAGTTTTGGAGAAAGATCATAGAATCATAGAATGGTTTAGGTTGGAAAGGACCTTAAGGTCATCTAGTTCCAATCCCCCTGCCATGGGCAGGGACTCCTTCCTCTAGACCAGGTTGCTCAAAGCCCCATCCAACCTGACCTTGAACACTTCCAGGGATGGAGCATCTACCACCTCTCTGGGCAGCCTGTTCCAGTGCCTCAGCACCCACACAGTAAAAAATTTCTTCCTGATACCTATTCTAAATCTACCCTTTTCAATCCCAGCTAGAAGAATTTCAAAAGAAAAAAAAAAAAAAAAAAAAAACAAGCATAATTATTTCATTGGCTTCTCATTATTTTTATTCCTTGAATTTTTATGTCATAAGCAATCATAAACTTCCAACTTAGAACTTCTGTTATAAAACTGCCTTTTGGGGGTAGCAGGAGGGAATAACATGAGAGAACAGGCATTGAGTGTGACTCTCCCCCTACCCTTTTCTCGCCGTGCATGGTACCAGCAAAATGTTGCTACGCAAGTGCTGGTAAGAGTTTATAGAGACAAAACTACAGGAAGAGAATTAAAATGCCTGAAAGCCAGAGGCACATCAGAGTTCCTGTGGCATCATTGCACCAGTTTATAATTCACAGAGAAAAATATGGACTGAGTTTTAATTCTGTGTTCTCTCTGTAGCTGCACTTTGCCCTTATTTTAAGCTACAGTCTTATTTCCTTTCAGTCCTGCAAAATTTCTTCATGGCCTCCATCCCTGTATCACTGGTGTGCCATGGGTATTAGGATCATTTATTGGCAACATCAACCTTTCACTTCTTCAGTACAGTTAACTGGAAACAGGAGACTATGAATCTTGTTTTGGTCATAAAAAGCAGAAGTTAAAGAGGGTGCTGAGCAACAAGGGAGGATCTGGCAGCCTTGGCAGTTTTCTGCTCACCTTGCTTCTCTCCTGTGGCTGGAAATAGAGGATATTGCTTACTGTGCTGCTTTTGACATGGTAAGTGTGGATTTATCTTGAAAAAATGTAATAGTTCATCCAAGTGGCTTCTCCTAGCAGGGAATTACACACACCTGCTACTCTGCCCGTGAATGGCAGCTTGTCCCAGATAGTTACCTTGCCTCTGGCTTTAGCTGAGGCTCAGAGGAAGAGTATGATAACATTCCCATCACTGTGCTGTTGGACCTGACATACGGAGCATTTCCACCTTTGCATTTCTAAAGGCATTGGACGTAGGTTGCCTTTGTAGAGCTTGAGGCTGGAAGGGGCTATCAATACTGTCACACTGTCCCCTACTTCATCCCAGGTAGCACCACCTGCTTTGCACCAGGTATTACACATGCAAACTCAGGGATTTACCCACAGCTCTTCAGCAGTGTGTCACTCCAATAGCATTTTGTCTGCCTATAGCATTGACCTCTGGTTTTGTTTCAAGTGGGTTCCTGCGCATTGAACCGTGCTGATTTGGGTTGCTCTGGTACTGTGACACTATCTTACTAGTCTCCATGATATTATATATGTTTTAAGAACTGTTGAGGCTGTAAGCCTGCTGCCACCTCTGTAGGGTCTCCAGAGACCCATCAGCACAGGTGAGACATTCCTTGGTGCTGCCAGTGTTGTCCCACCTCCTCGGTGCTTTGCTACCATCACTGCTTCCCCTTGTTTGAATGGAAATTACCAGGTAGACATCCCAGCCTGGCGTTTTCTGGCTCTCTGGATTGCATGGCTCAGCAAAGCAGGCATGCAGGTCAGACAGCGAGGTAATTCCTTCAGGAATTGTTACCCATTAATAGAAGCAATTGGAGCAACTGTCGAAGCAACCTACCTGTCACCTGAAGCAGAAGAGGAGATGTCTTGCACAGGAGCATTGATTGAGAGAGGCAGAGTCATCCTCCGCCAGCACCTCACTGCAGGCACAGGGGTTTAGAAAAATCAGAACATATTTACTGTCATGCTGGGCTCTAATCATCCTGATATGGAGAAGGTGATGCTCCTGTCACAGGAGTTCTTTAATGTATTTAACTTCACTGGGAAATTCTTTAATTTATTATTGCATTTTGTTGGGAAGCAAAGTAATCAGAAGGCTTTTGTTAGAATTATCTCCAAATAGGTAGACCTAGCTCTCCAACTTGCTAGACTTAGCCCCTAATACTGGCAGTGTGGGGAATTCAAGCCTTGTGGCTTGATTTGAAGACCGGCTTGGTTTTTTAATTTATTTTTTCTGAATCCCCAGCTTCAGGCTAATGACTGCAGAATTTCCACCATCATTTTAGAATAAATATGTTCATTCTCAACTTTTGCAACTGAATCAAATGAATGATATGCACTGGGATAATTATTTTTTTTTTTATCCTGAAAAATAATGCTTAGTTTAAGTCCAGATAAAATCTCTGCACCACACAGCTAGATGCTTGCTCACGGGCAGAACTTCAGCTGCACCACACTGAAACGGGGCATATTGGGAATCCTCTTCTGCTCCCAGCCTGCATGGCAGAGATGGACCAAATTCTGGCAAATGTGCGTGTTCCTAGGGTAATAGGTGGGCCCTAAACTCCCACCAAATGCAATTTAATTCCGTTTAAAGGTTAAAATTCTCTGTGGTCTTCAGGAGTCAGAAGTGTTAGGAGCTTGTATGGCATCAATGCTGGCATAGTTTCACTTTTGCAGGCAGGAGTGACAGTGAAAGACAGCCAACAAGGCCGGGATGGCAGAACACCCAATGCCATGGCAGGAGCAGTCTGGCAAAGGGGCTTGTTTACTTCAGTTTGCCAAGCACAATTGTCAAGGCAATTGCTTGTCCCAGCCCCAAAACTGAGTAAAGCAGTCAAGACTGTGATACTCATGTAACATGCCAGTGGCCAAAAGTCTCTCTCCTTCCACCTTTCTCCCTCTTCTCTCCCTCCCTGCCCTCTTTTCCTCTCTGCTTACGCAGGTACGTAATGAAGTCAGTGCATCTTACTTAATAAGCTCCTGTGCACCAGCAGATCCACAGCAATGATCTGTGTGCAAACTTCTAGGAACAGCAAACACAAAGTAATTCAGCTTAGCTTAGCCCACACTGCACGTCCCACCACCTGTATTTGCCCTGGGCTAACAGTCTGGATTAGCTCATGCATCATAATTTCTCACAGCAAGGAAAACTGTGAGCCTGAGCCCTCCTCAGCGTGAGAGGAGACATGGAGGGAGGGATTTGGAGTGCCACTGGTAGAGGTCTCTGGGCCCATCCCAGGCGGGAGTTGGAGAATCGAGACTCGATGCAGTCAGTGTTTCCTTAACAGCTGTACTGTCAAGGACCGGAGGCTGACTGGTCCCCAATCCCGTCTCTGACCTCTGATGCCAGAACACAAGGGCAGAAGGTTTTTACAGCACACTCTCAGCAGTCGGCACTCAGGGCTGAGGCTCTTCTTAGCAAGGAACAGGATGGATAGACTATTCGTCCATTAAATTATCCCGTCAGAGCCTGTAGCAGCATCCAGTGCATCCACAGCATCCTTCAGCATCCTCCACAACAAAGAGGAGTTTCTCAAATTAAATGCACACTGGCAATGAAGTACTACTTTTGTTTTTCTTTCAGACCTGCCAACTGCACTGCTCCTCGCCAGCTCCCCAGCTGGAAGAAGCAGAGAGCAGTTGCTCCCTCTTTGCCCCATGCATGCCATTCCTAATTTTGGTAATGTCTAATTGTATCCTACCTAGACCAAATCTTTTCCAAACTGAAGCATCCTAGTCTGTGTAATCATTCCTTCTGTGGGAGCCAGCACAGGTCAGGGTATCTGTGCTGCCTTTTTCCAGCCCTTCTCTCTCCTTTTAGAGAAGAGTGGAGCCAAGCTGCACACAGTATGCAGCATGTGGCTGCATAATTTTGTTGTTCTGTTTTCTTCCTAATAATTTCTAATGGGTAATTTGCTTATTTGACTCTGATGATGTGACCCCAGCATTTGCAGAGAGCTTAGCTTTTAGGGGAAGGAGTACAGACAAAGCACCTTGGCATCACTATCAGGAATGAGAGCCCTGGCACTGATGGGGGCAGGCACAAAATTATTCTGTTTTACTAGGGGAGCTAAACTGATTTTCACTCAGAGTGTAGTCGGCAAAGAAGTCATCAGGCAGGATAACAGACTGACCAGGGTTTGACTGGAATACGGGATCAAGCTGCAACAAGAAATTGGTAGGGAGTTGCAAACCTATCAGAAGAAAGGAAAGAATCCTTCAAAGCCAAGAACAAAGCAGCGCCTGTCGGGAGCACAGCGATGAGCTAATTGAAGCGTCTCTCTTCGTTCTTCTCCTCTTTGGCTACAGGAGCACTTGCTATCACTTAAAGGCAGCTCTCACTGTCACTTTCTCCTTTGGTTCACGTGCACTTGTTCATCCTTTGAGCTTTAATCTTTTGCTATTGATTTCCACCCTGTTAGCTGAAATATTGTCCTGCTCTTTGAGAAAGGCAATCGCCCAGACCACACTATTGCAAATAATATGTACTTTGGAAAACAATGATTGAATTCCCATATTATCCGCTGAAGCAAAAAAACTCTACCCTGCCAAAGAGAAAGTGCTTTGTTAGAGATAAGATCATAGAAATTCATCAAACTGGCTTCATGGGTTTTGTGTGTGTGTGTGTGTGTGTTGGGTTTGGGGTTTTTTTTGTTTGTTGGTTTTTGTGTTGTTTTTTTTTTTAATTTGCACCACCCCAGAGAGATGCTGAGATTAAAATGCATTATCCTTACATATGGGGGCTAACCAACGCAGTGAGTCCTGTTACTCAGAATTCAAACTATAATTCATACTCTGGAAATTGCAGATCCACCCTGAGATAAATTTCAGCTACAGTGCAAAAGAGCCAGCTATAGTTTTACATGCATATTTAGTTTGTATCCACGTATATACAAATCTTCTGATAAACTGCCATAAATCTGCTACCATATGTTTCAATGATCCAAAGGAGAACTGTGAGAACATAAGGGGTTTTATTCCTCCCTCAAAATGTCACATGAAAAATAAAATGTATCCATGCCTTATCTGGGTGATCTGTAGAACTTTTAAGGCCGTTGATTCATTTTGTTATTATTATTTCACTAAAACATGGCACGTTTGATAGCAGAAACTACTATTAAATATGAGTGCCTCAGATTATGTATCTAAATCCATAAATAAAGGTACTTCAGTAAACTTAGCCCCAGCTTTTCGGATGAGTACTCCCTTTTTTTGGTACATCTGTACTGTCAGATTCGTGTTCTCCAGATTTTCAGGGTAGGATGCATGGGGGTCCCCTTCTCAGATTCACACCAACTGGTTTCCCTGGTGAGGATACCCCAGCATAAGCTTGGATGCTTCTGTTAAAGATAACAGAAATTCTGCTTGAGTGAACAGATCAAGCGCCAAGGAGGAAGAAGAGCCATCCAAAGAGCTTCCAAGAGGAGCATAAGCAATATGACATTAGTAGGAGTAGAAATGAAACAAGTAATTGAGCTCAGTCCCTTCCCCAAGCCCCCTGTTCACCAGAGAAGGGGCAGTTTTTGCATTTACGTGCTCTGAAGACACCATCACTAGGATATCAGAGTCTGGGTGGACATTTCATGATGGTCAAGGAGCAGGCAACCATCATTTCATCGTACTCTTCTGAATTTCATTTGAAAAATCAAGAAGAGAGAGAACGTCCAGCCCAGGCTCTGGTGGCATCTCTCTCTCATGTTTCCTCTCTGAGATATTTTTCCGCAGTCGCAGGCCACCAGTCTCTGGCTATTTGATCTTGCTTGTCTTTATCACAAACGGTTCCTGTTTTGATAGTATTTCCCTCTTCCTCATGCCATTTCCTGGCTTTTCTTTTGTAATTATGTAGTAGTAATGGGTCTTAAAACTTCCTACAAGGGTATTACATCCATTACAACAGCAATTCCATTTTAGTAGCAATTCACGTATAATGGAAAGAGATATTAAATTGGAGGTGATGTTACAATAAAAATCATACTGTTATAAAAACAATACAGCATTAAAACCAGTATTATAACAGAAATATTTTAATAAAGGCACTAAATAAACTCAACAAAAGAAAACCAGAGATGAAACAGAGACAATAAGAGGTTTTTACTGCCACACTGATTTTGCTTTGTTTTAATGTGTTGACGAAATATTTCATTGCAACAGTTCCATAACTTTGTCATAAATGTGTGCCATAAAGCATGTTTCTTGCAGGCAGTGTAATTATTTAATTTCCTTTCCAACAGTAGGAAAGGGCATGTGCAGTACATGGAAATAACAGAGTGAATTACGAACTGGATGGAAATCCTTTCCTGCTTCACAGGAGACTGTATTTGCTGCATTTCCTCTGCCAGAGGAGCTGGAGCGGGAGAGCTGGTCCACAAGGACCCAGCTGGGAGAGTGTGTGGCATGAAGGAAAGTGATGGCAGCATTGCCAGGAGTCCCCACAGTGCACAATTTACAGCATGTATTGTAAAAAAAAAAAAAAAGTCTGGGTAAAGAGATCCCTTCTGGAGAGAAGCAAATGATTGGTAAAAAGTCTGCTCGGTTCCAGAAAGACAGAGCAATAAAATGTGGTATTGGATTAAACAGCTGCATCTTTAGCTTTTTCTTTGGAAGTGAAGATCCTCTCCTCTTGGCACAGAAAAACATGGAGAAAACTCTCTGATTTGAGTTTCGCATATGTAGTTTCTACTCAGAATGAAGATGTGCTCTGTGTAAGAGGGGATGGAGAGAAGAGTTTTTGAATTGTTTTCCAAATCATCTCGACATTCTATTTTGAAATCTTGTAAATACAATTGAGTCAGAAAGCTCAAGCGCCAGGATTTCTACCTCGGTTTTCGGTCCCTGTTCCTGGCAATCCCAGCTAAGGTGGGGCTCTGGGAATTTGAGCTTGAAGGAAGCTTTTCCGGCTCCTTGGTTGCCTATACAGTGTTGGGAGCCCGAACTCCCACACCCCCAGTTGGACTCTTACTGGCCTTATCAACTTTACGTTTTTTTCACACAACCTCCAAGGACTTCATTACCTCCCTGATAAGTTGGGGTGAACGAAGACTTCAGGACATGTAAAATCGTAGAAATCATCAGTTCACATGTAGTGGTTTTCAGCTTTTAGTAATGACTTTTTCTTTACTTATTTAATAAACAATGAAAACATGAGCAATCACCAATGAATTTAACTGTGGGGATGGCAGTCCTTGTGATAAGCTTTATTTTTAATGAACTTCATTCGCCCTCACCTCCTACATTTTTTTCTTCAGAATATTTTACAGGAAATACTAGTCCTTTAAAAGCCTGGAAAGCCTAAGGAGCCACTGAAATCTGTAATTGAAATGCAAATGGAAAGCCCCTGGCACATCAAATCAATTTTGCTCTTAATAAGAAACAGAAATAGAATGTGACACGGAAAAGTCCTGATGCCCTACATAAAGGTAGGGCTTTTTAAGTGGTCTGGTGCAAAACAGAAATTCCTGTTTGCTGTAGTCACACTTTTAAATCGCTCCATTATCAAGTGATAACGTGATACAATTAACAGGCTGGTGTTTGGTTACAGAAGCCATTTTCTTCAAGGTACAAATCTCCCTTAAGACCATAAAACAACTATTTCCAAGCTCATGTCCGCAGTGTCTGGCTTCACTGTATTTCCAACTGCTCCAAACAAATTCACTGCAGGGTAAGTGTCAGCTCTGGGTCTCATTGCCCTGGTTTTACCCTGGTATTAGGATACCTGGGCCAGAGATAACCTCACTGTGCCCGGATTCATTATCAATGCCTGACTCTCGTGATCGTGTTTCAGTGTTTGATCCAGAGATCACGGAAGTTAATGGAAAGATTCACCTTGACTTCCATCCACAGTTAGGGTGGAGGAAAGCAGAGAGGATTGACTTTTTAGGAACTGAATTATTCATTTAATCAATAAATAGATATAGTTAGCATAGTCAAACAAGGTATTCTCCTGAAAAGTTTTAGAGGGAACTTAACTTTCTATCCAAAACTTCCCTGGATAGAAAGTTTTGAACCAGACATGGGTTTTTTATATGTTTTATTTGTTTTTCAAGAGCCATTCTATCCAATTTTATTTGAACTAACACAACTTAAACCGATCTACTATAATTTCATCCAGAGCACAAACACAAAGCTAGACAGTGATATAGATTTTTTGATGCTTCCAATCAGAGTATAGATGATTCACTTCCTAGAAAACAACCATTTAACAAACCAAGAAATATTTTTTGATTCCAAAAGTGCTTTCTGCTGGATTGATGTAAGAACGAAGAGGTTTTGAGGGTGAGAGTCCTGGCAATAAGGACCACGTGTGGTGAGAGCAGGGTCAGTGGAGCCATCATGGCCTTTGAAAGCTGTCATGGGGTCAGCCTAGCAAAGTCCTCCCAAATTCTGTCCCCTGCCTCTAATTCTGCTCAGGTCAGATGTGATGCTCTTCCCCTGTGTGCCCTGATGGCCCCTCTGCCTGAGGTGCAGAGCATCGTCTCTCAGCTCTCGATCAAAACATGCCTTGAGTGGCAGGAGGGAGTCTGTGCTGTGATGCGCTTCACGTATGTTTATGTCTGGAAAAGAATAAAATCCCCGTACAGTGCCATTTAACATGCTGAAACTGGCTGGCCTGTGTGACCTTGATGCACAGAATGCCATCTTCACTTTTCCATTTTCCTCCCTTAGTAGAGAATAATTACATTAGTGGGAAATTTCAATCCAAGAGCGACCTGCTCCACTGACATGAAAAGAAATATTCTGGTGATTTCGGTGACTTTTGGATCACTCTTGGGAGTCCTAATTCTGCATGATGCTGAGTACCCTCCACCACGGTTAACTCGGGTTACACTTCCCATGAGGAATCTGGGAAGCTCCACAGCTTCCAGAACATCAGTCTCAGAAAAGTGCTGGAAGGGGGTATTACAGAGGAAGGTGTGACTGCAGGGCTGGTAGCCACATGCCTGACTGACCCGTGAAAACACACTGGCACAGATTTTCAGATTTCTGTACATACTGTTGGTATGTACTTAGTGGATCAGCATAAGCTGAAATCCTGTTATCCTGAATCCAGTGAGACTGGGCAAAGCTAACACGGCTGCATTTATCCGTGCATGATCATGCCTTTCCTCGCTTGCACAGACATGTTTTAATTCTGTCATTTGCTTCTGGGGTGTTCCCCAAACAGCACAGAAACAATCTTTATTTACTGGTCCCGCTGTAGTGGTGCCTTATACTGATTTGTTAATTATAAGTTTTTTCTGGTATATCAAGTTTAGTCATATAAATTGTGTAAAAGGGTTATGCAGCAGAAAAGGAGAAAGAAGGGACTGAAAATGCCATTGTTTTAATCCTGCTGTATTTCCAATATGAGCAGTATTTTACCTGGTAAATGACTGTCTATTATGAACTGTGCTGCATACGTTTGTCCCCTCTTAGTTCCCATTCAACAAACTAAATATCTTGCTGTGGGTTAAATACAATGTCAGATCATGCTGTCTCTTAAGAGAACTATATAAATGGGTGGTTATTTCACTGGAAAAAATGATGCACGTTCCCAGGCCATTAGGGAAATACCACCAGCAAAAGTTATATGGTATAAAAAATATAGGAGCTGGGTTTGCAAGCCAGCGTTCAATCACTGTAGCCTTGAACAGCAGGTTAAAGTCAGAGAGGGCAGTAAATCCAGCCATGGCTCTTTAACCAGTAGAGCTAGAAGCATGGATCTTGTGCCAAGAAATAATTTAAAGGTGGTGAAATTAATTTTCAAAGCTTATTCAAAGATAAATAGCGAAAAAACTACTACATGTAGAGGTTTCAACCCTCACATGTTGACAGCTATGGATGTGGCTCTGAACAGGCTCTGGGATCTGTGTACGTGAGAGAGTTGTGCACTGTGCTAAGTGTGCTTGCCATCATTCAGCACAGCGTCCCAGCATGGCTCTCACTTCACACATCTTCACGATCCTGGGTAGACAGTCCATGGGAGAGAGATTTTTCCCATTCCCATTCCCAAAACAACCTTTGTCTGAAGTAAGTGGGAATAAGCAACATGAAGGCTTCTCCCTCTGTAAATAAAACCTCTAAGCTGAGTAAAAAAGACCACAACGAAAAGAGGATTAAAGCAAAATTTAGCCCATCAGAAGAGCTGACCCACACATATTCCTGAGCGTACTGTCCTTTGCTGGAGATAAAGCTTTAAGTTAGCCCTGCCCCTATGTTTCTGGGGGACGATTTACACTGTTGAGTATTTTTTAAAAAACACTGCTGACATTTTTTTTTAAAAGAGCATTAATCCTGGCTGATCTTAAACTTCAGAACAAAGGTCCAACCCCAGTCCCACTCACTTCTCACTTACTCCTGCAAGCTTCAGATGCAGGTGATGGATATCTTGGGGTTCAATACAGGAGGATAATAGAGGTGTATTTGCCCATAAAAAGCAAACCCAAAAATAAACACAGAAGAAAAGGACCTGGAGATCTGCTTCACTGTCACTGGGTTATGTATTTACCGCACAGAACCACAGAATAGCTCAGGTTGTCAGGCAACTCTGGAGACCACCTTGTCCGAAACCCTGCTCAAAGCACAGTCGGTGAGGACAGGTTGTTGAGGGTTATCTCCAATCAGGTTTTGAATATCTCCAAGGATGGAGACTCTGCAACCTCTCCGTTCCAATGTTTGACCACCCTCTTAGGAACACAGACCTGAAAATTACCTCCTGAATCATCACATCCGATTCCCACATCATATAAACTTCTTCATCGACTCGTACACACAGAATTTGGCTTCATACATGTCTATTTTTATTACCAAGCTGTTCAGTTTCTTCTAATGGCAAGAAATCTTCTTGCTATTTCCAAGTTGAGTGTATTCATAGCCCATTTGCTCTTGTGCCAGCACTGCTGCTAGTTTAGGTAGCTCATCCTGCTCTCTGGTGCTTAACCATTGTGCTGCGAAGAGCTGCCATGTCCCTCTTCCCTACATGTACAGCTGACATCCCTTGCTGCCTCCAGTCCCAGGAGACTGCTGGCCTTGGAGCAGTTTAGAGTGAGCTCCGTGTCGGCCTATACACCCTGGCACACAGCCTCGTACCTGGGGGCACTTGGTCACAGCAACACAAAATTGCCCCATCAAGATCAGTGTGTGTGGCTTTAGACTAGACTATCTCCTCACACTCCCTCCTGCCTCCCCGCAGAGGATCATAACTCATGTAATTCTTGACCACAAAGGCTAAGGCCTTTATATGTAATTAAATCAGCATTTTTGAAAGTCTACTTTGGTTCAAGTGTTGGATTTTTTTTTAAATTTTATTTCTTTCAATGAGATATTTCCCTCTTCCTCCCAGCAACTATGGCTATGCTGGAACCACTTAAAACATCCTCTTGCAGTAAGCCTGAATACCGATGCTAGGTATGAATGAAGGCCTTTCAGAAAAGAAAAAAAAATCCATTAATTTAGCTAAACCTCATGAAAAGAATTAAGCTCAGTTCTAGCTTCATAATCATGTACACAGAAAGTGTAATTATTCCTCTGGCAATACTTGGAAAATCGTGCAGACCTGCAACTGAAACACAGTGCAAAGTCTGACCACAGAAACAAAGCCGGGGCTGCAATAACCACTGAACACCAGCAAGGGGAGATGAGGCTACTCCAAATCCCTTCCGTACTGCTTTCCAACCGCTGGCAAAGTCCAGTTTTTTTTGCTTGCTTTCCCCTACAAAAACAAAACCTATGGGTTGCACGAAGACTCCCTTCTGTACAGGCATTTGACGCGAGTTTAATTGTAGCTAATAAGTTCTGAGAGTAGGTTTTGTAAGTTTTGCATGCTGGAAACGCTCCTAGTGCACAGAGTGGGTTTTGTGTCTGCGATTCTCCTCTCCAAATAATACGGGGTCTTGGAGCATGTGTACAGCCACACACAAAAGTGCAGGGGTGTGCCACCAAGACACAGTCCCTCCATGGGGAGCAGCCCCTTTGGACACTGGCAGACACAGCCCCAGCCCCTGGCCCCACACCGCCCCAGCCTGGCCAGCAGCACAAAAGAGGTTTGGCAGGTCCATGATCCCTTCCCTCATTAGTGCAAATTGCTGTCCCTCATACACCTGAACATGTGAATGAGACGAGCACAATAAGGCAAAGAAATACGCAATGAAACTTTTCAAATCTGTCGTGGGCCTCTCTGGGTCAAGCAACAACAAAGTGGTGACTGGGTTGTGGGTCAGCTGTCGCTGCACGCTGCTGGATGAACCAGGTGTAAGACATCAGCTGCTAGTGACACATCTTCTCTTTAACTTTGAACGACACTGAGAACAAGCACACAAGAAAAAACCTCTTATGAGTTCAGCCTAGTCACAATTCACACTGCTCCGTGTCATCGAGCTCTGATACCACAGAACAAGCAATAACAAACCAGCTGTAGATACGGTTGTAACTCCTCCACAGACTATATTCTACAATCGCTGACTAAGGCCTTCAGTATTTTTGCCTCACTGATTGCTTATGAGATCTTGCAGGCACAGAGGGGCCTGAATGACTTCATGATCGCCACACAGGAGGCTGGAAGCAGCATAAGATCTTGAACACAGAGCCTCAACCTTTACCTGCTAATGAAGGGATCCTGCTTTAGATCAATCCCTCGTACCAGAATTGCACTGAAAACACCTAATTCCATAGCAGCTTCCACCATCTTCATTATTTGATTGGCACTGGTTGTATACATTATTACAGGACAACAAAAAAGCAATCAGTCAAAGCTATATCTTTGTTCTCTTGCTCACACTGGTATCACTTCATCTCTCTCTGTCAGTGCTTTCGTGGCCGTCATAACAATAGCATGCGAGCACCTCATAATCTTTAATGTACATGTCTTACAACAGTCCAGCGAGGTGTGACAATGTTACTATTCCCATTAGCAGACTAAGCACCAACCGACGAAGTTTTTTATTCACCAAAAGTGTTTAAAGCCTTACCTCCAATAGCTAATTCCAAGGGATAATAAATAAAACACCATCAGCAAAGTGACATCAGTGGGACTGACTTACTTTCTCAAGCAGAAGTTAGGTGCCTGAATACGCTTGTGGTTGTAGATAGACACAACTTCTCCAGGCCTCAGTATGAGGTCTCTGTGGGACCCAACACAGCCCAATGCCATGTTCCATGTCAGTGTCTTGTCCATCAAACCACTGTTGGAGAGCAGGGTTAGCAAAATGCTTCAGTGTGCAGGGGAGGAGAGGGGATGTGGGTCTTGCTGTGCTTCTGGTGACACTCAGGGCTGGAGCAGCATGAATATTGCCAGTGATTTTAGCTAAAGACTGATGATCTCTTCTTGCCCAGCTAACATCGCCACTTGTGTGAAATCTTTGGGGAACAGAGGAAATTTCAGTATTATCGGCAATTGTCACCATTATTTTAAAAAGTCTCCTCCTGCTCTTCTCACAGTCATACATTGCCCTGCTGCGCTTGCAATGTTGCCACCTTGCTGCCTCACTCTTCTGAGACCATTTGGTTTCAGATGTGAAGCAATTATCCAAACTAAGCATAAGGGGAGGGAGGCAGAGGGGACAGGGAGTGCATTCAGCAAGTCAGACCCGAAACAGGAGTACGGCTTCTCATTCCTATAAATGAAAGGCAGCAGGGTATCCATCTAATGGGACACTAGAGCTGCCTTGACCCTCAGCTAAGCACTGTTGTCATGTTTTGCATAAAGTGGCATGGCAGGGTAGCCTGGTCTCAGTTATTTGTATGGCATCCATGGTAATAGTAACTGAGAAGCCTCATGATCTTTCATGTATTTGTCCATACAGCAGCCAGGTAAAGGTGTTTTATTATGCCCCTTTTTATAGGAAAGGAGTACTGAGGATAAAGCAGATTGAGAGTATGTCCCCAGCAATAGATTCAATACACAGGCAAGATTGTATTTTCTAAATTGGACACTTATAACTATAATTTCATGGGTCGGGGTTTTACTTACTGAAAACCTACACAGTGCTCCAGGTGGAAAATACATTAAGATTGATGCTTGGATGTAATGCCAGTAATGTGAGAAGCATGGAAATACCTTAGTTGGATAGATGTTGGAAGAGTCTCCTTTTCCAGCAGGCATGCTATTAGTAGAGCCCATACTGCTACAGCCACCCAAAACAGCTTAAATCTATTTACACAACCCTACTTCACCTCTGGCTGAATGGAGACAGTAGCTTGCCCAGGACAGAAGTAAAATTTCCAATAAATTGGAGAATTGCTCCCAAAACTTCCAAAATATCCAGACACCCACTGCATCTCAGCAGAACCAGACAATCTCATCTCCCATCCATTTGCAGTTGGAGATAAAAAGTCCAAGAGCATTGCGTCAGGTGTTTTGAATTCTCCTTGCTGAATGAAGGCAGATTCTCAGTTATTAAATATTTACTAGATATCTAGTGCAGATCACACATCTGGCCTGAACATTTCCCTTGAAGCTAACCTTGAATATCGTAAAAATACTTGGGTCTCCTTGATTGAGCTATATTGTTTAAGGTGATAAAATGTGAGCAAAAGATGTAATTAATGGGCTGGTTTGTTACATGAATATTCCTCCCTGAAGTATTATGGTGACATTTCTCCTCTTAATGCCTGAGTGATTTTGTTGAAGTAGTTGACTATTGTCTTATACATTAATTTGAGGCTTAAGGGGAGAAAAGAAATGTTAAAAAGTAAAATCGATTTCCCATTCAGGCCCCGAAAGCTTTCTGCAGCAACCTTACCTACTCTCTGAAGACTCTGCAATGTGCTGAGAAAAAACATTTTGTGGGAGTGTCTGGTTTAAATCCAGGCAGCACTCCAGTGAGCTTTTAAAAGATCTTATGAGGAGCAAAACAGATTATAAATAGGGACAGCAAAGTTCTGGGTGAATATTCCAGGACTATAGCTAATCAATTCTGCACACATAAGATATAAGCAGCTCACCAAGCTGGTGCATGTATAGAATCCAACCCTAATTTACTGCGTGTATGAATTTTGGATTACTGAAAGACCATGTGTTGTTAATTTAATAAATCTTCATTAATGTTGCAGGTAGCAGCAACTGCCACAAGAACCATTACAAATTGACCCTTTTCAAATCCTCATAATACTGCACTGGAGACACATACCTAATTGGGCTCATTAAAAGTAAACATTGATTGACAGGACCACTGGGATCCTTAAAAGGGCTGTGTGGTCAAAAAGAATTGCTGCATTCTTGATCTCCAGAGCAGCAGCCGGTTGTTTGTTGCTTCTGCCATGGTCCACAAAACCAGCAGGAAAACTGCTGACAGCAAGTAGAGCATAAGGCAGCAAGGAAGGGTGTGAGGTCACATTTGCAAGTAAAAGGCCTTAAATATGGACCATTTCCACAGTCAGGTCACATTCACTTCCACGTGGCTGGTGGGGAACATACACTGCAAATAAATATGGAGATAAGGGAATTAAGGACCTTTGAACCATGATTGACTCTTGTTAAGACTTTCGGGCTGTTTCTCTAATGTTTTATGTTTTGTAAGTCATTAGCACCTGTGCAAAATGAGTGTAGGAAAACACGGGCAAATCAATAGTGTATTACATAGGCATCAGTAATTACATAGCAGTGGGGAATTGGGCCTTGGGACTTTTCAATTATTTTCTGTTGCAAATGATGTTCAGACACCATTTGGGAAATCATGTTTCGGTCAAACACTACATATTTTGCTCAGTGTGGGTCAGTGTTACGGAGGTAATCAAATAATATGGATCTTTCTGGGCTTAAAAAAATCTATCAATCTTGAAATATCCATTTTTGAGTCCAAGCCAAAAAAAAAAATTTATTGGCTTATTGCATAGCTTGAACATCATCTGTCTGGAACACCCATGTCAATGTGAATGCTCAGACATTGCCCTGGACATGTAATTCAATGCACACTTTTAAGTGTGTAGTTTGCCTGCTTTTAAAGTCAGTCTCCAACATTTTCTTCCATAGATCATGTAAACTTACTCAATCTTTCTATATTCTAGAACTACACATATGTGCACTTTAGTGACATCTAAAGACCTTATTGCAGATCAGGGTACTTCTCGTAACAGTCTACATAAATGTTCCTAATGTGCAAAAAACAGACAATAGTGTGACCTAGTGTAGATCTCTCAGAGCAGCATCAGATAAGTTGAATTATCTCCCAGTTGCCATCATCAGTGAGCGCACACGCGACCAGTTACTTTGGACCTGCTGACGTGCAGTCGCTAGCTCCACTGTCAGAGCTACATGGCTTGTCTGAGCCCTTTACTTCATCTAATGCCTTTAGTTCTCCTGCATCAAGAATCTCTGGGGTGACTAGGAGCCACAAGAGGTTGTTGCATTTTGTTTGCCCACCGCTTGCTCTGGTTTGTCACCGATGCATGAAAACCAGATGCAGAGACATTCCTATGGAAGGATACAGCAGCCCTGCCTCCTCCAGGACAGAGGGCAAACACTTCTGAACAGGCTGCTGTGGAATCCTGGGAGGCACTTCATGTTTCGTTGCAGCTTGAACGCAGTGGAAGTGTCAAAAAAGATTAGTGTGTCCATGGTTAAAATGATTGTGGCATGAAGGGACTGAGGGCTGCCAAAACCAAAATAACAAGAAAGTGTCTCTGAAGGCATTCCTGATGCATCATTTCGACAGATGTGCAGCTCTTCATTAACTGTAAGTAACAGGGAAAAGCGGTCTCCTCTGCAACAACCTCCCTGGCCTGGGACTGGGAGTAGATTTGGGGTGGACTGAGCAGAAATTGTATTCAAAAACAGCTGTCTTGGTCAGATCAGAGAGGTTTGTGGCAGTCTGCCACTGCACCATTGCAAGCAAAAGGGATGGGGCTGAACATGCAACTAACACATCTTTTGCAGCTTTAGAGCTTAGCAGGGCCCAGGAGGGGTAAATATCAGTGACCCTGTGGCCTTCAGCATGGGAATCCAGACTATCCCACTGTCTGCACCCTCACTGGAAAATTTCTGGACACTCAGATTTCAAGAAGCACTCTCTTGCCAGCACCTCACAGAGACCCACCTCAGGCATCTGCTAGAGGCCAATATTCCTTGGCTCCCTTTGCTGATGATGCAGAAGAAGACATTTCTTCAGAAGACAGTTCAGTTCACCTCTGAACTCAACCCTTTCCTCCCATGCTTGCATGAGGAGCACCAGGAGAAGAGATTTCCACCTTAAGCATGCAGATATACTTCTCTCTTTCTGCTTTCTCCAGTCCATCACTCTCGCAAGGATCCTGCACCCAGCCAGCATCCACTTTGGATCAGACTTACCTCCTTTTACTGCTTAGCCTAAGAGCTGTGGGACTGTGAGCTCTTTTTGACACGGGCACCTCTGTATTTCTGTTGCACCTCTAACGTGTGCTATACATCCTTCTCCTGCCTGGCAGGTGGGCTTCAGACCATTCACCAAGAATGCAATAGCCTTGAATGCCAGCCGGGATAACTTCCTCCGCTCAGACAAGAACTTTGTGGGAATCTGAAACGGAAATAGTGCCAAAAAAAAAATCAAACACAAAAAGGTAAACGTAGTTTGTTATTATTGTCACTTGTGTTTCTGGCTGATTTCTTTGGAGTTGGTTTCCTGACAAAAATTGAGTGAAACCACTGTGTTAGATGTGCAGCATAGCCTGCGCAGTGCCTGGACTGCCTGCTGCTTCATATTTATTAATTGAGAAATCCTTGGGCAAATTGCCACTTGAGCCACAACATTGTTGATAAATTCAGCAGTTGCTGGTACTCCAGCAGCATGCAAAGATGCTGAATGAGACTGATTACACTGTGCAGCTATGTCTGCAGAAGGTTGATTATATGGTTTGCTTCCTAATTAAACATCTAAACAGCCATTTACTGAGGAAAGTGAAATTGAGGAATCCTCATTTACAGCAGCCTTGGGTGGAATAAGAGAGCTAATGTGAAAATTCCTGAACCACAAAGACATTGTATCGGCCAAGCCCTTTCCAAAAAGCTGATTGGAGCTCACATGCAGTTTGGCATAACAAACATGTCCTAAACCTTGTCACTCTTTCATGAGCAAAGATGAAATGAAATCAGATGTTGAAGAAGCAGTAAAATCAGCTTCTGTCTCAGCTTCTGCTATGGACTGGGACAGAGTTGTGATCGTGAGGAGGAAATGCCTCAGCATCGTGTCTGCTGGCATCATCACAGGGACTGCCCAGAAAGCAGTGGAGGGACTTTTTGAAACGATGCCTCAGTGGAATGAAAATCTCCATTCCAGTAATCACTCCAGTCGTTCCTGAAGGATTGAGCACAAGAAACTCACCACTTAAAGGAGAAGAGGCAAGGGGGAGGGAGGGAGAATTTCTTTTGTAATGTCTTTTTTCTTGTTCCCTCATTACCTTGTCACTCCCTGATGCTGAATCAGATTTGCAAGCATACCCAAACACAGAAATTACCATATGCACTCAGCAGGATATCTGGGAATGATTTTCCCCATCACAGCTACACATTAGGTCTCATCCTGATCTTTAGCATTTAACAGCATTATTTCTGATGTGAATAATTAAAAATCAAAGTAAAATGGCACCGCAGCTTCTTCTGTGGAGGAGCTGTGGAAGTAAAGGATGTTGCTATGAGAATAAATGACTATAAAATAGTCACTGATAAATTTAAAAATTATGATTAGAAGAAAAGAAAGTCCAGAAAAGGTTTCTGATGGATGCTGAGGCCCGAGAGTTAGTACGCTGTTGTTTGTGTGAAGGCTGCTGCATTTAGAAATGAAATTGTATGATATGATTGCCTGTAACAGGGGATTTAACGTCTAGTGCATCCTTTTGCTTCTAGGTCACCATTCAACAGATCTCCAAATTCATTTCTTCATCACTGATTTCAATGACTGTCATTTTGAGGTAACACAATCTCCATGAATGCTGTTAATATCCTGTCCGATCAAAAGGTGAAAAATAGTCATAAAAAGTTTGAAAACAAGAGCCAAAACAACGTTTATTTCATTTTCATTTCACTTCAGTGGATCCCTGTCTTGTTGTTGTCGTTGTTGTGGTTAGTCAGCTCAGCTAAGTCACTTGCCACAAGCATGGTATAGTTGATGGAAACGGAATGAGTGAAGGGTTAATGGAGAGAAAGGGTAAGTAGGACCAACATCACTGATGGTGATCCCCGGAGTGAGGGGAGACATATTATGGAAGTAGCCCAAGGTTCAAGGGAGGACTGGATGAAGGAGTTAGGTCCTGAAGGTGAGGGTGGTAGATACAGTCAAGGTTAAAAACTGCTCTCCTGTGCCTTCCATCCCATTGGTTGCTGAATATATCAGAAAAGTCCTGAACCACTCAAAATAAAATACAAAAATTACCCAGAATACACCCCACAAAACCTCAAACTACTTGATAACTTTCTTCTGAGCAACAGCCGGCCTGTTTGTTCCTTATGCTCATGGCAAACAGAGAAATAGCACCTTAACTGGCTGCTCCAGCAGACTGTCATCCTCTTCAACAGCCATCGGAGGTCAGCTACTCATTTTATTCAAGACCACATTTTAGCTGCGTATTTAACAGCTGGTTTTCCTCCTAGTCTTTCTGAGATCATATTTATTCCAGATTGAATTGGAAATGGAAACTTTGCACGAACCATTGTCCTGGTTTAACACCAGCTGGTAACTAAGTCCCACGCAGCCGCTCGCTCACTCCCCCACAGTGGGACGGGGGAGAGAATCAGAAGCGTAAAAGTGAGAAAATGCATGGGTTGAGATAAAGGCAGTTTAACGGATAAAGCAAAAGTCGTGCATGCAAGCAAAGCAAAACAAGGGATTCATTCACTGCTTCCCATGGGCAGGCAGGTGTTCAGCCATCTCCAGGAGAGCAGGGTTCCATCATGCGTAAAGTTACTTGGGAAGACAAACGCCATCACTCCAAATGCCCCCCTTCCTCCGTCTTCCCACAGCTTTATACACTGAGCATGACGTCACATGGTATGGAATATCCCTTTGGTGAGCTGGGTTCAGCTGTCCCGGGCTGTGTCTCCTCCCAACTTCTTGTGTACCCCCAGCCTGCTCACTGGTGGGGCGGTGTCGTGCCATTCGTCGGAACGGAGGGAAGAAGCAGTCACTCAATATGAGGGATCAGCAAACTTCGTTTATTAAAGCACGGTTACACCTTTTATAACAGTCTTAATTAGCCCGTACATATTGCAAAAGCCAAGCTCCTTATTGGTTAGGCATCTCAAGGTCTATCTTTGCATACACATCCTATCACTGCACATAGTTCTCATTTCTTTTAACCACAAGTTCCTTGTTTGGCTTTTGTTGGAATAAACAAGGGCAGACTGTCCTTGTTATCTCTTGGTTCTCACAAGAGCTGCTCTCGATATTTCTTGAGATCCTGATGACTCAACATTTCGATGTTGACATACCCTCGCTCGGCTAGCCAGCCCTCCACAGGGCGGTGTGAGGAGCAGAAAACGCCTGGACTCTGTGTAAGCACTGCTCAGCAATAACGAAAACATCCCTGTGTTATCAACACTGTTTTCAGCAAAAATCCAAAACATAGCTCCAAGCTACCTGCTATGAAGAAAATGAACTCCACCTCAGCCAAAACCAGTACAGCCACTTTAAAGAATATGTTAGTATCCTGTAGCAGACAATGCTTTCTTTAACTACAAAGGAAAACTAGCTTTTCAGTTACACTTTTTTGAGTTGTGTGATTATTCTGGTTTATGATCATACTCAAGTTCATGTTTGGGCAAGTTTGTCTAAATTAGCACCTTTCATTGCATTTAACAGAGCTACTCTCATTTGTAGCTGAGGCCAGATGAGGATCTACAGAATTGCTTCTCAAAAGTCCACCTCTTACTCCAAACGTATGATCTAACCCCATTTTCCGTATAGCTCTTTGTTAGAAAAAATGCCACAGTATAAACACAGCCCATCATTACAGTGTCAGTGATACAACAGACGGTATTTGCAAAATTAAGGGGATGACATAAGCACCAAATGATTAGGACAAGGCACAATCAATTCACGGGAAATGCATACAGTTTAGCTCCAAATTTAGTGGTGAGAAGAGTCTATTGCACATCAAAGATGAAAAGAAATGACAAAAATAATGAAACAAATTGCATGGTACTCTACTGTTAAATATTATTACCCTACGAGGAGCTCAAAGTAAGTAATATTAAGAGTTGACTATTTGTGGCTTTCTGTAAATGAAAAGCACATGGTTTAAAGGAAACCATAGTCACCTAAAGTTATCAAGTTTAGGGAGGTAAAGAAAACAGATACAATAGAGTCTTAAGAGCAAGCTTCTCTAAGAATAAAGCAGGCCACAAATGGTTCAGTAATTCCCAAGGAGCTGGTTGGGGCTGATTGTGCTATTTAAGCGATGTGTCTCATAGGTTACTAATGTGAGCAACAGCCTGCCTGCTGCATTTTAAATTACCAGCCACTGCCAGCCCATTGTTTTATGTGATTCCCCCTCTGAATAGATATATTTATTCATAAATAGCTAGCTGTTCAGTGAGTCTCCCTCCGCTTTGAGGAACTCATTAAACAGTATATTTCTTTAGTCAACTCGCACCAGACACGCTCTGTACAAGCTGCTGTGAGCTTCATTCAGACGTATCAACAGTGGGTCACTATTGACCTGTGAAGCCTGAAAGAGGGTTAAAAATCAGTTGCTAAAAGTTACAGTTGGTCACCAGACTTCTGTTAAGAGCAGAAGGGCTACAGGGGTGTTTGAAGAAACAGCGGGGGTGGTGCTCCAGCTTGCACCAGGCTCCTCTCCAGGTTGAGGGCTCTAGTTAAAAACTGCCCTTGGAGACATGGCTTGGTTTGCCATAGGCTAGTGTCACAGAGATGGCACCAGCACAGTCCCAAACTGACTGCATGCTCTAAAATGCTGTTATCTGAGGTAACTTACCGCACTAGAGGTCTCACTGACTTCATAAAAAAAAGACTTTCAGCAAATTAACACCCCCAGTGAAGGAACAGATGAGCTGCAGAGATGACCTGGTGGTTCTCCACAAATGCCACCAGAGCTTAGCATATTTAAGCCAGCAATGAGCAACCTGCACGGTGTTAGTGTCGTAGGTAGCAGTGGTGTCAATGAAGCAGAGATGTCGGGGCAGGGGATCTGGCCATGATCTTCCACCCTGTGCAAGGGCAATGAGCACCGTGCTGAGCCCATGGGTCAGGAGCAATGTCAGAGCGCCTGGGAGTGAGAGGCCACCTCCTCACCAGGCAAGGGGATAAAGGGAGGAAGGAGGATCCATCCCTCTTTTAATAGCAAGCATTATAGTTATTCTGAGGACTGGAAGGTGACAAAGCAATCATAGTAGTGACGGGATGCTGCCAGCTGATGTTTGCGATGCTGTGACACTGTGTCTAAATCTGAAAATTTCAGTGTGCAACACCACCCTCAGTTATGGGATCATACCAGGAGAAAAAGTTCAGATGAAGAACCTCACAGCCTGCACTGAAAAAACAGGGATATCACAGGGCTGGGAAGACTAAGGATTCATGCTTATTTTTTTGTCTCTTTCAGTTGTGTCCTGTGACTGAACAAGAGTTGAAATGAAGACTTCAGCATAAAGTGAATTTCTGAACAGAGTTATTACCTCTGGTGCCTGGAGCAAAAGCGCCCCTTGGGATGTTTGACAGGATATAATGTCTGACTTGATGGTGGAAACAAAAGAAGTCCTCTCCATGGCAGATTTAGTCTCTTGAATTTACCGATAATGCACTCTCATCCAATAAATCAAAATTCCACTTCACCCACTCAGATGTCTGTTCTGTACACTGCTGACGTACACAGAAATCCAAACCTCCCATAAAAGTAAAAGAAAATGTAAAATATGTTCTGATAAACAAAGAGAGACTTCAGAAAAGGGTAAAGAGGCTTGGTTTACATTTTAAATGAACTCTGAAACAGTTACAGAGAGTGAGAGAGATGTAAAGAGATGTGGATGCAGGGTAATTCTGCGCTCTGGGACTTTGATACAGGCATTAGTTTGCACTCTGGCAAATCCTCCTTGTCTTTCCCCTTGCAGCCCAACAAACTCACCATACAGAGCTCTCATTCAGTGCAATGTCACCCTGAAGAGATGTCCCTCTGCCCCATGCCTCCCAGCGATATGTATTAAAAAGTCATTCTGGTCTTCAAGAAAAATAAAAATCCTTTGTCTGAGCATAGGGTAGGTGTGATGCAGCGAGCTGGGTAGAGGCGTCTGCGTCAGAGCTAGTCCTTCATGCTAAGGGGAGAAGAGCAGACACCTACGGGGCAGGACTCATCTGCTGCTCAGGTAGACTTTTAAATTAGGGTGGATGAATTGCCCCTAAAAGCACTTGTTTGTCTCCCTTTGACTGTAGCAGGAGGCTGGGGTGATGTGCTGAGGTGGGGGTAGCTGCAGGGCAGTGAATGTCAGAGCAGCTGAATCCTGACTTTGCAGTTAGCGAGAGAAACTTTTTTTTTTTGGGGGGGGGGGGGGATGACCCTACACAGGGTGAAAGCACTCGCACTTTTACTCCATCCAGATGAGCGTGGCTTTGCTGCTGACTTTTGCCAGTTGGCTGAAATGAAGAGTTGAAACGAAGATGGACCTTTTGCAGCCTTTCCAGTTTACGCTGGTGAGCGTGGGAAGGAGCAGGAGAGGGAGGGAGGGGATGCTGCAGTTACAGCATGATAGCCCATGCGTGATAAGGATGGTGGGGAATAAAAAAGAAGTCCTGGTCCATGCCCAGTTCCCCGTGTGGCTGAGCACTCGAACCCCTGCAGCCTGCGGTTCCCAAGGCAGCCGAATCCGATATTCACCCAGCAATGAAACCACGGACGCTGGCTCCTGACATGAAACCCAGTCCCACTCAGAGGGGGACCCAGTCCGTGTGCCTTCCCAGCTGCGTAAAACTCAGATATCTGATCTAAGGTAGCCACCCTGGCTCCCTGGAGAAACCCTGCCTGGGGGCTATTAGCTCATCTGTTTTACAGCTCTGTAGGATGGGATAACTGCTCTCTGGGACTGCCTATGCCTCTCCTGACTCCTTATTAACTCCATTTACGAAGGAGCATAAATTCCTCTAAATGAAACTCAGCGAATACTGAGAGCAGTTTGATTCCCCCTAACTGTTCAAAGCAGGCTGAGGGCAAATTTAGCCCATCAAGCCCCAACACGGCAATCCTTGCTTGGCAGGGAAAGCCTCTGTTCTTGCCTCTCATCCCAGCCCTTGTGGGGAGCCCCGGAGGTGACAGGGGCTCCCCAGCGCTCAGTGGGGGGTTTCTGGAGCTGGAGGCCCAGGCAAACAGCACAGACTGAAGGAACACAGGCTGCGGTAGTTTGTGCTGGGGTCTCAGCTCTCCCTAAATCAGCATTCTGTACAGTCAGCCACAGCCTGCCTGCACGTCCGTGTAAATCAAACCTAAATGAAATGCTGACAGAAGAGCCAAGTTTCATGCACTAATTCAAGACGTAGCCTGGGTGAAGGGATGCCAAATTAAAGTGCCTCCTTCCTCCACCTCCCCATTTCAGCCAGCTCCCCCATTCCAGCAGCAAACTGGAGCACAGCCGGCCTCCCATAACACAGGGCAGGGCGTTGCGGGAGCTGGAGTGATGTGTGGACCCAGGCTGCAGGCCAGGCATGCACAGCTGAAATGCCAAAGCCCTGTCCCCTCCACGCGCTTGCTTTGTGTGGGCGAGGAGCCGTCGTGCGTGACAGATGAGAGCTGCAAAGCAGTCAGGTCAGCGCTGTGGTGAGGGTCAGTGCTATTTCGATGGCTGCAAGATGCTCTAATTATAGTGTTGGGAAGTCTGGAAGCTGCCAGGCTCGATACGGGAATAATGTGGCACGGGAGCTGCAGAGTCAAGACACTTGTTTTGTTCTTGGTTGCTTAACTCAGGGACAAATCCTCTGAGGAAGGAAAAGCAACTTTAAGGTTATAATTGAGCCCCAGAAATTCTGAACATATATATAATTAGACACAGAAAAAAAAAAAAAAAAAACAAGGCAGCCTCGTGTTTATTGCACTGGCTCCGTCTCCTGTGCTTTTGGCACTGTGGTTTTTCAGCTGAGCTTCAGCCAGTTGACTGGGCTGTTAAATATCCTTCACCAGGATAAACAGCTGAGGAAGCCCTGCGGCTCACTCAAGCACAGTGCCTTTGGTGGGGTTTGCTCTTCGAGAGGGTTCAGGCAAGTACATAACTTTATATTTACTGCGATATTCCTCTCTGCTTCCTGCTCCATACTCTTCTCTGCCTCGCTGCAAAACTTTTGCAGGGTTGCTCTTCAGTGTTACAGGATTTATAGCAGCATTTCCCACAGTTTTTATGCTCTGATTACTCTTGGCGCGCTCTCCCTGGATAGTTGTGAGTTACACAGTCTGCAGAAGACTTCGGTTGAAGGATTCCAGAGCAGTCACCTGCCCCAGGTAGTGGGTGATTTTGTGGGAGGTGGGATGAGCAATCACACTACCCCAGTGCTCAGTTCTGCTGCTGGCTTGCTGAGTGGCCTTAAGCAAGTCACTTTGCAACTTGGTGCCTCAGTTTCCCCTTCTGACAGATGGGAAAAGCAGCACTTGGGTGAAACACTCTCAGAGACTTTGACGAACACAGCAATCAGCAATAGGAAATGGATTCCTAGCTATCACTCATGATCTGCCTCCTGGGACTGCTGCCCATTCCTTGCCTGCACCAGCTTTCCCCATACCTTACTGCTCCAGGGTCTCCCTAACTGCTTAAAGGTCCCCATGCCCCATGTCATACCTCCAACCCTCTTGCACTTCAGCAACTTCTCCTCCAACTATCTTTTTCAGAAGCTCAGTGGAGCATATTACCTTCGTTTTCTTTCTTTTTTCCCAGGACATTCCCCGCCCCTGGCTTAAATACCGGCTGCTGTTTTCAGTTTGGGCAGCCTGGCAGGGTCTCTCCTCCCCTCACCAGTGCCCTCCACAGCGGTGAGGACACTGCCCACTCCTCGGGGACAGCTCTAAGCCCAGGGGTACCGAAGGGCTGGCTAGACCAGGAGCGCATCAAGTGTCAGATCAACCAGTGATTTTCCCCAGCTATTCCTGCCTAGGAGAGATGGTGTTTATTACTCATTTTTTCTGTAGTTACGCAAACATTCACACCACGCACTGGGATGATTTTTTTTTTTTTTTTTTTTTTTAAAAGAGCTGGGAACCAATATCTGATGTAATGCCAGAGCACTGGAGAAACATTAAGAACACATTTTGATCTATTTACTCTAATACAGTTCCTCAAGCAGGAGTCAATCACGTAAAATCAGAGACACTGTAAACAATATACTGTAAATACAGATAAAATCAAATACACTGATACCCTTTAATTTTATCCAAGACTGGGTTTAGTCAAATCCAGGCCAAATTTATCCCAGATGTCACTCCAGTAACAGCAGTAAACATTGCACCAGAGAGGAACTCAGTCCATTTTCTCTTCCTTACTGGCAGATGATTTATGGAAACTGCAGAACTGCTTATGCAAGCACAAGTACAAGAGAGGGTGCAAATGCACAGCAGTCCCCTCTCAGTGGTCACCATGGCTATTCTGCTTTGTTCCACTCTATTTACAAATTATTAAACATATTGACCACAGCTTTATGTTTTGAAATCAAGAAGAAAGAAGAATCCATTTTTATTACTTTATTAACCTTTTTTATTTAACCTGGTAATAAAACTACTCAACTGTGTGGTGAAATCTCGATTAAAATTTTCCTTAGCTCCAGGAGCCACACAGGGAAATGCTCCAGTAGTTATTTAAGTTGGTTTCCTGGTAAAAGCTTTGCTCTGCTATCAGATTCTTTTATGCGGTACATAGATCCCTGCTTTACAGCCAGCATCATTTCAGGAGGTAGTTTGAAAGCTTTCGGGCTCTCCCAATGATTGCTTTGCTTTTCTTTCACAGCAATTACAGTCCCTTCATTTAATTTCAATGGAAACTTTAGTGTTTTAGACCTTGCCCATGTAGCTGAATGCTCATCTCTGGATCTTATTTCCAGTCCTCAGGAGGACCGGTTTTGATGACCTAGTCTGATTACAGCATCTTTGACAGCTTTAAAGAAATTTGCTCCGGGGAAGGAGACAGCTGCTGTTCTGATGAAGGATTTTTCTGAGCAGGCCTCCCAAGCTAGACATGTCAGTATGAGATGCTGCCTACGTTTTTCATCGTGACCAACAGGTACGTCTAAAAAAGGTTTTGTGTTCTTGCCTGCATAGGCCAGAGTGGAGGGAGCCTCTGTCATAAAACTGCTTAACCTGCTTCTGTCAAAACGCTGCGGCTTCTTGGCTTCTTTTCTCTTATGCTGTATATTCAGCCTCTCTGGAAACTGTGGGCCAAATCTTTAGTCTGCTGTAAACTGGCATTGCTCCTTCAGTTCATACAGACTCCAGGGCAGGAACAGTCTCTTTACCAGTAGCTGTAGCTCTTATACAGCCCTGGTCTTAAATAAGGCTTATGTAAATAAGCATACTATTTATGATCAATGATAACCATTATTAGGAGCTGCAATATAATCTCTTTGCAGACTTTTTGGAATTGAATCAGTATAAAAGCAGTATGACAACCTGTTCCTCTAGAGCCTATTTTACCATTAATGTTGAAAACAAGGTGGACAACATTTCAGATCCCCAACAACCGACTTTACCTCCAGAAAGGAGGTCTGACCTGCTTAACGTTGCGTGAATCAGTAAAGCTCGATGTTCCCTTCCTAATGCAGTTCCCAAAGCCAAGAATTAAACTCCACTTTGCTTATACAAAGTACCTACAATGACTGGATCATTATTGAGACAGGAATGTTTTGCAATAGAAGGTTTTGACAAGTATCTGAATTTACAAAGTTTTATCTATTCTGGAGCAAATACTTTATTTTTTGGGGTGCGAATAAA
This sequence comes from Pluvialis apricaria, assembly GCA_017639485.1. Taxonomy (NCBI): domain Eukaryota; kingdom Metazoa; phylum Chordata; class Aves; order Charadriiformes; family Charadriidae; genus Pluvialis; species Pluvialis apricaria. The sequence goes on from CM030012.1 coordinate 14,725,620, forward strand.
GCAAAGATTTCAGATCTTTGAGGGTTTGGTTGCACATGCCTAGGGCCAGATCTACTGCTGCATAGACTGTTGGGCAGAGCCAAGATTTGGAGGAATTCACCCCCAAGACATCGCCAGCCTTGGTTTTGTACAAAGAGATTCCTGCGTAAGCAGGTGACTTGAAGGACTGAGAGCTGCTTGGCACACTGTAGGGCTAGCCTCTCCTCTCCAGGGCCAGCCCATTTCCTCCGCTACATGCTGTCCCCAAATCCAACTCTGGACTGACAAGTAAAGGTCCAACAACCCGTGCCACCTGCTCAAAATTCCCCAAATTCCCTTTCTTTTTCCTCCTCTATATTGCTTATTTATATTGCACATGCCCAGGAAAAAAAAGGAAGTGATGCCATTTTACTACCTTGATTTCTATTTGGTAAATGCAAAGGAGCTGAAGATGTTCTTTCTGAAATAGCGGTGGGGAACACGGAACAGATAGTGTACCATGGCCATGTAAACCCACCAGCCTGGATTAGTCTGGCACTTATCTGGTCTCTTCCTCCAACACTGATGCTCGTTCACAGCAGGTCTTCCTGAGAGACATGACAGAGTGGTGGCTCCAGAATCCACCTTTCTACAGGTTAGTTTCAGTAAATCCTCTCCTTTTCTAGTCTCAAATGTGCTTTTTGTATGTGCTTTAGCTGAGGACCATGTTTTGTATCCAAGGAAAATATGCAGGCTTCAAAAAAGCACATCTTTCTCGTTATACCCACCTATCTGGAACAGGAAAGGCACTCAGCACCTGGTTCACTCATCACTCTCTTGTAGCAGTGTTTGCTGCCACCGTGACAAATGCCAGGTAAAGTCACCCAGCACAGCCTAAAGGAAGCCAGGCTGGGGGAGCAGGTGAGGAGTAGGCTGGCTACCAGGCTTAGAAATGGGAACCAGGTGTCTTTGTGCAGAGATAGGTGGATGTGAGGAAAATTCATTTAAAGAGAAGTGTGAAGCAGACAGATATTTTCTTCACTCGTGTACTGCAAGCAGAGTATATTATTCAGAAGATTACGTTGTGTGTCAGTGCATTGGGAGTCCCAAAATACTGGAAATTCACTGGTTGTAATAAGCTAGTGATAGCAGACCGGGCAGTGGGAATGTGACAGCTGAAATTACTTGGCCTTTTGGCAGAACCCAGTAAAGTCGTAGCTCAAGAGAGCAGAGTGCCAACCTTACAGTCAGGTTGTGCCGCTCACAGTAACATTACTAAATGAAGGAAAATAGAAATTGTTGCTCTAATCAGACAAACTTGATATCTGTGTTTTGGGATCAACGATACTTTGCTCCGGTCTTTGTGTTTCATATTACTTCACTTAACCAAAGAGCAAATGCCATTACACATGCACTAACAAATTTCCATTCACTGCAATATTCTTTCAGGGGTTTAAGTAGAAAGGCAGCTTGACCCATAGTGCCCTAACAGAGATAAGTTTTGCTCATTTAATGGAGATCTATCAGTTCCATAGATATGAGTAGGAGAGTTGAAATCCTGCCTAGATTCCACATGCAGAACTCTTCACTGGAGTCAGTGGCACCCCTGATTGCAGACTGGGGAACAACCAGGTGTCCTTTTACTTTCTTTCAGAAATGTTGCACAAAAAAAAAACCACTTGTAAAGAAAATATGTCAGTCAACCAGAAGGCAACTTTTCTGTAAAGAAGTCTTATAGCATGTCTTGCTAATAACGTTTTGATTTGGAGTGTCAAGTATGTCCATCAAAGAAGTTGATACTATTTCCCATCTCTGGCACTATCCATGCAGCAGGTGACAAATCTTGCCAAAACCAGGGGTATCAGGAAAAGGTGTTTCAGTTCTACAGCCTCAGAGGAGTCACAGAAGCAGGAGAGGTCATCTTCTGAGAAGGAGGAGTGGTGGCATCACTTTTCCATAATTTTCACTTTAGAGCTGGAAAGAGCCTTTTGGCCCAGTGTGGGCTAAAAGGGATCTAATTTTTTTCCAGCTCTACAATACAAAGGGAGAAATGCTAACATTAGGTAGAGAGCAGAATAGTACTCCAGTCTCAATACTTCTTCCGGAAATGCTTGCCAGAGCAGGTGCAATGCATGAAAGAGAGAATGCAAGACACTGAACCAGCTTTCTGTACCCAGAGGTTTTGCCTCTGTCAGGGAAGAGCCACATAGTCAGAATCATATGATAGACCAAGACCTCAGTTTCAATTCTCCTCATTACAGACCCTATTAATTCACCATCTCCATAGCTGTCCCATGAAGCTTATTCCTTGCCTTTGCATTTGTCTAGCTTTAGAAGAATAAGCAATATAATTTCCATTGTTTCACTGAGGAGCCTGATTGAAAGGCTCATACATTTCAGAGGATGAGAAATATGCTGATGAAAATGCTCCACATCAGAAAAAGCGCATTTGTTGGAGCAGGGACGATTCTGACCAACATGTTAATTTAGGCTGAGAGGTTTTCTGGTCCTGGACCAAATTTCCAATGAGAATGAAGGAAAGAGAAGGGGAGAAAAAAGAGACAGGGCTGTAATTGTTACAAGGCAGCTAGTAACAAGCTGCATCCTAGGGGCATCAAATTTTAAGGATGTGATCCAAACCTGCCAGGGATCAGAGCTGGACCCTAGTTCCACGCTCTCCAGTAAAAGCCCATCCTGCTCTCAGCTACCCCACTGTAAGACACAAATTGTCTTGGCATGAGCAGGACCCTCTGACACTCCTGCAGGCATGCCAAAGCATGCTCTGCTTTGGAACAAAAACATAACTTAAATCTTCAGCTTGCCTGCACAAAACATAACTAGCTTTCAACCTGACTTATCTGTATATCCTGATGTCCACAAGCACTCTTTGATGTGCTGCCTGAATTTTCCCTTGCTTCATTTCCTCGCCTCAGCTTAAATTGAGGTGCAATTGAGTATAGGCTCCAGAAGCACTTGGCCAGTTTTGGAAATTGTACCAATTAGTCTTTGTTAAACCTACTTGTTTTACTCTGAAAACACCAGCCTCCAGGGCTTGGCGGGGTGGAGGAGAGAGACTTACATACTAATTACAAGAAATTAAATCCAGAACAAATATTGGCATTAATAGACTTAACATTGATGTAAAGTGTCTGCCGATGGCAGCAGGATTTGTTGCTTGGTTTTTATATTCTTCATCATCCAGTATTACCATCCAAATTCTTTCCAATTCATGCATATTTTACTCATTTGGGCTTTTCTCACACTTCAATCTGCTCTTTTCTCCATTTTTCTGTTCTTCTTTCATGTCATTAATCTAATCTAATCCCCTTCCAAGGTGACACTACAAATGGAGCTCAAGAGCATTTACATCAGTGCATTCAAATCATCTTAGGCAGCAATGCCTGTGTCTAGGTGTTTTACGATTCCCTTGGCTTCTTCCCTTCCCATTGCCATCAGTCCCGCTTGCTGCCCTTCTCGGGACCAGTTTGGCATAAGTGGCTACCAGGTTTATAAAATCCACTGAGGACAGACAGTGGTTCAAAGAAGTCAACAGGAGTCTTTTGATATCTGGGATTTAGACAAGACTGCTAATCTCCTTTCTAGGCTATACCCTGCAGTCATCCCAGCCTGAATTCTGCTCAGGCCAAAGCTCACCTGGGGAAATGAGGAAACGTGACAGAAAGCCCCAAAAAACACAACAGAGAGCACAAAGTGATTACTGCTAATATGTAATTCCTGAAGATAATTCTGTTTTGGCTGTTTCTGAGGGCCTTTCTTTTCACGCCTTTTTTGCCTCCTTTTCTGTTTTATGCCAGCTCAGCCATCCTCTTGCTGGCAGTGGGTTAATCCTTCTCACTCATCTCATGGCTGGTGGCAGCCCTGCCATCAACAGAGGCCTGGGTGCTTTAAGCAGAGGTTCCAGCTCCACTCCTTTTTGTTCCTAAAATACAATGAGCGTGAGATAAAAGTTGACTCAGAATGACCTCCTTCATTCCCGCCCTGTCCATCTCCTACATCCCGCATCAACAGGACTGGCTGATGTGGAAACAGTGAGCCAACAGCAGATATTAGCATGTGGTTACTTGGTAACTCTTACTCAATCAATACATGCTTTACATTTTAGATCCCAGTGGCAGGATGAACAGAACAAATTAGAAAACCTCAGGTGGAATAAACCTAATGGCTTATGGGACATTTCCAAAATAAAAATGCATGTTGAATCACAAATAATAGCTTGGCTGTAATCTCAGGAGTCTAATTATGAAATGGATGTGGAATCAGTCTGTAATTATTTAGAAAGTTCATTTCAGCAGCCCAGAAATTCTTTCTATGTTTACTATATATCACCACAAGTACTCTGTCGTTATTTGTAACGTCTACTTGGAAAGATGCATGAATAAGAGAGGCAATTTTAGGAAATGGAGATGGATCCATGCCTTTTATAAGTCAGTGGATTCCTGCCAGGGGTGAATTGAGACCAGGTTCCTCAACAGAGTTAAATCATTTCTAGCCAGTCCCAATAGACTAGAAATCACTCTGCCCTGCAGTGGGGATGTTCTTACCACAATGCAAAACCCTACTACACATTCTGCTCTGTGTTTAAGTCTTTGCCTTAGAGAAGAACTCAGTTCAAAACCAGTACAAACCCTTGCATGCTGTGGATTTAAAACTGGAATCCAGGAAGATGATCATCACTCAGAAATACCTTCTTTACCCGCAAATAAAGTCAGGGCTCTGCCTTCAGAAATTAATTCTGTTGTGCTGGATCAGATGGCTGCATGTGATATTACCATGCCTAACCTAATTTTTACAAACAGCAGCAATCCAGGCCTGCAGTTCCCGGATGGATGACCCCAGGTCTGCCTATATGCATCAAAGGGGAACTTAGAGATCCCTGTGACCCTGAAAATTTCCAGCACAGCGTAGTAACATACAAAGGGCGAAGCGAAGATCTCACTGAGAGGATAACCTTGTGGGTCCTTCATGGAGTACCACAGGGACTGCTGATGTTGTGCTTTGCACTGACCACACTGCCCTTCCTTGGGGACAAACGCACCTGGGTACACAGGTCTCTGGGCATCACAGGAATTCACAAATACACAGAAAGGAAAACTGATTGCTTTCAGTGAAAACTGATTGCTAGCTGGCTGCACATGCCAGGTGTTATCAGACCACCTGCCCATTTATTGCTCTGTCTCCGTTACGCTTTGTTGTTGATCTTTTTTTTTTCCCCAACTCCACAAAATCACCCCATTTTGGAGTGACCATTAGACGAGAAATTAACCGTGACCCTTCTGGTCATGCAATACACATGGAAATGCAGAGTGCAAAGGGCTGATTTTTTTCTTGAGGTATGCAGTGCTTTCCTCCCTCGAAGGTCTGAGGAGCAGAAACGATGCCGTATGACACCTCATGGGTGTCCCACACCTTTCAGCCATAAATCTGTTTCTCCAGAGGCAGAAAAAGGAAGAAGGCACACAGCTAATTACGCTCTGTGGGGAAATTTGCCTTTGTATTTCCTGATGTATTCCCTGACTGGTGGAAAATCACTCTTGGCAAACACAAAACTTACCTTGCTGCCAAAAGGTGCATCTCTAAATTATTAATCAAGAGCACACAGAACCACGAAAGGTGGAATATTGAACAAAGGCTCAATTGACACTCTGGAAGTTGAAGAAGATACGGAAGACTCCCTTCTAATTTATTTATTCCTTTTCTGTTCTGTTATCCTGATATGCTGCTTCCAGTTACCACTGCACCCCGCACTGTATGGTATTACGTGATTTTGTTTTCAGATTGTTGGAGATAAAGTTACTTCATTATTAATATATATGCACTGTGCATATCCATGAATATTGAATATATACGTGTGTGTAAACCTGCTGGAAGTGTTAATAGTTAAGATAAACTAAGTCCATTATCGCGATGAGTGACTATTCCTATGACCCTATTTGCAATAAAGCCAGATTCAATGATATGAGAAAATTGCTAGGTTTCAAAATAATTGAACAAGGCCAGACGAATCCCCACAAAGGCATCATTTACAAAGTACTTTGCTTGTCTGAAATATTTATTCCCACAGAAGGAAATGGAAAAAGAGTTCATATGGTTACACAGCTATCCTCTGAGCGTAAAATTGTTTTATCATGTTATGTTTATTTCCTAGACATCTTCCATTGGGGTATTGCAGGAAAATACCGGCTGTGCAGTTAGTTCCTTTGTGTGGACTATTCATATTTATTCACTGGGAAGTCAATCATGTTTTGTTCAGGCTTGTTTTGTTTTTCTGCTGAGCAAACACTTAAGCAACACTTTTCTTGTAAAAACTTATTTGCATATGCAATGTGCTCCATTCAAAGTCAGCACCACACAGTTGAGATGTGTTTGCTTTCCCTCCTATGTACCATGGGAAGTAGTGGAGTTCTTCCTGAAAATGCTGGCGTTGCTCGTTGAGACTGCAGTATATTGTCCATCCTTAAGGACTCCATCAGTAGTTACAGATATTTTTACTTTGTCTTGTATTGAAAACGTGAATAGATTTTTACTCTTAAGCACTCACAGCAAAATGCTTCCAAGCAATCTACAGACAAAGAATTACTCCCAGCAATTATCCACTGAATAAATCTGAATAATGAATACGTTCACAAAAGTCACTATCTATTTGTGAACAATTAGCTGAAAGAAATAGAGGTGACACTCATCAGCTAAATAATTCATTTATGAATTCTTTGTCCAGCTTTGCTTCTGACATATGTTGCATAAAATGAGATCAAAGCTTAGATGAAAAATTACTTTAAAAAGAAGGGCAATGTTAAAGGAAATTCTTCCAGCTTCCAAAGCAGAAATTATCCTACTATTGTAACTATTATTTATCACTGGTAATTTCAGAGGCTACTGAAGTTATTTTCCTGGAATCTTTCACTTCGTGCATTAAACTGTGTTTTATTCCTAATGTATATCAAATTTTAGGTTGTTAAACTGCAATCAAAAGCACTTAGTAGGAATGGATCTGTCCCTGTTACGAGATTTGAACTGACATCTTTATCCACTGGAACTTGAGTGCCCAGGTAACTACTAATTATTCAAGCATTTACAACCATTATTATCAAAATAATTAACACGGATAAAAGTGAGAATGACACTATGAAATGATCATTCTTAGCATTTGGATAGCAATCTTTCATGAAAACGTTTATAAGTTGCCTAATTATTTTTCAATGAAATGAACAGAAAAATTGTTTACATTTAAGGGGAATCTCTCGAACCGAAAAGAAATGGTTTCTGGCATGGAAAATTAGAAATGTTGTCTCCATATGTCCATTTCCAGAATACAACAAACACCCTCAACTTTCCTGCAGGGTTTTTTTAAAGAACATATGAAAAATTTTCTGATCATTTTTTGAAAAAATGTGAGACCTTTCTTTCAATAAAACCAGATTCAGTGATAAAGACAGGAACAAGGTTTTCCATTCGGATCTGAAAGCTCACGAGCTCACTGCAACTCTCTGCAGGAATAAGAGGCTTCTTAAGGACCTTTTTATGTGCCTTGCTGGATGACACTAGTAAAAGTAAATGAGACAATTCACATGGAAAAAGTCAAAGTTAGATGAAGACTAGAGTTTGACTTCACTCTTCCTGCCTCTATCAGTTTTGCTGCTCAGAATAGGCAGGTAAATTCCTTGTTATATTAATTAGTAGCAAGTGGACAACAATATGAGGAAGGAGGAACCAGAGGAGAAGCTAAGGACCATGGTTTGTAAGGCTTTGTCACCTTACTGTCTAGGATCTACTATGAAAAAAATTTTGAAGAATGACTTTTCCCCACCAAAAGCTCAGCTTAGATATCCCAAAATAACTGCTGTGAAACACTTGCAGGACACACCAGAGAGGGGATTTTGCGAGCGTTTCACAAGGCCTGCAGCTGTGAGCCGGTTGCAGCATGAGGAAAAGCTCTCCATCACCCCAATGTACAGGAAAGAGAAGGTAAGGTAACTCTCTCCAGGCGGCTGTTAGATATGGTGCATTCAGGGAAGAGCTCCAGGCCATCAAAATGTGTCCTTCTCCATGTTGCCACTGCTTTCACTGCTGGAAAGGGAAGGGCTTGAGGACAGCAGCCCTTGCAAGCGCTGCAGACTCATGCAGAGGTTGAGCTGTGGGAGGACAGCGAGGCTCAAAGGGAGCTGCTGGCCCCACATCAGCTGTGGATGCCTCTCCCGCTGGCCCAGTTTTCTCTGGGCGAGGATCCTGACCCTTTCCATCTACTCACTCACTTCCCAAATCCCTGAAAGGAAGATTAAAACAGTGAAAGCCACAAAGCTGCTTGCCCTCTGGTTCCTAGTGCCAATGTAAGCATCTCACAACCCTCGCACCACTGAGTAGGTGCAAAAAGAGGGCCAGTTTGAGCATGCCATGGGAGAATACGTCCAACCACCTGGAAAACAACACAAAACTGGAGTACTTTAGACATGTCACAGCAAATAAATACCTCCAGGAAAAGAACAACAAAAAAAAGCTCAAGCTTGTGCTTGTAGAGACAGTAAACCACTGTATTTCAGCAGTCATGGCAGATATTTCTGACTGGAAATTGTATATTTGATGGTGACCAGCCTTCAGCGTTTGACAAGGGGCTGTTAAAGCCTCTTGAACAGTAAATCACCTCTCTTCCTATCAATAACCTTATTATAATATCTGTAGAAATGTCTAATGTTAAAAACCCACTTTATTACTATAATAATGGATCTAATTTGTAAAACATATAAAGTGAGGCCATAACTGTACTGGAGGGAGATATATGTGATCCCACTACATCTATATCATTTCCTGATGGCTTTGCCCGCATATTTTGAACAGGAGAAGGATTAAAAGCAATACCACTTGCAAAATTTTTGAGATTGGGAATGGTTTCTGGAAAGGAGATCGACATGATCATGGAAATGCAGCCATCATGGTAAAAAGAACAGCACCAACTTCATGTTTACGCATACAAATATGTAGGTGTTTATCTGTGATTTGCTCCATTCAGTCCCTTTCCAGTTGCCAGGAAAGCCATGCTTTCCAGCTGCACAATCAGTATTATCACTATGTGCTATTTTTGGCTACCGAGTACATTTCAAGCAACGTCATCCTTCCCAAGCCAACGCTGGTATGAAGGGCGGAAACTCTTCTTTCCACTCCTCTGTCATTTGCTGCTGCTCCCATCTGCTCGGGGCACTGCCTGCTCGGTCCTCACTGCAGAGGGATCTCCAGATCTCCAGATCCAGATCTTCTCTGGTCCTTCCCATTTCCTTGAGCTTTCCAACCAAAGTTTCGTGTGGGAGGCTTCATGTTGGCATCCAGAGTACATGTCCCAAATATGTCCAGCCCCACCTTCTGATCCTAGTGCAGAGGAGCTGCCGGTAAGTAATTTCTTGATGGGTGATAGTCCTTGTGTCCAACACCCAGAGCTTTTCACAAATGGGTTGTTTTTAAGTGCATTTAATTTCCTGACTAGCACTTTGCTAGGTTTCCAGCTCTTGTCACAGTATGTTAACACCAGGTTTCTGTCTGAGGGAAAAATGCATAATTTTTTTCTGACACTGTGTAGCTTTGATTTCCACAGGTTGTTAAAGCCTAGTAAATATTGTAAATGCCACTTCCTTTTTAAGGTCGTCTTTGGCTAGGTGCTATCCAACCAGCTAGTTGTTTAATGTTTTTCACTTCTGATGCGTTGTAACTGTTAGGTGTTTGGAAGAGCTCCTATGGACAAGGGCTGCACTTGGAGTTAAAAATCTCTTCAAATATAAGATTCAGTTTCCTTGGCTGTGCCACAGGAGGAGCCCTCCTAGCTAAGGCTATAACCACCGCTAGTGTGAGCTGGGCATCTTCTGCTGTGTCTCCCTAAACCTGTTTCATCTTACACAGAGTAATGAAATATTCATTATGCCAGAAAGTGTGTGTGTGTGTGTGGCTATAGCAGAGTGATTAGGGTACTCACCTGGTAGATGACAGACCCTGTTCCCAGTGACTGTTCCAATGAATATTTAAGTATTTCATATTAAGTATTCATTGGAGCAAGGATAGGAGCAGACTTCTCCCACCCCCAAGGGAGCACCCAAACACCAGGCTGTAAAGTCATTCTTTCATTCTTTCTTTCTTTAACTCAATGAATATTTAATTATTCGAGGCCAAACAAGACAGCTTCAGTGGCAGAGTCTGAGATTCCCTGCTCCCACGTGTGCACCATAGCTCTGATGACGAGGGCATGCTTATAAGAGATGTGGGTTTATCTTAGACTTAGAAAGGAGTTCAGTCAAAGTCTCCCATACCCTGGATGGGTCTTCCAGCCTCTGAGCTGCTAAATAAAAACCACAGAGCTCCAACACACACTGTCCCTAGTCATGAGACAGAGGTGGTGTGGCTGCTTGTATGACCCCAGGCTCAGAATAATCACCTTTATCAGTGATAAATTAAGCCAAAATCTGATTTATAAATCCCTCAGGAGAAGGTATCAAAGCTGAAGATGTTCCTCACTCCATGGCAGTTCCTGCTGGCTATGTCATATGCCTTCCTGAGATTATCCAGAGTGTCATGCATAAGGAAACCTACTTATTCTTTGTAGCCTGGGGTTTGACACCCCCAGACAGTGGGTAACAGGACTTAATCCAGCTTCTGCAGCCCAAGAAGCAGGTGTGTGAAATCATGAGTGCGGGGAAAACATCTGAAGAGAAAAGGTGTAGGGCAAGGGTATTTGAACCTAAAAATAGGCAAAAGTAGCTGGCATTGAGGAGTAGAAAGATCAAAGCAGGAAGAAAAACATGGAGGAAGAAGCGCACAATCACTGGGTGGGGAAATGACACACAAGGGAAAAAAAGGGAGCAGGGACAGTGACCAAACAAACCATCTAAGAAATAATACCCTTTACCTAGCAGAGGAGGGGAAGGAAGGGGAGGAAAGGAGTAGAGAAGATGACTTTGATCTTAAAGTACAAAAAAAATGTGGAGAATCTCTGCCACCCATTTAGGTCTTCAAAAAGTCAAAAATTTGCCGTCGACTCCCCACTTTCAGAGGACAGTGGGTGTCTCTGAACTCAAATGCTTTAAATTCACTTTGGGGGATTGACTGTGTGAGCGTTCCTACACAGAGGAGGGATTTATTACTATTATTGCAGCTCTGTTTCTTGTCATTTGGAAGAATCCACAGCAATCTGGTTCTGTTATCAAAGACTAAGTGTGGCTTTCAAGCAAAAAAAAAAGCAACAACATAATGGTGATATCAAAGTGCAAAAAATTACCTTCTTGTACCCACCAGGATAGTGTCCAAACCCAAGACTGCTGCTTAGTCTCAGTTGTTGAAATGGCAACACTGCATTCAGGACGGAGCTGCTTAGCTCAGAAGAACATTTCAAAGGTGTTCCCAATGATACGGTTCATATATTTCATATCACATTTACGCCCGTCTACCCCAGGGCTGTTGAGCAGCCACCTTCAATAACTGTTCACTCCAATTTAGAGAAATCCTTTCTGAACACTTTGCTGTCTGTTACTTTAACCAATCTTTTTCCTAAGACAGCTTTAGAGTACTGAAGATCTATGACAATGAAGGGATATCCATATTGTCTTGCTATAAATATTACAGTGGTCTGACCATAAATGTCAAAACAGATCTGTTTCATATCAAGTCCTTCGGGGGACATGGTAACACAGCCACAAAAGCTCAAAGCTTCACCCAGCTGTATTACTCCAGTTTGAATGGCCATGTGTTTTGTGTTTTGATCAACTCTTTAGACAGACGACAGTAGCTATCCTCCTTCAATACTGAGGAAAAGGCCACCTGTGGACCAAGCTGTGGGGGAAAAGAGGAAAGCAGAGAGAAGGGTTCGATTTCGTGAGCCAGAAGAAGTCATTGAACATGGTATGCTTATGCTATTAAGCCTTTGGCATGACCTTTCTAGCTTTTAACATTCACCTTGTCTGTCCACACCAGCTTCCCCCTCTGATAATGTTATGTGTGATTTTGAGCTTAGCATGGAGCAGAGGACAGACAATTTTTGCTCTGTGCTCTGCAGAATTGTATCTGGTCCATTGCCTGCCAGCCCTGGGAGCAGACAGGCTCCTGCGTCATGTTAGAGCAGCCTCAGGGCTGTTCTTGTGGTGAACTCCTGAGTCAGCCCCCACAGGCATCATTGTAGACCATGGGTTTGGCTGAGCCCCAGGTCTATAACAGAACAATGCTTTCACTCATAGAAAAAGATCTCAAACCAAATTTAAACACACTTATGTCATTTTTGGTAGCTAGGATGTAATGGCAGGGAGGGAACCAGCTCTTTCATGTTTCTGAGCAGCATGCATGCCATGGGATACAATAGCAAAGGTCTGAGCCTGGCTGGCCCACTGGGGTTAAAGGCAGCCAGGATGTAACTATTTCTGCCAACGAGGGCACCCAAGGAATGATACAGCTAACATTCCCTCTGGTCTCTCATTCTTGAGCCAAAATAACAGTTTGCAGGTAGATCAACTGGGAATGAGCTTAAGCAGAGGTCTAGCACAAGGATCCAGTTTGCACTTCTGCACATGCTATATACTCTTCATAAACAAATAAGAAATGTTGATTCATTCTGTCCTTTACAAACTGACTCAACTAAGAAAAATTGTATTTGTTGGCAGGGAACTAAAATGGTATGGTTTTGATAAGTCAGTCAGTAAAAACACAGGCGACAGAATGATAAAATTTCTATGTCAGCCACCTGTCAGCCAGTCCTGTTTGGACTGCTACTCAGCTTCTAAAAACAAAGCTTGGCATTCACTACTGTGTTTGTACACAGACCTTGCATTGATTTTGCAATACGTTGCTTCTGTTACCTCCTACTGCAGGAGTGAAAAGCTGTTTCTTGATAAGGTTGTTGACATAGCCCAGGTTTTCCCATCAAAACTGAGCTGCTGGGAAGACTCGGTGACTTGGCCCTAAATTCTCCAAGGGTCATCAGACTGCTCAAGAGTAGGATTTTGATGAGATGTAAAACCTCCTTCAGCTCCCTGCCGGGGTCCATGCCCCCACATCAGCACTGGTAACCCTGCAGTCAGTCCAGCTCAGGAGAGCTGGTTCATCTCTCACCTGCTCTGAATTCGACACAGCCATGCTTGAGCTGCAAAGACAAAGAGACTGACTCTTTTCCATGAAGACGTGAGAAATGTCCCAACCCATAATTAGCATTCTGTGTTGCAAACAGCCTGTGATTTAGACGATTTGCTGTTTGTCCATGCAATGTTATAATGTAGAGGCTGGTAAGATGAAGGTTGCTGGCATCACTGAAATTTTTCCATTCTCTGGATTTTTCATCCTGAATTGCGTCTGGGTCCTGGCTGCCATGCAGAGGCAGTTCCAGGATATTGATGGATGAAAGTTGCATCTGACAGTGGGCTTTGCTTTCTTAACTTTCCTTCTTCTCTCAGCCTGCTGGTCTACCTCCTTTTCCTTCTAGAAATGACGTGGAACAGGCAGATCTTTTTTGCAAGAACTGACTCGTTACCTCCCTGCAACAGCAGCAATCTCTGTCTCTGAAATTCCCCAAACAATAATTTTTTCTCACTTTTCCAAAGTGCACTGACATCTGCATGTTTGCATGGAGTGGGTAGATCCTCATCTGGCACAAATCTGTACAGACAAAGCAGTGTAAGAGGTAGCTCAATGTCTATACGGCAACAGGCAATTTCAGAGACATCGCTTGGTGCTTGCTTTCTTATTCATCTGCTGCAAAGAGGCCTTTCCAGGCGTGTAAGAACATTTTCATTCTGTTTTCTAGCCATTTCCTGCTGTGACTACATAGTGGGTAAGTCAAATTTTCACATTATAACTGTGAGCCATCCATGGCACTAACGTGAGTTTGCTTTGTGGCTGCTGGGATGCACTGTGCAAATATATCCTCCCGATACAAAGCATTTCATACTGTCAGTGGTCGTTGCTTTTTCTTCTCAGCGTATAAAGTACAAGGTGTTGATGAGGTCTGGTGCGGTATTTTAAACAAGACATCTAGTAAGACAAATAGTGGAAACAAAAATGAAATCCCTGAAGCTATTTTCAATTTAAATATAATTAATATATTTTATGGCAATAGAATAGGTACAGGTTTTTCACTAAGATATGCAGGGAAAGCACCCCAAGCGAAACAATACCTCTCCCTGCTGACTTTCATACGTGGGGAAGAGACAATTCATTTATATGCTGGCAGCAGGGTAGAAATAATAAAAATAATCTGTTTTTTCTTTTTTGTTTGCAAAGATGTTTGAGGACAGCCAGCTTCACAGACCCTGAAGCGAATGTGTGTATGTGGATATTCTTATGATGGTGATCATTTCTAGAGGCCCTGGCCAACATCCAGCCCCTGCTGTATGCAATGCAGTAAGGGGAGAGGGGTACATATATACATGTGGGTATACACACACACAGAGCCATAGTGTTGGGAGGCCAAAGGGAAGCAAATGTCCCCACAGCCCTAGCTGTTGCTATTGCCCAGGAAGAGGGGGTGTAAGCTCATGCCAATGGCAATATCAGCTAAGGCAGTTATTGGGCTAGGAACAAGGTACTATTGGCAGGAAAGAGCCAGGTGGAAAAGGAAAAAACAAATATCCCTCAGATGACAGTGGAAATGTGTGTCCAAGGCAGGAACTGAACCAAAACCTCCCACATCCCAGTCCAGTGCTTTTCTCAGATGAGCTGCCATTTTCTTAGACTGGGCACACGGCTAGGGCTGAGGGTGCTGTTCCAACAAAAAAAATTCAACTAACAAAATTAAGCATTAATTTTCTATTTGTAATGTAGAAAAGAGCAAACTTTCATTTAAGCACATAATTGTAGTGGTGTACAGAAGCTGTTGTGATCATAGCTCATCACTGTTTTGTGGTTGGGATTATTCTTCCACATTATTTTTTTTCTGTTCCTGGACTGAACATACACCCTAATTGGAGGATATAAGAAGAAGCCAAATTTGCATTTGAGATCACTGAGAAATTTCACATGGAAAATAACTTTCATAAGACTGAAAAAGGTTATAAGCTCTTGATAGAAAAGGGCTGATGTGAAAAGCTGTTTATCTCGTCAGCCAGGGTCCATGTTTTGAAAGGCAGGTAGTCACCTGGTTGAGAACTGTAAGTTGTGGTGTGGGAGATCACACAAGGGAAATACCAACTTCCAGGTCATAAATTTCTGCAAAAGCAGAAAGTGATGAGTAATTCCTTGGCTAAATATCTTCATATAAACCATTCATAGAATAATGCCAGAAGAAACAAATTTATAAAAATTGAAGTCTGATCGTTAATAATTTGCAAACAGAAAGAAGGGCTAAATTCAAATGAATAAATTATTTGCTGCAAATAATTCATTCAGATCTATTATGGGACATTGATTTGGTTTCTGGTTAGCTATAAAATAACTGCCTATTAACATTTTACCTTTTCCCCATACACTTTTTGATACATTATTATGTGTTTCTTTCTTGGTTTTATGACTTTTACCTTCCCCTCTGTACATCTGTATGACAGTTTAATTGACTGCTATGTATTCCAGGGCTCGTAGTAGAAGCTAATTTAAATATGTTACAGATAATATTGGCCCTTTACCCATAATAATACGCACCACATTTTTATCTCCTTATTGATTATGTGCATACAGGAGGAAAATAGCTGCACACTATGGGTTTTTATTCAGGGGTGAATTTGGCTTTATACTGCATGTTTAATACTCAAAGTGCTTTATAAAATAATAGCGATTGTGTGCAATGTCAAACAGAGCAGCCAGATCTGAATCAAACTGAATCCCCGAGCCCACGGATGGATCCACACATGCCAGGGCTGAGGTACAGATGTCAGCAAGCTAAATGTAAACCATTGATTTCCACATGTATACTGTGCCTGACCTATGGCACTTTAAACATCCTTGAACTATATTTCAAAGGCAAGAAAAAAAGTTTACAGTGTCCTCCTGCTTAAAAGCAAGTGCTGAGGATGTTCCAGTGAAATTAGCACACCTAGCACTTAGAGAGAAGTTAAACCCACCACAGCTTTCTAAACATGCCTCTCGGTTAATGGAACCACATCTCAGTACTTACTGTAATTAGCATGAGCCCCAAACAAGGTGAGCTTACCAGTGAAAAGGACAGAAATCTAGATCTTCTCTCTTCATGGAACATTTGTGAGCATTAAATGATTAGACAAGGTAGCTTAATATTCTCCTAGTATTTAACCTAACATTTAGCTTAAAGTTATAAAAAAATAATTGCTGGAGGGAAATTTGAGATCATGCATTAGCTATGGTAATCCTGTTCTTATTGTATATAATTAAACTCTTTAAATGCACCATTAGATGAGATCTTTTATACTCACCACCCTCCATCGGGAGGTGTGACTCACTATCACTTAACTGATGCCTACGGAAGTACTCACAACCAGATCCATGCGGACCCTGCTGTTCCCAGAAAAGTGGGACAAAGGCATCAGCAGGGGGTCAAACTTGGAAAGTGTTTAAGATGACACTAAAATAATGCTGCTTTCTTTTTTCTCCTCATCACCGTTCAGTAGATGACAGGTCATCATCTGGATTGCCTGTGCTCCTGTGGCTCTCATTTTGTGCAGTGCTGATCCTTGCTGTGAGTTTCTACTACACCAGCATGAAGCAAGATGTCAAAGTCTTGGAGGAATTTCAATCCCGACTTGTTATCTTCTTTCTTCAGATAAGACACGTTGCTCAGAAATGCTGGACTTGGTTTATGAGGCAGTAGCAATGTCCTCCAGCCTGAGAGACATCTCAGAGCACTGCTAACCAGCATGCAGCAGTGCAAAGCTCCCAATTTACTCCAGCCACATGCAGGGAACACGTGAGCATCCACCTCGAAGAGCAAGAAAACCACCCCTGTTGTGCACTGTCCAGCAGCCACTTGTTCGCCTTTCTTTTTTCTTCTTTGTTTTTTTCACAGTAGCAGGCTGTCACACTAGTGCCCTGAGATCCCACCAAACTCATGCTCCATCATCCTGAACAGCAAACAAATACCTGAATTTTGTCCCCCAAAGAGCTTATAAACTGCTGATGCGAGGAGCAGAAGTAGAGAGAGAAATATACATTGATCTGTGCAGGCAGGGGCAAGCTCTGAATAAAAGTCTCCTGAGTCTCAGGTCAAGGCTTTAAACACCAAACCATCTTTCTCCTCAAGTCTCCTAAGAGCTATTCTGCAAAAGTTAAAATAAAGCTGAGCTATTGCATAAACACTGCTCTGGTGGCCAAAGGCTTGGCAAGCTGATATATTTATATACCTGAAGTGATTATTAGTAAAATCTTGGCGAATGGCTTTCTTGTTTCCCTTCATGCATTTTTGTGCTCCATGGGCAAAAGCTGCTTCTTAATGTTTCACTTGACTCCCAGGTGTGAAAAAAAACATGAAAACTCATTTAAACAGTAAATAGCTTATTTGCCTAACATAATAAATAGCAGCGTTGAATCCCAGGCTAATTATCAAATCAGTAGTTTAGTCCTCTGGGTTTGATTCAGTCCATAAACTCCACGAGCTGAGCTTACAAGATTTATGATAGTGCTTGTATTCAGTCAGAGGTTATGCTTTTACGCCTGGCTGTTCAAGTCCTTGTATAATGGTAATAGAGCCCGTTTATGAAGGCGTGGGAGGCAAAGCCCTCTTATCCCTCTGCTGTCCCACGATAGTATGCACCTCTCTGAAGGAAATCGTTTTAATGGAGATCATGCAATAAATGTGGAATGGTTCTCCGGGTGTCTGAGAGCAGAACAAGCGAGTGCAAGCTTATGAGCTTCAGCTATGTTTTCTTCCTAGACAAAACCAGTGCAATCAGCTTTTTAGGCCTTAGATACTTGTCAGGTAGCACCTAATGTGTGCTTGGGTTTACTTGCTATAATAAGATTGACATCAGAACCTGTAAGAGCTGAAGAAAAGGAAAAAGCAAAAAAAAAAGAAAACATTGCAGAGAAGATGGAAGAGATGCCTACAAGACCTGGGCTCAAATTCCCCTGCCATTGCAACCCATCAAAAATTAAAAATGGTGCTTTATTTTTAATTGACTTTTTTTAAAAAAAAAAAAAAGGCCATACGTCTCTGCCCCAACAGCCTTCTTCCAAGCAGCCCAAGGACTTTAACCAGGCAGAGGATAAACAGAAACATGCTACGCAGCCTTCTCTCAAGAGGACAGTGGGCAGCAACCGGGTTGAGAATGAGTCAAAAAAATTGCAGTCAAAGACAGAGAGAAGTGACTTCAGTGGCTATTTTCATGCTCTTCCTAAGATGTCAAAGGCCACAGCACTTGCATTCTGTCCACTGCCGGTCTGGGAAGCAGAGGTTGCTGCAGGAGGAGTGTTTAGCTCAGGGGCTCTTTGTGCAAATCACTCGTGTACCCCAGCTCAGAGGGTAAGTCTCACTGCTGCTTCCCTTCCCACTCCCTTATCTCAGCCCTGCTATTTAGGTAATAAAGAAGAAAGGTTTTAAACTTGTGCGCTGGTAAATCTCTGATGAAAAGTTTTGGATTGGTACATGCATGGGGCAAGGCAGTCATGACAGCTTCTGTTTTCATTTTTTAAGGCTTACGATCTTTTCAATCTTCATGTTGAAACTCCTTGGCAAATCAGTGGCGTTCCTTTTCTGGCTCCGGACTGACACGTCCTTCCAGCACATAGCAACTAGCCCCTTCAAAACAGGAGCCTTTTCTGAAGGGATGGTTCCCTCAGTGCAAGTCATGACACATTGCAACAAGAAAGCAAAGTCTGAGCTGACAAGAACAGAGCAATCTCAAGAGCAAGAGCAGTATAGTGAACCCTTCCAGTATGTTAGCAACCTGGTTTCGGTAACTTTAAAACAAGCTAAAGGGTGAAGGCAAAACAGGAACTCCTCTTTGGACTGTGGGGGCAGATGCAGAGGCAGTGTGAAGCCCATATACATGATCACCTCTCTGCACTGATCCCCAGGAGATGGGCCTGGGACCATCTTTCCCTTGGGTCTGATTTAAAAGGAACATGGCCATGTTCTCCCTGCTGGGGCCCAGCTTCATTGTTGTGAGTGAGAACAGCTATCACATCTGGGCTGTCAGGGAAATTAAGCAGAGGAACAGCTATTCTTAGTTTCTGCCTAGGCTCTGGTTGGGACAGTTTTGGACACAGGCAAAGGCAGCACTTGAGTTCTCTGTTGAGGTCTCACCATGGCCTTGCAAGGCCTCCCGGGTCAGGATTGTTTACCGCAGTCAGTCAAAACCATAGCAGGCTGCAGAAAGCCGAAACAAATTCACTACAAAGCCAGAATGCTTGAAATAAATAAAAGCTAAACCCCATCTCTGGGAGAGTGGTGGCATTTTGCAGGTGAAGAAACTGAAGCTGAGAAAGCCAATGCATCTGTGTGAGTGAATGAAGCAGGTCAATAACAAGGCTAGGAAGAGCAGCAAAAATCCTAGCTCCTGGGCCTGCATTTAATTACTGCTGCACAGTTTCATTGTGGACTTACCTGGTTTATTTCCTTCTCAGAGTGAGGCTCTTTTCCCATTCATGCATCCTGCTTACACACACATACGTACACAGACACACAGACACAGGCACACACACACATATCCTTTTCCCACTCTGCCCCTTCTTTCTGTTCTTTATCCATCACAGATCTATCCTGACTGCTGTGAGCTGGATGGGATTTCTCCTTGTTCAATTCTGTTTTCCTAGGTGTGACGTCTTTGTGAATACATGAGTTTGGAAGAGCTGATAGGAGCTCTAAAGTTACCCCAAATCAGCTATGTTGGTTAATATTTACCTTGCTGGCCGTGCTGCGCAGTATTTCCCTTTAGTACGGCTCCAGAGAATTATGCATAAAGAGGTAAAAAAGGAGGAGTACATAATTTATTACAAACGGTCGAGATGGTCACCTGAATTCACGCTGGTGCCAGTGTGGTGAATCGCTTTAGAAGTCAAGAGTCCTGCAGCCAACCAGCTCTGAGCTATTATTTAATCCAGTTTGGAAGTGGTCATGTTTTAGTTTTAAAGGGCTGAAAGAGGGAGTGATGGCGGACAGGATTCTTGCAGCAATTTTTGAAGCAGCCAGCGAGTAGCTGGGCTTGCAAGGAACAGTGTCTAAGGTGGCAGGAGTCAAAGGGCCAGAAGAGAGTAGAAGGAGGTCTGTGCACGAAAATGGGCTAGTGACAGGGCCTAAGGGTAGAAATGCTGCCTAATATCCCTTACGCAATGACTATGAACTTAATGCACAGCAGAAATCAGCAGACCACAACAGTATGGGGTAAGTGTTGTTTTGACAGTGTTCAGTACATTCCTGCAGCAGGAACAGAGGGCAGCTGCCAACACCCTCTTCAGGCAGGCTCACCACATCAACAGCACCTGATTGCACTAGCAGGCGTAGCCATACCCATACGATTAGAGGAGATAGAAAAGGACACAGTGAGATGACACTAGAATTTTTTATATTAACATTTTAATGTACTCAGCGTTAGCACTGGTAAGAGGCAGCCCCAAAGACTGCTTCTAGTCCCATTCCTTACCTTCATCTCTCTAACCTTGCTAGTCTGGAAACAAGTTAATGGAACAGGAGAAGTCGAAAGCAGCAATTTTAATTGTCATTTCTGCCTTTTACCGCTTCGAAGCAAGCAGAAGGGCTGGCAGCATGTGGCTAGAGAAAGGGTATTGCCAGCTGCCCTCAAGGAATAACTCAGGAACCTCTAAGATAATAGCATGGACTTCTTTCTTATTAATTCCTCACTCCAGGATAGCTGTTGGGAACCTTTAGGCCCACCTCTGAAGAGCAAGGCCAAAGAAAATTAACCAGCTGGCATTTAGAAAATGAACCTGCCCAAACAGCCTGTGTTCCCCCTTTACATTTGGTTACAAGCTGCCTTTCAGCTGCATGCTGGCACGGGACCATCTTCTTCTTGCCTCCTGTGGCATGAGGGTTCACTGCTGGAAGCCCAAAAGGGGTCAGGCAGCTTAGGACGGTTTGCCATATCCGTGACTATACAAGCTGCGTCATGGAGATGCTGGGGAATGAGTACATGAACTAAGACACTACCATTGACTTTGAGAAAAAAAATTTATCTTACTTTGTAACAATTTAAATTCACCTTCAAAAAACAGGCACAGAAATATTGACTTTTCAAATAATTTATTTGTATATATCACCAAATCATAAAAAGCCAATGCACTGTCCAGCAAAAAGCATCAATATATAAAACATGTTAACTCATTACTGGTAACACTAGAGTGTATCACTTATACTGAACCCAGTCCAACTCCTAGTAAAGCCAAAGAAAACTTTGTCAGTGACTCCATTAGCAGAAGGATCGGACTCAGAATTTTTATTCGCTAGGTGTTTACAAAGGGCTATATTAAAATGCTAGTAAAAAGCTTCCCTTTTGAGACTGTATCAAAACAATAATAAACCTCACTCCAATTCTGTTTCTGTCAAATGCGTGCAATTAAAGCTCCAAATCAGCAGCCATTACACTGCAAAATACCATACAAATCAAAAGAGATAATATTCAAAACAGACCAGGCTCTACCCTCAGCTTGTGTGGACTGGTGTGGCTCCAGCGTGGCTCACAAAGCTAAGCTCTATATGCCAGCAAAGGATCTGCCCTTCTACTGCCTTCAATGGTTAAACAAATTATGAAAAAGTGTTCAGTTTTGTCCCCAAATACCCATAATGCAAGGACGTCTTTAGCAGCATAACACAATTGTTAATCGAGACTTGTATAAAGCTTTTCCCACGTGGCTATAAGAAGAGACAGTAGCTCACAAATACATAAGTCACAGGACATACATTTCAGAGAGGCTGAAATACTTTCAGGCTCTGCCTTGACTTATAAGCAAGAAAGATCAGCTTCAGATCTTTGCAGATGGTACCACACAAAAAACCCTAAACCTTTTAAATCTATGGGTGCTAACGAGCTCCTTTCAAAAATGGCAAGTCTACAGAGATTTGGGAACAGCCTTTCCTTCCCCACACAAGCGGTGAACTGCACAGGGCAAAGGGCCAGCTATGGGGTACCTGGATCTGCCAACATGGAGAGGATTTCCAAGCAGCCCCTCCAAACCTGGTCGCAATGCCAGCGCCTTTACACCAACTATTTGCACAGCTGACACAGGTGGCTCTCTCCAGAAGGTGAGTTTAGGCAAACATGTGCTTCAAGGAGTTGCCCTGCAGTTTGTGAAGCTACATAAGCAGGTTGGGGCTGAAACTGGTGGCAGTGCTGCCAGCACGGCCACTGCTACGCTGGATCCCTCACATCGCAGCCTGAAAGCCGAAATCATAGAATCATAGATCCCCCTGCCATAGGCAGGGACACCTCTCACTAGACCAGGTTGCCCAAGGCTACGTCCAGCCTGGCCTTGAACACCTCCAGGGACGGGGATTCATCAGCCTCTCTGGGCAACCTGTTCCAATGCCTCACCACCCTTAAAGTGAAAAACTTCTTCCTAATGCTTAATCTAAACCTGCCCTCTTACAGCTTAAAGCCATTCCCCCTCGTCCTATCACTGCATGCCCTAGTAAAAAGTCCTTCCCCAGCTCTCCTGTAGGCCCCCTTTAGGTACTGGAAGGCCGCAATAAGATCTCCCCGGAGCCTTCTCTTCTCCAGGCTGAACAGCCCCAACTCTCTCAGCGTCTCCTCATAGCAGAGGTGCTCTATCCCTCTGATCACCCTCGTGGCTCTCCTCTGGACACGCTCCAGCAGGTCCATGTCCTTCTTGTGTTGGGGACTCCAGAGCTGGATGCAGTACTCCAGGTGGGGTCTCATGAGAGCAGAGTAGAGGGGCAGAATAACCTCCCTAAATCCCTTATAGCAAATGCACTAATGGTTCTCCCCACTACCTATTTCTATTCTGATTTATGGCACTCTCCTGTCCCCCTCAGCAGTCCTTGTCCCCAATAGGAAGACATGTGAGAAATAAGGCCTGATCAGCTTGATGGCAATAAAACCCTCTGTGAAGTTTGCAGGAATGTTTTTGGAGATTAAAAGATCCGGGGGAAGGCGATGTCCGTGGAACTGTTGATTTTTTTTGTTGTTGTTTTGTTTTGTTTATAAACCTTCAGAAATCTCTTCAACGTGTACTTCAGATCACAATATATTGATTTCTCAGTTGTGTAGCTCAGGCTGAAAATAGCGATAGTTTTATTCAGAGAGTATTTGACCAGAATTGCTCTGATGCCATCGGTCTGCATTGGCTGTGGACACCAATGCAGTGGTCCTCCCCCTGGAAGGATGCTGTTCAGCAAGGAGCTTCTCAGCATCATTTAGCAAAAGGACTGCTTGCAACTCCGCAAGACTGTGGTTTAATAAGGAGACTGTTAGCACCTTTTGAAGTCAGATGTTGAACACTGTTTTAACAACGACAGTTAAAACCGTTGCAGCAGCCTAAAAAGTGTGAAAGGGTTAACAGATGAAATCAAGATCCAGTGTGTTGTAGGA
Source organism: Pluvialis apricaria (assembly GCA_017639485.1). Lineage (NCBI taxonomy): Eukaryota > Metazoa > Chordata > Aves > Charadriiformes > Charadriidae > Pluvialis > Pluvialis apricaria. The sequence goes on from CM030012.1 coordinate 14,749,013, forward strand.
AGATGTGCCGTGTTTCAGACACAAACTACGGGACTTCACAGTGTTAACAGGGAGAAAATAACTCCTCCTGCTGCAGGAGTGAGTAGGGGAAGAGCTCTGGACTGTGTTATGTGGGATACCATGACAGACGATTTTCAAACATTTCCCTACCTTAAAATCTATGGTTTAACATAGCACTCATCTAACTCCACCAGGTTCCTCAAGGGACTGCTGGCACCAGCCTTCAGAACCTCCTAGAGCAACATGTCACCCAAATCAGGCCTGGCTTATGTACAGGGAAGGGTTCGACGTCGTACCCCAGAGAGCCCAAGTGAAAACAGGGAAAATCTGCTACACTTTTTCTTACTTTTTGACAAAAGGTAAAGTTTGCCATAGGACCTGCAATTTTTCTCGCATTCATAAATACCCTTCAGAATCTGTATACAAACTGGAGTCAAACTTGCCCAAATCTTGGGGGAAATTAGGGGAAAACAAAGTAGATAAAGAGTAGTTTTGTCACACAACTGTTTACTCACTTGTGTGAGAAATCACCCACGAGGTCAAGAGCAACGATGACTTTTTGTTCCCACCTCCTAGCAGGTTGTCTCAGCCCTCGCTTTACAACATAGTCAAGTGGAAAGGGGTAACAAAAACTTCTCAAATTGGGTTTCCACCATATACAAATAATTCAAGCTATTTCAGTAAGCAGCTCTTTCTGCCAAGTACTTTGTCTCCTTGATAAACACCAGAACCACCAGATTAAAACATTGTTACTCAGGAATTTCAAGCCATGTAGAAAAGCTCTAGCAGGAGGATTTAAGGGTGATCCAGGATAACACCATGGTGGAAGCATTTTTCATGGAGATGGAAGCTTGTGTCTCCCAAGACAGAGGGGGAAATTAACCTGTGAGGGCTGGGGAAGGACCATTACAGGCATTTTAACAAGTAGCTCATTGGTTTCTGCCACCCTTGTGAAATGCAGATGTTCAGGTAACATATAACCTTCCATGTCTAACAAATCACAATTGCTGGCTTTTTGGTTTGGTGAGAAAAAAAGTCTGGGGAAAAAAAACTCAAAACAAACAAACAAACAAACAAACAAAATCATTATTTGACGGATCAAAAGGGCTATTCACACAGCCCTTCTTGGGTGCCTATGCCCATTTTTAGGAACAAGAATCTGACAGGAAGCTAATAAGAATTAAATCCTAAATCTTTTACCTATGTATGAAAATAGGATTTAGACTCTCACATGGATTCAGTTCTTTTGACTATTGTGTGCAATAACAGTTCAAGCAGTTAGAGCAGTTATAGCAGCTATGAGAGGTAGAAAAGTTTAAGCACTCAGGTGAATACATTCACGTTAATCTATGTTTGCAATAGCAGTTCAATTACACTCTTTGGCATGGACAAAAGAAACTGAAGAGAAAGGATTGCTATGTAAATGCTCTTCCCAACAACAGCATGGAAAGATGCTGTCAATTACGTGCCTGCACTGAAATAAGCAGTACTTGCTATATATTAAGTAAATTGCTGTCTAACCTCTCAGAAACAAATGTTAAATTTTCTGAGATAGTGCAGTTGTGCTTTTCCTTTCTATGTCAGGAGTACATCAAAGTGCTGTCTTTGTCAGCTTCATAAATTATTAAATAGAATTTTGTCATTTAAAAAAAATTTAAAGAACTTTTAGGTGTGTATCTGTGAATACTAAAATACAGCTGAGGTTAGTTTTCCTCCTTCTTTTGGAGGACAAAAATAGAAACATGCAATTCAAGGCATTAGGACAATGAGCAGAACTAATTCTAAAATAATTTCAGTCCTCATGAAGCTATATGAGCATTTTCTTACTGCATGCAGGTGTGGAAACTAGCCAGGCAAAACCTGCCTCTCTTCCCAGATTGCCTAAGCATAAGGAAAGGACATTTGTGGTCTCCAAAACAAACATTCCAATGAGATAAAAATGGGCTATTTCCATCAGCAAAGGAAATGGTTGGAGGCACAAATTTAGGATCTGGGTACAGACAGGATTCCCATTAGCTCAAGGATGTTCACACCCAGGCCATTGATTTAGAAGAAAATAAAAAAAATTTGTCAAAATCCACATTGGCTTGTCACAAAATACTGTAAGTCTTGCCAGTATGAATGACTGTCTGGATTTTTGTTAAATGTATCATTTAAATAGTAAAAGTGGTAATACATGCACTATGTTTGAGGTGTGGGGCTTTGGAGAAGGGAGATGATAAAAGCTACATTCACCCAAACACCGGGTTTGTGTGGACTTTCTTGCACTGAACATTTTGCAGCTGGCATCCAGTCTGAATTTGCACATTTGATATTGCATTTCCTGAGACCCGTCATGTAGTTCGATGTGTGATCTGCAGTTGTACAGAAACCCTGTTCCCAGCATAAAGCCTACACAGCGGCCTGTGGCTCACACTTCCCTAGCAAGGGGACCCCACGTTCTGCACCCAGATCAGCCTGAAGAGACTCCTGTGCACATCCCCCCTTTCTCAGGAGATGGTCTCCAACCATCAACCTAAGGGCTGAGTTGCACGAGGTGCGAACAATTGAGATTGGACCAATATGCAACAAAGACAAAAAGATTCTGGAGGACAAATGAAGGTGAAACATGGCTTTGTATCTCACTGATGAGAGCCTTCAGGTGTCCAGGGCAATCCTGGGTGTCCTCTCTCAACTAGTCATGCATTTTACATGCGACAATCTTTGCATCAAGAACACCAAAGCCCTCAAACCAGGAATCAGTTTGTCTGGTCTAGCCCTCCATTTCAGGGAATAACAGCCCAGGGCATTCTAACCTGCTATTTACATTAGGAATTTAGAAGAAAATACAGGACAAGTGCATGTTTTATTAAGGTGAGTTTTTAGGTTACTTTAAATACTTAGATTATTTAGATTCTCAGACACCATAAATCAGTTTAGGTCTCTCGAGAACCACACACTAACTTGCTACACCAAAGATCTGCTTGAGTTTCTTCAACTATTAGGACAATGAATAAGTTCTTGAATCAATTCTCCCATCTAAACTGCTGCTACTAAATAACTGTATTTTAAATACAACTTTTTTCCCCCTTTGTCACCTTACCTTTTCTAACAGTAAATAAAAGATTGTTTGCAAAAAGACCTGCTGCCTGTTTTGAACTTTTGAGCCAGAATACCGTACCGTCTTGCAGAAGAGCATGGTTTGGCAACCGAAGGATTGACATGCCTATCAAAATAGGTTATGTTTGTCACCTGTGAGTCTGTATTTTAAGTGAATTAATAAAAGGACCATGTTCATGCCAGGGCCACTGGTCATTCAGGAGTCCATGGTGCAGAATTCCTGAATCGGGGGAAAAGTAACCCTTGCTCATGCAATATAACTGTAAAGTGTGTGCTCCTGTTCCTTGCAGCTCTGCTTCCATCCTGAATACTACATAGGTTAAATCAACAGTGTTTCATGTTGGTGAGGGAGGGCCTTGAAGGGAAGAGTGACTCTCTGTTCCTAACAGGACTAATACAGGCTAACATCAGGACATTACCTAGAGATAGGGGAGAAGTTAAAACATCTGCAAACCCTCATTAGAAACCCACCTCAGCCCTTCAGAAGTTGTGCATTGGTCAGTGCTTTCCTACTCTGCTCACATGACATCCACGTCCACCTCTGGATATCATAACCTATGTATCATTGCACAGATCCTAATACTAAGTAAGAAAAAGGCAGTGTAGAAAGTTAAGGCAACCTAACAACTACTGCAACCTGAACTGCCTGTTAAGAGAAGAGCCTATATCCATATACATATCTATAGAAGAGCAGGGGAATTATTTCTGGTATATATCTGTGTACATTGTACATACACACATATACCACCTCCCTGACACTGAATGCTTTCATGACAAGGTCTGTATACTCAAACATTCACCACTGGTTATTATAACAACAAGTTTTCTAAGGGACCATAGAAACATTACCAGAGCACGCATGTGTCCTTCAGTTTTTAAAGTAAATCATCAAGCTCTTATTTTTGCTGTTCCTATTGAAAGTTCACATGTAAAAGATGTCTCATGAATTAGTGAGATAAGAAGTTATGAGCATTTGTGCCCTCATGAGGACATTCTATTCCCAAAAAAAGGCTTAGATTGTTTCTCCATTATAAAAATAATAATGAACAGCATTGATCTAAAAGCTCAGATGACACTTGTTAGCTCAGTTTTTTCTAACTCAATGTGGACTGCTGGCAGGGAATTGGGAGTGACATTAACCACAGACGGTAACCAGGATGTGGGGAATATATTTGATATAACAGAATAATTGTGTGGCAACAACCCCGTGCCTTGGAAAGAGCATCCAGTTGCGTTCGACCAGCTAAGGCTCTCCCTGCATTACTAGCAATTTTCACAGGCCAAAACAAAGACCTTTTGACTGTGGTTTTATCATCACAGGGAACACAGTGACTAAACAACTGCAGCCCACATTCTCCACCAGAATGGCTCACAGCTTTGTGATGGGCAGCAGCAGGAAGGGCTGCATGGGCAATGGCCACAAAGTTTTTTCCCCTTCCACCATGTGACCATAAATAAATACAAGTATAAATACCACACAGGGTTCTAGTTCTTTGAATAAACCTCTTGCTAGAGTGTTCCCAGAGGCCTGCTTTTGGAGATGGCAAATTAAAGAAGGCATTGAAATATTGCAGAAATATGACATTTGACTCAGAGAAACTCCTACTGCAGCCACACTGCACTAGTTGGCAATGGATGACTAAAAGCAGAGGTCAGAAAAGAGAGACGTGTGAGAGAGAGAGTGTAGGTATGTATGTGTGTATAAATAACACCACTATTCTAACACATTTTCAGCATCACCAGGTTGGCCTGAGAGTCCACGCTTTAGGAGAAGAGGTTGCAGAGAGCTAAATGCAAACAATAAAGCACAACTGGTTTTAATAACTGGGTTTTGCATGGTACCCTTCTTCCCCTTGAGCCAGCCAGAGAGCTTCTCACTAAATGCTCTGCCTTTTCACCAGCCCAGGGGCTTCCTTCAAAACTAGCTTTGCTTTTAAGCATCACTGATGCTTGCAAGCTGGCTGCCAGCCTCGCCCCAGCTGGTCAAGTGAGGGTGGCTGGGGAAAAGAGACTGGGAAGCCTGTGGGACTCAAAGAAGGGCCTCAGCCTCTTTTCAGTTTACATGCCAACTCCAACAGCCAAGATGCTTGCAGTCATGGGCACTGAAATGCAACTGGGGTTAGAAGATTTCACCCAGGTAAATGTGTTACAGAGGCTAAGCTTCGAAACCAAAGTTAACAGATGAGTCTGTACATGTACTTGTGTTGGGCTGGACTTTCCAAAGGCTGAAGTATTTCATTCCTATTGGCTTTTACCTCGAGGTGGGATCCTGGCTGCCCCAGGTGCTTTAAAGATCCCGCTTTTTGTCTCTTGAGCTGCAGAACAATGAGATAGTGTCAGGGAGATAATGTCAGGGTGACAAATGTTACTGAAAATGTTAACCACAAAAGTCAACAAGAGTGGAAACCCCATGACCAGTGTTTGCTGCTTCCTGTGGAAGTTGAAAGGAGGAAAAGACCCCAAGACAGGAGAAAAGAGAGGTAGAAGAGAGCATCAGCTCCAGAAAACCTCACCGATGAGCAGCATCTTCTTCCACCTCAGAACCAGAGACAAGGCTTGAGCCCTGGTATCTCAGAGCCAGGATGAGGAGGAGACAATTGCTATCTTCTGACTCCTGGCTCTTCAAAGCACCAGGCAAGACCAGGAGTAGTAGTACCAACCCACATGTTACTTCAGCCTAAGCCTGATTTGGCACATACATAAAATATATTATACAAAGCAGCAGCATGGTTCCGTGTGAGGAGTAAGGCATGCACTGAAGTAATTTGTGGGAAGACACATCACTGCTGAATCTTAAACCCAAAGTGAGACTGGAAGGAGAAGTAGTGTCTTTTACAGTTGGAGAAACAACTGGGGAAACATAGGAAGCAGGCTAGCCTAGCTTTCAAGATTCAAGCCCTTCTTCAAGATACGAAGAGGAAGGTCATGCCCTGGCAAAGTGCTTAGGTACCTGCAAGAGTGTATCTCTTATTAAACCAAACAAATAAAAAAAGGTACTCCCACAGTCCTGATCTCTGGATTTTAAATTGGTATTAACTAACTTGATCTCTGATTCTCTCTTCAGGAACTCCTCCTCTGACGTCAATTCACAACTACAAAAGAGTCACGTCTGTAAGTCTTTCAAAGGAATTGCATCCCCTTATGGGAAGAAATTGTGCTGAAAAACAAGATCTCTCTACAGATAGCTGGGGCCAGCTGAATCTATAAACGATGTTCACAGGACCAGCTCACTGATTACAGCCCATGGAGGGTTTTTTCCCTAAACCTATGAGAACAATTTGGCTGTTAAATGTAATGTTAGATTTTATGCCCTAAATGCTTACAAATTCAGGGATTTGTTATGACTTCAAGTTCTGTTTCAACCAAATGCTTAAGCAGGTACTTAACTTCAAGCACCAGATTGTCCCCAGAAGACACCAGTAAATCTATATGGTTGTGCTAGCCCCAGGCTTGAGCTCTGAAGCCTGCTGTCTTCTCTTCCCAACCTTCTTATTTACCAGGCAATATGGATATGCATGGTTTGCACTCGTGTTGCAATAATCTGAGTCTCAATTCAAAAACAGCTGCCACAGGCAGTGTCTGTGTAATCACAAGAATCCTTCAACCTAAACTTAACTGCTTGCTTAAGTCTTCTGCTGAATCGGGGTCTTCTGTGTAATGTGTACCCAGGGATAGCTGCCTAATTGTAGTACAACTTTACTTCTCTGCCATGCAAATCCCACGCTCATCAGAGTAACTCTCCTTAATTAGTGGATCTACTTCCCATCTCAATGATCCACCTTATTTGTTGAAGCACTAGCCAAGCAGAACTGAACGCAACAACAAAGTCACTAGTGAGCTTTCTGAAAGTGACAGTTCTCCCTTTTCACAGCAAAATTTTTCAGCCTTGGAACTCCTGCCCGCGGGTGGGGAGAACAGACCCATTCAACACTAAACTACCTATAGAATAACTCAGCTGTTTGAGCTCCTTGCTATGTTTATAGATATATAGAGAGATACCTACAATGCAAATGTTTACAGTCATTTTGCATAGCCTATATGAAGTAAATATCACAAGTAAATTCTAATACTCAAAACTGAATAGTATACAATGTTAGGGACCAAGCTACGTTTATAAATGCACAAGCATTGATACCAGCTATTCAGCCTAATTTCTTAGTATGCAAGCTTCAGCAATTGCTAGCTACACTACACTTCAGGAGTCATAATAAATGTTGGTCATGCCAAAATCTAAGAAGAAACAAAACCACAAATATTCTCCACCATCCTTCTGAACGAGACACAGTTTTTGACAGATACTGTAATAGCATAGTGGTTTCATGAAATTCATTAACACTGTCCAATATTAAATATCAAGTCTGTAACACAGGTCTCAAGGTTCGTAAATGAACTGAAAATCAGAGCAAGAGCAACAGGTTTGTCAGCACTGTGTCCACACATAGCGAAAGCAGAGACAGCAAGAGTCTGTACCTGGACCAGAGCTGCAGTTACCCAGAATAAAGTGAGAATAGGGGCAACTTTACTGGCAAAAGGTAGGAAAGGTTGAGAAGAGGGACTGAACAGCCCCAGTTACAACTGTTGCTGCAGGATAGTTTGAGGAAATAGCCCAGACTCTGTAGCCTGGTCTTGCCAGCACAGTCCTCAAAAATGTCGTCGTTGCCCAAAAGCCCATAGCATGTAGGAGCTCTGCTAGCAAGAGCAGGTTGCAGAATGTGCCTGCACAGTACAAAAAGTTTGTTGTGCCAGTGGCACATGGGGCCGCTCATTCTCTGTATCCTAATATAAGTATTTCTGTCAACAGTTTCTCACGGAGGAAGTGGGTGATTCACAAGTACATCTCATTTCAGGAAAGAAAAGATCTCACACGCTCAATACCCTGACTCAACTTCAGCTCACACTACTGAATAATAAAATCTAAATCCTGCCCTGGAAATTTGCTTACACATTAGATCATGCCACTTTTCTCATCTTGCAAAGAGGTTCGCGAAGAGGATCTTCCTAGCAACAGCTCCTTCTCATGGATCAGGCTATCTAGCAGGTCCTCCTGTCTGTAGTTGTGATAAACCTTCAGGAAAGCCAGAATGGTAATTCCCAGCCAAGTCAGCCAGGCAGCCCAGAGACCAAACTAGAGAAGAAAAGAAATGATAAAGAGGTCAGTACTGCACTGTAAAAACAGTCAACTGTCCAGGTGAATATCAAAATCTCAGCTGGACCAAAATCTATGAAGTCACACCAAGTCACACTCAGTGAAGTCCTGGCCCCACTGTTCCTCAACTCTGTCAAGTTATTCCTAGCTTAAAAGGAAAAACTCTTTATGCACTAGAAAAAAATGAAGAAAAAAATGCAGTAAGTACAATAATGAAAAAAAAGAAATTTGTATAATCCAGGTACATCCATTGAACTTCCCATATCTGACATTCTGGCTGGCCCAAAATTCTTGGGATTATTTCACTTTTGTTACTTTACAACTGCAATATGTTTTAAGACATTTTCCAAAACTTTCTTCCCAAGTCCTTCAGACGTCCCACTACCCCTGGAGAAGTATAAATTTTAAGGTATTTCTATTCAAAACATGGCTGAGAAAATCTTACCAATTCAACTGTTACACTGCAGGGTAACTGGTTCACATTAGCATGAACTCAGAGAGCCAGAGAAACCAACTCCAACCCATCCAAGTTCCTGGTGGCTCATTTATACCTGGCATGAGATACCTGGGCTTAAAGCCTCAGATGTGCAATAGGTTCCATCACTAACTTGTCAGTGTTTCTTGCTTGACTTCATAGAAATAATTACACTTTGATTTGTACAGGTAATTGAACATTGGCCTCCCCATCTCAGAGGATGCTCATTTGTAGTAAGGCTTTCTGGCAGAGATTCTATTCTAATTCTATGATGCCTTTAGCAAAGAAACATTAATTGAATCGCTGTATTTCAGTTTTGAAATACTGCATTTTTAATTAAAAAAAAATACAACAATTTAAACACTTCCAGACAGTAATGCAGCTGTTTACTCTAATAGCCAATTTAGATAAGCAAGGACTATTTTTTAAAGGGAGTTTATGTTCCTATATATCTTACGCACTTTGGAAATTCTCTTAAGTATTTCTGCCCATACTTACAATTATCTCAGTTCACCAGTAAAGAACATCTTTGAGTTATTCTACAAACCTTGGAAATAAGAGATATTAGTTTGGCTTTATATCACTATATCTAAAGAATTAGAAGCTTTGCATTAATTTCTTAAGCACCTCTTCGTTAATGAAATGTTATCTTAAAGACATTCAGATATCTGCTACTGCTGTGGTCTCAGCACATTTGATACACAAGAATCCACATGGATTTAGCCAAATTCAGTGAAACTCCAGGAGTCATTCCGATGTGTTGGAAGCATCTGAATGGAGGAAAGTGGACAGAGATGGGGTCTGTGTTTGTATCTGTGTGTTTGTACACACACATATAAATATGCCAAATATCCAAAGCTTTAATTAAGCTGCTTGTTCTTCCTTCTAGATTTTATCCAGAGCCCATATTTGTAATTCTTAAATTGTCAGCAATCTTGTTATCTTCATTCAGACCACTGCTTCTAAGCAAAGCCAACTGTAGGAAATTATTGCACTTATAAGGAAATTATTGCTTTAGCCAGTGTCTAGTCTATTCTTGGGTTCTTCTTTCTATTGTTTCAAATAAACTTATTTGCCTTCCATAGACAGACCCATTCTCATGCCTTCATCCAACTCTTTTTACCACACCCCAGATATCAGAAGATAAGGATTTTGTTCCCTGCTTGGTCCTTTCTTCAAAGAGTCACAATTAGGATTCACTTTGACACGACCAGGTTCACCTTTGAAGCCAAATGGTGTTTCCCTGGAGCTGTTGTGCCCCCCACGCTCCTCATACTTGGGTGTTTGAAGAACTCGGAGGCTGCACCTTGCAGGCTAGCTCTACATGCAGGTATGTCTGAGCTGAGTGTCTTGACGCCACTGCTGGCAGCAAAGACACAAAACTAGCTTGCGTCCAAGAGGCACAGTTACCTTCAAGAAGTGTTCCAGGTAAGCTAATGCCTCTTCCCATGCGGGACAACATAAGAAGCATGTGTATGGGTGCAGCCCTGTGCAGTGGGGGTTACTCTCCTTGTAGCCTTATTATGTGCTCACATGTACACATGTACAACTGCTCAAGTCCCAGTGTTCACTGACTTTGAGTGTTGACTTCAAGCTAACGTGTTCAGTAGAAAGGTCTGACAGCCTTAGAGGTCTAGTTCTCAAAGATTCATCAGAAAACAACCCTATCTAAATGAAAGTAATCTTTAATTATTTTCAATGGTCTGCTATTTATATGGGCTTAGGCGACCTCAGACAAACTCATGGAAGGCAAAGCTAATAGTCCCATGATCTGGTGCAAGTCAGACATTATTCTGAACAGCAGTGAAGAGCTCCAGGGACACCAGAGTGTGGCAATATTTGCAGAGGTCATCCTTTGGAGAAACAATAACTTTTCCATCATGAGTAACAAAATCAGTGGCAGAGTCGGGTTTTGACATGTCCACATTCAAAACTATCTATTTTGAATTTAAAATGCAAATGTGCCCATCACTGTCGTCCTGATTCAGCACTTGCTGAATTCAGTGGAAACGCTCCCATTGATTTCAGAGGATGGTAGTTCAGTTCCAGCAGTCCCAGATCAATAAGCAAATGGTAAATGAACTGGAATAGGTCCATGACCTAGTCTGACCTACCTGCGCAATAGCAAACTGGTCGTAGAAAGCAGAGTTTTCTAAGTTCAGTTCAAGATCTATATCCTGTAACTCTTCACAGCTACCAAAGGAAGGCATTTGGAGGGGAAAAAAGAAAATTATTTCAGAGATTCCAAATGGGCAAACCAAACATAAAATCAAGCAACATCTTAAGTGTGTTTCAAACAGTCACAATGTCATGTTCCATCAAAAGATATTTAAGCTATTACAGTAACGAGGTTGCTTGCCAATCTTCTCTAAAACTATGCTAAAAGAGTCATGTGATTACTTTCTTTAAAAAAAAAAGTAATTATGTAAGTGATAACACCAATCTTCCATAAGTGGAACTGTAATAATTATTATGAAAACAGTATACTTATACCCCTCTTCTCCCGCTACCCCCGAGCCTCCCACATATACGCATCTGGCATCACCCCAGGTTGGTTGCTTCACCCCTCAATGAAACAAAGTGTATGAGCCTCCATTACCTTTTGACTTCATCAGGAAAAGCCTCAGAAGAAGGGATTGTGTGGGTGTTTTTGTTTCGGATGCTCCAGCAAGGAGACGATACTCTGATGGTAAGATAGAGGCTGCCTACAGATTTTACAAATAACTTGGACTTTTACTGGTGTGAAAAAAATCCCAGGATTTTGAGGTTGTCTTTCTATCTCTTGGTTGATTTCTGCAGCCTCTTCTCTCTCCTTTTCAGTGCTGTCGGTCATCTTGGGTTCTTATCCGAATATTCGATTAGACGTTTTTTGTAATTGAATTTTTAACCGAATATTCGAATAATTCGATTAATCGTTGCAGCCCTAAACAGAACATGTACTATGGCATTTTACAACATATGACAAGGTGCAACATAAATGTATGCTTTCAGTAGTACGTTTATTCAATATCATATGACATAAAATGTCACCTTTTCCTCTCTCTTCATTGTTATTTCTTTGATAGGAAAAAATCTACCTCAACTTATCATGTTTCCTATAATAAGCATAAGCACTGTGGGATACAGTAGACCATTTTAGGAGCTGTACATTTTGTGCACTGTAAGAAGGTATCAAGCACCTGTACTTTGCACTTACAAAGTACTTTTCATTCTGCGGCTCTCAGGGCATCCACAGTGCTGCTATGAGGCCAGCATCTTCATACCAAATTTTGGATGACGGGGTGTTGTGGCACAGGCAGGATGAGTGACTTGGCCAGTGTCACACAGTGGGTTGGTGGCAGAGCCAGGACAGCAAGCCAGGAGCCTTGACTCCCAGTCCCCCGCCCTGCTCACAAGACCACACTCCCCCCATTCCTAGAGCATTTCCAAATCTAGCTCTCGTTTGGAAATAAAAATTTTTAAACTAATAGGTATCTTTTGCGTATGATCGTGATTCTTAAAGAGACCATGAAACGCCTTTGAAACGTTTTTCTTTGGGGAGTACTAAACGCAAAAAATAAAAAGTTTTATTTGCTTTTTTTGTTCCAGATGAAAAAAGTCTGGATTTCCACATTACAGACACCTTCTCCCCCTTGCTCACCTTGCGTGTAATAACTACAGTTTGTAATACCACTGTTCATTTGTGCATGTATGAAAAAAAAAAATGGAAGAAAATGTATTCTTCAATACTAACCTATTTGGCATGCTTCCTTTTTCAGTAATTGCATCACACCACATGTTAAATCCTACACTTACTATAGTGCTAGCAATAAATGTGATAAACACCACAAAGACGCTGATCAGCAGATTCAGGAAGGCATAAAAGAAAGAGCTGCAATAAAAGGGAAGAAAAATGTAACTCATAAACAGCTGAAACACAACATCAGCAGTCTCTTTAAGCAGCATACACTGGCCACAAAGATATCAGTTTCCATTTGAAACACATCTGTTTTAATTAAGAACACCTAATACATTGAAAAACTATGGATTATGATTTTGAGTCACATTATCTGCATTTGTGTTTTTGATTTTGACTTTTTTCACCATAAAAGGATGGGGCTTTAAATCATAAATACTAAGTGGTGATTGTTCGTATACAGCACGGCTTTCGTTAGCTGTAATGATGAAAATCACCATTGTTAAAATAAATGTCATTAGCTCAAATTATATAGTAACTGGAGCTAAAATTATTTCATGACTAAAGTGATAATTGGGACAAAAATTGCCTAGGAGAGGGAAACTAAAAATAAAACAACACAGTACTGATAGCTATAATCATTTTAAGCAATGTAGCACAAGGTACTGCCATCATAGGACACCAGTCTCAGTTTTATGGGCAATTTGCAGAGCAGGCCAGCTTCGCCTGGGACTTCTCTGACTTTGGTGTCAGTGTTAGTTCTGCCAGATGAATGTCAATTTACCTCAGCCCCATTAAGTCTGCCCAACCAGAGCCAGCCCTAGGCACGTGCTGTGTTTGGAGTGGTATGGGGTAGAATGCTTACAGAGGTGCCATAAGGCCAAGGAATTGTCCACTTGTCTTCTAACCTCACTGCTTACCTCTTCCACTTAGTTCTAGTTAGGGAAAACTTTCTAGTTCTTTTCTCATTCATCTGACCAGGTCCTTTGCTACCTGAAGCTGCTCCAGGCAGCACTTGGAATGTCTCATTATCTAAGAACTGGACCTCTACTCTAGGTTAGAGAAAGACCGGCAACTCCAGGAGACATGTCATCCTATTCGGGTTAGGTGGTAAGGATGAATATGACAAATTGCCCATCAGTGCAATTCTCATTATGCTGGGGATAGAAGGAGTCCAGTAATGCCAAAGAACAACAAAAAAAAAAAACAACAGTAGTTTCTCTTTTCTGATGGCTCATTAAATGAAAGACTGAGAGGTTTTTTGAGTCAGTGTTTGAATCTTGTTCTGGACTGGTCAATCCTAATTTGTACAGGTTATACACCCTGAGACATATGTAACCTTAGGAGGACTTCTTTAAAATGCAATGAGGAAACAATTACAAGTGGTGTTAGGATGTTTGTTCCTAGGTTGATGTGGCTTTAGAGGGGCTGTCTAGGTTCCCTCCAAAGTGACAGTCACCCCATTCCAACATTGATGGAAAAGAAGTGAAATAAACCACCTTCCAGAAGTGCCCTTAGACACTGTAGTGGGAGCTGGATCTCAGGGCACCTGACTTCTAGATGAACATTGAGTTGAATCCTATTCATGTCCTTTGGCTTCACAGGACCTGGTGGACTAGATCAGCTTACTTGCACAGAGTGGTGGGGTCACCATATAGGGAGCTTGTACGAGCACATCGTGGTTTTGCATGTTCGCTGTCCCTGCCCTGATTTCATATCTAGCCTGGATTTCATTTCAAGTGTCACCAAAGCCATACCCACTACGTGCACCAGTGCACGGTAAGCTGGCATGAGAGGCAGAAAAGACTTGACCTATCCACTGAATAATAACAGAGTTGACACCAGAATTAGTAACAGCTCTTGTAAAGGAACTGTTTGTTTGCTGGAGTATCCAGAGGATCATTGCCAGCCCAGGACTTCTAGTTCTCCCACTACTTCCTACCCTTCAGCACCAAAATCTGACCTTCCACTGACAAAGCAGGGCTGAGTGTTGCACTTGATTTGCACTGGGCGAGCAGTAACCATCACCGTGTGGCGGAGGCTCCTCAGGCCAGGGCACCCTGGTACACAACTCTGCTGGACAGAACTCTGCCTCACCTGTTTTTCTCCTTAGATCAGAACTTCCAGCTGCACATTCCAGATTGAGTGGATGCCCTGTAACAATGAATGCTTACACTCAAAGTAGAAGTCACTTTGCAGTCCTAGTAGTGAAGTATCTGAGTACCTTTCAGCTGAGCTGAACAGTCCCCGGCCCAGAGCGTGGCTGGCAGCCAGCACTTGCTTATCCCACTCCTACAGGCAACTCAAGCTCAGGCTGTCCTTGAGGCAAGGGGTGCTGAGACCTTTCTAAGAAAGACTTTTAGCAGTCCTAACTATCTCACAGCAACCATTCAAAGCCATTGCACATGAAGACTGGCCACCTTGCTAGGAGGCATAGGGTACTAACCCTGACTGCCTCAGGCCAACTTACTCTAGAGCTGGCCCAGCAGCAGTGACCCTGCTCAATAGGATCAGCAGTGATGTCGTTCTGGTTCTTCCTCATACTGTCTCTAATCAGAAATGACCATTATCATTTATGGCGAGGAGCTCGCATTTATCTCTCCATGCAAACAGACCTGGCTTCACACCCATTTGAAGTGTTAACAAATAGCTGTCTAAAATCAGAACAGCGTGTGTCCTGCCTCCTTTTCAGACAGACAGCGGCAGGTCTGGTACAGGACAGGCTTTCCTTCTTACTAGGGAACTGCTGGTTTCCAGCAGCTTCCCTCTCATCCTGTTTTACCCTTCTGTGATGCTTGATGGCTGTCTCATCCTGTCAACTTGCTCTGTCTTCGCTCCCCACCACCCCTCAGCCTTCTGCCTCCTTTCTTGCCTGGAACAATTGTGAACAGTGTTATACAACTGCTAACGTTCAGCCTAAAAGAGCCTGAAAGCACCTCCTAAAAGGATAATTTTCAGGGGCCTGCCCTTTTTCTAAACTAAGTAGCCAAGTTTGGGAACAGGCCAAACATCTGGTCAAAATTTCGCTATTACAAGGGGTCTACTGCTGGTTTCTTCCAAAAATTAGCTAGTTCTGAACTGCAAAACTGAAAATAAGCATCTAGATTCAACTAATTCTCTATAGGTATCCGATCACCGGAGAAAGCTGAATTCAAGTGTATCAAATACACAGTCATACTTAAACTTGTAAGGTAAGTTCTAATATGGAAATAAGTTTCTAGTCTATACTTACTACAGCATGGTTTAGTATTAGACAGCTTGAGAGGGGCCAAAAAGAGCCTGAGAGACAACACTGCCCAATATTAACAACATCAGGGTGTTGTACAAGCCCAAACGTGCATAACAGCCACTGACCCAAGAAACCTCCAGTCCAAATAGATCTGGAAATGAGTGATTTACCCTTGGCATGGTCCCTAAACATGGGAAAATGGCTTTCCTAGTCTAACCAGCCACCAGTGCGTGCTCCTGCATTCCCACCTCTCTGCAGCTGGATGCTTTCAGGGCCCTGGCACCGTAACACCCACAGGCTGGGTTAACTGTGCCAGGGGCTGTACCTAAGGTGGCAGGACAGGCCACCGGAGACCCAAGCAGAGCACAACGTTCCCGAGCTGCTACCTGGACCACCAAGCCTCTCACTGTTCCTGCTGGGCTCTGATGCCCCTCTGTTTGTCTGATCACAGTCACCAGCTGCCAGTGCAGCCCTGCGGCTGCTGCAGGGAGGGCTCAGTGCTGCTCTCGTGTCGTAACCAAGCAATAGTTGTTCTCCGTAATAGTTGCCATGTCCACCACCAAAAGCGGGATAAAAATAGAGGGGGACCACCAACCTCTCCCTTCTGCTTCCTCCCACACACAACTGTGTTGTTGCAAGGTTTTTGGCATACCTGGCATACATCTGGGGAAGGCCCCCCCCTTTGCAGGGACATGTAGTGGGACCATGGTCAGGAGGTATCTGTGAGCCCCAGCCTCCAGCATCGCCCCATGGTCCCCAGCACCCTCCATACCCACCACAGCAAAGATGTGGCCAGATGCTGCTCCCAGACTGCCAAAGGGCAGCAGCTGCATCACAGCAAATCTGGTCCCCCACCCCAAACCCCTGCAGGGGAGCATCCTCCAGAGAGGGCCCTGGACACAGGTAGGGGTTGTATGTGGTGTGTGTGCAGACAGACACAGGCAACACGCCACCTCACCCCAAAGCCCTCTAGGGAGCAGGATGGTCTGGATGGTGCAAAGCCCAGTGCTTCACCCCCAGGCTACTCCCACTTGCCCCAGCCTGCAGGAGGGATGGGCACCCAATGCCCTCCCCAGGGGTACTTACTCCTCGTGCCCTTTGCAGAGGAAGAAGAGGGTCCTCCAGGCCTGCACTGTGGCCAGCAGCAGGGAGAGGAGCCCGGTGAAGATGCTGAAGCGGCAAGCAGCCTCGGGCCCCCACTCCTGCACGGTGAAGCGCTGCCTCTCCACCGTCAGGTTGGCGTTGAGCCACATGCCCTCGGTGAAGAGCAGGCACCGGCCGTGGAAATCGTTGCCATTCTCGGAGAGTGGCACCACCACGATGAAGCTGAAGAGGAAGGCCAGGAAGTAGCAGATGCACTGAGCGAAGAGGAAATTGCTGAGCGCCATGTCCGCGGCTCTGTGCAGGCAGAGGGAGGGAGGGAGGGAGGGATGCAGGAGGGAGGGATGCAGGAGGGAGGGATGCTGGCGGCAGGGATGCAGGAGGGAGGGATGCAGAAGGGAGGGATGCGGGGCGGGAGGTGCGGGAGGATGGAGGGATGAAGGGAGGAAGCCTGCAGCAGCAGGGGGTGGGGAGGGAGGATGCGCAGTGCAATGCAATGCAACGCAATGCCTCCTCCGGACACGGCTGCTGCCTCTCCCGCGGCCCGAGCCGCCCCCACCGACGGCTTCAGGCCTTGGGGGGGGAGGGAGGGTAAGGTCTGGTGCAGGGGATCCCTCTTCTTCGGGAGAATCCGGCAGCTGATACACACTGGTGCCCAGGGGGTTAAATCAGTCCGTGCTTCCCCAGCAGGGCTGGGTACCACCGGGCTCTCAGTGGGGTATCCCCCTAATGACATAGGACACTGATGTCACCCATGTTGGTGACTGTGACACGCCCCCCTCCACCGCAAAAAAAAAAAAAACAACCCCAAACCAGCTTCATCCTGGCTGCTGGATCCCAGAAAGATTTGGCCCCATATTCTAGAAATCTTGCCACCAACCTCAGATGGTGGCAATGAGGCACAGGGTGCACAGCCACCCTGGGATCTGCAAACTGAGTGGGTTTGTTCCTAGTCCAGCTGGTCGCTCCCCCACAAGATATTGCAAGTGGCATCAAGGTCTAACCAGAAGTGGAATAACTTTTATTGAGCCTTGAGGCCAGGTTTGGGATCATCTGCACTGTCCCCTGGCTGGCAGACAGGGTAGGGGTGAAACAAAATATCCCTGAGCTCCAGCTGGACGCTGGGCTGAGAGCAATGGCATGTGCATGGCAGGGACAGTCACCGCTCACTCAATTCCCAGGGGTGGGTATCCGCCTGCTCTGCACCACCAGAGACCAGTGCCTGCCCCACACCACTCTTGGAAAGACATCAGAGCATCTCCTCAGCTTTAGGGCTCAAAACTGTATGGCCAGGATGCAAGAAAGCAACAGGCACTAGAAAGAGGGGTGCAACTTGTGCTCACCCACTTGTACTACTGCCTTGTGAAATCTCCGTTCTCCCCCGGCACACAAATTCAAACTAAACTGACCCCAAATTAGAGCTTCCCCTCAACCCCAATTTCATTTTTCCATCTAAACATGAATCCTCTTTCCAACACGAGACACTACAGTTCATCTCCAGTTCCAGGTAAAGTCATTTCCTAATCCAATTTCCTAGCCATATCCAGTCTGAGATCAACTGCAAATCTCAGGTGACTTCTTAATCCCAGGGTTGTTTCTGCTCATTTTAGGCACTGTGCTACTTCCCGTGTAGTGTTTAGAGGAGCAGATGAGGGACCGGGACCCCAAATATGCTGCACATGGGATTTCAGGCTTGTGTTTCCATCGGACAGCAAAACAATTATTTTTTTATGCTGTTAAGAGGTTACAGATACAGTCCTGAGGCAGGCGCTGGGGAGATTCTCAGAGAAGACATTCATTCAGCTTCATTGTAAATCATTTGTAATGCATATTATCTTGAAATCTTGCTCTATTGTTACAGGGAAAATATTTTTTGTGCAGATCCTGCTTCTTGAATAAAAACTTTTGTCAGTATACATGCAACGTGTCAGGCCATTTTTCTGATCCGTACCCAACTCTGATCAACAAAAATTGTATTTCAATTTTGCAAGATGAATTATCGAGCACTGGTCTGACCCTGTGGGGACAGATGTGCACTCCTAACAGAAAAGATTTCGCTGATACTTCAGTCTGGTAGTAAGGAGGAAAGTTTATTGCTCTTAACCTTGCTCCCAATAAGTACTGGGTTCCCAAAGGGTTTTGTCCTTTATCTGGAAGGAAATCAGACCTGGATTGAGCTGGAAAACTCTTTTCTTTGAAAACTGACACATCAGATTTGCCAGCTAATGTTTTCTGAAGTTAACTTGGGAGGTCAACAGCAACATAAAAGCTCAGTTATAGCTTACACTGGAGACCACAGAAGGGGCCAGGAGATGCCAAGGGCACTTTGCCTCGGGCAAGCCCAACGTTCAGATCTTACCACCAGCAACCACAGGGCTCAGCTGCAGGAGGGTTATCGCAGAGGTGAAACATGAGGGTCACTTGTAGAGCATATAAAGTTGCCTTTGCTGATGAACAAACTCAAGCGAACATTTATTGGAGAGCTTCAGAAAATACAGTTAGGCATCGGCAAATGTTAACCGACATGTAAAAAAGCTGCACTTAGGAGGCTGACAGCTACGGAACCGCAGTACTTGGTTGGATTGAGCGACCACACATGGGCATGTGCAAAGAGGTGGGAATCAAACCTGTCAGCCACCACTCATTTGGCAGCTGCCTGGATTTCTCATACTCTTCTCTCATGTGTATCCTACCCAAAAAAATTACACTAGGCAAGAACTTAGTGTCTGAAATATACAGCCAGTTTAGTGCAATAAATTTGATGATATTTTACAAAGAAAACTTAAATAGGCTTGGTTTCCTTAAAATGGTGCAAATGGGGGAGAAAGGCACAAGGCAAGGTGATTGAATGATTATTCATTCTTTCTCATATCACAGGGAACCAAATATACAGATCAGGCAGAAATTTTAAAACAGAAGAAAAGCTGCACATGTTTCATACAGCACATAATTGACACCGCAGAGGCCAAAAATAAATACCCATTCAAAAAGAGACTAGAGAAACTAATGGGAAAAAAGCGCATCAAGGGCTGCTAAACACGGAGCTGGGGAAGTAACCTTTAACTCAGGAAGTCCCTGAATGGCAGGTTGCTGGGAAGGTAGAGCCACAAAGCGATCATTCTGCATTTGCCAGAATCCTCCACTCTTCCCCAAACCGACCATCTGCTACTGGCTGTCGTTGGAGGTGGAATCCCAGGTGAGATGGTCCTTCGGTCTGACCCACTCTGGCCATTTCAGGTTCTCATTATAACAGCTGACAGTACTAGCCTGCTGTCTCAGCTTTGTCATTCAAGTAGGGACAGCTGTTCCTCCAAAGCATCCCCCCATGCCTTGGCTTCTGTAAATGCCTTTAGGAGGTGGTTACCACTGGAGAAGATGTGTGGTCAGTATTTGGTCCTGTTTGTACTATGGAGGAAGCCAGTGGGGTAGTGCTTGCCGTTGCCCAGGAGAGAAAGGAGATGGATGTGTGATGAGAAGAGGCTGCACATTCCCCCAGCTCTGGTGATGCCAGCACAGGGAGCACAGTACAGCTGTCTTCCTATTGCAGCCCCACCATGACAAACAGCTTCTTGAACGCAACATCCCAAACCTCCTGCCTGCAGCTCAGAGGGCGCTTGTCCACTCCAGGGCACCCACCTGGACTTTCTGTGCAGGAATTGAACTCCCATCTCCTGTAGGCAAGAAATCCCAAGGGGACTGAGATGGGATTGAAGATGGCTTGCTCAGCATCAGGGAAGGTGGTATCTAAAGTTTGTAAACTCTATTTGTCTGAAAAAAGAAGTCACAAAAATAAAACAAGCTGCAGGATCAACTGCCACTGCACCTCAGTGATAAGCAGAAAAACAGCCTGGATAAATCAAGATCGGATGTACTGTGTTTGCCTGTATTCCCTTCAGCCCCATATCTCCTTCTATTCACCTGGCTAATCCTCCGTAGATCAAGTAACACTGTATGAGTTGGACTGATGTGGAATGACTGATGGGGTCTGTGGTGTTGGCTGTGCTGCTCCACGATCCCTCTAAAGCCATTAATTATGCCATCTGACATGAGCAGTGCTCTCAAGTTGATATTTGTGAGGTAAGTGATGAATTTCCTCTCCTCTTGATAGCTCATTAGGACATGTTTTATTATGGGAAAATTTGCTGAGGAACTAATTATTCAGGCAAAAACATTTTTGTGAGCAACTTTATTTATTTATACATTTCTTTCACCTTGGATATATCATTTCTGTGGTCCAAGAAAAATAATGGCTGCATGTCTAGAAGGTAGCTACCATCTTGATACCACCAATGCGCTGTGTATTTCTGCAGAGGAGGCACGGAGTCACGGTGGTATCGCTGCAGAAGGATGCCCAGGGAGTAATATGTCTGTATTCTAGGCAGAGAAAACCAGTCCAAATGGCTGCTTTTGAGCCAGCCCTTCGGTCACCCAAAGGCAACTTCTCCCTGATTTACTTGAGCTCAAACGGCTGCCTCAGCCCATTTTATCAAATGGTTTAGCAAACGCAGTTTGCCCATTTAACGCCGCAAACCAGCTCCAGGCTCTGCAGTCTATTTTATTCAGACTCTCTGGTCTGTGTTATTATTATATTAATCCTTTATTATTATTCCACAAGTCGACCTATGGTATTTACCCTCTGAAACTAATAGAAAGGATCCAGGCATCTCGCGTATCATCTTATGGTAGCTACTGCAAGCACCACTTTTTGGGAGAGGCTTCTCATGGTAATCACTAACTTTAAGAAGGTGCCTGCCACTAGTTCAGAGGGACTATAGACAAAGTACCTAACTGTCAGCCACCTGTCACATCTGCATTTCTTCACAGCTACTACTGTGTCATGAATCTCTCAGGGCATCTCATCTGGGAACATCTTGACATTTTGCCTATTTTTTTTTATTTTTTTATTTGTACAAGTATTTTTATTTTTTTTTAAAGTATCTCCATTCTGCTAGGAAAGCTGTCTTGTCTGTGAGGTGCTTATGGGCAGAGAAGATGCCATGCTGACAGACATTAATGGAGCAGCTATCGGGAAGCAACTGAATGTCGTTAATGTGTCCAGATACAATAACCTCTGCATTTTGACACCCAAAGAAAAACAAACAGATTCAAACCTATTCACACTCTGAACTGAACAAGGCCAGGCTTTATCTAAAATATAATATCTTTTTTAGAAAAAAGGATGCTTGAGCTTTTCAGAGCATCATTAACCCTAAGCTCTGAGCGAGTAGTGCATGTCAGACTCCATACAACACCTTACAGCCTGTGAGAGCTATAACAGCTAGCAGGGGCATGGACCCAAAATGGCACATTATTTGTTCACCTGCCTCTCCTGTCCTCTTTCAAGGAGATAGAGGTAATGACAAGGGTAGGACAAACTCTAGCAAGGCTCTGATCTCAGGTTCCGCACAGGTGAAGAGTGCATCGAAGAAACAAGCTTCAGGAGCAAATGGATGTTTTCTTCTGGCACCAAAAAGATGTTCAAAAAGCATGGGAGAGTTGGAGACTACTTAAAAGAAAAAAAGGAATGAAAGGGAGGGGGGAAAAGGTGACAGAAGAGAGATCAGCGAATTAGGAACCCACGGATTCCAAGCAATCAAAACCGAGCCTGCGGATAAATGTAAGTCTGCCCTGCTTTAGATTAAATGGGGTCATTACATATTACATCAATATCTTACATCCGCAGCTTAACCTGTGGCTACCAAAGACTGCAATATTGCCAGATCCAGAAGTCAAGCAGTGACCGAGGTCTTGTGCTTCGAAACAGCACTGAATCTGCTCAAAACTCTGCACTTCAGAACCTGTGCTTTCTGTACTGACAGACATTCAGCATCCAAAAGCCTTTGTGTGCATATAACAAAGTTTGCTGCAGCATTGTGCTCTATTTTGACTGCTTTTTTCTGCCTGGACAATTACTGGGAGCCACTATTTCCCTTGATAAAATGGCTATCCTGTGCCTCTTTCGAATGCCCTTGCCTGCTCTGTAGCAGGAGAGGCACGGAGCAGAACCTGTGGCCTCACCAACCATACAGCAGCAAAGTCCCTTGTGCTGCCCGCGTCCCCTTCTCTGTTTCTACCTCTTGCAAAAAGATGTGTTTAACACGGGTGATCATTGTGATATGAAGAAATCTAGCAGCAGTTTTGGGGAAGACCTCTGTACTGTTTTATCCTCAGGACAAAACTGACTCTACTGGTGATTGACACTTTGCAGAAGTGAGTCTGGTGCCCAGAGCCTGGTGTAGGGGGTGCCCAGCACTCGCAGCGCTGCCGCTCAAACTCTGAGCCTTCTGAAAATCACGCTCAGGTTTTTTTCCCAAAGATCAGTCAAATGTTTCCCAGCCCTAATATGGCTTTGAAAAAGAACTTCAGCTTTTGCTTTTTTTTTTTCTTTTTTCATTTTCTTTGTAAAACCATTTTTATGTGCAGCCACTAACTAATTTGTATCTTGAGATCCAGTCATTTCCCTGGGAAATTCTCAAGAACAGTAATCAATGATCCACCACAAAGACAGCTGAAAAGAAGCAAAAAAAAAAAAGCCTCTGTAAACCACATCATACTTTTAAATGAGTTATCATTGTGATTGAAAAGGTTTTAGGTTGCAGGGGGAGATGTATCACAGAGTATCTCTGCTGTTCATTCTAATTAAACACAAGTTGAATCACATTTTAGAAAAAAAAAGCATCTCAAACCCTTATCCAAGTAACTGGGTGCTACAAATCAGCATATCTCAATTAGTTCCAATGCTGCTGCGCTACTTTAAACGAAAGGAGGTTCTGACCCACCTGTCTTCACCAGTTTCTGTTCCGCGCATATAGACATATATACTAAAAGCAGCTAATGGGTAGCATGCCAATTAATAGCATGCAGTTGCTTTATGTGTGACATATTGTACCATGCATTGATTTTTAATCTGCTCAAACTAGCATTTGTCATGCAGGGTGAAAGTCTGATGTGAGAAATAGCCTCTTCATTTTCCCTGACAACCATTAACACTGAGCCAGTCTTCACTGCTCGTGCCGCAGGCAACTGCTCCTGCCAAAAATAAATGCAAAGACTGAGGAGAAAGATGGTTTGCAAAATTAAACTCTCTCTCAAAAGTGAATAAATCAGGACAGAGAGGCACATCCTTAATTCCTGGAGACAGGAGGAACTTCACGGTGACTGTTTACCTCTGATGCGGCAGTGAGCAAAAAAGAACCCAAAACATTACGACAGGATTTTGCTACTGCCTGTGGATGGGACAATGTAGCTGTAATGGGGGAAAGTGAATTTAATCTGCTTCTGGATACGTGGATTAAGGGTAAAGTACAAGGGTCTGGTGGCTTCTCCACCACATAATTCATGTCACAGCCCACACTCAGCATCCTAAAGACTGTCAACCTGAGTAAAGTCCCTCCACCAAAATGCACGTCAGGCAGCTAGCTGTAAAGCTGAGAACCAGCCCCATGAAGCACAAGACACAAAGATGTAGAGGGAAATGAGATGACTATCGCCCTCAAATAGCTCTGAAGTGTATCGTGGCCTCATTAGTCACATTGCTCATATGTGAGACGGAGAGAAATTTTCCTCAGCTCAGCTCCTCAGCTGAAGGCTCTGGTACTAACCTAATTACAGCCAGCAGGAGGTCTGACCTGGTACATCATCTCTTGAGGCTACTGAGAAAGAAGTGGAAATAAATAAAATTTTTTAAAAAAAGAACCCCACATCATCATATTCCTGGCTTGCTGCAGTTTTCAACTCAGCAGATGAAACCGCATAAAACCAGGTGGTTTTGCAGAGCTCCGTTTCCATATTTCAGTCCAAGGCAAAAGTGCCTACCAGCTAACACATGCTGGCTGGCCCCAGCTTATCCCGTGCATGGATGTCAGGTATGCATCAGTTGCTCTCACTGGATTTAGTTATTGGTAATCAACAGAAAATTGGATAGACCTATTTGGTTTCGAAAACAATAAACCCACGGGCTTTCTGAAGGTCAGAGGACTCCCAAATGTTTCATGTCGTTATTGCTCTCTTATCATTAGCCTCTCTTGTAATGTCACGAGGTGTTTGCAAAACGTAGTCCCTCTGAGGCTTTAGAAACATAAAAGGTTCACCTATTTATTTCCCTTCTCATTAGGGTGTTATTTGTTTGTAACTTGCAGGGATCAGTTATAAAATGATGTGGTGGACTTTGTATTTAAAGGGCTGTACAGGGAGGATAACACCCACTGCTTGGGTAAATCCTGAGGTCCCCAGAAGTTACTGCGTAGCTGAGATGCAGCTGTATTATGCAGCATCATTGCCAAAGGCCTCAAAGGTTCTGAAGGGTGCAATCAAAAAAAAAAAAAAAAGAATAAAAAAAGAGTAGATAACAGTAGAGTAAAATAATGATTAGCAAATCAGAGATTCACATGTGAGCTCAAAATTAACTACTTTGTAGGTTCAAAGAGAGGTCCCACCTTGAGTCAGGGACACATGCATTTTACATTGATCAAAGCAGAGCTTTGAATACTTGACGTGGGAGATGAAATATAGATCTGTGATTTGCAAAGTAAAAAGACAACAACAACAATAATGAGACATCAAAATAGATCTGAATGTCACACTCCTGGGTGCAACCATAGTGATACCTTATCTTGTGGCAGAGATGAAAAGACAGGGAACACAAGCTCATTACTGTAACAATTACTTTAATAAGCATGTAAAAAGGGGATTTGGTGGGGGTTTTGCTGTTGCTTGTCATATTTGGTATTCATTTTCCTTGTGATTGATACAACAATTGACAAATAATGCCTTTCACTAAAATGCACAGTATGAGCAAGATTTTCAGAGATGCCTTGGGATGTTTGAACGTCCCACTAACACTGTCTCTACACAGACAGTAACAGACAGTCACTTTTGACTCTGTCTGTACTCTGAGCTTGCCATAACTAGGACAAATTCAGCCAATATGTTCATTTGAGAGCCTCCTGCTAAGAGATGCGGGACCTGCTAGCCAGGACACGTTGTCACCTGGCTTGCAGAGCAGAGACAGTCTGTGTCCAGCCTGTTTCGCAGGGGAATTCCTGTCTGCCTGCATCCTTGTCTGCTGCTGTATCTTAATGCCTACTCCTCTTCAGAATGGGCAACCAAACAATCTCCAAAAACAATCCCTTCCAGAAAACACAGATTGAGAATGGAAAAAATGCAACACTCCAACAATCAATAATCTTGACCAAAAGATTTCTCTCTGCTCCTTCAGTAGCTACCAACCACAGCACAACCCAACTTCTGTGGGATGTCCGATCCCTACCTCTCCCCAGATGCACATGCCACGGTTGAAATGACAAAATAGTGAAGGAAATGCAACAACCATTAGCGATGGCACTGAAGGAGATGTAAAAAATTCACTTAACACCTGTTTCTCCTGCTGCAAAGGCCAGAAATGTCCATTGCCTGTAGCTGGGTGAACTCATGGGGCTATTTTTTTCCTGACCAACTCCCATGTATATTCTTGTTGTTTAAGAAAATGCTCTCTACCCCCAATAAGTATAAAATTTGTCTCTTAATTAGGAAGTTTTTGCATTCTGAAAAATGCTATATAAATGTGAAATATTTTTATTAACATTTAATGGAGAATTGAGTGCTATATTGACACTAGAAAATGGACTGTATTATTTTTATACTGCGATATGCAAATATACTCATTGTTATTGCAGATCAGGAGACTGAATTTGCTAATGTTTTTTAATAATGTTTATTATATTTCTCTGGCAAATATACCCATTAAAATACCACTTAAAGAGCATGAAGACTGCAGACATCTCAAATTAATTCTGATTTTTTTTTAAAAAGCAAGTTTTAAAAATTCAAATCTGCATTTTTCTGGTTTTACAAATAGCCCACCAAATCAATATTTCAGGAGAGTGAATCAATATTTCAGTACACTGTGATATAAAGTAAAAAAAATTGGTCTATTAACATCTTTTTATTAGAGTGTCAATTGCAGTGCACAAAATTTGCACATATGGGTAAAGAAATTGTTTCCTGAAAATGTGCAAATTGCTACTTCACTGAATGTAAATGAAGTGCTAATTGCTCTTTGCAAACAATATTTATGCAAATTATGCCCTACTATTACATAGCAGCATGGAGTTTACATTTACATTTGTCACATTTTTTTCTCCATCCATTTGACAGTGCCTGGACATCAGGACTTGGGCTATTACTCACTTTCTCTTCAAGACATTTTATGGAGATGTGAAAGGGTGAAGAATGGGAAAGGACCCGCAGACAGTAATATATCATGACCTAGAGGGGCAGAAGACCTAAATCTGTTCTGTTATTCTGGTTCATCATTCACTAAGCAAAGTATTTGCAATAAATGATTTATATAAAATTTGCCTTTTATTCTGCTTGTCTTTTGACCTATGATATGGTGAGAAATTCTCTAGAAAAGCCATTTTCAAAAACCCTCTGGTCTCCAAAATATGCAGAAAATAACTTAAAGATGTAGACACCATCAGACCAAATACTGAATTCAATTGGATATGTTTGGACTTTGGGGTTTTGGGGTTTTTTTACTGATGTTAACCTAGTTTTAAGAGTTTTTTTCTTTCTTTTTTTTTTTTTTCCATTAATATGTCATTAACAGGGAGAAGTCAACACACCTTATCCAGAATTTCTCAGTCAAGAAGAGCCTTTAATTACTTAAACAATATCACTTCGGTAATATTCATGAACATGGACTGGAAATTTTCATCCTGAAACCTTGAAAATTCCCAGTACGCTTATCAATACTGTATTTCCTGAGATGAAATCTTTGATGTTATTAGTTTTCCCACCAACTTCAGTGGCATTCAGATTAGCCTGTCATAGTTTGGTTTCCTAAAATATAAAACATGTCTTTTTTCTTTTACAGTGTTTTTTATTGGCTACCAGAACTTCAAGATCTCAAGGCTTCAAACTCTGCTGGCAACTTGCTCCCAAAAAACAGAAGACAAAAATTCAGTGGAAGGGGTTGGTTTTACTTCTTTCCAGGTTGAACGGATGGGACACATCACCATACCACTGAGGAGTCGGACACAATGCAATTTTAAAATAAATATTACTGGACAAAGGGAACAAGCATGCCTGGATGAGCTGGCCAGGACTCTCAGAAACAATAAGGATCAGCTTTTATTGCTCTTCAGAAGTGGGTGAGCTGCCTTTCCCTGCCACTGCCTGGTGGCCTGGGTTACCCTTTCTGGCTCCACTGCTATTCCTGGTTCTGAGAGCTGCCATATCACTTATGCCAACAGGATAAAATGTCAAATCCTTCTTTATTTTGTAGTACTGAGAGGTCATGCTGCATCTCGTGGCCATAGGGTTCACGCCAGCCCAGCCAGCCTTTGGGGAGCCCTTTCCCAGCAATGGCTTTTCAGCGAGATTCACATTTCTGTGCCAAGGGCAGGGCAAAGCAGTAGCACATCATGAGACCCTGTCTCACAGGACAGAAGGAAAAAAGAAACAGAAAAAAACCAATGCAAAATCCCAAAGCCAGCCTTGAGTCTGCTTTTAGTTTTGGAAGAATTCTTCGAAACAGAGAGGATGTGTCGGGCACAACCCAACATAAGTGGTGGAGCTCCAGACTTGGAGCAGGGAGGAGAATAAAGGCAAGTGGGGTGCAGCAGTGCGTGGGGGCATGGCTGTGCAATGACCAAAGGGCAGAGTACAACTATTTCTAATCCCAGGGAAAAGGCACAATACGCCCTCAGCAGATGTGAAGATAAGCACCTGACTGAAGAGAAAAGCACACAAGCAAGGTACACCAGTTCACCAAAACAGATTGTGCTGGTGGGAGCTCTCACAGCTTTTCATTTTGGAGCACCTCTGAAGGTTTCTCGCTTTGAAAAGCTCTCCCTCCGTGAGCGCTTTCACACCCAGTCACTTCTTTCTCTCAGGAGAGATGGGAAACAGCAATCTTCTTTCTTTTTCACAGAGCTTTCCAGGATGGGATACTTGAACTTCCCTAACTATCGGGAAATATTTCGATTATTTCTTTTTCGATATTGCTGGTAGATGGAGTCTGTGAAATACAGCTCTCATAAGAGAAGCATGAATCCCCTTCCTTCAGTCTTAGGGATTGCTTCTCTATCTCCAGGACTATCCAGTCCTTGGGTACTTTCCAAGGAAATTCTCAAACATCCCTCCAATTCAGTTCTAGCTCAGCAATTGGAATTTCTTAAGGCTCAGAATCATAACTGAGATCCTCTGGCTCAGGAAGTTACCTCACCCTGCTGAGCTGCAGCAGCTGCTTCTGTCTTAATTCAAATACCCTAAAATGTTTTAATTCGAACTTTCTTGAGAGAGCTTTAAGTTAATGTGCTTTATGCAAACCAAGTCTCCTTTCTTCTTCCCAGCACCCTGTTTTCCAACACTGAACACAAACTGCTGCACTTTTATCTGCATTTGAGATCACAGGTAGATGCCTGCCTCTTTAGCACTAGCTTGACTTCAATTTTCCGTAGCTGCCTCCAGCAAAACCAATCTGCACAGGTTCTTCATAGTGACAAAGTATAAACAGAATTCCTTGCATCTCATCAAACATATCTTCCATGAATATGAAAAAAGGAGTTAAAATGCTGCAGTTTAACTCACACTTGGAAGGAGCTTGGCAGCCCCCAAAGAGTTTTCCAATTCCTGTTTCTTTAACTTTCTCCAAAGATCCTGCCCTGCTGCTGGAGGTGGGTCCCCTGGTAACGCATTCTACCTTCAGTGAGTCAGACTATGTTTATGATCACATTTTTAATTACTCCAGAGAACATATGTTAATGCTCATTCATCTTCCAATCGAGGAACATTGTGAAAGTCGGGAGCCATATGGCTTCCATCTACAAAGAGAAAAAAGGTGTGTCAAATTGCCCACTCTGTTAGTTCCCAACAAGAATAAATTTACATCCGTGGCCAGGCACAGCTTTAGTGCCAGCAAGACAAGGGCTGGGACATGCAGCCAGCACAGCGTGGGCATCCCTTCGAGCTGCGCAGCTCTCCAAGCGCACATCAGAGCTGCAGGGCACCACAAGCCCGGTCCGCAACTCCTGGCGTAGCAAGCACAGCCTTGTCTGCCTGTAGGACCCTTTTCGATAAATGCTTCAATTCGAGCATGTCATGTGTCAAATGCTCATCAGCTGCTTAAGCGCTCTGTATAATCAGGGACAGCAATAGCCTCTTTTCTGCATAGGTATGTCCTCTTTGGGTCAGGAAAGCCTTTGGGTTTAAAGTCCTCAGGTTTAAAGCTGTGCTTAGAGGCTTCAGAGTTCGTTTCCTCTACTCCCCATACCTAAAAGAGACTTGTCAGGGACAGTAACAGCAACATCAGACTTTGACATTTGTCAGTCCAGGTGCCCTGAAGTGCACATCTTGTCTACAAAGGCAAGATCAACGCCTTCTCAACAGATGACTAATATTGATGCAATATTACATCAAGTGACAGTGAGGTAATACTACATGTAATCACATCCCCATCCCTTGCATTTTAAAATTGTTTTACTCTTGTTTTTCTTCTGCTGTTGAGGAAGACACAACACAAAGAGCAATGTGGTTTCAGCTCTTCCTCAGGCACCCAGGACAGAAGTGCTGGCAGGACTCCTACCGAGGGTTGACCACTTACAGATAAAGCGGTTGTAGAGGTGTCACCAAGGGCACACTTTGATCTTCAGGTTTTTATTACTGGTGATGATATGTGAGAAGACAAGGATGTTGTTTGCTCTCAGACTTGAAATTGAATTTCTAGTGCTGGCAGTTAGGGAGGAAAAAAACGCAGACATATCCTTGGGAACACATGGTATCTCATATGGCAACCAGGGGAATACAAAGGAATATTGCTATTTTTAAAGCGGATTTTCTGAGTACAATTGCAGTTTAACATATACGTATAAATAGCAATCCCTAGAGCCTGCTAATGCCAGTCTCCTCCTGAACCAACAGCTTCCAAATAGTTCTGGTAGAAGGCATCAGATTCCCTAATACCTCTCACAGTGGCGTAAAACCAGTCCCACACTCACAGACACAGACACACACCCTGATGTCAAAGGAGCTGTTTGGGATTTGCACCGCAGTCACTGAGAACAAGGTTTGACCCACAGTGCCCAAGTGCGAGGGAAATACATGTTTCCCAGAGACATGAATATTTTATTATCCCATGACAAGGCCTCTGCTGTCATCACCCAGGAGCAGGGGGGATGCTGCCAGCTCCGCTCACAGAGCTGGCTGTCGGTCTCCCAGCATATGCCAGCTCTCAGCATCATCACCCCGCTGCTGCAAACCTCCAGTACAGAGACAGGAAAGGTCTCAGAGATGAGGGACCATAAAACAGGTCCACGCCAGAGGATATTTGATGGTGCGTCGCAATTAGGATTCCTTAATTCGCTCCCTCTTTGCTCTCTGAGGGCCAGTTGGGCAAGGTGGTCTCCCTCGCCTGAATTGCCATCTGCTCCCTCCAGTGCAACAGAAGAGCAACTTCAGACTGAAGCAGCCTCGTGTTCTGTCTTGTTTTGTAAAAGTGCTTCAAGAGAAATCAAGAGCAGGAACTAGTTATACCAAAGCAGTCCCCTAGTGACCCAGGCATTGCAAGGGAGGTGCTCGATGCCCAGACAGCAGTGGGATTACCTACTCCACAGAGGAGCCAGTGTTCAGTGCCAGGGGGTAATTAAGCAGGGAGGAATGGGATTCCTGAAAGCTGAGCACCATAAGTGAGAAGCTGTCTGAGTGAATGAAAAGAAAACACCCCGCGTTTCATTGCTGTTGTGTTAATTCCTGACCACTGGGAGATGAATTATCTGGTGGGGTAAAAGCCTCTGGTCTCCTTGATTGGGTTTGTGCTTAATGGATAGCGTGGGTGCTGCAGAGGTTGTTTGCATGGCCTTTCTTTCCCCTGTCAGGCTGCAATTGTATTGCTTTGTTTGACTTTGCAACAGAAGTATTCAACAAAAATGTGTTGCGAGGAGTGCTGCTTTGCTGATGTGACTCAGGGTCTTCAATCTAGTGATAACTTCTCCAGTGCAGGATATAATTTGGAGGCCAACCCTGTCAAAACCCAGCATGCAAAATTCTGAGACATTGTGTGATTAATATAATTTATTCAAATGACAAATTAGACTGCAGGGTTTTATTTATTCCAATAAAGTCTGCCTGTTTTCTCCATTTCCATTTCTAGGCTGTAATCCTGGAGATATTTTAAAACAAATATATAACCTATTCATCACTGTTCACAAACATCCATGAAAAGCCGAAGTTAGCCTTGGTTTTAGTCCTAGAGAAAATGTACAAATGACACATTTCCAAAGGAAGGTGCAGCTTTAATTCGCCTCAACTTCTGACATTTTACAGGACATCATTTTCCAAAAGACTTTTAAGTTTAATTTCTAGCCAATGATGATAGGCTAACCCGTTTGCCTAAGCTCATAAACTTTGTCTTTTCCCCAGTGTATTTAGTGAAGCCTGGGCAGGGTCCCATATTGCTCCTTTAGAGGAGAGTATGTTCTTCTCTTCTAGCCACCTCCAGGAGAGGTGCACTGTGACTGGCGAGGGCCAGGAACCTCAGCAGAGAATCTCTTCCCAGAGTGCTTCCTTGGCCATCAAATCAACTCCACTGTCTTTCAGCATCCCAGGTGCTGTATCCTCAGCCAAACTTTTCAGAGGTCATGTTTTCTCTTCGTTAGAGGGGAAGAAAGTGGAAGGAGGGAAAAATACATAAGCTAAAAGGATTCTCAATGGCTAAGGGCCAACTTGTAAAGATGTGCAATAGATAATTTACCTCATAAAATCATATTGGCCATAGATAGAAACTTTAAAAACTTACTGGGTTTCTCTTTCACTTAGCATCCTGCCTGACTGTGTGTTTTTATTTTCCCCATAAGAGTACATAGCTGCACTTCACCCCCACATATGGAGCACTTAAAACAATTTCAGCAATGATTTCTATTGGTTGAATAAGTTTTTCAATCTCTGTAGTCAACTGCTTGTGGAAGAGACCACATTACTCAAACCACAATGATGCATTCAATTAAAAATATCTCCCAATTGACACATCTGGGGTTTTTGTTTGTTTGTTTTACATAAGGTAATCCAGGTAGGTAGACATCAATCAGTGATCTGTTTTCCATGCTAAAGATCTCCAGTCCATTTAATTGTTCCTCTATTTGCCTTTTTTTGTATTTATATTCCTTGCTCCCTAGGATGCAGGGCACAAATATAAAAAGTTTTCATGCCAATTAAGACAGCCTTGAAGCTCATTTCCACCCCAGGTTCCCCAGCAGCACGGCAGTAAAAGCCCCCAGCCAGGTGACAGAGGAAGGCAAGCAATATGAACAAGACCTTTGCATTTCCAGAATCTCCCTCACCTTCCCCATTTTCAAAGAAAACTTCAGAGACTTTGGTTGTGCACTGTTTCAGAATAGAAACGGTGTGAATGAGAGCGAACACCCTTTCCCAACCTGCTCTAATAAGCAGCTGGGAGGTAACTACCTTTGCTAGTGGGGGACTGACTTCCTGAAGTCCCTTCTCATACTCCTGGAAAAGCAGCAATTTTGCTCTCATTGTTCCTGCAGCAGAGTTCATATAAGAAATGCTCAGCAGGCTGCCTCTGGCTGAGTTTGATTTTGTACTTTCTATGGTGCTGAGCGTCTTCGTTTCAAATGAAAGCCATTTTAGCTGAAAACGTGTAACTGTTATTTGTGTCTAGAAAACATGATGCTACAGTGCGGTCCTTGGCTCTAAATGTGCACCTATAAATATCTTAACCAGGCACTCAGCAACGCGCTATTGTTCCTCCCGCAGCAGCAGAAACTGCCTCGAATTTGAACCTTGGAAGCAAGGGAAATGTGAAGTGGATACAGAGAGGGAACGTATTCCTCTCCAGCTGACAACTCAAGGTTACTTCTGAAGTAAATAAAGTGTTGCTAAAGAGATTTCTCTCTCTTTTCTGATAATAAAGTTGCGACATGCTGAATCTGACTGCTTTTCATTACAGAAGAGCTGAACAGGTCAGAGGGTGGGCAGGTTCAATTTGTTGTTTCAGTGTACGAGTGCCAAACAGCCTTCTGTTATGCTGAGGGAGTTAAACTAACCTTCGATCTCCCCGAAGTGCAGATCACACAGGCAAGATTTACCAGGAGGTAGGAAAATTCTCCAGGCTTCCCTTTCTGCAAAATATCTCCCTATTTTCACGGGTTATAGAAGTTGAAAAGGGAGCTGAATATCAAAATTTCTGTACACTAAGAGCTGTGGCATCTTTACAGGATGAAGAAAAGCACTCAGGGACAAGGTCATCTCTGCTACAACAGGACAGCTTCAACAGACTGTTCAAATGTAGCTGAGAGCAGCTGAAGACCCCAGGTCCTGTTTTGAACAGCTGGGCAGCATCTGTCTGACCGACATACGCCATTTACTGATGTCCAGATCTACAGAACAATTTTTCCCTTTTGCATCTTACAGGCTTTTACTGTAAAAGAAGGCCTATTTAACCTTTCAGGTTGTGGTGTCATACCATCCTCTCCAACACAAAGAGTGCCAGGAAGGAACTAAAGGTGAATATCTATCTGTGAGATCATTTGGTAGCTGCACAGAGCGGCAGAGAGCATTGCACATGCAGAAAGGCCTCCCATGAAGGAGTTTGTATTGCCTCTATGTGTTGATAGGGAATAAGTACAAGCGGCTTTCTTTGGCACTTGAAACATTCAACAGGTGTCACTCTGCTACTTTTCTTCTTTCCAGCTGAATTTGAAAGAAAATTAATATTAGCCTAATTGATTGATTGATTTTGCCCCCTAGGTCTAAGTACCAACCCTCCAGGTGGGTACTGAATTGCCCGTTCCAGCAACAGCAAACTGCTGCTTGCCCTTCTGCTGGCTCTGCTATCTTCACGTTAAGTTTCCCTGTGTTGTACCTGTATCCTTCAATGACTATGCAAAGGTACAGCTGGACCGCTTAACGGTTCACTGCCTTGGGAAGGGGTGGTGCTGCTCTCTCTACCCCATCACTTCTTTTCCCCCATTCTCCTTTCCATTCTCCTCCCATTTCCCTTCACTTGCCCTGGTCCTCAGAGGACCTCTCACTGATCTCCCACAACTGGAGGAAAATTAAGGTAGTTAAAAATCCAGTTAATTTTTATAGATATATATATATAAAATCTTTATATTTTTTTCTTCCAGATGAGTGAGTCGAATTGGCTCAGTGAAGAGTCAGAGAAGCACTCAATCTAGCACAAGGGAGGAGACAAGGCCACAGCATTAATCCTGAGGGTAGAGGAAGTGGAGTAGGACTGGTTCTGCCAGTCTTTCGATCAGTTCAGCCCTACTGCCAAGCCATGAAGAAAAGGTCCTTCGTTAGGTAGGCTAAGGGAGCCAGGCATGAAAGGCAAGGAAAAGAGGCCCATAAGCAGCTAAGCCTCTGGCTAGAAATAGATGCCCCTCTCTTGGCAGGCAGCTGCCTTCTCCAGGAGATGTCTTCAATCATTGCACACACCAACAGCCTGGTCCTGTGACGTGGCTCACTCAGCAAAGTCCCGTGCTAACCAAAGCCTGGGGGCTAGAGCCCTGAAATGGAATAACTGCACCCTATTGCCACACCAAGGAAATGCAGAATTGCCCTCTCCTGGGAGGGCAATGAGATTTTCTGTGTAATGCAGGGGTCATGCCTCATGTGGGAGTCATTATCTGGGAAAAGAGGGCCAGAGAAGAGTGCAGCCGTAAGGTCACCACATCCCCACATTGCGGATGTTATTACAGCCTTGGCAATGCCAGAGTCACCAAGACAGACTCTGTCCTCTGGGCTTCCCTCCCCGAGAGTCCCAGTCCTCAGCTCCAGCACTGGAAGGGGCAAAGGACGTTGCCACTACTAAAAGGTCAGACCAGAAATTACTATTAAATTTATGGATGACAGTGAAATGGGGAAAGGCAGGATCACTGTGGAATCAGATGTGGAATGAACAATTCCTAATTGAATTTTTTTAGAGCATTCCTAGGTTGCATGGAAAAAACAATTAAATGGTATACTTGCAGTACCTAATATTTTAAGTTTGCTTTAATAGTCCTTTACATCATTATGATCAGTGCTGTGAGTGCATAAATATCTCCATCTCTTCAACATTTTCTTCTTGACAGGTTAGTTTTCTACCCACAGAGATATTGATGAGACACTTTTGTGCTCCAGATATGTGCATTTTTCTGCATTTTCAAATAGGAACCACCATTATCTTTTTGCAAGCTGAATATTTTTTATACATCATTTACTAGTGACTAATGTGTGCTTCAGCCATGGATTCCAAGGACTGTCATTTATCTTCCATAATGACCACAAGTTCTTAAACAACCAGCAACATACTGACTGCAAAAGACGATCACAGAAGACTCTTGGTTACAGCAAACGGAAACGGAGCAAAATGTATATTGATATATTTCACTTTGGAAACCAAAAAATACCCCTCCTTTCTCTTGTGTGAAGTGCAATATAAAGTAAAAGAATTTTTGTTTCTGTTTCTGAAGTCAGTTCGTCATCTGGAAAAAGTCAGTGTAGCTTCAGTGAAAATCAAAAAAGCCTACAACAATGAACTTTCTACTGTGTTGGCTATCTGTAATTTCTTATTGTCACTGAATATTTTCTATATAAAGATTATAGGCAACAATACTTGTACATATGTTTAGGACAATGTCACTGTGGCCACAGGACACAAAATACGAACATTAAGCCAATGTTTCCATATGAAAGCAAATTGGATGCAGTTTTCCAGAGCAAAATGTGTATCCTTTTAAGATGTCAAATTAGCCATACAGCTTTTTAAAGCACTGCAATGCAGAAGCTGACCAAGTTTGTGCGAGAGCATGCAGCCACATCTCCTGGATGGAGGTTAACAAGCAATGAAATCTCTCCTCGGGTTAAACATAAGCAAGAGCGATGGTATTACAGAGAGAGCTCACCCTTCAGGCCACACAGGCTGAACTTTGGGAACTCTGCCCAAGCTATGCCAGTCACTATGCTCAAGAAATAAATTCTGAGAAGTTCCCCAAGTGGTAGGAAGCTATTGGGTCCCTGCAAACACTTTGTATTTCCAACGCTTGTCTGAGTCATTCCCAGTGACAATATGGGCTCATTTTTTACGTGTTCCTAATGCTTTCAAGTGCTCTATTTGACCTTGATTTTCATGGGAAGGAAGCTCAGTGCTTGTTTGGATGTCTTCTTATAAGTATTTCCTCTTCTACAGTTTTACTGGCAGCTCAACAAATAGTTTCCCTAGTGCCAAATAAGTTCCAGCTATGCAACAATTTTTCCACATGCTTTCAGATGCTATAAAACAGCTTTATCTCCATTCTGTGTCTTGGGGTAGAGTAATTTTTTAGTATCTTTCCTCCTATTAATAAAGAGCAATGGAGTGATAAATGTGTATTTTACACAATACACACCACTATATACGTATATTGCTGCTTCCAGTGGTGTAGCCACCTCCTCCTATATGCAGGCTCTATACAACCTACTCCTGTAAAGAGGCAAACCTACAGAAAACATAATCCGAGGGAGCCTTTCATCAGCACTATTGGTCAGATGACAGGGCAGACTGTCTGCAGGGAGCACCCAGAGCTAAATCTAAAGAGAAATCTCTTTACCTTCTTTGGCGACAATGCCCTTTACTAATGTTCACAGAAGTGCAGCATGTATTTCCCAGTCAGGTGTGCCTAGAATCAATAGTATTATAGGTAATATTGACATCATCTGACCACGTTAATGGTAACGCTTTACATGTGTGAACTTGGCCAGTTGCTAGCTTATTCCTGATGTCCCTAAATGCTTGCCCATTCCACCTTTTCATACCTGTCTGCACAAGCCTGTCCGTACTAGGAAGGGGTGTCTGATAAAGACTCCGTTTTTTTCCTACCTACAGAGATGCCTTTCATTGCTTTTGCATGCAGAGGCCCACAGTCGTAGGTTAAGATGAACTTTTTCTAAGACGGTTAATAATTCAGAGTTATTCCTTTACAGTTTATATACCCATGATTTCTTTAAGAGATCAAAGAGATCTGATTTTCAGACACTGAGAATTTGGAAACTGAAAACCATGGAAATTCAAAGTCCCTGAGATAACCTTTTCCCATTTTTAAAAGTTACTAATTGAAAAACGTAATTGCAATGAACCATGTTTTCATATTATAGCCTGTGAATGTGTTTGCCCAGGTATGCTTCTTTTGCTCCTTTAAAATACTGTCACTGATAAAGATTGATGGCTTTCAACAAGGAACATCAGTCATTTTCAGAAATCTGATGAGGCAACTGTGTGCTCAAATGGTTTTGCATGAGCCCAACAAATGCTGAGCTTGGAGAGGAATATCCTTGTCTGCATGTGTGTTTTGTAGCATCAGTAATACGTACCTTGGGAGCATTTAATCTATAGTATCAACACTATTTATGGCGTCTGGAGTTTTACATGGCTAAAGTAATTACTGTGATAAATGCCAGCAATATTTTAAAATTAACATTGAAGCTTCCTTCGATTTAGAAGCAGAAGACACTTAATTGGCAAAGATGGGATTGCAGTAAATTCCTTTGCTATTTAGGGTCTGATTCTGCATAGCTGATGCACAGACAGATCTATACTTTCATCCTGAAGTCAGTTGGTTTTCTTGGCTTCTTGGGTGCTGGAGTAGCCACAAGATCAGGTCTGCTGACTGTTTTCCTCATTCACCTCCTGAGTGATTTCAGCTTCATCTTTTCCCTCTGGTGTAGAAGTGAACAAGTTTTCTGTGCCTCAGAGCATAACCTACAGCTTAAGTGCCAGATGGACAAGCAAGTCCAACTCCATCTATTCCTTCTCCACTGTGGTAACATCACACAACCAATATCAGCAGAAAGGCCAAAGAAGGGTCCCTAGCTTCCTTCAAACCACTCCCAAAATACAGGAGTGTAGACCTAACTCTTGTTAAGAAAGTTTTTTACCACCTGGAAGTCACCAAAGGATTGGGGCAAGTCATGAGCAGCTTGGAAACTATCATCACCATCAATAAAAGAGCATAACTGAACAATGATCTCCAAAGGAGCAGGTTCAGCCTATGCCATGGACTGCTCTGGTGTTGCAACAGATGATTTGCAGCACAGGAGAGTTTTGCCTGAGAAAGGATTACATGACCACAGTCTAATTTTTGTGAACACACCCCAACAGATGAAAACACTATCCAAGATAATAATGCTTCCTCTGAACTGGTAAAGGAGTATCTCAACCGTTGTGCTATCAGAAAGTTGTCTGAGAAGGGAAGCATTC
Source organism: Pluvialis apricaria (assembly GCA_017639485.1). Classification (NCBI taxonomy): domain Eukaryota; kingdom Metazoa; phylum Chordata; class Aves; order Charadriiformes; family Charadriidae; genus Pluvialis; species Pluvialis apricaria. Next base: position 14,787,979 of record CM030012.1, read on the forward strand.
TCCAAGACCTTTGGATCACATAATTGAGCCGGTCTAATGGTCACTGCATTGAAAGAGGTCAGTTCTTGTCCCTCCAGCCTCCCTGCTTTCATTTTTCCTTGATCCCAGCTGTGTGTTTCTGCTTCTCTCTTTGTGACGGGGTGGTTTTCCCGGTCCTTGCTGAGCTGACTGAACTCAAGAACCTGGCAGAAAACTAATCCAGCAAAAAAGTTTCATTGTCTCATGCAAGCATCAGACTGGGAGACCAGGGATGCTGCTGGAGAGCAGGTGAGGGCAAGGAGGAAAGAAAGAGGAAGAAGGGACAGCTCTTTTTTTAGTGAAAGCCGGTCACTGTGTGAGCTCGACTGTGTTGTGTGATCATGCCCTCCATTGGTGAAGGGAAATTTCTGTTTCAGAAGACAGCCAAGAGATGCAAAGTCTCTTCCACCTTCATCCTTTCAAATCTCCTGCAAAGTGAAATGAGCTAAGAAAAATTTCTTGGCAGTAAGTTAATTTTTGACACTACTCCATTTTAGTAGTTATCTCTGCAGAAGATACAGATATTCATGCTGGAAAAGCAGGACAGGGAACTCTCCACTGCTCTTAGTTCACCTCTTTCTGCAAACAGCTACAGTTGTTTAAACTCAGAAAAAAACAATGGTTTCTTTCTTTTGCCAAAAAGCGCCGATAGTACAGCCCTGCCCCATCCTTCAGGATCACAGCCTGTAAGCACCAACTATTCCTTGCAATCATGGGATTATTACTAACATATGAACTGCATTATAAAGTGAATACTAAATTATATACAGGGAGAATTTCCCCTTCCCCCTCTTTACCACCAGTGAGTAAAAGGAGCCCATCTTTCATCGGCGTGCCAAAGAGCTATAGTTCATGCCTGGGAGAAAATTACAGGACAGTTTTTATAGCAATTCAGACAAGGGATCCCCACTATGCAAATAAAATACAGCACATCCATGCAACATTTCATGACAGCCTTGCTCAGTATTTCATAGCAAGGATGGGTGGTGGGTGGTTGTGGGGAGTCCTTCAGCTCCTGCAGAGCGACAGGTTGCAGGTCCCCTGTGTCCTCCTACGTGGGTTCCTTCAGCACATGGGAGAAGGTGGGCTGCAAACAACAGGAAGGAGAAGGCACCTGTCATGTCCATTCTTTGACCTCTCTCTCTGTGGTACGGTGCCTGAGCTCAACCAAGTTTTTCAGACATTGAGTTGGTAAGGCTATGGACTATGCTTTCTACTCAGTGTACTCTGCCTCAACCCTGCTCACAGCCCCTGATATTCATTGAATCATAGAATGGTTTAGGTTGGAAGGGACCTTAAAGATCATCAAATTCCAACCCACCTGCCATGGACAGGGACACCTCCCACCAGACCAGGTTGCTCAGAGCCCCATCCAGCCTGGCCTTGAACACCTCCAGGAATGGGTCCTCCACAACTTTCCTTCACAATTTGTTCCAGTGCCTCACCACCCTCAGAGTGAAAAATTTCTTCATGATATCTAATCTAAATCTCCCCTCTTCCAGTTTGAAGCCATTACCCCTCATCCTATCACTACATGCCCTTGTAAAAAGCCTCCCTCCAGCTCTCCTGTAGGCCCCCTTCAGATATGGGAGGCCGCTATAAAGTCTCCCTGGAGCCACCTCTTCTCCAGGTTGAACAACCCCAACTCTCTCTATACTGTTAATAAAGAATTGCTGTTTTAAAATGAGCAAAAGTTTCAGGCATTGAACAGAACAGCAGATACCCGATATATATTCAGCTACAAGGTCTTCATTTAACCTGAACACAAACTGCAGGGCCTTTCCCTTTTTTCCTCAGGAATTACTCCTGTTTTGCATTCCAGAACACTTGTCACCTTGGTGAATATTAATTAAAAGTTGTAATTAATTAAAATGTCAATTAATTCCTTTATTTTATTCTTCAGGGTAATCTTGTATTCTGTGCAAGAGAGAGCAGTAAGTGAGCTTACCGGAATGAAATAAAACAAATCTCAGTGTAAGTACTGTATTGTGGATCCTGAAAGAAGGGACTGTCCGCCCAGCATTTGGTCAAGAGGGAGAGAGGGTTAGGTAGCGCATCCATGAAGGCAGGCAGACCAGCACATTGCGACAGTTTGGGAACCACCTATGGCCAGTTTATGAATTCCAGCTGTGCTTTTATGAGCCCTCTGGGCATTCATGAGTTGTGATAGTCATTTGTTGTAGGCTCACAGCTTATGTTAAAGAGAGATGGGATTGCGACTCAATGACCATCTCTGAAATAGGAGGTTGTCAGGACCATAAAGAGTGAGCAGCTGTGCTTTAGCAGAACAGCATCTGGTTATGGCCTCAGCAAAACTATTTTTCTAAACCTAAATTCTACCAGGGTAGAAACCAAGCAGGAAATCACCAGTTTGGTCACAATGATCACAAGGAAGGAAGGAGATGGAAGCTGAAACAAGATGGCATTTTCACTGGAGCTGAAAGCTTTTTGAATCAATGTGAATGTGAATGTGGGATAAAACTGCAAGTGTCAGCAGAAGTGCAGTAGTTACCATGACAAGCATGGGCAAAGGAGTTCATTTTGGGATAGCAACCGCCTTGCTTTGTGGTATAGACTTATCCCAGGCGTTGCTGAAACAAAAAAGACATGTTGGTATATCTTCACATGGAAATTGAAAAGAAGTGAACTTTCTATCCAGAATGTCACCAAAAAAATCATTAGTTTTTCATGTATAATATGGGAATTCTTACCAACCCCTTCCACGGACACTGCAGTTAATCTCTAACTTGTTTTGGAAGGAGAAAACCAATCACAGCATTAGCCGTGGGAGTTTAATAATGTAAGGATGAAAACTCCCATACATGTAAAGTCAACATATTGGTATGTTGTTTACCTGGAATTGTTGATCTTCTCCCCTGTTATTGTTTCATTTCCTTGCAAAGTTTCTCAGAAACCATAGTTATTGTATCTTGCTTCCTCCTCTTCCTCTCCAGGGGCAGACCTTTCCAGATCAAGGCAAACACAGCATCCTCACCAGACGTTATGAAATAGTGCTTTGTATACCTTTCCTGTCAGCTCAAACAGATGATTCTATTGAGAGACCTATGCTGCTTTTTAAAATGTGCATTTACCTTTAATAATAAGCTGGTACAAAATGCTGTGCTATGTAAATATAGCCTTTCCTTCTCTGTTTTGTGTTTCTCTGCAATATTTTTCTAAGCCCAGGTACATCATCACCACAGGCAGGATTTATCTGACTGAAAGGAGAAGTCAGCAACGTGACTTCTGTATCTAAGTAAGTCACCTTGACTCCATCTACAGGCACAGAAGCACTTCCAAGACATCATTCATCTCATTCTAAAATAGATGAGATGGACCACGGCCTTAAATACCTTCTTTCCATTCACTGTAACAGGGGCCTTGTATGACCAGCTCAGAGGCAGATATAGATGTTGCAAGCCAGGTG